>OY987268.1:8681980-10057393 GCA_963920665.1 Straminergon stramineum
TCGTGACCATACCATCGTACGTGACTCTACCGTTGGTGTTAAATGATGTTTCTTCTCTCTTTTACCCTTGTTACCTGATTACTTCGCCACAGTCCATGAAAACATTGAGGTTGAGAGAGTTTGGGATTGTAACAGGACTGTTACGCAGAGGCAGCGACAACTCCTTGAAGAGTTCGCTGGGGAAGAAAGTGTAGAACCATATAGAGCTGCAGCTGAAGGGAGCGGATGACGCCAGGCCTTCTCAAGTTTTTTTCGGTGGTTAAAGCCAGAGTAGGTGTTGGTTATGAATGCTTTTGTAAGGCTTTGAAGCTGACAGATGCTATTCGTGAACCAGCAATCTTCCGTGAAGCTCTACTGGTTTGTGTTTCGTGAAACTTATTTCTTGTGTTAATTGCTTGCTTATCTATTTCCCGTTGAGCATTCAAATACTCTGTGATCATGCTTGAGTTCTGAACTCTGAAATGAAGGGATCCAGTAATTACCAAAGCCGCGCTGGTTTGGTTAACTAATGTTGAAGGATGCATCCCTTTTCAATTGATGGGAACAGTTTTGCGACTAGGACTGTTATGCCAACTAGAGCTATGCTATCATCACTAGTGTACGTACCTCCTGATAATGACAAATGCAGACCATGAACTATAAAAAGTTAAATAATGCGCAGTTTGAGAAGAGGAGTGGTACAGCGTTATTTTAACTAATTCAATTCTTTTGGCTCTGATGCCAAGTTCCCTGGGTTGCAACATTCATCGTGAATATGTATGAAATCCACCAAGAACTAACCCTTTGATTTGTCATGTTCTGTGCAGTCAGTGTTTGAAGCAGTACTAAGCAAGATGGACAACATCTGCTGTATGGCTGAAGTATCCAATATCTGTTTTGCTCAAATCGAAGAATTCTTGAACGGCCAAATAGCAGACGACATTTATTTATTCTCAAACATAGGAATAGAACTGGTTACCATTTGAAGATATGATTCTGACATTAGAGCCGGGAATTATCTGTAGATGCTTGGTCTCCAGATTCTTTGAAATAGGGTGCCAAGCACGAGCTAGGTGGGTTGAATATAACTGTGGCGGTTTAGCCTACCGCTAGCAAATTTTATTGATTGTAGACATGAAAATTGAGTTACTATGGAATTTAATGTTTCCTCGAGTGTTTCCCTCTAAGGTGGGTACACCCAAAAGCGCATCCTCATCGTCACTTTGTGTATCTCCAAAGTCAATATGTACGTATGTTAGAATATCTACCATAAAAAATTTGAACCTTTGTAACTTTTGTAAATGGTAACCAAATGTCCTATTCTTAGGTGTGTTGGAACCTCCTTTCACTTGCCAATAAGAAAATATGAAAATTTGACTAGTTTAATATTAGGGACTAGGAGTAGTAGTAAAAAGTGGGAGTATTTTTATCACAATTACAAAGACATCATAAAATCAGTTTTCATTTTAAGATAGGATTTTGCCAGAAATATTGTACTCATTATTGCTTGTGTCCAAAAGTAAAGAAAAAAGAAAAAAGTATTGTTGTGCAGTTGGCAATAATCAGAAAACTGTCTGTTTAATTTGTTAATTTGTTATTACTCAAGTCCCTATCATAGAGTCTACTTGGCTAGAGAAGGATGCACCAAGGTAAAGTAGCCCTTACTTTGACTCAATGTTTGGGAAGAACCGGAAGCTAGTTCAAAGTTAGCCAATGGAATTGGATTAAAAACCGTCTGGTTTGAAAACATCGACAAAAAATCTATAAAAATCAGCAAAATTTTTTTGTTTTGAGTATAAAAAAGAGAAATAACCAGACTCCAACTCCAGACTTGAAAACCGGTTCAATTTGGGAATTGAAGGAAAATAGCCGGTAAACCTCAAAAAACTTTCCAAACGCTGCTAATGCTGCAATCCTGTATCATAGTTAGCAAGAACTATCTCCAAGAGTTTCCAAGTAAGAACTATCTGACCCATGAAACTCTTCATTGATGAAGAGTTTCTTGCAGATCTTCATTGATGTTGGTGCCGTTTGGACCAAAGTCTTCTTCTGTGTAGAATTCACGAGGGTAGATCTGTTTGCGTTGATTCAATTTTCATTTTATGTTGAAGGATTTTGAATTTGTGGATGACTTCAATTGCCTTCACGGCAGGGGTCTTGAAACCAACAGACTTCCCTACTGCGAGAATCCGAAAGTGTTTTATCGATTTTGTTTTAATATATAATTAAATTACACGTGGTTGTTGATTAGAGGTAGATTTTTATCAAGTTCTGAAGATTGACAAAGAGTATATGAAGGCCAGGTAGAGATGTGTATAGTGATACCTTTCTCGGTATTTAGTTCTTATCAGTTTGATATTTGATACAAGTGACGGCTCATTGAGCTTCATGATGTCAATCTACGGAGTAATTCTTTTTTAGAGGTTGCGGTTCCATCCAGCAGCTTGCTGCGCAGCCCTGCAATGTCAAAGTGGTACTGCGCTACCTCCTCCTTGCCGCTGGCGTAGCCCACCAAGGGCGGACTTCCATGTAGAGGCGGAGTCAGAATTGCTTTCCCTGCCTTCCATGATGTTTGTACTTCCATTTGAGTAAGAGAAACTACATTTTAGAAGTAGCTTTGTCTTGTTGACAAACTGAAAGCAACCCAAAGGTTCAAGTTCAATGTTAAAATTATTTCTTGGAAGTCAAAAATTTGCTTCCCCCACTTTTCATAGGCCACTTCCTATAGTCTTGTAGGACAATAAGTCTTATTCTCCTCTTGCAAATATATATGGCACACTTCTGTATAGAATTTTGGAATTCTTTTTGTCTTTTTCCACAAAGTTTGGTAGATTTCTTTACAAGTTAGGAATGCAATTCAAAAACCTAAGCGCATTTGATAATGTAATGTTCCTTGAAGCTACCCCAATACTCTAGGAAATGGAATCCAAATGTTTTTAGTGCACTAGTTTGAGCTCAACACAAAAGATCAAAAGCACTATGGAGAAGAAAGAAGAACACATCCACAGCAATCACTAAGTTAGCTTACCACACTCAATAGCAAGGGAACATAAATCTGACTATAGTTCTTTTTATTGAACTATCATAACTAGTTTTAGTTGGGTCTTGTTGGAAATTGAAAGAGTATTCTACACATTTTTAGTTCAATAATATTTTTTTATCACTACATGAATAAACTATGAATTTTCAAAGTACTAATTATTGGTATATCCCAAACCAACCTTGGGCTCTCATGTTCAAAAAGTGTACATTTTAGACAGGAATCAATCAGGGTGCGCTTTATAATAGGGTCACTCAGTTTTGCAATTATAGGGTTTTTCTACGTTATACATGCTTATGTAGTGCATGTCAGATTTCCGTTTTTGTTTTTTCTGCTTTCCATTTGCACAGAAGAGTGAGTTCTCACAGTCAACTAGCTACGAAAAGAATATTACACTCAATTCATTTTTAACATAGAATAGAGTGACTTAGATTTTATTCCAAAATTTGGTCCAAGACAGTACTATATGTGAAGCGATCGAGCAGAGAACTTCTCATTGAGCAAGAACTAGCCAGTTCTGGCCTGATCTTGAGAACTTCCAGACCCTCAAAAAAGTACAACAAAGGAGGAGCTCCATTGTACAATCATGGGGCACTAAGTACAACTAAAATATAAATTTTAATTCTTCATAGTTCTACTGTAGAGAAGTATCTCAAACAAGTCGCTCAGTCTCCATCAATACATCGATCATGCTCTGACTATTAATTATATCCTCGTCTCGATGAACTGAGACTCGGTCACCAGAGCAGGCACTGTTACCCCCGTGTCGAACTTAATATTGGCATTTGGGTAATCCGTGTACCCAACCACGGGATCTGAAGTGTAGAACGTGGACCGGTCGTACTCGTTCAATCCCAAGTTGAAGTAGAATCGTACCGGCAAATCCGGGTTTGCCAAGAAGGCGCGGCCGTAGGAAACGAGGTCCGTGTAGCCCGACTGGATGGCCTTCATGCCTTCCTCCCGGGTGAACCCGCCGCTGCTCATAAACACACCTTTGTACTCGTCGCGGTACACCCTGCAGTCCTGCTCCGTGTTGGAAATGCCCTGGGAATGGAACCGAGGCTCTGTCACATGGAGGTATGCGAGGTTGAGAAGGGAGAGGTTGCGGACAAGGTGGAGGCCGAGGCCGATGGGGTCGGAGTCCTTGGCTCCGATGTGGTCGATGATAGGCGAGATGCGAACGCTGGTGCGTTGGGAACCGATTTCGGATGCGATTTCATTCACGATTTCAAATAGGAACCGGCATCGGTTTTCCACGGAGCCGCCGTACTTGTCAGTGCGGTCATTGATTCCGTCCTTGAGGAATTGGTCTACTAGGTATCCATGTGCTGCATGGAGCTCCACACCGTCAAAACCTGGAAAGGAAACAAAATGAGAAAATTAACATGAGGCGGAAAGAAAGAAAGAAACCCACCCAAATAAAAAACAAGGCTTACCCTTTCTATGTTTTTCAACCAAACCTCGTTCTGATATACTCTCTTAAAATATGAACGCACTCATTCATGCTGTAGTTCCAAACAAATTTTGAGATTCGGAGACTGCCTTCTTCAAGTTGAAATGTCATTTTTACATGTCAATATACTAATTTTCCCCTTCCCAGTTGGACAAATCAACCTCTAGCTAGAGTAGGAATTGAAGAGAGTACTACATTAATTTGTCCTAATTTTAGTGTGTGCAACATTAATTGATCAAAGTTACACTATTTTGAGTTAGTGCAAGTTGAAATATTACTCAGTTGCAACCAATATCCAGAAAAAAAAGGAAATTTTGTGGGGACACTAATTTGCAAGGCGATGCTAATTTCCTCCCCTCATTATTACGGCAAATCAGTGGAATTAGAATGGTCACTCTAGTATACATATATTCGGCGTATTTCTCCAACTTTTTAACTTCAACAAGTGCAAATATATGCAACCCTTGGAACTGCCGATGAAGCTAAATATCTTCTATTCCAAAAATTCAGTAGGAGGGGTTGCAACTGTCACGACTTGCAGTACTCACCGGCGGCGATGGCGTTTTTGGCGGCGAGCCTGAACTGCTGAACAATTGGCGGAATCTCCTTCGTGGTCAGCAAGCGCGGCTCTGGGAAAGGCGCCATCACCCCATCCGCCAGACGCACTTGGAACGGCGCCTGGATAGCCTTCGAAGTCGAAGACACAGGAGCCTGACCATTCGGCTGGTGAACTGCTCGCAGGCACCGAAAGTTAGTAGATCGATAGAGCCTTGACGTTAGATCGAAGATATATTGTAGAATTAATTAAAAATTCCTCGAGTTTACTTTAATTTGGACCAGATCCCGGAGTTTCATTCAAATTCCAAGTATAGTAGTCACACAGTTGAACTCCAGTCTCAACTCCAGTGTGAAGATTGGAGAAGTGTCCTAGAATTGGGTCTATGGAAGTGGAACCAATATATGTCCTTTTATGTCCAAATTCCATTCCAAACTGTGTTTCCTAGTGTATCCTTTTCTATCATCACTGTAGTCAATTTCGTTAGCTTGGCACGATCCCGGCGTCAAAGATCGTGACTTATATGTAAATAAAGTGAAAAAATCTAGGACATGATTGTATGGATTTGTATTTCAGAACAGGGGTTTCGAAAGGTTCCAAAGTGATGGAATACCGCCAATTCAACGAAATAGAGGTCCACTGCACATTGACTACAGAACTCCATAGATGGAAGCATGCACTAATCTCGGGACTTTTGCATTCAGTTTCAGAGTGAGGATGGATGGGCTTGGGGTGACTGGGCTTACAGGCATGGGAGGCGCGGCCGACGTGCCAGATTTGGCAATAGATGTAGGCGCCCTTGGCGTGCACCGCGTCCACCACTTTCTTCCATGCCTCCACCTGCTCTTCTGTGTAGATCCCCGGAGAATTCACAAACCTGATCGAATGGAAACCAAATAATTAATCAGATTAATTATATATTACCAGAGATGGAGAATTCGAACTGATCCACACTGGGCAATGAACAGGAGAATTCATTCCAAATTGAAATTGAAACTGGGAAACTGTCCTTTCGTGTCCAAATGCCATTCCTAGTGGAGCCTTGCTAGGGTCTCGATCATCCCTAAATACCAAGCATAAATAGATGGACATTTTGGATTTCAATCTCCTGTGTTTGTTTGTGCCAACACAGGCTAGCCAACGAGATTATCTGTGGTTTCCGGATTGCCAATAACGTACGGTTTAATTACAGTGTTGCCAAGAGTGAGGGAAGATTTCTGCCGCTGAGTTCCCCTATTTTCCTCATTCCCCCGTTCCTAGTGCAATAATCATCGAAGAAGCTTCTGATATTCCCATAGTGGAAACAAACTGGACATTCTTCATGACTGTGAAGCTGGTGAACCAGCGCCGAAAGCCAACCAGACAAGTTCTGCAAATGAATTAATATCTTGCAAACAATTCTAAAGCCAGCGTCAAACTCTAATGATTCAGTCAGCATAACTTGCAGAACTATTTTCTGACTTATTCCTTAATCTCCTACCACCTGTACTAACTGTTGTTCGACTCGGCAGCAGTGACGCTTGCTTGTTGTGCAAGCTTTTCAGGGTACGTAATATTACAGAAAACTCATGCCGTCATTCTCTGCAACCATGTTGTCGAATCTAGTGCGTTGGACTATAGTACTGAATTCCCACCAACTGGTAGCAGCTTAGCTGACAACTCAATCGCTTCGTATTCTGCAAGAGCTAGTCAGGCGTCAAATGCCGGCAGTTCTGTGCAGGGAAAGTAACGTTGGAATGTACTGTAAGTTCGAAACTATGTCAGCTAAGTCAATTGTTACTATTGGCCTACTCCCCAACCGTATGCGAATAATTAAATTCGTAAGATTGTACTGACAAAGCAAATTATGGCGCTTGAAGAGTTTGCTAGTAAAACCACGCTTTAACAGGAACAGAACAGGGTCGGTAGTAGCTACTGTACAAATTCTTCCGACAGGTAATCAACAACGTAAGTGCATGCGTATAATATAAAAGTACTGAAGAGAACTAGGTGACTCGGGTAAGAATTACTGTGTTAGACATAAATAAGTATTATTATATTACCCTTCATTATACATGTCTAATGGTATGTTAAATTCGATCTTTACTACGGCCCTCAGGTTCAGGGTCCTTCAGAAGTGCACATGACGCTAGCTTACTAGGATTTCATTCCTCCATTATTGCTTCTTCGATGATGGGCCAGTCGTATATTGACCCCAATCTCAGACCAACTGAACTCGGACTGGGATTAGTATCTAACTTAGAACTGTAAATGAGCAAGAGAATGATGAACTTGGAAATCTCGAAAATCTACGAAAATACATGAATTTTAAAGCCATAATCGAAGATTTCAGAGCACTGTAAGTTCCTTGTGAAGCGATCTCGCACCACTCACGTGATTGTTGGATTCTGATTTTATTCCGGATCTTATGCCAGCATGGCACTGTCATCATCCATTTGCAGGTAGCTTGAATTGATTATTATATTTGTTTTAGGACATCTACGCAATATTGTAGGAACGTGGTTCATGGTCCTGCTGGAGGAACTTGGAACGTCCTAATTACAGGCTACACAATTAGTTGCAAGTTAAGGGAGTATCAAGTACGAAATTAGATTGTAGTACAAACCTCGCTAGGAACGTGAAAATTCATGTCCACTGAATAAAGCGTAATTCTTGGGTGACATGAGAAGACGGAGAGGAAAAGGAGTCTGTTGGTGGATATTTTAATTTACGAACTACGCTACGTGGACGCAGGAAACGACAGGTTGACAAAAACAGAATTCCGTAAAGCAACAGAAAATTAAAGGAGAATTTAATTTGTTTGGTGAATACACCTACCCACTGGCTTCAGGAGAAATGGTATTGGCTTCAGTGATGAGAAGGCCTCCAGGTGAAGCTCTCTGTGAGTAATGCTCCACATGGGCTGCCTGTGTAATGCCACCAATTGCACGGCATCTTGTCATAGGAGCCAGCACCACTCTGCACACAAATTTCATCACCAGAAACTAAGTTAAGCTCACTAAGTTATGTAGCACTGCTGGTACGGACCGTTTAATTCCAACTCTGAACACCAAACGTGATAATTGAGAACCCAAAGCTGGATCGATCAAAGAAGATTATAAAACTGCAAAACATATCTGCAATCATCCAACTCAATAAGTTACTATTAAAACAAGCTAAGCAATGAGAAATTACTGTGAACGTAGTACGCCTGTAGTTGCAATCGTTTTAATTAGTTACTTACCTGTGATTCAATGTCATGTTGCCGATTTGTATAGGCCAGAAGAGAGGATTCTCATTCTGGAGTCCATTAGCTGTAGCCATGAGAAGAATCTTCTGCGCTGAACAAGTCACTGGTACAGGCCGCAGTTACCGAGTTCTGATCGAGAATCACGAATCCGATGCTAACGTTACTGAAATGGAAACTCGTTGGGAGGGCGGAAACGAATATTCACCGCAAAAGCAGGCGACAGATCATGCAGCTTGGAAATTATTGAAAACACTCCAGTGCTTCCATCATTACGGTGCGACCTGACCAGTCTGGTATTCGAAGTTAGCCAGAAATACCAAGGCTGTCCAGTACCGATCGACTTAATTACAGCTGTGCAGTTAGCCCACACTTGAATTCTAGATCACGCGTCTCCAATTGATTCTTACGCTTCCATGTCACAACTCCCTGGACAAAATGCAGCTAAACGCAGTCAAAGCTTTTCTTGTGTTCCAGTTTGATATGGCCGTTGAATTAAACTCGGGGATACAAACTTGCAAAAAATCGATACTCTCGGTAGCTAGCTTGCTACTGGAACCAGATTCGTGCTCCAATCTCGTACAGCATCGAAATATGACATAGACCCGTCAAATGGCTCTTGTGCCTGCTAGCTCAGAAACTCGTAGAGATTCAGCAACTGTGTCTGCATCGAAAGGAAGCGCCAGCAAAGTTAGTGTGTCTTGAATATTCCGTTTCAGCAACAACTGAAGAGAAGAAAATGACATGCAAAGTAACCACAAAGGTAACGACTACATCCTTCCAGTTGTTCAGTTACGCTGTCTCTAAACCTACAGCAAGTGCAATTTACAGACGCATGCTCCTCCCTCGCTAGCTCTCCGGTCGCGCATACAAAACTACCCAGAACCACTTATTCACGAACTCGCTAGACCTGCAAAATGATAATTTCACAACCATGAACTAACTCACTCTGTAACAACTACTCACATCTATAAAACGCTACACCCGCTCAGTCTCCAAACTCGATACATATATACAACACGTACAAGCAGGCACTTGATCCAACTACTACTACAAGATTGAACTAATGTCTGTCTGAGCTCACAACACGTACGTACGATTGCCAGCTCAATAGGGAATGATCCTTCACGCACTAAGCACTGAATGATCGATGTAGTGTAAGCTCTTACCAATGCAACGTTTATATATTGCAAGCAAGCAAGCAGCAAGCCAGCCCGCCAACTGGAGCTAGCTAGCAACCCAGTGACTATCCAAGCTAAGGGCCATACAGAGATAGCGTACTGGCTGCGCCGAATTCCACCTACTGGAAAGAAACTGCGCCTGCGCCTGCGCCTGCTACGAATGATAGACAACAGTAAACCACTTCATCGAATGATCGTCAATTTCGTCAAATTGGCGGTGTTCCATTACTTTAATTAATGCAGTTCAGGCCGCGCGGCCTGTAACCAAAATCTATACTGCCCCTAGTTTGTAGCCTGAAATGAGACTTTTGTGAACATATTTGTCACAATTTTTAGCCTGTGGAATATCGCTATTAACGAAACTGATGATGATGTCAATTTTGTTAAATTTGCGATAATCCATTACTTTGGCGCAGTTCAACCATGAATACAAATCTATACCCGTCCTAGTTTGTGAGTTGTGACCTGAAATTTAGATGGTCAATTTCATTAAAATGGCGAGCCATTTCATTACTTTGGCACTTTTAAGATTTAAACCCACGTGCAGTTTGAAATATGGATTCTTCCTAGATGTGAGGAATCTAGACCTTTCCTAGATGTTTGGAATCTAGAAAACCATAGATGCTTTAGACCACCCAATCTGAAATCTATCACTGTTCTAGATTCTGAAATTTATAAGTATCCTAAATTTCCGAAATCAATATCAATCCTAGATGCCCATTTTATAGTTTAAACTACGTGGTCTGAAAAATGGCACATGGAATACCGATAATTTAATGAAATTGACCATTTAGATCTTTGTGAAGATTTATGTCACAATTTTGGACTTGTAGAATATTGTCAATTTAACTCCTTAAGCATTCAAAAAAGAATGGAGCCTCAAGAGAGCTCTCAATCAATAGTCTACATCAACAATGCAAAGAGTGAAAAAATAAAATAAAATTCAAAACATATTTTTCTCAAATATGCACCATTGGTCTAGATCTAATGGACCTCATGAGGTCGAAGTCTTTTTCTAATGGACTAAGTGTCCATTGAATGAACACTTGAAAACTTGGATAGGATCATAGAAAGTCAATTTTTAATGGCATATTTTGACACGAGATAGGAACATTGCCCCCTTCATAATCTCATAGGAATCTTTAAAAAAATTCAATATGATTCCCATATCAAAAGTTTTACTCCTTAAAAATGGCAATTAGTTCAGACAAAATTGGGCATCTTCTAAGGAAACCCTTGTTGAATTTTGAAATTTCGCTTGTATCTAATTAACAAAATATGGAATAAAATTTTCGACAAAAAAACTGATTTTAGTTTTCAAATCACATTCTAAGACAAGTAGAACTTTGTGTGTGATGTCAAGGCACTTTCAAGGATAAATATTTTTCTTTAAGTTCAAGCCCTAATATCTTACAATATGTGAAGTCAAAGTTATTGAAAGTTTTTCTAAATATTCCAATTGTTTGTCTCTAACTTTTCACCAGTTGGATTTCAAATAAAAATTTCTTCCAAATGCACAAAAAAGCATCAATTTACAACTACCATTGTCAAACTTGTCATGAAGATTATTGCTGTCAGTCTAAAAAAACACAAGGCTTCTGACTCTGGTTATGTTTATTTGTAAACAAACCTAAAACACCTATGATCAAGAAAAAACTCAATTCCAACACCAAACCAATCACAATAACTAGTTAAAATCCATTTCGAATAATACTTACTTTTAAATGAAGACAACTTTGCTATTGCTTTAGCAAATTCACCTTCACCCACAACCCACAATATATATCCAACAATCCTCTCCCCCATATATTATCCTATATCATGATTATCTAATTGCTCTCACTATTGCCTTTATATATTAGTTGTAGCATACTAATAAAGTAAAAGCAATTAGAAAACTACAAGTTAACTACAAAAAATAACTATCAATCGACCTTTGAGTTAACCCTAACTTGTAATTATAGAACTCATCTTATATATATGCCTAATTTTAACTAATAGACAGCCCACATCACAACAACGTATTGCCAATTCACTTAACCTACTTATTGTAAGTGCAGGAATGTAGGATAATTTAGAGTACACTAGACTCCATTTTTTGCTTTTGAAATGTTGCATGGGTATATCTAACAAGATCCAAAACTCTATGGTAGACAGGTAGAGAGACCCTAATTCATCAAATACAAAAAAATTTACACCAAGAGGACTCAAAGTCTACGACCCTGTTTCGCAAGAATAAAAAAAAAGCATAATTTTTTTCCACACTTCAAACTTTATAATCTTTCAATCCACATAGTCAAACAAGCTCAAATTTTTCCAGCACGTTCTCATACTAGTCTACTACTTCACTTTTGTACAGTCATAGTATGGAAAAAAAAGCTATTCTTTTCAATTTTAAACCATGAACTAAAAGAAACGGCAGTTTTACACAATTTCTCTTGCAAAACAACCCCCCGCGTCCGTTTCAGACTGTCTGGATTATCTTAACGAAATTGACGTTGTTTTCAGTTCTGTGACTTCTGTCCAAGTCTTAGACCAGTGTAAGTTAAGTTAGTCCCTTTTCAACCACCTCCTGAGCAGCTTTAATTTCAGCCGAAAGTTCTCTGTCTCACGGGAGAGCGAGCTAGACTGCGGATCGAGGATGTCCATACGCGTGGTAACGAACGAAGCTCAGTTACACTCCCGGGTACGCAACTTCCATATTATATGGCCCTGATTATAATCACTTATAATGCATTTTAATCCAATCTTAAGGGATGTAATTTGTTTTAATGTAGAATAATCTTGTAGCCCTTTTAACAAAGAATTCGAAAATATACTTATGTACATGAAATAAATATTTTTGAAGACAATAATAGTATTAAAAAATTAATTATATGAATTTTTTTAATACATGTATCATAGGCCGAGCTAGGCAACTTTTTAGGGCTTTCTAATAAAAATTTAATTTTAACTAGACCCAAATTTTTTGTATATATTTTTAAAAACTATACATAAGTGTTTCAATTCTTCATATATATTTTGAGTTTTTTTCTAAAATGTATGCAATTCAACATTTTTTACATTTAATTTGGTCTTCACCTAGCTTTTTGATCTTTATAATTTGATATAATTTTAACAAAAGCCGTCCTCTAAGCTGTTTTAATGCCGATGACCCCTGTATATAATACAAGAGTTGCGTACCCAGGGTTACACTAATTTGTCCCAATTGTGCCTGTGACGACAGTCTCACGATCGAAGTTCATTTCGAATAATTGCAATCGATTGGAATTGAGTTATTGACTGTAACTGAATTATACCCCTTCTGTCTCCAAATAAATCCGTGGTACTCCCAAAGTTTCCCTCTAGATATCACGGATTTCTTTTGAAACAGAGGGAGTACCAATTTCATAGGTAACGCCTGAATTTTCCCCATCCCCGTCACTCCCAGTACGTCACTAGCAGGAGGACAAATTCCGTCATCAGTGACAGTCAGTAGCTTTAGGAAAGGGCCGGGTAGTAAGTAGCTGATCGAATGATTGATGGATTGGGGCCTGCGACGGGGGGATCTGCACATGCAAGCGGTGATGGACGGCACAGCACAAGGTAGGCGTGAAGGAGCTAATTAGGAGCGGCGCTCAAGTCTAATAAGATAGCTGGGGATTTTATTGTCCAGACTCTAGAATCTAGGTAGATTATTATTTACAGCTTTCTACAGTACAGTAGCTTTCTGCCTTCCTGGACGTTCGAGCACGTGGGAGTTAATTCATCAGTGGAAAGGGCTTGGCCTGGCGAAGCCTGAACTGACATCACGTCGGTCGTCATGCTTGAATGGTTTTGCAATGTCTGAGTTTTCCTCCGCCCTGCCCACCGCCGTTTGGAGGGGGCGCTGCATGCACTGGTAAGGTAAGGTAAGGTAATGCACTGTTCCTTTGTTTGCGCAACTGAAACAGAGTAACAGTAAGTTTCGTTGGTTGCACTCACGGAGATAACATTGTCAATGACGGACCAGGCAACCTGGTCCTCCGGCCATGCTGGAAAGGCATTAATCCTATTAGGACGGGCTGGAAACTGAATCTTCCCTTTTGAATCATATACTTTAAGAAAAACAAAAGTATTCATTGCATGTCGTTCTACTGTGTAAGACCTCCCCTTTTTGCACAAAATTCCAAGGATGAACAATCGCACTTGTGTCTCACATGGGCAAATTCTTTGTCATCCATTGGACACTTAGTGTCCGCAACGGCATTACAGGGTTAATTTATGCTTTGTTGGTTACTGGGGAGAAACTTATTAATTAATTTAGGGGTCATATGAAATAATTTTGTTCACTAAAGGAGGCTCCTTTTCAAAGATGCAAAAGCATTAGAAGAAATTCAGGTACCCTGGAATACTATTGTAGGCCAGTTCCCCATGTTGGGATCTTGCAACATCTAGCCCAAAAAAATTTATGAAAAATTATGATATATATATATATATATAAATTCAATAAATAATGAAATAAAATTAAAATATTCTTTTTTCCAAAAAATATTATATTTTTCTAATTATTTATCATGGCCATTGCCTAGCCACATCAACCAACTACTATGGCCAAGTTCCTACAATTTGAGAACTTGTGAGAACTCACAGTCTTCCAAAGTAGCTGAATCCCTCCTAATGGGACCCCTACCTTCATTGGTAAACAATGATATGGAGTAAGGTAAGGTAGAGGGTCAGTGGTAAAATGGACAAGGTTCTATAATAGTTCACATGTTCAAATGGTGATCATTGATGTCCTAAAATGATCACCTTCATCACATGTGAACCATTTTAGAACTATGCCTATTTTATTACCCTCTATCTTAACCCCTAAAGTTCCTTGACTACGTTATCACCAAAAAACCTCAAAACCTGTCATTTCTAATACAAGTACCAAATTTTTGAAAAATATAGTTTTTGGACACATGTAACCGTAGGATCTTGTAGTAAACTAGATTGAGAAGGTGTGGAAAAAATTTCAGAAAATTCCACCGTGTAGATTACAAGATATTAGCATTTGAAGTGACAAAAATCCTTTTTTGAGCCTTGTGAAAAAACGGGCAGCTGCACTTCACAAGGTCACATTTGTATGAAAAAATGTCCAAAATAGTGGTGCTTCTTTGGATCCATTCTTCAAGGCAAGTTGGCTACATTCTTGAAAATTTTTAGATCATTTGGAATTGTGCAACATATAGGAAAAAAATAGTAAGTAGAAAGATGTAGACAATGATTCAAAATACTAAATTGTTAACAATTTATTAATGAAATTGAAAAATCCCAATCCCAATGGTTGGAATGTTGTAATAAAAAATCTACATCTAATGATTTTATTTTTTTCAAAAAATATTGAAAATTGAATTAAATAACGGTCTTCAAAGTTTATTTTAGAGTAGAGAATCCATACTTGCCCACAAACTAAAACATCTCATAACTTTTGACTCATAGATCGAAATGGAATGATTCAAAGCTTTCTATGCATATATAAATCTAGAAAACCAATTTTAAATTTTTATTTTTGAAAAAACTGATTTTTTCAGATCTGCCCAGATTGCCTGAGTTGAGAAACAAACTACATATTAGGCTATAACTTTTGACTCATATTTCCAAATGCCCTGAAATTTAGTGCACATGAAAGATATTCCTCGTCCACAGCTTCTATTAAAGTTTGGGCCAAAAACATGGAAATCTCTAGTCACACGTACTTGCCCCCAAAAGTTATGTTGCCAAAAAACACACCTTGGTCCTTTAGGGGTTAATTGGTCTTAATTATAGTGTGTATAGATTCTTCCCTAGAATGAACAACTTCTATGAGAAAGTGGGTTTTTCACTACTGGAATTCAACAAAACTTTGTAGCAACTTGTAGCCATTGTTGATAACATTGAGATGTGATTCTAAAGAGCTAACATTCAAAGTTTCTACTCAATATTGTTGTTGAAAATAAACAACATTGACGAGCGTGTTTGCTATAGAAAGTTGCATGTTTGCTTGGACATGTTCCAAAATTTGCATATTGGCTAGAAAAAATTGTTCAAGCATGTACCAAAACTATACATGTAGCTAAAATTGTTGCTAAACCTTTCAAATTCCAAATATTAGTGTAACTCATTTCATGTCATTTATTTTGGGTAGTGAAAAAAATATACGTCATTAGATTGATGAAATCATTATTTTGCATCTATGTGTATGGACTAAACATGACAAATATGAATGGAAGAGCAATTAGTCATATATGTGCCTACCTAACCTATCTAAAATTTGCATGTTATTTCCTTGGTCTTCAAATGGCCATAACTAAATTGGGAACCTATTCAAGAAGAAAAGGGGGGTAAGAACCAACTACATATGCCCGGGTACTCAAACTTGAAAGTCCTTTCCTCTTTACCCTCTATTTCTTCACACTCTATTAGAGAAATTTCGTGATTTTGTTTTTTAGGGATGTAATCATATGTCTTCTATTTGTTATAAAATTTTCAAATTTTTGTGAAAATCTAAAATCACAATGAATTTTTGAAGAAAAAATGAAGAAAATTCTAATGAAATACAATTTGTGTTAAAAAAAAATAGAAAATTTATAGAGTAGAAGTAAATTATAGTGTAGAACATTGAAATATAAGAAAATTTTCATCTCACTCCATATTTAGAAACATGGTTATACATCTTCAATTTCAAACTTCATTGTAATGTTTATTTTAAGAAATTTTTAAGGATTTCCTAATGGAGTACTGGAAAACTACAATAGAAGTTTCATTTTGTTAGTTCTACTCAAAAGCAAAAAGAATCAAGTTTTAAGGGGAAAAAAAGCTTGAAGCATTGAAATATGCTAGATAGTGTACCATTTCTTTTATAAACTACATGTAATAAAATAAAAAAAGAAACTAAAGTGCCTTGAACTTCATGATGTGGATATAGCATCAATAAAGTTGCACACCAAGAATTAGATGAAAATTGTCCATTCTTCAATATGCACAAAACCTAGTTGACTATCTGAAGAACACAAAATATCCTTGGTGTCCTTCCAAGGTTAATGTTCACATGTCTCATTTTCATTGAATATCACATCTTTATAATATATTTTTGAATAATGGCCTTAACCCTATTATAGAGGTCTAAAAATGTCCAATCGATGACATAGAATCCTCTTACGTAAGACAAAAGTGCAGATGTTCATCCTTGGAATTTTTGTGAAAAGAGGAGGTCTTGAACATTAGATTGACCTCCAATGAGTGTTCTTGGATTTGTTTTTTCTTAAAACAATAAATGATTCACATTGCATCAAAAGGATGATTACCACAATGACTAGCCTGGCATTCCACAGTGAACCCTACAACATCAAGCTGGTCACTGTGAAAATCATCCTTTTAGGTGTTGTATGAATTATTCGTATCAAAAAATTTAAAATCATTCACTAAATGACAAACTACTGTATAAGACCTCCCACCTTTACGCAAAAAATTCCAAGGATGAACATATGCACTTCGCTGTCTTTTACACAGAAATTATATGTCATCCATCAGACACTTTTAGACCACCGCATTGTTCTCTTCGGATTGGACCCAATGGAGCACTAAAAATCCACGTGTCTATTTACACCAAAACCAAGAGAGGAAAAAAATCAAGACCACTGCATGACTGTCTGTGAGACAGACCATCAATAGCTTATTATGTTAAGCCCGGTCAAGCTTATTTTATGCCTTCACAAAGACCATGACGCAGTGTTTGAGACTAAGTTAACATGCCATGCCACATGCCTCCTTACTATCAATTCCTTGACAAATTTTATCAGTTTTCCACCACTGTTGATAACTAAAATTCCATGCTCTTGTAATTGGTCTTCACTTGTCACTGGTCAAGCCATCAAGAGATACAAACAGAGTTCAATTTTATGTAAGTTTTTTTTTCACAAAACATAGAATAGTAGGGAAGATCCCCATTCTGGCAAAGTACATGGAAATTCATTGAGAGAACCCACATTGGTACTCTACTCTAGCTACTCCAGGCTGCAGTTAAGTTAACCCTGTAAGAACGCTGCGGACCAGAATGGTCTGATGGATGACTTCACTGTTGACTGTAGAAAAAGAGAATGCACCTATTGGTTCAATAATCTGAGAATTTTGGTGACTACCTTGGTCAGTGTTCTTACAGGGTTAAGTTCCTGGTTAAGTTCCTGGTGATAATAAAAAGGCTGGCGGTGCCTTTGTTTGTTACTTTTTGTCGTTTATAAGCAGTTGTGTTCTTAAGCTTATATATTGAGAATCACCTGAGACTGAGTACGATCAGTTTCCAGTCACCGACCTTACTGACTCACTGCATGGTAGCCAATTCAGATATATGCCAACCCAGATTTCAGAGCCCATTGACCAACAAGATCCTGCCACTTCTTTGGAGACTATTGGTTCAAATTGAACAACCTTGTACACTGAATAGGGGGATTGAGGGGACCCATACTAATCAATCGACATTTCACACTATATAAATATTTACCTTTATTGTACATTAGTAGTTATTGAAGTGTCTGGGGATGTACATCATGTTTCAAACATCTACAGGTTTCTACAATCAGTCCCTTTAATTTTTTGGTCACCTTAATACCCGTATTCAGTGTACTTAGGATACACATATGAAGAGGTATGATATGGCTCATAGAAACTTGCATAATAGTATTGTATTGGTATTAGGTTTATTGTTATTCTTTGTAATTATTCAATTCTTTTTGTGAACAAAGCGGAATTTTATCACAAAATTGAAGTAAGTTACAGTACTAACTTACAAAGCCGCCCATCAGGAGTAAGTTATTGATATTATTTTTATAGGGTGTCTGAACCAGAGTTCTTCTTTTACTGATTGGTGACTGAGATCCCACGATCCTTGTCTTTTCTAAATTTTCTCAGGGAATCACTTAAGAAGTGGACACTGGTCAAAGTGGGGTCTGGAAGGCTGTTTCAGGCCTGTTCCCAGCGTTGTTCCCTTAGCAGTCTGGGAATGGCCGTTGTCAGATTTATTTTTTTATTTTTTTGAAAATTTGAAAATGTAAAAGAAAGTTGAAAAAAAATTCTAAAAAATCTTTTTTTTCAAAAAAAGAAAAAGTGACGTGACAGTCGTTGTGCCACGTCAGACATCTACTGCAGGGCAAGACCCAGGGTTTGGGAACCCAGGGGAACACGCAACCCTCCAGACCCCCCAAAACTCTTCTAATGTTTCTGGTGGAGGTGTGCAAATGATAGGGATATTATATTCATTGCAAAAAAGAGAGTGCAACCCAACCCAAGAGTGTTTTACCCGAAAGGTCAATACTACAATGAAATCCCATTGATTTCAATGTAAATTGTCCATGTGTTTCAAAAAAAAAAATAGAAATCCCATTGATTTCATTTGCTTAAAAAAGGAAAAGGAAAAAGTTCAAGTAGACTAGTGAATGGACAAATCACATATTGTCCACAACGCAATCGAAGACTAGGTAGAAGTTTCTACCTAACAATAAGATTGGTTCTACTATAGTACAAGAATAAGAGGCTCAGTTCATTGAGTGTCCAAGCTTGTAGGAAAGTTTTTTATGGCAACTACAGGCTAATTCTTCTTTGTAGACTCCACAGTCCGCTTCGGTACGTGAGATTCTTAGTCAGAGTGTGTTTTACATGAGTCTCAATGAACATTCTTAGAATATTCTTTGGTCATTTAAAAAAAATTATGCTATGTATGATTGGTGACAACAATTTAAAAACATTGCCCTTATTTTCTCAATACATTTTTTCTATTAATTATTACTCCCTCCGTTTGGATATAGTGTATCCATTCTCAATGCAATCACCATTGAGAATGGATACACTATTTCCAAATGGAGGGAGTAGTATGAATTCCAAAATAAAGCATGTTTGCTATTTGAATGTCATAGAAGCATAAGACTATGCATAGTGTTATCATCAAGCTATTGGATTCAACGTAGTTGAATGCAAGATGATTGGTGTACTTTTAAATTACCCAAAAGATAGTAGCCTACAATAGATAGACAAAAAACTTATATTCATATTTCCAGAGATTATTTATCTTGATTTTGGATTATTAGTATGAAAGTCACAATGCATATTAATAATGAAATATTTGAATTTGATAGAATTTGTTAAATTGCATGGAAGAAAACATCTCCCCCTGACCCCTTAACCTCTCAAATGACTATCCACCTCTGAGGTTAAAATGTGTCTTCTTCAAATTTTGATTGCAAATTTGAAAAAAAGTGAAAAAGAATCTCCATTTTCTGAAGTAACTGAGAGTGACGTGTATACAAATTTGTAGCATTTTTTATTTTCAAAATTTTCTAATGTATAATATAGCAAAATTAAATTAAATTTTTTTTTATCATGCGAATCTGAGGTGGATAAGATTTTAGGATAAGTTCTTGTGACCCTCAAGTGAAATGGGTGGAAGGAACCTAATGTATTATAAAACTTTAAGTAATTAGGGAACTATATTTTATTTGATTGGATGAATGATTCAATATCTCCTTCTATAAATTTCATGAAAATGGAAATGGTACTTTGGCATTTTTACAATTTAGACTACACAATCTAAAATCTATGCCACTCTTAGATGTTTGAAATCTATCCCAATCTTGGATTTCAGAAATCTATACCAAACCTAGACGGCATTTTTGTAGTTTTGATTGCATGGTTTGAAAATGGCTTATGAAATATTGCCATTTAAACAAAATTCCCTATTTATCTACAATATTGGAATTAGTGCATCCAATGTATGAGATTCAAATTATAGAGACAAAACTACAGTACGCAAACACTAAGGTTGTGATGCATTGTTGCAAATCATTCACTATAATCGCATGTTCTTTACATGTAAATTGCACTATTAAAATAACTTTAAATATATGACTCACCATGCATGCAAAGCAAGGTACATGATTATGGAACATTTGATTTAACTTCTTGAATAAACTAATATTAGATGCATCCAACTAATTTGTATACATATATACCTCTTTGACCACTAGAAGATCATTGTCACCTTGGGGAACAAATGAAAGTTTGGCCATATACCAAACAATTTCAATTTGGGGCATAAACTTTTTTCATAAAAAACGAGAATAAATTAGTTTTGTGGGAATTAATGTAATATGTGTTTTAATTGGTATATGGGAGAAAAATATTTTCCACTCTAAGTATGAATAGTTGATATTCTTAGCCAAAACACAAAAACTAGAAATAAAAATCTTAAAAATTATTTTTTTATGTAATATTTTTTTTCTACATTAAATTTTTTTATTCATTCCATTTAGATTATTATTTTAAAAGTTATGAAGAGTCTTATTTGGGGGGCAATCATGGTATCTTCTTTAATTTTTTTTATGGTAATCAATTTTGAACTCAATTTGAACTATTTTTAAAAAAAACCTCTAGCCACAAGGTTTTTATTCCTTACTAAAACAATCTTACTATTAGAATTGACATGTTTCAATTCCATCTTTGAAATATGAATGATTTAGGTTTTCTTTTTTATTTGCACCTACATAATCATAATGATTTACTAAAAGATAGAAAGATTGAAGGTTTTGTTTTTTCAATTATTTTTCCTAGACCTCAACTAATTCTCCATTGTAAAGATTTTTTACCCAAAAAACTTACAATGCAAAATTTCAAGTAATTAAGACTCAAAGTCTTATAACCTAATATAAAGTGGAGCAAAACAAGTGTTTCTTTTACTTTGAACACTAATATCTTGGAATCCATAAGGTAAAATTTTTTTTGCACATTTCTGTACTATTTTAGTATGAGATCTTATTGTTGGATATGCAAAAACATCATTAAATTGTTATTTTGCTCTTTGCAATAGAAATGACAATTTTGGCAACGATGCTAGTGTGTGAGCATGAAAATGCAAGCATGTGAGCCTTGAGCATATGTATAAGTAGATATCCTACAACCATTGAAGGTGCTTATAATATAAACACCTATAACAAAGTTACACTATTATCATGGAAGGTTTTTATAATTTAGGTATGGAGTCTTCTAGGCTCATGGACTCAAGCTCCTAGACTCACATAATAGTAACCCTCCTACACCTAGGGAATGATCACTCAAGTATCATGAAATTACTATTCACCCTCACAATCAACACACTTTTGTATGCACAAGCAATTCTCTTTGCATGAACTAAGTGTATGGTGTTTTCAAATCCAATAAACAATTTGTGACATTTTTACACAATATTTATTACTAAAGAGAATTGATCCCTTTAAATTTGCAACTCCTTTTTACTTCTTTTATGCATGACATTCAAGATTAATTTTAATAAACATATATAGGATACTTGAAATTCATATTATATTCATACAACACTAGAAAAATCATGGTTGCTTAGACTAGGGAACTTTATTAGTAGTGGGTCTTCTTGTTGTCATTTTTTTAGTCTACCTAGACTTTGTGTCTACTACAAAAATTGAAAATACACGCTGATAGTATTTGGATTCTTATTTTAATTGCCTACAAGAGTTACAATACCCAACCAAAATTTGTATATTAGAACTTTGCTCACAATACGTGTCAACAAGATTAGTTGTAGGAATGAATTTTGATGCATCTTTGGACTAAAGTAACAATAACTAAGATCATCCAAATAATATTTGAGCATATTTCCTATTCCGAAATTATTAAGAGTTTTTGGATTTTGGATTCGCATAGATGGAAATTTTTGAATATCATATCAATAAACTATGAATTTTCAAATTCTTGAGACCATACATACTCAAAACTGAACAACTAGAGGTTCATTGTCAACAAGTAGCTAATCACAAGTATCTCTTCCCAAATAAATAAGTGTTTCTTTATCACATCTCGTTTCATATGTTATTTAATACAATCTTCTATAGTTTTTTTTATTCATTGAGGATATATTTAAATCCCTATGTGACAATCTTAAAATGCTACTACTCATATATCTATGTGTCAAAGTTCTACTAAACGTAAGAAATGAATTATTAGGAATGATAGATGTCAAAATGCTACTATTGCATTTAACCCTTAAAGGACGCACACCCCTATAACCAAGGTTAGTAGTCACTAAAACTTCTCGATGAGTATTGAACCATTGGCCGCATTCTTTGTTTCCACATTGAACAATGAACTCATCCCATTGTGTTTCAAAACAACAACAACAACAACAACAACAACAACAACAACAACAAACTCATCCATTGACCACTTTTGGGCCTCAACATCCTTCCAGAGTTAAAATTCTACAATGTATAGTATCTTATGAATCTTGCACAATGTTGAGTTACTAATTGCTTTCATTTGATATGAATTTCTCATAAAAATATTACCTCAGTTAACCCTTAAAGGACGGACTGATGACCGTGGAAATCATCGCTTTTGGAACTGTGCGAGATCACCTACTTTTAAAAAAATTCTCATTGGGAGTCAAACTACTATAGAGGATATCCCCTTTCTGCCCCAAATTCTATGGATGAATAGTTGCACTTCTGTCCTTTAGAGGAGAATTCCTTTTTATGAGTTAAACAAATGTTTTAAACTAATTTTAGGCATCGTAATTGGAAGGGTTCTTGTAAGTTTTTGAGAACAAGCAAGGAGGCTTCTCTTTTGAAAAAAAATGGAATCATTCAGTTAGAGCTTAGTACTCAAAGAAGAAATTCTCAATGTAGCAGCACTTTGCTGGCACACATACAGACTCATTTTCCCATACATATATATTAAATTAGTGGAAGCAAACTAATGCATGCAATTAGTGAGGCATGATACATGAAACATGCACCCGTTTAGCCAAAAATTATGCTTTCTAATTTTACAGTTCACCTAACAGATGAGTTATGGTAAGGTAACCACACCTAAAAAAATCAGCCACTCCTGAAAACCGGTCCCTAAGTTACTTTTGAAGGGAAACTGAACATGGAGGATATCCAAAATGGTGAGCATTAAGGTCAGAGCACCCAATGGCATCCCTGTATCCAATGACGTCCTTTTCTAGGTCAGTTGTTCATTCTAGAACATAAATGTAGCTGGACTGTAGACATCTTATCATTTTAGGTCAAAAAGAAAGCTCTCTACTGTCTACTTACATTTACAGCCTAAAATGATTATGCTCTATAGAGTCTAACTCCATTGGGTGCTCTTACCCTAGAAGTAGACAAATATAAGGTGGAGTTGTTGGGAATCATTTGGGGTAGTGAGCGATTCTATTTTATAGTATTCTGGAGGTGGCAACCTTATAAGTGGTCAATTTGGGGTAATCTTTCTTTAGGTGTAACTTCTTCTCCATGATGTCGTATTATACTAATATATTAGTGACATTTTTTTAATGTGCATCAAATTGATTTTGGCATCACTTACAATATACTTTTAGCCTCTTATACCTTGCATCTTTGTAAATTTGTAACTAATTCATAATCAACTTTCCAAAATTATAGAACCACTTGCATTTTGATTCAAGGTCCTTCATCAATGTGTGAAAATTGATGTTTGTTTTCTAGAGCATATTGCTTATGCCATAGAGCTTATTTGTGTGATTTTAAGTGTAGTGACCTTAATTGAGTCTCCATAATTGTTGTTAGGTTATGAGTTTATCTATCTACATTTCTACTTTGCCAATAAAAACTTAGAGTTAAACAATAAGCCCCTAAGGGCCTCACATCCCTAAAGTGGATGTTACTTGATTAACTTGATTGTAATTTTCATAACATCCATTTTGGGTATTTGAGTTTAACTTAATATGATTGTTTACCAATGAGGTAGAGGGCTATTTTGCACCCTTCAAAGTGAGCCCCCTACAATGAACAAAATTGTTTAATATGGCTCTTCACCCCCCTCCCCCTAAATTAATTGATTAGTCATCCTAGGTACATAGCAAAACAAAAAAATACCTTCCAAGCCTAGAGAGGATCATTACTTCGTTATACAATGTTATGAGTAAAGAAATGAAGTCTAAAAAGTTTTGTTTCTATACCACCTTAAAAATTTGAAAAAAATCAAAAAACTCATTCAGTTGATGTAATTGGAAGCTTCATGTATTAGAATTCAAAGTGTACAATATTGACTCATTGTGACTACATCATTCATATTTTCTTCTTTCAATATAAATTTTAATTTTAAATTATAAATTAATTACATTCATTGAACCTTCATTTTGGTTCAAAATCATGACTATTGGAATTTTGAATTTTCCCAAAAATGAGTTCTCCCCCAAAATTGAAATCTTGCTTGTGTAGTTGCTTTTTTTTTTACATTCTTTCAATGCAAGATTTTTTTTGCATACGTAAGATACCTCCATTATCTTTGAAAATTGTTATGCAAGTAACTAACATAACTACCTACCCAATGGTTTAGATTCCTAAGGTTGGATAGCCACTAGAGGACAATTGAGGGCTTCAAGAGCCCATTTCAAGGTTGTTCCCTACATTGTTCCTTGTCCTGCCAGAAATTGGAAACTAGGCCCAAATGGGTTGAATCTCTGAAGTTTTGGAAAAAAAAATTAAAAAAATTATTCTCCAATTTTTAAAAAAGTACTATTAAACTTAAAATTGAATTTAAAAAAATTTAAATTAAAAAATAATAATATTACTTTTTGACGTGGTAGTGACTATGCCACATCATACTACTAATGTGGTGAGTTCCCACAACTTGGGAACTCAAAATAACACGCTGCCTCTTGATGCCCTCAAATTTCATCTAATGTGGCTCCTTCTCCACAAAGTGAAGTTAAACTATATTAATCTTATTGGGCATAACCCAAATTTATTTTCTTCAAACTTCAAATGTTATAATCTTGCAATCTACATGGTCAAATGGTCTAAATTTTCCACAAATTCCTACATTAGCCTATTACAAATTTGCACACATAGTGAAAAGATTGTAAAATACTTTTATATTTTAGTTATTCTCAATGAATTTGAAAATGCCAATTTTGGACAATTTTTGTGAAAAATGGTCACAAAACCTTAGGGATTAAGGTACACGCACCCATAATCATTATTATCCAAACTGCAATAGCCACATTTGGACCAAGAAGCCTCACAAAAAACAAGATATTAGTAACACAAGATGTTCACAATCAAAGCATGAGATCCTAGGAGAGTCTAGTGTTGATTATTGATACACCTTTATACAATAGAGTTAATCGTGAAGGTCTCCCCACCCACTTTTTAGAACAAGGTGTCAAAGGAAGGTGTAACTAAGAAAAATTAAAAAGAAACACAACACAAACTCCATTAAACCTAGTTTGGGTGCTTCAAGGAGTTTCATCCTTTTTCTTCTTTTTTTGATACAAATGAACCTTTTTTTTCAAACTCCATCTCCTCGCTCTCATGGCACACACATTACAATTCACTCTAATACAATTAACTTTGAAATCTCCTAACTTACTCATATGGTGTCCAAAACACGCATGCTAAAGTGCATTGGAATCCTCTTTCCCTCGCCAATAAGATCCAATTATACAAGTAATCTCTATTTTACAATATTGAGTACAGTCACTCAGATCGATGCTATTAGTGTCAATTATGCCCGGTTGCACTTCCCTTCCCTTATTTTGAGTTTTGCACGCGCAGATTCTACATTACGCAGGACGACGCGCGGAGACCTGGTGTTTTCGGCAGACCGAGCTCCACCATCCCCCCCACCATGACGGACTCCATGAGTGAAGTTGAGATTCTCTCAGTTGCATCAAATCTGCACTTCAAAATATATCCCCAGGGGACAGGACTCCACTACAGTGTAGTACTCACGGCTGGATCTTGTGAATGCCTAAGCTTAGCTGGGCTGACTGTGCAATTCCTCACATGTTTGGTGCAGCACCCGGCTAAATATATATTGACGGATGAATAATATATATAATCCTATCTTTGGATTACGAAGAATCCATTCCCACGGCTGGAAATCGGGAACATACACACAGTATTTACCGACAGCATCTGATTCATCAGTCAGATCGATGGACTGAGTGCACCGTCTTACTTAATTACGGTGGAAAAATAAGTCAGTAGTGTAGCACTTGGATGGAAAATGATGCTTTCTGTTCAAAGTTGTTAATGTTTTTGGTGAAACAATTGGAGCAGCACTTCGGGAAGTCTGCGGAGCTGTCTCCGGTAACTTGCGTCCTGTTGTTTTTTCCAAGGCCGGCACCAGTTGCATCCTGGCTCTCCTTATCGAAATCTCTGGGTTCCACCGTCATACGGTGGAAATTAAAATAGCTCGGCTTGGATGGAATGCTTTCTGTTCAAAGTTGATGTTTCGGGTGAAGCAGTTGGAGCAGCCTTTGGGAAGTTTTTGGAGTTGCCCCCAATAATTTGACTCAAGTTTGGAGAAGGAGCTGGATTTTTTTTTTCTTCTAAAGGCACCAGTGGCATTCTCTCCTTAACCCCTAAATGCCCAAGGCTTGTTTGGAGCTTCTTGAAATTTGCTCTAAATTGAACAATAAGTCAACACTTTAAAAAGTTGTACCAACTCCTTTTGAATTGTAACCGTAAAAATTCATACTAGACATGTTAGAGATCACATAGGAAAAGAAAACATAACAATATCACTTACAGATTGAAAGATTATAATGTTTGATCATGAGGGTGTAAAAACTATGAAAATTTTTCAATTCACTTTTCGCATGTCAACTCTAAAAAGTTGGTCTCTAAAAATATATGAGGTTATAGGACCTAGCATGCACAACCCCAATCAATTTACGGTTTTGCAAAATCTTTTCTACAATTTTTTAAAATGAATTTCAAATGTGATTTTCCCTCCAAGATCTAGTGTATTTGAAGCTCATTTCCAAGAGCCCTCACCACTACAGGAAGTCAAGATTGCAATGGGCATCCTTGTAGAAAATCTTGAATAGAAAAATCATAATCCTTTATTTTTAAGATCAACTTTTTGATCCTAAAACTAGACTTCAAAAAGAGTTCTCCAAAAATATAAACTAATAATAATAGCAATTTGGTTGGGTTTTCCTTAACTTCAAAGTTTTTGAAACACCAAAATCTAGTGCCTTGGGCATTTAGGGGTTAAGTATCAAAATCTCCTAGTTCATTTCCTTTGGTATCAACTTCTCATTGGACATGCTTTCCTTCGACTTCAAATTTGTAGAGGCTATGGTCCTCTTCTTTTAAAGACATGGTTGTTTCGAAACTATCATTACATTAGGCAGACACAAATGATGGAGTAGGGCTAATTGCCTTGACCAACCCTTAACCCCTAAAGCACCATTATCCCCTTGGGAGAAAAAATGGATTTTGGACTCAATTTTTAGAAAAAATATTAAGAACTTTCTCATAAGATAGAAAAACTCATTAGCTTCGTGGGAATATAATTATTATTTCAATTGATGCCCAAGGGCAAAAGTTATGCCATCTTAAACATAATATTCATGTCATTGGGCAGAAAAATAAATCCAAAAAAAATTGAAAAAGAAATTGATTTTTTCTTTGATAGATTATATTTTTGTCTACATCTGAAGCTTTGATTCATTCTATTTGGATTAGTGATGTGAAAGTTGTGAACAATCTTATTCTTCGGGTAGTATGATCATCTCCCTCCCAAAATAAGTTATAGGATTCATTTTGAATGCAATTTTCACAATTTAAAAATAAAAAATTTGTTTGAGAAGAATAATTTCTCTTGCTAAAATAATCTCACCATTGGAATTATTATGTTTCAATCTCATTTTAGAGCTATTAATGATTTATTTTTTCTTGTAATCTTGGACCTACATCCACTTCTTAATTTTTTAAAGAATGAAAATCAAGAGATAGTTTTAAAAAATAAAAATTCAACTAAACTATCAACTCAATTTTTCAACATGAAATTTTTTTAATTCAAAGTCCATAGTGCAAAAAAAATCAACAAAAGGTGGTCAAAGTCACCTAAAATTACAAGTTAGTGTCCAATTTTTTTTTTCCAAATTTGAATGCTAATATCTCTCAATCCATATAGTCAAACTTCATGAAATTTTTATCACTTGGTCTAAGACAAGTAAAGTACAAGATCTTATAGTTAGATTTTCTTTTTAACTTTAGATGAAATCTGGCCATTTAGAAGACTGAAAGTTCCCTATAGTGGGGAACTTAGTGAATTGTACCACTTCAACACAGTGATGTGGTCAGGAGGCAACTACATCAGATTTTAAAAAAAAAATTAATTAAAATTTTTTTTTGGTTTAACTTCTTTTTCAATTTTAGGGCACCCTTTTTTTTAATTTTTAGTCTTTATGATGGCTCACAGTAGTCAGCTGTTCCATCACTGCTGTAGGAACAGCATGGGGAACATGTCTAAAATGGCCCTCCAAAGCTATTGAAGAACATCTAATGGTAATTTTTTTTCTTAGGTGAATGTAGCAAAAATGGCAATTCCGAATGGATTTTGATAGAAAAATGGCCTTGGTTCTTTAGGAGTTAATCCTAAATTGATACATGTCTCTACTCTATCCAAGCACTCCAAGCCCCTTGACGGCCAACTCTAATGTGATACCTACCTTGTCTAAATAGAATATATCACTCTTGTCTCTAGCAACTCAAATATTAACCCCTAAAGGACTATTGTTCCTACAGGGGACCATTGGGATTTTAGGTTTGGGTACTTAAGGTCTCAATTTTTGTCCTGATTTTTTGAATTTTTTGATGAATATAGAAAAATTGATTAGCTTCGTGAGAATATAATATGTTTTCATTCGGTGCCTAGGAACAAAAGTTATCCCCAAATAAGCTCAAAATAGGGAAGAGGGGGCAACAAAAAAAATTTCAAAAACTTGGATTTTGTTTATTTTTAATGTTTTTTCCTCAAAGATAAAATTTTTTTCAACATGGAAAGCTTTTATTTATTCCATTCAGATTTGTTATGAGAAAGTTATGGACAATCTTGTTTTCTCGGGCAATTAGAGCATGTTCTTGAAAAAATAACTTGTAGGATTCATTTCTAAATGCAATTTTTACTATTTTTCAAAAAGAAAAGTTTCAGATGGTTTAATTTGCTTTCTAGAAAAATCTTGCCGTTGGGATTAGTGCATTTTAATTCCATCTTAGAGATATTAATAATTTAGATTTTCCTTCTATCTTGTACCTACTTCTACTTAATAATGTTTTAAAGAATAAAAATGAAGTTTTTTTGTATTTTTTTTCCTAAATTCTACACTCAATTCTCCAATATAAAGATTTAAAATTTAAAACTTTGTAGTACAAGAAATTAAAGTTAAGAAGGTTCAAAGTCAAATACTTTAGTCCTGCAATGTCTTGAAAAACTTGTTTTTTCACTTTAAACGTAGATGTCTTGCAATTTTTGCTTTCAAAATTTTTGAAATTTTCCCACACATTCTCATACTAGTTAGGCATAAGATCCTATGGTTGGATGTGGAAAAAAATAGTTTTCAAATTTTTTTACTCTTTGGTATAGAATTGGTAGTTTTGAGTGTTTTTTCGTAGAAAAAAGACCTTAGACATTCAAGGGTTAACCCTAAAGCTCTCCGATGTCCATATTTTGGATGATGAATAGAAGGCTTCAAGGCACATTTTAGTCCACCAAACTTCTCATTCATCCAACGTAATATTTGAATCGAAAGAAGACAACCATCCTTAATGACTGAATTCATGAAATTTCAGTAAATTATATTTCTAAACAAAGATATAAGCAAAAATGTGCAAAAATTCAGAAAAGGATTTAGGCATTTAGGGGTTAACCTTGAATTCAAAATGGCAAGTGCATAAAATTTGAAAAAAATTCACAAAAGCAATAACTACATATCCAACTTTTTTTGCACACCATTTACTTGCTAGTCCTACCAATTTTGTTTGGTTTCGGATCCTCCATTTTTTCATTCCAATTGCTTATTTTCCCCAAAGCACCGCGGTTAACCCCTAAAGGACCATAAGGCCACCTCATGGCTTTTTCAACTACATTAGTAGAAAATTTGGAATGTGAACCTCACCAATAGTCTGTGACCAACAAAGAGACCCTAGATGATTTTTTTTGCTGAATCCATCTGTATAATCTGATCGAGAAATGATTGAGTGAGCGATTATCTATGAATTTTTTGAGAATAGGAAAAGTACTCTAGGCTATCACTTCATGTGCTCATATCTTTTTTTCCACATCTCAAAATGATTTGAAAAAATTTCACATCTAAATCATGATGATATGTACTTGTGGAAAAAAAATCAAAGTTTTTGGATTACTTTTGAGCATTCTGATTTCAACAATTCAATTTCAGCGTATGTACAAAGTTCCACAGAATTAGATATCTTTCATCAATTTTGTCAATAGTGGCATTTTCTCAAAAATTGTGTGATTTTGTTGATCTTTTTTTCATAGGAAAGCTACATAAGTCTTTTTTCATTTCAATGGTGGTGATCATCAAAATCTTATCACACATTTGAGAAATTATGCTTGTTACAAGAACTAGTCAAGAAAACAAGAGCTTTGCTCAAACACCCCCCGTCCTTTACGGGTTAACAATGAATGAATTGGTGGTTCTCCCCAGTTATGAATTGAAAATGATTTTGTAAGAATTAGTTGATTTATTGATTTGGAAACAAATGAACATAGCTTCAAATAAAGATTTTTGAAAATCATTATTATTCACTTAATTTTAAAAAATAAGTAACTGTTACATTTTTTAGATTTGAATTTTATAAATAAATATTGATTTGTCCAATTATAGATTTGACTGAGGAAAATATGTCCTCTTTGATATGGGCTTTCCTTTAGTTCTTATTTTAAATTTAATTTTAAATTCTTACTCTTGAACTATTTTTTCTTGAAATGTCAATATAGCATGATTGCATTGAATTTACTTGCATTGAGTTGATTCTTCCTATTTTGAATTTTAGATCCAACCTCACAACTTTGAGCTACAAAAATTTGGATCAAGATTTCCTGTATATCTAAAGTAATAAGAAATTGATCCATTTTTGTAGCCTAGAGTTATGAGATTGAGATCAACCCTCCATATTAAAGAAAAACTCATTCAATTTCATTAGATTGCAAGTATCTATGTCTTGTTGTTATTTTGAAATAATATAATTTGAATAATAAAGGATCCTACATTATTAGAGAATAAATATAGATGAAGATTTTAGCCTTGCCTTCGATATGAGTATTTTGAAACTATTTTGGGCCTTAAAATACCACAATATTCTAGGAGCAAAGCAATAGACATATAGTAAAGATTTTTTTCTTACCCATTTAACTCTATAAAGATAGGTTGATCATCATAGAAATCATCATTTTTTTGTACAATGTGAATTATCTACTTAAGAAAAAAAAAGCTCTCATTGGAGGTCAAACTACTATTCAAGACCTCCTATTTTTGCACAAAATTTCAAGGATGAATAACTACACTTTTGTTTTAAATGGAAGAATTCTCTCTCATCCATTGGACATTTAGCGTTTGTAGTAGCATTATAGGGTTAAAAGGATGCTCAACAACAAGGCTTGTGTAAAATGTTCTATGATAGAACCTCCCATGGCCAACCAAGCCCCATGGTCAATATTTAGGTAATGGGAAATTCAACAAAGAAATGACCAATAAGTAACCATTAGTTTTTTGGTTTCCCACCATCTTCCAACCCATCACTGTTATGACACATGTGCTTCGTTTTGAGAGCCAAATTAGTCTTTAGATAAGTAGTGATGGAAGAATCTATGTATTGGGGATGGGAGTAGGCCAACTTTTGGCTTCTAAAATTCATAACAATTTGAATTTCAGGAAAAAGATTATGAAAATTTGACAACACCCATCATTTCTATCTCTCTACATGGCAAAAATTTAACAATGCCTTGTACTACTCTAGATCATGCACGAAATGCTTAAGTGGCTGGTAATGGGTTGTTCTACTATGTGTCTTTTGAGGACCTCAGTTTCTGCAATGAAACTATTTCATTTGCTTTTGAAGAAATTTTTCTTATAATTTTTTAATGTTCCTATTGTATTACCTGCTTTGCATCTTCTTATTTTGCTAATTGATGTTTTTACTAAGTTACAATTTATAGAGGTATTAAATCAAATCAAGTTGCTACAAATCATGAATGATTTGATACAAACCATTGCTACAAACCATAAATAATATTAACCCCTAAAGACCCAAGCTGCGTTTTTTGGCAACATAGCGATTTCGGGCAGTTCACTACAAACGAAATTTTTATTTTTTGTCTTTGAAATTTTCACACAACATGTGCCCGAGGAGTATCTTTAAGGCACAACAATTTTCATAACTTTTGACTACATGGTTAAAAAGTTATTGCATGATATGTAATTTTCATTCAACAGCAGGCAGACCGGGTAGCTCAAAAAACTTCTTGAAAAATCACTTTTAAAAAAAATAAAAATTTGAAATTGATTCTCTAGATTTATATTTATGCCAGAAATTTTGAATCTTTCTATTTTGATTAATGAGATGAAAGTTATGAGGATTTTTAGTTTGGGGGTAGTTATAGAGTCTTTGAAAACCATACCTACTCACAAATTAAAAATCCTCATAACTTTCATCTCATTAATCAAAATAGAAAGATTCAAAGCTTCTGGTGTAAATATAAATCTAGAGAATCAATTTCAAATTTTTATTTTTTTAAAAAGTGATTTTTCAAGAAGTTTTTTGAACTGCCCAATCTGCCCGCTGTTGAATGAAAATTACATATCATGCAATAACTTATTAACCATGTAGTCAAAAGTTATGAAAAATGTTGTGCCTTAAAGATACTCCTCGGGCACATGTTGTGTGAAAATTTCAAAGACAAAAAATAAAAATTCTGTTTGTAGTGAGCTACCCAAAATCACTATGTTGCCAAAAAATGCAGCTTGGGCCTTTAGGGGTTAAGTGAAAAATAGATTCAAGAATATAACTAAATAAGAACATGACACAATTCAACATAATCCTAGTTATAAGTAATACAAATGATTTTCTTATATTAGAGTTATATATTATTTCACTCTCTAATCCATAATGGCAAATTAAAGAAAAGGTTCTAATTGTAACTCAAGAATGAAAAGGTCTGAAATTTATGCTAATTAAAAATATTGTTTAAATATAACCCTCAAACACTTGAAGTAATGTTCAATACTTTGAAGTAACAATTCTATAGTGTTCTTCTCTATCTAAGCTTAGTTGTCTTTTTGCATCTATGAGTCACACAAATTTCTTGCATATAGAACGACTATTAATGAAAACAAGATTAGAAACATTGTTGTTATTCACAAATCATGTATACAACATCATTTTTCAGAATCTCAATTTCGTTTTCTTGTGTCACATAAGAAAAGTGGCCATCAACACATCAGAATTTTCAGCAAATCTCATCCGGTAACTTCAGCATATTCTTAGCGCCCCTAAAATCGGCAATACTGGTTTCATGATCGGCTCCTTTGCCGGGCTCCTGTCAGTTTCAGTTTCACAAACCAACAAAGCAGAGATGGATTGTCAAAAGGGCATAGCACCAGATTCCTGAGAGATACAATAATCACAGCACTTTATACATATTACAGAAATGGGCAAAATAATTTACAGATGATCGCCATATCCAAATCAGATTACACCAAGTAAAGCAAATAATCTCGTCCTCCACTCTTGCATCCCAAAACTGGACACAAGGGATGAGTAGTTCACAAGCAATAACCGACATGACAGCAACTTTCTTTCAAACATACCTACAACCCTCCTTTACATGCAGGAAATGCTGGCTCAGGACAGCAATGCCTCCTAACTCAGAAAGAATATTGCTTAATTGGTGCAGGAAGAAGAAAAAGAAAAAAAAGGAAAGAAACAAGAAACACAGACATCTCATCTGCATCTTGAGCACAAGTTAAGTTACAACTGTTGCTCGAGGTAGCTGTCATCAGAACTCTGGTCTTTAGAACGTGGGGAAGATGGCTTGTCCCCAAGAAGGCTGCCGAGCCCACCTGCTTGGACCTTGCCCAACCAGCTGTTCACTAGGGAGCCCCCTGCCCAGGCTGGTAACCACCCCTCGCCACTCGTATTGGATTGAAATGCAAGACCAAAGCTCGAGCTCTTGGCGAGGTTCTTTTCCTCTTCACTTTTCAGGCTCTCGCTCCAAAGCTTGGCCATGTACTCCATCAAGGCCTCGTGGCCCTGCTCCACAACCTCCATTGGAGGCACCATCAATGGATTCTCATCCAGCTTAAGATTCTTCAAGTTGGTCAGTCGGCCCAAGGAGATCGGCAGTTCGTGAATTTGATTGAAACTGAGGTCCAGCTCTGTGAGAGAAACCAAGTCACCAATAGAATCTGGCAACGCTGCAAAGTCCCTGAAATTACTGCTGCAGTCGAGAACGGTGAGGTTTGTCAGATTGCCGATGGTGGCAGGCAATCCCCTTAGCTTGTTAAAATGAACGTCAAGGAAGCGCAGAGCTCGGAGCTCCCCTATTGATGGAGGGAGACTGGACAGTTTGTTGAGATGAAGGCTAAGTGTCTGCAGGTTGCTCAATTGAAAACCAAAATCGGCAGGCCAAATTTCCAGCCCGTTGAAATTCGCTATGAACTCCACGAGAGCACTGCAGACCATGCCGATGCTTCTGTTAGTCTTGCATGCCAGGAAAGACACATTTCCACTGGATACTTGTTTTTCACATTAAAAAAAGAACGATCAGTTTTCAAGGGACATGGAGTTCTGTATTTTGAAGATCTTTCATTAATAATCGACGGCAACAATGATTAAATTCGTATTGGAACCCTTATCCAACCCTTATGCTAAGTTCACAGCAAATAGAACACTACTTGCAAATTGAAGTATAAAAATTGGAAATGGGAACGCAGCAACTGGTACCTGCATCGGCCAAGACTAGCAGGCAAGAGCTTCAAGGCATTCCCTGAGACGTCAAGTGACTTGAGTTTCGACAGTAGGCCTATCGAATCTGGTAACAGCTTCAATTGGTTGTGTTGTAGGTCGAGCACTTCCAAATTCACGAGGCCAGCAATAGAATCCGGCAAAAACTACACAAGCAAAGCTTCGTCAGCTGGAGATGGACGTTGCAAAAGACTCAAAATAAAATCCATACAACCTGTACATCTTAAATGTCTTGTGCTACATTAAAATAAAAATGAACATGAGCTGGGAACATCGTGCAGCAGTAAAGCTCTCATGGTGTGAGATAATGACAATTAGAGCAGAAAAGAATGTATGGAGAAAAAATAAATTAAAACAGATCCTCACCTCCAAGCGATTGTTGGACAAGTTCAAAATGACTAGCGATGAAATTCTGCCGAAAGATTCAGGCACATGCGACAGAAATTGGTTGCTGAGGTCGAGGGTGTCAAGTTGGCCTTCAAGTGCCGCTTGAATTTTTGATGATACGTATTCATCGACCTCCTCGTCCTCTTCTGTTTCTACAGTGCTGACAGATGGTTCCTCTATTCCCTCAAGAGCCACTTCGGCATCCTTCACTTCTTCCTCATACAACACATGAAGCTCTTCCAAGTCGAGCAATGCTTCATAAGGCTCTCTCGCCTTCGCCGCAGAGGCCTCGGAAGCCTTAATTTTGGCAGCCTACATGACAAAAACAAAAGTCTCGTCACTTAATAAATATACCCCCCAAAACTTCACAAATCTCACTGTTAAAACCCCAGAAACGATATAACCAATCATAAATAAAACCCTAAAAAAAATTAAAAATCACAAACCCCGAGCAACCTAAATTTGCATCCTCTGATACACATTGAACAAAAACTCCCTCATAACGATCATCAAGAATACGCTGGATATAAAAAACTGCACCAGACCCTATAATGGCAACAGAAACTGGTATTTCGAGCACTAAACAAGTCGTGATATAATAACAGAACCGATTTGCTGGTTTCAGAATCAAACCTGTGAGGATCTCCATTCCTCAGGGTCTTGGCCAGGAGGACATTCGCTGCCGTACAACTCTTCCAACTGCTCCTTCAAGGTATTTTGTATGAGAAGAATCAACTTGCGTGCTTCCTCCACTTGAACAGGGTCAGGGCGTGGCGGCAAGTCTTGTACCTTCGCCCGTGCCTCAGTAAGCTTCAACACTTCCAGCGCCACAGGCGATTCTGCCAAATCATGCACTTTGACTTGGATCTGCTCTCCGACCTCCATTGTCCTGCAATTACTGGACAAATTAGAATGATCTTACAATGGCAATCTCAACGGGGAGATCACAACGGCAACCAGTTCTCCGAATTTGCCATGAAACCCTAATTCCAGTTGTTGATAGAAAACACTCTCCCCCAAAGTACTCTCTCTCTTGTTGTCAAAACCGGTCGTCGCAATTGAGATAACAATCAAATGGCAACTTGCAGATTGTTGAGTACAAACGATTACCCTAATCCCGAACAGTGCAAACCTTAACGCACGATTATGACCTAACCATGTTGCATTTGGTTAGCAATGTCAGGGATAGATACCTGATTGCGACCCGTGCCTAAATGCAACACCCTAAAAGCTTGCACGATAAGTCTGAATTGCAGTTGAGAATGTGCACCGCCCGTAACATTAGGGCATTGTGTCGGTTTCAGAACATCTTCAATTCATACTCTGAACCGTATAACTTCTACAATTTTTCCTTATAATATCTAAATCAGGCATACTTGGAGCATTATAATCCCCCCGCGATCGCTAACAAATACGTCAAGTCTAGTAATAAGAACCACATGCAGCGCTTCACGAGTCGCTTTCACGTGCCTCAACCTCATGGCATGATTAAAATCCAATGATGTTGCTTATGGTTTCAATGCCTATGAACCCTAATCCATCTGTGAGCAACAAACGGTTCACAACAATCAGAAGTGAAGAACCCGTAAACGGAGGAGGAATCATACCCTAATTTGGCCAGCAAATATTAATGTTTCCCAGTTCGCACACAATCGCCAATCCTGTACGCAGCAGATGCAGACATTAACAGGACACTACAAGAATCACGATTATACAAACTCAAACGCTAAAAAACAGATTAACAATTTCAACTTCATACTCGATCTCAAACAAAAGATAACGATGATCCCGCAACTGCAATACAAAACCTTAATTAAAAGCAAATCGACCAACCGCGCAGTAAACCCTTACCTGAATCGCGACAACAGCGCACCGAATTCCTTCAAGTGAGTTGCTCCAAAATTGCTCGGAAGCAACGAAATCACATCTAGAGGAGAAGCGCAGCGACAAGAGCGAAGGCGATTCTGGGCTTCAGGGGGCTTCAGCCGTGAAGAGTCGACGGGGCGATGGTCAGTCTCGTTCGTTGCTTTTGAGGACGACAGTCCACCGCAGGAGATTTCGTTGCCGGAAGGACGAATTGTTGCTATTTCCAGCTACACTTTAATTATGATCGTTCCCTTGTGCATGTGATATTAAGGAGATACGGGTGGTTAGAATGTAAAAATATAAAAATATAAAATAGGTAACTTTATAGAAATTATTGTATCAAATTACTTTCTATATGAAAAAAAATTCTTGTGGAATATTTCTATTTTTTAGCATATAAATGAATCTCATTTCTCAGAAAATAATTAAATATTCTACAAGAAGTCAATCATGAGTATTAGGTATTGGTATAAGTTATAGTAGCAACCAAAGTGCATGTGCTTTTACCCCTAGGTGACTCCTTGCAATTATTTTGTTGTTGTAGCCTCACTTTCAGCAACAATTGTTTTGTTTTGTTTATGTTTTTTTGTATAGAAAATGAATTGTATTTGAACAAGTGTATTGTACATGGGAATTGTTCTTCCCCCATGCTTGTTACAAAGAAATGAATGCTAAGTATAAATATTAAGGAAGTGTTAACCCCTTAAGTTCTTTAACTATGTTTTCACCAAAAACACTCCAAAATTGCCATTTCTAGTACAAGTACCAAATTTTATAAAAAAAACACATTTTTAGACACATGTAACTGTAGGATCTTGTCATATGTTGATTTGAGAACATGTGGAAAAAAATTCCGAAATTTTCATCACTTGGATTGAAAGATATGAACTTTTGAATTCACAAAAATTCTTTTTTTGTCCCTACAAAAAATTGGGCAATTGCGCTTCACAAGCTCACATTTGTAAGAAAATATGTCCAAAATGGTGGTACTTTGGATTCATTCTTTAAAGCAAGTTGGCTACATGCTTAAAAAATTTCAGATCATTTGAAATTGTATAACATATAGGAAACAAATAGTAAGTAGAAAGAAAAAGATAATGATTCAAAATACTAAATTGTTAAGAATTTTGTTATGGAATTGAAAAATGCCTATCCCAATTGTTGCAATGTTTTAATAAACAATCTACATCTTATGATTTTATTTTTTTCAAAAAATGTTGAGAATTTAGTAAAATAAAGGACTTCAAAGTTTATTTTTAGGGTAGAGAATCCATAATTGCCACCAAACAAAAACTCCTCATAATTTTTGACTCATTGATCAAAAATGGAATGATTCAATGCTTTCCACGTATATATAAATCTAAAAAAAAATTGTTTATGAAAAAGGTGATTTTTTCAATCTGTCCAAACTGCCCATTTTCAAATATATGTTATTTTTGACTCATACTTCCAAATGTTATGAACTTTAGTGCACAAGAAAGATATTCCTCATATACACCTTCTATTAAAGTTTGGGCCTAAAATATGTAAATCCCCAATCACACATACCTGTCCAAAATTACTATGTTGCCAAATTCAGAAGATTCGTCCTTCAGAGGGTAAATTTTACTTATAAAGAGAGTGGCGATTTTTTTCTTGATGAAATCTTTGACCCTAGTCATAAGAAATTCAAATGCAATGAGAAGATTACAAGAAAGACAAGGTTATAAAAAACTAACATTTATAGTTTCTGAAACTTTAGACGATGGTGAAAGAAGAGTAGAGAAAATGGAGCAAGATGGACAATGATTTAATGCAAATCAAATGAAAAAATTGATTATACACCTAAATGACTTACAATGACATCCCTAGTACTTTGCTAAACAATTTAACCTATTAAATTACTATTGAATTACTAAAGGCTTACGTTTCGTAAAACTCTCAAAATTAACATGGATGTTATTTTTACATTTATTGCTAATTGACAGTATTTCTATTTATTTTTGTGCATGTCAAATGGATTTTTGAAGTGGACTTTTCTATTTTGCAACTTCACATATGTTATTTATCATTGTTTTATAAGCTATGACTCAAGTCGAAAATGAATTTCTACCAATTCTATGTACTATATACACTTAAATAATGCAGACCATTTTAATAAATCACAGCAAATGTCACCCATAGTACTCATGGCTATATCCTTGTTAGGATAAAAACAAATTACAAATTTCTAATGCTGAAAAGAATGCAAGTTCTAAGTAGGGCCAAGGAACCCTTCCCTCCTTGCCCCTTTTTCATCCTTTAGGGGAAACATTGAAACCTATTAGTTCTCACCAATGATAAAACTTGAAAATTTTGAATTCATATTAGGAATCAAGGGCCCTAAATTAGTGAAGACGATTCAATAAAAACAAAAGCAATTAAATACAAATTAGGTTACACATACTTACATTTATCCCAAGGGAACTTGACCTAGGCAATGAAAGGTCAAGGATATTGATTGCCCTCTTCATTGCCCACTCAAAACTGCCATTTCTATTGCAAAGAGTAAAAAAATTGAATTTGAAGTTTTTTTCCATATCTAATCATAGTGTCTTACATTATAATAGTGCCAGAATGTATAGAAGAAATTTCAAAAAAATTGACTTCATAGATTTCAAGATATTTGCATTTGAAGTGAAAAAAAAATAGTTTTTTTACTCCTTGCTTGATAGGTTTTATGTCTTTGAATCTTCTTAGTTTAAATTTTTTGCACAACTAATTTTGAATTTCTATTTTTTTATCTTGAAGAATTGAGTTGAAAATCTAGGAAAAGAATTTAGAAAAACACATACTTTATTTCACTCTGAAAAATATTGTTAGGTAGAAGTAAGTTCAAGATTGAAGGAAAAATTAAACCATTAATAGCTCTAAGATGGAATTAAAATACATTACTCTCAATGGACAGATTTTTCTATTAAATCTTAACTTTGTAAATGTTTTTTAGGTGATTGAAAAAATTGAATTGAGAAATAAATTGTCTAAGTTATTTTTTATCAAAAAGATGCTTTGATTGCCTCCAAAATAAGGTTGTCCATACTTTTTACATTTTTTAATCCAAATAGGATGAAGAAAAGCTTATCGTGTAGATAAAAGTACAATCTATGAAGAAAGATTTATAAAAAAAATTTACATTTTGAGCTTGTAGGATTTTTTATACCTGCCAAACTAAAATTTGGACTTATTGCGCCATGATTTTTGTTCCTAGGCACCAATTGAAATAAAAATATATATTGCTCAGAAGTTAATGTGTTTCTCTATCTTTACAAAAAGTTTCAAAAAAGCATGACCAATATTGAAATCATAGGAGCTTGCTCCAAATCCATTTTTGTCTCCCAAGAGTACAATGAGACTTTAGGGATTAACCACAAAGGAAAATATAGAAACTTTATGGACGATCGAAAATTTGAATTTATATTTTGAATCAAGGACCACAAATTATTTAAGAAAAGCATTGCATGTGGAAATAACAAACTAAAGACGAGTAAAATATATATCAACAAATATTTATATATATTCCAATTTAGAACAAAAATAGGAAAAAATTCCACCAATAAAGGTACCTTAGAGAAGATTATCTTATGTGGAATTGGTTTAATATCCAAAAAGTTGTTGTTGTTGTTGTTGTTGTTGTTGTTGTCTCTTCTGTAGTTGGTGAAGATTTTTCCAAAACTATAATACTAATCCAAAATTAGTTTGCATTGTGGGATGAGATTTTAGAGGGACATCAAGGGAGATTTGAGGGCATAGAGAGACTATTTTAGGCTCGTTCCCTATGCTGGAAATGAGCCATTGTTGTCTAGAAAAAAGTATTAAAAAATAAAAAAACCCATCAAATTATTAAAATATTAAATAAAATAATATTTTTTCTTTAAAAAATAATTGAAAATTATTAATTAATTAAAACATATTATTATCTAATGTGGCAATGTCATTGCCACATCAGATTGTTGTTGTGGCAATGTTCCCCACTAATTGGAAACTTTGGGAACTTGCAGTCTTGAAGAAGGCTGAAATCCCCTCTAATGGATGTCTTTTGCAATTGCAACTTAAGCTAACTACACCTAAAACCAACTAAAAATAAACAATTTAGTATGGTTTCCATTATTAAATTGATTTTTTTAATGGAATCTTCTTGGTAGTTGAAAGGAGATTTTAGATTCTCTTAGAGTTCATATTGTAGACAACATCAAACTATGAATCTTCAAAGTGTTGAAAATATGTATTTCTAAAACCGACCCTAAACTCATAATACAATAATGTTATTGTGGATACTAAGTGCTTGATGGATGATTGAGAATCTTTCTATATAAAATAATTAGAAATGCAGATGTTCATTCTTGGAATTTTGTGTGAAAAGGGGAGGTGGTTTAAATAGTAGATTGACCCCCAATGGGTACAAAAACCATGGAAATCATCCTTTTTTAAGCAAATCATATTCACATGTACAGTATGAAAAAGATGATTTCCATGATAATCAATCCATCATGCCAAGATTAAGAAGAGTGGAAGTATATTTTAGGCAAGAATTTGAAGGGGTTGATTTAAGGTGTAGTTACCTTGGTATGATGTTGGAGGCATCAAGATGTTAATTCTTGGAATAGAAGGCTCTAAGCAAGCATTAGAGAAAATAGGGAAATACAAAAATTCTATAATTTAAAAAATTCCACATAATCTTAGGTGACTAAGAATTTTTTTTCAAATTTTAATTAATGTTTTTAATAAACATTATTAATTTTTTTCTTGCTTTTGATGTAGTTGCAATGCTTACAAAAATCAAATGGCCCTGAATAAGCCAGATTTTTTTTTCTAATGAAGGTGTTAACCTCATAACATTGCTACAAATACTAAGTGACCATTTGGATGATTTAACCTAACATTGTAGGTTGGAAAAAATATTTTTTCATCCACTTTTTTTTAAGTTGATTTAGTAAATTTTTAGTGAATATTATTGCAAATTTTCTCATTTTGGTATTATCAACTTTTCTAAAGACAAAGACAGTAAGCCCATGGATCAGCTTTGTAGTGTATTTTGGCCATTTCTTGCTATTTACTCTTGATGTGAATTTTAGCCTCAAAAATGACCTTTTTTGAATTTGAATCCATCTAATGAAATGACGCATATCAAGTCTAGTTTCTACTTCAATTGAAAATTTTGAAAAATTCTTAAATTTCAATATTTTATATCAATACACAAGTGCTATGAAGTTGTTGCTTGTGACAGTGAGACAAGGTAAACCTACTTATGACAGGTAGAATGAATGGTGTGTCCTATTGCCATTAGCAAAAAAATTCAGATTTTTTCCATACAAAGACAAATGTGAGAAATGAAGGAAGCAATCCAAATTTTAATTTTTGGACAAAGTAAGAATTTTGTATGAATTTTTGAAGTGTGTTGTCCAATTGGCCCAAAAGAGTCTCTAGACTACCCAAAATTAGCAAAAAGTGTTTTCGTAATGGTCATCTTACCACCTAAAGCAAGTACAACATTTTCTAACATGGATATGATATGAAGGAATAAAAGAATTTTTTTTTATGACGAGTTTATACCACAGAAAAATGTCAGTGTCCTATGTCAGTCACTAGTGACTTGATGATCATTTCCCAAAGTAGTGATGATATCCACAAATCAATCTATTGTAGTCCTAATCCCATTTATTATAAAAAATTTGTCATGACTTGATATAAACCTCTCATTGGTAGTTCTCTAGGAGCCTATAATAAAAGATTTGCTTGTCATAGGCAAGTTGTACGTTATTGGATTAAAGTAATTGGATATTTTGGACGGTGGTCGTGACTACAATCGATCACAAAGTGAAAGAGGAATTTGCTAGATTAATTGGATTGACAATTATTTTTGTGTTTTTGACTAAACTTTGGGCTCTTCCTAGCTTTTGAATTGATGCTTTTCACAATATGAACAATGAAGTTGGTATCAATTAACCCCTAACTGCCTCCATGACTATATATGGTCAATGTGAAATTTCAGGCCCATTTTTGTGCGGGCAGTCAAATTCTTGTGACTGGTTTAAAAAGAATTTTGGGCAGTTTTGAGGGTTAACTATGGAAAATTTTCATTTTTCATTGACAAAAGTACATATTCCATTATTGAAAGGTCTTCAAAGGCATATGTGTACTAAAAGTGGAGTGCAAAGCTTGCTAATTTTACTTCATTTCCCGGCTTTATGCAAAGCTTGGAAATTTCATTTGATTTGAAATCTAAGAAATTGTACTTATCCATTTGTTTTGAGAATGGTCCCAATGAAAAGTTTAAAGTCTTTTCATGATTTTCACCATTGAAAATTTCAACATGCAAGTGTTTATTTGAAGCTATTTGCAATTTCTACTAAAAAACAAAAATTGCATTTCGACAATTGCAAGGTGGATTGTGTAATGAGTTTGATGTTTTTTCATGTGAAATGAAGTTTTTTGGAAGTGCATTTCAGTGTGCTAATACTCTTTGAAGTTGTTCATGTTACCTCCAATCCCATAAAACATTTATATACAAATTTTTGAAATATTGTGGACAAAGATAACATACTAAAAATAAAAAATGTACATTTCCCTTGGTATAATATCACAACTCCTAGGAAATTTTGCACTCAAAATTGGTGTGCATATTAATAAACAAGCTCTATTAACATCTATATGGTTAGATTTGGACAAAAACACAATTTGCTTCGTTGAGGATAACTACAAGCCAATGCTCTTTTTTCATAGTTAAAACACACTTAGAAAGGCTTAGGCACTTAGGGGTTAAACACATGTTCTCAACAAAACTATGAACACTTATTTCAAGACTAGTAGAGTAATAACTTGCATGTCTATATGTTAATTTCTTTGTACTTATTTGATCCTTTTCTCTAGTTCTCTGGTTGCACACTTGCACTGGGAGCTTAAGAGCATCCCCAATGTGAAGACATGAAGATAGGAAAGGGCTTGTTGATGGATCAAAGGGCAGGCTGGCCCTCTTGCCAACCTGCCTCTTGTTGCATCGCCCCCAATCCAATGTAGCATCAGGCTGAGGCCTAGCCACTACAAGAGAAAGGGGGTGTTTGAAGTATAGTCCTAGACATATAGTCCTACAGGTAACAACCTTAGAGGGGTGTTTTAAGTAAAAATTTACTAGAAATATATGTGTGTTTAGTAAATTTTTATTGAAAACAACACTTTAAGGTCGTTACTTATAGGACTATATGTCTAGGACTATACTTAAAACACACCTTTCTCTTGTAATGAGCAAACACAACGCTACATTTATTTTTATCTTTATGGTGAATTTCAATAAAATGGTGGTATTATTGCACCATTTTTGACATATTTCATGCCATTTTAATGGAACGTTGTGCCATTCTACCAAAATATCGCCAATTTAATGAAATTCACCATCTTTGTTTTTAATTTTCAACTGAATCTCTTGAATTTTTTCAATGTGATTTGGGTGAGGTGTTTGGATTTGCACGCCATGGTTAGAGAATTTGAGCTTCCATCCGCAGTATTGTCCCATGCTCAACAAATCGTGTCAAAATGCAATGCAAGGGCTTCCATTTGAAGTGCCCTCAAAACTACTGTTGCAGCCAACGATTGCGTTGGAGCGTTGTTATTTGCAAATGGACTTTACAAGACCCGTTTGCACCGTTCATGTGCTTGTAAGCAGGCTGCATTGGAGTGGCCTTGGTGGACAGGTCATGGTACGTGTGGCTGCTTGCTTGTATGTCAATAGCTTAACTTACACTAAATAGTGAAATTAGGTTGCCTTAACAATTAGGTTGCCTTACCCTTCAAAAATCACTTTGCAAGCCATCAAAGTCAACAAATATTGCTACAAACTTTTCCATTTGTACACATGGAGGTTTATGAGTCCCAATTACAACAATATCTAATTGAAAAGTAGTGCATTCTTGTATAATACCTATAAATATTTATATAGTGTCAAATGTCAAGAAATTAGTGTGGGGCAACCTAATTTCACTATTTAGTGTAGTTAATTGCTTCCTTCAGGTTCTTTGGAAAGTGAATCGTGTGGCTTGCCGGAATGGGGCTTTCAGTTACCTTACACACTCCGTCAGCTGAACTCAGAAGGTTTGACCCACCCCTAAACGTCCAGAGTGTTCTCCAGAATTCACGATTATTTGGAGAAAAATCATCACATAGTATTATTTGGGAGAATCTTTTGCAATTCATATACAAATAAAATAAAAAGTGTAGATTTTGAGTTGTAGAATCCATCCTTAGGGATAGATTCACCAATGCTATCAACAAATTTTTTTTTGAAAAATTCTGAAACGGAAATTCCAAAATTGAAAATTCCTTCTAAATCAAATTGCAAACAAAATATTATATATCATTTCCTTAGTACAATTTGTTGGGATTGATTTGAAATGAGGTTCTCTTTAATTCACATGGTGATTTGACTGATTTCTTGAAATTTTTATGTTCTTCAAATCTTTGACCTCATGTTTGCAAATCCATAATTTGAACAAGACTGAGTCAATTGCAGCTATAATTATATAGCCTGGTATTGCATGACCGAGAAGCAAATTAAAGCATGCAAAAGCCCGTGACTGATTCGATCAAGCCTGAACTGCAAGAGGGAGGCAAAATGAATTGAAAAGTTAACGGAACCCGATCGGTCTCCACAAACACAGCAAGCTCTTTCTCCGGATTCAATGGGAAGATGCTCGCCATCGAATTCGAATTGCAAGAATGCCAGTGCCGGATTAAAGCGAAATTAAGAATTGAGGAATCTAGCTATCGATCGATCCAGCTTCATATTGGTTGAAAAATCTGCATATACATCACTGATTGTTGTACGTGTTCAAATAATATAATCACGAGACAGTGCAATTATGATGTGAAAGCTAGTGCGTTTCAAGATGCTGCTGATGGGGCGGATCATACAGTATCCCAGAGAACACGGCCTTCACACGCTTCTTCCATCGTGGAATTCGAATATATCGATCAACCGCGTACTGGAGGTTTTAGTTCAGGTGGGATCGACTGACTGACTGAAGGAAAATAACAAACCTGGACCATGCATGCACGCATTAATTAAGCTTGTCACGCACGAGGCCGGCACGAGGCACTCACAGGAGCTAGCTAGCGTCGTCCCCCTGGCTAGCCTCCGAATCTTACATGAACTTTGGACGTGGAGAGGACGTGGCATGCCAATCAATTCAAGGGCTAGGCCTTGCAATTGGTAGTTATTTGGAATTCTGGATCATGGATTGCAGCTACAGAGTAGCTACATGTCTATGTATTGGAAATTAACCGGCCAATTTAACGAAATTGACGTAAGTTATAAGCCTTTACGTACCGGACGTTGCAACATTGTTGGACAGTGGGCTTTCTGAGCAAGCATGCGCGCTGAGTGCAGACAGACTAGCTAGGTAGGGATGCAGGCACATCTGACTCTCCAACAAAACGGGGGAATCTTCAGACTGACGTACTAAAGTCACAAACCTGTCGATCTGTCTGTCACGATTGGCACAACATGGTCCACGACATTTCTCTTTTAAGCACATACTAGCTAGCTGAAACTCTGACTGCAGATTCTCTTGAATGCTTATTATAACTTTAGTTAGTGCCGAAGCTAGCACGCTTCCCTTAGTCTGTTGTTGAAAGCGAAATCAGGGGGCTAGCTGGGGCTTCTGCAGTTTTGTTCCAGCAATTCAGCTTAAGCTACGGTAGATAGCTTGCGGGAACTAAGCCTCCGGTGGGAGTGTGGGACTTGCACGCAGCAGGGATTTGAGGAATTTATGGATTTGATCCCTGGAACACAACATATAATTTCTCACGAGTTGAAAATCCTAGACGAAATGGGACAAAATTATTTCAAAGAAAAATAGCCAGCCAGAGCTGCGTTGCAACAAAGGAAAAAAGAAAAAGAAAAAGTGACACAATTTGCGGCCTGTGGCCCAAAGGAAGGCGCTAGCTCATTACATACATTGAGATGTCTTCATGTCCGAAAGTATTCTGGTTGTAACTTCTGGTTGTAAATCCCCCACTTTTTCCTTTAAAATCTCAAAAAGGATGACCGAGTGCCCATTGCTTCAAGATTGCTCCCGCAGATTGTCAACTCCCGCCGTTACTTAAACTGGAACGAATCCGACACCAAAAGGTAATCGTGATGTACATCTAGCTACACAAAGGTCTCGAACAGATGCGAGAACAGAATGATGTGCATTTCTATTTCAGACAGCTCGTTCTGAAAGTGCTAAACTCGTGGAATACCGACCATTTTCAGGAAATTGACTTTAGAGGGCGAGGAAAGAGAAATAAAAAATATAACCCAGGCAAGCTAGCAGTTGAGGGGTTAGGTTCAGTTCAGTTTGGACATAACGTAATTTACCAAACAAGCAAGAGCACAAATCCTAGTACCCTGGATCTAGGATGGTCAATTGATTAATCAGTCTATAAAATCCATGGAGTACTCCTCCTGGCATGGGGGCTTTGATTTCTGTTCCAGATAACTTAACCCTGCCTCTGCCCAAGGAATTATTATTTTTTTGTTTTTGGAAACAAATGGAAATCCATTGCAAAACAGAGAATACACAGCAGCCAAGCCCGAAAAGAAGAGAGAAGAGCAAGAAGGACTATTCCAACTGTTGTAGCGAAATTGAAGTTCTTTTCCAGAATTTGGTCAGTACTTTTCCAGAAATCAGACGAAAGTTTTGAAATTTAAATCTTTAACAATCCTAGTTCTTAGAGTTTTAGGCAATCGATCGAATGCTACATTTTTGGCACTCTGACTGTAATCGAGCCGGAATATCAAAATTCACGTTACTGGCATTAAGTTTTCCATGGGGTTAAATTCCATATGGGATCTCTATATAGGAAGGAGCTCCTAATTTTTACTGCACACAAATGTGACGGTGTGAATCAAGCCAATTTATGTGAAGGATTCCTGCTTGGGAAATCAGCTCTAAGGTGAAAACTGACCCAAAATCGTCCGTTTCCCCATACTTGACAAGTAGATTTCTACTGAAAGTGTTATTGACAGTACTAGTAAATCATTCCCATATTTAAATGCAATTGGTTGTCTATTGATACTCTAAATTTTGGTATGAGGACCAAGTTATGTGACGGTTTTAGTGGCCTACAGAGTTCCACTTTGAAAATTCATAGTATTCACATGTCTTTAGCATCCAAAATTTCTACTTTTTATTTAAAATTTATGATTTTCAATTGGTAATATTATAAACATATATATTTTTTGAAAAAGTGTCTCCAACTACATTGAATTGCTTATTTTACTATGGAGTATTAATTTATATCTTGTTGTGGGTGATTGCAAGAAACACTTGTCCTATTTTTTGTCCCCTTATCCTCGAACAGGTGGGTTTTTGCTCATAACTTTTGCATTGTTTGTCTATTTGGCCTAAAATTCGGAAGGAAGGTACATGTGGTAGTTTTAGACATCGTGTAATTTTTTTTAATTATTAAAAATTATTTTACTATTTTTAACATGCCTCCAATTGAGTGTCAACTTTGGCCATTTTGGAAGGGGGAGTCCTATTTTTGACCCACAAATGCGAATTTGATGCCACAAATTGGACATGTTGGAGGTCTACTAACACTACAAGGACTGACAATTAGTTTTTATGAAAAGAGTGACATGTTGGTTGCCCACATGGGGCCAAAGTGACCTTCCATTGCACAAAGTCTACAAAGAGGGGGAAAAAATTCTAAATGAATTTTTTGGTGCAATTTGAGCATAATTTTCTCTAGAAAATTGGCTTTTGTATTGAATTTTTTTGAATTTTTAAAAATTACTAAAAATGAAAAGGTCTACAAACCCCTTTTCTACTATTTTCTACTCACAATGGGTTTATAGTACTCCCTAGTAGCTTGTAGTACTACATAGTAGTATAGTACTGAATCAATGGTTGAGATATATAGGTGCATGCTAACGCACAAAATTGATAGTAGTTTGTCGTACTGCCAATCCTATGGCCATAAATTGTGTTTTTGAGCCAAAAATATAAAGTGTTTCTTGCAATCACCCTTGTATCCATTTTTTGTGACAAACTATTGTTCTTTTTATAGTATTATTTTAATACTCACAAGTATTCTGTAGTAATTGAAACAATATTTGTAGCCATTGATTTTTCCTCCCAATGGTTGAGATTGTTCAATAGAAAAGTATTTATAGTATTTGCCATTAGAATCTTTGTCTTGCCAAAATACTACAAAAATGGTAGATCTCTCTTGCAACCACCTCAAATCACTTTTACAGTTTTAACACCCTCTTAACCCCTAAACGTCCAGATTCATCTCCAAAATTGACGATTTGAAAAAAATCATTATAAAGTGCTATTTGGAAGCATATTTTGGAATTGATATACAAATGAAAGTTGTAGATTATGATTTTTAGATTCCATCTATATGGTTAGATTCACCAATTTTATCATTAAAATTTTTTAATAAATTTTGAAAGAAAAATTCTAAAATTCCTTCAAAATTCGATTACAAGTAAAATATTATCATTTTTTGAGTAAAATTTGTTGGAATGGATTTGAAACGAGGTTCTCTTCACATGGTGATTTTTTGAAATTTTTGTGTTCTTCCTATCTATGATCTCATTTTGGCTAATCCAATTTAGAACTAAAGTCAATGCAGTTTGACCACTTGACATACTTGCACATTTGTAATTTTAGAAAAATATAAACTCTAGTAACACAAAATCCAACCCTTAGATAGGACAACAACTTGATAGCGTATCTTCACAAATTAAAATAACTTTCATCCAAGTATTTAGGAGGATGAAATTGGTGTTCCAAATTGTTCATTGTCCAAAAAATGGACATCGACGCATTTAGGGGTTAATGAAACATTACAATCTTTCAATCTATAAGTGATATTGTTGTGTTTTCTTTTCCTATGTGATCCATAACATGTCTTATTTGAATATTTTGTATGATAATTAAATTTAAAATATTTATAAAACTTATCCAATTTTTTTTTTTAAATTTGAGAAAATTCCAAGAAGTTCAAAAAAAGCCTTTAGCATTCAAAGATTAAAAAAAAGATTTAGACTATTTACGATTTTTTTGGTTCACTAGTCTAGACTTGACTACTTTTACTTTGAGTGTTAGAGCTTTTTCTCCCATGTAACAATTGATATAAAAATTATATTTCTGAAAAGCTAATTTGTCTTCTATTTCAAAAATGAGTTTAAAAAACTTTTGCCCAAAATTGAAATTGTGGTGCTCAAATTTTCATTTCTCTTCCAAGTGGACACAAGTCCTTTAGGGGCTAGGAAACATTAAAAGGACTACTTAATTTTTGAAATGTGAATTATTTTTTATTATGGAAATTAAAACATTTGATGTGTTAATAGTGGTCTAATAAAGGCCCTTTAATTTATTCTACTAGAATTGGGTGGAATTTGCTTAAAAAATGTTGAGTACGTCTTAGGCTTGTATAATTAAGACAAATTATGGCATCTTATCCTTATGATAACCTATTGGACTTCAATGGTCAAATATTTGGGAACTACAAAGAGCATTAGAAGAGATTGAGCTTATATGGAAAGCACAACTTTAAAAAAATGGTAGTAGATGCATATCAAGATAAGACTTTGCTTCAAATTGACACTAAATTCATATTCCATATTTCATCATCAATAGGTATGCACTCCAAATGGGGAAAAAGTTTCTTGAATGATGAAGCCTCCTAGCTCTCTTTCCATGTGTTGTTGTTTGTTCATTGTTGAAATAAACTTCAACGTGTGCCTTGAAAAAATTAAAAAGCAAAGGAAAGATTATATTAAAAAACATTAAAAGACTGAGCTAAAAAGAACATTAGATGAAACCTTTGAGTATTTTTAAAGGACATTAGGAAGAGATTTACAGGGATAAAGAGGATATTTGAAATAGTTTAAAGAAGGATATTAGAATTAAAAAGAAAATTCTAGGGTCATGGTTATAGGGTTATGGTTATAGGTTATAGGCCACCAAGACCAACTTTTGTATAAATTCATGTTGCTTTCATTGATCCTCTATGGTTTGACTTTCCTCTTTTTTCTTTTTGCATTTCCAATGGCTTCCATATCTAATTAGCAATTTTCGTGTATAGACTATAGTGAGTGTCAATATCCAAATCCGCTTTGTAAGAGGAGTATATTGGAGGCACTTGTTATCTTTGTTGTAAACAAATCACTTTAAGACTTTATGTACACTAATGTGATATAGTCAGAAAATTTGTGTACAAACTACATGTGCACTAATATGACCAACTACACACCATTGTAGTAATAAAGTAAGAATATATGTGTACAAACTATACGTACATTGGTATAATCAACTATATGCCATTGCCATCATAAAGTTTACAAATTACGGTTTGTCAACAATTATCATGTGGTTATTGTTGTTTCATAGGTTCACACATTAATATATAATTTAACGCATCATTACAATGCATTACTTTACAATTTATCGCACCGTTATAATGCATTACTTTCATTTGTCTTTTCTAATTGATGATTGCATGAATGGTAGGAGAACTACTATTCAAAGTTGTTTTTTGGTCCCCAAAAGCAATTGAAACCCATATTTAACCAATCCACAACATCACAAAGTGCAAGACGAAGATCATTTTGGGAGTATTATATTACAATAAGTGTCCAATATGATGACCTACCAACATTTAATCTATTTGGATGGTCACATTTTCATCCAAAGTTGAAAACACTCTTAGAGTTTCAAATCCCTATATATTAGACTAAAGAATCCAATGTTTCATATACAAGGAGGAAGTTGTGGCAATTGTTGCAATGGTTGTACAATATTGTACTAAACTACACTTTAGTTTATAAACTTTTGCACCATGTAACTTAACCCCTAAATGCCCAAACTTCATTTTTTGGCAACATAGCGATTTTGGGCAGCTCACTATGAATGGAGTTTTTCCTTTTTTTCTTTGAAATTTTCACACAACATGTGCTCGAGAATATCTTGAAGGCCCAACAATTTTCATAACTTTTGACTCTATAGTTAAAAAGTTATTGCATGATATGTAATTTTCATTGATCTTCGGGTAGTCCAAAAAATTCTTGAAAAAACACTTTTAAAAAAAATCAAATTTTGAAATTAGTTTTCTAGATTTATATGTACATGGAAAGCTTTGAATCATTCCATTTTGATTTATGAGATGAAAGTTATGAGGAGTTTTAGTTTGTGGGTATTTTCAGATTCTCTACTCGAAAATAAGCTTTGAAGTCCTCAATTTAACTCAAATTATCAATATTTAAAAATAAAAATAAAATCATAGGATGTAGATTGTTTATTACAACATTACAACAATTGGGATTGACATTTTTCGATTCCATAACAAAATTCTTAACAATTTAGTATTTTAAATCATATTCTACTTCTTTCTACTTACTATTTTTTTCCAAGATGTTGTACAATTTCAAATGATTTGAATTTTTTCAAGCATGTAGCCAACTTGCCTTGAAGAATGAATCCAAAGAATAACCACCATTTTGGAAATCTTTTCATACAAATGTGGCCTTGTGAAGTGCAGCTGCCTATTTTCTCACATGGCCCAAAAAAGGATTTTTGCTAATTCAAACACTAATATCTTACAGTCTACAGTGGAAATTTCTGAATTTTTTTTCACATCTTCTCAAATAAGTTTAGTACAAGATCTTATGGTTAGATGTGTCTAAAAATGTTTTTTTCTTAAAATTCGATACTTGTTTTAGAAATGACAGTTTTGGAGCGTTTTTGTTGAAAACATAGTTGAAAACATTTAGGGCTTAACAATGTGAGTTCGTCAAGATCATGATCATAACAGCTCATGAAGTGATAGATGCTACTATTCTGACCAGTGAACATATTCTGAATCGGACAACAAAGAATTGAAGTTTATAAAATCAATTGTTAATTGCACCAACAAATGCAGTGCGGATAAGGCTCGCACTGGCTCAGTATTCTACCAAAAGCCAGCAGCTTAGGACCCAGAGGCAAAAACTATAGAAAGACTATCATCAGAGTAGTTAGCCTTGCATAGAGTGCTCATCAGGCAACAACGGGTGACCTAAACATGCCTGATCCAATCAACTGTGCGGCATACTCTCGTGCCCAGCCATCGTAGTGAAGAATTTCTTCCAAAGAAGGCTTCAAGACTAACTCCTCTCTGTGCTTTGCACAAGTCAACTCAATCACTTTCACAATGTCCAAATAGCCAATCCTGCATAAGAAATCAAAGGCAGGGAATTAGAAAGTAGAAAATACTTTGTTCCATAAGCTTATCTGCTCAAAACTCTCGCAGATTCAGAACAATTGAGAACACACCTTAACGTACACTTTCAACTAGTATCTGAACTTCAGACTCATTATTCTGGAGAGAACTTATTAAAATAGAAAAATTGTCTTGGTCTAAAAGCAAAGTGAGCAGAATAAGTACCTCTCTTCAAGGAAAAGTTCAACAGCCTTCTCATTTGCGGCACTCAATACACCCGTCATTGTCCCACCAGCTCGGCCAGCACTGTAAGAGAGGTCCATAGAAGGGTACTTTGCATTATCTGGCTTCATGAAAGTCAGGTTGCCCATTCTGAACACAAATGGGTCAAGTCAGCTCCTTTCATCCATCTTTGAATCTTGATTAAAATAATCATTACAACGAAAATGAGAATTGAAAAATAGATGTCGATATTCATCTAGAACACGACATTGTTGAACCTACCATGTTCGATCTCTTTCTATTTCAAGATTCAAACATCTCTCGTCGGAAAAGAACGCAAGAAAACTTGAGTTCAATAGTCTACAATTAAGTATTGTAGATAGAATATATTCATCTAAAGTACAGCAAAAAGGGATCACTTAAGAACGTTCAAGAATGTTATGAAAGGATTTAATAATGAACCCTAAACAAAAGGAAGTAAAACCAAGTTGAAGCTGAGCTTACTTAAAGAAGTCCAGACGAGGCCATGTCTTCTCAGAACAGTAGATACGCTCTGGCCACGACAGAGTGTACAGGATGGGTAGGCGCATGTCTGGCCAGCCTAATTGAGCAATAATTGAAGAGTCCTATAGTAAACAGGTCACAACATCTTCCAGGAGTCAGAAACCACACAAGCAAAATGGACAGAGATAGAGATCCAGAAATTGAAAATACGTAAAGGAAGAAACCTTCATAACAAGGTATTAACTAAAATTAGACTATTTTTGAACTGATACACACCATCATGAAGAGAATCCTCCCGAGCTCTAACTAAGGTCTAACTGATTATACAAAGGTCCCTCCCATCATAAATGAAGGGACTTCGGGACCCTCCCCATGAAAGGTTCAATATATGATGTTGTTAAAAGTTCTAATTATGTTGAGAACCCTGCTTCATTCAAACGAAGTTCATGCAAAATAATCTCTGGTCTAGACTCTGCACCCAACTTGAGATATACCTGAGTCTCCACCATAGAATGAATAATAGACTGAGGGTGAACAACAATTTCAATGTCATCATACTCCGCTCCAAAGAGGTAATGAGCTTCGATCACTTCCAAACCCTGATATGCAACAAGACCAACATCTGTGTTAGTCAACAACAAAGACATCTTCTCTCATGTAAGTACTGAGAGAAATGACGAAGGGAGAAGAAAAATGTTGTCACTACTCAGAATTCATGCATAAATAAGTAGTAAGCCAGAAACAAAATGGGACACCAAGCTCCGAAACATTCTTGAGGAGCTGCCTCAAAAAAATTTGGAGAAGGAATTCAGATTCTTTATTAGCACAATCTTGAGTTATTTTTGTGGGAATAATTAACAGTAAAAAATAAAAAGATGTGTCTACCACTCGCTAAGCGCAGGTCTCTCCAGTGAAATTTAGAATTTCGAGATTATTACTTTTGGTTGCCATCGACACTGGAGAAGGGCGAGTGATCGTAATTGCTAAAGAATGTCTCAAAAATGAGTGATCTGGGAGGGAAAACCTTGTTCATAAGTGTTGCAGAGTCGACTGTAATCTTGCGACCCATGCTCCAGTTGGGGTGCTTCAAGGCATCTGCCACTTTGACATCCTTCAGCTTCTCCACAGGCCAATCCCTGAATCCACAACACAGAGACTGCTTGAGTTCCCGGACGAAGTTATTAAATGACCATAATAAGATTAGGACGATGATAGCACATGCCTGAACTTGGAACCTACCATACTTCCAGAAGCACTCTCCCTAGATTTAGATACCGGTTTTAACTGACCCTGCAGAAACTGTTACAACCGCAAGAGGATGACTTCAATCAAATACCTGAATGCACCTCCAGAAGCTGTCAGCACAACACGCCTTAACCCACCTTCAGGCAGTCCTTGGATACACTGCCAAAAGTCAAACACGTTATATTCAATCAGAATGATTAAACAGCTCGGAAACAACCTCTATAACAATGTTGTAAATCAACCATGGATTCCCAAAGCTCGTTCACCAACCATAGGTCTAAAACCAAATGCAAACCTTGTGTAGATATCTGCTATTTAAGCGGTCTTTACTCTGCCTAATTCACGTCCCTCCTACTGCAGTGCACAAGATGACTAGGTAGGGGATAAAAACCTGGAAGATGGCCGAGTGTTCTGAATCCGCAGGCAAGATGTTGATGCCGTGCTTCTTGGCTAAAGGTAGAACATATGGACCTCCAGCTATCAAGGTCTCTTTGTTGGCCAAAGCAATATCCTTTCCAGCTTCAATGGCAGCAACTGTGGGCTGCAACAAGCAAGAAAACCTTCAATCCAAGTCAATTCTCTAATTCCTCTTGCTGTAAAGAAAGATCACAACTCGGAATGAAGCTAAAAGCATACCTCTTAAGGAATCATTGATTTAAATGAATCAGAAGTTATTTAAGAAACCATCGTCCTAAAGCACTGTGTTCATCAACCAGAATATGAACGTCGGAGTGCGTTGGCGTTAAACATTAAACCGGTATCGAGGAGTGCTTTCATTGGCAGATCAGTATAGAGTGAACTGGAGAGATCACATTGGATACAAGAGCCAAACTCTCTAGACATCAAACTGTTTTATCACTCAATGTATTGGATGATCTCTTAGCAATCATTCAAAGTGTGAGGTTGTAGATCACTACTGAAGGGACAGTAGACAGGCCACTCCCATTTAGCCAAGTCACTCTTACATCAAACTTGCCAATTGACGGCCAATGGAGTGTATTAGAAGAGAGGAGCTCATATGGTGTACCTTCAATCCCACACAACCCACGATTCCTGTAACCACAGTGGCAGCCTCGGGATGCCTCGCCACCTCCACAATGCCTTCATCACCAACCATGATCTCCGGGAGCTTCTCCATGCCCGCAAGGGCTTCTTTCAAGGCAGACACTGATGATGAATTCTTCACTGACACGAGGCTAGGTTTGAAGGCTTTAATCTGAAACAAGGAGTTCAAGTATGTCAAAGATCAATGACCAGCTCAAACGTATAGGAAACAATTTAAGAGAATCACGCTGGCACAGGGTGTGATAAAAGGGCGTTGCAATGTTACAACAAATTACAAAAAGGACAGCAAGGCAGCATCACTTCCACCAGGCCCACTCAAAATGGCATCTATAATTAAATATAAGTTTTTGCTTTCCTCATTTCATGGAAAAACATTTGCTTCTTCATATCCGTGTCATCACTCGAGTGCCCTATAGGATGTTTGAGACACCACCAAATAAAAAGAGAACCCTTCATCTTTCTTACTGTTGCTGTCAAATAGCCACTTGCTCTAATATGCCCCGTATGACGTGTTTTCACTCCATCGCCTTTCCTATAATTTTCCTTTCGTGTGATAAGACTATCAGTTCACAACAATACCTGTTCAGCCAACAGAGTGATATTGGAGCCAGCAGCCAATGCTACGACCTTAAACTTTTCTGGGTTCTCGGCGACGATTTCCAACGTCTACAACACACACACAGTCCAACTTAATCTCACAAATTCAGAAAGACAATGAATTTCATACTTTAGCATTCACATTTTCATCCCATGATATGTGTAAAGAGTTGAGCGAATTCAGAAACTAACGAATTGTTCCTGGCATTGCTGGCCTTGGCATTTAAATCGAGCGAAATAAAACCCAAATTTCAGTTTCAGTTAATTCGTAGTCCGCATCAAGAATAAATCCTGATTAATAACCCATTGTTGTAGAATTGGGAAAGATCTCAAGTGGAACTACAAAAATTACATTCCAGCGCTGACATGTAGGGCTTTTCACGGTGAATGAATCCCACCTGTGTACCAATCGAGCCAGTGGATCCAATAAGGGAGATAGGCTTGGGGCCGGTCCTGGCCTTCAATTCCTCTGCAACTGCCCTGCCAGGCCAAGCTGAAGGGAAATCTGATATCCTACTCCTCACTCCTTGGACAGCCTTGGTCGTGAGGGGAGCTGCCTTCGGGCTGCCCTTCACTACAAACAGTGTACCGTTAGTACGAATGTGCAAGATTCGGAACCAAGAATTTCTCCCATTAAAATAAGTTCATATGCACAACATTGGAGGAGACGGACAGTTCTACAACGTTAATGTAAAACAATAGCAGCATTGTGTAAAAGAAAACACGTCATTGTTGAGAAAATTAATGATACTAGTGAGGAATAGCGGCACTAAAATATTGAGAAATAGAGAGGTTGGGAGGGATGGCTGAATTGTTCTTAAATCACTGAAACTGTCTTGTAGGAAGAAGTCACTGCAAGGACATTTCTCCTCTAATGCATACAAAGGACGGAGCTACAAAATCTCAAATATTTCGCATCATTCAACTTGGTGATTAAATCCCTCAAACCAGAAGAAATTGGAAAACTCCAATCCAAAGACCAAAGTGAATCATCCTAACACCAAGATAAATGAAGAGTCTAAGCTTACAAGGGAGAGTTCTACTAACTATGCCACATGAACGCAGATACCGTTGACCAGACTTCGCAATCACAATATCAACACCACTTTTACGGCTTTCTTAATATTATGGTTGAGAATTAAGTGAGGGCGAACCTTGAATTCTGCAACCGGAGAAGGAAGGCATATCCATGGCTGACATTCCCGCATCTTTCTGCATCAGGATAAACAAGTTGACGGTTCCAAGATTGAAAATAAGACTTCTTCTTCTGTAAATTGTGACGTTCCCTTCATTATCACAAAATGCCACAAAAGGCTTCGAAATTTCAAGCTGATGTGGCATTAGTTGAGAGGAGGAGAATTCGAACCCATGATTCTAGCCCTTGAAACTAACTTAAGCATCCAATTTAGAAGCTTGCAAATTAAGATATTCAAATGCACAAACAAGGTGCGGACTGTTGCAATCTTTTGCATAACTAAGAAATACTTTAAAGATTAAGAGGAGGACCACCAACACGACAGTAGACTATTTGCAAATGCGGTACAAGTTTCTTTTCAGAAAGTTTGCAGATACTTCTTATAAGTTAAAAATGCCAATCACAGGGGCATTACGTCTGGCAATAACAATAACAACTAGTGCTATCATTATAATATGCAAATTAGTTTCTACCTCGCCTCCAGCAGTGAATACCAGCTTGCCAAATATTCAAGTAATCATGTCCTTCGATACCATTACCTAAATTGCGTCACTGGAAATCTATAAAACAAATGAAAGACGCTGTCGAGAAAGAGACTTACCGAAACTCGGCCGCCGCGTTCCAGCGCCACGCTTCCCGAAAGCCCCGCCATGGCTGCTGTCTTCATCGCCATGGCTTCAGACTCTCTAAAGATGAGGAATCCACTCTGAAAGCAAATACGGACGACTCAGAAACCCTAACACACCATTCCAACAAAAAGCGACACGAAGTCCAAAAGCGAGCGAGCTCCAAGAGAACAGAAGAGGCTGAATTACACCACGAAGACGGCAACAAAACCTCTAAAAAACAAACTACAAAAAGTTCCAACCATTACAAGAATCACAAAATCTCGAAGAAGGAAATGCCATCGCCATGAAATTTCAATCACAATTGCGGGAAAAGCAGTCCTCCAAACAAAAGACGGAGAAATGAGGACTTCGAATGAACTAGAAAAATGAAAACTGACCTTGCACCAATAAATTCCTCACGCGCAACCAAAAACAAATGCTAACAAGCTGAAACTTAGCTTGGAATTCCTTACCAATCTCTACAGAGGATAGGAGCTCAATTGCATAATGTGGATGCGGACTCGTCCTGTTGAAGCTGGGAGAAACCTACATTCGGGATTCAGTAGATTTTAAAATTAGGTAGATTTTGAGGTTAGATGTACGAAACTGGTACAGTTTGCGCTTGCGAGAACAACAGTTTTTGCGACAGGATATTGGGGCTCAATCAGTTAGCACGGGTAGGTGGGCCCCGGCCGGGTTTGGGTCCAATGGAGGGGCCCCGGCCCGGGTTTTGGTTATCTGAAAAGCGCGATTCTGGTTGGATGGTGCGAATCGCCGGGAAGAGCGGGAGGACCAGGACCGATTGTTTTGCCACGTGTTCATACAATCCACGTCGAGTATTTGTATGGGTCCATCCTGGACACCCGCAACGTAGGACCGACAGCCTCAAGGTGAAGTCAGGTGGGTGTTTTTTTCATTTATTATATGCAGGTGCATAAAGCGATAGTCGCTGGAAATGGATAAAGCTATTTACATCCATGGAAACGGATGAAACTTGTAATAATCGGATGAAGTTTTATTTACTCATCCAAAATTATGTACATTCATCCAAAATTGAGCCATACCATCCCAAGATTTGGTAGCAAATTAGTGATCTCATCCACTGCAAAGCAAGAATATTTTGCCAAATATTCCCTATGTAAAAAAAAATTAGCAAAAATTTGCTCCAAAAAAAAAACCTGGGTGACGTGTGAATTCCTCTTGGATGATGTGATGACTGCGCTTTGCTTGGGCCTTCTAACTGAAAGGTCCAACACTCCAAACCTGCCACAATCGACAAACAAGTGAAAACCCTGAACACCGCTCACTCCCAACAACAAAGTTAACCCTTGAACGCCAAGGCTGGTGACTGTGGAAATCAGCCATTTTGGAACCGTGTGACATCATCCACTTTAAAAAATCAAAAATAATCATTGGGAGTCAAACTATGGAGGACGCTAAATCCTGCAAACGAAATGGGCCCCGTAGGGACCAGATTTACCATGGGGAAAACACAGGAATTTTTTATTTTTTGCACATTATTTTTTTGCAAATTCCGATTTCATATTTGCAATCAGAGACCCCAAATTAGCTAGGAGAGGTCTAAAACATATCCTAGGCACCACTCAAAATAGGGGATAGGTTTTATTTTTATCCCCAAGTAAAACACAAAATGCTCCTGCGGGGCCCACTTTGTTTGCAAGATTTAGTGTCCTGCGTCAAACTACTGTAGAAGATCTCCCCTTTCCACCCCTCATTCCGAAGATGAATAGTTGCACCTTTGTCCTGCAGAGAACAATCCCTTGTCATTCATTAGACAAGAAAACGTCCACAGTGTCGTTTAGGGGTGAAGTCTAAGTAGCTTCCCAAAACTCGTAATTCACGACTGCCTTGACAAGAGCTGCCAGACCCGTTACGTTACGTTATGACGAAACCCTGAAGTACGGTAATAAGGAAGAAAACAGGTCTCCAATCCGGCAAAGGGTGACGGGGACGAGTGGGGCAGGTTACCTGACCTGCACTCAGCACCGGGACGCTCAATGTCACCATCCCAGAATCCATGAGTAACTTAAGGGCGGGCTTCCATGTGGAGTCGGGACCGGTGAAGTCCACCGATCAAGAGTGGAATTGGTGTCCGGCTTTTTTGGAACTCCCTGTCCACCGCTGATCAGTGAACTTCAGTGGCCCCGACTCCACATGGAAGCCTGCCCTAAAAAGGAGGTCATCCGTTTCCGATGAGCCTCCCATTTTGTTCTCGGAGGTTTAAGTCAGAAGGTTGCTATATTTTTTGGCTGGGGTGGTTGACCCCCTTGCTTGTCTTGCCCAAGTCAATCCAGGGGGCATGTAAAACAACAATGATCACAACATGTGCATTGAAAGTCACAATTGTCACTTACATTGATTTTGAAACTAGCCTATGGTTGGAAATAGGTTTGCCTATATAAATGAACCTACTAATTTCTAAGAATATATTTTAATTTTGACATCCCAAGATCCTCTTGGGTATAATCTCCAAATCAAGTTATCCATATCATATTGAATTTAGCCTTTAAATAATTGAATAAATCATTTTGGGCATTTTAATTAAATAACTTAATAAAGGTCTTATTGCAATTGTTAAATTATTCATGTTTATAGATGGCAAAATAAAATTAGTGTGATACTTTTATGCATAAATGTGTACTACAAAATAAGGTAAATTTGCCTAAAACAAGCAAAATGAGTGTTTTGCCCTGTTACAATTAGCAAAAAAATTCAGAGTTTTTTTCATACAAAGACAACTACGAGAAAAGAAGAGAGCAATTGAAATTTTATTTTTCTGAAAAAGTATGAATTTATTATGAATTTTTGAAATGTGCTTACTAATTGGCCCAAAAGAGTCTGTAGAATATCCCAAAACTAGCAAAAAGTGTGCATGATGGCCATCCTACCACCTAAAGGAGCCAAAATATTTTCTAACATGGCCTAGACATGAAGAATTAAAAAAATCACTTGCTTTGATGAATTTACACTAAAAAGCTAGAAGTTCCTTAAACAGACACTAATAACTCCATCACCATCACCCAAGCCATTGATTTTGGTCACTAACCAACCTAATGTAGTCTTAATCTTATTTATTAGAGAAAGTTTGTCATGGGTTGATGTAAGACTCTAATGGATCATTTCCTCAATGCCTGTCATGGGCAAATTTACTTTATATCATTTACAATGTTATTACAATAATTTGATTCTGTCCAAAATTGTAGATGGGAATGAAAAACAATTACTTGAAATTCAAATTTCAAAATGATTTTGGAAATAGAAATTTGGATAAAAGACCATAATTTTATAGAATTGAATTTTGAAATTTACAATTGAAATTTTGATTTACAATTGCAACAATATATTGAGTATTTTAAAAAATAATAAATGGACTCAAACTAAGTACATTTGATAAAATCATTTTTGTAATTGAAGTTAAATGAAAAACATTAATATATTGAGGGACAAAGTAGACTTTGACAAATGCCAGCTTTTAAGTTGGAAGGACCTTTAGGGGTCAAAATAAATAGTCTTGTAGTATTTATGCAATACTATTTCAATACAAATGGTTACTTCAAATTGCACATTCATTTAGTTTAGCCAATACTCCAACTTTATTTAGCCAATTGTTGTAATATTGCATCAATATTCAATTTTTTCACTGTTACATAATATATTTTCAATATTGCATCAATACTATATAGTAGTTGTTTACACTTTCATTCAAGGATGATAGCCTACAACCGAGGTAGTCACTCAAAAATGATCTAATTTTTGGACCAATAGGTGTATTCTTCATTTTAAGAGTGATTTGGAAAATCATTCATCAAACACTTTTAGGCCATAATGTAGTTAGAGGGTTAACTTTAGGAGGATTCAGCCCTATTACTAAAAGTAGTCGGTCAATTATTGTGAGATTTTGGGATGAAAAGATGCATTTTTTATTTTTCCTTGTTTCTTTGAAAATCATCGATTACACACTTTTTGGTCCTCCACAATGTTTTAGGGTTAATTAATTTTCATTGCTTGTTCTTCCATTTTCATAATGATAAAGATTGTTCCTTTTGTAGGGATTGAAACTATGAGAGGCTTTGCATCTTGATTCCTTGTGTAATTGTAGTGAAAACATAATTTATTTTCTGTTAAAGCCCCAAAAGTTATTTAGTTTCCATATAGCAACAAAGACTATATGTAAGATCTTTCCCAAATTTTCTTGCTTCATCATAACATAAGCCTTAAAATACTTTGGTGTTTGGAGGAAAATCCTAAAACATTCAAAATACTCATACCCAAAGCAAGATCTATGTGCCTTAATTTCAAAAAGTAATTTTTTAGCCCTTCCCAAGGTGAGGTTTAATCTTTCAAAATTTTAAAGAAAAAACACATAAGTCCCAAACTTGTGCAATTTAGTTAATATGTTGGAGAATGGGTTGAGAATATATGCAAAAAATTTGAACCAAAAAACTATCATATTCATCTTTAAAAAATTATAAAGTGGAAGATGGTGTTGGATGAAAGAAAAAACAAAATTGATTATAAGTTGTACAAGAAATTGAGAATTGTTAATCCCAAATGGTAACAATGTTTTGGTAAGGAACATATATCCTATGTTTTTGTTTTTATTTGAATTTTTTTGAAATTGAGTTCAAAAAATGACTCTCTCTCTCTCTCTATTTATTCTACTTTCATTTTTCATGGCCCACAAAATAAAACTCCTTGTAACTTTCACTAAATTATTTGGAATTGTCTAGTTAAGATGTTTTGGGATAGGCATCAATCTACACAATTAAATAGAATTAATTAATATTTACTAAGAATATATTTCTAGCTACGCAATTTGATATTGAAATTTTCATAAAAACTTAAAAATTTTGCAATACTTATTGTAATGACATGAAACAAAACTTCACATGTAGATTTGGATGATTAGCATCCATCCTGAAATTTTTATGCAAGATTTCAAATTATGAAGTCAATAGAAGCCTACCCAAGTTCTAAAAAACAAACAAAGTGGGTTCCTTAGTTCTTCAAAGATTAAAATTGTTACCCACTTATTGATAGTTTCAATGTTTTTTAACTAGCTTGATTCATGTTGGTCACTAGCTCAAAAGTTGTTTAAATTTTGTCTTAGTCTTGGATAGCAAATGGAAATTGAAAAAGAATTATTAAATTTTAGGCAAGTAGTGAAGTTTTATAGAAAAGTTAAAAGACCATACTATGAGAAAAATTCTTAGTATTTTTTAAAATTGTTTTATCCAAGAATTTCACATTCACATTCAACCTTTAGTAAAGTGTTGTTTGTCAATGCATTTCATAACCATTATAATATTCAAAACCTTTCAAGGAACCATTTCTTGACTATTTTTCTGATTGATAATCTCTTAACCCTAGATCATCTAGACTCATCTCTAAAATTGACGATTTGAAAAAAATCATTATAAAGTGCTATTTAGAAGCATATTTTGGAATTGACATACAAATAAATGTTGTAGATTGTGAGTTGTAGATTCCATCCGTATGGTTAGATTCACCAATGCTATCATCAATATTTTTTTTATAACATTTGAAAGGGAAATTTCAAAATTCCTTCTTAATTCGATTATGAGCAAAATATTATCATTTTTTGAGTAAAATTTGTTGAAATGTATTTGAAATGAGGATCACTTTACATGGTGATTTTTCAAAAAAATTGTGCTCTTAAAATCTATGACCTCATTTTGGCAAATCCAATTTTGAACTAAAGTCAACATAGTTTGACCACTTGACATATTTGCACATTTGTAATTTTAGAAAAATATATACTCTAGTAACACCAAATCCAACCCTTGGATAGGACAAAAACTTGATAAAGTATCTCCACAAATTAGGATGACTTTCATTCAAGCAGTAATGAGAAGATACAACAGTTTCAATCTTTTTGTCATTGACTTTTTGGATGTTTGGAGCGCCCCAGGGTTAAACATGAAAATCTTCACAACGTTTCCATTATCCAATTCGTGTGTAGAAATCGGCAAACTACCAAAGAGTAGACAAACTTACACTAGGGGACAATGTTGCCACCCCACTTCATGAAATTTTTACCACTTGGTCTTAGACAAGTAAAGTACAAGATCCTATGGTTAGATTCTCTCTCTCTCTATTTTTTTTCTTGGGTGAACATATCAGAAATGACTGTTTTGAGTGATTTTTGACCAAAAAAATGGCCTTGGTTCTTTAGGGGTTTATAGGACGCATTTGGTGAAGTTACCTTAGGATCCAGGCTATCAATAAAAAAAAATGCAATAATGAGAGCACCTCCCAAAACCTAATCCTTTCTCAAACTACAATATCTTTAGTAGATGGGTCCTTTCCACACTATTAATTATTCCATTCTTCCACAAATTGAAATTCCCATCCTAGACAGAATTCTAACTTACCCCAATTTTTCCATTCAATTGATTCCCCTACCCACAAATTAGGTTACCATCAACCCCAAAATCCAATGCTCCCAGTAAGTACTCAGCAAATGAAGTGGCCCCTATGTCCAGGAAGAACCGGCACCTATTGTAAACTTGCCAATCACTGCACGGATGAAATTCAAATCCTTCTCCATATAAATATAGAGACTTTCATGTTTTGAAATTTGGCATGATCATTAAATGTCATGTTAAGATTCACCTTCAAAAAATAGAATGCAAAAAGATTTCTTCCTACAAATTTTATTGTAATTTAAAGACAATGAAGCTAAAATCTAGTTAAAAATTCCTTGCAACCCTCCACCACATGGTGTGCGGTCATTGGGTGGTGATACAAAATTTTGTTCCCATAGCAATTGAATTGCTAGTTGCATCGTGTGCTTAGTGTATGGAAAATGGCAACGGTTGTTGTGTGATTTTTGGATGTGTGTGGTAAATGGCAAGTTTACTCTAGTTCAAAGTTAGCTGGTGGAATTGGTAAAAAAATTGGTTGCAATTGGAAAGCATTGGCTAAAAACTGGTGGAAAAAAACAAAGCAAAATCGATTCTGAATGGGAAATAGAGAAAATAACTGGACTCTGTACTTGTAAACCCAGTTCAACTTGGGAATTGAAGGTCAACATCCTACTAGGCTACTCATCTAATAACTTATGCTCTCCAGTCACTCACTCCTCCCACATTGGAAAGCACGCCCACAGGGAGTACTACGGTACTAAGTTACCGTCCTCTTGAGCCCCCAGTGAGGCAGGCATGCAGCATCCCCATTTAAATAGTATTGAAGGCTTATCACAGTACAGTGAGGACCCCATTCTTCAAACCATCAAAAAATAAATAAATTTATGGTAAGTTAGACTGGTGGCTCTGTTTATTTCAGTTTCCTCTCCACGCGGCGTCTTTAAGGGGGAAAGGAGCGTGCTCCATTGACCCAGTTTTGGACTGGAGTACGGTACTGGACTGACCCGTTCTCCTTCCCAGTAAGCTTAAGATATAAGCTTACTCTACAGGAACCTATTCACATCAGGTAAGGCTCATCACTCATCAAGCTCAATGATGTCCTTTCTAGAGGTTCCATAATGCTCCACCCATCACTTTCTGTCGTTCTGTCGACCTTCTCTGAGTTCTCTCCCTCTGTCTCCCTCTCAGTCCCAGAGTTTCCTGAGGCCTAGCGTTGTCAATCATATGTTTTGCAAACTTTTGTCCTGAAGAAAACCGGACAACATCGTGCCCTATAAATCGGCTGCTTGTTTTGTTTCACAAATGGTAGCAGCAGGAGCAGCAGCCGCAGCCGCAGCCGCAGTCGCAGTAGCGTGGTGTGTGGGAGTTTTAGATCGGGGGTTCATGTGCAGCTTGATTTTGAGCCAAAGGTACAAGCATGTTCATGTCGGAGTTGGTTTCCAAAGTACGTCGAACTCTGTCGGAGAGAATATGCTTTTGAGTTTTGGATTCCAAAACTGTTGGATGTTGAGAAAACTGCAGAAGATGGTTTGAAGCAGTAGCTGGTATGTTGTGTGTTTTGCTGTTGAGGCTTTGGGGAGCTTCTTCTTTTGAAGCTATGTTGGTTGTTGAGAGAGAAGAAGCTTCAGTTTTTTTTTTTTTTTTTAAGTAGTCGGTTTGTTAAAGAGCCCATACTAAAAGTTTGCAGCATAGGGGTAGTGTTACTTTTGGTGAGGAATTGCAAGAAGGGGTAGTGTCTATGGCGGGGTTGAAGCTGGAGTTTGTAGCTCTTCTTCGAATATGTATTAATTAAATATTATTTTCAAAGGTGTAGTGGTTTCTTGCGCTTGAGTCTTCCGACACTTAACTCAGGTAGGTCGTTTATGATTCTCCTGTAGGTAACCCGAGGGCATGAGAGCGTTCGAAACTAGTTTCGATTTGCGTTTGTTGGTTTCTACGATTACCGACATAGCTGCATTCTGATGGCATGGGTTCTGCAATGTTGATACCGACAACTTGTGAGCAGGGTTAATGTCAGTTAACCTTACGTGGAAATCCAAAAGGTTCCTTCGCCCATTTCGTTCTTAAACATTTTGTTCAGGGGAGTGGTAGTACAGAGGATACTACCGATAGTGTTGTTATAAAAACCAAGGGTCAATGTGATCAACCCCTTTTTCGTAAATTATTATATAGACCCTAGGCCTAGCTTATTCGACATCCTGGCCTTGTTACATACCCTTCTCGAGTCGTTCCGTATGGTTTCTTGTGCATTATGAGGGTCTAATAAAATTCAAACTAGTATGTTAATCTTTAACTACAGTCCAGCCTTATCATCGACCCAAAGTCTTACTTCGCTTGCTAGAGTTTGTTACTTACAAAATCTCCTGAAACATTCACTCAAACGTCTCTCAATCTTATCACCCAGGGTCCCAATTTTGCACTACAACATAGTTTGAATGTTTGACAAGTGTATGAAAGTGAATGACAGTGTGGCGATTATGTAGAATATTATGGAATGTTATAGTTTGAATGTGTGAAAAGGCGTAAGAGTCAATGCTCGTGTAGCAAGTATGCACCTGGGATGTATAGAATGTCATGCTACAGAAGGTTGCAAGAAAGAGGTGAGTGCATTCTTGAACTGAACACCAGAAGAAGTTTATAGGTTTGTCGGTAACCCCCAAAGTGAAAAACGGCCGATGTGGAATTTGCTGAAGGATGGTGCCCCTGTACTAACCAACAAGTGGGGTGTTGAAAAAACCAGGTGACCTTGAGATCAAGTGGCAGAATTCCATGAACTTCCCCATGCCACTTCAAAATGGTTCCAAGCACAGGCTTAATGGCAGTGATGACTCTAATTCTGTGGCTGGGGTGTAGCTGTGATGGAAGAGCTGTAATGGAAAGAGCAAATTTGGATGTCTCTAATAGTAGCCCTAATAGTAGCCCTAATAGTAATTCGGGATTAAGCCGTGGCAAAGTGATTGGTATTATCGTGGGATCTGCTGCTGGAGGCCTTCTTTTTGTGGTCATCCTTGGCTTGCTTATCCGGTGCCTTTGCCAACGAAGGAAAGTCTCTTCGAATCAAGAGAAGCCTGGTTCTAATTCAGGTACCGACTCGTACTCCTCTTTGCACTACTAGGGTATGCTTTTGTGGATTGTGCTTTTTCTATGGCGTCAAAAGCCATTATTGGTGGTTGTGGAAAATGGTTTTAGTTATCAGGTGGTCAATTGTTAACCCTCAGTACTCCGACATCCATATTCTGGATGATGATGAAGAGAGTGCTTCAGGCCAATGCCTCGTTCAAACACCAAATTTGATGATCATGATGGAAATAATATTTGTACAAAGAGATAAGCACAAATATGAACTGTATGTAAGATTGTGTTTGTAAGGTTGATGATACTGTTGACTTCACTTTCTAAAGTATTTTAACCAATATGTAACCAATATGTCGAAGTGATTTCATTACGAGATCAGCTTATGGGAGACATCAATTTGGGTACTGCCAGAGCCAAACTCTCTTGGGATCAAATTTATTTAGTCAGGCATGGTTTCTGACACCCAACTTGATAGTTGAAACAGATGGGGAAGAGAATGATGAGTTGTTGTTAGTTAGGATCAGTCAATAGCTGGAGACTGCATCAGGTCATTAAAGGTTTTAGTATCTTCTTCTTAGGTATGATCTCATTATCAACACTGTCTAAATATTGACTCCTTAAGAAAGAGTATGACTGGTCAAGGAAGGTCTAGTAAGCCATTAGTAGAGGAAGCCATTGAGCGAAGTAATTGAAAAAGTGTCTGTTGTTGAATTCATCATTTCGGTTCTCAATCTTTTCTCTTCAAAATGTTGTCCTTTGAGTCATGGGTGATCATATTATCAATTATTGGTGCAGTTTGTTTCAAAGATTTATATGCAATTCCATGAGTGGACTGTTTCTCCAATTAGCCAGTGTGTGCAAAGTAATGGGATAGTACAATTTCAGTTCCAGGATGGAGCAGAACAGAGTATGCTATCTGTTTCAAAAGATTGAATTGTAATTCCTCGTAAGGAAGTTTCTCCTATCAGTGTCTGTCAATTAATGGAAGACTGCCGGATTGGGGTGAACAGAGTGCTATTTGTCCACTTTGAATGTCATGTTTTTTTAAGGTTGTTTTGAGTAGGTCATATGGAGGCTTCCTTGTGGCTAATTTTATTTGGGCTGCAATGAAGACATGCAATGTTCCTCATTGATTCTAGTGATTTAAAATTTCTGACCTTTCTTAATTATGTTTTTCACAATATGATCAATGAAATTTTGGCTCAAAAAAATACCAACAAAATGTGGATAATCATTTTGGGATGGAGGGAGTACAAAGATTTAATTGTAATTCCATGTATGGAAGGTTTCTCCAATCAGTGTCAGCCAAGTAAGGAGAGAGTGCTATTTCAGTTCAATGCTTGGTCAGAACAGAGTATGCTGTCTATTTCCAACATGTTCATGCAATTCCATGTCTTTTAATCTTTCTCTATTCACTGTCCCCAAACCAATGCAAGACTCTAATTTCGCTTTCAAAACCTTTGCAGTTGTTTTCTCCTCATCTCCCTCCCTCATCACCCGTTTTTGGTTTGAATGTTTCAGTATCCAACCCCAAGCCACCGAGGTCAGGCAGTGTTTGGAGCTTCTTCCCCAAGCGAGATCCCAAGCTTGCCACCCAAGTAGTCTCCTCCAAGCGCGTGTCAGTCCCCATTTTTCATTCCGACAAGTTGGATGACGACTTCTCCGACACTTCTTTTGTTCTGCCGGAGCTCGGAGGTCCCAACCCTCACAACAAGTTTGATGGCATGGAGTGGGTGGACATCAAGGGCATGGACGATGACGTGTTGGTGGAAATCAGTACCGACCTGAGAAAGTACCAGCAACATCAACGGCAATGAAACAATAAGAAACAATCGAGGGGAGTTACTTTATTCTATAGGAGGAGTTCGATGAGTTCATCTCTCTGCCCTTGGACTTCATTCCGATTCTGTTGGCGTAAGAAAATGGAGGCGTGGGTGGTGTGGTGAGCTTTAGTGGATCCTTCGTGTAATTTCAATCAACGAATTGGTGGAATTCTAAGCTTTATCTTGGCTCTCTCGCTTGCGCTTCATTTCTATTCTGGTGGCATGGAAAAAGGGAGGTTTGGGTAGTCAGCTCTTTCTAGTGCATTCTTCTTCGTGTACATTTGTTCGGCTTGTAGTACGGGCAGTCAGTCGTAGTAGATTTTAATGGATTTGTTGAATTCTAATCTTGATGCTTGCTCTTTTGCCTTTCAACCCTGTTCTCTTGGCGTGGAACAATGGAGGGTTTGATGGTAAATGCATTCGTGTTTCTAGTGCATTCTTTGTGTGGAAATCTTTGTCTCTCGGTACGGGTAGCCAATGGATTTCTTGAATTCGAAGCTTGATGCTTGCTCTCTTGCACTTCGTTCTTGTTCTGTTGGCCAAAAAATTGGAGAGTTGGGTGTTGAGCCCTAGTGCACTCTTCTTGTGAATTTTGATGACTGGGCATTATATTGTTGTCATCTTGTTATCTTATATTCCCCCCAAGAGAGAATGCTTCTGCTCGCAGGGTGGATTGTGGAGCCGAGATTACCGGTATCGATGAATCCATTGCTTCAGTAACTCTTCCTGGCCCACTTGGGACACTACCATGTTATGGCTTTTATACTTTTATTTAATTTTGATTTATGCAATTTACGATTATGTATACAATCTGCTCCAATCTTAAGTTAGTTAGTAATTTATGTGATTGATTTCTCTGAGCTTGTTCAGCATGCGCAAGAGATGGACGCTACTGGTATCACAAGGCGCATTTCATGTAATCAGATAAGGCTTTTGTCTATCGATGTACGTGCCGTGGTCTTCGCTGGTTTCCCGTTTAAGTACTTTGGAGCCTATCAAACTTTGGGTTTAAGCTTAGCCTGCTCATGCTGTTGCAATTGGAAGTCTTGGAATTGAGAATCTCAGCTTTATCCCTCCCATGAGTCCATAGATCTGTGGTAGTAGTCTGAGAGCAACCAATAGCATTGCATATAATACTACCAGTAGATGAAAAAAGATTCTTGTTGAATGCGGTTGCAGTAAGGTACGTATATCAAAAATTGCCACTTTTTTTACTGTTAAAAGTTTCTATTATTAGATTAGATTAATAAAAGTATTCTATTTCCTAGTTGGCCAATAATAGGAGCTTTCAATGCACCAGAAGAATCATCATTTGAATAGTCTTTGTAAAAGTTAGGAAAGGTCAAAGTTTTTTATGGTAAATTGTAAGAATAGATACATGTTGATTTTGGAGATGTACACAACATGAGTATCTCATAAAGTGGTGCTTTAAGGTGCAACATGATTATGAAGGAGCCTACCTTACATATTGATTTAGGAAATGAAGTGGCACTTTTAGACACTTGGTGCATTTGGATGTCCCTACCTTAGATTGTTGATGAATTATGGAGTAGACAAACAAAGACATTCAAGTTCAACAATTGTTTGAGACTTGAAAAAAGATTATCATGATAAAAGGGGTGTCATTCAAGTCAACACAATGGCATCACCAAACTCACCAAACTCAAGATGGGCAATACAATTAATGTTCAAGACTTTATCTACACCAATTGACCATTTGACCATTTACTTTCATTCTTAAATCTGTAAGGACAGGCTGATCACTGGAAATCATCCTCTTTGGATGTGTGAATCATCTACTTAAAAAATAACCAAAAGCACTCATTGCAGGTCAAACTACTGTGCAAGACCTCCCCAATTTCTAAGGATGAACATATGCAGTTCTCTTACATCAGACCACTCTGGCCCACAACGTAGTTAGTCCTTACAGGGTTAGAGCACACAGCATTCAACACAGTCCCACACCCCAATGGATTTTTCTGCTTCTGTTTAATTAGAAAACCACTTGTAACCATATTGTAATTTCAATGTCAGCTATTGTGACAAAGAATAATAATGGCGATCTGTTTAAAGTATCTATGAAGAACTAAAAATTTCTATTTAGTACTCCTACAAATCTGGTTCATAGTTATTGGCAGACCAAGAAAAGGCAATCCAACTGCCCATCCTTCAGTTGCCCACCCACATCTATGTATCGTACAAATTTTCTCCATGCAAAGGCCCGTTTGGCTAATCAAGAATTCAATTGGACTCATCCCTCATCAATGCTCTTATTGTTTCATCTATTTTTTCCAGCTCCTCCCCTTCCTCAATTTCAGATTTGTACCGTTCATCACCCTCCAACGCACACAATGTCACTCCTCTCTCATCTTCCAACTCTGGTTCCGGTTCTCTCTGACGCCACTTCAGCTTAGCCATTTCTCTGCTTGCCGGTTGGACCTGCCAAAGAGTAATTCAAAAAAATTAAAGCGCAACCGTGGTTTCAGAAACAGAAAATCGTTTTAGGAAATTTAGGCCTCCGTGTTCAAAAGGGTAATTATCCGAAGGCCTCATGATTTATGGAGGGGCCTCTGTAGGATTGCAGGGAATCCTCGCCATGAATTATGCAGGGCACTCACACAAAAATTGCAGAAAATGCCCGCCATGGATTTGAGGATGCTCTGAAACACTCTTAATTTTAATGAAAGACACGTTTTATGCTTTGTGCTTTCTCGAGTGTTACCAGCAAAAGTGATCAGGAAAGTAAAAAACAGTCTGGTTGTAGAGACTCACTGGAGAGGGCACAGTCTTCTCCTTCACAATCGATTCGCTAGCAATTGATTCTACAGTGGGTTGGACCTCTGGTTCGGACACTGAGGGCCCCGTCTGTGGTTGCTGCTCTAGAAGCATGCCAGAGGGCGATGCAACAGCGATAGCTGATGAAGACATGGCTCCCTCATCCTCCGAAATTGCAACACCTCCGTTCAGGACTCCTGTTGCTGAAACGCGGACCTTGCTGGCCGGATCCTTGTTTTTGGTAAATAATAGAGGCAACTTTTGGTCCAGCTTTCTCTCCTGAAAATGACAAATAATAAGGCTTGTGAAATTAAGGCCCAGGACAAGCTTAAGGGCTATTTTAGATTTGCACAGGTCAAAGCAACAAGCTTAAAATTTGAACTAATTATGGGTGAGATAACAAAATTGGATAACAAGTCATCCATTCCAGTTATGACAAGTTTGAGGTAACAAGTGTCCTATCCACCTCAGAGAGGTAGCTTCAGTACGCACACTATATACGTCGTGTTTTGATGTCTCACTACTAAATTATCCTCTTGAGCTTTCAAGGCCAGACATGGATCAATTAGAGAATTTTGGTCAATAAAATCAAAATGTACGACTGCCAAGTAGACTCACAGTAAAAACATTCCTCAAAAAACTATAATGAATAAAAGCGGAAATCAGTGTCTCACCTCCTTATCTATTGAATACGCATCTGTGCTTGTGCTAGAAGTTCCATCCGCCCAACAAGCTTGCTCATTGATGAGATCCACTTTCCTTGGTATCGTATCATCCTTCAGAGTTCTATCCTTCCAAGTTTTCCGGACCTTGCGCTGCAAACAAGCAGCGTGCGTGAGCATAAAAGCATATGCACATTCCAAGACATGAAAGTACTTGAGATTTACAGTCGTTCAACTTGATCTGTAGGAGGGATATTCGAAGCTCCAATTCCAACTTTATCGTAATGTAAAGCACAATTACAAGAAGCCCAGATTGAGCGTCATGCTCTGAGTAGTTTTGAGTAGGTCATGTGAAGACTTTTTTTCGGCTAACTTTATTTCTTACTGACCAACCCATGCATTGTTCTGCATTGACTATGGTGAAATACAATTCGAACCCATCTGAAAATACATTGATCATAAAATAATCAATAAATTGGTTATTTTCAAACCATGAATCCCGCGTCCCTTAGGGATTGAGAAAACCATAGTGGACATACCTGGAAAGTAACCAGCCAATCAATATCCTTGTTTTCCTTCCTCTCCACGGTCTCTTGTGCGCGAATCTCCATGGATTCCCGCATCATCCGACGTAGAAAGCGTACATCATCAGACATAACACCAAGTCCACGCAGCAGCACTGAGCCTAATTGCAGGCTTGTCTGTGACCAATACCCACAGTGAGTTATGGCAGTCAGCAATCACCTTCTTCATGTCCTTTATATCCAGGTCTCTTGACAATCCTAACTAGAGCTTGTAAGTTGCACCAAACTGCTAGATAAGATAGATTCCAACAAGCTAACTCGGATGCTAAGGACCATTAGCTAATTGACTAACCTATTGTAGGCCTGCAGGTGCAAGGTAACCAATGGAGAGTTGGACTTTCAAAATACATAACTGCAGCTACTTCGTTGGTGCGGGTGTATTAAGCAGGTTTACGCAGGGTGGCTTTCTTGTACACACTAGGGCAGTTATGTACACTAGTGGAAAGGAAAGGAAAAAAGTTGTAGCAAGTTATTTAGTGGGAATTAATGGAAATTTACTACGCACCAATTATCTAACTGACACAAATTTTATAATGAGAACATTTATTAAGTAATCCAAGTAGATACAAATGCTACTTGGTTGGTAAAGATAGGATTAAGTATACTGAAATCCTCTTCGGGCAGCACCGTTTTCATCCAGAATGTTTCCTTGCTTTCCAGGACCTTTACCTCAGCATTCTCGAGTATGCAATCGGTGACGCCCGCTTGCTTCAATTCAAACAGATGATCCAAATCCTGAGCTCTTGCGTAGATTGGCACCTACAAAACAGCAACGAACAATACTAACCGACATTGAGTACTTTACATGAGCTTGCCAGACTACATTAAGAGAATACGACCAGCATTCAAATCCTAAAGGTCGAAATTGGGCCTCATGTTCTTTTAAGTGATTTTGATAAGCCTTATGGATTCCCTCTTTTGTTCAATTATATTTATTTTTTGACCAAAAAATGCCATGCTCTTCACTGATTTGGTGGTATAAAATTGAACTCCATCGAAATTACATTTTTCACGATATAATCAATCGAATTGGTCATTTTACAACCATGAAATTTGGTCTTCCGGAGTTAATTGGTCCACGCAGGACTAAAATATCGGTTGCAAAGAGACAGATGATTTGAGTTGAATTGGGGCCAAGAAACCTCATACATGGGGAAATGCTTGACGAAGGCGATCTACTGACTGCACTGACTTTTGTCGCCCTGTGTACATCACCATAACCGCTTTCGGCTGCGTGATCCCTGCTGTTTGTAGCACTACAGGTCGAGAGCCATCTCCATATAACACTGGGAAACCCAGCTTACATGCTGCCTACACAAAATGATAAGAAATCAGAGTTCTCAGAAGGTTCTTTAATCACACAAACATATTACGGGAAAGAACTTGAACGACCACCCTCAAATCAGATTAACGGCCTTTGGCCTCAACTAAAAAGAATCCTGCCAATAAAACCTACTCCCTCTGTCTCAAAATAAATCCGTGGTTTCTTGTGGGAAATGTGGGAGTAACACGGATTTATTTTGAGACAGAGGGAGTAAGTACCAAATCTTATTGTAATATCCAGAATTGAACTACAACTGAAGTACTCTAGAATCCAGAGTGATATGATAAAGAACAAGGATACCTTCACGCGGCCAGGATCCAAGTCGAATGCAACATAGGGCCAACCAGCTGCATCTCCACCAAGACCTGTCGCCAATGGGGTGGAGAGAAAGTTGGCAAGTACCTAGAACACAAGAAATCCAAATGAAAATCAACATGCAGATTAGAAACCCTTCTCAATTAAAGCAGCATTTATGAGGAATTAACCTCTAAGTGGCCATTGGATATCTCTAGGAGTTAAATAAGCCATTTAAGAGGCATCAAAGAAGGTCTCACAATGTATCAATAGAAAGGAGAAATCATACATTGAATGATAGAAATGTGTTTTGCAAGTTCCTATAATGGACTGTTAGTTCCCAACGTGGGCTTTCTGTTTATTAACTTTGGGTGCTTAGATATTAAATGAGTTCCAGCGCCATGCTGATCTTAACAGTAGAAGCAAACTAAAAGAAATACGTAACCACACAAAAATGCCTTCATGATAAATGAACCAAGACCTAGATGGTTAGTTGCCTATTCGTTTAAACCCTACTATCCGTTGCAAAAGGCTTCAAGATGTGTCATAAAGGCCAAAATAATGCGTACCTGGCCCATCTGACCAAATCCAATGACGACAACAGGATCGTTGGCCTGAAAATTCTTCTCGTTCTTTGTTTCCTGTAAGGTAAGGAGGGGCAAAAATCATGATAAATATCCCGTAAGCTGTATATCTTTGCCGTGGTCTACACTCAGTCATGCGTCAAACATTTCATAGGATGAAGGAAAATAATCTCGGGACACAATTTGAGCAAGCAAGCAATAGAGTTACTGTATGAAGAAAAGGATGGCCTGATATTCGTACTGCATCAGTCAGAGAAGGATCCTCAAATTCCCTCTCAATATATTCTGCTACTTCACGTCCCACTTCATTCAAAAGCGGGGTCAATGCCATTGAAAGAACCACTACTATAATCAAAAGCCTGTTCAGCTCCAGTGGTAAAACTCCAAGTCTGCAGAATCCAGTGGGCCACGGAGTACTGTAAGTTTGCGAAAGGGGCATTCATTCAGAACTTCAGCGTATAAACAATACGCTACTGTAAACTTGAGAATCACCAGTAATGAAGTTCCTTCACTAGATTGATTTGATCTTTTATGGAGATAATCAATCACATTGTTCCAGAGTTGACCGTAAGGTTCACAATCGCCTAGAATTTGGCTTCATGATTTTAGAGCAGTTTGACTACGTCATAAGAAGACTTACTTTTTATCTAATTTCATATATTTTTGGAAAAGACATGCATTGCTCTTCACTGATTCTCGAGATGAATGGCCCCATTGGAATTATAATTTCCATACTAGAATCAATTGAATTGGTCATTTTCAAAAACCGTGAATCCTTGGTATTGTAATGTATAAGGCAGATTTCTTACCGGTTGGCGAGGGAGAATACGACGAACGCGAACTCTCCGCCTTGTGAGAGAAGCAAACCCGTGCGGACACTCTCGGACAAGGTTAGCCCCGCTCGTGGCCCAAGTGCAGTAATAATGATTGTCTTGATAGCAATAAGCCCAGCAAGGAGGGCCAATACATGGGGCCATTCTCGTAACAATAACTGCGCACCAAAGCGGATAATTTGATGTCACAGCCTAGGCAACACTTCAAATGGCCAGCTAAATTTAAAAAAAAGAAACAATGCTCCATTACATTCTATAGAACTACACAGCAAGCACCGTCTTCACCATAGCGCAGAAGTGCATCCGAAGGACTAAAATCTTGAAGAATTAGGCCACTTTTGAAGTATTTCTTCCATTGTCAGACATGCAATCATTGCGAGATGAGCCCAAATGCGAAACATGGCGACCAAAGACTGGAGGAAAGAGAATAAATAACTCTAGAGTGAGCCAGACCCGATATACAACATAACAGAAGCTCAAGCTTGTGCACAACTAGAATTAAAAAAAAAATTCTTGGCTCCGTGTTCTTCAATTATAAGAGTGTTCTGCCAGCTCCTCAAGAAATTTACTCCAAATAAGAAGTCATAGTGAATCTCAACAAACTACCTATCGAGTGTAAGGTGATGCTCATTAAAGGTGTGAGAAATTTCGAACCTGAATATCAATTGATGTTCCAGTGGTGACAAAAAAAAGACCAAGCAGAAGACCACGGAATGGTCTGATGTCAGCTTCCACTTGCGTACGGTAGTTAGTCTCAGCAAGTAACGCTCCAGCTAGAAAAGCTCCAAGCTGTAAATGATAGTCACATTCAAGACTTTTGAAGCCAACAAACAGTGATATGTCCCAACACTTAGCATTCAAGATGTTAGGCTTGTATTATAAAAATACGAATGCGAGTTGGGAAGGGATAGCAAGCACAAACCGTGTCACTAAAGCCAAGCTTTTGTGTTAAGAGAGAAGTTCCCGAAACTGTCAGCAAGCACATTGCCACGAAAGCTTCTGAGCTCCTTGAATTTGCCACAATCTGTAGTGAGATTTCCATTTCAAGTTTAGTACTGGTCCTGGATCTCATCAGATCAATGTGTGCAGTAGCGGGTCAAAAGATTGCACATGCCATCAAAAACCTCTCATTAGATTGACAAAGTTTGTTAAGTTAATAGGCATTAACTTCAAATAGTCCTCATGTTGAGTTAATGTTTGTGGAACATAATGAATGTGGTTTTAGCATCCTCGGCATTAACTTGATATATACTAGCAACTATTGAGTTAACGTTAAGTCAGTATTAATTTGACATTGATTTCATATTGTTTTAATTTTGATATAACGATCTATTAGATTAACATTAATAATTCTGTCAATCTAAAAGGGAATCTTTTAAGCTGATACGGGGATTTCCACAATCGACAACCTAGCGTCTTCACTCCCATTTTAGTTGAAATGCTCCACGTGGTTCACTAAAGTGATATTTCAGTCAAAACACTCTTTTAAATCAAGATGTACCTCAAAAAGTCGACGAAGGAAAAGACGACCACCAAGGGAAATGAGGCCAAGTCCAAGCAATGCTTTCAAACTTTCAGATGCAAAAACAGGCCAAAGATTTTTATCTGCAATATTCTGCACAACAGTCGCGTTACTCATTAGAATGGTTCAGGTATATAATGCTGATTTCATCCTTAAAAATCTACTCTATTGGACTTCTCTATATGTAAGCACCCAACGAATGGAAATGGAAGCTGTGTTAAAATTTAACCAGGAGTTGTTGTATAGTCATCCTAACATGGTTTATGGCGGGATTGCAAATTGTGTGACTCTAGAGTTGGCATAAACACCACACATCCAAAAGCAACTAGGTTTGGTAGCAACATACCCCGGTCTCCAAGATTGGGAGGATCACCAACAACGGCACAACAGCAATATCCTGTCAACATAACCTCAACAAGTCAAAATCGAGACGATAAAGGATTGATCAGTCAGCTTGTTAAATGAAAAAGCGGCGCTAGTTTGTATAACGAAGGACCCAGAGGAGGAAATTCAGCACACTATAGGGATTCTTCCTCCAGTCCAATGTTCTGAAGACCCCTAAAAGATGAAGACCCCTGATCTTGGCTATCGGGAGCTGTTTGAAGACCTTTTAAACCAAAAACCTTACACAGAGCGAGAAGGGTTTGTACTAAGGTCAGAAAGACTGCAAAGTTGTGCAAGTCATCCTATTTATGACCTCATGATTTTTTTACAAAAAATGGTCAACTAGTCATTAGACTTTTGGTGTATGTAAACACATTAGGATCCTCTATATTTCAGAAAAGACTTCGTCTCCTTCCATACTCGATCAAACGCCAGGTCTACATGATCGGTACTCTGGACTATTGCTGTCCCAAAAATCTTCTAATGTACCTCTTACCAATTAGCACATTATTTAGAGGCTCAGAAATAATAATGCAGACATTCACCTGCAGAAGCAAAATACCCAGAGTCGCAGACCCAAATCGTGTCGGTAGCTCCCCCTTCTCCGCTAAAAGCTGCCCACATGGAACACCGTAGATCAATCTCGTATAATTGAGCTCATGTCTGAATATCTTTCTCTAAAACTCAACATTTCTTTCAAATAGATGTAGGGGACTTACCATTGAGGTAGACCCAAGTTCCTAAAAAAGAGTTTTAGCTACATTTCCCAAATACCAGAGAAGAGTGTCAAGAACAAACAAAACTTTCGACAAACCTGCAGCACGAAAGCCGACGAAGAGAGAGAAAGGGCAGCACCAATGACCACAGCTTCGTCTACGGATCTAATATTAACCTGTAGACAAGACAGCGACGGATTCAGTCAAACGGAAAGGACTTAACATTCAAGACGTGTAGGTCGAAGTCCCTCGTACTCTCAGGAACAAGGTGACCGGTGAATACGGTAGTCGCCAATTGCAAGATATGAATTCACCAGTTGGCGACCTAGAGTCGTACAAAGGCACATTTTCGAACTGATATTTACTCACAAGATCAGGCCTCGCGTGAAAAAGAAACTCCAGGATTTGAGTGCCAAGTGCCTTATTTGGAGGAAGCTCAAATGCCGTGAATGCCAACGTGGACAGGACTACCTGCAGATGAAACACAAGCCAATGAAGAACCAGCTCTTCTGAGAAAATCACGATGCAGTAAACAATATGAAATAGTACTTAAATGTCACTTGCAGTTACATTTGCAATTGTATTGGAAACAGACCTGTGCAAGACCCATGCCAAAAGCAAACTTCGCCAGAGCCTTAAGCCGTGCTAACGACAGCTCCAGACCCATCTCAAAAAGCTGCAAGACAGACATTCCGAACGTTACAATCCGACATGGCCTGAATGCCGCAGATGAAGAAACACCAACTACGGTAGAACGCTTCAGCAGAGGCAGGCAGCGCACAATTTTCGTCAGGGCCACACCACATGGTATGAATAAACAAACAAATAAATAAAAAGTTCTTCCATTTTCCTATGTCATGGACTTCTGAGCAATAGTGCTTGAAACAAAAGCACTCTCATATCATCTTTCCTGTGCCACAAAGGATGCTTGAAGAATACCCGACTGCCCAAATGAAAAAAGAGACTCCTCAATGTTGCCTGTTGTTCCCCTAAAGCGGCAGCCACTTGCTGTATTATGACAAAGACATGCTTCCTCTTCATTGCCTTTCCTCTAGTCTTTCTCTAGTGTGCAAAGCCTCTAAAGTCTGAACACAACTGATCAGGAAAAGACGTACAAAGTAAGATACTTACAAGAAAAAGGATTCCGAGCTCAGCTAAAGCCTTGACATCTGTAACGCTTCGGATCAATTCCAGTTGATTCAGCACAACGCCCGCCAATAAGAAACCCAAAATCTGGAAAACATAACCAACTAGTCAGAAAATTCATAATGAAAGCCTTTCCCAGGGTAATCTGTGCCTATCCTTTCAGAATTGTAAAGCTTAAAACACGGTGCTGAAGTTCACGTACAGGGCTTTGTTTCATAGCTTTGAATGCGGGAACAACCAACACAGTGGCCCCAAGAAATGTCAGAGTATCGAGCCCCAGGTTGTTGATTACTTCTACGCCTGAAGCTAATTCTGTCACATGGGCCTGAACAATATACGACTTACGAAGCAATCTGGACGGGGAGCTTGGAGGCCATATGAGTTTTAAACCACATAAGCTCGAAGAGCTGCGGAGCAGCTGATCATTGGTCCTTCGACTTCCAAGTGTCAAGGAGAGTGAAGGGCTTGTCCACTTGGGCAATGAGGCAGTAGTTCTACACAAGGGATGACGAGCATACATAGCCGAAGGAGCGCATAATATGTTTCGTGCATCCAGCACCTGGAATTTTCATACACACTTTGAGTTCGCAAATAGACATAGTAGCAAGAAAGGCTTTCAAATTTGGCACCAGTAGAGCACTCATTCGAGTGATCTTATAAGTAATGGTCTATCACCCCGATTATGACCCCGATTCTGAATGAATGTAATCAAAGGAATTGAAACTATCCTCCAAGTGTTTGGACTCTAGACAAAAAGTAACAAGGGTTCCAATATTTTCAGCACTGCTTGAGGTGCTGAAAACCCTTTGGCCGTAAGTTTCAACTTGGAGTTGCAAGTGTGGGACCTAAATCGCGATTTGCAGAAGAAGCCAATACTGTCAATAGATAACATGCAACTATGAATTGTTGTCATCGTAATTAGGCAGGAGAAATCTAAACTCAATTTCGAAAAATAATAGGCATGTGTTCAAAGTAAGGGCTTCAGAGAAGTGAAACACCATTACTTGAAGAACAAATCTATTGATTCTCATTCGGAAAATCTAGGTCAAAAATTGAAGAGTAACTATGAAAAGAATCTTACCCATGAGCTCGAGTGAGCTCCAGCAGAGCAGTATCCCATGTGGGGAACGCCTGCTACGAGCTCCGCATATGCAGACATGCCCCTCCTTTGCTGTAATTACATTGAGTTTCTCCACCGCAGTTCAAAATTCATTCCCAAATGCATTGAACCCTGGAGAGGATTTAAGGCGATTTGATCAAAACGAATCTGATTAATCCAAGACTTGGAGATTATTTAATGTAGCCCTTACATTTAGGGTCTTCACACGCTTAGCAACAGCAATTGAAAGCTAGACCTCGATCTTCATCCCTAGGGCGTGTCCAGCTAGAGTATATTCCAACTTCCCTGGTAGTAGTAAAGACCAGCGACCTTGCCAATTCCTTCTCAATTTTCTTCTAATGATAGTTCAGGAATTTGTTGACAACCTTGCACTGAGCATAAACAAGTGAAGGTGAGATCTACCCAGAACTGGAATGGGTGAAACAAGCATCCCGATTTATAAGACCTGCATATTCACCGACAAATGCCAAATTTAAGGTAAAATTCCTGAGCAAGCTGCCTCACACAAAAATCAGAAAAACAATTCACGCGCATTCCCCGAGATCCATCAGCAATGGAAAACTGAAAGAACAACAAGGTTGAACCTGGAACTCAAACATTCAAAATAAAGAACCCACTCTCCAAAGTTCAACCGCGCTAAAATTCTTTACGTTCGAAACTGTCTCAAAAGCGATATAATTGAGCAGGTTTTAGGTTTTCACTAGTCCCTGCAGGAGAATTCTCCTAGTGAATTCACTCCTACAGCAGGGAGAATAATCCTCTAACATCCCTATTCTCAAAGACTACACAACTTCTCGAAACCAAACATGTCATCAGCTTGTCCATTCTGTAACCTAGGAGCAAAATAAATCATTTGCTTGCGACTTAAAGCAACTGATTCTAATTACACTTTCGAATTCACATTTCCGAATTGAGGATCAAACTGAGATCTGCTATATATCGTACTGGCACATTCCAATCTGCAAGGGGAAAAAACAGAGACTGCAATCCCAATACCAATTCGAACACTTGAAGAACCATATACAGAAATTTCAAGCAGAAAATTCGAGAAAGTAATACACAAATTCATGAGAATGCTCGGTTGTAGAAATTTCACCAGGAAAAAAATGAAATGAGCAGGCACTTGCGTCAAATATATTCGTTCGAAAGTCACTCCTTTGAACAGAAATGCAACATCTACACCACCGCAAATCCTGGCCCTACTCCTCCAAATCAACAAATTTGAAAGCAACCCAGCTTGATTTGCATCACCCCCAAAACTCCAATCTTCGTGGAGTGGGTGACCCAGGCACGTGAGGAGAACCGGTAAGGCGGTCCCAGAGTCCGCCCTTGGACGGAGCGAGCTCTGCCGTGGAAACCCAACGACGCGCCCACTTCTGAGAGGATAAGTAAAGCTGACGTGGACGTACACGTGGGGGTCGATGATGGGATAGGAGCCCTGAGGTTCAGAATCAAAAGTGTAAAAGTCCCTGCCATCGTCCTTTTACGGGTATCGTCTGTTCAAATTGATTCAGACCGGACAAGAAGCTGCTAAATTTCTTTGTATCTGAAGGCTCATGGAGGCCCACCTTCTGTGTACGTTAAGTCTGGGCCAAAGTCATTAGCACAGCGACATTATTTTCCTTTGCATTAACATACTCTGTAGGGTCTTACATACTCTGCTGGGGCTAGGGCATGGATGGTGATATTGGAATCCAGTTTGCAAATCTGCAAATCTGTGGGTTTTCCGTAGCTTTACTTGTGTCACTTCCAAGACCTCCAAGGTTTGCAAATCACTGAATGAACTTGCAGGAGAAGATCATTTCTTTCCAAAAATAGAAGGATTCACTCCTTCATCGAGTGTAAATGCCCTTTGATGACGACAGACTGCTTGTGAATTATGTAAACATGAGTTTGGGAGCCTTCTGTGAACTAATCCTGCTTTTTATGCTTGTCCAAGACGTGATTACAGAGAGATTCAGAGGCTTCCCAGAGTCGACGCCCCAACTGTGCATCGTAGGTAATGGCGGAAGATTCGCAAAAGTAGCCGTGGTTGCCAAAAACATACTTGCCTGAGACTTCCCCAGGTGCCAATGCGGCAGCCACCACTGCTTTCGCACCTGCTGATGGAGACTGCAACAAACCAAGTAGCCTCAACACAATACTGCTCAAGTGAGCAAGCCCAGAGGGCAGCTCCCTCAAAATGTTGGTGCTCACAGCTCCAGGATCGGCAGCCATGACTGAAACACGGTTGAGATTCTGTCGGTGTAATTCATAAGAATAAAGGATCATGAACAACTTAGAAGTCTCGTAAATTTTGGCCAGGGGATACATATCCCTATTCTGCCGTATACCACCACTGAGGAGGTGAGTCAGATCGATTTGGTTACGATGAGAAGCACGGTGTGTGAAGGAGACCAAGTTCACGATTCGAGCTTGGGGTGCATTCTTTTGAAGCAATGGGAGGAGCTCGTGAGTTAGAATGTAGGGTCCCAGGTAATTGCTTGCCGTCATCGCATCGAAACCATCTTCAGTCCACCTTTGTGACGCTGCCAAGATTCCTGCTTCAAACAATGCCACAAGACACATATTCAATGACAGCCTCAGAGAATTGATGATACGCATGACAATAAATCGGAATGGCAGGTATATAAGTCTTGCTGACGCCACTTGAAACCCTAGCGTCAGACTTCAACCGGTTCAATCGGTTGCGGCTATCTGAACTGAGAATCAGGACATCAGTAATGGCTTGATAGAAGCACATAGTTGACAGTCTTTCAACAGGCTAATGCTCGCATGACTTGACCCACAATGATCAAGAAATCTCTGTTGGCTCTCTGTAGGCTGCTATCATCTCGGGCTGTCAAGTTAGGAGCGTACTACAGCTCATTAGAAGCGCATTTTCAGGAGCTTCAACAAGACATCTCTCAAAACATTTGACTGAGAATTGAGCACGAAAACCTCAGTTTGCGTCCAACCGTTGATTACATCATTTCTGGTTACCAGAATGTTCTCTACCTGCCGTTCTTGTTTCGCACCCTTCTCAACTGATCTACACAATGAAGAACGATTGAAATAAACAAAAACTGGAGGGAACCCCCTAATAGAAGAAACTCAATGTACCTGCATTGTTCACAAGAAGTTGTAAGGTGCCAGGTGCATCTTGTGCCTCAAAAAGCTCCTTCACACTTTGTACAAAGCGCAAGATCGACGGCACGGAACACAACTCCAATTCCAAAGCCTGACAGGAGGATCTGGAACTCCCTGCCTCGATTTCACCACGGACAACCTCCAGACGCTCAAGTGACCGACCAGCCAAAATCACATGGAAACCCCGCAGTGCAAGTGCGGAAGCCGTTGCCCGGCCGATTCCTGAAGAAGCCTTTTAGCACAATTGCACACCTTCTGTATCAGCATTAATGTACAAAATAAGGAACAGGATTTAAAACCCTTACGTCTCTCAAACTGACCCAAACTGACCAAAAACCAACAGCAACTCCTCTATTCGCACACTCAGTTGCTTCAATTAGCAAGTTAGCTGTGAGCATGACTTCGCTCAATGTCTAAGACCACTGATCTCTGAATGGAACTGGATTTCTCTACTGTCCCTTCAATAGTGATCTAGAACCTCCCACATTGAAAGGTTGCGTACGAAATCATCCAATACATTAAGTGATAAACACTTTAATCTCAAGAGAGTTCGGCTCTTGTACCCGAAGTGATCTATCCAGTGGAATCGTCCATGAAAGCATACTCTTACCGACTGGCTAAAATGCTTAATAGTATCCTCCCTAAACCCTAAACCCCAGAAAAAGTCCGGTGATGAAGATTGTGAAAAATTCTCGTAACAATGCGATTATCCTGACTACTCGGTCCATTCAATTTCAGATCGAGAACGCACATGGAAATTGAAAAGAATTGCGTACACAGGGTTTGAGCTCATACCCCTGTGACGATACACGCAGGCTTGGAATGTGAAGAAGAGCGGAGCTCAGAACCATCCAAGGCACTGATCCCTTGCATTCTATGTGGAAATCGTAGACGAAGAATGAGATAAGAGAGGTGGGAGTAAATGAGACACAGGACCCAGAGCACACCCATCCGAAGTACATTTCCCAAGCAGAAAACATCTGGGAGCACACCCATTTTCAAAACGCGCCCCTGAGATTCAATGATATCACTCAAATCTCGGTCTTCGTCAGGAGGACATTCGTTGGCGTAATACTCTTCCAACTGATCCTTCAAAGTATTTTGTATGAGAAATCAACTTGCGTGCTTCTTCCACTAGAACAGGGTCAGGACGTGGCGGCAAGTCTTGTCACTTCACCCGGGCCTGAGCGAGCTTAAACACTTCCAGCGCCACAGGCGATTCTGCCAAATCATTTGGATCGGCTCCCCAACCTCCATCGTCCTGCAATTACTGGACGAATTAGATAGAACTTACAATCTCAACGGAGAGATCATAACGGCGACCAGTTCTCCGATTTTGCCATGAAACCCTAATTCCAGTTGCTGAGAGAAAACACTCTCTCCCAAATGACCCCTGTTGTTATCAAAACCGGTCATCGCCTTACAGAGAAAGGAGCGGCGGAGGAGCTCCGACTCGTTGCAGCCAGCGGAGGCAACAACGAGCGCTGCCGCTGCTGCGGCGGATGGAGCGTGCGAGGAAAGGCATGGCGGAAACAAGATTAAACAAATAACCAATAAATACGTAATAATAAATAAAGTCGAATTGCATTTAAATACGGTTATGAAAAGGGAGAGAAATAGAAAAAATAGGAAGAGAAAGTAAGAGGTTAAAAAAACAAGTTCTCTCTTTTATTTTCGAATAAAATATATAATAAGAAATATATAATACTATTCTAGGGTAAATGAAAAGAGATTCAAATACTCATTGAGTCTCTTTTCTTATTGTCTTATCTTTGCAACATGGTGATTACTCATAGGGAAAAGGTTTCAAAATCAAAGGTATTGTTCTTTCCAATCCCTATCGCCTCGAATTCTATATTGACCTTTATGCAATCAACCATGCTTTTTGTTAAGAAATATTATTATATGCTCTTCAAACGCTATAGAAGAATATTTAACAAGGGATTATGTCAGAATCTTTTTGGTGAACAATGGAGGAGGTTTATTAATCCTTAAAAGACATTGCAAGCCCCACGGGCTTTTGAAAGTTTAAATCTGAATTTTCACATAGTTCTTAACTTTAAATATTTAAAAGCCTAACTAAGAAAATGAAGCTCCAATAATCTACTTTTAATTCCATTAGAAATTTTTTCAATTGCTAAACTTTTAATTTTTGAAACACTTTGAAGATAGCATCTTGAAAGCTCTTATTACACCACTTTTGAACTTTTTCTATCAAATTTATTTAGCTTAAGGAATACATCAATTACACCATGATGATTGTCACTATTATTTTCATTTTTCTTAAAAGATTCATAATATTTTAAGAATTATTTAATTACTACAATTCTTACAAAGAATTATTATTTTTTAAATAATATAAAATTCGATATAATATTTTTTAATTATAAAAAAATGAGATCAAATTTCAAAAATATATTAATACATGTCAAAAATATTAAATTTTTGAAATCTATATTTTAATGCAAAAATTCAATGAATTTTGATCAAGACCAAACATGAAATGTCTTTTAAGCATTAATCACCTTCTTTCTCCTTCATATATGTCTCAAAATTCCTTTCCTAGCGACATTTCATACTTGTGTACTTTGGCATTCTACCTTCATTCAATATTAGTATTTATGGTTTTGTTTTGATTTTTATCCACAATATGTTACCTACACAAACACGACAATTAATTTTAATTTAGGTTTCTTCTAAACCTTCAAGATAAACTTTAGATAAACTTTCAAACCTTTCCATTATCAACGGTCTTTCTTGCATGCCTTCCATGTGCACAATGCTTTGAGTCCTATCTAATTTAACATTCTTTTCTTGAATTCTTTTGGTAGTTTTTCAAATGTTTTCGATCTCTATCTACATTTCACTATTGTAAAACCTCACTAAATTAGGAGGAGTTAAAGCCTGATTTCCCTATTGGGCAAGATAAGAAGAAAAATCTTTTTCTACTAGATTCAAACATTAGAATCTTTCAAATAATCTATGCAGCCAAAGTTTATGAATTTTTTTCACGGTTGTGACAAGGGTCAAAGGGTTGTGAAGTTTGGAATGGAGCTCGTTACAATGTGATCTTGGGTATGGTGTGGTTGCGGCAAGTGGATGCTTGGATAGCTTGCAAGGAGGGAGCTACCCACGGAAAGCTTAAAGATGGAAAACCTTTCATCATCAAAGGTAAAAGATCAATGCCTAATGTTCCTCTACTTTCTCATTTGCGAATGAAAAGGTCCATTAGGAAGAACCATGAAGTATATTTGATACATGTGAATGAAGTACAAGATGAAAGGAAAGAAAATAAGTTTTCAGTTGATGTCAAATCATTTTTGAAAGAATTTGAGGATGTATTTTCGGATGAAATTGAGAATTTGCCACCTAGGAGAGAAGTTGACCACACTATAGACTTGGTAGCTAATGCAACTCCAGTAGCTAAAGTACCTTGTCAACATTCTTTAGCTCAAAATGTTGAGTTAGAGAATCAATTGAACAATTTGTTGATTAAAGGATATATTAGACCAAGTAAATCGCCTTGGAGTGCACCTATCCTCTTCATGAAAAAGAAGGACAAAACATTGAAACTTTGCATGGACTATAGAGAGTTAAACAAATTAACTATTAAAAATAAGTACCCGTTACCTAGGGTTGATGATTTGTTTGACTATCTGCATGGGTCAAAGATATATTCTAAGATTGATTTAAAAACTAGCTACCATCATACTAGAATAAGAGAATCAGATATTGCAAAGACCGCTTCTAGATCCCAATTGGGGCACTATGAATATGTTGTAATGTCTTTTGGACTTACAAATGCTCTTGCCACATTTATGACTTTCATGAATTCTTTATTTCATCAATATTTGGGTAGATTTGTGCTTGTATTCATGGATGATATATTGATATTTTCTAAGACATTGGATGAACACAAAGACCACCTTAGAAAAGTGTTTGCAATTTTGAAGGCTAATAAACTCTTTGCCAAAATGAGCAAATGTGAGTTTTTTAAATCCCAGATTGATTATCTTGGACACCTTCTATTTGAAGATGGAATTTTGGTTGACCCTAAAAAGGTCAAGGTGATTGAGGATTGTGCAATATCCAAAGATCAAACTGAGGTACGAAGTTTCTTAGGTCTTGCTAGCTATTATAGAAGATTTGTGAAAGGATTCTCTAAAATAGATTCCCCTATGACTACTTTGCTGAGAGGAAAGTTTGATTCGATCGTTTGGAATTGTGAATGTGATTTCGGTTTTTTTGCTTTACAATCAGCTCTAACTCATGCACCTATTTTAACCATTATTGATCCCTTTAAGGGGAATATAGTTTTATGCATTGATGCTAGTGATTTAGCAATTGGAGTTGTTTTGATGCAAAATAGATAGGTGATTGCGTTTGAATCTCGAAAGTTAAATACTACAAAGTTAAATTATCCAATCCATGAAAAAGAGTTGTTAGCAATCATTTATGCCTTGAAAGTTTGGAGACATTATTTACTAGGGGTGAAATTTAAGATTGAAACCAATGACCGATCATTGAGGTACTTGTCAACTCAACCAAATTTAAGTAGAAGACAATGTCAGTGGATGGAATTGATGCAAGAATTTGATTTTGAGCTTGAATATATTAAAGGAAAAGAAAACATTGTTGCTGATGCTCTTTCTAGACAACCGTTAGCAAATGCAATCTCATGTATTAGAAACTCTTTGATAGATGAGATTAAAATACATTATATGAATGATGAAACATTTCAATATCCATATGAAAGTTTAACCAAAGAAACTAGGTCAATTGAAGAAATAGAGAAATTTAAAGCATATATCGTAGAGGATGGTGCCTTATATTACAATGCAAGAGTCTATATTCTCAAACAAGGGGAATTCAGACGAGTCACTATTATGTATGATCTTCGTGACATACCTATTGCAAGCCATCTAAGTTTTCAAAAGACCAATCTATCTATTAAATGTCATTATTATTGACAAGGAATGAAAAAAGACATTAAAGAATATGTGGAAAGGTGTTTAAAGTGTCAAATTTCAAAGATTGAACAAATTAAAAGTCCTAGATTCTTACAACCTCTAGGAGTTCCAAATTTAAAATGGGAATCTATCACTATGGATTTTATTGTAGGCCTTCCTAGAACTCCAACAGGGTATGATAGCACCTTCGTCGTAGTGGACCGATTAACAAAATCTGCTCAATTTATTCCTACAGTTAGCATTGTCACTGCTTTGGGTGTCGCTGAATTACTCATGAAACATCTTTTGGGGAATCATGGCATACCTTCACATTGTATAAGTGATAGAGATCGTAAGTTTATAAGTGAATTTTGGTCATCTCTGTTTAAATTATGTGGAATGAAAATTTGACTAAGTACAACATAGCACCCTAAAATTGATGGGCAAACAGAACGAACTAATCGAACTCTTGAGGATTTGCTTAGGATGTATGTTGGTAAGAAACAACATTCTTGGGATAAATGGCTACACCTAGTACAATTCTCTTATAACCATATGATTCATAGTAGTACTGGTGTTAGTCCATCCTTTGCCTTGTATGGTCAAGAATATAGGACTCCAATTTCTCTATCAACCCCTAACTCAAAGGTTGAAAGTGTAAATCAAATGATAAGGAATATGAATGACATCATTGAATCGATACAATTGAGTGTAAGAAGTGCTCAAGATAGAGCTAAACATTATGTTGATAAGAAAATGAGTCTTCGTAAGTTCGAAGTAGGTGATAAAGTATTTTTGAAAGTTACACCTCAAAGATCAGGATTGAAGCTTGGTAAATTAAGGAAGTTATCTCCTCGATTTAGTGATCCATTTGACATTATCAAGCGTATAGGACTAGTAGCTTATGAGTTGGACTTGCCTAACAGTTGGAAAAGTCACAATGTTTTCCATGTGAGTTTGTTGAGGAAATATGTGTTTGATCCAAGCCATGTGCTGTCTAAACTTCCTAAAGTTGCTCTAGAAGGAGCATTACTTGCGGAACCTAAAAGGATACTAAAATTTGATAGGCAGAATCTAAGGAATAAATCATTCTAAAGGTTGTTGATAAAGTGGAAGGATTATCTTGAAGATGAAGCCGCTGGGGAAAGAGAGATTGATTTTCAGAAAGATTATCCTAGTTTTGTCATTGAGGACAATGTCTAGTTTTAAGGGGGAGATTGTGTCATGACCCTTGTCACAATCCTTTGATGGATGAATGCATTGATGGATGAAATAATTTTGATGATTGTGTCATGGCGTTTGATGGATCAATGCATTGATGGATAAACTAATCCATGATGAAATGTGCATTGGTGGACAAGCAAAGATTGCTTGGAGATAGATTTCTCTAAATGGTGGATTTGTGTGCTGGAGTTAACCTCTAAAGTTCTACGACTATGTTTTCACTGAAAATACCTCAAAACTACCATTTTCAGCACAAGTGCCAAATTTTTGAAAAAAAAACTTTTTTTGACACATTTAACCGTAGTATCTTGTAGTATACTGACTTGAGAGAATGTGGTAAAAATTTCAGAAATTTCCACTCCATGGATTGCAAGATATAAGCATCTAAATTCACTAAAATCATTTTTTGGGCCCTACAAAAAATAGGTTAGCTGCACTTCACAAGCTTGCTTTTCTATGAAAAAATGTCCAAAATGGTGGTGCTTCTTGGTATTCATTTTTTTAGACAAGTTGGCCACATGCTTGAAAAATTTCAGATCATTTGGAATTGTACAACATATGGGAAAAAAATAGTAAGTAGTTAGTAGTAGAGAATGATTCAAAATATGAATTTGTTAAGAATTTAATTATGGAATTGAAAAATGCCAATCCCAATGGTTGCAATGTTATAACAAACAATCAACATCGTATGATTTTATTTTTTTCCAAAAATATTGAAAATTGAGTAAGATAAAGGACTTTGAAGTTTATTTTAGAGTAGAGAATCCATAACTGCCTGCAAAGAAAAAATCCTCATAACTTTTTACACCTTGATCAAAATAATATGATTCAAATCTTTCCAAGTATATATAACTCTAGAAAACCAATTTTAAATTTCAGTTTTTGAAAAAAATGATTTTTTTTCATCTACCCGGATTGCCCATTTATGAAAAAAAGCAACATATTGGGCCATAACTTTTGACTCGTATTTCCAAATGTCATGAGATTTAGTGAATTTGAAAGATATTCCTCATCCCCACCTTCTCTTAAAATTTGGGTCAAAAATATCGAAATCTCCATCCACACTTACCTACCCAAAATTGCTATACAACCCAAAAACGCAAGTTGGTCCTTTAGGGGTTAAACAACTCCAGTTGGATGACAAGGACATTGGAGTGCTTAGAGATAGATATCTCTAGATAATGGATTTATGTAGTGGAGTTAGACAACTCCACTTGGATGACTAGTGCATTGGATTTAGACAATTCCCGAAGGATGATAAGTGTAATGGAACTTGGAGTTAGATAACTCCAAGTAGAAGATCAAGATGTGGATAAGAAATAGATTGCATGAGATATGATCTAGAAAAGTACAACTAAGACTTTTAGCTTAATGGATGATTCTAGATGGAACCAAGAATAGAAAGCTAAAGATTGAAAGAAGTCTAAAGATAGAAAAGAAATCTTAGTCTATTTTAAAGACTAATAGGCTTTATTGATAGTCTATAGTATATAAGAAGAGCTCGAGGGTGAGGAGACTATCTTTTGGAGATTGATCTCTCTCTATGGTTGGGTGATTTGAGCTCTTGTAGAAACCTTCTTGTTAATAAACATATATTTGTTTACTTAAGAGTTCCTTTATGATTTTTAAATTATAAGACATGGGAGGTTTGTAACAATTGAGCCTCGCTCTAATACCAATTGTTACAAACCTCCCATGTCTTATAATTTAAAAATCATAAAGGAACTCTTAAGTAAACAAATATATGTTTATTAACAAGAAGGTTTCTACAAGAGCTCAAATCACTCGACCATAGAGAGAGATCAATCTCCAAAAGATAGTCTCCTCACCCCCGAGCTCTTCTTATATACTAGAGACTATCAATAAAGCCTATTAGTCTTTAAAATAGACTAAGACTTCTCTTCTATCTTTAGACTTCTTTCTATCTTTAGCTTTCTATTCTTGGTTCCATCTAGAATCATCCATTAAGCTAAAAGTCTTAGTTGTACTTCCAGCGGTGCTATTTTGTGAGCTTGTGAGCATGAGCCTATGAGCATTGAGCTCAAAAATTTGAAAAAACATTTGAAACTTATTAATATTTCAAAAAATAGATTCCATCTTAAAATTTGGATCAAAATTTATTATTTTTAGTAAATTTTAGTACCTACTACCATAGATCTATTATTGTGGACTTATTACCATAGGTGTATAGAATTTAGATAAAAATTCTAATTTTGAATCTTATTTAGAAATATACATTATGAAGATGAAGAATCCAATTGATCTAAAAGATGAATGGAAATGGAAATAAGTTTGTTTAGAATATTGGTTGATCATTGTCCTATAAGAAAGTGGACCCTCTTGAGGTCAATGGAAACATATCAATAATTTTTTGTTGATGTGCTATTATTGAATTTGTTTAGATTTTAGAAAAAAAATTGTTGATAAGATTTCATTATATGTGTCGAAAGAACTTAGCCGCACCAAGTTTCATTTTTGTTGATCACTATCTTATAGAAGCGTGGATCTACTCAGGGCTAATGGGGGAAGGACCTCCACTTATGTCTTAATATGTCAATAATTAGACTGGTTAACATTTTAGAAAAATACTATTAAGATTCTTAATTTTAAGAAAATATTTGGTTGATAGTGATTATTTGTGTGCAGGATGAACTTTGTTACACCCAAATGTTCATTAGTTGATCATTGTCTTCTTGTAGGACCTCCTGAAGATTGAACTCTTTTGTCTTGATCAAATTGTTATTTGATTGATCACTCCCCTCTTGTTTCTTGGTACCTCTCAGTGCCAAGGGGAGCCACCCACCCATGGAAAATTTATAAAAATAAAAAATAAAATAAAATGAATATTTTTTTTAATTTAATTTTTTATTTTTATAAATTTTCCGTGGGTGGGTGGCTCCCCTCAACACTGAGAGGAACCAAACAGCAAGAAGGGAGTGATCATAAAAAAACTAATTTTCAATGGAACAACCATATTTGATTTCAAAAAAATCTTCATTAATCATCAATTTTTTTCTTCTTAAAATTTAGTGAAGTCCAATGAATGGCACATCAAGGTTATTCAAGGGACTACGGTAATAGGTTCACTGTTATAGGTATTAACAAAATTTATTAAAAATAGAAAATTTTAGATGGAATCTCTAAAAAGTTGTATGCTCACAGGCTCACAAAATAGCAACCCTGGTTGTACTTTTCTATATTATATCTCATGCAATCTATTTCTTATCCACATCTTGATCTTCTACTTGGAGCTATCTAACTCCAAGTTCCATTACACTTATCATCCTTTGGGAATTGTCTAAATTCAGTGCACTAGTCATCCAAGTGGAGTTGTTTAACTCCACGACATAAATCTATCATCTGGAGATATCTATCTCCAAGCACTCCAATGTCCTTGTCATCCAACTGGAGTTGTTTAACTCCAACACACAAATCCAACATTTAGAGAAATCTATCTCCAAGCAATCTATGCTTGTCCACTAGTGCACATTTCATCATGGATTAGTTTATCCATCAATGCATTGATCTATCAAAGGCCATGACATGAAGGTCATGACACAATCATCAAAATTATCTCATCCATCAATGCATTCTCCATCAAAGGGGTGTGACAAGACCCCTTTCCCATAGTAGTCTAGTAGAAATATGCAAGGTTAAACTTTTTCTTTTAAAGCTTTTTTTTCATTTTTTTTCTGACCACATTTAAAAGAGGCAATTTTTCACAATTTATGTCTAAAATATACCTTGGTCTTCTAGGGGTTAATACTCAAATCTGAGCCTCAAATTTTTGTTACAAGTTTTGAGTTTATCCTATAATGACTTTCTTTTTTTCCAATTTTATTAATATTTTGACTAAAACATGCAATGCTATTATCAAATTTCAATGGTATCAAATTTGGCCACATCTTAATCATATAATTTTTTCAAGATCATAAACTCTATTAGAGAATTATAACCATGAATCCTTAATCTTATAGGGGTTAATTATTGACCATGATTTTTTTTATACCATTTTGTTATTAATAAATTCATTGATAGTCATATTTTGATTGGCTTGGGGATTGGGGGCTATGGAAGAAACTGTAGCTCACAATTAATATTGTTGAACTTAGACAAGAGAGCTTGGAAATTGACTTTCTAACCCTTTCTATGATATCCTAAACCAACACAGTTGACTTTGATTTAGCATATCTTATGTACAATCTCTTCAAATTATTTGAATTTTTTTCCTTAGATAAATTAACTTATCAACTTCTTACATGTCAAATTTCACCTCAATTTGAGATATTGTCCAAATTTGGTGTCCATTTTTGTAATACTAACTTTGTTTAGTCACAATTTTTACACTCATCTGTTATGATATATATTGTTCATAGCTTTTAGTCTGCAGAAGCCAAGTTTTATGGTATAAGATAGAAGATAAGTGAAAGAAAGTATTCTTCAAGTTTCATAAGTAAATCACAAAAACTCAAGAATATTGAAGCTCCCAAACACTCCTCTCTTAGTTGAGTTGAATTTCAAACACCTCAACTTTGACACCTCATACCTCTATAACCATATGAGATCATAAAGCTAAATTTAGAATAATAGTAGATCACCTTGCTAAAACCAAATCCTAAAGTTTACTCTAATCCCACACCTTAGCAAAATATAATACAAAGAACTCCATATCAATGCTCTCTTCAAAATATAAATCACCAACAATACATAATTTCGCACAAAAGTGCCTCCCACACCTCAAAACCATTAAGAAACAAAAGAGAGAGATAAGGGCCAACCCTTGCATCTAAGTAGCCATTCCAACTTGAGGCGGTTGGCTACCAACTAATCATAGCCCTAACCCCACTAACCCTAGTATCAACTACTAACCAATTAGTTATTAAGTCTAAGGAGGTTGGCAACTAATAAGAACAACTAACAATATAGCTACTAACACAAACAACTTCCAATACTAAACACTCCCTTTCAACAAATGAAAATATAAACTACAACTAGTAGACACCCTACATCACGACAACATGAACAACTTGTCTTTAACAAAAGTTCATCTAGTACCATAGATTAGCAAATTGTTTGTTTGTTGCCTAGATCACTTCAATCATCGGTGGAATGAGCTAAACTAAACTCTAGTAACCCCTCCTAATTATCACTTAGTAGTATTGGTGGGCCATCATGTGTTGTTTCTACCATCCATCCATCTCCAAATAGGCTCCCTAAGTGGGATATAAATATCATAGATTGCGGCCCTAAGGAATTGCTAAGTGTAGGGCCCTTTTGTAACCCCCAAATGCAAAAAAATAACTAAAAATAAAAACATTCACATGCAAAGCCTTGACACCTAAGCTTAACCCTGGAATGACCATGAGGCACTGTAGCTAGGGCAGCATATATGGAGAGTATGATGTGGAGTTGCAAATTCAAAAAATTTTGAGCATTGTAATTGAGGAACATCAGACCGTGATGATTGAAGATTTAAATTGCAACTTCTCTTACGAAAAAATGTTAGCAGTTGAAGTAGAGCATTTGGTAGACTGTCTATACTAAAGCCTAGCTAAAAATGTAGTTGCACTGGTTGAAGACAAATACAAAATTTTAGGAAATAGACATTCATCTACAAATCCATAGTAAAAAAAGGTCATCATCAAATGCCTCATGCTTCAATGTAGTAGACAACTTCTACTTGAGCATAAGTAAGATTTAAGTTGCATTCTCTTGGACTTGTTATAACCCACACCTCATGTCAATGGGAATATGATTCTTGGTTCCCATTTTCTAGAGCGAGGTCTTGGATATACTACATTCAATTCACCTCTGACTTGCGAGGTTGTACAAGCTAGCATTGCAAAATCTATAAAGTCGAATAAAAAGAAGTTGCTCTCTTTGATCCACTTCACATCTCAAGCTAGGCTAGTATTGGTGATTGTTTTATATTTCAACTTTTCAAAACTTTGGTCGAATAAACCTTATATAACGTTGCACAATTGTATAAGATGTGCTACTATCAAATCTCTCGTTGAGAATTTCCTAGAGTTAAATCACAAGATATTGTCGAAATTGAATTTAGAGGACATTAATAGATGTTATTGCACCAATGTTGTTCGGAAAATGATCAAAATTGATACCATTGGAGCAATTCCTTCAAGGGGGGAAATTTGTCACTTTGAATGCTTGTTTTCAATATCTATTGTTCCACTTTTTACTTCCACTCTTTTACATCTAGTAGGGTTTATTAGAAGCTACAATAACTATGCAATCCCTTGAAAATAGGAGCAACTCACATATTAATCTAGCCATTTCTAGGAAATCCCAAATTTATTTCAAGATAGAAGGAGTACATGGTTACGAAGTTTTCTTGACATTTGCATCTTGTATCATGAAAGTTGTATACCTACCAAATTTCAAAATTATAGGAGGAGTTTTGCACATGCTACTCGAATCAATGTATGTTGTCCAAGAAGGTTAGGGCAATTTAACTTTTGCTGTGACATCTAATTGGAAAAAATTACATTTCCACTAAGGGGCTATATATTACACCTTGTGTCAAAATTTGAAGAATATTTATTAAAAGTGACTTCACATAGACCTACTTGAGATCACCTACATATATTCAATAGTCATTCAATCCTTGAGGGGATTAAAAAAATGCAACAAAAAGACATACCATTTAACAAAACACTTTTTGAAGTTGAAAATAAGTATTTTTTTGACTTGGAAAGAATATATTGATGACTTAGGTAGAATCCAACATGTTTGTCAAACTTCTTCAAAATTTTACAAATTCCTATGTTCATGTACATCTCCAAAATCATTATGTTTAAGAAACAATTCTAAAACAACTACTAGAAAAACTTTGTTCCTTTGTAACTTCTTTGGTGCGTTGCACCTTCCTTTCACTTGCCATCAAGAATATATTAAAATTTGACTAGTTTAATAATAGTACTGATACACAATAATAAAAAGTGGTGGTTTGGGATGGCAATCTGGACTTACATTGTCATCCGCACAAATTTTCATTTACATGTTCTTGCTAATTAAATCCTAATGACATCCATCTTTTCAATGAAATCTTGCAACTAGATAGAACCGTTTTGGTATAGGTGTTGCTACAGTATGTAGTGATGCAATTAGGAGGGATTTACAATGAGATGTATAAACCTTATTATGAGTGCACCTTATTGTGATGTTTTTGTCAAATCCTTTCATCTACTGGTTCTTGCATAGAATGTAAGCCTACTAAACTTAGGGTCAAGTTTGGCTACATCTATTTTAGTACTTTGAAAATTCATCATTTAATACACATATGTTCAAAGATTATACAGAAAGAGAGTCTTGCATTTTCTTTTGACTCTCACCAAAATCCATTAAAAATCCAACAAAAATTTATACATTTTAATAATAGAAAGCATTCTCATATGCTTAATTGGTCAATTTTAGATGTGTTTACTTTAGAGCTATTAGTATACCTTAGAGGGAGGAAACTGAGAGTGTTGCTCTTTATTTTCATCTTATAGAAAAATGCAAGAAATTCTTATGTTTGATGTATGATCAAATTTTCAATTTTTAGTTTCTATTTGAAATCCAAAACTCTAAATTAGCTAGGATAGTCATCAAAAGAAATTATTTCAAAATATAAGGTTGAATTTTATATTTTTTTTCCACTAGTGGAAAGGGAAAGAAAATTCTAAAAAAAATTCTTTCTTGAAATGCTCATAGCACTCTTCTAGAACCTAGATACTCTTGGTGGGATTTTGGTTCATTGAATATTGATAAAAAGATGTAATGTCTTTGAGGGTCTTGTATCTACTTTTATAAAATTCACTCAAGTCATCTACCAAGCCATCCTCCTATATCAGCTAGGGCTTTTTTTAAATTTTTTACAAATTGCTAAAGTGGAAATAATAAATGTTATAGTGGTGCTCCAAATTACAACATTCATCTACACATTGGATGTATAATATGATTTTCATCCATAATTTGGCAATTTCATCCAAGTTTTTTGACATTTTTTTGGGCATTCTTTAGCCAAATTATTTTTTCTGGTGCAATTTGGCACCAAAAAGCCCCCCAAAAGCCCTAATATCAACCCACCAATACAATTCAATCAAAGCCAACTTCTTCTATTTTATAATAATCTAAAGTTAAATAGTGAGTTCAATATATCAAAGTGTGTCATGGTGGCGAAATCGACCTTAAAGATCCTTGCTTAAAATTCATGATTTTTTGAAAAGGATAATTGTTGGTCAAATTTTCATACACGATACATTGATATATCTATAATTAGTAATAAAAAAATTTATATTTTATTCACATGGTTTTCAAAAAATTACATATTTAGAAAATCAAGAATTTCCTTTCAATTGTGAACAAGACCCCACTTAAAAAGTAGCTAAATAATAGAAAACTTTGTTTAAATCCTTATTTGGATGATTTTAGTAAATGTGATGATTTTAGTGAGTCTTTGCAAAGCAAGGTATGTTCAAAAGGTTTGGGTTTAAGAAATTCAAAATCAAGATTAAATATATGAAAATTTAGTATATCTCCTAAAACATTTGAGGCCAAATTTCAAGAAAATAGACACCTTGATGTTCATATTTCTAGAATATAGTATTTTTTTTCCCTCTAGGGCACTTTTTCTCACCAGGCATATCATTAACGGTTAGTTGACACACTGACTCAGATGGACACTTGAAGATTTTTTATGGAAGAGAAAAGAGCCCGCTCCACGTGGCAAACAGCTGACCATGTCCAGCTTGTTTACACGTGTCAGTTTCCAATGCAGTGTCCACTTGTTGCCGTGGAAATGAAGTGTCCTCCGAACCCTCGTTACCTTATCTTGAACCCTGCCGAACTAAGATCTACCTTCTTCGTGTTTCTCCTATTTCAGTCCGTCATTCGGAGACTTCACATGGTGCAGGCTCTACCATCACTGCGGACTCACCGTCCACGCTTTACACTCCCAGATAGCACACTCCGTACAGTAGTGGCACATTCCTTGCATATTCTGTTTACCCATGTAGATTGGCTTCCTTGCATATTCTGTGTACACGTGCCATTAGAGGCTGTATCATTTCAAGAGAGGGTTGGGTGTATGTATACTGTAGAGTTCTGGAAGGCTGAGCTACTGTTAGTAGTGTCCGTTTCCTAATTTATAGTTCCTAATTTTGTGGTTGATCGACATAGTTACCTAATTATGAACTTGGCATCCAAGACGCGCACTCTAGATTGATACTGATTAGGAGACTGAAGTACTGTTGCAAAGAGCTTAATCTGTATTAATTAATCTGCTCTTCTTCCTGATCAGATTGCTGGCCACGACATGAATGTGGACCGTGTTATATGAATGTCACGTATTTGAAACATGAATATCATGTACCGTGTTACATGAAATACGTGACATTCATGTATCATGTAGGTGACATTGCTGGCCACAACATGAGGTGGTCCGCGCGTAACCTACTGAAACCGAAGCAATTTGAGCCCTACACTTAACCTCAACTCGATGTACACCATAGATTTTGAAGCTCCGGGCAATTTCATGTCACGTATTTGATACGCTGATAGAATAATCATGCCATTAAACACATAATTATGATCGACTATCCTGGCTGGTTCAAATGTACCCAACGCCGGACACCGGACACATGAGGATTCAGGCTCACTCATCAGTCGGGGAATCGGCATGACATGATCATCGAAGATTTATTCGATCTAGACAGACAAATTAAAGATCAGCTTGTAAACTTCCATGCTCGGGGGACAAGAACACGGTAGAACTTTCCGACCTCGTCAACTTGAATGAATCAACTTCCGACACCTGGACGACGTTGAACCGTCCAACAATTGCAAAGTCACAGTTTCACTTGAACTCAAACACAAAACAGACCTAAACACAAAACAGTCGAAATTTCTGTCTCTCCGGTGGACCCGATCGATATCTATATCCTCGTAAGCTAGCTAGCCCCCACTCTCTTGAACCTTCGGGCCCGCCTTCGGCCTTTCTTCCTGGTTTCTGGAAGCCAGTTCGAAGCTCGCTTCGAGGCTTATATGGTAAGGGTGTACTGGAGAGACCTTTCCCAGGGAAATTCTCCGCAGCTTCGATCGGAGTACCAAGTCACGGAGTATTAATTCTCGACGGACTCAACCGGCCAACTTTACCCGCAATATCCAGAGCATATTCCCATACATCGAAGCTGCGAAGCTGAATCATTCAGAAGTTTCTATTCGAAGAAGCTGTGGAAACTTGACACCATGACAATCGCACCTTGAAGTAAGATTTGTTATTGTATATATCCTAAAAGGATGTGGAGTCCGTGTAGAGTGTTGTCGACACAAGATGGCCTGAAACTCCGTCTAGATTGAACAGGGATTACTTAATAAGCTTAACTTAGCCAAAATTGTAAATTAAGGTCCTCAGAGCTCCAGAAACTCGGACCGGTATATATACTGTAGATCTGAGGTACCAGCAGATGGTCCCTGGAAAGCCCCAATCACCTAGAATTTGTTGATCACGAACGAGAACGCGATCGATTCATCAAACTCTTCACGTCGTGCACGAAAGCTCAAGTGCGGGAAGGATCGATTCTGGCTGGGATATATTCAGGCATTTCTATACAGTTTGAACAATCCTAGCTAATAAGTAATAGCTAGTGTCTCGAAAGATTGCGCAGTCTGTGCATCGATAAAAGCTTGAGTATCGATTTAATTGCAAGCTCAAGTAAATTCGAAGATGACGACGGATTGCAGGAAATTCAAGCTTCATCGTTTGCTCTTTACTTTAGTCATATCGATTCTGTGCGCTTGTACTCCACCATGCCAAGCAGCGAGATGGAAGAAAGTCCCGGAACGCATGAATCCACGGGAAGATTCTTTAGTGATGGAGCCCCTTATGGAGCTTGACGTCGCTTTGAATATGAGTCGAATGATTGGAGGCGACCACTCTTTGCGAAACGATCTTTTCAGCACGCTCAACCGACGCAGACTCGCCTCGTGCTCGGCTCTGTACCCGAACGCGAACATTCAAGTGGATGCGACTGGACCTTTGGCGGATGTGCAGACTGTTACTGTGACTGTGAGTGGGATTGCGAATCCTAGTGAAAGTCACTGGGTGGCTGTTTTGTCGCCTTCAAACTCCAAGTCAGTGCTCAAATTCATCTTCATGTTTTTCAGTTTTGTGCATTTCAAAAAAATTTATGAAGATTTTGATGTTTGGTATGATTGGTTGTGTGGAATTTGTATTCAGTACGGATATCTGTGTGGAGAATGAAGCGTTGTATTTGCAGACTGGGGATACCGACCTTGAACCCCTGCTTTGTCATTATCCAATCAAGGTACGTCCAGTTGATCCAATGTGTGGTAATCTGGGATCCGACACTTGAAAATTTGAAGCAAAGTAATTTTATGGAAATTGGTGATCGATGCGATGAAAGGGTGAAACTGATATGTTTGTGTTGGATTTTATGTGTTGGATTTGAGCTGCAATCCTCGTGAGTGTGAGAATCGCAGATTTTAGTGAATTTGGTGTAGTTTAATAGCTTGATTGTAACTTCAAATTGACCTACTGAAACCTAGCATCTATAACTGTCATTTATGTAGAGATTGCGGCACTTGACCCCTAATTTTAAAGCTCTGGGCATTTGATCGTCACAATTTCGGTACTTTGAAAAGCGCCAATTTTACGAGTATCAACCTTGATGCAGAATTCGAAGTATAAATTCATTTAGATAAGATTCAAATAACTTGAGAGTGAAGGATATATTGGGTTTCTGAGTTTGTCGCTGAGATAGCCCTGGCTGTGATCAAGGTAACTTAAGAGCGACGAAGGATAACCTTCTTTTCTGTGAATAATTCTCACTTCCTCCCAGAGTACTTTGAAAATGTTCGCAGAATTCAAATTGTGGATTCCCTTGGATACAATACAAATACCTTCAAGAGTGACGTTCATCCAAGGTTCTGAATTTGTCACTGGGACAGCGCTGTCTATGGCTAAGGGAGCTCATGGGCGACGATGGATCATATGAACAAATCGCATTTCCTTCAATCTCTTTGAAAATTCTCTCTGAATTCAAAGGATGGATTCATTTAAAGACCATTAAAATAACTTCAATAGAGAAGTATGCACTAGATTTCTCAATTTCTCGCTTGGAGAATTCTGGCTACGGCCAATCAAGCTTATGGGTGAAGACGGATCCCCTTCGTTTCAAATCCCATTTCCTTTGAACAAGTCTTTTGAATCTTTGGTTTTCTGAAAGTAGTGTGTTTTGTGATTTGAGTTGTCTATTGCAGTTCAGATTTCTAGATTCCGACCCTGGCTATCTTACCTGTAGCCACCCCACTTGCGAAGATACCGTGGCGGGGAATTGCTTGTCGCAGACTTGTAGTGGCTCCGTGTCGTTCCGTTTGATCAATATCCGCAGCGACGTGACGTTCGTGTTGTTTGCCGGCGGATTGGTGACGCCGTGCGTGATCGCCGCCACGCCGGCTCTGTCGTGGGCGAATCCCAAGTCACCGCTCTCGGGACACCTCTCGTCTGTCGACTCCACAGGGACACAGGTTGGCTCCATCTCTTTTGGTTCTAAAATTTGCTCATTCGAATGCATGAAGGAACCAGAATATAGCACAACGGTTATCAAAACGAAATTTCAAGTTTTCAAAGTCCAGACCACTCGAAAATAAATCATTGCAAGTTGGTGAAGTCCAATACAAATCACCAGTAATTTGCGAAGTGCAACCCTATCAAAAAGAATTAGTTGCAAGTTCGCAAAGTGCAGCCTGATTCTAATTATGTTACGAGGGTCAGAACAATTAAAACGTTCTACATTCTACTTCATTTGGAGTTTGAGTTTTACACTTTGACCTTTAAGATATGATTGTGAAGTAGAATCTCATTAGTTGCATATCTACCTGTTATGGGTTGTAAAGGCTGGATATGGGTTCTAATTGATTTCTTCTCAACTATTGAAACTGCAAAATTAGCTGCAAAATCATGCACTGGCATTGTGTGTGTCGTAGGAGTGCTTTTCTTGACTCGTTTTTCTCCCTTGTGGTTGGCGTAGTCATATTTGTTTAAACGATGAAATTTTCTTGGGATTGGCACTTTTTTCGACCCTGCTCAGATGTAGACTAGTCTTAAAAATTTCGATCTCAATTCACCTGAACTTCAGACACCATTTAAACATGCATGCACTAGATTATAAGACGAGGGTTGGGATCACTGAAACAATCATCAGACATAACCCTCTCCTCCAACTAGATCAAGACTGTCAGATCTTAGAGAAGAAAACGAACTCTCTCCAAGCGAGTGTCAGGATAATGGATTACGTAATGCCAAATCTTCATACGGCAGTTCATCACAAACGTCCGATTTTTACTTTTCCCAAATCTAAGGGATTAGAAAGAAGAACAACAATATGAGATATAGCGCTTTTCTTGACTAAGAATCCAATGGAATAGTGACAAATCTACCTCAAAAACCAAACCTATCATTACAAGATACTAACTTCAAAGCCTCCTCATTTTCAAGCACAATGTTTCATGTGACACTGAAAGTTTTTGAAGAGGACTATGACCTTCAGTGTATGTTCGCAGATGAGATTGACATGGACCAGTGGAGACAGCGTACCTCAACAAGTGTTTTACAATGGCGTCAGCACTTCATCCACAGTCTCCACCTTCACGCCCGCCCAAATGTGTTGTAAGTGCTATAATTCCTGGCTTCCTTGTGTCGTAAACCCTTGCCTGAAAATTCCCCATTCATTTTTTGGGCATGTTATTTTGTATAATCAATGCATTACGTACATAGGTCCACCACGTAATCAGGCATTACAAATTCTTTATCCAAAAAGTTTTCTATTCATCCTAATTTCCTGCATTTTTTGGCGGGCAGTTTACGCCGGGCAATACCCTTGTCATTGGAAATTGCCCTATACTAAAATTCCATTGCCATTGTGGAGACATTAAACATGGCTGAACTGAAAAATAATGTAATTGTGCAGCTCAAGAAGCGAACCCAGCTATGGATTTTGGCTGGCATGACCCAGGGTACATCCACTCAGCTGTGATGACAGGCCTCAAGCCATCTTCTTCTTACAGCTACTACTATGGCAGGTGCTTATTTAACCCCTAAATTATGCTCAATCGAACGATAAATAGTAGGATCAATTTTAAGAAATCATAATAAATAATTGGATCTCCTCCAAAGTATATGTCAGTGATTCTTGTAAAGCATTCTTTCTTCTTTTCATTGAAGCGTTCTTAACGTATATATTAGTTGAAGGAAGTGAAATAACCTTCCAGTGTGTTTTGGATACTTACGAAACAAAAATTTTGAATTTAGTAATGGGGCAGGATGGAGCAAGTCCACAAGCTTCTCGACACCGCCGGCTGTGGGTGCGAGTTCTGTGCGCGCGGTGATTTATGGGGACATGGGCAAGGCTGAGCGTGACAATGCCACTATCCACTACTCAAATGTATGAATTTCAATTTTACTCAACTCTAACTATACTATACAATGAAAGGACGTTGTTCTTGACACTCTTTTCCACACTGTTTTTGTAAACTAAAAAAGTGTTGAAAACAACATTTTGTCAATATTAAACGAAATTGGCGATAATGCAACTTTTTCTGAAGAGTACGAGGATTCACAGGGAATGTGCAATTTACAAATTTTGTCATAATTTGACAGACGGTTTAGCGTTAACTTTTCAAACTTTTGTGTCATAAGAGGATGAACTTGAGCATGTAAAAGCTTTAAATTTCCTGTAGTGACTTTCTTGAATCAATAGAGAGGGAAGTTTGTGGATTTGGTTTCTGAGGTTCCATTTCAATTCCCAAATAGTTGACCGTCCATGTGTTGAAAATTAATATACACTTATGAAGACTCAAAGTCAATGTCGTCACAGTGTTTTTTTTGTCATGTATTATTTCTGTCATCTTGCAAAACCAAATCTTTGTAAGGATTGTACAATTCGTGAATACAGGAAGCTAAATCAATCTTGAGGGCAAACTAAGTAAGGAATTCTTTTCTAAATGCTTACATATATTTGACGTGAAAATTGTTTTCTTTTTCGGCGGTTTTTTGTTGTTTCCAGCCTGGGTCGATTCTTGTTGCTGATGCATTGACAAAGAGGAATGACTATGATGTGTTGTTCCACAATGGAGACATAAGCTATGCTACGGGATTTCTAGTAGAGTGGGACTCGTTTTTGGAGTTGATAACCCCGGTGGCTTCCAAGGTCTCCTACATGACTACCATCGGCAATCATGAGAGGTAGGCCAAGCTTATCCGGCCATCGGCAATCATGATCGATGTTTGGTACTAGGAAAACCGTACTGAGCTGCAAGTCAGGAGATTTGTAACTAAGGAAATTTATTAGCATTCTCTTGAATCTGTGCGTGTGAATTTCAACGCAGGGACTTTCCTGATTCCGGATCTGTTTACACGAAATGGGACTCCGGAGGCGAATGTGGAGTTCCATATGAGACGTACTTTCCAATGCCGACTGCTGGGGTCGACAAGCCCTGGTATTCCTATTCTTCAGGACCAGTACATTTCACCGTCATGTCGACAGAACACAACTGGACTCGAGGCAGTGAACAGGTATTGAATTCTTTTTGGTTTCTGAAATATTTTGAATGCACTCACAAGATCTTGATGACATAAGTTATTCCATACCCAAGCCTTGCTTTAATTTGGACTTTCTTTTACTTCTTGAGAGATCAACTTCTTCTTACAAATATAGCTGATCTTTAATTATCGGTCATCGCTGCACCCAGGAATCGGAACACCCATTATTTTGAGTTCTATTAAATAAGTTTGTATTGACTGGTTACTGTAATTAATAACGTAGCTATAAAATTAATGTGGGAGTAGAAGAATGCTTTACTAAAATCCAAGTTCCGAAAAGCCAACAAGTTTGGAGTCAGTTAAATGTTAGAATGCGATGTTGATTCCACCTCTCCAAGTAAAGAGTGCATGCTTATTAAAAGAGCTCACGATTGAATCTATTATATGCCAAACCTGGTTGACTCACCTGGTTACAAGATGGTTGTAAATTGGAATCCTTTCTTCTCCTGTATCAACATGCTAAGAGTTGCTACAATTTAACGAAGAATTTTTGCCAATTCATAGCTTTACGTATGGGCATGTTCGCGGGTTCTGAGTAGGACGGCACGGGTGAAAACTTGTGTTTTATATGTGTATATACATATAATTGTTATGGAAATGTTTTGCTGAGCTTGAATCTACTTCTTCTGAAACAGTACAACTGGCTCCAAGCGGACCTTGCAGCAGTCAATCGAGGCATCACACCATGGGTCATATTTCTTGGGTAAGTTTTGTAACTGCCTTTTGCATAAATCAATTAAATACTTCATTCAATATTCGTCACATGGTCATGTTTCCGAGTTCCAAAGTGTTGTGATGCTGGAGTCCCGCTTCAATTGCTGAGAGCTGTGAAAACGAGGATTGGTATAGATCTCGGAGGTTTCAGTCGGCCAACTGAAGATGTGCCAATTTCACTGAAACTTTTACCAACAATATATTATGAGGTTGAATTAATCACTACCTCACTGCTATTAAGAGATTATTTTTAATGCAACTTGACTGCTTTGCGCAGATGATCTTCTTGTTGAATCTTTTGAACCAAACATCACTGATCATGCTGAAAACTTGAAATGTTCTTTCTTGCAGTCATCGACCGATGTATTCATCATACACGGGTATTCTCAATATTGTTCTACCTGCTGTGGATGTAAAATTTGCACCCGAGATTGAGCCCCTGCTTTTAAATGCCAAAGTAAGTTCACACTTTCATATTTGTGTCTCCTGTATATAATTGTTTTTGCAAGCATTTGTTCACTGTCTTTGCAACGAACTCTAATTATGGGCAACCCATACATAGTGACCCGGTGTGCTTCAATCGATTCAAGCTAGTTTTATTTTATGAAGACAGCTCTTTGTCTGTTCCAGTTTATAATCTAGTCAGTCACCAAAATTTCCATTCCTTGTGAAAACACTCCCAAACTAAGCTAAGTCAAGAAATGATTGCAAACCTTATCATTTAGGCTGTGATGGGCTCAATGCTTCAAAAATTCATAACAAATTCACACTTTGTCGAAAAAATATTGTTTCAAATGCACTCGCCATTTCTATCACTTGACTTTCTCTGGAAACAAAACTAGAAAATTTCAGAAATGACAATAGGGCAAACCCCCCCATTTGTCCGTAATAGACTGTTTTACCTTACCTCTTAGACAGATGGGGGAGACTACTAGACTTCCTGGACATTGTGTTAGACGTCATGTCGCGGTGTTTCACAAGACAATCCTAATATTTTGAAGTCTGCATCCCAGCAAACCTTTGATTGGATTGGCCGATTGATGCAGGTCGACTTTGTAACGTGGGGACACGTGCACAACTATGAGCGCACGTGTGCCCTTTACCAAGGCAAATGCTTGGGACTCCCTACCAAGGACAGTGCCGGCATTGATACATACAACAATGCAGATTACAAAGCACCTGTTCATGCAGTCATCGGGACTGCAGGCTTTGTTCTTGATGATTTTCCAACAACCAATGTAAGCTTCCTTAAAATTAAAACAACACCAGCCTTCAATCAATCTTGCCCAAATCCTGGCATCTAACTTACTTTGCAATTTAGTTTTCACTTCCAAGGAGTTTCTGTAATATTTTGAACTAAAAAAAGGAGTGTTAATTTTCTTTGACAGCTTCCCAAATGGAGTCTGGCTCGAATCAAAGATTATGGATACGGCTACGTTCAAGCGGACATGAATCATCTCAATATCCAGGTTTGATGTGAAACTACCTTGAAGGTTTGCAAACAAGGAACGTCTCGGTGAAGTTAATACTTGAAAACAAATTAAACATAGCAATGTTGTGAGAAATTGGGTTCATTGAGATTGTGACTAGATCTTGAAATGTTACGGTAACCCATTTAAACGCCACAGGTTTTTATGTTACATCGCAAAATTAATGTTCTTATGATGAATTTCAACGAGGAGCTTCGTCACAGGTTTTTAAAATACATTGCAAAATTAATGTTCTTGTGATGTATTTCAACGAGGAGCTTCGTCAAAGGTTTTAAGGGATAAATTTTGCAGGAAAGATTGATTTGGTAGTATTGATATTGGGCTTATTTGTGTGACGTATGGCAGTTTGTGTCTGCAACAACTGGAGCTGTTGGTGACCAATTCTATTTTACTCGATGAAAGCATTCCTATGATTTGAGCTCTGAGTTTGTTTTGATGTTAGTAGCAGTCTTTTGTTGTTCTTGGTATTTTGATTCTGACCCAGAAAGAGAAGTGGGCGTTGCACACATACTCGCATTCAACCTTTGAGTTAATGTTTTTAGTGGCAAATGTAAAGTAATATAGCTTGTGAGATTTCACTCACACAAAGTTGAGAATCGCTACTATATATCGATATAGAATCCATAGGTTTCATTCCAAATCTTAGGTCTTTTTCAAAGATTGAAATCTATCTTTAGGTAGGAATTTTGCCTATGGGGCGGATTGTGAGACTCTTGTGTAGGGATTTTAATTATAGTGACCATTGACACTTCAATAGTAGGATCCCTATTATTGTGTGAGGTACTAGGATTTCAGTGTAATTAGTATCATGAATGTTATGTACATAGCACTTGGATAATTCAACATTTTTCTTTTAATTGACCACTAGTATATTTGGAATTGCAACTCTTTTAATTTGGAGTTTCAAAGTAGCTATTTTCATTGTTGAAACTCGTTATTATGTTGTTCTATAAAATTTATTATGTAGCATACTTGCATTCTTCAATGAAATTATCACCTATTTTTATCCTTGAGCTCTTGGAAACAACCAATTTCCAAAAGTGAATTTGGCGTTGTCTTTTTTCAAGATTGAAGCAATTTACAATGACCAACTATTGGATATTGTGAAGGTTTTGTACCTTGAATTCTTAGTTCATTATTTACTATTTGCATCACTTTAAAGTACAATGGATTGAACAAAAGTGATCAAAATCAAAAGCTTTCAAAAATTGGTAAAAAATTAAGTGGTGTATAATATTACAATAAAATACAAGTGTGTAATATAATAAAATTAAGTAAAAATGACAAACACATTGATGTTAACCTTGTAATAACACAACAACCTAAAAGTGTCCAATGGATGACTTTCTATCTAAATCACTTTAGAAATGAAGAATACATGAAATGGGCCAACAATTGGAGTATTCTAATGATTGTCTACCATGGTCATGGGGGGCCACAACCTTCAATTCAAGGATTAAGGCAACTACATCTGAAATCATACGAATAAGAAATTCAACATGATTCTCATTATTATATTGAAATTTTTTGTGGGACCTTGTTGGTAGTCAAAAGTGGATTCTAGATTCTCTTAGAATGCATTTTTTTGACTCCATATGAATAAACTACAAATTTTCAAAGTGCTAAAAATATGTGTTTCTATAATCAACCCTAAACTCTCATGTCTCATGAATAATGGGAGTACATTTTAGGCAAGAATGTGTAATGGTTGTTTTTAGAAAGTGGTCAAATTAGGTGGAGTTACCTTCAAGCCAATTGAGTTCAGCACTTACTTAGCACTTCGAAAAACAGTTGTACATGCAACTGACATCGATCGCTAGGACCATTAACACCAATGTCTTCATGCCATGAGATGAGACTTTCTAAGTTCGAGACCTGCAATTAAAGTAAGCTTAGATTTGGTGTACATACCAGAGTGGAGGAAGTGGTGCCTGCTCGATCAGGATGACATGTCAGCTAACATAACAGTAGCTTCATGGATGTCCTCCAATCCCAAATGGAAGACCTGCCATTTCAGCCACTGCAGAACTGGGAGAAGCTGAGGCATACCAGCACCACAAACGAGCCAGGAAGGGAAAAAGGAGCAAAACAAGCCATGCACAAGTGAGCCCAACTAAGTTCATGAACTGTTAGTCAGCTTAGACTGTTGAATGGGGAGAGAGACGATAGTCTTTCCACCTCAGTCAATGGGTACTCTTCCACGTGGTCCTCCATCAATGTGGCCTGTCATCCACGTCTGCATTCCACGTCACGAAATCACAGTATAACTCACTGTGCAGAAAGAAATTTGAGCAAACCAGTCAGTATCTGAAGTTCTCTATTGTCATCCGGTCATTCCTTAAATTTGTATTTAAAACAGTAATTCTTATGAAATATAGTACTGGTAATCAGCCTAAGGTTGTCATTTTGAATTGACTACTTGAGAAATGAACCGACTCATCTGTAGCTTAGTGTTGGTTCTCTCCGCACCTTGGTATAACTCCCAAAATTATACTCATTTCATCCACCAACTAAATCCTCCATCCTTGTCAAAAAAAAACTAAACCCCACAAAGCTATTATATCGCCATGGCCCATGGCAAAATATAAGGAAATTGGCACTTCAATTATAAGCAAAGGAGCGTCTAGACTTCAAATCTTTAACGAGATCTACAACTTACAGTCCTAGTTTTGAGATCTCTATGCACTTGAATGCATGCACAATCTCGGCACCAATTTGACTGATACCTCCACTCTCTAACTTTGTGAGATCTGCTTAAAATGGCAGTTGAAGACCAGTTTTTCATGGATCGAAAGCTAGCTGCACCATGTTCTAGCATCTAGCTTCCCTAGCCTGTCTCTTGAAATTCTGACTAGAAGTACATATAAAATTTAGTACCATTTAGTACTAAAACTCAATTCTGAATCACTGATGGAGCTAGATAGAAGATTCTTATTCAAGCTCCTTTGACTTCATGAGCAGCTGGAGAATTCTGTGATCCAGCTAGATGGCTCACCTAACCCAATTGCATGGCATGCAGACATTGCCGAAATTGATATAAATAATACTCAAGAGTGAGAAGAACTCCAACCACAGAAGGTGATCGATACAATACTCACAAGAGGGTACTTGAATCCCGCTCTCTCAGAGGCTAGACTTTGTATGACTTGAATTCAATAGTATACTCTGACTTGGGAAGATGAGGATTGCAGGAGTTTTATTGCAATTGTTGATGTTGGGAGCTCTACTAGGGAATGATGCAAACACAGCCATTGCTGCTGAGAATTTTGAGGGAGAGGCGAAGCAGGCTGTGAAGGCGGAATACTTGGAGTGGGTGAGTGGGTGGGGTGAGAAGTATGTTGCCAAGGACGAGACAAGGATTGCTGGGCAGGAGGATGAGAAATGGAGGTTCGTGAATGTGATGGCCACAGAGTCAACGGAAATTATTGTGGTGGATTTGAAGGGACGAGGGGATGTTTCCACTGTGCAACAAGCGGTGGATATGGTGAAGAGGGATAATGAGAAAAGAGTCGTCATTCAAATCAACCCCGGGACTTATAGGTCAGACAGACATCCTGTGTCGTGAATTTCGTCACAATCTAGGAGGAGTTTAGATTTCAGAAAGTAAGGAAAATTGTCTTGCATGGAACCAATGTAACATTAGAAAGAAAACGTTGTAGATGTGGTCACTGAACATGCCTTTGGAAGAAAACTTCGCAGATTGGGTCCCTGAGTTCGTCTCAATTCCCAAGTAGCCGAGCGTTCATGTGCCAAAGAATCACCACTTACCAAGATTCAGTGTTTGGACGTAGTTTGCGAGTTATCTGCTGCCTTATTATTTCAATTGAAGTTTTCCACGTTCCGTGAATACAAGGAATTAAAAGTCTTGGGAGAGCCAAACGACTACTGCATTTTTGAGCTAGTATGGAGACCATCTTTGTGAAAAGATTGGAATCATAAACAGCTATTGTCGAGCTATTGGAATGATGGAGAGAATAGTGAAGAGAAGAATAGAACAATCAAATGGCTAAGAGAGGCTGGGTCGCTTGGAAAAGAACCTGTGCAAAAGGAACATTCTTCGGGAGGTCGGATGGTCGCGAGGCCATTCAACATTGTTTAGAAAATATGAACTTTTGATTGATAGTGGTTGAGGATTGCTGGTGCTGTCTTCAGGGAGAAGATCGAGGTACCGAGCGACAAGCCATACATTACTTTCTTGGGGCCAGGTGGAGCTAGCAAAACGATTTTGACGTGGGATGACACTGCCAACTCAGCTGGAAGTACGTATAAGAGCGCTTCGACTGCTGTCAAGTCCATGGGCTTCATTGCCAGAGGCATCACATTCAAGGTAAGTTAGAGCTGAGCGTCCAAGATGATTCTAATCTTAATCAACTGGGTGCAAATCTTCTCCTCATTGAATTTTCTTTCTAAACAAGGAATTGGAGGTTTGAAATCTCATTCCAAGCCTCCTGGATATGAAGGTTGCAAAATTTAACCTCCAATCTTCCTCAACACACTTTTGGCACTTAAGGTTGTACCGGGCTTCTTTTCTTGACAATTGTGTTAATTTACGGAATTCACTAAAGAATTAAGACATCTGACTTTGCATTGTCAGGTTAGGGTATCAATGACAGTTTGAAACCTACTTTTTCGTCCAGCTTAAGAAAAAACAAAGACAACTTAAAAGAGCCGAAAGAGTGCAGATCTGACACACATTGCAGATCTGTAATCTTGTTTGAATTGGGAGAAGAATTTCTTACTTTTAATTTTGTGGTTCTCGATGGAGAGATCAGAATTCAGCAGAGGTGCCTCCAGGGGGAGCAGTGGGAAGACAAGCAGTGGCATTTATGATCAAAGGCGACATGGCTCAGTTTTACAACTGCTCTTTCATCGGCGGCCAAGACACTTTGTATGACAAGGAAGGTCGCCATTTCTTCCAGCATTGCTACATGCGGGGCAACATCGATTTCATCTTTGGCGATGGGCAATCCTATTACACGGTAACATGATTTCTATCATAAGTCTGAGTTTTGATGCAATAGTGCCACGCTCTCGTTGTCTGGTCAGATGAAGATTATCATCCACAAAATTTCTGCTGAAGGCGAGCATTTGATCATCAGAAAGTATAGATCTGAATGTTCGGGATTCTATGAAACAACTTGACATTATGTCCAATAACCTGCTTAAGTTACCTAGTCCACATCGAGGTTTATTTGATAACGAAACTTTCATAAAGTTCGAGTCTGTTTCAAAGTTATAATAAGATTCTTACCTTTTTTTCTGTATCTCTCGATCACAGAACTGTAATTTGAATGTAATTGCCGACCCCAACAGCGGCTCCTTGACAGCACAGAAGAGGTCAAGTGCAAAAGATGACTCTGGCTTCGCCTTCGTGAGGTGCACTGTGACTGGACGAGGCCCTGTGTACTTAGGTCGTGCTTGGGGTCCTTACTCCCGAGTTGTCTTCATTAACACATGGTTTTCTGACGTGATTCTTCCCGAGGGATGGTATGACTGGGGTGAAAGCAGTCGACAAAAGTAAGACCAATTCCAACCCTTCAATACATCTGTCAAATTAACAGCACCTGTGCAAATCTACTTATCATTTCCTTGCAATCAATTTCTACAATATTCCTGTTACGTTGAGAAAAGAAAATGGTGGACATTGATTGGTTTGTTTTCAGGACGGTATTTTATGGGCAATACGACTGCTCTGGTCCAGGATCAGATAGCAGTCGGCGAGTCGACTGGGCTATGGAGCTGACGTATAAGCAGGCGAAGCCGTTCATGACGACGAGCTTCATTGATGGAGACGAATGGTTGTTGAAAAACTAATCCTACTTCAATTACATATTCCACGTTACAAATCAGTCCATGTAGCATTACTTCAGCATCATCATAATAATCTCGTCGCTGGTCACTTCGTTTGGGAGAAACCTCTATTGGTTAGATCTGATAAAATTCGACAAAAACAAGCTGATTTTGTGAGAAAAATATGTTTTTTACATGCTCGTGAATTAGATATTTCCTTGGATGCATTTCCTCGGATGGATAGAGAAAGTTCTGACCCTGCCAAACTATTACCTGATAAGAGAGATTTTCAAATTCTAATAGAATTTCAAATCCTTCGTCTCCTATTTCCAGTTTGGCTCCAATTGGTCTGTGTCTACGACGATAGTGCTGAAACGTGCCACTTGAATTGAAAACTGAATGTAAGGCATGGTCGAAAAAATACCAGTCCTCCTGAAACCTGTGAGTTTGGTCTGCACAATATGAATGTAAGCAACAGTCATTCTTTTCTATTAGCTAGGTATATCTTAGAAATTTTCTATCGTCCTTCGCACCATCTCTCGTGTTTGACATTTCTTGTCCTGAGTTGGAATTTCGATGGAAAGGAGGTGCTTCCAGGAGAGTGGTTATCACTACAGTCTTATGTCTATCTAGCGTGGGCCATTATTTCATGGAATTCTTTTAAAGCACCAATCATCTTACAATCTAACGGCGTGATGACAACGCTCTTCACACTCCCAAACTTCAACGAAAGGAGGTACGGCTACTCATTTTCGGAACCCTCACCATTGAGTAGACAGAAGAGTGTCGCAGAAGGTGTTGAGATCACTCAGACTCATCAGACTCGTGACCTGCATCGGCAGGCTTCTCATCGGCACCTTCTTTGCCTCCACAGAACTTGTGCACGAAATCACGGAATGCCAACACTGCCTCAGAGACGTCGGTAACTGATGATATCAGTTCTTCCAACTTCACTCGGAGGTCATATGCCTCTTGCCTCTGTGCTTCCTGTTCCATTTTGTCCGGATTTACGTCGTCTTGGATCTGGCCATCAGAAAACAGCAGGCATTAGATTTTTCTTCAAATGCCTTAACAATATGTATTGCCACTCTAGGTGGTCTTCTCAATGAAAACGAAGGTCGATCAGTGAATAAAGAATCTGCAATCATGTTCATTGTGAACCCAAATGCACTTGAATTTTGGCAGTCACTGCACTACGCAGCTACAATTCATTCTTGCTTCAGAAAATGATAGTGTTTCTTCAATACCTGATCCCAAGTCTTTTTCAACAGGTTGAAAATGATTTCAGTCGGTGCCTTAATGCCATGTGCATGTGCAACAGTTGCAAAAGCTTGAGGGCTGATGCTGTCGCCACCGTCAGGCATGAGAACAAGAGTTTCACGAAACATGCGCAATGCGTTCTGCTGTGTAATGGAAGGCTCGGCAGAGCTTATAATTTCTCGGAACTCTGTGAATGTCAAAACACCGTCCTGGTTTGCATCCCCAGCGATGAACAGATTCTCTAGTGCCTTCTCCTGCAAGAATTTCCAGAATCCAGAATGACTTCATGAAAACAGCATAAGAGACTTGTCAAGAAACATATTCATTGCATCCACTTTCTGTCTCGATCATGACCCAATTCATGAACTCCAAAGCCCTGAAGTTTTCCCTCCAATTTATCATCACTCTAAAAGACACTACAGAGAGCGGCAAATTCGATTGGGATTGCGAGGTGTCTAGCTTGTCAGACATATATGACATGTTTCAACCATATTAATCGGCCCATTTACCACTTGAGGGTACGCTGAACCATTGATGATGAGAAACTCTATTGTAAGTTCAGCAGAAGATACTGCTATTAACCGCGAGTGGTTTCCAACACATTCAGTTAAAGTGATATTTTATACAAAAGTCTTTAGAATGACGAGCTCATTATAAGAAAATTATCGACTGACCTCTTCCTCTGTGAGAGGTTGGACTTTTGTAGGTGTTTTCAATTTCACTGTTTTCACAATCTCCTGCAAGAAACAACAAACTATTTGAGAAAGAATATCGGGGTCGATACCTTCTTGAAGATTCAGTGAATGAATAACAACCTCCTTGAAATACTCAGTAATTTGATTGAATATTGTAAGACATGGAAGCGGTATCTATTTAAACAAGTTGAAATTTCCACATTTTTTAAGAGGATTTCACTGTGGGTGTGCAAAAGCATGAACTCTTTGAAAGTCAAGAATTATGTCCGACTGACAACTTCAACATCGCAATGTTTAATATACCATTAGCATAGGAATTCCATAGGATGTACTGCCAAGATCCACCTTACTTTCATAAAACGCAAGGGCGGGGAGAAGGGGACATACTCATGACAAACAAATTTGAAAATGAATTCTCTGATAAATCAATTGGTGAGGTTTAGACATATTTACTTTGGAAGGATTGAAATCAATAACGTTCTCCATTAGGAGATCAAAGTCCAGTCGTTTCACTTGCGTTGCTTTCAGAATCTTTTGTAGCTGGTGTATGTTGATGAATAAACAGTTAGTATAATTACAATCGTCAAATTTTAACTTAACACCACAGCTTAGACGTTACAAGTTTTGTTGTGAGATACAGAAATTGATTATAACTCACTGGAGTGATTTTTCATCTTGAACACATTTTTCTTGTAGTTGTCCGAATGTTATAACTTGTGGAGATACCTTGTGCATATGAATATGCTAAAGAACATTTTTAATAGTAGAGAAAAAAGATTAGAAGTGAAAGCCGTACTTCTGGTGCAACTTTCTCCGTTGTAGAATGGAGCCCTGCGAACTTGTTGATAAAATCTGCAGCGGCATCCCGGTCTGCATTAAAATGTTCCACGAGGGAGGGCTCATCAAACAAGTAATCAGCTTGAGCACAATTCAGGAATACGATCCCATCATCCTGCTCCGTGTATAAAACCCCTACTTTGCTTTGACCCCTTGCGAGCACCTTCAGATACATGTAAAGATCTGGTTCAGCGTATCCTTTGGCAGGGTCAAAGCCACAGAAGCGCTGGAACAACCTCACCTGCGTGCATTATCCAAATGGTATTGGTTCTAGATTCTGATAGAAATTCACAGATATCGTTCTTCCTTAACTGTATTGTTTCGTAATCATGTGGGTTGTGAAGACATACTTCAGTAGATCTATGTCAGGCTTGCGCCAGATAATCATTACAATAACACAAGCCTTTACTACGAAACTGTAAATTGGTAAAGCAACAGCAATCTATAATGCAGATGAACAATCCAGCAGGAAAGACTAACCTTATGACATTTGTCGATGCCCTTGCTAACCATCATTTTCTTGATTTTCTTGAAGACACCATGGACAGCAGACTCAGCCAGGCCTTTAAGACCGTAGATATTTAGCATGTAGTCATAAACGAATTCACAAGACGTCTGCCGATCGTTATTGACTTCGTCATCCACCGCATCTGCCACTATTTTAGAAGTATAGATACCCTCCACAAGTTTTAACAACTGGGGATGCCAAGACCAACATATTAGAAACTCTCCAATTTTTCTGTCTTTAGTACGCATAAATCAGAATAGGGCGGCTCTACGAGATATGTATCACTTGAAGCTAAGGCTCAGTCCTGTACTGAACATTGAGAATTGCGACCAAGTTCTTGCTGTCTGGAACACTTGAGAATGTTGTCAAGTGAGGGGTTACTTGGTAGAGTTTGTTACGAACCTGTCGCTCGTTGAAGTTTTTAATGACTTTGGGAGGAGGGCTGATTTTCATCATCTTAGCGAAACCTAGCGGCACAAACGGGAGGTCTTTGGCTTTCAATCTGTAGCAATAAAGGCTAACTTTGTTTGGTTCAAAGCAGTTTAAATCAACAGGATCCATTAACATAACTAATGAGTACCAATGGCGTAAAGGTCAGAAAATTATTATAAATGTTGAAGATAAATTCCTTTCACAGATTCAACATGTGGATTTCATGGATGTGTACACTGCCCTCAAAAATGTTACGAAATTGTTTGAAATCGACTCAATATCAATAGCTAGTGCAAATCAAATACGCAGACTTTCACCAAGCAGATTGAGCAACAAAACGATAAAGCACATCGGGAGCATGATCATACGGTTTAATTTCAGATCCTCGCCCAGATCCTCTACGGGACATCAATTCATCGGCAACATCCCCCATCCTGCTACCTCGTTTGGAATCCCCGGGCCGCAGCTTGCCCCATTGACTGCACCAGATGATAAGATTAATCAGTACAGATGAGTAATTACTGATCTCCCTCGATAATCTCAAACCATATCATCCTGGTTGCACGATAGAGTGCCATTGCTAGTCAAAGCCAGGATGTCTCAGAAAATCTCCTATGAATTTAACCGTGTACATTCCTGAGATCGCCGCAAGCGCAGGTTTATCTACACTCTTACATATTACTAATTTACTTTCACCGGATATGAAATTACAGCTATGATTTTGAAAATGTAACCTATCACTGCGTCCTTGATTTTAGAAAAACTAATTTGATCTACAAGTTCTTGTAACGTACTCTTTCTTCCCTCTCTTTTTCCGGTCTCCCTCAGCTTCAAGGCCCATGCTGGTCATCAACTCCATAAGTTTCGCTTCAGTCTCGGGGTCAAGTCCTTCAAGCCATCCTCCTTCAACAGAAAGAGCACCTTCCTTCAACATGCGAAGTTTCGCAAGAATTCCACGGAATCGATTGACCATCTTTGGGTGCAACCCCACTTGCTCGAGAAGCATCATTGTCTCGGCTGCCAGTTCTCTAATGCTCTCTTCTGATTCTTGAACTCCACCTTCAACCACATTTTCCACAACTTTTCCTCTTTTCCTAGTTTCTTCGTCATGTTTCAACCGCTTCTCTCGCTTCAGTTTCTTGAATGCTGCAGCTTTCTCAGCTGACAAGGGCTCAAACACCTCCATCCCATAGGTGTTCAAGCGAGGAGGTGCAGTTTTAGGCCTCTCTAAAACATCCCAGAATGGATGCTTCTTTGCAGGATCATCGGTTTGCGCCGGCACATCAGCATGGAGTCCGTCATCATGCGTGAGCCCCTGTGAAATCCTTTTGAATATTCTGAATTCGGGTGACGCAGATATTAAATCACCTGGAGAAGCTGTCACAATTGCAGGTTCTTTACCCTTGGCAGAAGGTTCTTGAACATTTGCAGCTACGGCTTCCGGTACTGGTGGAGCTACGGCAATGCCACTGTCACTGACAATCGCTCCTGTAGACGCAGATTCCCCTACGACCTCTCCTGATCCACCTTTGACTCCTGATTCAGATGGACCATCTTTCGCACCTCCTGCACCATCTCTCTCACCCGCAACTGTTACCAATACTTCTCTTGTAAGTGCACCGAAGACATAATAGAGTAGTCACATTCAGCTAGAATGTGTTTTCTTGTAATACAACCACGAAATGACTCAAATTCCTAACAAATCACATATTCGTGTATCTAAAATATGTTATATCATGTGCATCGTGTCAACCTTGCACAGATGGTGCACTAGGGACCGGGGTAATCTTCGAAGTAAGATACTCTTGGAGCAGTTCCTCCGCTGCCTTCGCATCCTCCTGCAGTTGCAACGCCTCGGCATTATTGGAAAAACGTTTCAGAGTCGCTTTTCGAACAAATTTCTCTCTTGCACGCGGGGTAAGATTCTCAGCAAGGCAGAGGCGACACCGTTGAAGGCGCGTAATCTGCATGTTTTGCTGCTTGAGCTTATCCGAAACCATCTTTAACTTGAGCGCAATAGATGTCAGCTCTCGCGTCAAATCTGAAAACTGATACTCGCTTAGATCCATCACCTCCCTCAAACGAACGAGTTCAGCTGAGATTGATGCCATTTTTGGTTCAGTGCTTGCCATCACCTGGATACCCAAAATGTTCATCCCGGAACCTTCAATTGGGAAGTTAGCAAGGGCTATTGATTTGGCGTTATTTGAAAATGACGGTTCGCATCACTAAAAATACAGCGAGGTTTCTGCAAGAAGACCGACCTAGAATACACAGACACGGTACAGATAACTCATGTATAAAAGATACAATGTCTACAGGATCAGGGGTGATATTGACCAACTACTAACCCAGGAGTTTGAATCACAAAGCTGAAGACACGAAAATTTCGCAATTACTCATATAGCATTCTGCACTCGGTATAGACAAAGAACTCCCCAGTCAAATTCAGTTTTAAAATCAATTCAGTTTCAAGTATTCTCAATAATAAGAGATGTGAGCTGATGCCTTCGTCACGTATAATCTTCATATTCTAGATGCATGTTTTCATCCCCAGCTCAATCTGAGAATAAGATAACAAAAACTCTGCAGAACTAATATTGAAAAAAGAAATTGGCCAAGGCAAAGCATCACACAAAGTCTTATTCAGACCGATGAAGCTTGAATACCTGGTTTAAAATGCGAAGCGTTTGCCGCCACAAGTGAAGTAGCATGTCTCCTCTTTCTTCACATTCAAAGCTCACCTGATAAACCACTTTTTAGACCGAGCATGGGCCAGGCATGTAGCTTAGTGAGAAACCAAGCATTTCACATAACAGGACACACAACACATCATCTTACCCTCAATAGTGTCCAGATTTGTCAAACTCTGAGGTCATGAAAGCGACAGAATACAAGTCACTAGACAAGAACACTTCAAGTATGTTTAAACTGTGCTGCAAAACATCATACATCAATTTTTTTCTGTGTACCTGTCGAACAATTTCCAAGAAGGCAATGGAATGTAAATGGAAGGAGACATCGACATCAGCAACATGGTCACCACTGTCGTGACATTTCTTGTTGTGCACAGCATGCTGTAGCCACTCCCCCAACAACATCACGTCTTCTCTCTTTCCTGGCTGCACAATGCTTTAATGTTACCCCAACGTCAGAGATCAATGGTTTCTTCTAGCAAGGAGACCATTTGGTTGCTTTCTTTTAAGAAAATCAACAGAATATAAAACGAGGAATAGGTTGTACCTGGAGTGCAGGGAATAGCACTGTGCAGAACAGTTTCTCTTGAGGACTGTAGACGGACTTATATTCCTTCTCATGGCCCACTGGCTAACATCTCTTCCCACCACCACCAGACCCTGCATGTCAGTTGCCCTTGCTATCCACAAATTCCTAGTAGAATACTCACAAATAAATGTTTCACATTGTCAATTTCGTAAATCCTAGAACCGTGGTAATGACGAGTCTTAGATGCGGAAACTCTCTCATAGATGGAAGGGGTTCTTTAGTGTTTGGCTGAAGCATATGCGATTCAGATCGATTGAAGGTCAAACTAGTACCTGTACGATAGATTGAAAGATGACGTAGTCTTCAAGAGGGATGAACGAGGGAAGAGCGTGCGTTGGTTCAAGCACCGGACTCGAGGACCTCACATCATCGTGTGCCAATTTCTTTGTTCTCATTTGACCGCAAAGGGAGCACAGGGTGCTCCCCTTGCTGAACACCGGCAACAAGTTTCCTTCTTTATTACGCTCAAAGCCCTGGATCACTATTCAACACCAACGCAAACCTTAGAAAGCTGTTTCACATTTATTAGTCTTCCTTCTCGAGACTTCCACTTTGAGTACTACTCTTCTGCATAGGGATCATGAGGGTTGGGACACTTGCAACAACAGTAACATGAGCTTCAGAGAGATCTACATGTTGCATTTGGAGAACCTTGCATAAATTGCAAGGGAAGCTCATACCTCAAGAAGTCAGCGGGGATGATGGACACGAAGGCTTGTCATCTGACAACTTGTTTCATATGTAGATAAAGAAGTGACTATGTTCTTCAAGGAGAATTCAGCGATGTATTACAACATGTGTGCATTGGCTGTCGCACAACTCGATTGTCGCTCTCAAGAGAAAACAATGGAAGATAAAAAATTTGTACAACGACGCCATAAGTTTGAGGGTGTCGTACCTCGAAGATGGCAGGGGAATTCGCTCGTATTTCTCCATCAGCGGCTTGTTCCTCCTCTTCAAGTTCCTGTGATTTCACTGCATCCTGAACCTCGATAAAGCGAGTGAGCAGATTCTTCACCTTGTCAAGCAGAGTTTGATCCTTCACGAGCATGCTAACATCCGGAGGAAACTCCGACGCCCGCTTGTCAAGCTCGTTCCATTCATCTCGCACCAGAGAGATGTCAAGTGCGTTCAGCTCAGGCAAATCTTCCATCTGCAGATATAATTCCCGCAGAGACCTCAAATAAGGTGGAAAATACGAAAATCGTCAGAAACCTGATTTAGTCTCATAAGCTCATTGCCTTGTCACACAATTGTTTGGACTAATTAGCACGTGGTGTTAGCAGGACTAGGCTAAATGTCAATAGACACTAATTTATGAATGGAATTGGGGTTGTCAATCGGCACTTATACTGGTCAGCAACCTCCTACTTTGAAATTTGTGGACGAAATTCAAACACATAATGATAAAAATTTGATCTCAAATATTCTGACTATTGTACGCAAAATCATGCCTCCAGGACTCTATACTGATCTCTCGAAGGTCACACTCCTTAATTTTGGAAAATGATTAAGGTGCAGCGAATTGTGTCCTCTACCTAATTGTAATCTCAAGGTAAAGGACTCTGAAAAATGCATGCTAACTCGGGTTCTGAAACCCTAAACAACCTAACCACTGTCTCCGATCGTGGTGATCCTCCCGTAAGTTTTGAAGGAATTCGAGCATACCTGATCAAAAAGCTCCTGGAGTTCGCGGTCTTGCAAGCGCAGGGATTGCAGCAGCCAATGCTTCGGGTCAACAGGAACCTCCATAACGCTTCCCTGACGAGCTCTTCTGTCTTCGACAACCCTGCCTTGAACTATCCTCTCTTCTGTAGCAGTCTTGCTCACTAACGGCCTTGTTAACGACGACCTGCTCACCAATCTGGAGGGCTTCATGAAGGAGCCTCGATTTGCCGAGGACGATCTGTTGAACCACGGCAGTTGCCCCGTTCCTTCACCCCCGTCCTCGTTCAAAACCAGCGTGCTGCGTCTCTTCTGTCCAAGTTGAGGAAGATGAGACTCGTCTGCGTGAAGCGCATCGCGATTGTGAGCTTGCCGAGATAAGCCTCGAAGATTTTCCAAATACTCTGGCACGCGCATTTGAAGATCCATCCACTGCAGTTTCTGCGACATGGACGAGCTCTCCAGGAAGAAGCGCTGGCCTCGCAACGTCGATCTCCTCCCCGGTTCTGCATTGCAAAAAACAGCGTCTCAATTAAACACACTTCGGCTTCACTGGCAAATGTTCAGAGTTGCATGGTCATGGCGATGACTGCAGCGGAAGGGCGCATATGCAGAGCCCACTGCAATGGTGAAAATGAATGAAATCAATGAGTTGATTGATAATAATGTGATTGATCTTACGCCGAAGTTGAGATCCGTCTCTGCTTTTCCTTCCAACGCCAGAAACAAGCTCATACGCCCCGCCGCTGCCTGGGAGTGATGACCTGCGCCGCTGGGGGAAGAGTTGCGCTTGAGTAGGGAGGCTGACGCCCACGTTATTATTGTTCTTGTACGAATCTTGTAATATTTTCGGGCGGAATTCTACAGGACTGGCAATTCGCGACGGTAAATGGCTATTGAGAGTCGATTGTGGTAATGTCGTTGGAGCGACTTTGGCGAAACTCTCATTCTTTTTCATCATCTCCGTCCAAATATTTTGGTTGGCGGTCGTCAACACCGAGTCGCGGTGCTGGGCCATGGTGTCGTCGCTCTTGGGAGACAGGGATGCCACCGGGGTCGGTTGCTTGGCCCCCTTGCCCATGACTGTACGTGCTGCCAAGCTTTCTAATCAAGGGAGGAGCCTCGCACGGCGTCGGACAATCCAATACTCAAACAACCTCCGAGTTCCATGACCGCGGGAGTTTGATCTCTCCATTTTTCATGCAATGCGTCAGAATCTGTACGCAGCAGAGTTGTAGTTAAAGATTCGTAGATTCTTCTGCATGAAATCTGTCTCACAGGAATCGGAAGGAAGTTGAATACCTCTGCGGAACGGAGGCTAAACCAATTGCAAGATCAAGTTTACCTGCCTCATTGGAGCTTCGGGCTCTGGAATTTCCTGAATGCATTCGCTGAGAGCAGGTCCGCCTAAACACGAATGCCACAAACATTCAAAGAGAAGCATCGTCTCGGAAGTAAATTTAACCTAGCTCTCATCGTGCAGCAGGCTTGCCAGCTTCGGAAAGCGTCTTGAGAGGAAGTCCCATCTCCCAAGACCTAAGTTACGGCAAGATAGGAGGGCCCTGTCCGTTAGCAAACTGGCAGCAGGCATTTTCAATTGGAAACTTGTGTAAGTTTAGCTTATGCGGTTGCGCTTCAGGTTAGGCAACTCGGTTAGGGTTAGGTAGCAATGCTGCAGTACTGAACGCGAGTAAACACAGAAAATAAATCTTGAAAGACGTCAAATACATGAGTGAGGTGGCGGTAACAAGAAGAAAAATACTTTCACCAATGCTTTCTGAGCAGTGCCGCTGGACTCATCACATGGAACCAAAAATAGAACACAACTATCGACGGAAATTGTACGCGACACTAATGCCTAGACCTGTCTCTCCTCTGTTATATCCATGGACCTAATGCTATCTACAGCTGTGACAAATAAATGCCTGTATATAGGCCGCACTTTACTTCGAAACACGCGAAGAAAGGCGCGCAATTGTCGGACAATGAGTAAAAACACTTTCACCGATGCTCTTCGAGCAGTGTCGCTGAAACTCATTAGATTGCACCGAAAAAAAAGCACACAATTGCCGATACAAATTGTATGCCTAGACCTCACTCTCCTCTTCTATATCTTCAGGGCTAATGCTACCGCCTGTGTAAAGTCACAAGAAATCATCTTCGTTGAAAACGCTCCAAGATTGTTCAGGTAGGTGTTCTTGCAAACTGGCATACTCGCCTCCGTCGGTATATGTACAAGTTCACAACTTCGCTCAGCTCCACCGGAGCTCCGAATATTGGGAGGAAAAGGAGTCACCATAGGCATCGGATGGTGTGCTTGTTTGTAACCCTCTGAGTTTCAGAAAAAAATAATGGACATAAAATTGTGTTAGTCGAGGAACATTTGATGTCAACGTCGTGTTGCGATGAGGGAAGTCAAGTCATCGACAACCTCAGTAATTAAAACGTGGAGCAGCGTGCGTTCAATGTCAAGGCCTACATCCGCCACTTCATGGCCAAAGTTTACCCACCGGCCTTCGGGAACATTCATATCGTAGTCTATCAAATCATCAAGGCAATTGCCTGCAATGCCTTTCCAGTGGCAGAACATTCGGTACACTTCGTGCACAAGCTCCTCTCCGGATACTGGTGAGCGGAACTTGGAGTTCGCGTGCAGGTCGGGGAACATCGGCAGCTCGACATAGAAGGACGATGTTTTCAGCCATGGCTCAAGTGCCATCACCTCGTGCACAGAATCAAAGAGAAGCTTCCGCTCCGATCTTACGCTTGGTCCATGTTTCCTTCTTCCGAACTCGAGTCTCTTGAACAGAGACTGGTTCACGGCAGAGTGACATGAAGATACTCCTTTTCTGGGCAGATCCAAGACCTCTCTGACGTAGTTAATTTCCTGCTGTGGATCCACTGGTGCAATAATCCGTGGTTCAAGACCGATTCTCGTCACATCAATACTTCGAATCCTGGAAATGTCCAGAATCGCTTGCTCGATCATATTCGTCTGGATTATCTCCGGCATGACCCCGTCTGAACGCTTCGAGGTCGCCGTATCTTCGTTCGCTTCCTGCGTCTCGTCCTCGTCATCGTCTTTGATTGTAGAAGCCTCCGTGTCTCCGACGCGCTGCGCCTCTGCATATCCACAAAAAAAAGTCAAAAAGCTCAGGATAATACTCTGATTTGGTTTAAATTAAAACACAAGTGGATTTGGAGACTATTAAATCAGTCACTGCGTGGGAGTTGACTAACCCGCAAGGCTTGCATCTGGAGTAGTAGGAATCTCATCAAGAAATGGCGATTGCAGAACGGAGACAGGACTCGGTTGCCCGAACTCGTCAGTACACATAACATGACTGTCGTCTACATCTGAAAAGCCTTGCGGCAGTTTCTCTTCAAACTTCTTCAAAGCAGGCGGAGTCATCACACCCTCAAGTGCCAGTTTCTCTTCAAACTTCTTCAAAGCAGGTGGCGTCGACATCGCACCTTCAAGTTCCAGTTTCTCCTCGAATTCCTTCAAAGCAGGTGGCGTCGATATCACACCTTCATGTTCCAGTTTCTCCTCGAACTCCTTCAAAGCAGGTGGCGTTGACATCACACCTTCATGTTGCAGTTTCTCTACGAACTCCTTCAAAGCAGGTGGCGTGGACATCGCACCTTCATGTTCCAGTTTCTCTTCGAAATTCTTTAAAGCAGGTGGCGTGGACATCGCACCTTCATGTTCCAGTTTCTCTTCGAAATTCTTTAAAGCAGGTGGCGTCGACATCGCACTTTCATGTTCCAGTTCCTCTTCAAACTTCTTCAAAGCAGGTGGTGTCGATATCGAATCTTCATGTTCCAGGTCCTCGTCAGACTTCGTCGAAGGAGGTGACGTCGACATCACACCCTCCTGTGCTAGTTTCTCTTCAAACTCCCTCAGAGCTGGTGGCGTCATCCACCCCGCAGCTACTGAAAATTTGAAATTCTGCAGAGAAGACATGGTTCGAGCAATTTCAATCAAATTCTTGGAAAAGCATCGCAACTCCATGGAGAGATGTAAGGAACATTCGTGATACTTAAACTCCCAGATTCCACAACTCTTCACGTTCGACTCTGATTTTCTGAAGTTTTCACCTTGAATTGCGAGAGAATTTACCAGGAGATTTCAAATCGAGATTTCGTGGAGCATACCTCAAAATGCTCGCCAACGCTGTTACTACATGTATCATATTCGACTTCCTCGGCATCCGCCTCATTCAATACACGCTCTCGAGGCTCCGACAAACAAAAGCTACGTCGTCGACTCAAATCCTGCGAGCGGCTCCCCGAAGCAACTTCAAACATATCGTTCAGATTGAGTTGACTACTTGACGAGAACGAATCAATCTTATCAAACTTCGGACTGTTCGGAAACGTCCCCGGAACTCCGCACTCGGGACTTGTCCCAGGGGCTGGCGACATCTCAGGGCTCGGAATCTCCGCGGCCATACGTGACCTAGAAAATTCTTTTCCAAACATTCGCTCAATAGAGCGGTAGCCTGCATCATCGTGTCGCAGTGATTGCAGCTCCTCTACTGCACGGATGGTCTTCGCAAGCTCAGGGGAATGCCTGCGTGCATCCTTCTCTTCCATTGGAAGCTCCGGGAAAACGTCATCGATGGATCTGCACCTTGCTTGCATAGCATTAGGCCCTTCATGATGGTAGATCGGGGAGGATGCAGACACCTGTGATAAAGGTTCTTGTGGTTCCACAATCTCCGTGACTTCCACATTCACCTTCTCAATCAATTTCGACGTCCCCGGGATGCTACTCGGCTTCCTCATGAGATGCCGCATCCAAGTGCTGTCTGTACGTTTCATTAAGAGCGCATCACCAGTTTCATTCCCTTCCTTCTTATTCCCCTGTTTTCTAAAAAGCATGTTGTAGCTGAATCCAGACACTCTGGCTTCCTTCGGAGGTGTCACTGCAGTTGGCTTCGCCTCAGAAGGAGATCCATACTTCCCTTGGTCTTCGCAATTGACTTCTCCTGGTTCATTTGCAGGCGATGGTGCAATTGACGTATCGTGTTTCCCGCCTCTATTTCGAAACCGAATGGACCGAAATCCACGAGGCTTCTCTGGAACAATGGTTGGTGAGCTTTGGCTGATGTCAGTTATAGGAATTCGGTCAGGAGAACATGGCTCAGGAGAGTCTGTCTTCGTATTCGGAGATGGAGTACCGAGGGGTTTCTCGGGCTCTACAGCTTGCGGGCGGGAGTCGTTCTTTTTGAGCTTCTTTCCTAAAGGAGAGTCTCCTAGGTCGGTTTTGAAACCGCGAATTGAAGCCTCGTGAGTGCGTAGTAAAGGTCGGGGAGATTCCTTAATCCTTTTAGGGGTTGTGGTTCTCGATCTTTGAGACTGCACGGGAGAGGGTGCAGTTACAAGGGTTGCGTCATGCCTTGCTCTTGAAACCTGTCTACTTGGGGCTCTGGAAGTACTCCGGCTTCCAGGGGAATTTAATTCAGCTCTGTCATCCTTCACACTCCTAGATTGGCTTCTTCCAGGTTTGGTGGTGGAATTCGCCGGACTTCCCCCTCGGCCATAGCTGGAAGTTCCCAAGGCCCTCTTCTCCGAACGGCCGCTCTCGCTTCGAGTCGAGTCGCCAATTGTAAGAGTGTGATTTCTCCTTGGGGCAGCAGGGGGCTCCAGAGCTTTCACAGCGGCCTCCAGAAGCCGAACGGTATTCCTTGCCCCGAGCATCGCTGGTGACAGAATCGGTGAATGGGGCTTCTGGAACATCGAAGGGAGAGTAGGGGAAGGGGAGTTTCGTGATTTTGAAGAAGGGAGTATGGGAGTAGCACCTGTATGCTTTAACCGCGCAAGGAAGGGTTGCTTCGCAGAAGCTCTCAAATCTTCCTGTACTGATGAAGGTTTCGGAGCTCTAGAATTGACATAAGGGTGCCCTTGCTCTCGAACATGAGATCCTGGCTTCTTCTTCTGGGGCATAGCCCCTTTCGGATCCGCTTCTTTCTTCGTAAAGCTCGGAAGTTTGTCCTTGAAAGACTTTTTGGAGTGCTGATGCTCGAGGCGAAGAAGCTCTGGGAGCAGCAGGGGAGGAGGTCCAAGCAATGCTGGTGTTTCAGTATGCGGTGTTCCAGACTTTGAAGACGAATTGCACGTTCTTTCAGGGAGAAATTCGAGTCCCATGAGCCGTGCTACTACGCCAGGAGAACGTTTGCTTGTGGCGTCTGACTTCACAGACGCGGGGCTCGGGGTCGACTGAAGTGCTGACAGCATGCTCTTCGAGTTCGAAAGAGTCTCCTCCTTCTACATGTGCACGCTCACATTTGTCAAAACAGCGGATTTCAGTGAAATTGGGGTAGTTTCAATAGCCCAACTAACACCTGAGTGCTACAACAGTCCTAGTTCCTTGTGTTGGTCTGGGCACTAGAATGTAAAGACTTCGGCGCTCTGAAGCACACCGGTTGAATGAATAGACCATAACCTCCTGCTAAAGTACAGTAGAGATACCACTTGGGAGGGCGAACTTTCCTAGTTTACTGTATAGGAAAGAGCACTTCCTCAACATCTTAGGTTGAATACCAGCGAGCAACAAGGTTGCTCAGTCCGATTGATAAATTCGGGTACTTACCGTTGGAAGCTTCGAGGCGGCGGTACTTGCACTTTCCATGAGGCTCCCGTCCCTTCCAGCGTAAAGAGCATCTTGGTTTGGCCTTTCTGTCAGACCGTCAAATTCTGAGCATCAGAAACGAAACCTTGCGAAGTCTTCTCTCCTCTAAGGCACGAGCGTTGCTTCTAATTAAGATATGCCCTAACCATCTAATGCTATGTAAACGGGGAGGCACTTGCAATCCACATTCTAAGAACCGATGCCAGCGACACTCACAGAGGATCGCAGTCAAAGAAGATCCCACTACTTCAATGCTGATAGAATTTCCATGAAATTAGGCAGTTCTACGAAAGCAAGCAATGAGCAAATCAATGAGCATTGGCATATCCGTTCACTATGCACTGAGCCGCACACAGAGGAACGCACTGGAGAAAAACACTGAACGAGCTTCTAAGCTATTCCTCTGAGCTGTTGAAATTAAGTGTAGCTCAGGTGAGTGTGCTGGCTAGTTGCTGATTAGCCTACCTGCAATGATACACTTGGTGGAAGAGAAGCGCTTGCTGAGACTCCAATCTTGAATGAAGTGGTAAACCGCGCCAGCACAGCTACTGCCCGCTCGTGGCGACTGGTTCCCCGCGTGCTGGAAGGACGGCGTCCGCCGGTGGGCCTCGGTGAGCTCGTCCATCACCCTCATGGATTCAGAGGCCAGTTAACCACCTCAAACTACCACTGCGGGACCTCGAAAGCCTCGAACCTCTGACTGTTTGAAACAGAAAACCCAGAAGCCGAGATGAGAACCCTCATCACCCGAGCAAAAATACCGTCAATGTATGCAGCAGTCGTCGTTTCAAGTGGTATGAACATTGCAATGCTTGGAGCGCCAAAGCGGCATACTACGTTGACCTGAACTCCCAATACATCCCCAAGCAAAGCTCTGTATCCGGGGAACCCGACTTCTACTCGGGGATGGAAGAAGATGGTCGTAATATCCCGAGGACCAAACGCTGAAGCCAATAGGACATCACTAAAACGCAAACCTGCTAGAAATACACAGAAGACTAGAAGAAGTAAGAACCCAAGCTCGGCCACGAAGCAAAAATTGCGCGACCCCTGACTTCGTCCCCATTTGTCAACCACGCCATGACGATGAAGGCATTTGACTACGACGACGACGTCAACCTCGGCCACCGCTCACTGTCATGTACAGTCATGACGGTAACGATCTCCGCCATCACCCATCGCTGAATCTCCAAAGCGAGTTTCGGAGATAAACAAGGAGCTGGCAGCTAGCTAGATGACGAAACTACACTCACTGAATTTCCCTCCCAAATCTCAACCAGGAGTACCCGTGACGACAGACCCCTTCAGACAACAATGATGAACAAACTGTCGTCCGAGAGACTCCCCCTTCGCCATGATCGATCAAAGCCAAAAAAAAAATCTTCCGCAACCTGCGAGTTCGCCCAGGCGTCCCAACGTTCTTGCCAGAGCCATTGGCTTACACAATTAAAACGCGCATTCAAGCTTTTGATTTATGACGCCACATCCATTCGCTTGGACGCACCCCATCAATATTGCCTCGTCCTTGGTTGGCGAGGCAAATCCCTCCAAAGGAGCGAGACGACAGGCGACACTTATGACAGTCAGCCCTTCATAAGTGTTTCGAGGGGGCCGCAGACAATACTGGAACACATATAGAGTATTAGCATTTAATACTTATGAAAATTGATCTCGATAATGATGTGTTACATTTTTTTAAATAACATTTATAAGATTTTAATAGTAGAAAATATAACAGTTATTAACGCCTAAAGGAATCTCGAGAGGGTTTTTTCATTAAAAAACACTCAAAGCTGGCATTTTTATTGCAAAGAGCAAAAAACTTTACAAACTGTTTGTTTTTGCATATTTAACTATAAGATCTTGCAAATGACTAAGGTAGGAGGTCCAGGAAGCGCCAATCTAAGAGCTGAAACTGAATTTTGGGGAAGTGAAACTTATTAAAATATTTTTCAGTAAATTTTCCGTGATAGACAAGTGGAATTGACATCTAATCCAAGTCATTTCATAATTTTTGGAGCTTTGTGGAATTAGTTATGAATTTTTGAAGTCGAAATGACATAGGGCTCTAAAATTGCCCACCTCCTCAAATGTACATTGCTAGTACATCCTTGTAAAGATGAAAAAATCCCATGTACAAGCATTGTACATTTGAGGAGGTGGGTAGTTTTAGAGCCTAAGTGGATTTCGAGCCTCCTACCTTAGTTTAAGAATGTGTGGGAGAAATTTAAGAAACCTTCACCATATAGATTGCAAGATATTTGTGTTTCAAGTGAAGAAAGTATTTTCTTGAATATGTTCCATGACTAGATTATTTGACATTGATTTTCTTAATTTAAAACTATGCACTACAAATTTGGAATTTAAATTTTTTATATTGAAAGTTCAAAAATAGTCTGGGGATACAAGTTCAAAGAGACATGATTTTTTTTCTTTAAAAAAATGTTTAAGTAGAAGTAGGTACAAGATTAAAAGAAAAAATAAATAGATGGTAGCTTTAAAATGGAATTGAAACATACTAATTGCAACGGTGAGATTGTTCTAACAAACATACTTAACCTTGTGGAATTCTCTTTCTTTTTTTTAAATTGTGAAAAATGATTTCAAAAATGAATCTAATACATTCTTTTCTTAGAAGTTTCTATGATTGCTTACAAGACCAGAAGCTCCATAATGTTCACATCACTAATTCAAATGGAATGAATCAAAGTTTTCCATGTAAACAAAATTACAATCTAGGAGAAGAAAAATATAAGAAAGATTTCAAATTTTCATGGATAATTTTGATGCCCGATCACCCCAATTTGAACTTCTTAAGGCCTAGCTTTTGTTTTTCATGCTTTGATCAAAACAAAATCATATTCTATGAAAACCAATCTCCTTCTCTATTTTAAGAAAAAAATTCAAAAATTCATCCCAAAAATTGAAGTTGCATGAGCCTACCTAAAATCCATTTGGATCTCGAAAGGGATACTGGGACTTTAGGGACTAAAATAACAGACAAAAGTACGAAAAATATAAGGCCATTAGTCATCTAAGTTGGTTGAAAGAAAAAAAATTTAGTAGTTTGATGAGATTCTTCTAAGCACTAAGCTTTTACTTGCATTTGAAGCTCTTGTATATTTTTAATGAAGCACATGACTTCATGAGCTCTTTACTCCAAAAATTACTTCAAAGTCTTAAATGCACTTTGAACATCTTTGTATTGACTCCACAACTTTTTCAGTATTTTCTTACTTTATCACTTATCAAAGTCAAAATCAATAATGAAGTAGGAAGCTAAACATTTCATATCACTCAATACTTAACACTTCACACTGTATATTTTATAGGAGCACAAATCTCTATAGCACATATGAGATTTTAACATTGACTTATTGAGGTAAGACTAAGTTGGTTACCCTCCAAACCGCCACTTTTTGCTATTGTACCTAGGTACTATTATTAAATTGGTCAAATTTTCATATTTTCTTATTGGAGCATGATGAAAGGAGGTTTCAATACAACAACAAATGCAACATTTAGATCCCTTATGCTAAAGTTATGAAGGGTCAAAAAACAAATTTGGTAGATGTTCTAAAATAATTTCTTCAATATACATACAAATTGATTTGGGAGATGTACTTAGAGCAATGTTGGTGGTTTTATATAGGATGTGATTTGGGGATTTACCAATTTTTTTTTTCATTTTTGGTGAAGTGCCGAAGTGGAAATATTAGATGTTATAGTGGTGCTCCAAATTTTAATATTCATCCATGTATTGGTTAGAAAATATCAAATTAGCTCATATCCCATATTCATAATTCTATTTTCATCCGTAATCTAGAGATTCATCCAAGATTTTATTTTTATTTGAAATTTTTTGGCGATTTCATGCAAAGATTTATTGTCAAAGTTCTATAGGCCTAGTGCAAGGCCCATTATTTTGGTGCAATTTGACGACAAATTGCCACAAAAAAATACTAGGATGTACCTACTTTAACCCTATAATGTTGATCCGGACACTAAGTGTATGATGGATGTTAAAGAATCCTTCCTTATTAAACAGAAGTGCAATTGCTCATCCATGAAATTTGGTGATAAAGTAGGAGGTCCTGCACACATACTTACTCTTTAAAATACACGATTCAAAGTGTATCAAAAACGAATGATTTCCATTGAGACCAACCCACCCCACGTCCTTACAGAGTTAACTTCATGGGAGGGCGACAGTATCACACAAATTAGGAGCTCACCCCCAAGTGATGATAACTTAACTTCAATTTAAAAGCAGACTGAGGCTCCAGCCTGCGGGAGAAAAACTAATTAATTTACGCCCGTCAAAATCCATAATTACGCACACTTACGTACCTGCCAGACGAGACGGACCCTCCGTCGTTCCGACCTCCCTCGGTACACAAGGGAGGTGTGACGGGGAGGCTGTTCATTGGGAGAGGGCTTCAGCCAGGGATCCTGAGTTCCTGACGCTGTGTGGGAGCGGCCGGTACTGCGAACTGAAAATTGATGATCATCGCATCCCTTACGAGGGAAAATTCAAATTTCAAACTGGGTGTACAAAGACTTGAGAGTATTTCCAGTTAATTATTTGCGAAATCGACAGATAGATGCAAAGGCACTGGGGTGAGAAAGCTAGGGTCTCATCGAAAGCAGTGAGGCTCTCGATCTGGAGGCATCAATCAGTTCTCAAGTGTCCTGCGATTTTAGTTACAAGGACGACTGGGACGGACGGAGGGACAGACAAAGGACCGACCTCGCGTGCACTCAAGCTTATCTGGGAGTTGTCATTTGAGAAAACATGCAGCAGAACAGGTATGTGTTCTGTAGGACACAAGTATTCAACATGGCGAATTCCATTGCGAGGAAGCTACTCAAAATGCAGCAAACAGTTTAGGAATTGAATAGAGCACAGCATTGCTTGAAAGGTAAATACCGTAGCAGCAAACAATCTAGGAATAAGTTAGAACCCAACATTGCAAGAGAGGCAAGATGCAGCCAACAGTTTCTGAACGGAACACAGCATTAATTGCTAGAAATGCCAAATGCAGCAACTGACAGTTTGTGAATAGAATACGGAGAAGCAGAAGCAGAAGATCGTACAGAAAACTTAGCCTCAAGTCAGGTAGCGACGAAGCTAGCTCGATCAAGTGCAATGATCGATGCGCAAGTGCGTGAAACCAGATTCAAATTCAAAAATGATCCACGAGTGACGACCACAGGTAGCTAGCGGGAGTTCTCTAGACTCTAGCTCGAGTACCGTACATAAGTTAGTGCGTAGGGACTTCTGTTTTGTTTTTTTACTGAGGTACGTGAGGGGGAAAAACACTGAATTCCCCACTGTGTACAAATTTACCCCTTCTTTGGGGGTTGGTAAAATTTTTATAGGGCAAGATTTTTTTTTGGGGGGGGGGGAGGCCTTTCAAGGGAAAAGCTTGAAATGCTTGATAAGAAGGGCATTTATATCCAACTAGCATAGACCTATTGCAATGTAACATTAATTGAACTTAGGAGAATATGGATTGGATGAAAAAACTTCATGATGAAATAATCATGATGACAAGGTGACTATTTTTGTGACAATAGGTCATGACAATCTGTAATTAATATAATAGATGAAGAAGTGATTCCATAATATGAAGCAATGGAGGCAAATTTTGGACGAACGGGAATATTTTATGGATGAAGTTTTTGTATTTCTTTGGTATAGTATGTGAGAAATCCCAACAAACTTTTTTGGCAATGCTTAACATATGTCATGACATACTCTCCTTGATTTGGGGTCTTTGATTTCCAATATGCATTCAAATTATTAAATTTGATCATTAGTGGAAAATAGTAAGTTTCTATGGTAGTCCCAAGTTAAAAATGTGCAAGCACATGCCCTCATGGTAGGATTACTCTAGAAGAATTTCCAACATTGCTTGATTGTTGAAAAGCAAACTCTCACAATGGAATAACTATGGACAAGTGTAGGTCTTGCCTCTACGAAAATCAGTTTTGACCAATGTTTGTTAACTGAGTTGTAGGACACCATATCCTAAAAGATAGGAGTATTGTCAAGAATAAGACAAAAAAATTAGATGAAAGTTGGACAATTAATTCTTAAACCTACAAAAAAATCTTTTTAGCACTACAAAAATGCATTTCGCCCAAGTTGGTAACTCCATCAACACTTTTTTTCTTCTACAAAGAATTCATTTATTTAGTAACGATGCAGATTCTTTTTGCTTTCACACACGAAAAGACTTATAATTGATTGGAAGTCAAAATAGTGAGTCTAAATTACAAGTGTGGGACAAACAAGTGACCTTATATTTAGATGAGTTGAACTTTGTCAAACCATGAGTGACTCTCTAACCTTCCTACTTAAAAAAGGAGACCACAATTGCTAACTCAACTCGATTGAACAGTGTATATCTAGACAATGGCCTTTGGTATTTTGGGAAAGTATTATGGTATACTTTGCTAGATACCTAGGAGTGACTTATTAGTTAATGCTTAAAAGACATTTTGTATTTGGGCTTGGTCAAACTTCATTTGATTTCTACATTTAAGACACACATTTCAAAATTTTGATTTTTTTTCACAAATATTAATACAAGTCTTAAAATTTCATCTCATTTTTTCATAATTAAAAATAAAAAATGGAATTTTAGATGATTTTTAAAAGAACTTTCCTTGAAAATATAATTGTAATTATAAAAATGCTTGAAATAGTATGAAATTTTTAAGAAAAATGGAAATAATAGAGACAAACATCACGGTATAATTGATGTATGCCTTGAGCTCTCACCAAGAGAAATTTGATAGAAAAATTCAAAAGTGTTGTATTTTGAGCTTTCAAGATGCTATCCTCAAATGGTCACACAAATTCATATTTGGAAATTTTGAAAAAAGTTAAAATGGAATCAAAAGTAGATTATTGGAGTTACCTTTTTTTAGTAAAGCTTCAATAAAATCAAGAACAATATGTGAATTCCGACTAGACTTTCAAAATGTTCACGGAGGTTGCAATGTCCTTTAACCCTAGAGCACTCCAACTTCAAAAAGTAGATGGTGAACAAATTGAAATTGTTGTATCTTTTCATTATTGCTTGGATGAAAACCATCCTAATTTGGGGAGATACTTTATCAAGTCGTTGTCCTATCTAAGGGTTTGATTTTGTGTTACTAGAAGATGTATTTTAAAAAAAATTACAAATATGCAAGTATATTAAGTGGTTGACCAAGCCAAAATTGCATTGACTCTAGTTCAAAACGGGATTTGCCAAAATGAGGTCTTAGATTTGAAGAGCACAAAAATTTCAAAAAATCATCATGTGAAGTGAAACTCTTTTCAAATCCATTCCAACAAACTTTACTTAAGGTAAGAGGCTCAAAATCCGTACAAGCTCTAAAACTGCCCACCTCCTCAAATGTACAATGTTTGTTCATGGTTTTCTTTCATCTTTAGAGTGATGTACTCATAGTGTATATTTGAGGTGGTGGGCGATTTTAGAGCCCCGTGCCATTTCAGCTTCAAAAATTCATAACTAATTCCACAAAGCTCCAAAAATTATGAAACGACTTGGATTAGATGTCAATTCCATTTTTCTTTCAAGGATATTTTACTGAAAAATATTTTGATAAGTTTCACCTACCCAAAATTCAGTTTCAGCTCTTAGATGGGCACTTAATGGACCTCCTACCTTAACCTCTAAAGATCCTTGTGTGTGTTATCTCCCAAACCCCTCAAAAACTGCCATTTCTAATACAAGTACCAATTTTTTTTAAATATCATTTTTAGACATATGTAACTGTAGGATCTTGTTGTACACTAAATTGAGAGGATGTGGAAAAAAATTCAAAAAATTCCACCATGTAGATTGCAAGATACTAGCATTTGAAGTGACAAAAATCCTTTTTGGTCCCTATGAAAAAACAGGCAATTGCACTTCACAAGGTCACATTTGTATGAAAAAATGTCCAAAATGGTGGTGCTTCTTTAGATTAATTCTTCAATGCAAGTTTCTAAGTAAGGCTATCTTTTGAGTGGATAGTGAGGAAGGCTGTCTAAGGCAATTAAAATTGGATTCAACAAACACCCCCCTCTTGTGAGAAAAAACAGTACCCCCCCCTCACTCTTGTATTTTTGAAAATGAAGTTGTTTGACAATCGATATGGGATAATCCATATCCATTTTTCGTATATGTTTTCTATATCCGTATACATACGGTATCATAATATTTGTATCAGGATCAATGGAAGGGAAGGGGGTGTTTTTATTTTTTTTCAAAAACAATCAATGGCTACTAATTTTTTTTTTGGGGGGGGGTCTAATTAATTGAGTAAGAAGTGGTCTGTCTTTTGAGTGGATAGTATGCTTGAAAATTTTCAGATCATTTGGAATCGTGCAACATATAGGAAAAAAATAGTAAGTAGAAAGATGTAGAGAATGATTCAAAATACTAAATTGTTAACAATTTATTAATGGAATGGAAAAATCCCAATCCTAATGGTTGTAATGTTGTAATAAACAATGTACATCGTAATGTTTTACTTTTTTCCAAAAAATATTGAAAATTAAGTTAAATAAAAGACTTAAAAGTTTTCTTTAAAGTGGAAAATCTATACTTGCCCACAAACTAAAACATCTCACAACTTTTGACTCGTTGATCAAAATGGAATGACTCAAAATTTTCTATATATATAAAATTAGAAAACCAATTTCAAATTTTTATTTTTGAAAAAAAGATTTTTTCAAATCTGCCTAGACTACCCGAGTTGAGAAATGACCTACATATGAGGCCATAACTTTTGACTCATATTTCCAAATGCCCTTAAATTTAGTGCACATGAAAGATATTCCTTTTCCACACATTCTATTAAAGATTGGGCCCAAAACATGGAAATTTCTAGTCACACATACTTGGCCAAAAAAATTATGTTGCCAAAAAACACACCTTAGTCCTTTAGGGGTTAAAAAGTGATAATATTTTGCTTGTAATCAATTTTAGAAGGAGTGTTGAAATTTCGCTTTCAAAATTTATAAAAAATATTGATAATAGCATTGGTAAATCTAATTGTACGGGTAGAATCTACAACTCTCAGTCTACAACTTTTGTTTGTATATCAATTCCAAAATATGCTTCCAAATTGCACTTTACAATGATACTTCTCAAATTGTCAATTTTGGAGATGATTTGGACATTCTAGGGTCATGGGTTATAGTAGTTCGAGGATTGAGATTGGCTGAGGACTAAATTAGAAGCACCTCACTACAACACTTGTTTGGGATTTCTTGATATGGAGGATGCATACAGGAAAAAAGAATGTGTGTGTATTAAGAAATGGTTCAAGAAATCAACGAAAATGATTTTGTATTTTTCTGAGCTTGTATGGATATTATACGAATTTTTGAAAAGTACTTTGTAGATACACCTAGTATGAACACCAAAGTGGGCACTGAAACACCCAAAAGCAACACTCTCTAAGCATGGATCAAGTGGGGGTGATTGGTTGCTTCTTGGAAGAGTGACAACTTTTTGAAACTCCACATGTCTACTTTGAAACCCCACTTGTCTACGTTGGGTCCACAAGCGCTTGGATTTAGGTCATTTTTTAGGTGTCCTTAAATAGGTCCTATGACATTTGGGTGCTTCTACCTTATTCATGACAATTTTGTTCACTGCTCCAGGGGTTCCCTTTTCGAGGATTCCAAACGGACCCCTGCCTCATTGGTAAACAATATTATATTAATACTCTATGACTGACTCCTCTCATCATTCCTTATCAATTATCAACAAAAATAAGTCTTCATGTTCATTTTACATGTTTTATCCATGTCCTTGGATGTAATAACGTCATCACAGCTCCACTGCAGATCAGTCGCTTTTCGCTCTGCCCAAAATCAATGAAATAAAAATACATAAATAAATAAATCTGTAGCCTTGTTTAACTTAGTCTTTAATTCAAAAGTAAGCTTAAGCTCTTCCGTTGTGGTGAATATGTTACAATTAAATTCAATATGACTGCCTTAGTAATCCAATGGGTAATGAAACTGAACTCTGGCTTTCTAATTCTTGGAATAAACTCCGGGTTTCAAAAGAAAAAAAGAACTCTGGCTTTCCGGCTTCTGCTGCAAGTTAAGTTAAGCTTAATTGAAGTCAGTCCCTTGCCTGAGTTGATGTGATTCGTGTGATTCTTGAGCTCCAAGAATGAACAGACTCTGAGGAGTTCTTTAGAACTGACACTAACTTACACAAGTTTCTTTTAATTTGGGAAGGACGAGGGCATATCATAAATTTTAGGTGCACTGATTTGTCCTATCTATTACTAAGGGAGGGGGGACGGAAATTAGTGTCACCACAAAATTTTATTTCTGTGAAAATTGAAGCAATATAGAAGCTTACGACCTATTTTCAACCATTCCATGAATTGAGCATAGCTGCAGGACGGATTTGGTGAGGGAAAAAATTTCCACATTTTTTTCCTCAAAAACAAAATTACCATGAATTTTTTTCATGAAGATTCCTTTAAACTTATTCTTGTTATGTAGGTCATTCTATTTGTGACAATAGCTTGGTTACAAAATTGATTCACATGATAATTGTGGCTTTTCATATATTCATGTTGTGATCATTCCATGTTGTCAATGTACACTTCTTGGTCATTTCTATACCTCTTGTTGGTCTTGCTCTATGTGAGTTGTCACCTAGACCATAGTTGATCAAAAATACATTAGTCTACACTATGAAAACATGTGTGTGATCAAGAATGGGTCACTTACTCTAATATCATTTGAATCATTTGCAATTGTTCAAAATATTGTGCCTTTAATAATTTGTTTCCGCTAGATGCTTGTCATTTTGGTTGGATGTATTTGTTTGCTGCCTTTTTATGAAGGAATGAATGTGTTTGCTTCAAAAAAAATCATTTGTTGGATTTTTTTTAGTTATGGTTGTTATTATTCGGTTACTTAGTGCAAGAATTTGAATAGCATGAGACCTCTTCACACTAGTTGGATGAATATGATATACTTAGTGTGAGCATTGGATGAAGATAGAAGAATGTAAATCCAAGTAGGATGAAAGGAGGATGGAGATCATTCTATCATGAATAGTTTGAAATAATATACTACAACATATTATTTTGATTTTATCTAAAATAATGTAGACTTCCATACTACTGTAACTCTCAGTTTTATTTTAATAATTCTCAAATTAGTGCAAATTCATACTATTATTACAGTGAGCACTATTTGAATTAACTTGCATAGTAAACAAGTACCATGGCATAGTCATTTCCCGCATAGTGATTGGAAGAGAAAAATGAATGAGGTTAAAAAGACAAATATGATTAGTACCAAAAATGGATGAAAAAACAATATAGAGTCTTGCACATCCCAAAACAAATTGGGCTTCTGAAGTGTCCAAGGGTTAAATGAATCCAAGCATAGAATGCCATTTATGATTGGCAACTACAAATTAAAAAAAATTAGAGATAATTAGAGGCTTCAAAACCCGTATGAACAAATGCTCAAGTAACCTAAACATATATTAGATTTTTTCTATTTCAAAAATATTAAATGTATCCCCCTAAAAATATCCCTTGGATGCAAATGGTTGTCAAATAACACAATGAACATCCTTTCAAAGAAAATATTCTTGAAATGGTAAAATGCTTATAAGAAACTTAGTAATGTTCGTAATAAATTTTTAGGGACCCCAAAAATTAACTTCATCATTTGAATGGAGTGGTAATCACAAGTAGATAAGTAGGATTGTAAGTGTTGGTGTACCCATCATGTTTGGGAGGTAACTAAATTGGAATGCTAAATTATCTCAAATGGCTAATATGCTATTTAAAATAAGGTATTTTATCTGAAATGGCACTTTGTAAGTTTAATGGAACAAAGTCGATGCTCAAATTACTTGGAGAGAAGTCATTCATGGCATTCTTTATGGTAGATGCAATACAAGGATTACTACTATGTCAAATGCATCTCACACTCTATATGGGATGTTAAGTGTATGTCTTATCTTTGCCAATGTGATGTGCTTGTTGTATTCTTGTTTTGTATTAATAAATGCTTATATTAATTCCTTTCAAATTTGATCACTTGCATGGTAAGATACATACAAGGATGGTTAGGTACAATATGGTCTTCAAGACTCTCTATAAGTTCAATAAAATTCACCAATTACTTCTTAAGGAGCATCATCTTCTTCCCAGAGTTTTAACTTCGTGTTTAGTGGTGGCAACTTTCAAATTACCAAATGAAATATGACTTCTCAATTTCATATTGTATTGCCCCTCTTTAGTGGCATCATGGTTGCTATTTTTTTTTAACTTCCTCTAATACATGTGTCTCGCCACCCCCCCCTCCAGAAAGACTAATAGAACAAATATTTACTAAAAGCAACATATGGAAATCATTATCGTACTTGGTGGCCATGGTTGGCATTCATTGCCAAATAATTCATTAAAATCAGCAAATGTGATTTGGTAGATGCCTAAAAATAAAAAGATTCATCCCCTTCCAATAAAAAACATTGAAAACAATTTTCCAACAATTGCGACATGTGTTGTAGAAATATTTCATGCTAACAATATTGTCAAGCAAAACATTATGCAATGTAGATTGGACAAGGTTATTTATTAGCTATGCATAGAGAAAGCTCGAGGTATCATTTTTTTACAAGCCAATCTTCGCTATTTTAGCTTTACTATATACTTTTCCAAATTGCTACAATAAAACATTATTAACCACCCTAAACCATTTGTCCTTAGAGATTGGGAGAATCTCTCTCTAGATCCCTAATGGTGAATTTCGTTTAATTTGTAGAGAATCCTTGGCTAGGTATGAAATTGCAACATTAGTGTCATTGGTTGACTAGGAAGTTCCAAAGAGTCATTGACTAGTTGGGCAAGTGCAAATTTGCCATATTGGTTTCAATAGTTGATTGGAAAGTTGTAGAGAGTCATTCAATAGCTAGGAAGTTGCAAAGAATCAACATGAGTGTCATTGGTTGACTAGGAAGTTGTAGACAATCATTGATTAGTTGGGAAGTTGCAATGTTAATATCACTCGTTGACTAGGAAGTTGCAAAGATTATCATTGACTAACTCAAAAGTTGTAATATTAGTGTCATTAGTTGACTAAGAAGTTGTGAAGAGTCATTGGCTAGCTAAGAAGTTGCAATATTAGTGTCATTGGTTGACTAAGAAGTTGCAGAGAGTCATTGTCTAGTTGGCAAGTTGCAATGTCAAGGCTCCCCTTTCATGCAAGCAAGTGAAATAGACTCCCCCCAATGTTGGATGAGAACTTAACCCTTTAACGCCGAGATGGCCAAAAATGGCCTACGGTTTGTGTTCTAGTTGCATTTACATAACACAAATGGAATCGACATGAAATGTATTGAATTATAAAGTTGCGGGCAAGAGTAAGTTGAAAATCTAACAATTTAAAAATAAATAAAATCAGCAAAATTAAAGATTTTGTGCCTATGCAAAGTTTGTATTCTTGGTAGAATACAATATAAGGGTTTAGACATACATTGGGGTGAGGGAGAATACTCGTCAGGAGTTGTAGAGGTTGCATGGAGGGTGACCAATGTAGCTGGTATACAACAATTATAACAACTCCATTGCAGTCCTAGTCTTCAAATACAACTTGAGTACATGCCTAGTCCTCAAGTCCCAATGATTTTTTTGAAACAAATGAAATGGGTCCAAATTTTTTTAGATGTTCTTGGAAATATAAACTTTGGGCCTAATTTGTTGATTTTCTAATTTAAGAGTAGTAGGATAACTTTCATTTATATCATGCTCTTATGCACTGAAATATAATGGTATATACATGGTGAAAATTTCAGATTTTTTGAGTCTATTCTATATTTGAAATGAGTTTTTTTCATTTTTCTCTTAAGAAATTCACTATAATTTCAAATAATCTCTAAGAAGAATTTCAGACCTCATTTAGGCATAATAGAATGATTTTTTCCAAAGAACTTTGGACTATCAAAAGTTGAAAAATCAAGCCAAATTTCATTTACAAAAATTGGTTTGAGATTTCAAGACTCCGATAAAAAGTTATGGACAAATTTCAAAGAGAATGTTTTAAATTGTAAAAGAAAATGTCCCTTCCAATCCCTCTCTGAAATTTGTCCATAACTTTTAGTTAGAGTCTCAAAACCTTGAAAGAAATTTTAGAGATAAAACTTAGCTTAATTACCCACTTTTTTTCAATTCAAAGTTTTTGAAAAAAGGTATTCTACTATGCTAAAATGAGGTCTAAAATTTTACTTTGAGCACAATTCCTGCATTTTGACAATGAGTGGCCAAGCTCTCATCTTCAAATTGTCCCATATCCTTTGAGGATTCATGATGGACAATTCATTATAAGAATTTGTTCACACACACATTTTGAGGAAAGGTTGATTTAAAAACAATGCTAATGAAGTTGACAAGGACCTCGACTAAAATTTGCTATGACATTATCTTATACCATGTCAAGATGTTTTGAAGTCTCCAAAGTTGAAGCCATGTTTCTAAATTATACGGGAATGCCTCGGTTGAGTGTTGCTATGACAAACCTTGTAGCATCACAAGATGTTTTGAAGCATTACCCTAGTATCATACCTTTTTACATTTGAATGATATGCATGTCAATGCTTTGACTTACCTATACATGTGTTTAGGGTTAGGGTGGTTTAGGATTTAGGATGGTTTAGTGTTTAGGGGTTTGACATTTGTTGTTGAAATTACTCTTGTAATCAACGTTTGAAAAGTTTTTTCATTGATATTTTTTATTTCTAATTGTAGGATGGGGTAGAAGTCTAGGTCCTAGGTGAAGAAGAATAAAGTAGAAAGGTGGAAGGATGTTGGAATTGAAGATCCCAGCAAACATGAATGTTTGTTTTGCAAATGTATCATACCGTAGTTCTAATGGTACATATATGCCTTTGAGGACCTCTTATAAATTCAATATTTACCATTTTTTAGTGGAAAAAAAAGTTTTTAATATTAAACCTTTAAAATTGCCTATAATATTTTTTGAAATAGTCAAGGGTATTTTATTGCCTACACAATGTCAAGCTTGAAATTTTAGATTGACCATGTATAGTTGATTGGGTAATTAGGGATAAATAGAAATATTCTTTTGGCATTGAAAATTCTATGCCTAACACGATTTGGTATTTCAAAGTTTATCTCTAAATCTCACAACTAACACTCAAACCCTACAACTGACACTTGGATTGTGTACACCACTGAGTTCGGTGAGTAATGATTGGAGGCCATCAATTTTGTCACAATGGCCTTTCTCTGGGTACACGTGACTTTTTCTCCAAGGTTGTATCTCACCACCCAATAATACGGATTTACTCCATGGTATACAAACAACTTGTTTTAGAACCACCCTACACTTCTCAATTTATCATGTTCAACATTTTTTTTCAAATGGTGTTTTGATATTTGGAAAATGTACTTAACTACAATATGTATGATAGGGAATTTGTTTGCCTTCAATATAGTCTATCATTGTGGACCTAAAGCCTATTGTATTCTCCTTTCATCAAAAATACGATGAAGTAGATGGTGAGTCTTTCCAAACCCTCGGATGTTAAGGGGTTAGGGCCACTTTACACTACGGCACAAGGTCGAGAATCTATCAATTTTAGCCAATGAGATTCCAAAAATCTAAGAGTTCGGCCTCTCGAGCCTTCATACAAAGAGGCACGATCCAAAGCTTGTTGCCCATTTGTCTACCTACATGGCAACCAAATGTTGACATGGCGACAAACTCTCGATTAGAGTTTGGGTCTCCACTTCTGGCCAACCCAAACTCTAATCGAGAGTCCATCAAGTTTTTTCAGAAACTAACAAGATCTCAACCATTAGATTCGACTATTTTTGAAGTAATAGGTAGGATGCCCTCCCTTGTTTATTTGTTTATTTGTTTAAAATGGTGAGTCTTAGCATTCAACGAACCTACTTTCCTTCAATGTTTAATGCCACCTTTTTATTCCATTTCAGTCCTTCATATTCCTTGTTCGATGATGAAAGCATGTGCTGTAATTATTTTTCCAAGGCCATTTTTTACTCCTTTCTCATGTTTTTTTAACCTTTTGCTTGAGAAAATTGTCACATGGGTGACAATTCATTGAAAATTTAAGAAATTGGATAGATTAATGTGGAGAGAAAGGATAGAAGTTGAAAAAATGGAATAGGTTTGAACTTTGGGCTTGGACTTTGGAGGCTTCACACTACGCTAGCCGAAGGCTCTAATTCCTAGTGTTTTTGGCCTATTTATTGCTCATTTCCTAGGACTCTCACCAAAGTTTGGCCACTCAATCCCATAGCCTCTCGACTTGGACAACCATAGTGTGAAGAGGCCCTTAATGTTATGAACTGAATGAGAAGCACATTATTTTTTATCTGCTGCCTTCAGTTGGCTCTCAGAATTTTCAACTACTGACCTTGTTTTACATCCACTTGGTCAACTTCCATCCATCCATCCATCCGTCCCCAATTTGTAGGAAAACTAAACCCTGACCTAAGCTTAAGTTAAGCGTGCTACAACCAATTTAAAAAACAAACTGGAGCAGTACCGTCATCAATGTGGGAGGCGATTAACTGTTCGCCATGCATGCTTTGGGGACACACGCAGGGACAGAGAACGTTGGAGGGCCTGCGTTGTGAATCCCCAAATTTGGGGGTCGTTGGGACTGAAATAATCAATGAAGGAGGAGGCGAGGAGGCGAGGAGGCGAGGAGGGAAGGGAGGGAGTTGAGCAGGACTGCCGGTGAGGTTTGTTGTTTGTTGTTTTTGTTTGATGTTTTTGTTTTTGTTTTTTGTGGTTTTTTTCACAAAAGAGGTGAGGTTTGTTGTTTGTTTTGTTTCGTTTCGGTTGCCGTGTTGGGGATCGTTCCCACGTTGACACCGTGTGTTCGAATCTGTCTTGGGCGCCGCTCCCTCCCTTGCATGCCTGGTGACGGACCACCTCCCCCTCCCTCACTGGCAAATCGGCAACTGGAGACGGGGTCAAAGAAGCGTAAGGGACGCGGCGGACGTTTTTTGTCCCATGAATGACAAGGAATTCTCCTCTGTACTGTAGGAAAGAAGTGTAACTATTCATCCTTGGAATTAAGGGTGGAAAGGGGAGATCTTCTACAGTAGTATGACTTCTAATGAGTATTTTTGGTTTTTTGGAAGTGGATGATGTCACAAGGCTCTCCAAATGGCTGATTTCCATGGTCACCAGCCCGGCGTCCAAGGGTTAAGGTATTGTGGTTAGGGTTTAGTACTTTTGTTTTTTTGCAATGAAATCCTGTTTTATTTGTGTCAAAAAGAAAAGAAAAAGGGTTAAGATAAGCTTAAGCTTAGGCCGCTCACCGTCTGCTGAGTTGATGACTTTCAGTTCTGCTGGCAGTCAGAGTGCAGACAGACAGACGGAGAGACTGCCTGTGCCGGCGACTGACTGACTGACTGAGGGATCTTACGGTAACTTAACGACGTCCTTGATGGGAATCGGATTTGGGGAAATCAAACATGCAAATGGCATGCCCCAAGATCTGACCCACACAAACGGAAGTACTACTGACAATGGGGAGGCCGGGTGTCATTGGTCAATCAATCAAATATATATATATATCAACTTTCATTGAAAGGCAAGAAGAAAGTTTACATGGGAAGGGGTCTCCTTCATAACACGTCATGAATCCCAATTTTAAAATATTTTTACGACACAAATGAAACGGAATTCCATTCCGAAATTAGAAAAATACAAGGACTGCTAGCCACAAGAGACTTTGACAAAAAAGACACAAATAAGGTGAGTACACCTAAAAGTGTCAAAAGTTGAGTTGTGGTTAATCTAAAGTCAAAGTAGTTAGTAATGAATACAAGAAAGCAAAGAGATTTGTAGAAAATGAAGAAATGTAAAATCAATTTTCTGGTTTTGGCAAATTTGAGTTTACAATAGGGGTTCAAAGTTTTGGAAGTAGAGTGTTTAGAAGAGCTCATAGGCAGCCTTCAAAGTGAGCAATGACATTCATAAGCTCCTCGTTCTAAGGTGTCAAAAGCAAAAGAGATGGAGTTGAAATCAAATGGTTAATGCTCCAAAAACATATGCAAACTCATTAACCAACTAGGCACAAAAAAGCTTGTTCAAATAAATAAATAAGCTAGTTAACCAACTAGAAATGAGGGTGTGTCAGAGATTTAAAGCATCCATTCATTTGAGCTTTGAAGCTTGGCACATGTACCAAAAGCATCAATCCTTCTTTGAACAACTGTTGACAGTGGTCCTTGAAAAATTTAAATATGTGATGAAGCCATTTTGGGGCTTCTTTTAGATTGTGCTTCAAGGCACAACGCAATTTTGGGAGTACCCATCGTAACAAAATACTACACCACCTAATTTGATAGAAGACAGGACTTGGTTGCGGCCACATGTAAGGGACAATGAAGGGCCATGAGGCCCCTCATGTTGCGCCACTACAGGCCACAACATAGTTCAAACTAGGCCTAGAGTAAACTTGCCATTTACCGCACACATCCAAAAACCACACAACAATTGTTGCCATTTACGATACACTAATCCCACGATGCAACTACCAATTCAATTGTTATGGGAATCAAATTTTGTATCATTGTCCAATGACTGCACACTGTACGGTGAAGGGTTGCAAGGAATTTTTAACTAGAGTTTGGTTCCATTGCCTTTAGATTGCAATAAAATTTGGAGGAAGAAATATTTTTGTGTTTATTTTTTTGAAGTTGAATCTTAACATGACATTTAATGATTGCACCAAATTTCTAAACATGCAAGTCTCTATATTTATGTGGAGAAGGATTTGAATTTTGTTTGTGTGGTGATTGGTAAGTTTACTATAGAAAGGCCTCCAATTTTCTTGTGTGTTGCGCCCAGTGTGCGACCTTCTTGTATGTCCATCCGGTCTTTAAGTGGGTGGATTTATTTGGTTAGTTTGTAGTCCTTTTGTTTTCTCGGCAGGCCACCTGTGGATGCCATTATTGTATTTTGCTCTTTACAATGAAATTCAGTTTCATTTGTTTGAAAAAAAATCCATTGGGAAGATCTTCATGGTGGTGTGAGCCTTGTAGTTGTAACCTAGGTCTCAAGATTTTTATTTTTATTGTTTGTTTCTTCTCATTTTTTTCATATATTTTGTAGTAAAAAAATACTCAAACTGGGTATTCACATTGTGTTTGACATAATTTCCTACAAATATGGTGTGTTAGTATTGAAAGTCTAGAAGTACCTTCAAGTACTTCCATTTTACATTTCAAGTCTCTAAGTAGGTGTTTAGAATGTTGATTAGGAGTTTGAGATAGAATCAAACCTTGTTAGATAACAACTAGGTTAGACTATTATTGGATTTTACTGTTGAGTGCATGAGACAAAGCATAGGTTTTAAGAGTTGATAATACAAGTTATAGAATGTTCAACTAGGTCCTAAAAATCTATAAAGGTCATCTTCCATTTAGCATTCAAGAATTGGAAAAATTCATCTTGCACCATGTAGGTAAAATTTAGCGGATTCAAGAAATGCGCAACCAAAGATTGGAGAGATTGAGGTGTTATGGTATAAAAACATGGTAGGAGCTCAATGGTTAGATTTGTTTAGCTAGATTTCCTAGTATGTGAATGATTCCTCCCTAGAGTATTTAAACATGAAGTATTTAATTTTTGATCCTCCTAAGAATAGTACAAAGTAAACATGTTAACTTGCACTTAGTATTTTGGGACTTCCTAGAAGTGATCCAAAAAGTTTTGGAATTTTCTGAATTAGAAAAAATGACTCCATGGGAATTCAACCATCTTCATTGACATTGGATTCATTCATAGATATCAATTAGGTAGCAATAAAATTCCATTAAATATTAGGATAGTTATTTTTAATCACAAATAATCTTCCATCCAAATTCCAACATCAACAAGTACCAGAACCGACATTTACAATGAATTTTAATAGAATTTGAAAACATTCGATGGATTGACTAGTGTGCTAGGAACTTGTGATGTCCAAAAGAAGTCAACTGAGACTCTTTACTTACTTTCTCAAACCTTTCAAACAACCCCAGCTAGTCCAATTCATTCAAAAGTATAAACTCCAACATTTAGGTTTTTTACTAATTCCTTGATTTAGAATTTGCTAGCTTTCATGAGCCAAATGACTTGGAAATAGGGGGCTAGGGATCCAATAGACTAATTTGGTCATTCTAAAGTCATTGGAGCTCCCCATTTTCCATTTGGAGCATTTCTCCAAAATTTTGAACAATTGTAGTTGTAAATTAGAATTTCTAATAATTAGGATTTTTTTTCTAGGTAGTTTTAAGTAATCTAAAAGGGGGAAGGGCCTTCGACCAAGTATAAAAGGCCACTCCCTCTTCTCACTTTGCACCCCTCTAACCCCTCTAATCCCTTTCTTCATTTTTTTGTTCAACCGATTTAAGGCTAATTCTCTATAGTTTTCGTAACTAGTTCGAATGGACCACGTTGTTTGAATTTTGTCCATTTGGACTAAAGAACTTGCTTTTGAAATTGCATTGGTGCCATTGCTACTTTTTTGTGAATGTTTTGTAGCCCACTTCAAAGGACATTGGGATCCCTTTGAAAAACTTTGTATTTTGTGATGTTTTGAAGCTTGATACTAACTTGTTGTGTTTTGATTCTTTAAGTCTTTGTTTTCTAACCATTCCAACAAGCTTATTGGATGGAATTTGATGACTCTAGTAAAAAAAACCTCAAGTTTGTTTGCTAACAATTGTTTGTCTTTCATGGTTTTTGAATCTTTATTATATTAACAAATTCCAACTGAGCATTTTTGGAGAGGATTTCACAACTCTAGTTGTTGAAAATCTCCTTTGAAGCTTAGACATTGGAATTTGTAGTCCAAGTGTTCTAAGTGTTGTTGTGGATATGGGCTGCCTTGTAAAACAGGGAACCTTTGTTTTTAATACTAAGCCCATATTCTCTCCTATACGGCAAAGCTTTTGCTTGGATACTAACTTTTGTAAGTCTCAATTGGAGAATAACTCCCCAGATGATGAAGCTTTCATCTATATACTAACTTTTATAAGTCTCAATTGAGGAATAACTCCCTAGACGGCGAAGGCGGGTTGCCCCAACACTATTTTTTAGTATTTTGATTTCAATGAATTATCCCTCTAGAAAAGCTAATTTTTTTTTTTTTTTTTTTTTTTTTTTTTTGTATTTTGTTTTGAAGTTGGTGAATGTTTTTTATGGTAAAAATAAATGAATTTGAGAAGCCAAAGACTAGATCAAGTGAGTTCAGTGAGGCCCACAGGTTGTTCAGAAAGGATCTAGGCCGTTCCAAGGGGTCCAACGACCCAATAGGGGTCCAAGCCATTCTAAAAGGGGCTCTAGGAAACTTAGAAGGCAACTCATATGGTCAATGTACAACATGTATTCGGCTAGCCATATAATCCTTATACAACCTTTGTTGGCAGTTATTGAAGCTAGTTGATATAGAGGTTAAATGGGTTTTTAGACTAAACCAACTTGACCAAAACTTTGACATATATCCATGTAGTGGTGTGAAGTTTTGAAAAACAAAGTTCATCTATTCTAAAAGCCAGAAAAGGGTGTAGTTCCAAAGTCTATAGAAGTTTAGTTTTGCAAAACCAAAGGTCCTAGAGGTAGATTGAAAATTTATTAGGAAGAACTAGAGGTCCTTTCACATATCAAAGGTCTTATGTTTTAATCTTAAAGTTTAGCTAGTCAAGCCAAAGCTAGTTCAAATCAAAGTTTAGCTGGTCAAGCTAGAGTTTGAAGTTTGAATATAAGAACCAACTTGTTTAACCAAGTTCAATTCAAATCAAGTTCAACTAGTCAAGCAAAGCTCGTTCAGAACCATGTTCAATTCAAATCAAGCCAAAGCTAGTTCAAGAATAAGTTTAGTTCGAATCAAAGTTTAGCTAAGTCAACCAAGGTATTAAGTTCAATTACTAGAACCAACTCATGTAAGCCAATGCAAGAGAATGAGGTGTTTTAAGTGAGTTTTAAAGTATAGTCCTATACATAAGATTATCAATAATGACCTTTAAGGAGGTTTTCAGTAATAATTTACTAGAAATACATGTGTTTTTAGTAAAATTTTATTGAAAACCTCCTTAAAGGTCATTTTTTATAATTTTATGTATAGGACTATACTTTAAAACTCACTTAAAACACCTTGTTCTCTTGCAGCGAGTTATAGATCAAGTGCACTCAGTTTGGAAGCTCCGCCATCCAACACATGTTGCAAACTTTAGGATTATGGATGAAAACTCAAATGTGAAACTCTCAATTGAAGTTGTCTAAGTGGAATTGAAACTAGTGTTTAATAGTTTGTTGGTTCAAGAGAAGGAAGATTTAGAATTGATTGTCAACCAACCATTAGGGAATAATTGACTTTTTTAACCACGTTTTGATTTTGATTAGAAGACGATGGAAAAAAACAAATAGGGGAATGGTTTGACTTCTAGGAAGTTCTGTAAATTAACCCCTAAAGTTTTGTGACTATGTTTTCACCAAAAACGCTCCTAAACTACCATTTATAGTACAAGAACCAAATTTTAGAAAAAAACCATTTTTGGACACATGTAACTATGAGATCTTGTAGTAAGCTGGTTTGAGAACATGTGGAAAAAATTTCATAAATTTCCACCTTGTAGATTGCAAGATTTTAGCGTTTGAATTGACAAAAATCCTTTTTTTGTCCTTGTGAAAAACCGGGCAATTGCTCTTCACAAGGTCATACTTATCTGAAAAAATGTCCAAAATGGATGTGTCTCTTTTAATTCATTCTTCAAGGCAAATTAGCTACATGCTTGAAAAATTTCAGATCATTTGGAATCGTACAACATATAGGAAAAAAATCGTAAGTAGAAAGAAGTAGATAATGATTGAAAATACTAAATTGTTAAGAATTTTGTTATAGATTTGAAAAATGACAATCCAAATGGTTGTAATGTTGTAAAAAACAATCTAAATCCTATGATTTTATTTTTTTCAAAAAATATTGAAAATTGAGTAAAATGAAGGACTTCAAAGTTTATTTTAGAGTAGAGAATTCATAACTGCTCGCAAATTAAAACTCCTCATAACTTTTACCTCATTGATGAAAATGGAATGATTCAAAGCTTTCCACATATATAGAAATCTAGAAAATCAATTTCAAATTTTTAATTTAGAAAAAAGTGATTTTTTCTGATTTGCCCGAGCTACTCGAGTTGGAAAAAAACCTACATATCATACAATAACTTTTTAACCATGTAGCCAAAAGTTATGAAAATTGTTGGGCCTTGAAGCTACTACTCGACCACACATTGTGTCAAAATTTCTAAGAAAAAAAATGGAAAATTCCACTCGTAGTGAGCTACCCAAAATATCTATAATGCCCCAAAACCATGTTTGGGACTTTAGGGGTTAATTATTAGTGGGTAAAGGTTAATAAGCTTGTTTTTGTATTTGGTTGACTATTTGGATGATTAGCAAACAATTAGCAAATTTAGTTTGATAGAATTTGATTTCCAAGAAATATCTTAAAAGAAAAAGAGAAAAAAATATAAAAAAGTAGAGAGAAAAGAAATCAATCTTTGAATGAAAAAAAAAGAGTTTGAACCAATTTCATCCTATGAAATCAATATGTAAAATATGACAAAAACATGATGGAGATTAAAGGAAGGTTGAATGAGATTACAATCACAATGTGGCCAAAAGATGATTCCGGCCCTTGTTCCCTACAATTTCTTCCCCTATCCCAGCTGAAAACCCGGGGGGAGCACTAGATGTGGTGTTTGAGGATCACGTGTGTTCAAGCCCCTATTACATGGGGGCTATGTATGTAAATTTTGTGGATTATTGTAGGCCTATGTTTACCTAAATTTCTAAATTCTGTTCATTTCATGTGCCCTACCTTTCATAATAATTTTTTTGTTGGACTAATTATTTGTAGGCTATCTTCATTATAAATACAAGAGTAGACCCTATTTTCTAAGGGTTTAGACATAAATTGCCCCAAATTGCACAGTATTGAGTCTACAAAACAATGCATGTGTGCAAAAGCCTTATCAGTACATACACTTCATAAACCCTATTCACAGGTAAACTAACTATCCAGCATGACTTTGGCTATCCTTCTATCGAATTCATATCATGCATTACAGTCTTACAAATGACATTAAGACCATTCATGCAGACCACAGATATTCACAATCAAACATCCACCTCTTGCTAATCTGGATAACCAAGGGAACAAATTTTCCTACTTAGACAATTCCTCATAAAGAAAAACACTTTAGATCGAGAAGACAATTGAAATTCCTCATCACCATACAACAGCCTCACATGAATTCTGAAGCTGCACATAAAATTTACTTCATACGGAAATTTGCATGTACTAGAAATGAAGACATTCATCATGCATGAGTCCATACAAAAAACCCGTCCAAGAGTGGAGATTAGGGTTAGGATAACATTCATTGAACAATATAGGATTGTGTTCAGAAATACAATACAGTTCATTTACAAGGCTCACAACTAAACAAGTGTCTACTTTGTAATGTATAGGCAACAACTTCCAAGTTTGAAGGAAGCTAAAGATGAGGGTATTTCTATACACTTCCATATCTATTGAAGGAAAAAAGTTCCCTAAGCTCAAAGGCCATTCATTGCATCATGCTGAATGTGCAGAACGTTGTAAACCTGCAAAACAACAAAACACAATTGATATCAATATCATTCAAAATGGATTATGTGCAACCAATTGTACACAAACAATTGCTATAGGCTGATAATTCCAGTTATATGTATGATTTACCTCAAATTCGGTGTTGGGGTGTCAGCTACACACGGGGAGATTGGGATTGTCCGTCTCCTCTACGCGCTGTTATCTCCCTGTTCCAACCTCCACAAATAAGATCCCGAAGACGATGCAACTCTCCTACACTCAACTCGTGCATAAGTGTTCTGGGATAGGTTATCTCCAGCTCTCAATCCTTGGTGAAGACCTCCATGTTGCTGTCAAACCCTTCAAAGGCATATGACATCTTCTGAACTAGAGATAACCTCCCCCCCATATGCTCCACGTCATGGGAAGCCAGCCGGAGCGATGCGAGCTGCACCGTGTATGTGGCGTTCTCCCGGGTATTCGTTGAAATACTCACCAAAGTTGCAAGCAACTTTTGCAGTGCACCCCGGTCCACGTGACCCCACTCATAGTTAACCCAAGGACATCCAGAAAGGCAACAACATTCAAGGACATGTGCAAGGAGTGCATCACATATAATATTTTGCCCATTCACTTTTGGCATCTCCATTGCAGAAGGTCAGTGATTTAGGGTCAGGGGTTAGGGTGTCACAAATACCTATAATCAACAAGAAAACCCACTTGAGAAATGTGCCATCCATTCTACCTTTACCCTCAACCCTCCACAAAGCTTAACATTGAATCCCCCAACAACACTTCTCTCTACCACTTATCCCTTACTTCAGAAGTATAATATCCTGCAAAAGGAAGAGCCCTCCTAATCAAGCACATGTGCATCATGGTAAAACATAAATAATGTAGGGTTTAGAAAATGCACCCTTAATCCACAACCACGGCAATCTCAGCGTCCAACAATTAAAATGAACCTCAACTAAAATGAACCTAGTGGCAGCCAGTTAAGTGGAATGGCTCCAATACAAAGCTTATTCAATAGACACTCCTCAACCCTGCCTGACAATTTCTTCAACCCTCAAAACTTAGCATACCCACCACCACTCAGTAGAGCTTGAAACTTGTTTGTATCTACAATCATCGCCCCTCTAACATCGCCCCTCAACTAACATCGCTCAACCCTTAGTAGCAACCCTTAGACTCATTGGTCCTTACTAACATCAGGGTTAACCACCTCCTCTCATAGACTTCCCTCTAAATCCCACAGACTTCATTAGACAGTTTAGGGTTCAGATTTTAGGAGCCCAAAAGGTGTTTAGGCTAGGGGTTGCGTGGGAGGGTTTAGAGAAAAAGTGCAAAGTGAGGGTTTATTTGATATGAGTAGACCAGGTTTAGAGAGTAAGGAATGTGTAATTACAGGGAGGATTTTCAGAGGCGTTTAGAGCAGATGGGGTTTAGGATGATGTAATGTTTTTTAGGGATGAGGAGTTGGCGAGGGATATATAGATTGATAGATTGGAGAGAAAATAGGAATGGGGTGGACGAAGTATAATGATCTCTTACCTTGGATCTTCGAAGTCTATTCCAATCTTTTGTTCGATACATATTCATTCAAGTTTTCAGCATCACCCCTGTCCAAGCTATAAATTTGAGTATCACTCTTATAAGTAAGAGTTACATTGGTTATTACAGACTCAAGACTGATCCACTTTGAGTCCGTTAAGTTATACTTGAATTTGTATTGACCAGGTGCTCGGGTGTAATAATGCAAAATGACTTCAACATTAGAAACAAGGTTAGTTTTCTTCCCTGTAGATACCTCACGGTTGGTAATATCCACGGGGTGCTTCAAAGACCCCTACGACATCCCACCAGCACGCCTCCGCATCTTCTGTATGTGGCCAACCCACCAAGAGCCTTCGTCCACCCCTTGCATGGTTGAAGCTACCCTACTAGACTTTTTAGCTAGAGAATTCCCCCTTTTCTTTGTTGCAGTCATTGTAGACGGTCTTGTAATGGTAGTGCGTTGTAGGAAATACACTCCAACAGTCCAACATCAGACCCAATTCCGACAAAGCATGTGTTGGAGTAGGTAGCTGCTCTTAGATAATCTTCACTGTTGTTAAAGTACAACGAATTCTTTACCCGTGTCAACCTGTCCTTCGACAAGAATGGGTTACCATTGAGCTGCCCGACCAACGTGGATTTGAATATCCTGTGCCCATCAAACTCCACAAATGCTTCTACTGTTGCTGGGACAGGGATTGATTGAACATGTTGTTCGTGGTTGCTCAGCATCTCCGAAATGATATCACGCATCTCACTCTCCGCGATCGCAATTGTTGGGACCCCGTCATTAATTATGTCCTCTTCCATGTGCTCTGCCACGGGAGGTCCAATATCATGCAACTCACCTCGAAGGTGGAGCTCGTCCTCTTTATCTTGCATATCTTCTCGAAGCACTTCCATGTCGCCATCTTCACCACGTATAGGTTTAGCAATGGCCGCCCAGGCAAAAGATTGCTTGTCCGCCCGTTCAACTATCCATGGTTTATCAAACCACACCTTTAGCTTTGCAGTAGCTTGAGGATTCGGGGCCATGTTCAAACTAGTAATCATCCTTTGTGCATCTTTCAGTCCCTGCTTTAAGGCATGAACAACATCCTCATTAGTTGACACAACACTGTAGTCTCCAAGGTTAGACTCCCTCTCGTCTTCTTCCAGTTTATGTAACTTTGCCCAGATGTTGTTCATCTTGTTGTGTGCCCTCGCAAATTTGATCCCATTATGTCCATATTCAATCTATGACAAATGATTAACAGTATTTGCACAACCCACCAATTCATGAAAATCATAAGCCCTCTCCATGCCTACCATGCCCCCAACCTTTGAGAAGAATATCTCGCATGAGTCACTACCAGTTAAGTGGAATGGCACACTCAAGTGAGGATACTTGTCACGGAAATGGCAAATAAGCAGAACAATGAAATGACATGACATTTGTATATCCAAAAAGCATTGTTGATTAACAAAGTTCAACTTCGGATCTACATGTTCAGTATTACCCATAACCCCATGGTTACCGTGCCTCATCCACAATTTTCAGATTCGGAAAAAAAATGAGACCTTACCTGCTTTCACAATTCGAGCGCGAAGGTTGTGCCTTGGGGAAAGAAATATATCAATATAGTCAACACATATCTCTAGGTACATCTCCGTTCCAAGAGTGCGTTCACAGTGCAAATCAGTAGACAAACGAAGGGACCATAGGCAGTCTCGGACTTTCTGTGAACACAAGCCCAATTCTGCCGGTCCTTTCTGTCATAATCCTCTTGAAGTAAGTTATGTTGATCCACAGTGAACTGGTTGAATACTTGGCAAATGTGTTGGTGAAGGGCCAGATCACCCCCTAATCTCAAAGTACGGACATTGCTATCAATGGGATTCAACAATTTCTTACCATTGTGAATGTAGTCTTGGTCATGCAAGCCAATTGCTTCTCCGTCATCATTCATTGATGAAGTGAAAACCCAGCCTTCCCAATCCACACTTAACCTAAGCCCCTCTAAACCTCTATAATCTAGAAGCATTAACTGCCTTCTACGGGAGTCCCCATCACTAGCATGTCCTATAATGGGACCCACAACTGCATAGCAATGTTTCCTCCACAACTCATCGATTCTATCCCATTGTTGTCTAACCCAACTTGAATAAAAACAACCGCAGGTATAGCAAGCAACCAACACTAATCGAGGAAGTTTATCATGCATGGGGTTCACAACAATCACTCTCGCAAACCCCCCTACCTTGTCAAGCCTAAACGAGTCTACCATTTTGTTGTAACCTGCCTCACCAACTCCGACAGTGGGTTTATGATGAGGTATACACATGTGACTATCTTTCGGCCCACAAAACCCTATCATAGTATCCCACCTAGACTCCCAAGAAACCCGCCCCCTAACCTTTGTTTCATCCTCAGCAAGTATAACTAGGATGGGGCCACTTATCCCATGCGCAACTTTAGCTGCAGAATAGATGCTAGCAATGGACTCAAAGATTTTAGCATGTTCACCTGATATGAATTGGACACCTTTTCTACGCTCCCTTCGAATAGTGTCATAACTAGGTCGAGCAAAATTGAGGGCAAATAAATCACATAGATGTCTGCCCCCATAGATCCTCATGACTTGCGAAAAACACTTAGTGTTTTCACTATAGCGATTCCCACGACCCTTCCTATTCAAGTTCCTTGCCACATCCTTCATGAAGTCCAACAGTCCAGGTTTGCCTCCAAATGCTCCTGTCCGATGGGCACTAATGATGTTGTTATAAAATTTCATCACATTTCCATCTGATGTGGCATTTATGGCACTCTCACGCATCGTTGGTCTTTTGGCCTTCAATTGAACAATCCTTGTTCTAGCATGCCAGTAGTGTAGCTTTTCTAGCCAGTATTTTCTAGACAACTCTCTTGTATGTTTGGATACTTCATATACACCTAAATACCCTAACCGTATCCCTCCTGCCGTGGTTCTGTGGCCTCTTTTAACCAATGCTTGGTCCTCTCTTCTGATTCTCATTCTGAAATCATTTTCACGTGGGATCTAGGCACACGTAGGGCAAGTCAGATTTGGGAAAGGCTCTAGTCCCATAGCCATGCGAACACATTTTCTATGCCGAAATGTACCATTCACATATGCAACAATACCACGAATTTCTACATCGACACGCAGATGTGGTTCAGGGTACCATTCAACACCAGAGTAGGGGTTGTTAAGTAAAGCATTCACAACATATGAATTACCCCCATACTCAACAGTTGGACCACGATACCCATAGCACATCAAACCAACAAGTAGGTTCCTATCGACTTCTTGAGATGTACCTTCTACGCTATTAGATGAAGCCGTCCTAAACCAGGTGTGCAAGTTACTTTGATTGGAGTGAGAACTTGTTGTGGTCGACCTGCTTGGGTGCCGAGCTTGACCTGTCCTTGTTGGTTCCTTAGATATTTGCTATGCTACCTCGACAGCCTTCAAGTGTTTTGGACTAGTGAGGTGATTTCTGAGATTCACCTCTAGTGTCTTTCTTGGTGGGCAGAGGACCATCATGTCTCTACAGTATTGGCACTTCACTTTGAACCAATAGCACCTGGTATCCTCTACAGTTATATTCCCCAAAACTATGAATTTCTTATGCCCATCTCGAAGAGCAGCATTCACTCCTTCCAATATCTCAACCCCCTCAGAAATCAACCGCTTCTGGTCCTCTGGAGTTAGGGTAAGTGGCCTTCCATTCTTGGCCTCCGACTGGGGATGGTCATCGAAATTGACGTTCTTGGCCGCACAAAAATTCTGAACGTGGGCTGTGCTTACAATGTGTGATCTCCTGAAGTTATTGAACATGTTATTGATATAGGCTTGGGTGTGATCCTTGCTGCCACCCCCGCAATCCTTTTTGCACTCACTGCACCACAACTTCACCACGCCGTTGCCATTCAAGTCGAACGTCTTCAACCACCAGTCGTGGTTAGACATGGCAACTTTCTTCAACTCTGCCCTCAACTTCTTTGCCCTCTCTAAATAACGATCCATAACCTCATTCGGCAAGAGTGTGGACTTGAGAGGGTTATCATCCACCTCGGTGGAGTTTGCACTTCCAGAAACCCGAGATGAACCGACGGGCAGGAGACTTGGATCCACTCTTATGCCTCCGACTTTGTTGGACAAAGCAGGTGCGGCCTCGACAGTAGGAGCGGTGAACAACTCGTCTCTAAGTCGACGGCGCTTATTTCCATTGACTTCACTTTCTGCGACCCTAATCACATAAACTTCCTTAGAAAACCCGTTGAGGCGCTCCAACTTCTTCCGCACGTGCCGCTTATCTTCGGTGTCCTAGAATTCAAAAGGCCACTCTAGCGCATCATTGGTTTCTAGTGCAACCCGAAGTGCCTACAGGTTCGACGCTCCTCCAATGTTGACCTTTCCAAAATACTCTGGATCTGCACCCTCCCCCTCTAACGTCCAGAGCGTGATCCTATCGGGCGGAATCACAACCATACCTGCATATAAACCTTGAATGTACCACTGATGAATGCGTCGAAGATAATGCTGAAACCCTAAACCATACAATCGCTATGTCAAACCTCACAAGCAAATTGCAACCCTAGCCATGTTGGTTCAAGGAACAGAAGAAACCCTAGCTGTGGTGGAAACATAGCACTCACCAACAAACCGAGGGCACTCTGCAACAAACCAAGCAGGATTGAACCCTAACGCGCAATCCCGCAGGTCATCCTTCAGATGACGTTTATTTCATCCACCAATATTCATCAGCATATTCGGACATTGGATCCCAATTAAACCAGCCTACTTTACTTCTAAAAATATTGAAATCTAATTTTGTTTTTTGGCAAGCCTATTGTAGATAAAATATTCTACTAAAATTTAGTATTATCACCTACCCTTCATTATTTATAAAATCCCTAATACCCATTTTGAGATTGCTAATTTACTATGAAGCCCTTTCTAAATTTTAGGACCAAGGCAATTATAATACCCCTTCATTTGATCGCATGCTAACAAAAAAAAAAGGGGGAGTGCTCCCCCTGGGGCTGAAAATAACGATAGTTGTTGATCTTGATACTAACCTCCCCTCCTATGCCATCGACTAGATGATTATTTGGAAAAAAGATATTTGTTGATGGTGCTGACAAGTAGATGATCTTGGCCGTTGAATATTGGGGGTTTGGCGCTCGTGCATTTTCTTTCTTTCAACGTTCTTATGTTTGCTAGGAGGAGTGCAATGCTAGAGGTGGAAATTTAGCAAGAGGTGCAATTTTTTTGATGCGCGAATTCTATTTGCATTACATGTTTGCTTCAATGAACCCTAAATTGAAGAAGTTTCTTTGCAGGGTAGTCATATTCCAAAGCAAATGGTTTGTTCATGTTTAGAAAGTTGTGTTGGCATGGAGTAGATTGTACTTAGCGTGCTTAGTGTCGACGTTTAGGTTTAATGTGCTGATGTTTAGTGTACTTAGTATTGAATGTAAAACAATCAGAATTACCCTATGCTTGATCAGTCAATGCACTACAAGAGAAAGGGGTGTTTTAAGTGTAGTCCTAGACATATAGTTCTATAAGTAATGACCTTAAAGGGATGTTTTCAATAAAAATGTACTAAACACACATGTATTTCTAGTGAATTTTTACTGAAAACACCCCTTTACGGTCTTTACTTACAAGACTATATGTCTAGGACTATACTTAAAAAACTCCTTTTTCTTGTAGTGACATGCTTGTGAATTGCAACTAGTATGTGGATTTGGTTACTTGGTTTGCTTTTGTTAATGAACCCTAAATTGAAGAAGTTTCTTTGCAGGGTGGTGTGAGCCCCCAATTCGTTACCAAGGACTCACTTTTTATTTTTATTTTTATTTATTTATTTATTTATTCCGTATTTTGTTATGTTGAGTATAGTTTTATATACAAAAGTCCCAAAAGAGTGTAGAACCAAAATACATGTGTCACATACCAATATAGTATTTGGTCTATATATAGAATATTATGACTAGAATGCCCCAAACCATAACTTAAACATAGGTTAGAACTCGACTAATCATGATAAATGAGTAGATTATGAGTTTTGGGCATACCAAGCTCAAAACCCCACATAGGAGAGACATTTCTAGGCTAATGTGGATTGAGGGAAACTTGATGAGGCATATAAGTTAGTTTTCGGAGATAGGTTTCAATTTCTCCATTTTATCGACAAAATAGCGAAACCCCAATTGTTGGCTTGCAGATGTTAGAAATACCAAGACAAGATCGTGGAGGAACTTACGGTCAGAGGAAGGTGGAGTGGGGTTAAGCCATGCTCGGGAGTCAATGGCGAAGTCGGTTCGCCAAGATTCCCTCTATTGTGGAAGATTTTCGGGCCACCGATAATTAAACGAGGGGGTGGATTTTATCCCCCCTAGGAAAGTCTGTAGAATAAGAGTATGAGCCTATACATGTGTTGTGGTATCCTATGAGAGGTTCCATAAAAAGTTCCGAAATTTTCTAATAGTTAGAAGATGCTTTTCTAGACGGTCAATTGCCCAAAGCTACAATGAAAAATTCCTAAAAATTATCCAAGTGGCGATAAAATCTCAATTAAAATTAGAATAGCTTCTTTTGTTTTGATAAGCTTACTCGGCAATTTCCAAGACATTCTGATAGTCAGAAGTACCTGAACCTACAAGATTCCCCAACAACCATCGAAAATTGAAGTTCATGGCGGAGTTGACCAACAAAGCAGGAGCATACAAAAGTGGAATGAGGCCCAAGACAAGTCTTTTCTTACTCAATGACATCCACTTAGGAGCCTAGACTAGTTACTTTTGCCAAAAAAGTCAAACTCCAAAAGTTGGATCTTTGACCGGTTTGGGCTTTAAGTTGGCACTAGGTTTTGTTGAGATTTTAAAGATACAAAAGGGGTGGTGATGCCCTTGAACAAAATATGACCTTTTGAAGCTAATGGCGCAATTCGTTTGCGATTTGGAGTTAATCTCCAAAAGTTAGCTTAGCAGACTAGCATAAGATGAAAACCCTTGAGGATGAGGATGAAAATCCGAAAGGATAGGATTACCTTAGATGAATGAGAGGAGGTGGGTGACCGGGTATGAGTATATGGGTCTGTTGGGTCTAATTTATATTGGAATTGTAGCTTTCTAGCCACAAACCTTGCAACGGTATTTTTTAAGCACTTTTTGGTTGTTGTTATTGTTGTTCTTTGTTAAGCTTGTGTGGTCTTTGTGGGTCTCTGGCACCTTGAGCTTTTGTGTACTAATTCTCCCAAGCCTCTGAGGCTTGAGGGTTCACCTTCATCGTATTGTCAGAGGTCGTGGTTTTGTATATTTTTGGAAGGTTCCTTGGTCCCCTTCTTATCTTATCCTTAAACTAATCCTAGAGTACCCTCCAATATAATCTGGTGATGTCGCTTTGGGAGGCCTTTTGATTAAGTTCATCATTGTGCTAACCCCATGTAGCTAATCATTGGGTGTCGAGTGTCCCTTTTTGTCCCCCAATACAAATGTGGTGGTCCCTAGAGGGAGATGAGAGGATGTGAGGGTTAGTAGGGCCTGGTGTAACGGCAAAGCTTTGAACCCTTTAGGGTCAAAGAGTCTTAGTTGTGTGTTAAAAACGGGAAACTCGGCGAAACTTTGAACCCCTTAGGGTCAAAGAATTTTATTTGCGTGTTAAAAATGAGAAACTCGGCAAAGCTTTGAACCCCTTAGGGTCAAAAAGTCTTAGTTGCTTGTTAAAACCCCTCCACGAGCAAGCTTTGAGCTCCCACGGTTTTCTCATACAAAGTTGAGTTCCCAAAACACGTTGGGAACAAAACGAAGTTTAGCCCTAAAAAATTAGAAGGTAGGATCGATAATTTCGTGGGGACATAATGATGCGTTTTGTCCCTTGTATTTAGTTACAATACAACCCCTAAATGTCTCCCCTTTTCTTCGCAAATTTTGCAAAGATTAGCGTAAAATTAGTAGTAGGCAAGAGAAAGAGAAAGAAAGAAGAGAAACCAACAACCGTAACCTACTTCCAGTCAATCCTAGCCCAACCTAGCAACAACCCTACTAGGCGGGGACCGAGGGGGCAAGGAGGTTACAGTCTGTCAAGGGCCAAGGAGGGTAGACTCTGTCGAGAATCAAAGGGGAGGGGTTACAATTACGGGGTTGGGGGTTCATTCTACAGGAAGGGAGGGTACATTTGTGGGGAAAGGAGGTTCAACCTATAGGGTTGGGGGTTCACTCGCTTAGGTTGGGGAAGGAATCCAAGTCTAGAGAGAAGGGAGGGAACTAACAGCTGGTCTAGCACAAGGGGGGAAAAGAGGGAGAAGAAAAGAAAGTCCAAGGGTTCGAGGAGAGAAAGGAAAGCCCAAGGAGTGAAGGGGGACTTACCAAAACTAACACTTGCCCTATGACTGGCCTTTGAGCGGGGAAGCCAATTCTTCGTCTTCACAAAATACACCAAGGAATAGAAGAACAAACGATGGATTGACAAGAAAGGAGAGACCATTTGATGGGGAGTAGTAAGAGTAAATAAGGTAGAAGAAGAATCCTTGAATCTTGTTTGAGCCCTTGGATTAACTTTAGGTGATTATTGCGAGATGAGACGTAGGACGCAGGATGTAAGAGGTAGTTCAACCTTGTAGGACGCAATGATGCATCCTTAGTTAGTCTCGTAGGTAGAAACAAGGGTAGTTGGGCCACCATAGGACGCAAGAAGAATAGTGTAGAAGGAAAAAGAAGAGGGAGGTAAAGAAATAGGATGAAGCCAATGAATAAACTTTGTATCCACTTACTCTATTATTAAAACGACGGTTTGTTGCATCATCTCTAGGGAGTTCATGGTGGAGGAGGGAGAATTCCTAGTGGGTGTGATCAACGATTCGAGTTCCAAGGTATGAAACAACCCATCCCTAACTTTTCCAATTTCTTTAATGAACAGTTCTTAACTTTGGCCGAGGCCCACCCCTAAGGCAAGACCTCAAGGCTATAGATTAGGTCACTTCTTAGGGTAGAAATATAGAGAAGAGGATTGTCACTTTCCAAAAACCTAAAGCACGCCCAAATCAAAGTAGAAACAAGGAAATTATTGTTGGATGAAGATTAGGACTTAATTAGGATGAAAAATGGTAAGACATAGAAGTTGGTAACAAATTGAGGAGACTAGGAAGGGGACATTAATTGGGGTCCAGAGGCAAAAGAAGAAGTTAATTCCGAGCTATAGATTAGGAGAAATTAGTGGATGAAATTTTAAACGCCGACTAGCGGTCAAACTTCATCTGTCAAGAACTTTTAATGTATGTCAGATTGGAAAGTGTCTTACCAATATAGAGAATTAAGATTAAGGGCTATAAGGGAAAAATATGAACTCACCACACAATAGTAATTAGGCCAAAGCTAACCCAAACCCTGAACGCTAAAGGAAGTCAATCACAAGGCTAGGAGGTAGAAGTTGAGTGAAGAAATTAGGACTCTAGTCTAGTAGGAGATGTTGAGGGCCTCTTCACACTATGGCCGTCCAAGTCGAGAGGCCGTGGGATTGAGTGGCCAAACTTTGGTGAGAGTCCAAGGAAATGAGCAATAAATAGGCCAAAAAAACTAGGAATTGGAGCCTTTGGCCGGCCATAGTGTGAAGCCTCCAAAGTCCAAAGTCCAAGCCCAAAGTCCAAGCCCAAAGTCCAAACCTATTCCATTTTTTTCGACTTCTAATCCATCCAATTTCTGAAATTTTCAATAAATTGTCACCCATGTGACAATTTTTCAAGCAAAAGGTTAAAAACATGAGAAAGGAGTCAGAAATGGCCTTGGAAAAATAATTACAGCACATGCTCTCACCATTAAACAAGGAATATGAAGGATATAAATGGAATAATATAAAGGTGGCATTAAACATTGAAGGGAAGTAGGTTCATAGAATGCAAAGACTCCCCATTGCAATGGTGGAGACTAGGGTTCAAACCCCAATGGCGACACAAATAAACAAATAAACAAATAAACAAATAAACAAATAAACAAGGGAGGGCATCCTACCTATTTCTACAAAAACAGTCCAATCTAATGATTGAGATTTTGTAAAAATCTGAAAAAAACTTGACGGACTCTCGATTAGAGTTTGGGTCTCCACTTCTAGCCGACCCAAACTCTAATCGAGAGTCTGTCGCCATGTAAGCATTTTGATGCCATGTAGGCTGCCATCAAGGCGACGGACTTTGGATTGTGCCACCTTGTGTGAAGGGTCGAGAGGCCAAAGTCTTGGGTCTCTGAAATTTGATTGGCTAAGGCCGATGGACTCTCGACCTTGTGCCGTAGTGTGAAGTGGCCCTGAGTAGAACCCCTATGGCACTCCCCATTAAGGAAAATCATGGAAAGCCAAAATATAATGAAGGATGAAGTTTAGATGAGGGTTGGATGAGAAATCCATAGAAGTTTTCAATTAGGGCCAATCTCTAGATTTAGGTAGGTAAAGGTCTCTTGAACCATCCCTATAAATTTCGAATCATTTTAAATTAGGGAACTAGAATCAATTGATGAATGAAGTTTGAAGAACTAAGTAGCAGTTAAACTTCATCTACTTATGACTTTGGCTAGGAAGGTCGGATGGGCTAAGTTTTAGATTTTTAGAAATAGCAAGGAATGACCTAGATGATTTTCAGGTTATTTCTTCCCTCACCTAAGTTCCATCTAAAACCCACAACGGCCCATCCATTTGGTCAACCAAGGATATCGGATGTAGATTAAAGAGTTTCTTGCATGTTTAGGTCACATTAGGCACTTAAAAAAATTCATTTCTTGGAAGGCACAATGGACCATGCTTAGACACCCCAAAGTAGGATTCACTTAGTCAAAACCTAGAACTTGGTTGTGCTTGTGATTTACCAAGGGTAGGTAAATTAGCGCTCATAAGCGGTCATACCACGAAGCTAATGTTTAGTGTGTTTAGTGTCAACATTTAGTGTACACTACATTTAAAGATTTAGAGTTCAGCGCTTAGTGCCTTATATGTTCCTTTGTTTGTTGCAATGCAGTTTTGGCAAAAGAGAGCATTGATTGCAATGGTGAGTACTTTGAGGCAAATTCATGAAAGTTCTCCATAACAAAAATGCAAATTTATTTGTTCAATGATTGTGTGAGCGCCAAATTATCCACCCTTGGTAATTTGCAAAACACAACCAAGTTCTGGGTTTCAGCTAAGTGACTCCTACCTTTGGGTGTCTAAGCATGGTCCACTGTGCCTTCCAAGCAATGGATCTTTTTACTCAATGCCTAAGTGACCCCAAATTGCAAGATTCGCTTAAACTACTTCCAATTGTTTCGGCCGACCGGATGGAGGGCTTGCTGGATGATTTGGATGGAATCTATAGTAGAGCAGAACTATCCTAGGAACCCTCTAATTCATCTCATGTCATTTCTAAAAATGTAAGACTCGACCCTATCTAACCTTTGTAGCCAAAGTTATGGGTGGATGAGGTTTGACCGCTATTCAGTTCCTCAAACTTCATCCATTGATTGCACCTAGTTCCGCAATTCAAAAAGATCCGAAATTTTGAGGAGTGGTTCACAAGAATTGCTCCTACCCAAATCTGGAGTTGGGCCTTGATTGGGGATTTCTACTGAATTTTCATCCAAGCCTTATCCAAACTTCATCCGTTAATTTTTCCTAACCTACACTTCGGAATTAGCTTTTCTTTTCGACCCTGGACCCATAATTGGTAGCTTCCTCGTGACCTACTTAGTTCTGTATCAAATTCGGAGTTTAGCTATCCTTCATCCAATTTGACCCTAAACTTCATTCGGCGATAACTTTCTCAATTTTCAACTGATTTGGGTGTGCCTTAGGGTTTTGGAAAGCCAAGACCTCCTTCTTTAAGCTTATGTCCCTGGAAATGACCTAACCTACAGTTTTGAGGGTCTGACCTAGGGGTAGGCCTCGGATAAGTTACTAACTTCCAATTAGAGACCTAGGGGAGGGTTAGAAAGGGTTAATTCATACCTTGAAACTTGAGTCGTTGATCGTGCCCACCAGAAGCTCTACCTCCTCCACCATGAACTCCTGTGCCATGAGACAACAAACCACCATTCTAATCATAAAATAAATTGGTACAAGGATTAATTGTTGGTTTTTCTCCTATTTCTTTCTTCTTCCTTTTCTTTCCTCCCGCACTCCAAGGTGGTCCAACTAACCTTTGCTCTTACCTACTAAGCTAACCTTAAATACACGTCATACCTTCCTCTAAAGTTGAGCTACTTCTTACATCCTACTTCTTACGTCCTATACTTATATCTCACACTTAATCCTGAGGTGATCACCTAATTCTAATCTAATGACATAAGTGAGCCTCGAAGATTTCACCTCCTATCTTATTTCCTTCCACTCCTAACTTTCAAATTGCCCTCCTCTTGTCATTCCTCCGGCCCTCCTCCATCTTCACTCCCTCCTTTTTTGCTTGTTTCTATTGTCTTGGTGAGGTTTACAAGAGACAGGGAGTTGGATTCCCCGCCCCAAGGCGATGTTAGGGTGATGGAGACCTTTGGGGAGGTGTCTTCTCTCTCCATTTGCCCTGGCTTGTTGATTTTCCCTTCTCTTTTCCCCTCACTATGACTGCTAGACTCTCCAACCGAGTTCGCCCTACCCAACCTTTCTCTTGCCCACTGATCACCCTCTCCCCTATCTCGCTCCCTGTCTCCCCTTCCCTTGACCACTGATCTCCCTCTCCCTTCTCTCACTCCCTATCTCCCCTTACTTCTCTTAATTTCTGGCCCCCTCCCTCTTAATTTTTGACCTCCCCCCTCTTTCTTAACTTCTCCCCCCCCCCTTTTAATTTTGGACCACCCCTCTTTGGCGGTACCTAGTCCAATTGCCCACTGGACCCACCCGATTGCTCACTATACTCGGTTCGGTTGCCGCGGTACCCGGCCGACTGCTTACTATGCTCGACCTCAGGTGCCCCTTTATCCGGATATCGAGGTCTGGTAGTGGAGTGCTGGGGTGCTTGTCTAATCTTTTGTGCTAATTTCTAAAGCTTTGGAGAATAAGGCCTAGGCTAATATGTGGTGACCTAGGTTGGTGGGGGTGAGGGCCTCTACTTTACTTTCCCCTAGCTACCCTACATGCTCTTCTTGACCTCTAATTCCTAGTTTTTTGGGGGGGCTAAACCTTGGTTTGTTCCCAACATGTTATCGTATTGTAAATGTGTTCATTATGTGAAAATACATAATTGTTTGTTAAATTGGAGGGTTTTTTTTAGAGTCTCGAGAAACAAATGGGGTCGTAGTCCACTTGAACTCTTTTTTTTTACCTCTATTTAACAAACATTTAGTTCTTTGATTTCTATACTTGAAGATATTTTTATTTTAGTTAATTTGTTTGAAGTTGTAAAAACAAAAGGTAAAGCTTGTTTTCACTTTTCTTTATTTTTACTTTTAATGGATTAGAAGTCCATATAAATAATGTGGATAGACTTATCGAGGATAGGAGGTGGCCCATGGGTGTATTATGGCCCATGTGGCATCATAGTGGCCAAAATCCACTAACTTAGGTGGATGGTATGAAGGTTGAAGTGAAGGGTCATCTTCTTCCTCCTCCTTGTTTGCTTAGGGAGATTCGTGACTATGAGAGGGCATGACACATTGTACATGGAGAGTTTGGTAATGAAATTTTGAGAGCTTGTATATCTTGTTTTTGTGTTTCCAAAAAGATATCACTCATTAAATTTGGAGTTAGTATGTGTAAGTTATGAGTTTGGGAATGAAGTATTGTGGAGCTACCTCAAACTTTCAAAAGAGTGAGCTTTGGTAGACTATAAAAAGTAGAAAAAAACCTTAATTTTCAGTGAAACTTGGGGAAGTTTGTAGATACTTTTTTTTAGCTTTTTAAAATGGGTTTATTTTCTTGATTTGCACTTAGTATGTGAAAGTTATGGGCTTGAAAGTGAAAGGGAGAAGAGATACTTTCGGGTTTTCAAGTGTGTCAACTTTAAAAGGCTATGAAATGTGTAAAGTACTTTAGTTTTGAGTGAAACTTCGAGAGTTTGTAGATAATTCTTTTATCTTTTCAAAATGGGCTTATTTTCTTGACTTGGAGGTGGTATATGAAAGTTATGGGCTTGAGAGTAAAAAGGTGAAGAGATACTTTCCGGTTTTTAAGTGTGTGAACTTTGAAAGGCTATGAAAGATGGACAGTACTTTAGATTTGAGTTAAAATTGAGGAGTTTGTAGCTATTACTTTTAGATTTCCAAAATGGGTTTATTTTTTTTGATTTGGAGGTAATATGTGAAAGTTATGGGCTTGAGAGTGAAAGGGTGAAGAGACACTTTCGAGTTTTCAAGTGTGTTAACTTTGAAAGACTATGAAATGTGGACGGTACTTTAGTTTTGAGTGCAACTTGGGGAACTTGTAGATATTCATGTTAGCTTTTCAAAATGAGTTTATTTTCTTTATTTGGACTTATTATGTGAAAGTTATGGGCTTGAGAGTGAAGTATAGGTGAGCTGCCTTTGAGTTGGGAAGGGTGAACTTTGACCGACCATAAAAGTCGTATTATATTTTAGTTTTGAGTGAATTTTGGAGAGTTTGTAGAAATTTTTTTAGCTTTCCAAGGACATACTACACTTTTAGTTTGGAGTTGTAGAGAGGACGTGGTACTCATTCATCTATCAGACACTTCTTCGAGGGGAGTTTCTGAAAGATATGACTTTTTTTCTACTATTATTTACCACACATGATGTATATTGAGACTCCATGACATCTTTTGAAGGGTGTATGGAAATGTGATAGTATTTTTGGTCCATATGACATCATTGGGGGGTTTATTATTATGTTTGTGATTTTATACGACTACGGGATCTTCCATTATTTGGGCCACATCTAGTTGCAACTAGAAGCCCCGCATTTTCCCAAGGCAAAACCTCTCTACTCGACAACCTTTTAGGAACTAAACCTTGTAGGAAAAAGGGCCATGTGGTCTTATGGTCTTCTCGTGAGGTGGTTTTAACACATCGTTAAGACTTTTAACCCATGGGGGGTTCAAAGCTTCGTTGTCATTCCTCTTTTTAACACACCGCTAAGACTTTTTACCCTTGGGGGTTCAAAGCTTTATCGTACAGGCAGGACCCACTACCTTCACACCCTCGTGTCTTTCACCAAAAAATACCACGTCAATATTAAGGGGAAACGAACCGAAAAAAAAAGGGACCTTTGACACCCAAAAGACTAGCGACATGGGTTCGTAACATCAATGACTTGAACTAAAGGCCCCTAAAGCGGCATCACCAGTCATATGGGGGATTACTCTAAGATTAGTACACAACAAAACAAGGAGAGCGACCAAAACGGCCTCTCAAGGGTAAGCACTCACAACTTCTAATAACACGATAAGTTAGCAAAGCTCCAAAGCTTAAGCTTACAAAAGTTGGTGCTATGCTTACTCAAAAGGCAAGGGACCTACAAAGACCTTGTAAGCTCCAAAAACAACAACAATGGTCAAAAGTGCCCAAAAAATATCGTTGCAAGGCTTGTGGCTAAAATGCCACAATTTCCAACATAAATTGAACCCAACGGACCCAATAACATAAAAAGAGGGTTGGTGAGAGAGGAGAAGGGGTACCCTTTTATACTCTTTCCCGGGCCCCCACCTCTCCTCATTCATCTAAGTGAACCTTATCGTCTTGGATTTTCATCCAAAACTCAAGGCTTCCATCCTATGCTAGCCTACTAAGTTAACTTTTGGAGATTAATTGTGAATCACAAATGAATTGGACCATTGGCTTCAGAAGATCATTTTTAGCCCAAGCTAACCCCCTCCCCTTTTTCTATCCTAAAAATCGCAACGAAACCTAACACCAACTTAACACCAAAATCGGGAAAAATCCCAACTTTGGGGGTTTGACTTTTCTAGCAAAAGTAACTAGCCTAGTCTCCTGAGTAGGTACGGAGGAGTGTGAAAAGATCTATCTTGGGCCCCATTCCGCTTCCATATGCTCCCACTCCACCGGTCAAATCTGCCATGGACTTTAAATTCCGTTAATTGTTAGGGAATGCTACAAGTTCGGGTACTTTTGACATCGCAATGCCATGAAACTTGTCAGGGAAGCTTATTAACATAAAAGGAAGCTATGCTAATTTTTAGTGGGAATTTACCACTACTTGGGGAATTTCTAGGAATTTTCCATTACAAGTTTGGATAGTTGACCATCCGGAAAGACATCTTCTGATTATTAGAAAATTTCAAAACTTTTTGTAGAACCTCCCATGGTATCCCATGATACATGTGTTGGCTCATATTTTTACCCTACACATTGGCCTAGAGGGGACAAAATCCATCCCCTTGTTCAATTATCAGTGGCCAAGGAATCTTCTACATCGGGGGAATCTTGGTGAAACAACCTCGCCATTGTACTTGGACATGGTTTAAACCCCAAGTTGCCTTCCTTAGACCTGAGATTCCTCTCTGGTCTTGTCTTGGTATTTTGAACATTTACAAGCCAACAATTGGAGTTCCGCCATTTTGTCGATGAAATGGGGAAATTAGAACCTATCTCCAGGAACTAATCCCTATACCTTACCAAGGTCCCCTCAACCAATTCTAGCCTAGAGATGTCCTTTCCATGTGGGGTTTTGAGTTTGATACGCCCATCACTCATAATTGACCAATCTACCACAATTAATTGGGTTCTAACCTATTTACAACTCGTGGTTGGGTCGTTCTAGCTATAATATTCTCAAACTAGACCAAATACTATATTGGAATGTGACCCTCCTATTTTGGTTCTACACTCTTTTGGGGGCTTTTTGTATATAAAAATGCATCTAAAATGACAAAATATGAAAAAAAAAAAAAAAAAAAAAGAGTGAGCCCTTGGTGATGAATTAGGGGCTCACAGATTGCACTCTAGTTGAGCTAGTCTTTTAAGTATGAACTTTTGATCTTCACCCTTAATGAGCTTCAAGTTTTTCATCTTCTAGAATCCATGAAAATGTTCTGCACTGAAGATTTTATCTTCATTATGCTTTTCATTTCATTACAGAAAAACTAATACAAAAGAATTAACCTTTGTGGAAGTAATTAGATTTTCTTATTTTTGTTTCTTGGATGTTGTGGCATGGCAAGAGTACAATTGGTGTGAACTTCATGGAAAAAATTAGATCATTCAGTGTGTATTATATTATAAAGATTGACAATCATGAGCTTAAGGATCGGACATTGTTTCAATGCTCGCTTGCAATTTTTTTCTCTTTTATTTCTGTATTAGGGCTTTAGGTCAAAGCTACGAAGATTTTAGCATTGAAACGCTTATGGATTTTTGGACTAGAAATTTTGAATTTATTTTTCAAAAAAACTACACATGTACCTCTTTGAAATTTGTGAATGTAAGAGCTTTGCAAGCAATAAACAAAATGACATGTGTACCCCTACCCTTCTAGAATTTTTGTAAAATCTTTGCAACTAATGGGAAAATGACATGTGTAACCCTTGTGTTAATGAGGAGTGGTTAATATGAAAACAACAGTTTCATCACAATGTGCTCAAAAGAGGCAGGAACTGCCTTTCACGATGATTCTTCACAATGAATGTGAAGGACATGGGAGCCATGCATTTTGAAGTAAGTCTTTGAACTACTTTCTCCAATTTGCTTGTTTTCATTTTAAAGCTTAACCCCTAAAGGACCAAACAATGTTTTTTGGCAACATAGCAATTTCGGGCAGCTCACTACAGATGGAATTTTTATTTTTTTTCTTTGAAATTTTCACACAACATTTGCCCGAGGAGTAGCTTCAAGACCCAACAATTTTCATAACTTTTGAATAAATGGTTAAAAAGTTATTGTATGATATGTTGTTTTCATTGCTCGGCGGGCAGCCCGGGCAGCAAAAAAAAACTTCTTTAAAAATCACTTTTAAAAAAAATAAAAATTTGAAATCTATTCTCTTGATTTTTATATATATGTAAAGCTTTGAATCATTCCATTTTGATTTATGAGATGAAAGTTATGAAGAGTTTTAGTTGTGGATAGTTTGTGGGTAGTAATGGAATCTCTACTCTAAAATAAACTTTGAAGATCTTTATTTCACTCAATTTTTAATATTTTTGAAAAAAAATAAAAATGTGAGGTGTAGGTTCTTTATTACAAAAATTTAACCATTGGGATTGGCATTTTTCAATTCCATAAATAAATTATTAACAATTTAGTATTTTGAATCATTCTCTACTTCTTTCAACTTACTATTTTTTTCCTATATGTTGAACAATTCCAAATGATCTAAATTTTTTCAAGCATGTAGCCAACATGACTTGAAGAATGAATCCAAAGAGTTACAACCATTTTGGACATTTTTTCATAACGATCTGACCTTGTGGAGTGCATCTGCCCGGATTTTTGCAGGGCTAAAAAAAGGCTTTTTGTCACTTCAAATGCTAATATCTTGCAATCCAAACGGTGGAAATTTCTGAAATTTTTTCCACATCTTTCCAAACCAGCTTACTACAAGATCATACGGTTACATTTGTCCAAAAATGTATTTTTTCTAAAATTTGGTACTTGTACTAGAGATGACAGTTTCGGAGCGTTTTTGGTGAAAACATAGTCAAATACCTTTAGGGGTTAAATTAGAATTAGACACAAGCATTAGAAGTTAAAGTTCAGGGTTAGACCATTTAGAATTTTAGAAAACCAAAACTTGAATTTATAAATAGTTAGGAAATCACAATGGTTTTCGAACAAGGTATCACAAATAAAAAATAGATAAAAACTCTAGAAGTTACACTTGAATGAAAAATGGTCTTAGAATTGGATGAAAGTTACAAAATACATCCGAAGGAATTCAAAAGGGAATCTAGATAAAAAATAGAAGTCAATAGCAAGAGGAAAAGTTCATTTTGGAAGCAGAAGTGAAAGAAATTAGCAAATGAAGTTTGATGAACCAATTAGCAATCAAACTTCATTTGTGGAAATTTTTTATTAGAAGGTCAAAAAAGTAAGTGTTTAGACTTTTTAGAACTTAGGTAATTTAGGAAATTTACCTTAAAAATTATTTAGACCTAAAAATAGAAATTAGAATTAACAGATAATAGATATAGTTAAAATAATAGGAAAGTGAAAGGAATCTTTTGAAGGTAACTTAGGAACAAGTTAGGATCAAAATCCTTTAGAGAATGGTTTTAGGTTTCCAAAACTAGTTTAACCTAAGAAATTAGATTAATATTGAAGAAGTTAGAGTAGCATGAAGTTTTGATTGGAATTAAGGTGAATTTGGATGAAAACCAACCAAAATTGACTAAATCAAGCTAAAGTTAGAATCTTGATCAAAGATTTAAAATAAAAACTAAAACTAAAATTCAAAGTGGATTTCTATAGGTAGAATAATAGAAATCAACGGATGAAGTTTTAGATTTTAGATTAGAAGTTAAACTTCATCTGCAAATAACTTTTAGGGAATCAATCCAAACTTGGAGATCTTTATCATTTTAGGAAGGGAAAAATAAGCCCTAAAACTTACAATCTTAACCTCTTGTATTTGACTAATCCCTCACAGTATCTAGTTTTAGTTGTATTAGCTAAAACTGAATGTAATTACTAATTTAACTTGATTTGGTTAGCAATTGTAATTAGGTAATTTCAAAGTAGGAACAACAAAGAAGATCCATTTCTTGGAAGGTGTAAGTGGATCACACATTTTAGAAACCCATTAGAATTTCACTATGACAAAATATTAAGAACATGGTTGTATTCATGTTTTTCCGATGGTGGAAATAAAGTGCCTACATGCGGTTGAAACACCAAGTCATAAAGTGGACCAGAACCATTCCACTTCAGTTCCCCCTTACTCATTTGGGGAAAAAAATTGAATGTACATCTCCGTCAAATAAAAGTGACTAAGAACTTTTGTTGGACTTTTGAAGCACGACATTTGTTGTAGCAGACATTAGACCACTCCAAGCAGCCATAATCCAAGAGTCCCTACCAAATATGGTTCATTACCTGTTCATAGGACTACATTTGGTTGTTACTAAGGCCCCTATGGCCAAGGTAGCCATTAAAATTCTCTGATTATTGAATCAATAGGTGATTAGGTGCATTATCTTTTTCTATAGTTATTAATGAAGTCATCCTTCAAACCACTATAATATAGAGCGTCCTTATAGGGTTAAGTCCCATCTTATCACTTGTGTGATGTTTTGTAGCAATTAAGTGTTCCAAAAATGGGTCAAAAAATCAAAATCTAGTTTTTGGGGGCACTTTTGGTATCAATCTGTTTGGAACATATTTGGATTAACCTTGAAAGGACTGAGGCACATTTTGGGCAAAAATTGTCAAAAACTGCCAAGAAAAAAATTCATTTTAAAAAAAAAAATTCAACCATACAAATTTGTACTAGACTTCTTCAAGAACATGTGGAAAAAATTTTAGAAACTTTGATTGCATGGATTGAAAGATTATAATGTTGAAAGTTAGGTGAAAAAGTTTTTCTCCAACCTTGCCCAATAGGGCCTACAAACCTTAATTCCTTATAGAATGAAATTCTTACACTAAACATGGTTATTCTTTTTGACATTTGCATCTTGTAACATGTTAGCTACACACCCACCAAATTCCAAATTCACAAGAAGAGTTTTGCACATGATGTCCAAAGTAGCCCAAGCCACTTGCAAAGTTTAGGGTAGCGTAACTTTTGATCCCGGAACCTGATTGGAAAAAAAATTAGATTTTCACGAAGGGGATACATAGTTACATATTGTATCCAAAATTCATGAACATCCGACCAAAAATGACTTCATTGAACCTACCTTAGATTTCTTGGGTACGTTGAATAAACACTTGGTCCATTAGGGGTTAAATCTAAGCCAATGAATATAGTGTATATTATTTTTTTCTTCTAATTTTATATTCAAAACAATATTTGGATTTTTGAGGTTGATTGAAGTCTCTACTTTTGCTAGACCCAATTCAACCCTCTACATTCCAATTGCGAGGTGCCAAAACTTTCAAAAAAATGTTGCCAATCTAGAACTTCCTACTTCTAGATTGTAGGTATTTTAGAGTAATGTAGAACTTGGAATGTTCATAGTTTGAAGCCCAAAGTCTCAATGTTGAGGGAAAAAAATGATGGTTTTGAGACACGATTTCTATTCTAGTTGAAAATTTTGATAATTCCTAAAGATGAACATTATATTGAAGTTTGAAGTTGTGGATCTATAAAAGCATTTTCAAATCTAGATTAGCATAAAAGAAAACCTTTGCACTAAAATATTCTATATTGTGATATACTTCTGTTTGAAATTTTTCACTAGTGTAGGAGTGAACACACTTGAGATAGGCAAGAAATCTACCAATGTGCCCAATTCCACATACGGTAATGAACTCTATTAGTTATTTGAGACGTGGTTTCCACTTGTGTTCAAATTTTTAAGCATATTTTGTACTTGATTTGAATGTTCTTCACTTTTCATCAAAAATTCATGGTAATTGAAATTTTCACAAAAAATTTGAAAATTTTACAACATGTTTTGAACATAGAATTTCACCTTTGAAAAATACAACTTGTTGTTTTGCTCATAAATAGTAGCAAAATGGAGGATACAAAGTGGAGAATTTGAAGGTTTGACTTTGCATGATCATGGACTTTGTCCTTAAACCCTTAAAGGATGGACTGGTGACTGTGGAAATCCTCCCTTTTGGACCCGTGTGACATCATCTGCTTTAAAAAAATCAAAAATATTCATTAGAAGTCTTACTACTATAGAAGACCTTTCATTTTCTCACAAAATTCCGACGATGAATAGTTGTAGTTCTATCCTATATGGAGAGATTTTTTGTTGTCCAGTGGACACAAAACACCCACTTTGATGTTTAAGAGGTAAGGATTGAAGGTTCAACCAATCATTTTTTGGTTGCTTCCTACTCTCAAGTAATGTTTTGGATAAAAAAAATTATTTTTTCTTTGAAATTTTATATATTTTGTGCATACTAATACATGTTATCATTGCATAAATTGGGTACAAATCATTTTTCTTCTTTCCACCATCTACTATGAAGAGAAGAAAATATGGCATTCCATATTTTTTTAGATTAAAAGAATCTTGTTTCTTGATCATAGTATTTTTTTGAAAATTATTGTGTAGGATTCATTTCTCAACCTAATTTTTACAACTTCTAAAATAAAAATGTCCACAAGATGTATACATAGTTGCTATTATGTGAATTTGGAATCATGAGCACATAGGCACATGAGTCTATACTCCTATGATATAGGTGTTTATATTATAGAACCTTTTGATGATTATAGTGTACCTATGTTATAAATACTTATACTATAGGTGTTTATACTATAAGCACCTTCAATGGTTGTAGAATATCTATTTATACATATGCTCAAGGCTCATAGGCTTGCATTTCCATGCTCACATACTTGTGCTATTGAAGAGGTATATTACTTTCTACAATAATTTCATTATTAGGATTAACATGTTTGATTCCATTTTAGAGCTATTAATTATTTAATTTCCCTTTACTTTTAGTCTCTACTCCTACTTTAAAACTTTTATAAGATTGAATTTTTTTGGGAATTTTTGGAATTTTTTGCCAAGAATTTTAACTCAATTTTTCACTAAAAATATTTGAACCTTGAAACTTTGTTGTGCAACAATTTAGGTTAAGGGGATTCAAAGTTTGAAAATCTAGTACAATATGTGTAAATTAAACATTCTTTTCACTTTGAATACAAATATCTTATAATATACATGGTCAACATATTTGAATTATTCATATATTCTCATGCAAAGTTCAATGAAAGATTTTATAGTTGAGTATGTGGAATTCTTTTTTTTTAGTGCATCTCATGGCACTAGAAATGACACATAAGATGATTTTTGGGCCTCTAGAAGACCATGAGTTCTTGGATTGTGGGGAATGTGGGAACCTTGTCACATCATCTATCTAAAGTAGTCAAGAGATAACCATGTTAGATTATATTTTTTTCATTAATTTTAATTTTTCAAAATTTTCAAATTATTTATATTTATATTTTGGACAAGAGTGGTTGGTTCACAAAACGGGGGACAAATTTGAAATGGTCTTCTTGAGGCCAAAAAAACATTTGATGATTTTTAAGTGTTTTGGTAAAGCATAGTCATGAACCTTAAGGGATTAATATTTCATTTCAAAAACATTTATGAGAGGTTTGAGTATAGGCAATTTTTTTTTTTATTCTTAACATTTTCTTTATCAAATTAAGTTCCAAATAATTGTGGTGAACATATTAAATAGACCATTAGATTATACCCAATGTAGTTCACGGGGAACCTCCTATTTCGTAAAAAAGTCTCTTGAATTTCAACCATTTCAATTTCCTTCATAACATTACTTCTTGAGAGAAAGTAATTTCAAAATATTATGATTCTTTAGTAATTAATGTCAATGATTGAATCACGACCATGCTCAAAGACACACATGGAAACATCTTGAAGACAAAATCCAACAAGAGTGAATCGTTACTACCATACCCAAACTACATTTTTTGGCAACATAGCAATTTTGACGTGCTTACTACTAATGGAATTTTATTTTTTTATTTGAAAATTTTACACAACATGGGGACACGAAGTAGCTTTAAGGTGCAAAAATTTTCATAACTTTTGAGAACATGGTTAAAGGGTTATTGCATGATATGTCATCTTCAATGCTCGAAAGGCACCCTAGGCAGCTCAAAAAAATTCTTATAAAATCACTTTTTTCAAAATAAGAAAATTGAAATTGGTTCTCTAGATTTCTGTATACATGGAAAGCTTTGAATCATTCCATTTTCATGAATGAGATGAAGGTTATGAGGAGTTTTTGTTTGTGAGTAGTTGCCTATTCTCTACTTTAAAATATACTTCTTTCTACTTACTAGTTTTTTCCTATATGTTGTATGATTCCAAATGATTTGAATTTTTTCAAGCATGTAGCCAACTTGCCTAGAAGAATGATTTCAGAAAAGCACCACGATTTTGGACATTTTTTCATATAAATGCAGCCTTGTGAAGTGTAGTTGCCCAATTTCTTGCAGGGCCATAAAAAGGATTTTTGTCAATTGAAATGCTACTATCTTGCCATCTACAAGGTGGTGGAAATTTCTGAAATTTTTTCCACATCTTCTCAAACCATCTTATAAAAAGATCCGATGTTACATGTGTCCCAAAGTGGATTTTTTTCTAAAACTTGGTACTTGTACTAGAAATGGCAATTTTGGAGCATTTTTGATGATAGCAAAGTCAAATACATTTAGGGGTTAAATTGAGCTGAAAATTGCTTAAAAAGTTTGATACAAGACACAACTCAGAAGAAATTTGTGAAGTTCAATTTCAAAGACCTGCAAAAGTTCATTCTACATGTGCAAAGCTCCAAGGTACCAAAGATTGTTAGTCACCTTGGTGTGATTCTTGTAGTGAATATCTAAGAAATTTCTAAGGAGTTCCAATTTTTTTCCTAATTAGTGATGACCTAAATTCTACTAAGAATATTTTATTATTCTTCAGCAATAATAAAATATAATATAAAATAAATTTATAAATATAGATTAATTTGGACTTGAAATTATATAACTCTTTAGCTTTCAAAGGCCAAAATTATATTTTTATATTTATACTAGGGCTTTGTTTTTTTCCATACTATTATTGATGACTCAATTAAGGTTTCCATCTTTCTATTGTTGAAAATATTAAAAATATGGCTTCAAAGAATGATGTTTTGGATTATGTTTTTGTATTTTTCTAGATTTTTTCATAGATATCATAGATTCAAAAGAATGGTCCTCATTATCAACCTTAGGAACAAAGTGAACCTCCCATTGTTGAGGCACTTTTATACATGCACCTTCATGAAGGAGATGATGTAAACGAAGGTCTCTAGCAAAATATGGAATGTGATGTCTATGGCATATGCTATCCCAAAGAGTTGACATGAGGATCTGTTGGAGGGTTTAGGGGCATTGGTGTACCAATATGAGACACCTTCATGGCTTGGCAATAGATCCCCTAGTTGGGTCTTGACCTTGGGAGGCAACTGTCTTGAGTGTAGTGTCAACGAGTTGTAGATGGTACACAACTTCAAAGAAAAAAGTTGAAAGGAATAGATCTAAAGATTATGGATCTTGAGCCAAACACTTGAAACAACTAATAATCAAAATGCTCTATAGTGAAACCTTTCTAAAATCCTATGACTCAATCCAAACTCCCTCGAGAAGCTCTAATTGCAAAGAAAGAGAAGTTTTAAAAAAAATTAATATATTTTATTCATAAATTGAATTAAATTTAAACATTCAATAAACAAATATTCAAATATGTGACATCATAAAATTCTTCATCAATTTTCATTCTTATATTTGTATAATATTTATAAATGTAAACAATGGAAGATGGATGAACATACAAAAGAGGCACAAAAGGTTGTGTAGTATATGAAAGGCTACACAAATTGTTTGATGCAATAGTCATGGCTTCCTTGGACACTATTATTTTTGGTCGTGGTGATCATTCCGGACTTTGTCCGTTTATTCAAATGTGTCTCCATTTTTTGAGTTGTATTTCTTGATTTTCATCATCTCTATGTACACTTAATGGAGTTAATGCACCCTATTGTCCCTATATTGTCTATACAAAACCTTGCTTTAGAATCAGATTAAGACATTAAATAAAATATTTTTTGAATAAAAATAATAAATAAAATATAATAAGTGAAACTTCTAAAACATTGCATCTATGTTTCTTCCATATTGCCTAGAAATCTCAAGTCTAAGTTATTGAACATGAGATTTTTGAACTTTTTCATTTTTTTATGACAAATATTGTACCATTTTCATATTGTACCATTTTCATTTTGTACAATACATAACATTTAGTAGCCTATAAAGAGGGCACCTTTATTTTTCACAAGTCCTTATCTACAAAGTTCATCCAAGGATATCATAACACTTCTAGAAAACTCAATATTTTTGTTGTTTTGGTCGCATGGATCCAATCAGTGTTCTATTGATTTTGAAAAAAAATTTGTTGAAAATCAACACATTTTTGTCAAAATCAAGAAAATAGTGACCAGATCAATGTGACCAAAACAACAAAAAAAAATTGAATTTTCTAGTAGTGTAAAGAATTAATGTTAGATTCAATACTAGTATGGTAGTACAACATACTCACCATTCTCTTATTTAATATATACCACATGTCCCCATAGCTACTAATGGGATGTAGAATATTCTACATTATTTTATTGGGAGATGAAATGATGTGGAATATTTTGCATCACTTTGTTGGGGCAAGGATAGAAGAGCCATATACTACTAAATGTTATTTACCTTTCGAGTCTCTTTATTGTGAACTTTTAGTGGTTGCATGTCCATATGTATATATAACAATGATACTCCTCATTGTTGAAGCTTGGCTACAAGTAACTTAGGTGATAGGAACCCAAAGTTGCCTAATGTGTAAGCTTAGACATTATTTATATGAATCCTAGAACATTGGGCCAATCATCATTGCAATCATCTTTTTCGGTATCATAGGAATCATCTTCTACAAAAAATCCAAGACTCTAAAAGCAATCATTGGAGGTCAAACTATTATGCAAGACCTCCCCTTAAAACACAAAATTCCCAAGATGAACATCTTCACTTTTGTCTTACGTAGAAGGTTTCTTTGTCATCCATCGAACACTTAGAGTCCTCACTAATGTTAGAAGGTTGAACTTTGAATGTCAAACCTATGACCACTTATTGAGACTTCAAAACCATTTATTTTTGAAGCTCAAATATTACAACATTGAAAACTTTTTAACCCCTAAAGGTTTTTGACTATGATTTCACCAAAAACCCTCCAAAACTGCCATTTCTAGTACAAGTACCAAATTTTAGAAAAAAAACTTTTAAAGACACATGTAACCATAGGATCTTGTAATAAGATGGTTTGAAAAGATGTGGAAAAAAATGTAGAGATTTCCACCTTATAGTTGGCAAGTTGGTAGCATATAAATTGGCAAAAGTCCTTTTTCTAGCCTTATGAAAATCTGGGCAGCTGCACTTCATGAGGTTACATTTGTATTAAAAAATTTCCCCAATGGTGGTGCTTCAATGGATTAATTCTTCAAGGCAAGTTGGCTACATGCTTGAAAAAATTCAAATCACTAGAATTGTACAAACACACAGGAAAAAAGTAGTAAGTAGAAAGAAGTAGAGAATGATTCAAAATTCAAAATTGTTAAGAATTTAGTTATGGAATTGAAAAATGCCAATCCCAATGGTTGTTATGTTGTAGTAGACAATCAAAATCCTATGATTTTATTGTATTTTTTAAATATTAGAAATTGAGTTAAATAAAGGACTTCTGAGTTTATTTTAGATTAGATAGTCTATAATTATCCACAAACTAAAACTCCTCATAACTTTCATCTCATTAATCCAAATGGAATTACTCAAAGTTTTCCATATACATTTAAATCTAGAAAACCAATTTCAAAGTTTTGTTTTTGGGAAAAGTGATTTTTTAAGAAATTTTTTGAGCCTCCCAAGCTCCTTGCATATGAAAATTCCATATCATACAATAAATTTTTAATCATGTAGTCAAAAGTTATAAAAAGTATTGGGCATTAAAGCTACTCCTTGAGCACATGTTGTTTGAAAATTTCAAAGAAAATTTCAAAAAATTCTATTTGTTGTGAGCGACCCCAAATCACTACATTGCCAAAAGATGTAGTTTAGTGCTTTAGGGGTTAATCTTTTGTCAAGGATGAAAGCATGTGTTTCCTACTAGTCACAATTTTTTTTTAAATTTGATAATTTGAAATTGTTGTGAAATTTTGATGAAATAGTGAAGAAAAGTGAGATCAAAAGCAAATTTAGCTCAAAAAATCTAACAATTTCACATGTACATATTGGATGAAAAAAATCATAATATTGAAAAAATCCATATCATTCTATAAATATCAAATTGAGAATACATCCAAGTTCAAATTGCAATTAAATATTCTATTTTAGAATTCTTTTCAAAATTTCAAATTATGAGGAAAAATTAAATTTGATGAAATTCATTTCATGAGATGGATTCAAATTAAAAAAATATTATTTTTCTATGGATTTAACTAAGGTAAAGAATAAAGAACTACAAATTGTCAAAATATACTAAAAAGATATTTTTTTGTGATTCATTTTTGGGGGAATCTTCTTGTATTGAAAAGTCACAAATACCTAATTGAGTCGACTTTTCAACAATATCCAAGCAACTTTCATTCAAGCAACTACCAAGACAAGAATGGATGAGAAATGGTTCATCCCTTTCTTTTAGTACAATATTTCAAAGTCATTTGCGTGCTACGAAATGACGTCAATGGTATTCTTGAGTTTTGCAAGGAAGCTAGAGCCTCTCCTCATATTGAAAAATGGATGATTTCCAAGTAGATTGTTGAAGACAATTTTGCTAATGATTTACTCATATCCTTGAATTAAATTGAATTCAATATTGAATAATGATTTACAATTCTTTATTTATATGGAGCATAGTGTTAAGAGAATAATATACGTGTATAGTGTATTTGAGCACTTTTGGCTTTCTATTCAAAATGATTTTGATATTTAGGATGATTTGTTATATTTCTAAGCAAAACTAAAATATAAAGCTTTCCTAGCCTATTTTCTACTTTACTTAAAACTTTGAAAATTTTCTTAAATATGTATTTTATTATAGTTTGAAGTTGAGATTTTAGAAACACATTTTCTCAAAATATGTATATTATTATTGTTTCAAGTTGAGAATCTAGAAATACATTTGGTTAGGGAAGCATCGTAATATTTTGTACTATAATATACCCCTATGCAAAAAAAAGATTTTAAAGCATAATTTTCATTTGATATGATTTCTCTTTACTTTTTCTCCAAAAATTATGGTAATTTTGAGTACTCACAAATAAAATCCCATTATGAATTTGAAAACAATTTTTTTCATTATATTTTAAATTTTTGATTGATAATATATTGATATAATCATGACTATCCCCTAAAAAGGTATATATAGAGAGATGTTATCAATTAATTTACCACGACCATAAATAAAAAGAAAGAAAACAAACCTTTAGTTCACCTACCCCAAATAATTCAAAAGAAAAGATCTTTGATATGGGTACAATATATAAAATACATACATGGAATACATACAAGTGAAATATAAAGAATACGGATGTTATATGAAATATTAATATAAGAAGATATAGTAGTACATGTACAAGATATGAGATAGAATTGTTCATTGCATATTGATTGTAATCTAGCATGTTTAGAAAAAATATAGATATGGGGGGTATGAAGTAATTTACTTATTAAGTAAGTGGGTAGAGAACTTCCTAACATTCCTACAAAATGGACACCCCACAAATGACTTTGTGACTAGGTGCATTGTTTGATTATCAAAAATTTAGATATGTGTAATATTGTAAAGTTGGATTAACAAAATAGATCTTTTGTAAATAAGGGTTTTAATTGCAATTTTAGACCCTTGTATTTAAATATGCATAGCTATCTAAGAGAGATTCTTTAGATGCATTTTTAATATGCAAAAAATACATTTGTTTTTAATTCTAATCCAACTCTATTCATAACAAAGCATAATTTTCATTCATAAATAAAATTTCTTGCTTGAGAGACATGCCTTTTTTCTAATTAAAAAAAAAATTGCAATTTCCAAATCCAAGCATCTATATTTTCTACAATCAATACCATGCATTGTAGGTAGACTAATATATTCTTTCCTTCAATTATCATTTGAAAAATAAAGTACATTCTAAAAAAAAGAATCATAAATAAGTCCAAATGAAAAATAAATTCAAAATAGTTTGGTTCATTAGCAACCAATCAGTGTTCACAAGAGAGTGTGCTTATGTTTTATCAAAAATTGGTAAGCCTTAAGGATTTAAGCTTTGAGAATATTAAGAGAAACAATTTTTGAAGTTTTTGAAGTACAGTTTTGAAGTACCTTGTAAAATATGTACCACATATAGGATTGTTAAATTTGTTACTAAATATTTCTTAACACTATTTTACGAAAGAAATAACCAAAAAATTGAACTTTATTGATAATCATTTGTGTTCCAAATTAATAATTAAACTCTTATGAAATGAGTTTATATTGATAAACATAACTCTAGTATTTGACTTCATCTATACTAGAGGAAAAGAAGAGGCCAAAAATTCATTTCAATGTTTACAACAATTTCTAAGGCTAAGTTTCTTTCATTCTTATGAAAATAATGAAGGATGATTGTTTTTCTAAAATTAATTTTGTGAAGATTATTCACCACAACTCATTTGGGCTTTGCTTCTCTTTGTGATACAAATAACAATCCAATCCACGTTTCAATCTTTTATTATTGAAAATATTAGAGATATGGTTCAAAGAGATGATGATTGTTTTTTCCTATATTTTGTAGATTGGGGTGATTGCAAGAAAGATCGGCCCTATTTTGCGTCACAATTGGAGTGATGGAGTTGTCATCGGCCATAACTTTTGGAGTATGAAGCCCATGTACTTGAAATTTTTATTGAAGATGACTAACTTGGTGCTTATGAGATTCTTTATTTTTCAGAAATTTTCAAAAAACTTTTTATAATTAAATTTCAATTTTGCTAATTTGTCACACTTTGGGGTTTACAAGTTTTTAGTATTGTGGAGTATCCAAAATTAATGATGTAGACTTGAAAATTCTATGGGCTATTTCCATACTAGATAGGCATGTGCCTACCAAAGGGCACTTAAAAAAATTATTTTTTTGTCTTCCACATGCATGCAAATAGGGGTCCCTTGTATGCATGAGTGTGAACATTGAAGATGGTTTCTCTTTCATTTTTTTGGTGAAATATTTTTATTATGAAATCCTCCCCAATTGACAATTTTTAGTTTCTTTGAAAATTCTTTTCCCTATTTTTTACAAATTAAAATGTCAAAGTGCCTATTTCCTATAAAAATTGTGTCACTCTATTTTGTGAATAACTTTTGACCCACATTTTTCTTATTCCTCAAATCTTGGTGATATGATATTTCTATTGCTATACTAATTATCCATATTTTATTTTATTTTTAAATATTTTTTTCCAACACATCACAATACAACGGGCAAAAAGCCAAACACTACAAAAAACGGTTAGTCTTTCTTGCAATGACCCATCGTCACACAAATATTAGAGACTTTAATGAATAGTCATTGTTGTTGGCTTGGGGAACATAATGAACCTCATATTGTTGAGGTGTTTTTACATATGGGCTCCCATTAAGGAGATGATGAAAATGGACGTCTCTAGATAGATACAAAACATGTTTTATTTGGTGGCAGAAACTATCATAAAGAGCCCATAGGAAGATTTGTGAGGGCGTTTGCTTACTCTAACATTGTTTTTTTCTACATGACTTTTTCATTCACTTCCATGTCTTGGGCCGTGGATTTAGTTGTGACTTCACATTTTGAGTTTCATTTCATGTCTATGATTGTATTTATTTTATCTAATAAACCTTTTATTTGTCAATACAAAAAAGATTACATATTTAGTTATAGATTGAAAATATTGCTTGAACAAATTCAAACCAAAAGATCATCATTAGAAATAAAATATTGCAATTGTGGGTGATATTGGTGAAGGGACACACAAATTACAAGAAGTTATAGTCATGATTGCACTTGTCTGGCTTCATTTATGGCTATAGATCTTATATCCATTAGATGAGATTGAGGTGCTAAGCAAGAGTGTGAGTTTCTTGGAATTTATGATGTTAAGTAGAGAGAATTTGCCTCAGAAAATCACAAGGATCTTGGTTGTGATCGAAAATGATTCAAGAACAAAAGAAAATATATTCAAGTACAAATTTTTAGTCTTGAATGTCAAATCTTTTGTACTTTTGTAGAACTGCTCTCGGTTGGCCTATCTTGTTTTGTCTCTATGGTGGTTCACTATCAAGGTAGGAATAAGAAACCATGGGATATGCGATGGATAAATTGAGAGCATACCACGAGATACCATCTATGAATATGGCTCCTATACTTTCAAATTCATGATTTGTTGGTCATGAATCCAGCCTCAACATGAGGACAAAGAAAGTCTTGACTATATGGGCGAAGAGCCCTACTTTGTTGCCACGATACAAAGTGACGTTAAACAATGGTATAATCCACACCGCCCTCAACAACAAAGTTTATAAAGAAAATAAATCAATGGGCGCTTGTATTAATTCAAGGTCAATTAGTAATGTAAAGGATACGAGGTCTTTTGTTTTGAAAATAGTCATGGTATCTATCTTGTAAAAAAATAATATATAATTTGTGTTATATAATACATAATTGAAATTTAAAAAACAAGAAGGTGAATTGAATTTACATTTCTTGCAATGATATTGCCACAAATGGATTCAATAGTTTTCAATTCCATAGTAGAGTGATTAGAAGTTTATTTATTCATTTGATCTTATATTTTTTTCTTAGTTCTTACACAATATTGTTTAAGAGAATGAAAATGACATTTTTACATTCCATTCAACAGCCATCATGCCCACTCCCTTTCCTTCATGCACCTGCTCATCACAATGACAATGAGCCTCTATGTGTCCTCTTAGCTATTAATGGGTGTGGAATATTCCACACCATCTACTTTATAGCCAAGCAATGACAATGCATGGTGCTAAATGTTAAGGAATAGTAATTTTTCCTATAGATTCTCATTTCAATTTTGTAGTTTAATAAAAAAATACCTTGAGTCTCTATAGTGCAATTTTTTGAGCCAATGTAAATTGAAGTCTACTAAATCTGTTGAGGAATTTGCAAAATTCTCTTTTTTTTAGTCAAAGGTTATAATCAAATTTGTGTGGTTAAAATTACTAGAAATTTTGCCACACAATTTCCTATTAGTTTGTGAGATCATGCAATTGAATTCCCAAATTTACCCTTTTTACCCTCAATTTTATCCTTTGCACTAAGAATGGTAGTTTTCGTGTGATTTTTGGTGAATTATAGTCATCAACCTATTAGGCTTAATCCCACATCTTATTAGGCCTATAGCAACTTCAAAATACATGTTTTCTAAGCAAGGCAAAATTCTTCATTGAAATTTATTTTTTAACAAATAAAATTGTAGAAGCTTTAGTTACCTTCTTCAAACACATCCTCTCAAAAGTTTAGAGTGAATATCCCTACCCATTGCAAGATTAATGCGCTTAAACCACAAAAAACAAGTTTTTCTATCTTTTCTAAAGTAGAAGTTTTGGTCTTTCAACATTTTAAAAATAACACCATTAGATGGGATTCAGCTGCCTTGGAAGTCCATTTTAGGCCAGTTCCCTAGGCTAGGAACTAGCCAGGGTTGGCCAGAATTTAAAACTATCAAAAAATGAAAAAAATGATGAAAAAATGAAATAAATAAATAAAAAATATGAAAAAAAATATGAAAAAAATATTTTTTTATCAATATCTGATGTAGCCGTCGCTTGACCACGTCAACGAGCTCTTGTGGCCGAGTTCCCATAGTCCCAAAACTTGTGGGAATTTGTGGGAACTTGCAGTCTTCTGCAAGAGCTCATTCTCTTCTAATGATATGTCTTGTAACTTGTGTGCGTTTTAATCCCTAAATGCCCAAGGCCTTTTTTCAATTTCTAAAAATTTGCTCTAAATTGAATAAAAAACCAACATTTTTATAAACTCTATCAATTTTTTTTGAAATGTAACCATAAAAACTCAAACTAGATATGTTAGAGATCACTTAGAAAAAGATAGCACAACAATATCACTTATGGATTGAAAGATAATAATGTTTGATCATGAGAATATTAAAACTGCAAAAGTGACTTCAAGTCTTTTGATCCTCTTTTTACATGTCAAATCTAAAAAGTTGGTCACCGAAAAAATATGAGGTTAAAGGGCCTAACATGCATAACCCCAATCAATTTATTGTTTTTCAAAATCTACTATACAATTTTTTTGACCCCTAAATGTATTTGACTATGTTTTCACCAAAAATGCTCCAAAACTGCCATTTCTAGTACAAGTACCAAATTTTAGAAAAAATACATTTTTGGACAAATGTAACCATAGGATCTTGTAGTATGCTGGGTTGAGAAGATGTAGAAAAAATTTCAGAAATTTTCACCATGTAGATTGCAAGATATTAGCGTTAAAATTGACAAAAAGCCTTTTTTGGGCCCTGCCAAAACCTCGGCAGCTGCATTTCACAAGGTCAAATCATTATGAAAAAATGTCTGAAATGGTTGTAACTCTTTGGATTCATTCTTCAAGTCAAGTTTTCTACATTCTTGAAATTTTTTAGATTATTTGGAATTTTACAACATATAGGAAAAAATTAGTAAGTAGAAAGAAGTAGAGAATGATCCAAAATACTAAATTGTTATCAATTTATTTATAGAATTGAAAAATGCCAATCCCAATGGTTGTAATGTTGTAATGAACAATTTGCACCTCAAGTTTTTATTTTTTTCCAAAAATATTGAAAATTGAGTTAAATAAAGGTCTTCAAAGTTTATTTTAGAGTGGAGATTCCATAACTACCTAAAAACTACCTATAACTAAAACTTTTCATAACTTTCATCTCATGAATCAAAATGGAATGATTCAAAGCTTTCCATGCACATATAAATCTAGAAAACCAATTTCAAAATTTTTATTTAAAAAAAAGTGATTTTTAAAGAAGTTTTTTTTGCTACCTGAGCTGCTCGCCGAGCAATGAAAACTACATATTATACAATAACTTTTCAACCATGTATTCAGATGTTATGAAAATTGTTGGACCTTAAAGTTACTCCTCGGGCACATGTTTTGTGAAAATTTCAAAGAAAAAAAAGAAAAATTCTATCTGTAGTGAGCTGCCCCAAATTGCTATGTTGCCAAAAAATGCCATTTGGTCCTTTAGGGGTTAAATGAATTTCTAATGTGTTTTTTCCTCCAAGATCTAGTGTATCTGAGACTCATTTCCAAGAGCCCTTAACACTATGAAAAGTCAAGATTGCAATGGGCATTCTTGCACAAAATCTTGAATAGAAAAATCATAATCAATCATTTTCAAGATTGGATTTTTGATGCTTAAACTAGACTTCATAAAGAAGTTTTCAAAAATACAAACGACTAATAATAGCAACTGGATCAGGTTTTATTTAACTTCAAAGTTTTGCAAACACCAGATTTGGGTGCTTTGGGCATTTAGGGGTTAATCAATATGTTGGAAAATGGGTTACAAATTTTGCCACATCCTGCTCATGGTCTGTAGTGATCGGCTATGGGTGGTGCGACCATAACAAAAACAGTCATGTAGCGGACACTTCTAGTCCTGAGTGTCGTTTCAGTGTTAAGGTGCCCGTTTTTAGGCGTGGTTACCTTGTATGAACTTCACGTTGCAACAAAAACAGTAGAATGGTAACAAGATTTCGTCGTGTAATCTCCGGGGGAGCTTGTCATACCGTAGTCAAACCTGATATTTACGTAATCAAGCCAGACATCCAGTAAATGTGAGTTATTACTACCTATAGCAATATCACATGAAAATTGATATTGGTTTTGTACTGCTTCAGCTTGGTATTGGTATTGGTATTAGTTTCAACTTGATGTGCTTCATGTCGTGTGTCGTGTGCCTCTCTCAATTTCATCTGCGCATTCGGTGAAAGCTCCGTATATGCGAGCGATCTCGGATGCACTTTTCATATTCGTGCTCCAAGGTGTTACATTATTGTGCCTTTCCAACTGTTGTTTTAACAATTTGCAGATCCACAGTTATGAGCATCCGCTCAAAATGATGACAACCTCAATACTTGTAATACATCCTCTTTTGTGCTTGTCAAGTTTCTGCGTATAGTAAATTGGTCTTCCTGTAGTTGCATCTCAGATTTGATTTCTCTACTCGCTCTTGAAAATTTGATCCTCCCCCTCCCTTGGTTGGACTTCCGGGCTAACTGTTTTGCCTACTGCTAAGGTTAGAGCTGGGCTTTTGATTTCACAGCTTGTTCTTCCAAAATTCCCCTGAACCTAGCTAACCGGCGAAATCTGTTATGAATCAGACACTTCCAAGAGCTCTATGTAAGAGTACGTACCTCCAAACAAAAGAACTATGAAATAGCAACAATTCCAGAAGAAAAGCCCACAAGATTCATGTACAGTACGCGCACCACAGCAGAGATGCAAAATCTCATCAAGCATTGGAGAAACGAAGAAACTAGGACTTGTCAGCGAGCAGTACCTCGAGAAGGGTTCTCAAGGTGAACGTAAGTTAACTGAATCGATGATAGCATTTTCGGGGAAGAGCAGGATAGAGGCATAGGCGTTTTGGTCCTGTTAACTTAGCAAATTCCGTCCACGCGACGGGCAGGACCCTGACAACACAAGAAGCATATTCCTTGTCTTGTCTAAGCTCAGAAGTCTTCACTACATCCATGCGCATTTGAAAGATTCTCCCAATTCTTCCAAATTTTAGAGTGTTAGAATGATAAATTGTTATCAATGCCCAAGGCCCTGCTGGGTTTGCTGGATTTACAAACGACAGGCGGAAGCTTTTCAAACAGAATTGTACACACGAGAACTTTCGGAATATGAAGATATTTCACGTCAGGAGAAGTTGCACTTAAAGAGTGGGAAATCACAGAGGGTTGAGTTTCTGCAGTTTCACCTCAACACTCATCCGTTTAGAAGTTACGAATCCTTTCTGTTAGTGATCTTCCACCTCCCTCAGTTCGTTCCAGCACTTCAGAGTAAAACTCAACCTTCACACTGGTCAGCACCTCGCGTGTTTCAGATCTGCGTCATCAGCCTGGAAGTTTATCGACGTTCTATAAAAAGATTATCATATAAGTATATCATGCATAAACATAAATTCGAGGCATAGGACATGTTATTCTGTTGTCGTCGATCCGATCGATAATGATGGAAGATGTTTCGAAGGTAGTTAGATCTGGGCACTGGGCACCTGATATTCAGGCACGACCATCTTGGGAAGACAACTTTCTCAAAAGTTTTTTTTTAAGTGATCACACGTCAAAAAACCCGGTATCGATACAAACATGTAAATTCAAACCGTTCCTCTAAAACCTCAAATCATGAAGTAATTCCTTGAAAGCGCTATGCACAGAATACATTGATATAGGATAGATCAAGACAAACCCGCTAAGCTTCTCACCCAGACATAGTATATCAACAACACATTGTGTTCTACCTGCTAGTTGCCTCAAATTCTCATGCAACACAACATAAAACTGTTCCTTGCAGAAACTAGCAACCTTTACAGATACATTGTCAACGAATACAGTTTGATTTTATATCCAATCTGAAAAAGACTAGACTAAAGTCATTCAAGCTCGTCAATGGCGTAGTTGTTGGTGGAGATTCCGGCGTAGTTGACCTTGTCGAATCTCACAACGACAGGGTACCTGACTCCTGGACCCTGCAATCGACAAACAAAAAATAAGAATACAGAATCATCTAACAATTTAAAAAACAAAATGACTACATTTACCAAACTCTAAAAAATTTCAATTATTTCTGAACAGGGAGACACAGACAGACAGCGTACATATAACAAACGCAATTAATGTGATGGTAACTACTGCAGCTATCATATAAACGAGTTGAAATTCCATGAAACAAAAATGCTAATGCATCCGCACTAATTACAACCAACCTCAACCCCCAATAGAAAACCACTGCTCACCAAATTGAAACAACCCCGAAAAACAGAGTAACCGAACAAAAATCAACAAACCACACGCCACCGTATAACAACGACAAGTGCAATTTAAGCCGTTGAAGTCATCAAACCACAGCAATCATACCATCAACTGAACATCTGTAGAGAAAAAAAACGACTAGCATCTTCAGAATTTTCATCTAACTTGATCTAGAAATCAAAATCTCTCGATGAAACACTACAAACCACATCCAAAAACAGATAACGAATATTAAAGAAGTGCGAAAAAATAGAGCAAGAGCTTCTATGCATCCATTGTACACATGTGGACATGCAAAAAGGAAAGCATGCTAGTGACATCTACATAAATTACATTTAAATCAACTCTTCCTCGATATCCAAATCGATCCTCATTGAAACACAGGCAAACAAAAAATTCGAAAATTCGAAAAACGGAGCTCCTACTCAACCATTGCACACTTGCGGTTATGCAGAGAGAGAACATGATAGTGACACCTACATAAATTACATTTAAATCCGCTCTCAATGGATATCCAAATCTCTCCTCATTTCAACAGACACACAAAAATTTCAAGAAATCGAAAAAAACGAGTTCCTCCGCAGCCATTGTACACACATGGATTAGGAATTTCAGGAGAAAATTTGAGAGGACGTTACCTGGTCGACGGCGACGACCTTGCCGGTGTCGAGGTACCAGTACGACTCCTTTCTCAAGATCTTGACGGTGCTGCCCCTCTTCGGTCCAATCGGCTCGGGCTTGGCTGGCGCTTCCTTAGGAGGTGCAGCGGGCGCGGGCGCGGGGGGCTCCTCGGCCCTGACAACAAGCCTTCCGGCGGCGCTCCTTCCAGCAGTCATGCTCACGGGCCTACATTGCACGCGCGTGGAGAACAGGGACGAGCTCTTGGCTCCCGTCACGGCAACGGTGCTGCTGCACACCAGGGACACGGATGCGGTCGCCATCGCTAATTTGCAGCACAACAGAGGGAAGCGATCGAAGCTTCAACGCAGCAAGGAAAGGCAAACAAACTACACTGAAGATTGGGGTGCCAGTACTGGGAGAGGGCTATGGCCAGGGAGACTTAACCAAACCCACGGAGAGAGTGTGGCGACCATGGGTGCCTTATCTAGGCGCGGTTGAAACGGGGCGTTCTATTGGATGGGAGTTGGATAGCCCCCGCCCCTCCCACCGGGGATAGGGAACAGCGTGGGAACGCGTTTCCACATCACGGCTCCGCCAATAAGCACATGATATAGAACGCATGGAGAACGCAATGAGAACTCAAGGGAACAAGATGAGAACATCAGAAAGAACAATTACTGTGGGATCAAAAATACTGTGCCTCAAATTACCGTGCTGGGAGTGGCAAACTCTTCAAATCGTACAAGATATCTTCATATTTTTCGAATATTCTTACATGAGAGTAGATTTTTTCGCCGTAGAAAGTTACTTCTTCGGCAAGAGTAATTGCTAGCTTTGGTGAAGTCTTGTTTATGATCCATTTGTGTTTTATTTTTCTGTTCCTTTTCTGTTCCCTTTTGTTCCCATGCTGTTCTTTGAGTTCTCTCCTAATATTCTTTTTGTGTTCTCTGTGTTCGCTTCTGTTGAGAGAAGCTTTGCCTTTATGTTCCTCTGTGTTCCCTTTCGTTCCCTTGTGGTTCCCTCGGCGATCTCTGCAGTGGTTCCCTGTTTCGATGGAGAAGCTGTTCGATTCTTCTCTACTAAGGCAGTGGATTCGAAGTTATCGATTGTAAGGCTCGAAGGAATTTGCGAAGTGCCACGCGATTCTCTGTTTCATGGTTTCATTTTCGAACTGTTGATTTTGTTTTCTGAGTTTCTTGAGATTATGTTAATTTCCGGCATTTCGGAAATTGCTGTTTGATGTGGAATTTGGCATTCTGAAAGCTCCGCCGTCGTTTTACCAGGTATGTTTGCTTGTTGTTTTTCCTTAACTCGAGGTTGTGCCTTTCAAGCGATTGAATTTTACTTGAAGTGAGAGAGCGCGAGATTACGATACCGTCCTCTCTTGCTATTTGTAATGTGGAATTCGGCGTTCTGTTTCTAGATATGTTTACTTTTTAGGGATAAATGTAGAATTGGGAAACCTCAATCAAGATGTTAGTCAGACTTTTTTCCATGTGGCGTATTTGTAGCGATAATTAAAAAAAAGAATCACTTGAACAGAGGACGTGAGATTATGACTTTGCCCTCCATTTGGAGAAGTTGCTGCAGAATTCGGCAATTTGCGAGTTTTGTGCTCTTTAGGTGTTGCTTTTGAATCGATTTGTGGAGTGAGAGCGGCGAGTGACAGTGTTCTTTAACTTTAAGTCGACTGTACCTTAAACCCTAAACCCCCAATGTTTTTTTCTTTTCAGTAGGGCTTATTGTGGAAAGTCGCCGTGATGAATTCCGCGTTGAGCTCTGCTTTCGGCAATGTGGGCGTCGCACCGAGGCAATTGGCTACTGCGAAGTCGGAATGTAGGAGTAGCGCGTGCACTTTCGCAATTATCAGACGGCCCTTGTCCGTCAATTCCATGTGTGCATCTTTTTCGCCTGAGCCTGTCGGAGCTTCTCAAATGCGAACTTCTGTTGTCAACCATGACCTTGCAACTCCCGTGGTAAGTTTTCTGTTATTAGAGATCGTGATCGGTCTAGGGTAATGTGGTTGTGATTACTCTCTTTTAGGAGTTCTACTTCACAGAATCAACTGTAGAGATGCCATTCTTTTTTATTGTGGGCCCTACAGGATGATTTCTTTCTCGCTCTTGCTGAATCCAGTCAATCGGGGTTTGTTATAGTTGGAGATTCTTTTGGATACTGAACTTTCTTTGGGGCTCATCAGGTTACTGACACGGATTTAGGGTATTTGGAAGTCGATGGAAACCTTGAATTATTGGAGTTGACTGCAATTTCGCCTTTGGATGGGCGCTATGGAAGCAAACTGAAGCCTCTGCGATCAATCTTCAGTGAATTTGGGCTTATTCGGTACCGAGTTCTTGTTGAGGTACTATCTTCGAGATATCAGAGAACAAGTTGAGAAATAATCTATGCTGCTTACATTTTGTGCCATCAGAAGCTTTGAGGCATCTCAGGGATAATCTGTCATTGTCTATGGATTAAGTAATGCCGTTGGAACTCGAGGATCATGCTTGCTAGGTAAGTACAATGAAATGCTAATGGAAAATTCCAGGCTGTGGCCGATTTTATGAAGGGATGTTGGCGAGTTCATATCGAAAGATTCTTATCTGCCAGTAATTTTACAGATTATTCACATATTTGGGGGCACATCTGCAGGTCCGCTGGTTGCAGATGCTATCAAACCACTCAGGAGTTGAGGAAGTTCCTAGTTTTAGTGAAAGGGCTAACAACTTCCTGGAAGAGACCCTCGCAAATTTTGGAGTAGGTGATGCTCTTTTGGTGAAAAAGGTTGAGCGGACGACGAACCACGATGTGAAGGCCATTGAGTACGTGCTCAAAGACAAGTTCCGTTCTGAACCTGAGCTTTCCAAGGTTCGTCCACTCGTTGGCTCTTTACATGTGTTAGATCTCTCCTTCTGGGAAACTAGTGTAGTAGCAGTGGCAGTTACCTTGCTTAATCTCTTTCTTGTGTTGAAGGGTACAAGGTTTGTGCAGTTTGCATTTTCGGCGCGTTTAAGAACCATACCGCTATTGGGAATCACGTCCTGCTGCCTTGGTCTTAATTTAGATATGGGCTAAACCTAATTGTACTGATGCAGGTTCTGGAGTTTGTGCACTTTGCATGCACGTCAGAGGACATTAACAACCTCGCTCATGCTTTGATGCTGAGATCAGCTTTGGATTCGGTTGTGCTGCCTGCCATGAATTCCACTATAGAAGCTCTTCGGTCACTTGCACATGAATTCGCAAATATTCCTATGTTGTCTCGTACTCATGGGCAGGTATTTCTCTTTGTTGTATGTGTATCTTTTAATTTTCAGCCCAATCCTCTCCGATAAAAACTAAAACTTATCAACTCTTTTTACTCGGGTGTTATGGTTCTGTCTTTGGGAACTACTAGAAATTGATTTGTTAGTAATGAAAGCTTAGATTGCCTTTTGATTCTAAAGTGAATGAAATTTAATCTTGCCAGCCTGCATCACCAACTACACTTGGGAAGGAGATGGCAAACTTCTGTCACAGATTGGAAAGGCAGCGAGATCAAGTATCCGCAGTGCCATACTTTGGCAAAATTGCCGGAGCAGTGGGAAACTACAATGCACACATGGTTGCCTACCCTAACGTTGACTGGCAGACTGTGGCAGAGGACTTTGTGACGTCCTTGGGTCTTACCTTCAATCCATACACAACTCAGGTAGTATATTCGTGCTGATATTTTTCTGCCAAAATTGTTTAACCTGTCACGACAAGTTGATGCTCTGTTTTCGGGTTATTATTAAACAGTAGAGAATTTTTAAAAAGGGGGTTGTATTGCGGGCATTTGCTCACATTATCTCTATGGAGGTAGTATCTTTAATAAAGCTTCTCTGATATGAGCTTCGTCTGGTTCACATTCTCGTTTATGCAGATCGAGCCTCATGATTACATTGCTGAGCTTTACGATGCTGTTACACGATTCAACAACATTTTGCTTGGCTTTGACCGTGATATATGGTCTTACATCTCCTTGGGATATTTCAAGCAGGTGAATATTTGGATTCTTGAAGTCTATTTCTGCAAACCTTCTTCAGTAGGATTAAGAAAGCATTTAACTCTAAACATCTAGTTGTCGTGATGGTCTGTACAGCGTCTGTTATGTTCCATTATAATCAAATCCGTATGTTATGTCTTGCTTACAACGTTGTATGTGTTATTGCGGTTTGTATCTGTCAGAAAGTCATTGCCGGTGAAGTTGGTTCTTCCACGATGCCTCACAAAGTGAACCCTATTGATTTCGAGAACAGTGAAGGAAACCTGGGCTTGGCCAATGCTGCTATGGCTCATCTAAGCTCAAAACTTCCAATTTCTCGTTGGCAAGTAAGATGTGATTTGCAACTGAAAGTTCTTATGCTCTGTTGTGACTGAAAATTCTGATTATGACTAGTGTGCCGACAGTTTCCTGATTTACAGGTTCCATTTCTGTGCATTTAATACTCTTTATGAGGAGTGTCTAAGCATTTAGTAATAGATCGCATTCTTCGAAAGATGGATACTCCATCATGTCAGCCCATGATTGCTTTCTTTTCTTTTATCTAGTTTCTTTTATCTTCTTTGGCTCTGGCACTCGAATCACATGCTTGACATCTGTGTTCACTTGAGATCTATCATGTCCTAATTAACTGACCATACTTGGCAATTTATCTTACAGAGGGATTTGACCGACTCTACTGTCCTTCGTAATCTTGGTGTTGGACTGGGGCATTCAGTACTTGCCTATGAGAGCACTCTGAAGGGTATCAGGAAGTTGCAGGTAGTCATGTTATTTACACGGTTTGCATAAGTGAAATGTCGGTTGTATAAAGTAGTTTCTCACTGGATATCAACGAGAAAGAGTTTCGACATTTGTCATGTCTGACATCCTTTTGTGCTGTGTCGCTCGCATTCTATGACATAGTGCTTAACAGTGGTCTCATTGTGGTCTTAGTTGCAGTTAAAATTTCTAGAGTTTGATTACTAATCTTGTGACTTATGTTTTGTAGGTAAATGAGGCACGAATTCAACAAGATCTAGCAGAGTGTTGGGAGGTTTTGGCCGAGCCGATCCAAACTGTAAATTCCTTATATCTCGTGAAGCTTAGTTGTATATTTTGATCTCAATGTCAAGGTTTAGAAAGTTCTGTCACCTTGGGATGGTAATCCAGGCTACAGTTCTCATGTAGTTTCATGTTTTTTCTGATAGGTGAAACTGTCTGTGGTACCAGGTCATGCGGAGATACGGTGTTGAAGAGCCGTATGAAAAGCTAAAGGCTGTCACGAGGGACAGGAAGGTCTCGAAGGAGGTCCTGCATCAACTCGTTGAGGGCTTAGAGATCCCGGATGAGGCAAAGCTGTCTTTACTGAGATTGACACCACAGAGTTATATTGGCGCTGCCGACACCTTAGCGAGAAATGTCTGAAATTTTCTTATATCCTGGTAGGGTCGCCCCCTTGGACTTGTCCTTGAGCAGTGTGCTTGCAATTTTATATGCTTGAGGCGTATCCAGTGCCTGCTGAGGGGATGGTTCGCAGGTTAGTTACTCAGTATTGTATTTGAGAGCACAATGGAGAAGTACAATTTCGGAATGCCTCCAACGTGGATAGTCTAGGTCAAAGATGAATTCAAATGGGATGCCTGATGGAAGTACCTGATGAACAGATACAGCCCAGGGTCAAAGGAAACAATTCTCCTTTGTGCAATCGCTTTTCAGCAGATGATACCTTTTCAATTTTACGACTTGGCTGCCCAATAAAGAGGAAGGTCAACCCAGGTGAAGGTGTACACGTTCAGTCATTCATGACGATGAGGAGCTGTGGAATCTAGAGTATTTTGGAGTTTCGTATCTCACTAATGATAAACCAATTTGTGCAAATCTGAATTCAAGTTGCTACAGTCATATGTACAAGTTGCTGTTCTATGGAAGAAAGATATGGTAGAAGAATTTTTGGGTACATGATGCTGTTTACTATCTAGAGTCACAAGGACATGGGTTGCTTTCAATCACAGTCCAATACATTCAATATTGTATCAATTAACTGACATTGAATTCCATGGCAAGTTCTGTTCAAAAGATTCCTGCATCTCAAATTCTCAACTATTCAAACGTACAAGCATGATGCTTCCCAGTTCCCACCAGGCCACCACTGCCATAACTCAGACCTCGTCCTGCAAAAAGCATCCGTGGACGCCTTGACCAGCAGAGATTCCCATCAACTGGAAGCGGATCTAATGTTAGGGTCAACACTTGCTACCTAGGTCCTTGTGACTTAGCTATTGGGGCTACATCTCAATAGGCTCTTCATTCACTTTGGTCATATGTTCACCTTTGTTTTTCTTCTAACAAAGGAATTGATGTTAGTGATTGAAGTGAAGAGAAACGTTTTTAGTTTTCCACTAAAGAATTTTTTTGAGTTGTTTTTCTTCTAATGAGGACTCAATATATTTTAGTGATTGAAGTGAAAAAAAATGTTTTTAGTTTTGCAATGCAAAGTTTTGAGGTTTAAGACTTTAAGGTGGATCTTTCAATTGAGAGCTAAGAAGACACAATTCCAAAAAAAGGAACATGATTTTCCAACTTTTGATCAATTGTTGAGTAGAAACAGTAAAAGATGGAAAGAAAAACAAAATTTGTTCATAGGTCTAAGATGGAATTGAAACAAGTCAATCATAAACTTGAGGTTGTTCAAATAAGAAATCTAAATCTTGTGGATTTTTTTTTTTAATGTAATTATTGAGTTATAAAACATAAGCCTATGTGTTATTCTTTCAAGAAAGCTTATCACATTTCCCACAAATCAAGACTCTTCGTAATTTTCACATTGATAACCCAAACAAAACAAATCAAGTCTTTCCATCAAAGTAAAAATATATTTTATAGGAAATAGGAAAAAAAGTTCTATTGAGTTTTTGTGATTTTGTTGGTGTTGCCCAAGCTTGCTTATTTTAACTCTAGGTGACATAACTTTTGGTCCTAGGTGCCGATTGAAATAAAACTATATTCACCAAAACTAATTCTTTTCCTACATTGAATTTTTTTTAAATATGTCAAAAAATGAGATCATAAGAACCTACTAATCTTTCATTTTTCCCTCAAGAAGACAATGATCCTTTAGGGTTTGATGTAATACATCATTATTGAAACATTCATGATTTCTAGTTATTAAAGGTCTACAATTGAAAATCTACTCCTTCAAACTTCAAAAATTCATACAATATCTAAACCCTTTGTATAAAAGGAATTCAATTACCAAAGTATCACAACTCTTTGTTACACAATTTGATTATATTCTCATTTCAAGAATACATCTATTGGCTTTATCAATGGACTTTTGTTGCACAGGAACTTTGTCTTTGCACATGTAGCATAATTGTGACAATGAAGTGCTACACTTTGGCAATTTTATTTAGGTTGATAAAACACAAATTAAAAAGATGAAAATTTTATTGGACAATGTCACAAAGTGATTTAGAGGGTTTGGCTACTCATACACAATCTATTATATAGAGTCTATTTAACCCAATAAGGACACCAAGGACTAAAAATGTTGATACATGATTTTCATAGGAATTGTAGAAGAAAAAATGCACCTATTCATCTGGTATTTAACCCCAAAGAACTACGAAAGCTAGAAATTGGTGATTGGAAGCTTGAGATTTTTGAGTATTGGCAAGTTTTATTGACCTCTTTTGGGGTTTTTTTTGCATAAAACTTTTAGGATAGCTTCTAATCATCAATTCATTATGCTTTATATTTGAAGCATTGTTTTACATCATTCCAACAAGTATCACAAAAGTTAACAATTTTTTTTGGTTCTAATGTCAAAGTGGGCAACTAAAAATGCATATTTTAAAATATATTCATTAATTTTGTTTAGTAACATAGATTGATACCTACATAGAACCATTTGAACCATTTTATTTTATCTAATGAGATTAAAGTTTTGAGGAGTTTTATTTTCGTAGGCAATGAAGTGAAGAAAAATAAATAAAGTTGATTATTATTTTACTCAGTTTTAAAATTTTCCAAATTAAAAAAGGCATAGGATATGTATTGCTTGAAATATCATTCTTGCAATTGAAACAACGGTGCTAGTATGTGAGCCCAAGAATGCGAGCTTGTGAGCATTGAGCCTACATTATAGGTACCTATAATATAGATACCACACACTATAGAAGGTGTATGTATCATAAATACCTATAATATGGGTATTTGTAACATATATACCCTATAATTATAGTTGCTTTTAATAGTATATATACCTATAACATAGGTGTGTGGTATTCTAGATTCATGGGCCTACACTCATGTGCTCACATAATAGCAACCCTCCAATTGAAATTATCAATTATCAATTTCTTGTCAAAGTTTTTAGCTATTTATTTAATTTTTCAATCAACTAATGAATCAAATTTTAGTAAGGATTCTTTTGTTGAATTGAATTTGGTCAAAATAATTAGTTATTATTATGGTTATAGATAATTATTCAATAATTTGTAAACATAATTATAATTTTAAGAATAATTCCAATTAAAATATCTCAAAATTTTGCTAAGCTGCTTGGAGATGCAACATTGTAATTGCCAAGTACACGTATCAAAATCATATCAAAATCAAAAAGATTGCAAAACTTTAATTTCTAAGATAATTTCCATGATTTTAGAAGAGATAAGGTTTTAGAAGACGTTCTGTTCTAATATGATGGAATTTCACAACTTCAAAAAGCTCATTCAATCAAAGTACACCTTCAATAGATATAGCCTAAAGTATAATAAGTTGATATGTGAAGGAGTAAACTTAATAAAGACAAGTGCTGAACTAGAACAATCAAAAGTTGAGCTAAATAGAATAAACAATCAAGCTTGAAGAATGGAACAAACAAAAGAAGTCAACTTGGAATGGAGTGGTAATAACATCGAAGAAGTGTATATCAAATTAGAAGAGAAAAATCAAATTTGATCTAATCGTGTGTGGCTTGTTACAAAAGAATGACAAACTTAATAATTAGCCCAATTTGAAAGGAAAATCTTACATGTAATAACAATTTCAGAAATGAAAATATTGAAATCACTTATTAGTACAAAATTATCCTCAAATTATCTACAAAAATTATGGATCAAACTAATATATTGAATCACAATAATTTTTGTCAAGCTTCATTCGATGAACACATAGCACGAGAGAGGAACTAGGACTTATAATTAACCACCATTTACATAGTATGTTTCAACAATAAAAATAGGTGTTTTACAATGAAAACATTTTTTATCACAATACAAGTGAGCCATCATCTTATAAACATGAAATCAATCATTTATTATAGTTAGGTTCTAACACATATATTCCCCAAAAAATAGGCTTTGCTAGACTTCTCACATTAGAAGGGATTTCAACCCTCTAAAAGACTATGAGTTCCCAAAGTTCCCGAATAGTGGGGAACGTTTTCCCAAGAATGATTTGACGTGGTAGTGACACTACCATATTATATAAGAATGTTATGTTATTTTTAAAGAAAAATATTATTTTTATTTAATCTTTTCATAATTTTTTATTCTAGCCAGTAGTGTCTAGTTCACAACATAGGGAACTCAAGGAACTAGCCTGAAAAAATCTTTCTATACCCTCAAATCTCCTCTAATGTTCCTTCTCCTCATTGATTACTCTTTCCTTGTCAATTGTTATTTTTCTCTACCTTCTAAGTAGATAACCAATTTTTTTCAATAAAGTAAAAAGATCTACTACCATTCATTTCACTTGATGCATATAGATGGAGTCAAAATTACAATTAGGTGTTATTTTTACCATATTGAGAAGTGAAAATCATTAGTGTTCAAAAAATAAATAAATAATTTGAAATTTTTTGGTATTTTTTGTGAATTTTCCAAGTCTTGACTTGGAAAAATCCTCAAAGTATTCAATAGGTGCATATTAAAGCACTTTGAGGGAAGACCCAAAATCATTCATTAGAAGCTTGTTAAACCATGAAGTGGCATTTTTCAAGTAAAAGCCATTTAAAACAAATGGTTTATCGTCACACTAGTGAAGGGGTGCTATTATGTAAGCCTAGGAATATGAGCCCATGAGCCTAGAGTATATATTATGTTATAGATACCTACATTATAATAGATGTTTACATTATAAGTACCTTCAATGCATTAGATGAAATTCAATTTCATTAGAAGATTGTTTCAGGCTAGTTCTCCATACTTGAAACCAACCATTGTTGGCCGAAATTGAAAATTATTAAAAATTAATTAATTAAAATTTAAAAATCATTTTTTTCAAAAAATATATAAAAAAAAATCATTTATTATTAACATTTGACGCAATCATCGCCTAGCCATGTCAACTTGCTACTATGGTTGAGTTCCCATAGTTTGAAAACTAGGGGAATTCGCAAGCTTGTTGACTAGGTGAATTTCTTCTAATGGTTGTAGGATATCTACTTATATACATGCTCGAGGCTCACATGCTCACATTTTTATGCTCACATAACGAGCATTGTTGACACTAGTGACACTTGAATAAATACCTATTTGACAAAAATGAATGATAAATAGATTCATATACTTCTACCTTACCACTAACATTTCACTCCTTAACTATTAAACCTAACTATCAAATTGGCAAGAGATCAACTAGCTGGATGAATAGTCTTTCAAGCAAACAACATTCCAATTATCAATCCCTAAAAAACAAAATTAGGATTGAATCTTGAATTTGTCAAAATATGCTCACTACAATCCAATTAGAAAATTTAAAATCCCAATAGAATGATTAGATTCATTATTATTTTTAACTAACATTTGGCATTGATACTAGGAGGACAATCAAACAAGTTAGTTTTCAAGTTGTGTTTATGTAAGAATTACTTGAGAGTGAGAAAAGCTTTTATCAAAATTTTCATCTCATGTAAGTTTGACTTTTTTTCATAAGCCATGTCAACAACATTGTAATTATTGTATAATTCTTCATAATATTTTTATACATTCACAAAATCAAAAGAATATTTTAAAATGAAAATGAAAATGAAAGTAACTCATTCTAGTTTCTTTTATTCACTTAACTATCTTTATCCAATGTGCAATCTAGAAATTCTATTGAAGATTGGTAGGATAAACATTTTTTTTAGCTTGACACAAAACCATTTTGTTACAAGAATTCTAGAATGTAGGATTCTTAATTTTAGTCTTTTTCTTTTAAGCAAGTGTGTTTAAGAAACATATTGCAAGGGGGTTCTATTAGGAAGTCGGAAGAGAGGTTGATTACTTGATTTCACACAAGGTAAAGAACTTGTTAAACCTACAACCATACCATTTTTAATCATTTTTGAATACTACTACTTAGACATCATCTACATAGATGACTACATGCAAATTCTTCCAAATGTTCTTGAAATATGCCATTCATTATGTATTAAAATATTATAAATGAATTCTTTACTAAAAGGCATGAATTGGGATTCAAAATGCTTGCCCATATTCTATACAAAATATCTACTTGTACTAATCTATTTCTTGAATCAAAATTGGATTACAAGTGCCTTCAAATCAATCTTTGTAAAGATCTTGGTTCTTCAAAATTAATCTTAAACTCTTAATATGAGAGACATCTAATAATAGATTTCCTTGTAATTTTGTAATGCCCATTATAATTAGTATACTTGTATAAAGTTCTACTATTTTTATCACCTCAACTACAAGCCACAATATAAGTCAACAACCTAGGGACAAAGAAAAAGAAGTAGTTAGGTTTGAGGTGTGTAAAGAGGTATGAAAGGTTATCTTGAACCATTTATGTAATCCATTTCTAAATACCTTTTGTATAGAAAAAAGAATGAGTGTTGTTTCAATACTAAGGGTTCAATGTTCTCATACTATAGACTATCAATGACTTCCAATTGAAATTGAAATTATAAAATTATAATATCGTTATATTCCAGATTTCAAAATTCTTACAGTTTTAAGTTCTTACAATAGAATTCTTTGTAAAATTTCAAGTTCTATTATTATAACTTATTAACAAAATTTGAATTTGTTGATTGATAAATTTAAAACTAGAAAATCCATTTTAAAATTTTTATAGAAAAGCTTTTTTTGCATCTAAATATTTAAAATTTGGAAAGATGATTCAATCTTTTAGCTTTAAAATTATATAGATATTTCTATTGAAAACTTTCTATTTGATGAAGCTATGAGTTATACCAAGTGTCATCGCAAATTAACCCCTAAAGGACCAAGGTGTGTTTTTTGGCAACATAACTTTTTTGGGCAGGTACGTGTGACTAGAGATTTCCATGTTTTTGGCCCAAACTTTAATAGAAGGTGTGGACGAGGAATATCTTTCATGTGCACTAAATTTCAGGGCATTTGGAAATATGAGTAAAAAGTTATAGCCTAATATGTAGTTTGTTTCTCAACTCGGGCAGTCTGGGCAGATCTGAAAAAATCATTTTTTTCAAAAATAAAAATTTAAAATTGGTTTTCTAGATTTATATATGCATAGAAATCTTTGAATCATTCCATTTTGATCAATGAGTCAAAAGTTATGAGATGTTTTAGTTTGCGGGCAAGTATGGATTCTCTACTCTAAAATAAACTTCGAAGACCGTTATTTAACTCAATTTTCAATATTTTTTGAAAAAAATAAAATCATTAGATGTAGATTGTTTATTACAACATTCCAACCATTGGGATTGGGATTTTTCAATTTCATTAATAAATTGTTAACAATTTAGTATTTTGAATCATTCTCTACATCTTTCTACTTACTATTTTTTTCCTATATGTTGCACAATTCCAAATGATCTGAAAATTTTCAAGCATGTAGCCAACTTGCCTTGAAGAATGAATCCAAAGAAGCACCACCATTTTGGACATTTTTTCATACAAATGTGACCTTGTGAAGTGCAGCTGCCCGTTTTTTCACAGGGCTCAAAAAATGATTTTTGTCACTTCAAATGCTAATATCTTGCAATCTACACGATGTAATTTTCTGAAATTTTTTCCACACCTTCTCAATCTAGTTTACTACAAGATCCTACGGTTACATGTATCCAAAAACTATATTTTTCAAAAATTTGGTACTTGTATTAGAAATGGCAGTTTTTGAGGTTTTTTGGTGATAACATAGTCAAGGAACTTTAGGGGTTAAATGAGATAAGGTTGTATAATTAGTGTGTCTTTCATAGATATAAAGATTAACATTGTTCCTACATTAGAGCTCCATTACTTCTCTTTGCTCTCAATTATAATGCACATATAAATGATAATTATGAAAATTTAAAAGGTTGAAGATATACAATCTTTGAATGCATAATTTCAAATGTTGTGGTTTTTCATTTTTTCATTTCTAAATTATTTCATTTAAATTTACAAAATATAATTAATGGAACTATTAATTTTATTGAATTTTTGAATATATATAAAATTTATGTTAAAGAATTTTTTTAGTTAATTCAAATGAAATAGTCTTTACTACAATTGTACTCAATTTTGTTAGCTAGAATTGGTTGTGTTTGAGGGAAGATATTGAAAGTCAAAATTATGCCATCCTTCCATTTCTAACAAGGTATTGGAGCAAGCAATTATTATTGCTTCATTTGGCAACTTGTAAAGTCCAATTTTTTTAGACATAAATGACTATTAATAAAAAACATCCAAACTCAATGAAGGACCTACAATATAGGATTTTGAATGGATTGTATATTTTGAATAAATAAATTATTTTGATAATCATGTTGTTGATTTTCATTATTGAAAACAGTTTCAAATGAATGCTAATGACATTTTTTTCCTAACAACTAAAATATAAAATGATCAAAGTTGTATTTTGGATAGGTAGTCTTCTTAATTAAACTAAAAATGACATCTTGAGGAATTAGTGATAGACTTCTTTGTCTTATTATCCAATTTTAGACTTATGATTCTAAATACGCTAATAGATTATAAAATTCTTTATTTAAAAATTCAGCAATTTCTACTTGTTTGTAAGTTTGCAAACTTCAATTTAGTGGGTTGAATATCTTATAAATCAAAATCTTTAGTGGATTGAAAGTACAAGTAAATTAAAAAAAGGCAAGAATTATATCCTAAATATCTCAGAGGTACATGAGGAAATTAGAAGTATTAAAAATATATAGATTCTTCAACTTCTTTATGGTTGCTTCAAAAGACAAAATGTTAAGCATTACTAAAGATTAGAAGTTATTAATATAGTTTAATTTTGAAACTTATTTATAAATATATCTCAAATCAATTTGAAGCAATTCATTTTTTGAATTTATCAAATACTCAAATTTTATTTAAAGCATCATTTTTATATAATTTTCGAAATCTTTGATTTCAATTGATTTGTGAAATAGATTTATGAATGAAAACATTAATGATTTCTTCTAAATGTAGAATTTCTAACATTAGACAAATTATATCTAATACTTTATACTATTTTTTCTAAGAAGTATTAATTATAGTAATCTCAATATTGTATAATAAAACTCAAGGACAATTCAATCTAGTATACATTAAAAATTTGAAAAATTTGAGGAAAAACCGAAAAACTATTGGCCATTTAAAAAGTTTTTTGAACATTGAGACAACTTGACTAGTTTTTTGTGAAATATAAAATAAAATATTTTTGAGATAATCTAAAATATCAAATATACAAATATTTCCTTCTAAAATATCCTTCTTCAAACTAAAAAAAACTTTTTCTTAAGTCAAAGGATACTTAGAGAGAAGGAACTAGAAAAGGTCACAAAATGTTTAGATTTCAATATATTTCAATAATAAAAAGACAAGCATTTTTTTATATAGCAATACATCTATACCTTAAATTAGGTTGTAACTTGTTGGTATGCTTGTTTTTTTGTTTATTATGGTGAGATTTCCTAGACCATATGTCCTCCAGTCACATTCTTGGTACCAATGAAAAGTTCTTTATAAAAAGGGGTGCATGGGCTTTGTTTTATGGAGCTCCAACTCTCAGTGGAAAAGATATTGAATTTCAAAGTTTTACGAATTGAAAAATTAGAAAATTACTTTTACTTTTATTTTAGTTGTAACAATGACACAAGGCATACTAATAAGATCTAATCTAATTTCATAAAAATTTGATATTAAAAATGTTGGACAACATTGCAATTGAAGTTTCAAGGATTTGTGTTCAGACAAAAGATCTTATCTAGTTATATCCATGTCTTCTTCATATTCATATCTACGAACATGTACAACTTCTTAAATGTTTTTAAATTCAGCCTCTAAAATTATAAATAAATTCATTTTAATTGTATGATATCTCATTGGTTAGTCTCATCGTATATCAATAGAATTAGATCAGTAATATAATTTTACTTGTGAAGAGTCAAATATATTCATTTCTAATTTAGGTTCAAAGGAAATTAAAGACATAAGAACATGGGAAATTTGGCTAGATTGGGAAGGAATTTAATGGAATTATTCAACTTTCAACCGTGGGACACATGGAATTGTTATGGAGTTTTTTGAGACCATAAGTCTAAATATATATTCTTTTAAAAATGTTTCACACAAGCTATGGCTCATAGATGATTAGTGAAAGAATTTTCCCTCACATAGACATTGTTTATCTTTGTTTTTGTCTTTAAAGTGCCCAATTTTCCTTTAGAATACTTAACCTCCTAATTGGCCGATTGGAATAATATCCTTGGTCGGAGATGGAATATTGATAGTTTTTTTTACCTCCTTTTACTCTTTTAGATATGATCAATCTATATGCTTAACAAATCTAATCTCAAGCTTATATCCCTCTACCAAGCTCTAAAAGCATATGTATATGTAATTCAATAGGTAGACCCCCTTTTCCAAAGTGAATGAAAAAGAGTCAAAGCCTTTTTCATTTGATAATTGGAAGAATATTTGTTGTAAAGATGTAGAAGGTGATTGGGTGAGTGAAAATTTCAAAGTTTCCAATCAGACTTTTTTTAGTGTTAAGAGGATAATTCACTAGACTTTGAATTTAAATATGGTATTTTCCCAATTTGATATTAAATTGTCAGTTGAATGGGAAACTAAAGGATAGTTAGAGTGATTGTTCCAAATGGTGCATTGGCGTATGCCAATTTGGATGTTTAAATGTTGTAAATGACCGCATGAGCACTAGAATCCTGGCCGAATCGGCAAGGTAGGATGTTTGATTTGGCAATAAATAAAATATATATTTGTCTAATTTAGGTCATTAGTGCAAAACCCCAATTGAAACCACATCCTAAACAACATTTTGATGTCATTTAACCTAGTCCTAGAAGAGGTTGAAAGGATATCTAAATGTTGTTTTTAAGGAATTAGGATGTTGTTTGAACATAAGCGTTTAAACGATATTTTTGCAATGTCATTCCAACCATGTAGATTTTAGTTGTGAAATCTATCTAAAATAGACATTAAAAAATTTATAGTCTTTCCAAACTGTAGGTTTTGGATTTTTAAATCTACAAAATTTGAAGATTTTAGGTTTTTGTCTAAATCTATAAACTTCAAAGACTAAAAAAATCAAATCTAAATTTATGAAATTTTTGAAATCCATCAATTTCATAGATTTCATCATAGTACCAATCTTCAAGGAAAAAAAGATATGTATCATCAAGACAAAATTCACTTATACTATTTATTTTTGCAAACCACCTTCCCTTTGAAAATTGTTATGGGATAGTTGTTTCTTCTGAAATCTACCAAATATATTGGTTGTAACACCATTTTTATTTTTATAGAGAACTTGAGTACTTTTGAGGTGATACTATCAAGTATTGGTGAGACAAGTACACTGGAAAGAAGTTATTACAAAGTTTTTAACTCTCAAGGAAATACTTTTGATTTTAAAACTGCAAAAGCAATGCCTATGGATACATCAAGGAGGAGGTATTTCAATGATAAATTAGAGGGCCATAATGAGAAGTCCATGAGAGAGGGGGGAGACAATTTGTCAAAAAATGATACTCGAAAGTGTATTGTGTGTGGAGAGAGGGACATGGAAACACAATTGTTTACATGATGTGGATCCAAATTATGTATTGGATCAATGATATATGGCATAGGCTCAAAAGTACACTACAAATGCTCAATGTTTTTATACTTGCATAGACAGACTAACAAGAAGCAAGTATGTGACAAGTTAGAGTTGTTTGTAATGCATGTTATGCCGACACATTTGATTATTTCCAAAGGCATTTCAAGCAATTGAAAACATCATATTTTTAGTATGGCAAAATGACAAATGTTCATGGAAATACGTGTTAGGGGAGGAAAAGTGTGAAAACATCAACAACTACAAAAAGTCTTGATATTTTTGTATACAAGATTGGATGTCAACAACACCATTGATTGATATGTAGAAAAATGGATAACTAGGTATTACCACTAATCCTACTACCTATGAATACTAGCAAGTTGGATGTGTTTCAATATGTAAACAAAAAAGTCAAAAAACTTGTTGATGGATTGGAATTGTCTATGAGCTTGTTCTGTTGATTTTGGTGAAAGAATTTACCCTTGTGCAAATCCTACCTTTCTCTAGATTTTCAAAGTACTATGACTATTGGGAGTATAAGTGTAGAATAAAATATTGATAAATACAACAATGAAGATAAGATAAAAAAAAGTTGTAAGTGGTGCATATCCAATATCCAATGGAGGAGAGGCAAGACTATCTTTTTTTCAAGAGGTCAACAATGATTACTCGAGTCATGTTTATAATATTGATTGTGGATGGTCTTGATCAAAAGACAACCTTGATACTAAAATTGACAGAGATTGTGAAGAACACTTAGTCTTGATTCGTGAAGATGCATCTACATGGTGTACTTATACTTGGGATTACTATATGAGTAGATGAGTGGATTGATGCTCTCTAGAAGCATGATAGCAATCAAATCATAACATCAGTGATGAATGTAATATGAAACGTGAAGCAAGAAAGGGATCATTGTTGCCGGCATTAGGGATTCAAGACAATAATAATCATAACACCATAAGTCAAAATAAAAACATCTACATGTTTGTTATACATATTGCACTAGTTGGCCTTGATTTCTTTAAGGAATTGTGTCTTTGTTTTTTCATAGTAGGCCACACACATGTAGACATTGATTAAGGGTTCAACATCATTCTAAACATATTAAATAAGCAAACACCACTTCATTGAAAGAGATGTTCAAATTAGTCAAGGGAGGGACATCTTTTACAAAGTTTTTTGTGAATGTTGGCAAACTTGAGCACATTTGAGATTGGAAGGCATTTATCACACTGCATTTGCTACAAGGGGGGGGATCAATTGATAGGCATTATATTTCTACACCATATTGTTGAGTTTTCTTTTATTGAATTAGAATTAAAATCACACAATTCTACTTATGTATGTCACATTAGCATATAATTTTTATTAAAATACCATGCCATTTTATAAAATTCCACCTAGACTTTGACATGGCATTGTAAATTGTCACTAGTGCAAATAGAAGATATTGTCATGTATCCATGTACATATATGAAGGATTTTAAATCTACAATCATAAAATTTGGAAATACACAATTTACAATAAAAATTGAAATCTATATTTAAAAAATATTTTGGCTACATAAAAGATTGTGAAATGTATGTTTACATATTGACAAGTTTATTATCATGTAAAACTTTGTACATTTGAAGAATTCCAAATCAATGAAGAATTTTAATTCTATGCATGAATTTAAAAGTACAAAACTCTAAAAATCAACAAAAAATTTAAATTTACAAGAATATCTAATTCTATTAGTATTTGAAATTATATATAGTAGAGATCTTCTAATTTAATGAATTCCTCCATCTATATAGACTAAAACCTCCTATAGACCCAAACATATTGAACAAAATACAAATGTGTTATAAAATATAAGTTCCATATCTTTTCTAAAGTTTGCATCAATAGAGAGAATATTAAGCAACAAGAATAGAAAGTATCCTTAAAGTCAAAATTTTATAACTACTTATAGATTGAATTCTAATGAATTTTGAAGATTGAACTTCAAAAATTCACCAAAAATAGAATTTTATCTTTAACATTTGAAATTTTCTATGCTTGGTCAACATAGTAGTTTTATATAATTTGTGAAAAAGTCATAAGATATAAGATTTAATGATGAGAATATCAACACTTTCTCCAAATAGTGAACTTTTCAAGACTAAGAAAATACTAAATTGTAGACATATTTTGGAATTAATTGTTTAGTTGTTCATCTTATGTGAAGAGGGTTACATATGGAGGCTAATTTTCCTTATAATAACAGAGAATCAAGTACATTCAATTCACACAATAGGTATAAAAGACACTAATAGATATGAACCAATACAAATTGGCTAGATTGGGAGTCTCATTTTTTTGTGATGTTTCAATCAAGAGGTACCTAGAATCACCTTGAAAATTTGAAATTACAAGTCTTAATGTTGATTTTCATACTTGTATGGCTCACTGACAATTTGTACTTGTGATATCCTTCAATTAGAATTTACTTCCTAATCAAATTTTGCAATAGAGATATAAAGATTTTATATAATTGTAGTAATCCTAGCTAGCTAGGTATGTTGTTTGCTTTTGTATTATCAATCATTGATTGTATACTTGGTAGCACTAAGCACAAAGAACATGAGAATTAGTGCAACTGAAGACTAATTGAGAGACAAGTTGAAAACTATCTTCTTGTTGTGGAAAAGAAGGATAAGCTTGAGGTAAAAGTCATGAAAGTGTTGGCCAATTTCTAGAGATTGGTGACCAAAGAGGATTATCCTAAAAGATTCAATAGAATTTTGGTTGATTTTTGGGTTGATTGGCATATATTGCAAATTGATGATTTGAGCGTGTCATTGTAAGATGTTTGAGAAGAATTGAGGGTTGGCAAGTACAATGAATTAGTGTGCATATAAGGTGAGTTGATGCTTATTGTCAAATTATTAGGAGTAAGATAGTATATTGCATTACGTTACAAGAGAATAATTGTGAGTCTAATTGATGTTTGAATCTAGAATTTGTTGAAGGTAGAATGATGTTTGTCGTCTAGGACATAGAACAAATAATTAAACTAATTATTTTCATTAATGATAACAATGTTTTATAAATCATTTGAGTGCAATCCTTATACAAATTAGAAATTGTGAGTGAATTGTAAATTGAGTCATTAGTTGTACTTGATTGTTTTTATTGTGAGATCGTTGTATAACTTGATTGATATAAATTGTTGATTTCTTGTAAACTCAATGCAAACTGCAATGAGCGCGAGGAGTTTAACACCCAATCAATAATCATTGGTGAGTGATTTTGTGAGAATTAATCTAGTCACAATTTGCATTGACCATTTGAATTGTTCCATAATAGTTTTCCAAAGCAGGTAGACAATCACCTTACTTGTATGAACATTTGGTCTTCGTTACAAATTTTATGTGTTAAATGATTCATGAATAAGTTGAGAGTGCATAAGAAAAATTGTAAATGCAAATTTATGCATTCAATGTAATAAAAAAATTTCATGACCCGTTAGTTTTCTAAAAACAAATTGTTATCCAAGATAGAGTGATCATTGCAAACGCATCACAAGAATGGATACTCACTAAGACAAATTGCAAGAAGCAAAAGAGCATCAATGAGCAAACTTGGAGTGTTGAGCACCTAGGTGTTTGACGAGTGTTTGAATGTAAAGGTTTTTATTGAATTCAAAAGATGTCTTCTTAACCTCATGCCCTACAAATGACAAGACAATCCAACATAAGATACAACATTTTAATTGGCATCCTTAAGTGGAATTAGGCTAGTAAGTAGTACAAAGTTATAACGGACAAGTACACAAAGTGACCAAGGATTCAAAAAGAATCAATGATAAAAACATATATTTATTTAAAAATATTTATAGGCCATTTGACTAGGCGATAGATATATGTGCAATCCATTAGCAACATATTTGTTGACAAAACTTCTAATGATAATGAAATAGAAGTAAGTAAAAAACAACAATATTTCATAAATGGATGTCATAAAATTTGTTCAAGTTGCATAGAGAATTTACTTGTGCAAGAATCTACTTATATTAAATGTAGTGAATGCAAAGAAGAAAACATGTATGATTTTTCTTATTGTAAAGAACTAATGAACATGTGGTTATGCACATCTTTTAAGATTCATGATTTAAAAGAATTTTGTGATATTTATAAAAGATTTCAATCTTAGATAGTGCAAAAAAATGAAAAAAACGTAAAGAAAAAAAATAAAGTCAACACCATTCATGGTACTTCAATACAAATTCAAATCTAAAGGATATGCAAAATTAGAGGTATTAAGACAATTTGGCATTAAAGAAGATATGCATGTCATGATATCTTCTTAATATCAATAAAGGCCCAAATTATGTTTCAATCAAATTGGATGAATAATAATCTTTCCACACTACTGAATATGTATCATCTTTCCCAAAAGACAAAAGCTGGCTACCTTGTAATTTAAACTTTCTTTTGTTGCCTCCTCCCTTTTTATATTGATTTGGAATACTAGATAAAGTTATCATGACATGCATATCTTCTTTAATGCCAAATTGTCTTAATACCTCTAATTTTGCATATCCTTTAGATTTGAATTTGTATTGAAGTACCATGAATGGTGTTGACTTCATTTTATTTTCTTTACATTTTTTTCATTTTTTTGCACTATCTAAGATTGAAATCTTTTATAAATATCACAAAATTCTTTTAAATCATGAATCTTAAAAGATGTGCATAACCACATGTTCATTAGTTCTTTACAATAAGAAAAATCATACATGTTTTCTTCTTTGCATTCACTACATTTAATATAAGTAGATTCTTGCACAAGTAAATTCTCTATGCAACTTGAACAAATTTTATGACATCCATTTATGAAATATTGTTGTTTTTTACTTACTTCTATTTCATTATCATTAGAAGTTTTGTCATCAAACATGTTTTTAAAATAAGCACACTTTAAAGTCTTTGAATAAGGCAAAACACATAAATTTTCAAATTGCACATTAACATAACCTTAGCTTCTACATCCAACTCATGAGCCTTCATCAAATGTTAATTCAATCACATTCTTTGATGTTAAATACTAACATTTTTGACATATTTCATTTAATTTGTATCCTAGTTTTTTTACTTCCATTTTTGTTGCCATAGTGTAAATTTTACAAATCAAATATATAAGAAAGGTCATAGGTAATTTGTGGAATTAAAAATATAACCAAAAAATTGAGATAAGAATAATATATATATATTTATTTCTAAATGTAAAAGTAAGTTAACTAAAGTACAACTCAAGCTTGAGATTAAAGTAAAAGCAAGTTAATTAAAAGATAAAATAAGCCAATTTATTACAAGTTAAGTTAAAGTAAAAGAACTTTGAGTCCAAACTTCAACAACTTGGGACCTATTTTGACCTTGGGACCAAATTGGTACAAAGACAACATGCCATGATACAAATTGCATTGTACAATTCCTTCCTTTGTTCATGAATTCTCTAACAAAATGCCATTTCATGAACCCCTAGTCCTACAACAAAATTCTGAGGCACCATCTCCCACTAGAAGTGTGTGCTCCCGCATTCTACTACCAATGACTGCAATCACATTCACACCCCACACCCCACATAAGCATTGGGTCCCCTCATGTACTATATTTCATTGAGTATACTCCTTTCTTTGGCTATCGTTCTACCTTATATTTTCAAAATTGAAACACAACATTTGATGCACATTTTTAGCATGGGCAATTTTATTGTATTTAACAAACCCCAAATCGGCCTCTATATTGCCAAAATATGTGAAAAAGGCTCACATACAACAAGAGAGGGCTTTCAGGCTATTGCTTTACGAATTATCTCCGAAGCCCATATTTTGACTCAAAGTACCGCCCATGGGCAAAAATAGGGAAAATATTATATCCTTGAAAAACGAAGTACAAATTTAAATGACCACTAAGATATCCAATTTAAGCTTCTTAAAGGACACTTCTTGAGTCCAAAATTAAAATGCTTTAATGCAACAACATCCTCATATTCATAATATCATCAAGAATCTAAGAATAATTCTCTATTTTCAATTAAAAAAGTAAAACTTAAGCATGTTAAAGTAGGTTGGAGGTCTACTTCAAACTTATCTCATCATCATTTTCTTTCTTTCTTTCGATCTAATTGATATTCAAGTGCATTGTCACAAAATATGTAGATCTTGTTTTTTACGATAGGAGTGGTTGAGTGTGTCCCATTTCCTAAAAGCATTAATTGCTAGCTTGACTTCTTGTTAAACCGATTATTTTCCCTCCATTGCAACTACCCCGCTCAACACTAGAATGTCTTGTTCTTGAAGTGTTGTACCTACCATTAAGTGATTGCATGGTGCTTTGTGGCACTACTATGACACTCATTCATAATTTGGTTGTCACATTTCTAAGTGACCTACTCTGGCCACATATCAATTTGAATGCCAAGATCAAACGCACTACTACAAATTTAGAATCAAATTTTTTTGTGAGTGCTCATTGCACATTATAATGCCACCCAACAGTGAGAACAATCTCCCAAAGCTTCATGATGCAATTTTACATGAACCAAAACATTATCACATAAGATAATACACTATCATTGGCGAAGCATTTTGAAAAAATTCTTTACACTTGGGTGATTGCAAGAAACACTTGTCCTATTTTTTTGTCCTCTTGCCCTTGAATGAGTAGTTTTTTGCTCATAACTTTTGCATCATTTGTCCGTTTGTCGTGAAACTTGGAATAAAGGTACATGTGGTAGTTGTGGACAATGAATTTTTTTTTAAATTAAAAAAATTATTTTACTATTTTAAAATTATCCTTGACTAGATGTCTACTTTCGCTATTTTGGAGTTTTGTAGTCCTATTTTTGATCCCGAAATGTGAATTCAAAGCCATGAGTAGGACATGTTGGAGGTCTACAAACATTAAAAGGACTAATGATGAGTTTTTATGAAAATAGCAACATATCAGATGCACACATAGAGTCAAAGACTCAAAGTGACCTTTATTTGTGCAAAGGCTATGAAGAGGGAAAAAATTTCCTACATGAATTTTTTGGTGCAATGCAAGTGCAATCTTCTCTAGCAAAATGGCTTTTATATGGAATTTTTTTGAATTACTAAAAAGGAAAAAGTCTACATACCTCTACTTTGCTATTTTCTACTCCTAGTGGCTTTTGTAGTACCTTGAAGTAGTCTATAGTAGTGCATAGTATTGAATCAATGGTTTAGATCTGCAGGTGCCTTCTATCGATTGTTTAGAACTACAAGCACGTCACTGATATACAATATTGATAGTTCTATATAGTATTGTCAATCCTCTAGCCAAAAACTTTGTTTTTGAGCCAAAAATGTGAAGTGTTTCTTATGTTCATCCACTTAGGCAATTAAGAGCATTGTAAAAAAATTTGTGCATGACCTTAGGCATACATGAAGACAATGGAACGACACAAAATCCGAATTAAATAGAAAGAAAATTTGGATTTAACCGTATTCATTGGATATGGTGGGATATATGAAGAGCCCAAGGGTTGTTCAAAGGTTAAGCAAAATCTCACTCACCTAAACTCCTTGTGCTATTTTTCTAATAATTATTTTTTGATTGTAGAGATCTTAGTTTTGAATATACAAATAGAAAGATATCTTGATCTAGTTTTTTTCCGCCCAAAATGTTGTTGTAGAAGGAAAAATAATTACCTACTTGAAAATTATTTTATAGTATAATAATTTTGTTCCAAGGGAGACAGTCAAGTAGGACAATTCTACACTAATAGATTCAATCCCAAACTCAATAATGTAATCCAACTATATCCAAGGACACACAATAGTGTCACAACTTTCATCACACAAATTCTACACATACATTTTATTACATAAATGATTGATTGATTTCCAATTAAGCTAACACAAATGGACACTTAGGCTAATCATACATTCAATTTGGCATTCCAATAGAAGACATATACACATATGTAACACTATTTCAATCACACAATATCCAATTTGACAAATGATTTATTTCATTTCCATTCCGCACATGTATTACAAAGTTTATTTTTTGCACAATCCAAGTAGTTATCAAGTTCTCATTTTCCAATCTTAAAGTCCATTCCCACGTGAGCTTAGTTAGCACCTCTGGATTTTTGTCAAGAACACTTAGCAAAAGAGCCGCGTCTGTGTTCACATGTGAATTGTAGTGCAAGTAGTTTTATCATGAGGTTCGTGTACTAAAATTATAAGTTTTTTGGAAGAGCATTCATAGTGAAAGAATTTTTAATAAGAGCTTAACCAAGTTTGTGCCTAATTTCTTCTACATTCACACTTTCTTGTGGTTGTTTAATTCATTGGCCTCCTTCTTTGCAATTAAAATGTTCTTGCTTCAACTACGTTGTTAGAGAATGAATGTGCTCTTCCCCCAACACCATGCCAAAAATGATTAATTATAATCTTGAAGTGCATTCATAAATATATATAAATTGAATCTTTTTGGTATATGTTCCACTTGGAACGCAAGAACAATTTAAAAAAAAATTGGTAGTGCTTTTATTTCATGCAGGCTTGGTCTTCCTTATTTTTTGCTACTTGAAGACAATGGTCTTTCATAATCAGCCCTCTCAAATTGAAGTTCATAAGAACGCCTAAATCTATCTAAAATCTTTGTTTCAGTAGATTAATAAGTACATTTTGACAACCACGTTCCTCTCGCTTCTCTAGAAAGAACATGCCATAATGTTGTTCATATCTCCCTACCACATCACAAGACACGTAGGTTTGGAGAATAAGGAAAATGGTAGGTGGGAATGCATTGAAAATTCTCCTCATTCTTATGCATAAGAGCACCCTCCTAAGCATAGGTGGGAACGTACCTTTATTGATTTAACACACAAATTACTCATCTAAGTAGCACTCATTTCTCAAAGTGAATCTCATCAACTCTCACCAAATTTCATTGCTCAAATCAAAGAAAATGCAACCAATTCAGTTGGGGCTCCCATGCGCAGACAAATAACAATGGGTGTCTTACAACAACTTGGAAGGAAGCTAAATAACCAACATTGCCCCCTTTCAAAATCCTACTTGGAAAAAGGTAACCACAATCACAAACATCCCATTTTGTCACGAGCCTAGTAATACCTTACAACCTCAAACAACCTCTAGAGGCCCTTCACAACTTAATGGGCTCACAATGATTTGCTTTCAGTATCACTTGGGTCAAAATTGACTAACACTGCACATGCTACGTACCCACAACATTAGTTCTCATTTTCAACTCATATTGCTAAGTCCCAATCCTTAGGACTTCTAGCATACACTTAACATGACACTTGGCATATCACTTGGTGACATGCAATGAAATTTCCATCTTATTGTGCTAGGACTTGTGGTGGCACTACTTACCATGATCCTAACCCCCCTTGAGTGTCATCCCACTCCATATTAGGCCCGTTGTGCATTTGCTACTTTCACACCATGGCTAATTGAGACTCACAACTCGGGAAATATTGAAAGTGGCCCAGCAAAGAGTGGGAATCTATTCAACTAGTACCACGGAACACACACACAAGTTTCTATAGTGCCTTGAAATTGATTGTGAGGTTGAATCACCAACCTTACCAATCTTGAGTTACCTAGACTTACCAAGGCTCCAAGAGGGAGGGAGGAGGGAGACCAACCCCTCCTATAGTACTATCTGTGGTATTTAATTAACCTACACCCCTTGTAGGTCAAAGGAACTTCCAAAACCCACTTTGGTTTTGGAAGACCACCTATTTCCAATCGAAATCGCCAAGTTACAACCCCATTTGGACTTCTAAACTTCCAAACAATGTAACTTTGAGGCCAAAGCTCCAAATCCCACATGCAAGTACATTTTGGATATCTAAACAAAAATTAAATACCTATGGACTTATCTCTTGTCTCATTTGGATAAAATCTCACAAAGTTATGGCCCTCCAAAGATTCGAGTTCACTAGGAGCAACATCATGCCTTCACCACGGCCCTTCTTTTGGCCATAACCTTAGGTTCATATCTTATAACCTCATAATGTTTGGATTTATAGCTTTCTTGTTTTCATAGCTTTCTAATGATATGTTACATGCCATAGTTCCTTGAAGGATTCCTGTAGAACCCTTCACTCCTAGCCTTTAAGTGTCTTGGCGCTACTAAGACACCACCAACTTTGAAAGGCCATAACTTTTAGCCAACTAGGCCAAATTGCACATTCCTTAGATTATTAGAAGCATCTTTTCAAGATCTTTCCAAGACCATGTGTAATACGCTACCATCTCTTCTCATTCAAAGAGCTATTGCGCCCTATTTGCTTAGGAGTCTCTCATTTCTCCCTTTTTAGACTATTGCAAAGCTTTGGAAGTCATGCCAAAGGTCTCCCTTGCTCATTAGCTAATGCACTTTGGGCACCCCTAGGAGATAGGGGCGTCACACCATTTATATGACCATCTCTGAATCAGTAACCTACACAATCCACTAACTAAAACTCTAATTTGGCTACACTAAGAGCAACTCCAATGGACACACTATTACAAGCACAGTATCCAAATTTTGAAGAGGAGGTAGGTAGACCTCATTCCATGCCAGCAACTTTTAAAAAAAAATTGCTCCAATGCAAACTTGGCAATCCAAACTGCAAATGAACCTTTATTGCATTATAAAAGGAAAGAGAAAGAACATTCTACATTAAATATAGATTTTCATGCAAAATAGAAGAGCTCAAATTTATTAGCACACAAAACAAGGTAAGAAAGGGATGACATTGTTGACATTGGCTATAGTGTACTACCTCGCAAGCTCTTCATATTTCTTCAAAATGCCAAGTAGAGGATGGATAATGACGGGCCCGGAATAACCAATGACCAATGCCAATTGCATTGGGGCGTGTTTTTTTAGTACCCTCCATCATCAAAACTTGGAGTATGTATTTCCATGCAACATTGGAGTTGCTCTAATATTGAATTATCACCCTACTTTGCATCCAAATGGATAATCCTCCAAATGTACACTTCAAAATTGACAATTGGACACCATGAAAAATTCTTGGTAAATGTTTACATTCCTCAGTTGCCCAAAGTCAAGCAACGATTAGAAATGGTTTTGCATTTTGAAATTGAATGTCATTTCCTCAAACATTGTGGCAATTTCTAGATTCTATTGAAAGCACAAGACCAAAAAAAAGGTGAGCTTTTCACAAAAAATAATGAACAATTTCAAACAATAAAAAATAGGAAAATATACCCTAAACCTCCATTCTTAAGTTGTTAACATGATGGAAATAGATGTTGTAGGTTGTCTTTGTGCCCCTTCAACTTTTTCAAACATAAAGAAAGATCAATTTGAATAAAGCACAATTAAAAAACTAAAACTGAAGTACATATATGTAATGGTAGACTTCCATGTAGTTGATAAAACCGTCCTTCAAACCATAACAAAAAAGTTGATAGGCACAAGTAGAAGTGACAATAGTCTTTTAGCAAGTGTGGTATAGGAGATTTGTATAAGATAAGTCAATGTATGCTAAAAGAAGGCTACAATATGCACTGACAAGTATTTTATTTCTTCATTGAAATGTTGTTGTACCAAAAAAAATGAACGAAAAGGAAACAACCACAATCTAGAACCATCTAAAACAATTATAACTCTAATACAAACTATCATGTATTACTTGCACAACTAAGGCCATTTAGAATTGAAAAAATTCACTACCTTCACCATAACCGTATCCCAAACCTTATATTAAGCTTGTTGTAATTCTTTGCATTCAATGGAAGGGCCTAGATATATAAGAAGAAGTCCTAGGAAAATCCAATTTGTTTGGAAGGGTTTGGTTGAAGAATAGGATTGGATTGCAACAAATGACAATTTTCCTAATGACATTGTAAAGATTGTAAATCTTTGAAAGAGTGACATACAAGTGAAGAAAGTCTACAAACAATAGCAAAAAAATAGACAAAATATGTAGCCTAAGTGGGATACTAACAAAAAAATAGAAAATTGTATGAGTCCAACCTATACAATGTAGTTTAATCCTTGGGTCTTCAAATTATTTTATTCTTAGAAATAATAATAAAATATATTTATGGAACATTCTTAAAAGATTTTGGGATAATTTTATTTTTAGGGCATTATTTCCAAGGTACTATAAAAGATCCCTTGGATTCATATGTATATGAGATTGTCCCCTAAGAATGTACCACTTGATAGTATATAATGCATACTTCAAATAAAAATAAAATTTGAAAATAATAGAGGATTTATGTATGAGTTTTATTCAATTGAGTGTGAGTCAAGAGAAAATGTTGAATGACATACTATAACTATTGGACCTTGATAGTAAAGGAATGAGATAAATAAGAGGTAAAGAGTGAGGTTGTGGATTCAAGAAACCTATATAGCTAGTACAAGTTGTGGCGCTTCTTTGCCACCCAAGGTTGAAAATCCTAAAATTTGTTTTAATATCTTGACCATTCGTAGCCTCAACTCAATAATTGTACATTCTATTATCATTCGACATTTTATAATATACTTTTAAATCTATATATCTCAAAATGCAACATTAGCCAAGTCAATCAATCAAAATGCTACACCAAGCCAATTCAATTGTAGACCAACATATTCATATTGATTTTTTTGCTTCAATTTTGACAAGTGCCGAATGAAAAGAACCCATTTTAGGAAACAAATGAATCAATACAAGTCAATCACCTACTAATTAGTGCCCGTTTTTCAAGGAGTGTCTACAACACCTTTTCTATTTATTTATTAGGATTTTCACAATTGAATCCAACTTGAAGGAAAGGTAGGAGGTCCATAAAGTGCTCATCCAAGAGTTGAAACCTAAATTTGGGGAGGTGAAACTTCTTGAAATATTTTTTAGTAAATTTTCCTTGAAAGACAAATAGAATTGGTATATAACCTAGGTTGTTTCATATTTTTTGGAGCTTGGTAGAATTAGTTATGGATTTTTGAAGTTGAAATGGCATAGGGCTCTAAAATTGCCTGCCTCCTCAAATGTACACTATTTATACATTATTGGTACAACAAACAAACAACATATACAAATAATACAAATTTGAAGAGGTGGGCAATTTTAGAACCTAAATGCTTTTAGAAGCTCCTACATTATCTAAAATATCAACTCCATCTTCTTCTCAAATCCCTTTATATCCAGTTATTTAAGCAACTAATGTCCTAAATGGCATTTGAGGCCAAACATCCACTAAATTTAAAACATACTTGTTTCATTATTTGTTAGAAATTTGAAATGAACCAAGATAACTTAGGCATGGCTGGTGTTCATCCATTAAAAGAAATTTTGTTTTGGGAAGGTGGAAGTAGGATTATCAACTTGAAAGGTGCTATAGAGATAAAATCTATAATTCATCCAAATAATTGTACAACTCAAAGAGATAAAAAAAATGAAACAAAAGAAATAGCCAATGTTTTATGGAAACCAACAATGCTAGTGTGTGAGCATGAAAATGTGACATGTTAGCCTTGAGCATATCTATAAGTAGATATCCTACAACCATAGAAGGTGCTTATAATATAAACACTTGTAATATAGGTAATTATAACATAGTTATACTATAATCATAGAAAGTTTCTATAATGTAGACACCTATAACATAAGTATATAGTCTTTTAGGCTCATGGGCTCATGTTCCTAGCTCACATAATAGCAACCTTTAAAGAGAAAATATAAATGGAATTAAGAAAGTGGCAATTGAGATTATGACTATTCCCATGACATTGTCAAGTAAAGGTTGGTTTGTATACTTGAAGTTATGTGGAGATCTAGTTCACTCTTACAAGAAATTTATAAAAAAAGAGGTGCTATGCAAAATTTTTGTTTATAGGAAAAATATGGCTATATGAAAAAAATGTATTTAAAAAATAGATTCAAGTTTTGCATTTTTTGCATAAAAAAACAAATGTTTGGGATAAAGATAAGATATCCATACAATTAGATTTTGAAAACATTAATAAATGTATTCTAGAACAATTTTGAAAGATTTTCTATTATAAATTCATCACAAATATCATTTTTGAGTTTACAATCTAATTTTTTTATAATTGTTTAAATTTATAATTTCCATTCTTTTGTGAAAAATAAAAAAATATTTATGACAAAAACAACAATACTTTGTTTATGCAGTAAATTTCTTAACATCAAGTAAACACTAAACACTTTGTGCTATTTTTAATACAATTCTCTTTCGACTCAATTTGAATTCTAAATATTCAAAGATAACCCAATCTTACCTTCATTTAAAAATCAGAAAACTAAAACTTTTTTTTATGACCAAAAAGGTTGTTTGAATGTAGGTAATAATCTTAAATGGATGATTGGGCATTTAGGGGTTAATTCTTGGACTTTATAGGATTGGTGGTGTCGTCAAAGAACCCACACATTGAAATTTAGGCACTCTAAGCAAAAAATATATGTAAATTGACATACATGTTCAAATATGTGTATAATGTACTCACATGTGAGAAAATATAGGAACTTTATTAAGAATAAAGCAATATTATAGAATCAATTTTTATTTTTATAAAAAAGAAAAAATTCATATGAAGTGTTATTAAATTTCTTAAATTCAAACATCTTTATTAATGTCGTTTGGAAAATGTCACTGCACTCAACTAGTAAAATACTTGATTCTGTTTTCTTCTTCTCTCTCCTTTTAATCTCTTACAAATTCTATTTTTCTCAATTTCTTTCTACTTCTTTCTTTTTAATTTCTACCTCTCTCTTTCTTCCTTTCTCCATTCTTTTTCCCTTTTTTTTGCATTGAATTATCATCTAGGACTTGCATCCCCAAATCCATTTGTCCCAATTCTCTAGTACAAAGTGTTTCAAAGAGTTACCAATAAAACCTAAAACTATCATTGTAGAATGTTATCAACTTCAAAGTAATGAAGTCTTTAGTGGATGATTTTTAAGTATTTACTTTCTAAAGATGATTGAATTCAACAATGAAACCATAAGACACATTAAAAAAATTCCTGTCATGAATTTGAAAATTCTCACAAAACTTCTTCAAATTTTTATATTCAAAATTATGAAAGAAATTTTTTTGCCTACAAGAAAAAAAATACAAAAAACCTTTAGTTGCAACATTGACTCTATAAAAGAGCATCACCTTAGAACAAAAGCTTGCTTTAACCCCTAAATGCCCAAGGCCTATTTGGGGTTTTTTGGTATTTGCTCTCAATTGAAGAAAATGCCAACATTTTGATAAGTTGTATCAATTATTTTTGAATTGTAACCGTATAAATTCAAATTAGACATGTTAGAGATCACGGAGGAAAATAAAACACAACAATATCACTTACGGTATGAAAGATTATAATGTTTTGACCATGAGGGTGTTAAAACTACAGAAGTGATGTGAAGCCTTTCAATCCTCTTTTCACAAGTCAAATCTAAAAAGTTGGTGATCAAAAATATATGGGGTTAGAGGGCCTAACATACATAACTCCAATCAATTTATGGCTTCTCAAAATCTACTCTACAATTTTTTTGAATGAATTTTGAATGTGATTATTTCTCCAAGATCTAGTGTATTTGAGGCTCATTTTCAAGAGCCCTCAACACTATGGAAAGTCAAAATTGCAATGGGTACCCTTGCACAAAATCTTGAATAGAAAAATCACTATCATTCATTTTCAAAATCGGATTTTTGATGCTAAAACTAGACTTCAAAGAGAACTTCCCCAAAATACAAACTACTAAAAATAGAAAATTGGTTAGGTTTTATTTAACTCCAAAGTTTTGCAAACACCAGATTTTGGTGCCTTGGGCATTTTGAGGTTAAGTTAGATCCCCCCTCAATTGGCCCCAGTTCCTTTCAGCGAAGGAATGAAGGATCCAAGACTATACAAGCGGCACACTTAGAGGTCGGCTAAATTAGCCGGGCATTGCATTCCGGGGAACTGAAGCCCCCAACTAAGATTTTCAAGTCCACTCTAAGACTTGTCGTCTCCGTTGCTCTCACTAAGCTTTTCTCCCTTCAGTTCGTATGTTGCAACGAAAGCCCAAGCTCCCCGAGAGCTTCATCAAACCCTAGCCAAACCCCCCTCTCGCCTTCGCGCCATTGCACCTTCCCCCGGACGACGCCATCGCTCGTCGTCACGTGCTGTTCGCTGGTCCTGCTGCTGGTTTACGGCCACGCAGTTGCGTCCCCTTGCAATTCCAAGGGAGCGCCAAGCCACGTTTTTATCCATCCGAGGTCAGTGCTAATCAAATGGTGTGTGTGTTTGTGTTTGTGTGTGTTATAATTCTGGCTTCTCTTTTGCTGCGCTAGGGTTTGGAGTCGGTGGGGTGGGGAGTCGCCGTTGTGTAGCTCCTGATCGTCAATTCGGGATCCGATGAGGCTGATTTGAGTGGAGTGAGAATATCTCGGTTCGGAGGTTCGGGGTTCTGAGTTCGTTCGTTCGGGAGTTTAGGAAGACGGCAGCTTGATGAGGGGATCAGCTTTGGGAGCTAGAGCTGTAAGGTTTTACGGTATGACATGGAGGGGGCTTCATCACAGCAGGGACAGAGCGAGGGTTTCAAATTTTTATGGAGAATTGTTACTTTTGAGGTTGGGCATATGGCTGGTGGTCTACTGGTGCATACTAGGAAGCTTATGTTAAGAGTGGGAAGGCTTCGATGATGACATTTCTGTACATGTCGTCGTGTCAATTTAGGTGAATGAAATGCTTGGGGTTTCTTAGTTATGGGAGCCAGGAAGCACTCATCTTCGTTCAAAATGAGTTCCTTAGCAGGGGGCAGTTTAGTCGAGTGCGTTTACTTACGTGCAGGTGACCTAATCCGGTTTGTATTATGCTGCATACTAGGAAGGTTGTTATGCTAATAGTGTGAAGGATTCAATGATGACAATTTCTCTGACATGACCATATCAACTTGTCAATTCTGGCGAATGAAATGCTTGAGGTTTGTTACTGATGAGAAGTAGGGAGCGCTCATCTCCATCGGAAATGAGTTTCTGAGCAGGGGAACAGTTCAGCTCAGTCGAGTAGTCATGGTACGTATTTTCATTTATATGCAGGTGACGTATTCCTGTGTTTGTGTGGGTTTTCCAGGACTCTGTAAATATTTGATCCGGGATGATGGAAGACGACTCGGAGTGGTTCTATTGCACGCCCTAGATTTGAGGCAATGATAAGAGTTAGGCCAGTGCACCTACCATCGCATGGTTGAAGTGGTAAGGGCTAGGGCCGGGAGCCTGTTTCCGAGGTTTCAGCGATCGAGCTGAAGAAACGAGATAGTGCGGTGCGTGATGCCGTAGCGGTCCGGTCCAGGAGTTCCTGCAACCTGATTGGTGCCGAGGTCGGCTGCTGCACTCCGTAGCAGATGAGTTCAAGATACGACGATACATTCTGGGAACTAAATGTACCGCTTCCTGTATGATAAACTAGGAGAGTGCGAAATTTCCTTTGAAATTGGTTGATCCCTTCGCAGACCGCTGCCTAGTTCTTAGAGAAGCAATGGCTTCCATACAGAGGTTGGACACGACGAATTTGAGCAGTCCCGATGCGGGTTTGCACAATGTTGGCTCGCACCGGAATTTTGGTGCTGCTGGCTTGGAGAAGTCTCATAGTTTCCGGGAGAGTCATGAGGGTCGGGTGTCTGGGCCATCGACCTCCCACAGCGAGGCTCTGCCTCTTACGAGCTTTCTTCTCCTCGACAGCATAAGCTTGCCCAGTGCCAAGTCGACTGCTCAAGTTGAGCTCCGAAGGGCCATGAACGCTTTGAGCGAGGATCGAGTGATCGAGGACTCGGGCCTGGGAAACGTACAGTCTAAGCCGTTGGAGAGTTGCAGTGCCGAAGAAATCAGACGCATGAAGCTTGGGCTTCAGGAATGCGCGATGCGGGCCAAGTACGTTATTCTATTGCCGGCTCAGTCGCGGTTTTTGTTTGGAAGCAGTCCAAGGTTGAGAGATTTGATGTGTCAAGTGGAGTGTGTTAGAACGGTATGATAGTATTGGGGTTGATTGGTTGTGATAAGGGTAGGGATGGCTCTGTTGGGGGAATAAACATGAGGGAATGAGTGTAGCTGTGGTGCGGGGCTCTGAACGATTGGATTGAATGTGAATTGGCAGAGAACGCGTGCGACACCTATCGGAGGCGGTGAACAAGGTGGACAGATTTATTGCAATGCAGAGAAAGAGAATTAGAGCGGACAGTGGTGCACATGATCGAGCATCTCATGGGGGTCCAGGTCCTAGAGGTGCAGGGTTGGGGCCTGCGACGAAAGGCAGCGGTCGTGGTGCTTCGAGTAGTGGTGAGGGTTCAGGGATGGGGATGGTTTCGAGCATGGGGACACAGAAGGGAGCTGACAAGAGTAAAAGCGGGATGATCAACAAGCGGATGAGGACTTCTTTGGCTGATGCACGGGTAAGCACGTTTTGTAAATTAGAACTAACTTATTTTTAGGGTTTGCAGAATAAACTGCGATGAATTGGGTGTTTTTACGAGTTTGTGACGGGTGAGCTCGGGGGGTTTGCAGCCTGAGGGGCGGCCAAGCAACTTGAGCGTGCAGAGATCCTCAGGGGTACAAGAAAGAGACCGGGAGAGCCCTCGGCCAAGTGGGTTGGTAAGTTGCTCTGTGGAAGAGAAGGATAAAGGTAGTGTAGGAGGCAGTGTAGGAGTGAGCGAAGGATGGGAGAAGACTAAGTTGAAAGGACGACGATCAGCTACCGTGAAAGCGGAGGCATCATCTGTAGTTAGCAATGTGAACGGTATGGCTGATGCGGAACGAGAGCAGAAGGGTAGTAGTCAACAGCATCGGGTTGGTGGCGATGGTCGATCACGTCCGAGCGAGGGCCATGGTTACAGGTACGTGAGTATTGTGGAGATGTTGTTGGAAGGAATGATTGAGGTGTTATGCAATTGGTTGAGATGCAGTGATTTAAGTTTTGGTGATGGATTTTGAGCAATTCGTCCGAGTTGTGGGAGTTTGAGTGAAGGTTTGAGGTGTGCCATTGGAAGAGACGGACGTGAATGTTGGTTTATTCTGAGCTGGATGTGGTATATGAGGTGAATGTGGAGTGGTTTGCAGGGACCATATGCTTGTATGTGGCATCGGTGTTTGTGAATATATTTTTCCTGTTGTGTCCTGGAATTCATTGAAGCAGGCATGGGTTTTTGGAGAGTGGGTTTTCGAAGAGTGGGGTTTTCGATGAGTGAGGTGTTGATGCGTTCTGGTTGTGAAATCTGGGAAATACGAGGATGTGAAGGTGATCTTGTTGTTGGTATGGCAGGTCGGGACCCGTGCATGGTAGTCTGACCGCGCAGAAAGCGGAATCAGTTGTGCTGGCCAATGGGTCTGGTATACGAGGGAGCAAATTGGAGGGTGACGTTGGATCACAGTCCGTAGGGAAAGCGGATCGGTCTGGTTTGTCAGAGCGGGAGCGTTCGAACGGCAAGGCTGTAGCCAAGTACGTGTTGTAAATTGCTTGTTGCGTGCGGCGACATGTTTGCGATTGGGCTGTGTCCTGTTGTGTCCTGTGATACTGAGCTGCGATGAGACGGTGATTCTGGTGGAAAGTTGGAGTTGGTAATGTGGGTCACGTTTGGATATGTGAATGCTTTGGGGATGTGTCTTGCAGACCGGTTAGTCGGGATGAAGGGCGTGCACCAAGTCTGGGGATAGTACCGAAGGCTAAGGGAGCGAGAGCACCGCGGTCGAATTTGGTGGCTGGCGGTAGCCAGCCCGGGCAGATGGGTCGTTCGTCATCATTCCCAGAGGTTCGAGAGAAGTTGTCGGTGACGAGTCCAGCGAAGGCACAGGTTCCGTCCGGGCCGATCAACCGGAAGAGGGCTGCCCCGTCGCGGTCATCATCCCCACCTGTTGCGTCATGGGGTAGCTCCCGACCTCAGAAGAAAGCACGTGCGCGACGAGTGAACGTGATGCCTCCTGTCATCTCAGTTCCTGCAAAAGAAGAGGCAAACGGGGTGGAGGATCTGGGTACCGCTTCCCGGGAAGGAAGTGCTTCGGGTGCAGCTCCAAGCTCAAGGTCAACCCCTGCAGTCACGGGCCTGGGTGTGAACCTGCCGAAGCGAGCTTCAGGTGGGCAAACTGCTCCTCAAAGTAAGGCACAGACGGAGCGGTTGTCAGTTTCTGTGGGGCCTGCGGTGAGCGAGGTATGCTTGGACGACGGGCAGAAGAGTAAGGGGAGACGGCGCAAGCAAGAAGAAGAGGAAGGGGATCAGAAAGTGTCTGGCACGAGTGAGAAGTCGGGATCTGTGGTGGGGACGACGAGCAGAGGGCTTTCGGTAGTAGGGGAAGAGAGTGGAGGGGGGGATGGGGTGAGGCGGCAGGGGCGGACAGGTAGGGGTCCCGTGACACCGCGGGTGGTGGCGGTGAGCTCTCCGATCGAGAAGGTGGAGATTTCACCGGTGATTGTGAAGCCTACAAGGGTTGGAAGAGCGACTGTGGAGACGAAAGTGGCAGGGTAGGTATTTGACAGTGATGGAAGCATGGTTGGATGTGAGTGATAGTGAGATAGATGTGCTCCATTTATGCCTGAGTGGTATGTTTTGTCTCGTCATGTCTACCTTTTCTTTGTTCTAGTTTTCTGTAAGTGTTATCTGCGTTATAGTAAACCTTACACTCTTTTCGGATAGCATGATCAGTGGTGAGTGCAGATAAAATAGTAAGTTGTCGATTATTTCTATTTCTGGTTTTAGTTTGGTGCTTGCAAGGCCTATTATCCATGAGTTCGAGTATGCTGTGTGCTGTGATCGGAAGTGGGAATTTGGTATGTTGTTTATTGTATAGTGGTCCTGGTGAGAGCTACTTGGAGTGAAGGCCTTTGATGTGGTGTTGATATTGGTATTGTCCGCGGTTGCGTATTCGTGTGATCGGATGCAGAGTTGGGCGCCCAGCGAAGAACGGCAACAGTGATCGCAAAATTTCAAGCAGACCAAGACGTTTACTGAACAGTAACGGAACTGAGTTTTCTGGTATGAATCCGATCCTTTCGTTATTCTGAAATTATGATTGTGCGAGTTAGATGAAATGGAAAGAATAATTCGTTTCATTCCAGGATTTAGCAAAAGCCTGCTTTTGTCCAATGGCGTAATTTGTTCTGAGTTCTGTTTTTAATACTCAGGTGAGGAGGAGGAGGATCACGAGCAACTCTCGAGAGCCGTTCAGCAAGCCGTAGACTTCAGTGGTGAGACTCTAGTTTGACAGATATGTTGCATGTTCATTTCAGGTTTTTTGTAATGCTTTTCTTTAGAATGACTTTGTTGTGGTTTTTTGTGGGGACGCATCTTGTTTCGGGTTGCAATACTTTAATATGATAAATTTACTTTCTTGATAAAATATTCCTTAATGGAGGGCTTCCGATCAAGTCCTCGAAGGATCACGTTGTGAAGTATCGTTTGCGATTGAAACCTGTTTTGGGCTCCTTGGTCCTTAGAGGCTTAGATTTTTCTCGTTTTTTCTCGTTTTTTCTTTCCATTTTATTCCTTTTAATTTGCTGTTGTAGTAGGAACAGACTCCTTGAGGTCTCACGCACAGCCTTATAGACTGCTTTTTATTTCAAGACTACTTGGACAAGTTCATCCTTATCCAACTTACATCTATGTGTGCAGCATTGGCGTGCCATAACAGTTTCTGGAGACAAGTGGAACCATACTTCGCTTATGTTACTGCGGATGACCTTTCTCTTTTACATAGACAGGTATTTTTTCTCCTGTGTCATACTTAAGTCACTTCTTTTTGATTCTGGTTGCACTTTTATGACTGATGTATTTGGTCTCGTGACTATACCCAATTTACTTGCAATATTCCAAGTTGACACCTTGAATTTTTATGAAGTATGATCGAGTGGTTTTTGATGACGAAATCTTTTGTCCACTTTTGTAGATGGCTATGGCTGACGAAATTATCCCCACTTCCCAATCTCAGAGTGAGGGTGCAGCAGTCAAATCCCCAACTACTGGTGATAGGGTCTCAGACAGTGATGAAGTGAAGAATTGGAACAGCGTGAGAGAGCAGAGCGCGAAAGAAGGAAATCTCAGGAGGGGAAGGGTTGGGGGGTGGTATGACAAGGTCTTTCCATTGTCACAACTACTACTATCTGCGATTATTAGCGAAAGGGAAGACGACGATCGTCAGAAAATAACTGACGAGTCCTGTCCGGATCGAGATTCAGATTCTCCTCTGCATCTGAGTAACCACAGTGAGATGGATTATGATAGAAGGGATGCAGAGGGCGAGTCAGATGTAGATAACTTGAAACCTGAGTCTGAGTGGTGGAGTGCCGGGGCCAAAGAGGGAGGTTATGGCAAAGGCTCTCCTACGTCTGGCGGTCAAGGGAGTCGCCTGAGGGCTGAAGATCAAGGTTGGTTTGTAGCTCTGCTAGGATCTCGATGTGTGTTACAGAATTTGCTGTTTTGTGTTTTCCGATGGAATTCTGCAGTGCCTTCGGGAATTTCTGGATTCCTGTATCCCTCCAATATATGTTAATTATTGGGTATTGATATATGTCTGACTGTAAATTGTACCTGTAGAATTGTCCTGTAGAGTTTACGAGGATTGTAGTGGTGACGAGCAATTGTACATTGGTGATGTGGCAGACGGGGACGACATTCTTTTTCGTAGCAATGGCCCTCAATCGGCTGGGTCGGATTTGGGTAATGGTGGGGAAGTTTCTGTAAGGGATAGCCAAGCAGGATTTGGTAGGCAGTTAGGAAATGGATTGATGGATTGGGATGAGGAATACCGAAGGATGAGCCTGGATGATAGGTTATATTTGGAGTTGAGCAGCATTGGGTTGCTACCTGGACAATCGGTATGTGGGCAAGGCTTGACTGAGATTGTGTGTTTGCTGATGAGCAAGTGGGTTGCTTAGGGATTTTTTGTGGCTTTGATTTTTAATGTGCATATCTCTTGTTTTTTAATAGGCAGTCGTTGTCGCGACCGTGCTAATTATTGAGCTGGCACTAGTAGTTTTTCGGAGATTCTCTTAGGTTGACTTTTATCCTATCTTATTATGATTTTCCTTTTTATAATGACAGCAGGTTGAGCACCAGGACCAGGAGGTGGATGATATTGGTGATGAGTTGCGGAGACTTCAAACGGATCTCTTTGAGCAAGTAAGATGCATTGGATTCTGGATGCCTTTAACAGCATATGAAAAGGAAAAAAATATGAATATTTTGTAGTTGCCTGCAACGACTCATGCTACGTGGTGCTCGATGTGCAGGTTTTGAGTAACAAGGAGCGTTTGTGTAGACTTGAGAGTGCAGTTGTAGAAAAAAGAACGATTGAGGAGAGGTATGACCAATCTGACATTTCTGTTTTTGAGTTGAAAAGTCGTTGGAGGTATCATCGAGTTGCTATCCATCTCTACGTGGTGCAATTGTGCAAGAGTAACTGGGTTCTCTTTATATTAATTTGCGGCTGCTCTTATGCAGGGCTCGTGAGAAACTTGCCATGGACAGACTGGTGGAGCTGGCATATAAGAAGAAATCGGTACATTTCTAAAATATGTCTATTTATGTTTTAAGTAAATTTGGGACTGCTGTGAAGTCATCCTGGACTATTTTTCCATAGGAATTGTCCCTGTTATCTTTTTTTTCCTTTCCCTCCCATCCTCCCTGGTCATGACAGTCTACTCAGGCAATTCTATGGTAGTCATTGACTATATTTATTTCCAAATGTAGGGCGGTCGTTCTGCGAAGGGAGCTGCTGGAAAGGGAGCAAAAGCAGCTGCTCTGGCATTTGCAACGCGGGTTTTGGCGAGGGTTCATGATTACGAGGCTGGTCATAGTTGTTTAACGGATCCTGCCTTGCGAGATCGTCTTTTCTGTATCCCTCCCAGTCTAGTAGAATCTACTCCGGATGCTGCCATGGATGCCGGCGCCGTTGCAACAACTGCCGAAAGAATGGCGTCCCCAACAGGTGCACTTCTTTTCGGATACTGATCTTTCCCGATCGATCTTTTGATGCTGTATATTCGTATTTAGATTTTTTTATCTCGCTTCCAGAGTTTTTTGTTCGATCTTCACAGTTGTCTACTCCTATCTCTAGCATATGTCATGTTCAGTGTCATTCTTCCACTCACTGGATCTTGGTGCCTCGAGTTTCTATCTGAAAGTGTGAAGAGTAGTCAGTTCGACAATCTGGCGTTCGTATACGGTATGCCGTCACTTACAAGTCCTGGATCATATCAGGTGGAACAATGTTGGTAGGAGTTTCTGCTGGTCACCGAATGGAGGAATCTGAGAGGCCCCCGTTTAACGGACAGTCTTCAGCCATGGATTACAATCGTCTCAAGGAAGAGGCCTGGGTGTCGCGAGCTAGGGATAGAGAGGCCTTCTTAGAAGATGTCTCTGGGTACACAAGCACTCGTGATGTGAACACCTTGAGCTCGAACGGCTTAGGTGGAATCAAAGGCAAGCGAAGTGAACGAGATCGGGATACCAAGGGAGGGGCGCCACCAAGGACAGCTCCAAGTAATGCCAAGGGTGAGCGGAAAACGAAAACGAAGCCCAGGCAAAAGACGGGACCAGTGTTGAAGCCATTGCAGGGCTTGGTGGCGAAGACAGCAGATCAGCAGTCTGGCAAGGTCAGGCCTTCGAGTCATGAGGGCTATGGTGCAAGACATGCGACGAGGAGGGAAGAACCAATGCCAAGCTTACCGGTTTTCCAGGATCTGCAGCCGGAACCCGACGGACCACTCGATCTGGATGGCATTCCTCTACCGGGAATGGAAGAAATGAACATGGATCAAGCGGACATTGGGTCATGGCTTGACTTCAATTTGGAGGACCCGATGCAACAGACAGACGACGGCCTCATGGGATTGGACATTCCCATGGACGACTTGTCCGGGTTGATGATGATCTGAGCATTGAGTTGGCGGGGTTTGACGAAGCACGTCGCCCTCTTATGTACATTGAAAGTTGCCCTCAGCAAGAGAGAGGTCCAGAGGCGGTTACCCAAATTAGGGGGACCAGGGATGCTGTTTGCAGGACGGGGTCTGAGGTTAAATAATGGATGTGGTGGGAAAACCATCATACTTGTACGTTTACAAGGTTGAGAGTTTTAGGAATTTTTTTCAACAGAACTAGCGATGCTGTTCAATGTATATGAAAACGCATTGGGCTGCGTTTGAACGCAGCCGTGTCACTGTGACTCCAGAGTCCAGATAGTGGATTACCATCTTGTACCAAAATTTTCTTCAATCATTTTCATTCTTCGACGGATCAGTCAATCTGATTGACGCAGTTTTGGCCTGGTGCACCTCAGTCGAATAGGAAGCCAACAATTTCCGAGTGATACCAGCTGGAGGACTCGATAGACCTCATGCCGGCTCTTCTCGGCAATGGAACTATTCCCAGGTTCCATTCCGCGAAAACTTCTTATTTGACCGAGGCCTCTTGGGCTGGTTTGTACTCCCCTTTCTATTATGCATCGGGCATTCGTCCCTTTTGTTTCAAGAATAAAGTAGAAAATTCGAATGCCCCGGTCAAATTTTGATTGTGATGAACTGGGCCACACAACATTCTAGAGCAATATTTAGCGATCCAGGCACTCCCTTTCACTGTAGCTGCTTTATGGCTGGCAGTGACTGCACGTTCCCACAATAAGTTGGTTTGCTGATTGCCCACACTTTCATTCTTGAACTCAAGATACAAGATGATCTGCTGGGTGTGAACCAAAGGAGATCTAGGAATATCCGGGCATCTTCGATACCCCAATGCTTCCTTGGACTAGCAGATGAACGGAAGGTGTTGGCACTTCAGGAGAGTGCAGAATGTCGGCACGTTTTGGTTCAGCGCAAGGTTTTGTGTCAGAGGCTTACTTGGAACTCTTTCGCCTACAGAAACTGACTCATAATCGGGTGTCATCACAGGTGATTTGTTTCCAAATTCGACCCTGTGATTCTGAGCTCGAGACTCTCATCTCATAGTACAAATTTCCTCCTGAAAAATTTCAAACTGTGTTTGCTCAAATCGCCTCCATTCTCAGGGCAAAAACTCTCGAACTCAAAGGTTTCCAATACTACAGGGGCGTGAAGTGACAGGCATGTAAATTCCCAAAAAATCTTCTCGAGTCTATTATAAAATCCTGGGATGACAACTGAAAAGTGGGTCCAGTGGTGGGGTCTGGATGTAAAAGGCCATACGGATAGCATCCGCGCTGGCTCTCTCCGTCTCTCCGTCCTCTGCCAGCCAGCCCTCCTCCACGCTTCCTCTCTTTTCTGGCTCCCACGACCCTTCGCTTATCCAATTGTCACTAACTGCTGAGGAGCTTCATATCTGCGACATCTTCGTTATAAGCTTTGTGCTTGGAGACACCATGGCTGGAACAACAATGTCCGCTCTGACCAACTGCGGGTTGCAGCGCGGCGCCGTGCACCACAGTCTCGTCACAGGCTCCTTCAAAGCCAACGACGTCTCGGCTTGCAGCGTCTCGTTCCCCGCCATCCATTGCTCTTGTAAGTCAAGCCCCTTTACTGACCAGTTGTGTGTGGTGGGTGGGTGTGGGTGGTGGGGTTTTGTCGTAATGGCGTGAATTAGCTTGGGAGGATTTTGCCCTTGCTCATGGACGAGGTAGAGTCTGAATTGACGGCGTGGTTCTGAGAAAGTGGGCGGACTCGGTTTGGTAAGGAGTGCTGCTCAGGAGACACCTCCCTCCGAAATGTGCGCCTCCGATACCTGTTCTCTCCATAAAACATACATTGGGTGTCTCTTGAGCACAGCTAGGTTTTGCGAATTGATTCTATTCCTCGGTGTTTTCGATGTTTTGGACAAAGGAATTCCGAAAGTAGCCGCAGCCTGATGTTTCGGATGATCTTTTTAGACTTGTCATTGATTCGAAGAGTGTATCATGAGACTGTAACCTTTAGTATTCGCTTTGCTTTTGTTATCAATTGTACTTGTGCAGCATTACCAAGGGGTTTTGCTTTTTCTTCTTGTTCACATTTTAGGAGTATTTAGTTATAAAAGACTGCAAATTCTGTTTAGTAGTGGCTGATGGACCACATTTATTCCCTAAGTGTCCAAGCTAAAAATAGAAGCAAATTGTCGATTATAGCAACTTCCAAAACATTGGTTTCTATAGTTCAAAATGTAAGGTATGATATTCTCGATTGGGTCATCTCTTTTTATCTTCCTTGAAACTTCTTAAAGAACCTTCTTGAAATAGCTCATTGCAACTCCTAAAGTTCTGGAAACAGACACTTTGGGTCATCTGAGCACTTATGGGGTAGAAAAGAAAAAGATGGTTTTAGAAGATTGAATCACAATGAGAAGTGACGACCGAGCATTTTAAGGATTCATAAAGTCTTTGGTCATTCCTGCTGCGGTATTGAGTTCAATACAGCTACTTCTGTTGTAGTAACTACACTGAATTTTATTTACGACTGTATGGACAGATTAGCTAATTCCTCTGTATGTGACACGTGTTCCCTCTTCTTCTGACATTTTCCTTTGACCTATTAATTCTCGTCTGACGTGGGTGCACTGGGGACTATCACATTGTGGCAGGGGAAGGCCGGGATTCAAGGGAGACAGTTTCGACCTCCGAAACTTTAAGGAATGCTGCTTGCGGACTTTGTTTGTCTCTCACCTTGGCAACCGCATTGCCATCGTTTGCTGCTCAAAGTAGCCAGGTATTTCAGAGATTTGCCTTTTTGTAAGGATTCATAAAGCAATTTTTTTGTCCCTCAAAGCGTAGGTACGTCCATGAGACACTACATTAAGTACACCATTAAGTACACTGGACCTCAGGAATTACTTGAGGCCACAAGAATGTACTTTGTCAGTTTTGTGTGGTGCTCTTGACCATCTTGAATGCTGAAAAAGTAGCTTCCAAACTTTTTGGATATAATTTTTGTGGGAAAACATTCAATTTTCACCCACTGCAATTGAACACCCTACAGTAGAGTAGTAGAAAACTTATTATTCTAAAACAGTTTATGGCAGTTTCTAACGTAAACCGTGCCAATTGTATCACGGCTAGGTTTTCTAGTATATCTATCAGGTAGATTTCCTACGAATGAGAATTCTTAATCTCCGTACATATCATCAGTGATTTGGGCATTGAATTACATGGAGGCCAAGTTAGAAGCTTTGGTGTTTTGAAGATAGGATGCCATTACTGTCACTATCTTGCAATTGTATCTCATCAGCGTGTTTGGCATGGATTGACAAAGAGACCAGATTCTCCAATTGATCGCTGTTGTGTCTTGAATATAGGATGTCATCCCGGCTCTCTTGTATGTTGACCTCTGAGACTGACTTTTGAGTTGCTGGTGTGGTGATGTTTCGTTCAGGTAAGGCTGCCCCCCCTGTCCAATGACCCAGACCGTTGCATAAGAGCGTTCATAGGGAATACCATCGGCCAAGCCAACGGCGTGGCGGACAAGGTACTTGACCTTCGAAAGTGCGACTTCACCAATGACGTGACCAACTTGAAGGGAAAGACGTTGTCCTCTGCTCTCATGTCAGATGCCAAGTTTGATGGCGCAGACCTGACCGAAGTCGTCATGTCCAAGGCTTACGCCGTGGGAGCCAGCTTCAAAGGTATATTGTTCTCCTGCACACGGTGATTAGACTCTGCTTGTGAGTTTGTTCATTGCTACACCGTTTCCTCTATTTAGTGTCACCCATGACTTACTGTGCCAACAAATAGCATGCCCTTCTGGAAATGAGTTTTTTTCGTAGAATAGGGACCACATGAGCTTGGTTTAGCCCAGGGACCAGCATCCAAAGAGAAGCATTTGAATCAATCAGTCGATCAACAAGTAGCTTGGGAGCTTGTTATTACTGTTTTCTTTGCTGAATGGTGTTCTACTCTTTTCGATACAGTGATACACAAATTTATGGTGTTTAATTAGCACTTAACCTGAAAAATTGTGTATCATACACTAAATAGAATGAATGACGAAGTGTTCACATCTCCAATTACACTGCATCTGGTAGTCTGCAATACTTGAGCTAATAAGATTGTGGTAATTTTTTCTAGGTGCCAATTTCAGGAACGCAGTCGTTGACAGAGTTGCATTCGACAAGTCGGATATGCAAGGTGTACAGTTCATTAACACTGTGCTATCAGGATCCACTTTTGATGGGGCTAACCTGGAGGGGGCTTCATTTGAAAATGCTCTTATTGGTTACGTGGATATCCAGAAGTTGTGTAGGAATCCTACACTTCCAGAGGAAAGCCGGATTGATTTGGCTTGCAAGCCTTGATCCGTTTTGCACAAGAGGAGATATCCTCGAAGTATGTTGTTGCGACTTCAGTTTTTTCATTTACCACAATTTGGCGACAAAGCACAAAGGTGTTAAATTAGACCAGGAGAAGCGAGAAATTTGCTTGTTTAGGGATTTTGTCTGCTCATGAAACCCCGCAGGAGGGACGTTTGCACATACAGCACGAATTGTTCCAAGGATTTTTAGTGGTATGACAGAATGGAGACCACAGATCTGTGTTTTTCATCTGTTTGGGCGAAAATTTGTAATTTGAGCAGTATTCTTTAGTATGTATGATGGTTTTGAACGTGTGCAAATGTGTATTTGATGGCAGTCCTGCCTAACAACACGCTACATTTGTCTAAGGTTATCACGCCGAATTCAAACAGGTACCTTGAATGAACACTGGACAATCTGTGATGATGAGTACATATTTGAGAATGTACACTATATTGTCCCCTAGAATTCCTTTCCAATTTGCATCTTGAGAAGAAAAAAATGCACAAAGTTACTGTGTTGAGATTTCTGAAAGACCAAAAAACTGTGAGTAATGACAATTGTAAATGTAAGATCTCAAGCACACCTTCACGGAGAGCACATGGACATGACAAGTTTTAAACTCAAATTCTTTACCATTTGCAAAATCTTCTAGCTTTTAACTGTAGGGAGATGCAACCCCCATGACCAAGGTAGCCACCAAAATACTACAATTCTTGGATCAATATATACATTATTTGCTTCTACAATTAACCCTAGAATGCTAGGCTGGTGACCGTGGAAATCAGGCATTTTGGAACTGTGTGACATCATCCACTTTAAAAAAAACAAAAATACTCGTTGGCAATCAAACTACTATAGAAGTTCTCCCCTTTCCACCCATCATTCTGAGGATGAATAGTTGCAATTTTGTCCTATAGAGGAGAATTCCTTGACATTCATTGGACAAAAAACATCCACAACATCATTTAGGGGTTAATAGTAAAGTCATCCATCATCCATCATACCTATTAGGTCCGCAAGTGCCCTTCGAAAGTAAGTAGAAAGTATTTTTTTTCCACCTCATGCCCATGGGTCTTTATCAACTTCAAAATTTGATGAACATGAGAAGATGTGAAATTCACTTTGTCTTTCAATATAATGTATAGTCCGGTACAATAATCTTACAACTAGCCATTTTGAGACATTCAAATTTTCTTTTACAATATAGAGTATAGTTGGTAGATTTTGGTAAATATAATTATCATTGCATCCTTATGCAATCCTACTGAAGCCTACCAAATTTCAGTCTTAATAAAACCAAAATTCCATTTTCGGTGAATTTTTTAAGTCAATTTCCATGGATTTATATGATATTTCAATGCAAGCAATTGGTGGTGAATTTTTAAGTTTAACTATGGATATATATAGGGAACGTACGTATGCACATCTTTCCCTAGGCAAGTGCTCCAAAAAAGTTTTACAATTCTTTCTATAGAGATTTCAATGTTGGAGTTACAATGTCCAAACGTTGTAAAAATAGATATCTCTTTATTGTAATTAGATTTTCTATTTCCCACTCCTTAACTAATTTGGTATATTTCAACATGATGGTACAATCATTTTGCCAAAATTTAGTTTAAAATATAGAGATATCTATTTCACAAAGTTCAATCATATGAAGGTTCATTTTGAACCCTTATTAGGTGCTTATATTTATGTTACTTAATAGGGTATTTTTTATTATGAAAGATGTACATATAGATGTAAGTTCCCTACATATCTTTGCAATTGAATTTTAAAAAAATCATTGATAATTGCTTGCAAAAATTATTTTATAAAATCATGAAAATTGGCTTTTAAAATGCACCAAAAATGAAGTTGTTTTTTAAGTTCAAATTTGGTATGTTTGAATGGGATTGTGTGAGAGTTGAATGTTAATTATGCAAGATGAAAAATTCCAATTCTTTTCTACACTATGCAAGAAAATGTGCACGGCAAAATAGTCAGTTTGTAAGGTTTTTGTACCCAACTCTACATACTTAGGGTTGAAAACTAGAACCAGTCATCAAAATTTGAATTAACTTTGTGAAAACTTATACACCTTACATCACTATAATCTTGGTGTAATGATAAAACATTCAAAACAACAAGAAATTCATCAAGATTTTTAAATGCCTTTTTCAACAATCTAATGGTGGATTGTTGTATTCATAACAATATAAAATAGGAGGGAAATAATTGTAAAAAAATTATAAAAAAATTATTTAATGTCTAAAAGATGATTTTTTTTGCAAATGCCTTCAAGGAGCAATGGCCTCAAGTACCAAAGAAACTGCCAACTTGCAATTCTTCACAATAAATTGAATTTGCGAGACTAAATCAATCAAAAAAAAATATTGAAAATGCATTGAAATCACATGGGCACCCAAATTATATTCTTAGATTTTTGTAGAACATTACATCCAAAAATATAAATTTCCTACTCGAGCAAGTCAAAGTCAAACAACAATATATGTAAAACCAAATCCTCAAAAACCACAATTTCGTTACAAATAATTTTAGAGGTCCCAACTTGGGTTCATTTTAGGTCATCTTCCACATAATTTGAACCCTTATAAATTTTGCATATAATTTTTTTAATAATTTTTTTACTCGTGAAAAAATCTCCTTATAATTATCAACAAGAGAAAAAATTGGCCATTCTATTAATAAAAGATGTATCCAATGCTTGCAATATAAATTAGGTGTACTCAATATATTGTGACTGCATATACACAATAAATAGTAACTTTTTTAAAGAATGCAAAAGGACCTTTGAGACATTTCTAATATTAGAATGTATTTTGTGGTGTTTATCCATATTATCTAAAATTGTACAAGTAAACTTTAGTTTTGGATCTCTTTGTGCTATGAGTGACAATCAATTAAAGAATTTGAAATGTTGAGATTCTGCAATGTTGAAATTTTCAAATCTTCAATTTTTTTAAGTTGTGAACATAAATTTAGAAACAAATAATATTTAAAGAAAAAATTTGGAATATATAGACTGAAATTTTGAAGCATATATTTTGGAATTTAGAATTTGGAAATTTTACTTTTTGGAAGTATGTGAATTTACAAAGAATTGAATTTATTAGTTTCTAAGATTAAAAAAATTAATTAATTTGTAAATTTGTAATGTATAAACTTGTAAATTTTTATATTACAAAAATAGAGGATTTAACATTCAGCAAAAGCGATTGAGTGGAGTTCAACAAGCTAGCAACTTAAATCACTGTAAATTCCTAACACATCATAAACAACCATAAACAACTAAATTCCTAACACATCATAGATTGAAGCCTTAGAGTCATATGCATTCTGTATGTACAAATAGAAAAGACATAATGGGTGCCAAAGAATTGCGACACCAAAGTTATGGAACTTTGGTCAAACAAATAGGCTTCAAAATTTCTTAGTTTCACTTGTGTTGTTTTACAAAAAAGATAGCATGCACCTCACCCTCAAAAAGATCCTATGTTAGTTCAATATTTGACAAAAGGGACCCTATATAAGAGTGCATAAACCAACTCTAACCTAGAATTATTATGACAGTTAATCTTCAACTTGAAAAGTCACAAAAAATATCCATTTAAATTTTAAAATATATTATATGCATTTATAGAGCGCAACAATTGACACTACAATATGAATGAAAATTTTGAATATCTTTTTATGAATAGAAGATTGTGAAAAAATATGATAGACAATTTTTTATGAATTTTTGAAGTGTTATGGTCAACTACCCAATAGAAGTGCTGGAAGCTCCACACACAAGTAGTAAAAAGATATAAAGTGCATTCAATGTGGTCATATCACTCAACCAAAATGATTATAAGTTTTCTACTAATGATCACGAATCATTGCATGAAAATAGCTAAGTCTTACTTCCAAAAAGTAGAAGTTGCTATTGTTGTCACTAACTCACTTCCTTACTATCACTCAAAGTTTTTATTGTGACCATTGTTCATCCCATTGTGGTCCACAACTCAAGTATGTTTGCTTCAAGAATCATCTTTCTTGTAGGTCCATTCATAGCTACCTAGAATGGACAAAAATTTTAAACAATTTTTAATAACTTATATTTTGCATGTATAGAAGGGCAAGAGATATTCTACAATATAGTCTACTATTCTCCTCTCAATTCTCCATGGCATCAAAATTGGAATGCTAGAATCTTAAAATCTTAAAATTCATATAGTTGTAATTTTTTATTTTTTATTTAGAGATTTATTAAATTTGGAAGTTGTAGATTATAAATATCAAAATTTATAAATAGAAAATCCATAAATTTGATAATTGAAGAGAAAATTAATGCTCTAAATTTGTGAATAGGAAATTCATAAATTTTAAGTTACTTGCAATGAAACAGTTTTTACCATTAACTCTTTAACATTTTAAAGAAGTGCGAATAGTAAAAATTGTTACCTAGAAATTGGGTGGGTTCAAGGAGTTGAATATTTAAATTACAAGTTCCTAATTATAAGCCTAGATTACCCTTATATCACAAGAATTCCTTCTTCAATTATCATACAAAAACATCTTCAATTGCAATATCATGTAGGTGTATTATTCTTTATAAAAAAAATGTTAAATGTCTCATTTCAAAGAAAACTAATTCTCCATAGGAGAAGGACCTTAATATTGAATATCTTACTTTATCAATCATTTAAAATATATTAATAATCAACTTAATCGAATTACTTAGGTATTTGTATGGAAGATTGACTCCACTTGTATATAAAAATAATCAATTTTGACATTTTAATGTCCTATTAATTGTTGCATTTTGAGCACGCTAAAACTATAATATTCCTGAAGATAGTATAGTTTTTGTCCCTACCAACAAAAACAAGTATGCGTTCCTAGTATCCCACATACTTCCTTTCATTTAAAATCTTTCTATGAAATTGGTCACTCTAGCCACACATTCCTTGTTGAATCCCTTTATTCCTTGTTCAATCCTTACATTGGTATTTATGTTTGAAAAGGCCCCCCACTAACAAGGTAGGAACTAGGCCAGTCTAACAATTTGCCCATTTTGAGCCGTTATAAATGGCTCTATTATTGTCATGCATTCAATTCAAATTTTAAATTCTTTATTCTTCAGTGATTGAAGTTTGAGTCACTAATTTATGCATAGTAGACACACTCAAAGTCTCAAATGGCATTAACAAAGTGAGTAAGTGACCACAATAGGTACTCCTATCTTTGGAATGTAAATGAATATGTAAGACCTTTTGTTGTGTCTGTTTTAAGGAATTTCCCTAACCATTTGAAGTGAGAAATATGACAATGATAAATGCACTACCTACATATGTTGTTTTCTAGAGGGTCAAACACTCTTTTGAACATAACACTTCAAAAATTCATAACAAATTACTTTGTCAAAAAAATTCAACCTTGGGGACTACTATTCTAATACCTTTCACATGAGTTCTTATATCCCCACAATGGACTCATTCAACCATGCATAACATATGTAAAGTCAAGAATGTTTTGATGCAAAGTCTCATGCATAGTTTACATTGACTGGAGCTCGAGAAGTAAATGAGCATTTGTTATTGAGTCAGCAATTTTTTTCTGAAATTTAACACAAATGAAAGAAAATCCATTGCCAACGAAAAAAAGGACAGAGTAATGTACAAGCTACCCTCATTGGCCTGCCGTCACTGAGCACTTTGAATATTTTACCAATTTGTACCCACCTGCATATCTTCCAAATTCCAGCATCTCATGTAAGTTAGGCTCTGTTTTCTTTGAATAGCAGATTCCCAACCGACTAGAAAAGAGAGAAGGAATTCCATCCTTTTCTTTGAGAACATTCACTGCCAAATTGAGGTCATAGATCGTTGCTAGAAAATAGATCTCTAACTTACACATCAATCGGTCACTCTTCTTTCACGGATGTGAAACAGTCAAGCTCATCAGCTGCTACCACCTCAATCGGCCCTGCAAGAATGGCCAGGGTGAATTGAACTTGAACTTACCTTATAACATGGTGTAAGTAATTGCGTAGGATGGCCGAAAGTGTCCCACCTCTCACAATAAACTCCACATTCTTCACACTGAAATTTTGTCTACTTCCCAATCAAACTGAGTCCCCAACTACTCTGAAATTTGTGCAACAACAAATCCCAATTGCCACCAATTATTCCCTGGACTATTTTTGATTCCTACATTACATTAAAATTCGTGGTTCAATAGTAGAGACAGTTCTTATTAGAACACAGGCAGAATATGGACAAGCTACCTTATCATTATTATTAGAGGTTCGTCTGTAGTGCTGTACCTTGCGGTCCTGCTTCTCGAAAGCAGGAAGCAGGAATGCCGCCGGGGTGCAATGCGTCAAAGCAACCTTCAAAATGGAAAGCTTCTTTTCCTGAACTAAGTTAAACTTGGTTGGGACTTGGGAGTCGGGAAAGGATGGAAAAAGGAGGCGTGGGAAAGTGCGATACCTTACGTTACCCGATGATTCCACAGACAGACAGTACCGTAAATGAACGTTGCGTCGGGGAACTATACTTCAATTTACTGAACTTGTGGATTGCTTCAAACAGTCCAACTTGTCATTTGACATTTTGACTGTCAAACTGAATTTGAGTTGAGCTTACTTCGCGAGTTGGATTGCCGGTTTCTAAGTTTAACTTATTCCGTGTGGCGCAGTGTCCAAGAGAGCACCTGCCATGTCTGGCGCATTCTTGCCGGGCCACGGTGAATTGACCCGGTCCCTCATTGCCCCGAAATGGATGTGGATAGACGAGATGAGGGGTCCATTTGTTGTCCGTCAGCCTCCGCTCCTCTCCAGCGACCTCTTCGCTGAGCCCTCCCTCCCTCCCTCTGACCTGCCCTCCTTCCTGCTTGCGACATGCCCCCTCTCCGACCTCCTTCCAGCGCACTTTCCCGCTTTTGCTTTGAACCTCGCCGCAATTTTCTTGTTGTTTCGACACTGCACCCCCTCCCAATCACGGAATGTTCCTCATCATTTTTCTCCAAAGGTTTGAATTCTTGCTTTTTGATGTTTGATTTCATGATTGAAGAGTTCTTCAAATCTTGTTGGAACTCTATGAATTATGAATCTAGAGCTTTGTATTGGTAGAAGTAGGATCTGGATTTTTTTGGAAAACCACTCTTAAAATAGGAACATTCCTTTAAAAATTTTGAAGGTTGCTTTGACGCACTGCACCCCGGCGGCATTCCTGCTCCTTGCTTTTGAGAAGCAGGACCGCAAGTTACAGTACTACAGACGAACCTCTAATAATAATAATAAGGTAGCCTGTGCATATTCTGCTCGTGTTCTAATAAGAACTGTCTCTACTATTGAACCACGAATTGTAATGTAGGAATTAAAAATAGTCCAAGGATGAATTGGTGGCAATTGGGATTTATTGTTGCACAAATTTCAGAGTAGTTGGGGACTAAGTTTGATTGGGAAGTAGACAAAATTTCAGTGTGAAGAATGTGGAGTTTATTATGAGGGGTGGGACACTTTCAGCCATCCTAGGCAATTACTTACACCATGTTGTTCAATTTTATTAAGGTTTGTACACCTTCATTTAGGGACTCCCATTTGTACCATTGATTGAACAATTGTTTGACATTTAATGGCAATTATATCTATAGTCTTCAATAGCACCCTATTGTTGTGAGCTTTAGAAAAAACTATCTAATTCAATTTAAGTCTAAAAATTACAAATCAAATTGTGATGGATGTGTCTCCCTCTCTTCATTCCTTGAACAATTGATAGAAAATGCTTTGATTTGCATAGAAGAGATCCTAAGCCAATACGCTCTTATCCCCCAAAGGACCAAGTGTTTGTTCAACGTACACAAGAAATCTCGGGTAGGTTCATACGAAGTCATTTTGGGTCGGATGTACATGAAATTTGGACATGATGTGTAACTATGTACCCCTTTCTTGGAAATCTAATTATTTTCCGATCACATGCCCATATCAAAAGTTATGATGCCCTAAACTTTACGGGCAGCTTAGGCAGCTTTAGGTAGCATGTGCAAAATTCTTCCTATGATTTTGAAATTTGGTGGGTATGTAGCTTACATGATACTAGATGCAAATGTAAAAAAAATAACCATTTTTATTGTAAGAATCTCATTCTAGAAGGAGTTAAAGTTTGCAGGCCCTTTGGGCAAGGTTGGAAAAAAACTTTTTCACTTAACTTCAAAAGTTATAATCTTTCAATCCTTGTGGTCAAAGTTTCTAAAAAAATTTCCATGTGTTCCCAAAGAAGTCTAGTACGAATTTTTATGGTTGAATTTTGAAAAAAACAAACTTTTTTTCATTTTTTTCATGCTGCCCTAAAAAGTGGCAGTTTTTGACAATTTCTGCCCTAAGTGTGCCTCAGTCCTTTAGGGGTTAAATGGTTGGTTTCTGCCTGTCCTACCTTACATGTGCTACAAGTAGGAAGTAGAAGATTTCTAACACACACAACCTTAGGGATGATCAAATTTGAAATTTTTGAAATCTATTTGGAATCAAAGAACCGAAGTTAGGAAAAAGAGGTCATGATATATAAAGTAACAACCCAAAACAAGAAGCAAGTGTGGGAAAAAAATTAAACACCTCCTAAAAAGACTCATACCACTCCTTCAAACAACTAGTATATTTGTTTAGGACGATCTATTGCAAAAAGACCAACCTTCCTCACAACTTTGCAACATAAGTATAGGGAATTTCTTTTGTATTTTAAACTAAATTTTGCCAAATCCATCCAAATGAGGGTTTGATATTCGCCTACTTTTTCTTATTATAATAAACTATAAAACACAAATAGAAAATTACAATTAAAAATAGTAGAAACCAAGGTCTGTATCTATCTTACAGACAATTGCCAAGGATGGTGAGGCTCTAAAGGAAAGCCTTACTGATCCCCCAAGGGTAAGTAAAAAACCTCACAAAAGTTGATTCCCTGCAATTGACACATTCTACCATGCATAATTATGCAAAGTTCTGATGCAAAGCCTCATGCACAATTTACATTGACTGGAGCTAGAGAAGATGAATAAGCATTTGTCATTGAGTGAGCAAGTTTTTTATTAAATTTAAACACAAATGAAAGAAAATCCATTGCGAACCAAAAAAACTAAGTTACTCTCCGTGTGTTTCAAAAAAAAAAAAAAAGTGCTCTGAGTGCAAGCTACCCTCATTGACCTGCCGTCACTGAGCCTCTTGCAAATTTGTACCCGAGTTTGCATCTCTTCCAAGTTCCAGCATCTCATGTAAGTTATGCTCTGTTTTCTTTGAATACATTATCAGATTCTCAACACTAGCTATAAAAGAGAGAAAGAATTCCATTGTTTTCTTTGGGAACATTCTATGCGCACTAAAATTGACGTGCTAGAAGTTTACATCTATTTTTGAAGAGCCCGCATGATTCTTGTTTCCCACCCTTGCTCACCACATATGACCAAAAAATACTCTGTAGTCAAGTAACCAACCGCTCATCAAATAGAATAAGAGCATGGCCACCCAGGCATGTGTGGTACGGCCTCAATGCCTCCGGGAGGGCCCTTGCGCAAAAGAATGCCCCACCATTACCCTCCCCAAATAATCTTGAACTACAAGCTCTTCAAAAATGGCCCACCCGCTCAACAATTGGGTGCTTCTTCGTGGATTGAAGAGAATCACTTTGTTAACCCCTAAATGATGCAACAAACATTTTTTGTCCAATGAAAGTCAAGGAATTCTCCTTTGTAGGACAAAATTACAACTATTCATCTTCATAATTAGGGGTGGAAAGGGGAGATCTTCTACACTTGTTTGACTCCCAATGAGTAATTTTTATTTTTATAAAGTAGATGATGTCACACGGTTCCAAAATGGCTGATTTCCACGGTCACGAGCCCGGCGTTGAAGGGTTGAACTTGGTCTCCACATGACAACAAGCACCAGTAGATCATAAGCAATCACCATGCGGCTAGAGATAGGGGATGTAGAGTGGCTCAAGGTTTGGTAAAGGGAGCACAACCTAGGCAACAGGCCTCCACATAGCAAGAGGGTGGGGGACATTTGTTAACAATGGACTTGGGACTCTTGACCCCTAAAGGATCAATGCCATTTTTCTATCAAAAACACTCAAAACTGCCATTTTTGTTGTGTTCACCCAAAAAAACAAAAAAACACTATATTTAGAATCTAAATGTAGGATATTGTACTTCACTTGTCTGAGAACAAGTGGTAAATTTTGATTGAATAGATTGGAAGATATTAGCTTTCAAAGTTGGAAAAAAAAAGCTTTTTTGAACTCTAGCCTTCAATTTAAGAAGACTTTGACTATCTTTTGTTGAAAATTTTTGCACCATGTTCTTTGAATTAAAAATTTTGTGTATTGAAGAATTGAGTTGAAAGTATAGGAAAAAAATTTCAAGAAAAAAACTCTTGATTTTCATTCTTTAAAAAATTGTTAAGTAGAAGTAGGTCCAAGATCAAAAGAAAAACTAAATCATTAATAGCTCTAATGTAGGATTGAAACACAATAATCTCAATGGTGAAATTGTTCTAGCAAGAAAATTTAACCTTACCAAAAAAATTTATTGAAAATTTGTGAAAATTGCATTTAGAAATGAGTCCTATAAAGTTCTTTTTTTTATAAAAGATGCTTAGATTGCCCGAAAAACAAGATTGTTCATAACTTTCACAACACTAATCCAAATGGAATGAATCAAAGCTTCACATGTAGAAAAAAGAAATATTTATAAGCAAAAAATTTAAAAATTTTCATTTCAAGTTTTTGCGGATTTTCTTTTCCACCTGACGACCTGAAAATTATGTTTAAGATGGCATAACTTTTGCTCCTAGGCACAAATTTGAATAAAAAAATTGTATTCCCATAAAGCTAATTAGTTTTTCTATCTTATGAGAAAGTTTTTTAAAAAATCACCAAAAATTGAGGTCATAGAAACCTACCTGAATTCTTTAGACTCCCCCGAGGAGACTCTTGGTCCTTTAGGGGTTAAAGTGCCCTCCAAACCCCCTCAACCATGCAATATGTACACACATTGCAAGCCATGCTCTAAAGGATAAAGCGACTAAATTGAATTCCTAAAGAACCAAATGACTATTGAACGTACGTAGGTGATCTTGGGTAGGTGTGTGTGAAGTCATTTTTTAACAAATGCTTTTCAAATTTTGACATAAGGTATGAACATGTGTTCCCTTATTGGGAATATAATTTTCTTTCCTATGCAATGCCTTGATAAAAAATTATGTTGCCTTGAGCTTTTGGGGCAATCCAAGTAGCTTCGGGGAGCATGTGCAAAACTCCTCTTGTACTTTTGAAATTTGACATGTATATAAATTACATGATACAAGATGCAAATATAAAAAAAACACCATGTATAGTGTAAAATCTCAATTTAGGAGGAATTAAAGTCTATTGGTCTTGTTAGGCAAGATAAAAGAAAAAATCTTTTTCTTCTAACCTCGAACGTTATAATCTTTAAAATCTATACTATCAAATTTTTTAAAATTTATTCCGCAAATTTCCATACGTAGTCTAGTACAAATTTTTATAGTTAAATTTTGAAAAAAATTTGTTTTCCATTTTTGTTCTCATTGCCCTGAAAAATATAAGTTTTTCATAATTTAGGCCCAAATGTGCCTTAGTCTTATTTCAAGATGAAGTCACCTATTTCCGACCACTTAAGCCATTCAACCTTATCTACAACATAGGAAAATTCAAGAAAAAATTTCCACATGTAGAGAAATAGATTTCAAAAGGATTTCATAATTTCCTAAATTTTTTCCCTTAAAAGCAAAATAATCACAAATTTTTTTGTGAAGATTCTATTTGTCCCATTCTTGATATGTCGGCAAACCTATTCCCAACCATGGGATGGTTCCAAAATCAATGTAAGGCTTTCAATGTATATGTTGTGATCATCATAAGCTTTCAATGTAAGGGAGGCAATCCATTTCTAACCACTTAAGCTGTTACACATACATGCAAGGGGGAGCAGTGTCTCTTCAGTAGGGAGATTTTCTAGTGTGTAGAAATAGAGTTTAAAAGGTTTCCTTAATTTTCCAAATTTCTCTTTCTCAAAACATAGTTATTAAGAATTTTTGAGGGGAAGATTCCATTCCTCCCACTCTAATCATATAGACCTTCCTATTTCCGACCAAGGGTTGGTTGCTATCTTGAGAGTCTTGTAAAACAATCACAATGTACTACAACTGCACCGGGAATTGAGGTGTAAAGGACATAACCCATTTCCCATCAGCCTTCCATTCTTGCAGCTTAGACTGGTCCATTTCCAATTAGGTGAATTGTAGGTGATAGCTCATGCACCACATGACTTTGGGGACAACAAAAATGTCTAAGAGGTGAACATTGAAAATTTATATGATTACAACGTGTACATTGAAAGCCTTATATCAATTTTGGAACCATCCCATGGTTGGGAATAGGTTTGTCTACATATCGAGAATGGGACAAATAGAATTTTCACAAAACAAATTTGTGATAATTATTCTCTTAACCCCTAAGTGCCCAGAGCATGTTTACCAAAATCCAGCCCCTTCTAAATTCATTCTAATCAAACTATCACCTAGAACGAGATCCACAAAAAATGACCATATTGATTGGTAGTGGAGACATGCCCAAAGCTATGGGAGAAGGGACAAATGATTTCACAATATCATTGAAAAGCTTATAATAGTCAAACTTGATAACCTTTCATTTTGGGGAGGCCATATTTGAGGCGCTGGGGTGCTCAAGGGTTAAGGGGGGAAATTTAGGAAAATATGGAATCCTTCTGAAATCTATTTCTCTACACAGGGAAATTTTTTCCTGAACTTTTCCCATGCTGCAGATAGGCTGAATTGCTTAAGTGATCAGAAATGGGTGATCGTCATCCTGATAATTAATAATTGTTCATCTCTCTTGCGTGGAAAGAGAGTGAGCAACGTACATTGCGAGAATGGGTGTGTGATCAAGAATGGGTTGCCTCCCATAACATATCTTACACCTCGCAGACATTTTTGTTGCTCCCGGGCCGGTCCTGTGGTAACTTAACTTACGTGAGCTGGCATCTACACTTCATCTGATCGGAAATGGATAGGATCGGATCGGATCGGAGAATGGGTGATCTCCTTAATTAAGAGCAGACAGAGGTCCAGGCGAGACGGGTAGAACTGGTTGGCTAGAAAAAGAAAAAGAAAAGAAAAAAGATAAAGAAAAGTCTGTCGGGGTGAGTGGTCTGGCAATTCAGTCAAGTGAGGCATGGGGCCCATTTGTTTGGGCTTGCCACGCGGCAGTCCTAAATGGCTTCCGCTTGTTTTTTAATATTACTTTTTCGGACTCAAATGAAATCTTTTCATTTTTTTTAATCAAGTGCGTTGTTATCTGAACCCACTGAGAGCAGCTCCAATGCAACACTGGAACAAGCACGGGAACGGGGTCAACATGGCTTTTAACCCCTAAATGCCCAAGGCCTATTTGGAGCTCCTTGAAATTTGCTCTAAATTGAACAAAAAGTCAACATTTTCATAAGTTGTACCAATTTCTTTTGAATTGTAAGTGTATAAAGTCAAACTAGACATGTTAGAGATCACATAGGAAAAGAAAACATAACAATATCACTTACAAATTGAAAGATTATAATGTTTGATCATGAAGGTGTAAAAACTACGAAAATTTTTCAATTCACTTTTTGCATGTCAACTCTAAAAAGTTGATCACTAAAAAAATATGAGGTTATAGGGCCTAGCATGCACAACCCCATTCAATTCACGGTTTTTCAAAATCTATTCTACAATATTTTTAAATGAATTTCTAATGCGATTTTGCCTCCAAGATCTAGTGTATCTGAGACTCATTTTCAAGAGCCCTCAACACTACGAGAAGTCAAGATTGCAATGGGCATCCTTGCACTAAATCTTCAATAGAAAAATGATAATCCTTTATTTTTCAGATTAACTTTTTGATCCTAAAACTAGACTTCAAAAAGAATTCTCCAAAAATATAAACTACTAATAATAGCAATTTGGTTGGATTTTATTTAACTTCAAAGTTTTCAAAACACCAGAATCTAGTGCCTTGGGCATTTAGGGGTTAACGTCCTTCTACAAAAAAAGCTCTCCCTAATGCAACCGTTGTAACCAATGGTATTTTCTAGGGCTCTTCACATAAGAGCCCCTACTCCACATTTTGTCACAATTTGCTAAGCATGGAACAATATGTTGGAAGTTTAGATTCTTTGATGATGACAACACGTGGGGGTGGGAGTCCCAAGTCCGGAAAAGGAGGAATTTTTCATTTCAAAAAAAGAAATGGAAATATGAAATTAATGTGATTTTTTGAAGTTGAAAGATGGAAATAAAATTATATCAATTATAATATATATGTATATATATTACAATAATCTGGAATTTTTACCATAAATGAAGGTTAGAATGAAAAACTTAATTTTATCATTTAAAACAAAAATCAATTTGAAAGAACAAAATATGAATGAAAACATTGCATGCTATATCATTTTGGTTCTATCACATGGAGCTTGCAATTGCAATAATTCTTTTAATTTTGTGATTTTTTCAAAATTTCAAGATGAACTACAAAGAGATCTTCTTAAGCTTCATTTTCTTAGTTAAAATCTAATACCAAAGACAATTATATTTAAAATTACAATTAACCCCTAAATGACGGACTAGTCCCCATGGGGAAAAGGCGGGTTGAGCACTGTTCATTGTGCACTGATCGTGGGAGAGAAACATGTTCATGAACAGTACCAAAGAAAGGGGAACTCTCGTTGCCCTCATGAAAATTGTAGGAAGGCAGCCTATGACCTAACACCGTGCACAGGTATTTCCGTGTTCTGTCCTCCATGTCTATGCTCCCTAAAATTATGAATGCATCCGAATGACAGTAGTTTTGGCCCTCCAAGATGCAACACATCTCCACAATTGTCTTAAAAAAATAGATGAAAAACTGCATTCTTACTTCCTACAAATTACTTTCTTGTTATTCATCGGATGAAAAACGTCCGCATCGACGTTTATGGGTTAAAGTCCACGAAGGTGCACCTGCTTCTTGGATGAGTTAAAAGGAGTGTACAAACAACTGCATGTATCGTAGTTTAATTGGACATTTTACTAACCTTTGACATATCAATGAAAGTGTTTTGTTAATCTCATGTAAAATTTTGGTTTGCTACTCACCTGATGTTCCAGAAATTGCTTCCAATTGCCTTAGTTTTTCTCTTCTCAACAACTAAAAAGTCCTTATAAGATTATTACATATCTTTTCAATTATTTTATAAATCAATCTTTCTACAAATATTATAAGAAGATGCATGTTGAGATAATACAATATTTTACAAAATAATTATTATCCAAATACATCTAACAAAAATATCTTGTATAGAAATTGATATAAAACAAAGGCACAAATATGTAAGTAACATACAAAGATCTTAATAGAGAGAGAAAGAAAAAAATGACTTGCAAATGAATTTAAAATATACTAGGTGTGTTCCTTTTATACTAGCTTCATACACAAAGTAATAATAAAAATGTATTATATTTAGAAAATATAAAAATAATATAAAAATAAAATAAAATAAAATAGTAAAATAAAAATAAAATAATAAAAATAGAAATGTACTACATTAAATAGGGGTATTAAGGGGACCCATACTAATTAATCAGCATTCCACACTATATAAATATCTACCTTTATTGTACATCAATATTTATTAAAGTGTCCAAGGGATGTACATCATGTTTCAAACATCTACAATTTTCTACAATTAATCCCTTTAATTTTTTGGTCCCCTTAATACCCCTATTCAATGTAGTTAATCTCAAAAATCTTTTACTTTATATTTTAGTTTAATTTTTTGAAATAAATTAAATTCACTTTTCTTTAATCAAATGAATTACTTCTAGCTAATTTCTTTTACTTTCAATTACATCAATAAAATTCATATAAATTTAGTATGTGGCCATGTATTTTCTATTCAGTATTATCTCTTGGAATATGTATAGATATATAATTCTTCTTAACTGGAAGACAAGAGAGATTCAGTTAGGAAATCAATAAAGTCATGTTTGTTGCTCCTGGACCCATTGCCGCATTGGGGGCGTGGTCTCACTTCAACTAACCTCACAAAAAAGACTAGGGAGGATTGACCCCCTTATTGCCCCATATTTTATCCCTGAAGAAAATACTAGAATTTTTTATTTTCCACCCATGATTAAATTTGCAATCAAAGACTCCTAATTAGTTATGGGATGTGAAGGAATACAAAATTTATATAGCACATAATAGGGGGAAATTTTTACATTTACCCTTGGCTAGGGCAATAAGGGGATCAATCCTACTTGGTTGGATTGACCCCTTCATTGCCCCAACCAAGGATAAATGTAAAAAATCCCCCCCACCCCACCCCACCCACATTTTGTGCCACATAAATTTTGTATTCTTTCACCTCCCTCAAAAAAATTTTGAACCTTCAATTACAAATACGAATTCAAAATTTTCTAATTTATTCATGTATTGAAAATTAAAAAATTCTAGTGTTTTTTTCCAAGGATAAAATGTAGGGCTATGAGGGGTTAGGTCAATTCCCACTCGCCATCAAAAAATCCCAACCTTTTATTAGACTACCTTAGAGCAACTCCAATGTAGTCCGTTTAGAAGCATGGGAATAGTTCAAACGGGTCTTATAAAGGCCTTTTGCAAATGCCAACGCCCCAATGCAACCGTTACAACCAACAATATTTTTGAAGGCACTTCATATGGGAGTCTTTGCTCGGCATTTTGACGCGATTTACCAAACACAAAACCATACTTTGAAAGTTCAAATTTTCTTACCACAGCGAACAAATCCAAACACCTCACCCAAACCACGATAAAAAAAAAGTGCAAAAGATTCAATTGAAAATTAAAATCAAAGACAAAAAAACCTATAGCATTGAGTTTGTTGGACCTCAGCTTGTTGCTACATTGGGGGCAATGCAACAAGTGTTAGGTTGGCAAGAAGGTTGGCTCGCCCTCTAATCCAGCAACAAGACCTTTCCTGATACTTTTCAATGTCTCTTCTCGTCTCTACACTGGGGATGCTCTTATTGGAAGCTTACAACCCATTTCCAACCACTTAAGGAATTGAGCATAGCTGCAAGATGGGTTTAGTGAGGAAAAAATGTCCTCATATAGTGAAATAGATTTTAGAAGGATTTGAAAAAAATTTACATTTTTTTCGTCAAAAATGAAATTGCTATGAATTTTTTTTTGTAAAGATTATGTAAAACCTATTCTTGTCATGTAGGTCATTCTATTTCCGATCATAGGCTTGTTACAAAAATCAATGAGAGTGATAATTGTGGCTTTCAATGTACATATTGTGATCATTCTAAAGGAGATGACCAATTTCCGATCAGTCTCCCATTCTTGTAGTTTAGGTTGCTCCATTTCTTATTAGATGAATTGTAGGTGAAAACTCATGGAATGTACGACCTCAAGGACAATAAAAATGTCCAAGAGGTGTACATTGAAAGCTTATATGATCACAACATGTACATTGGAAGCCTTACATCGATTTTGAAACCATCCTATGGTTGGAAATAGGCTTGCCTTCATATCGAGAATGGAACAAATAGAAACTTCATGAAAAAAATACGTGATAATTTTTCTTTTAAGGGGGAAAATTTAGGAAATTATGAAATTCTTCCGAAATCTATTTCTCTACATAGGGAAATTTTTTCTTGAACTTTTCCCATGCCACAGATAGGCTGAATTGCTCAAATGATCAGAAATGGGTGATCATCTTGATACACTTTCATTGTACACTTCTTGAACATTTATGTTGCTCTAGCTAAGGTAAATCAGCCTATGACAGGCCAATTCTCCAATGCAAACACCTACAAAACCATGCATTACAGTCTTCTATCAATTCATGGTAGACTTTATCTAGAAAATATAATTAGGACTTCATTAGGTAGGTCAATGGCCAAAATTAGTGCTGAGGGAGATGGTAATGGATTTATTAGTGACTGCTTCAAGAATTTCCACCTTTCTAGAGTATATTCATTACAAAAACTAAATTTTTTATTCCTTTATGTCATGCCCATGTTAGAAAATATTGCAGCCATGTTAGGAAATATTGTTACAGCTTTAGGTGGTCTGATGATCATAATGGGTACACTTTTTGATGGTTTTGGAGTAGTCTATAGACTGTTTTGGGCTAACTAGGCAACACACTTCAAAAATTCAGAAAAATTCATACTTTGTAAAAAAATTAAAATTTCAACTGCTCTCTCCATTTCTAGTACTTGTCATTTTTTTTTGAAACCTGTAATTTATTTGAAGACATGAAATCAAGAACAAATGGTGGAAGCCGAGGGCAAGGCCTTGGAGAGAAATGTAGAGGACAACACCAAAGAATAGAAATAAAGTGGGAGCCTAACTAAAAGACCCACAACCAAGTTTCTTCAGGTGCCAAGTGATGGCAAGTTCTTGTCGAGAACCAAAGAAGGGGGTGCGAAGCCACGTATTATCAAATTTACGTAGGAACTTGGGTGATTTGGATGGGTATCTAGCGCAGAGGAGGGTAGTCTTTTGCCATGCTGTTAGATTGTGGTCCAGAGTCACGTCCCAAATGAGGTGCTCTAGTTTGGACTCGACCAAGCGTCGTAACAAAACACCCGAGCATTCCTCCCAAGCCAACATAGCCAAACCACTAAGCCCCGGAGTAAGGACCAAATTGTAGCTCTTGTTCAAAGTTTCTTTGGGAGGCTAGAGTCCAGGAGGGATTGTTGCCAAGTTAAGTTGGACCAACAACTGTCTATAGTGGGGATTGCTTGTGAGAGGTAGAGGATTGAAAGAGCAAACCTCCAAGTCAACTAACGGGGGGCACATTCAACGAACCCACGTAGTGCTTGTCTTTTTATAGTAAAAAAATCAAAATTTTCAAAAATGTGAACAATGCTAACCAGTCATTTTGCCTGTCATAGGCTGGTTTACCTTAGTACACATCACGCTTGTGAGTAGAAATCTACACCACAACTGATTGGAAATACATCAACCTATACAGTGAAGGGGGGGGGGGGAGGGCGAGAATGGTCGGCTACCTTCCAGTATTGGTTTGTTCCAGTAAGTTAAGGTAGGAACACCTAAAACGGACACTTGTTTGAGATGACGTGATTGTGAGGGTCTGTGTTCAAAAAAAAATTTGCCTGTGGGGTAGGAAATGGTTCAGGAAACCAATAAAATTAGTTTTGTATTTTTCCAAGCTTGTATGAATATTCTACGAATTTTTGAAGACAGCTTCATAGATGTACCTACTGTGGACACTAGACTAACACCAAAGCGGGCACGGAAACACCCAAAAGGGACACACTCTAAATTTGAATTAAGTGCGGATGATTGGCTACTTCTTGAAAAAGTGACAACTTCTTGGAACCCCACATGTCCACTTTAGAACCCCACTTGTCTACTTTGGGTCCACAAGCCCTTGGATTTAGGTTCTTTTATAGGTGTCCATAAACGACTTCTGTCCGTTTTAGGTGTTCCTACCTTACTCCTTTCATGTTTCCACCTAAATTAAGTTAGAGTTGCACAGTTGCGATAAGCTTAGAGCGTCCCCACGGCTAGCGCATGAGAGACACGCAGAAATGAGTCGTTTGATGTGCCTGGGAGATGCGGCCGAGTTGAGTGAGAGTCTTTTGTCCCACTGCTAAATGGCGGACGAAACACGCCATGATGGACAGGCACTGTGCCCGATGAAACCCAGCTCTATTATCTTTAAATTTTAACCTCTACAAACTCAATTTTCTGAGAACTGCCCTCCTTATCATTCAATCCGTTTTTTTATGGGATTGCAACTTCACACTTCTTCAGTACAGAGAGCACCTGGAAATGCATAGATTGAAAGAAAGGCAAGTTCAATATATGCACATGGGGGATAGGAGGTCCTCCAACCATGTGGGATATATGAGAACATGAATTAGTAGGGATACTAATTCATGCTCTCATATATCCCATATGGGTTGATGGCCCTCCTATCACCCCATGTGAATATACTCAGATTTACCTCTACTTCGGTATTTGAATTTTTCTTAACATGTCTCTGCTTTGGGTTCTATCCTTGTCCAGAAGGAATAGAAACAATATCCCGGGAGTAAAACATCTCAGCAATCCAGACGGTAAATGAATATAAAATTCAAAACGGAGTTACTTGGAAGCCAGCTGGGGTCAGTACCTAGAGAGTGGTGTCGGAAAGGTCCGGCAAACCCGATACTGAGCCACTTGCTAGACTCAACAGTTGGCTGTGGCCGGCCAATTTATGGCCCTCACCGTGCTTGCCGTGGGGCAATGTTTTGGGCCGGCCACGGCCAGTCACCGGGTCTGCGGCACTCAATGAGTTGCCGTGGGGATGCTCTGAGAACCCTAATTTCTATCAAATGTTCCGGACGTCGCCACTTCCAATAGTTCCAAAGTGCAAGACATCGGTGATGTTTTGCCGCTGACCTCATGCACTGACAAAGAGTTGTCAATACATAGATTGAAATTTGCATGTAATAATCTAGCTAGTGCATATGCAGTTCAGTAATGAATTGTGGGCTTATCTCCTCGCGACTGTTTAACCCTACTGCATTATATATTAACTACTACTAGAGCACTGTCAGTACTGTCAAAGTGTTTGTCGAGATTCGGATTGTCGAGTTTTTTGTTTGGATTGGGTACGTTTAAGGGCTGTACTTACAATTATGGCAGCTCAGCAGCTGTGCAGCGGTTGAGTGCTAGCCAGTGTTTTTTTTTTCATTTAGCACAAGGTGCTGCTTTCTCGCTGAAGACCAAATGCGGACAGGTCATGTGGCTATTTTTGTAATGAACTTGCCGTTTATTTCTAGAAGTCACTAGCTTCATGGTATGATTTTTCCATTGAATTTGATGACAATGGGGACTTTAGAATTTTGGTTGTCCAACAAAGTGGCGACCAAAGATTGAAGTGTGGTGGAAATGTCACTGCTAAATGTGCACTTTCAAATTGCTTTAGGCTACATTTTTTATGTTCTTATAAAATCTGTAGAAATTCAAGAACTACAATGCAAACATCCATCACAACAATGGCGATTTTATTTAAAGGAAAGATGAAACAAATTTGCCACAAACCGAAATTTAGAGTGAAAAACACAATATAAAGAACATACTCCTAGTCTTCCTAGCTTTGCAACTAGCACAATAGACCTGCAAAACAAACACAAGTACTCCGATGCTTGATTTAGTACACTACTACAGTGGGACAAGAAGTTAACAATATTGCTTCAATGTAAGCAACCCACATTAGTACATTGATGTGACTACAAGCAATGACAAATTAGCACAAAGTTTTTTGACAATTAGTACAAAGTTTTTTTAATAATCATCTCCTTTGAAGTTAATCACTACTGTAACCATGACCTGCAACCAACACAATTTGGAACTCCAATGCCTAAATTAGTAGGAGAATGGAAGAGATACAACCAATGAAAGCAAACATGTTGACAATAAATTGGGAGTTCATATACTTCAGGAAAACTAAAGCAATTGCATGACAAGAAGACAATAGCAACTGCACCGCAATTCAATGACCTGCACTCTCTACTTTCCATCTGCAGAAAGTCAGAAATATGGCCACATAACATTATAAGTTTATAACAAGTGAACAAACAAATGAAAGTGCCATTCCCTATAAGCAAGATTGCAGTCTGCACATTCCTCCTCCTTGCAGCCAAATTTCATTTGAAATTAGAAATCTAACACCTACATGCTAAAGCACTCAGCTAACAAGTAACAACTACATACTGTAGCCCCACACTTCTACACTATTTCCTCAATCTAGAGTGGGTGTCATGCAGTTACAGCATATCGTTGCCGCTCAGTGGCCACCACCCACTGTTTGAAACAATCATCATATGGGAAATTCTTTAGAATGTATACATTTTGACAATGCATGCCCACAACTAAGCCAAGGTGGTGATCGAGCCTATTACACAACCTATCCTTGAGAAAAGTCAAAGCGGAGAAGGTCCGTTCATCTTCTACACTTCCCAAAACATGGACCATGGCAATTTCAGCAAGTTTGATGTACTCCCCGAAGTTCTTCCCAAGTGATGAGTTCGCATCCAACGTCCGCCACAATTTAGTGAGTAGGTTGACTAGCTGATGTACAGGTGCATTGAGTGGGGGCAACTCCATAGCAGCATGTGCATTAGCAATCATAGCGATCTTAAACAGAGGCTGCTCCAACTCCAAGAGGAATTTGTCAAGTACTGCAGGGACGAACCTTTTCTGTTGATCTTCACCAATCCACTTGGGCTCACCATAAAAATTCTTGATAATGTCCAAATGCTTGCGGAAGCTGTTGGAACAGTCACCTTGCAACCAATACTGCGGGTACATGACGCCCAGTGCATCCATGAGACTGTGATCAGGAAACCTGCTTGCCATCTCATCCATTAGTTTCCCTGCGGCCTCTGCACAGGAAGAAGTCCAAATGCCCACTTCAAGTGTTAAACCTAAGAACATAGACAACCAATGCTAAACGGGTCACAAACAAAGAAGCATTGTCGAAATTGAAGGATAAACAACCAAACACTTCTGAATTCCATTACAAAGACTACAATTGAAAATGAAAAGAGCACAACTAACCTTTACAATCATTTTGAACAGAAGCAATAATGGCCGCATATCCTTCTCGATGCACCATGGCACCTTCATGCATTACATACAATGTCTCTCCACCCACCACAAATGTTAAAGTTTCACATGGCAAATTCAAATTTGCATCCCATTTCATTAAAATCTGCTCATGGGAGCATTGAAGAACCTGATTATACGCATGGAACTCGTCCTTACAGAAGGCAGTGTCTGCATTGAGGTAAAACGTGTAAAGGCTGGTTTGACAAATTCCCAATGCCCCCACAAAGTCACAAATGAAGGCGTCTCTTTTCTGTGCCCATTGTATAAGTGTGTCCGCCGCCTCCAACATTGGCAAGAGTGCCAACATGCCCAATAAGACATACGGGTCTAAAAGGAGGACCAGATTTGCCTACAAAAATTGTCAAGCCAACCATCTTAGGCCACTTCACCCACATCATAGTAACACACTACCAAAACACCAAATATGTTGACCCATAGGACATAACATCAAAGAAAAAAGAACATCAAACTAACAAAGCATCAAAGAAAAAAAATGGGATGCTGAAATTAACTCAATATCAAAGAAAAAAAATGGGATGCTAAAACTAACATAGCATCAAAGAAAAAAATGGGATGCTAAAACTAAGTCAGCACCAAAGAAAAAAAATGGGATTTTTAAACTAACTCAACATCAAAATAAAAATGGGATGCTGAAACTAACTCAACATCAAAGAAAAAAACATGGGATGCTAAAACTAAGTCAACACCAAAGAAAAAAAATGGGATTTTTAAACTAACTCAACATCAAAATAAAAATGGGATGCTGAAACTAACTCAACATCAAAGAAAAAAAATGGGATGCTGAAACTAACACAACATCAAAGAAAAAAAATGGGATGTTGAAACTAACACAACATCAAAGAAAAAAAATGGGATGTTGAAACTAACACAACATCAAAGAAAAAAAATGGGATGCTAAAACTAACACAACATCAAAGAAAAAAAAATGGAATGCTGAAACTAACACAACATCAAACATGTTGAGGAAAAAAATAGAAATACAAAAGCAACGTGAAACTCACCTGAGCCTTTTGCCCCCACTTCCTATCATTTTTATCTGCATGCATCATGGCCATGACACCTTTGTATTCTGCTAGTAGCCTACGAATTAGGCCAAGGCAACTAATCCACCGAGTTTTCACATTCTTGAGCAACTTAAGGCCTTTGGACTCCAATTGCTGAGAGAGGGCTTTGAATTCAGCTGCCTTCTTCGGGGAATGGGCAAAGTAACTATGTGTCGTTCTTAAGACTTCTTCAACTGCATGAATCATTGTCAATGAAGATAGTGATTGTGCAACAAGATTCAAACGATGTGCACAACAATGAACACCTGTGGCAAAAGGAGCGTACTTCTCCTTGATCTGTGCCATGACTCCTGTCTTCAATCCTTGGAAAGTGCTGACCCCATCTGCATCGAAACAAAGCAACTTCTCCGAAATTTCGGAATCTGAGACCCCCCCCCCCTCGTAGCACTCAAAGCAGACATTATGACATTTGTCAATTTGTTCGGAGTTGCACCATCACAGTCCATCTTCTGGATCGTGAGAAGAAGAAGCACGCGACACTAGTTTAGCATCATGTAAGCATGGATGGCAATCCAACTAGTATTGTCGCAAGCAGTGGTTTCGTCTGCAGATAAAGCCAAATACTTGGCACTGGATACAAGACTCTGGTTTTTTTGCTTCACGAAGTCATACAAATGCTCAGCCATTATCCAGCCGGATCCATTAGCCCAGTGCTTACGAGGCATTTCAGGCACATTAAGGAACTGATACAATTCAAACCTTCCCTCAAATTCCGTCATGGGTCTCCTACTTGCAAGCAATTGGAACAATGTCGCAAACTGCACACGCTTCTTTCGGGACTCCACTGTATTGCAACCTTGAATTTGCTCGATGACAGTAGTGGGTCCACGAGCTACATATAGAAGCATGCACTTCTTATGGATTTCTCGGTTGCCATGTTTCGAAATCGTGTCCCACTTTGGCGCCATTTGAATCGGCTTCCCACGCACAACAATGCAAGGCTTGCATTGCACCATGTGCATGACTCCATCCTCCGCCACTACAACCTCACTCCACGGCTCCTTCGCTGCCCACTTGTTGTGGAATTTGCGGTGCACATCGTAATTCTTCTTCATCTTCTTCAATGTGTTTGCGATGGATGGTCCTACAACCTTCGCAGCATGCAACCTTCGATCTCCGCTCTTGCATTTGTTTCATCCACGGCTTGGCGGATCCTTGAAAACATCGTCATCAGAGTCTACCATCTCATCCCCGCTCAAGTCTGGATCATCTTCAGAATTCTCGGACAGATTATCATCGTCAAAGACAGGGAGAACAAGGGGGCAAGGAAGAAGAATTTCTGTGTCTATAGACTAGGAGCCCTCAAACTCTGTGTCTGTTAGGCGAGCACTTGAAGGTCCTGTACTAAAGCTGTCCAATTCACCAGAGTTGTCCACCTCCTTCGATGTGCATTGCAGGGGCCCGCGATTCAATGAGTTTTGGCTAGATGTGAAGTAACTACGCATAGTCTTCCCAATTCGAGCTCTCTTTCTGGCCTCCGCTTCCAAAGCCATTTTCATTGCATGCGCCTTCCGATTAGCGGCCTTTGCCTCTTCCTGCAATTGAGCAAGTCTTTGTTTCTGTCTCTCAACCAACAGGCTATTATGTGTGGCCTTTGCCGCACTCACGAATCCAATGTCAACAGGAGCAGAAGGGGAATCTGCCATCGGAAAAAACAAAATCTCGGATACAAAACCCTAATTCCAACAAACCAGAACCAAACACTGAAAAACCATGTCCAAGAAATGTTCACACTGGAAACCCAACTCTCGAACCCCAATGGAAAGAAACAAAGCTTACACCAAACAAATTCAGCAAAGAATACTCTGCTCAATCTGCGCACAATTGAAAACTTAAGCACAACCTTGTCCTCTACATTGCACAACAACACTTCAATAGTGAACCCTCCATGATCATTGACATCAACACTCGCCATCATTCCAAGTACAAAGGGAAAATGCAACTGCGTCCTTCACAAAGTGGAAATGAATGTGGCGACACAAACTTTGCCAAGCATTGAAGATTTCGTGAAGTGGTTGTAAATGAAAATAGCTCACGGAAGGAGTGGCTCTCTAATAAGCTACAGCATTGTAGAGTGGGCTATGAAAACTTCAATGTAGGCGCAAAGATGGCACTCAGGGAAATCAATGGAGGTACGAAGTTGGCGATGCAATTGCAATGGAGGAGAGAAGCTGGAGTGGAGGAGGCTTCAACGGCAAAATCAAAAAAGATAGGCGGAGTTTTGAACTGGCGACATCACTGCAAACCCTACGCCTGTTTCACGCGGAAACAGCATTGTTCCCTACAACCACGAGATATACCGGGCGATTTACAGTGTTTTTTCCCTGTTTTTTTTCTATAGGTGTGGTGCCAGCCCCACCAATTTGGTGCAATTTCACGCCAAATCGCCAGAAAAAACAACCCTGGTGCTAGCTGATCCCCAGTAAGTTAGACGGGCACGGCCGTCGGTTCGATTATCGAAATTATGTTCCGACATCCATACAGTGTTATTTAACTTGTCGAAAGACTGACAGTTCTGCATGCCTCGGGCATTTCTATTGCATTGTCACCCTCCATCTCTGGGCGGGATCCCCGACTCACTGACAGATGCTTCCTCCGTCCCGAAACAAGTGTCCTGGTTGGACATAAGCTTATATCATGTTATTTAAGGTTTTCTAAGTGACTCTCACACAGGGGAAAGTCACAGGTTTGTCATTCACGTAGGGGAAAGCGAGGCAGGGACTGTTCCTGTGACGCAGCAGTTGATAAGATACTCTCCCAGTCTGTCCTCAAATTTGGGCTGGCTAGTAGTAAGATACTACAGAGTAATTTCTAGGCCATTACTAATGATATGTTCGCACTTGGTGTTCGCACTTGGTGTTCACACTTGGTGATATGTTCGCACTTGGTGTCAGGGGTGTTGTTTGCAACATGAATCTAGTCCAAAAGTAAGTCTAAGTTCGTTCCTAAGACCCTCAATAACAACACTCTTTAATACCAAGTGCGAACATACCATAAGATACCGAACCATGGTTTGTCCACTCTGGACGGGATGTTGGAACTTGGATCGTCCATCGGTGGCCGGGGTGGATTGACCCAGTTTTGGGTTTTTTGGTTTTCAGACAATTGGTTATGTGGCCTTTCTTTCAAGAAGGTTCTGCATTTCCTGGCTCCTTCATTTGGGGGATTTGAATTGAATGAGGCTAATTATGAATAATCAATTTTGAATATGTAATTTTTATATGCAATATTTGTATGTAAGTTATTGGCTCTGCATGATGGATAAAATGAGGTTTTGGAAACATTGTGGCAACAATGTGCAGGGCCATGATGATAGCTGGCATTTTTAACACTTTTACCTCCTTTTTTTCTATAGGCATGAAGCTGCTCATTTTTTTTTATGCAATTGGGCATTTAATTGCCTATAAAAGAAACACTGGATTGACCCCCTCGCTCGTCCCCCCAAGTCATTCCAGGGGTGCATATAAGAAAATACCCCCCTATCTTGTGCTTCATTAATTTATCTTCTATACATTCCCAAGCTAATTTGGGGAATCTGATTGCAAATATGAATTCAAAACTTGCAAATTTTATCATGTGTGACAAATAAAGAATTTCAGGGTTTTCCCTTGGGGACGAGCGGGGGGGTCAATCCACCCTGGCCATGTCAGTCACTTGAGCATAGTATCAATCAGTAATCGATTTATTGCATCTTGGGTAGCCGGGTGAGGATTGACCCCCTCATTGCCCCAGCCAAAGGTAAATGTAAGAATTGCCCCCTATTTTGTGCCGTGCAAATTTTGTATTGCATCACCTCTTGTAGCTAATTTGAGGCCTTTGGTTGCAGATATGTATTCAAAATTTGCAAATTTTATCATGGGTGGAAAATTAAAAAAACTCTAGTATTTTTTCCAAGGGTAAAATATGGGGCAATAAGGGGGTCAATCTTCCTTGACCATTTGGACCAGGGTGAACCCTCCCCCCTTTGATCATCCCCAATTTTATCCCAAGGGAAAATACATGAATTTTTTATTTGCCACCTATGATAAATTTTGGAATTTTGAATTCGTATTTGCAATCAAAGGATAGTTGTAGAGGATCAATTAATCAAGCAAAACATAGGGGGGGTTTCTTTTACTTACACCCTTGGAAGGACTTGGGAAGGATGTCCAAAAGCGAGAGGCTTGGTTCCCCCCAGCCCTACATCTCAATCTCTCTGAGATATTGTGACTTCAAAAAGTGAGCCAGTGCTTTGTTTGATTTCACTCTGATTGCCATAGTTTGAAAATGAGTGGACAAAATTCAAATGAACAAACATGAATGTTGTAGTATCTTGTGTGCACTCCTATCCTAAAAAAACTTGAAGCAAAAAGAAATCATGGTTTGGAAGTAAATGAATTTATAAATTTGAATGGAATTTGAAGATCCTTAATATATCAAAGACTTGAGAGAGATTTCATTTACTATCATAGATGATTTATAGAGGTTACAATTTGAAACATTATTGCATTCTTTGAAAATAGATTTGAAGATATTTGTCCTACTAATTAATTAGTATTAATTATTTTAATTTGCATTTAGCTCCCCAAACTATTATTTTCACTGCAATCTTTTTCGTAGAATCCATACAAATTTGTACTAAACTATTATAAAAATGTGTGGAAAATGTGTTCAGGGCAAAAAAAATTTACCCTGCAGACAACTCCTTATTCCCACTGCCTCCATGAGAGAGAGAGAGAGAAGACCGAGTTGAATTTTTCTTCAGTTCGCCATGGAAATAAAATGCAACAATATATGAAGGAAAAGAAGAAGAGAGAAATAGAAAAAGAAAATGTAAGGACGAAAGCAACTACGATGCTCAGGGAACACGTTCGTCACTTAACTTAACGCGTTTACTCCCACCGACGGGCACCAGCTATTATTACAAACACGTTCCTGCCGGGCCAACAGGCAGCCTATGTGGCAATACCTACTGGCCTATGTGGCAATACCTACTAGCCTGTGTGGCAATACGTGGCAGTACGCGGTAGGGGCCATCAACTTGGAGCCGTCGAACGGAGCCCACTTTTGCAGTGGCCTTTTCTGGTTTTGTTTTTGTTTTTTTAGCTTCTTTCTTTTTTAAAATTTTTTTTGGACACAAGCCCTTTCTGGTTCCAATTCCCACTAGTCCCTTTTCTTTTTGGCACCATGGGCTAGATTGCACCATTTCAAAATTATGTATACTTTTCACCAAAGAAAAGTAATCTTCATAATCTTCATAATCGCCCAAATAATTTCATTTCTATTAGAAATATGGATGAAGTTGAGAAATATGGATGAAAAAGTACATAAATATGATTGGAAAGTAGTTCTTGGTCCAAAAGATGGATGAATGTAGAAATACAATGCTTCATCAAATTTCAAGTGCTTGCCATCTTGGCACTTTCTCAAAAAGTTAAAAAAAAGAAGGTTTGATTCCAATTGGTGTGTCTTGTCCTGTTGCCCTATGTCAAAATTAAAGTAAAAGTAATTTTTTAATTTTTTAATTCATAAGAACTTCAAAATTCAATATCTTTCTTACCGTAGGTCCAAATGCCACAAAACAAAGCCTATTCACCCCTCCTTGCAAAGAGCTTTCTAATGGTACCAAGAATGCGACCGGGGAATGCAAGGTTTGAGAGATCTCACCATAACAAACAAAACAAAGAGATGACCTCATTTTAAGGTATTGAAGTTCATAGAGAACTGCTAGTTAGTTCATTGTAAATTAGTGGAATTAGAAAAAATTGGTTGCAATTTTAAAAACATTCATAGTAAAAAATAGAGACGAAACCGGACAAAATACTTGAAAAAAAAGATTATTCTGGGAATCAAAGGAAAATTACTAGTAAAATTCATAAAATATCGTAAATGTTGTTTATTATGACCTCCCTAATCCTAGAAAGCTAACACAATCACTTCATTCCCTTTAGACACAACGAACGAATTCAATATTTGAGGTAGACAAACCCAATTTTGTCCCCTACTTTTGACCCCAATGCCATCCGTTCAAACATCCAAATCTATCCAGAAAAGATCCAAATCTATTCAAGATTCTAATTGAATCAATGCATTAATGCCAAAATGGGATAACATGTCAATGCTTGATTGGTGAGTACTTAAGTGATATTAAACACATGGAAAGGTGATTATGATTTGTTTATGACTCCATTCTATGGGGGGTATTTTTGTAATTTCAAGGCAAGCCACTTCAAAAATTCATAGAAATTACAAATTTAATTGGAAAATTATAATTCCAATTGGGTCGATCCGTGAAACATGTGCATACCTTTGTAAAATACTTGAACCTTTTGGAATTGGCCCCAAGATATTTAGATTCCAAGTGAGGGTGGTAATAGGCTTATCTACCTTATCATCAATTGATAAAAAGTTGGAAAACTTGAATTCATGTTTGGAATCATATATCCTCAATTTACTAAGATTAGTCCTTAACCCCTCAAGGCCTAACTACTTTTTGACAATGGAGATTTTCAATGAATTGTCCCACTTTGATATTTTTTTGTACATGGATGTGCTTAAATTTTTTTATTTTAACCATACAAAAGTAAAGACTACTTTGTCTAGTATGCATGGAATTAATTGTGAAAAATATTGACCATTGAATTTTTAAATTATAACAATTTTTTATGATCAACTTTATAGGCAAAAAATACAGATTTGGGGGAAAGAAATTTAAAAGAAGATTAATGACGCTTTTTTACCACACACACACACACCAAAATGTATTGGAATCTAAGAAAAATGTAAAATTGATTTATTTTAAAAAATAAAAAATAAAAAATTCTTTGTATACATTTTCAAACAACAAGGGTAGAAAGCTAGAACCCAAGCAAGAACTTACCATATTGGATACTACAAAAAAAATTTAAAATGATATATGCGTCAATTTTTGAAACTCAATAATTGATATTAGTAGCGTACTATTTGGAACATCTTCAAAAAAATTGAAATCATTATAACTATTTTGTATTATTAATCATACTAGATTGAACATTGTATTTTTAAAGTTTCTAAAAATAGAGATTTGGATTTTTTTCTCCACACTCACTTAGTTTGTGCAAAGTAAAGACTAGATATGTCCAAGAAAATATTTTTTTTCATCCCTAATATTCCTTTCATGGTAAAAGAAACTTATATTTGCTCACTTTTTCTATTAGACTACATTTATTAAATAAAATTTTAAAAACTTCTCACATTAAAATTTTGAAAATCAGAAAATGTAACAAGCATGTTGACTTGAGTGATAACATTGTTGTCTATGGATTTAACCTTTGAAGGATTGAGGCACATTTTGGGCAGAAATTGTCAAAATTGTCACTTTGTAGGGCAATGATAAAAAAATCAAAAGAACAAATTAAATTCAACTACACAAATTTGTACTATTCCACTAAAGAAATGTGTAGAAAAAATTTCAAAAACTATATTTGTATAGATTGAAAGGTTGTAACATAGGAAGTTAGAAGAAAAAGTTTTTTTTCTAGCCTTACCCAATAAGGTCAACAAACTAACTCCCCCTAAAGTGAGATCTTTGCACTACACATGGTTATTGTTTTTTACAATTGCATCCTATAACATATTAATTTTATGCTTGCCAAATTTTAGAAGAAAAGGAAGAATTTTGCACATGTTCCTTGAAACTGCCGAGGTTGTCCAAAAAGTTTGAGGCAACAGAATTTTTTGATGTGGACACCCAATCAAAAAATGATATTCCCACCAAGGAGGTACATGTTTACATCTTGCATCAAAATTTTGTTAACATTTAACCCCAATTGAGGTGTACAACTATCCAAAATTTTTTGTCTACATTGAACAATCACTTGGTCCTTTAGGAGTAAATCTTCAAGTGTAAATTTACATCTCTTGGTCTTCCTAATTTTTGAAGCCTCCATTGGTTGAAAATTTCTTCTATTTTCTTTTCTTTTTATTATCCACTATTTTGAAGAAGGCCTTAATTTGATTGGAAAATTGGGCATTGGGCATTAGGACACAAAATGGAAATTGGAGGAGACAAGGAGACTAACAAAATTTAGGGCCTTAATGCCTAAAGTCCCGAGGTCCTTTTTTTTGTCAAAAAACACTCAAAATTTCCATATCTATTGCGAAGAGAAAAAAATTTGAGAATTATTTTTATAATACAACTGTAACATATGACTATGAAAAAGAAATTTAAAAAATTTAGACCTAGTAGTTTGGAAGATATTAGAGTTTAAAGTGAAGGAGATTTTTTTTCCATTTTGGGTGACTCAATTATAAGACTTTGAATCTTCTTAACTTAAATTTTTTGCACAACATATTTTGAATTTATGATTTTTTATTGTAAAATTGAATTAAGATTCTGAGAATTTTGAAAAAAACGAATTAATTTTCATTCTTCAAAAAATTATCAAGTAAATATATATATAAGATAGAATGAAAATCTAAATCATAGATAGCTCTAAGATGGAATTGAAACACACTAATTTCAATTGTGAAATTGTTCTAGTAAGCGAATTCAACCTTGTAAAACATTTTTTAATAAAAATTTTGACATAATTTTTTTAATTTTTAGAGATAGAAAAAATATATAGTATTAGTTTTGAGGGAATATAAATTTTATTTCAATTGGTGCTTGGGAGAAAAATTATACCACTCTAAGCTCAAAAAGTAGTTTGTTGGGCAATACCAAAATTTTCAAATATTTCTTAAGGGGATAGTTGGGATTTAGAGGTTGATGAAGGCATTAAGAGGAGGTTTATAGCCAATTGATTTTGGACTTGATCCAATAATTCTCTATACAAATTAAAGGTTTGATTATGGCTTCAAAATTTGTTGAATACTTTTGCATTCAAGGATTTGTAGATATCCTACTTCGATTTTTAATTTTAATTTTTTGTATTTTTTTTAGTGTATTTTTTTGTTTAGTTTGTATGCTAATAGAATAATTTGTGTTCCAAGTGGGTAGTTTAGTAGTGTTTTTTCCCAAGTTGGAATTGATACTGGGGTGCTAAGTTGGAATTTGGTTGCCAAGTAGGATGGCAATTCCAATTTGGTAGTTAACAAGTTGGTTAGGTTGTCTTCCTCGGGAGGATAACCACCAATTGATTCCTACTAGGTGGTTGTCTTCCAATTTTTGTTTATCTATTGTCGAAGATCATCTTATGCGTGTCCCAACATGTTGTGCTGTGAATTCTTTCTTTTTGTGTGGATGATTATGTGTGTGAAGTGGCAAAGTGTGAGTATGAGGATGCTAGTTAGTCGATGATGATGGGGTATCCAAATTGGAGATGTTTTGATGCAGTGAGTGAGAATTGATAAGCTAGTTGAATGAGGTGCAAACAATGATAAAATAGTAAATGGTGGATTGATCACCAATTCAGATTAATAAAAAAAATGATCTTCTTCGCCGAATTAGTGTCCTGTGTGATGAAGGTATATACTGGAGTTTGATGTGTCATTGTAGTGGTGATTGTTGATATTTTCCACATTGGGAGATTATGTTTATTTGGGATTATTGAGCAATTGAGTTGCAAATAGAACCCTAGTTGGAACTAGAAGTCATATATCAATTTTCTATTGATATAAAATTCCTATTGGTAAGCCTCCCTTGGTTCAAACGTATTATACTAAAGGATAATTTCCTATTTGGGAATTATTCACTTCAATAGGATCAATTTTTGAAAATGCATTTACTTTAAAAATTTATTCTTCTAATGTGGAATATGCTCAAATATATCCTCATATGACAAATTTATAGCAAGTTGTGTTCTAGCTTGTACAACTTCTAGTAAGAGAGGCTTTTCAACTAAAATTGCATTAAATCATTCTTACAATATTGTTAGACTCTTGAAACTTTGGAACTGCAAATGAAAGTTGTAATGTGAAGATTTATGAAAGAGTTCATAGATTTTCAAGAAGTATCAATAGAGTGGCATCAAAAAATTCAAGAAAGGCATCAAATTTATTCCTTGTCTCCACCATTCTTTGCCACCCAAAGTAGTGGACTTCCTTCTATTAGTTCTCCAAGTTTTCTTTGGAGGGCAAAAATTCCATTCCAAGTTTATTATGGATGATTAAAATATTACCTTGAGAAAAACACGAGAACAAATCATATACCACATATGAATTTAAAAAAAATTTCTAGTTTCATATTTGCAATCAATACCCCCCCCCCAAAAAAAAAAAAAAATGTTCTTACATCTATTTCTATGTATAGGAAGAGGGGCACCCCCCATGAAAGCCTTATGAGATTCTTATATTATAATTTGTATTTTGTGCAAATCCAAAAAGTTGAGAGGGCCTTGTATTTATCATGTTTTTATTTTCATCATTAAAAACAATTTCCAATGTATGCTAAAATTTTTAAAAAGGAGGTGAGGGACACTCAAAATTCCAATTTTTTCACCTTAATAAAGAAAAGTATAAAAAATTGCCAACTATTTAGTGTTTGGTTAATTTTGTGTTTTCCACTCACCACCATTAAATTAACTCCTTTGAGTCTATAGATGAATTTACAATGTGCAAATCTCATTATTTTGAAATAAATTATTAGTTCTTATCTTATTCTAAAGTAGAAAAAATTGTTAGCCTCTTGGATTGGTATAACTAGTATGGTACATTCTCAAAATAACTCCCAAGATAGAAGTATCCATTTTGTTTCCCCCCCCCCTTCAATGTTGTGAAGCAAAGGTCTCTTGAAGTATTCCAAATATAACCTTTGTGGAATGTCTCTAATGTTATACATTGTGCAAAATGGTTGCAAAGTAATAGAGTCTTTACTAAATGGTTTTGCATCTTTCTAAAGGCACTTCAAAAATGCACAAGGGCCTATAGAAACCATGAAGGTTTCTTCATCTCTTTGGACTTTCAAAATTCTCAAAAAAAAATACCAAAAATCACCCCAAAAGATAATAATATCTTCTCTAGAAAATTTCATAATTTTTATTTCTCCACAAGTATAAATTAACCCCTAATTGTAATAATTTTGACTCTGTCAATACACATTATCAACTTAAGTGACCAAATTTAGATTCCCCTTCTCTTTTCCCCTTTTCCTAGATAAAGAGGCACATACAAGGAAATAAGGAAGGAGTTGGGGAATTCCCATCCGAGATTTGATTTTGGACAATTTATTGTTCTAAAGTTGTACAAATTTTTTTTGGAAGGAATATCAAGAAATAGATTCTCCTATTTTTGATGGGAAGAAATTACTCAATTGCTCCCAAATCTAGGGACAATATTGTTGTATTAATGATTAATTTTCATACTTTGGAATGAATATGTGTATTTTTTATCCATCTTTGGGTTTTTTCATCCATGTCAATGGTTGCAAAGAGCTTCACCAATCCATTGGAGATTGCTTTTAAAAAAAGTTATGACCCCCCCTCCACCCCTTCTACACTAAATAGTGAAATTAGGTTGCCTTAACAATTAAATTGACTTACACCCCAAAAAGGTACTTTACAAGCCATCAAAGTCAACAAAAATTTCTACATATATTCCCATTTGTACACATGAAGGTTCATGAGTTCCAATTACAACAACACCTAATTCAAAAATAGTACATTCTTGTAATATAATACTAAGTATTTATAAAGTGTGGGGCAACCTAATTTCACTATTTAGTGTAGTTACCATTCCCAGTTTCCTACAGCGTAACAGTCGGTAGAGGAAGACAATTTTTTTCCTTACCTAGTTACCTACCAGAGGAGAGGCAGGGCGGTACTTTCTCATAATGTTAAGCACTTCCAGGCCGGATCCCATTCAAATTTCCCCGAACTATGGGGCATAATGCACGGGTAATAGTGCACGTGTACAGGCCCTATTAGCAGTTCAAGGCCCGCATGCTTAATGCATAGGGACGCCCTCGCCTTCGAGGCAGGGCCCTCATACGACTGGAGGCCCTCGTGTGAGGGCGACCCACTATAAAATAAGATAGACTGGCCCGCTGACCTCCTCACTGCAACTCCTTTTTGTGAACTCCTCAAGCGTGCTCTCCTTCCCGAACAGCTGAGCCCGTCGGGAGGTTCACAGAAGTACTTGCTCATCAGTTGCGAGGTGGGCTTTCAATTCAAGCTTGTAGTGAACCTCGGATCCCGTTTTGAACTCGGATTCATAGCCTTCTTCCATTATGAGTTCTGGTGGAGTTTTATGTTTGATCGTCGTCAAAGGATCTTCGTTTCCTCTGTTATTGAGTTTTGGCTTTCAGTTGCTGGGTGGATGTTCGATTTGCGCTTGCCCACTTGCAGATTCTCCGTTTCTGTTGGGAGCTCGAATTCATACTTGTGGACGGTTGTTGTGGTCTTGCTCCATTTTTTGTGTGGGAGTCGGGGTGGAGGTATTTGGGTGTCGTCCAGGCACTTTGTTTTCTCCTGTTTTTGAGCTTCGGCTTGGCTGGGTGGCTGTTCATTGTTCAATCCCCGCTTGCACTGGATCTTTTCCACTTAGAGCTTCTCCGTTTTAGTTGTGACCTCCGACGATTGCTGTGACTTTCCTTCCTATTGTTGTGGGAGTTGTGATGGCGTGTTGGGTCATCCTCAAACGAACTTCTTGTTTCTCTGTTTCTGACTGTCTTTCCTGAAGGTGGTGTCATCGACTCTACGCCATGTTCACTCACGCTTCCTCCGACACATTTCAGCCTCCTCGCAGGGAGAAATCCAAGACCGGATTCAACACTTCCACCGATCACCTCATTTTCGGGGTTTCCGATTCCGCCGATGGCCGAGCGAGCTGTGCGGGGAAGAATCATCGCAAGACGAAACCAACCTCTAGTGCGCATCGCCGAAATGGCTTCGTCGATCGCCCCGCAGCAGTTCGTCGCATGGAGTCTCGACGAGCGGCTCTCAAGAATTCGCGGGGGCCGGCTCCAAAGCGAGGCGACGTGAAGGGCGCCATCTTCAAGGACCTCGTAGACGCCACTTGGGGCTGCTTGTGCGCGTCGCCGACGTTTACTCGCGACACTGATGCGTTTCTGGACTCTGCACCATTCCCTAAGAAGAGCCAGCCCATGGCGAATTTCTGGCCCTTGGTACACACCGTAACCCTCCCATCTGCGTCCAGGAGCGACGCTGATGCGTTTCTGGACTCTGTACCATTCCCTAAGAAGAGCCAGCCCATGGCGAATTTCTGGCCCTTGGTACACTCCGTAACCCTCCCATCTGCGTCCAGGAGCGACGCTGATGCGTTTCTGGACTCTGAACCATTCCTTAAGAAGAGCCAGCTCATGGCGAATTTCTGGCCCTTGGTACACTCCGTAACCCTCCCATCTGCGTCCAGAATTTAGTGTTTTGTTTCTGTATGAGTGCGCTTGCGTTTTGCATTGAAGCAACCGTGTCGCTGTTGAGATTCTACAAGGGAAATCGTCTGTTTGTTTGTTCATACATAGTCTGGTTGATCCTTGCAGATGGACGTGCCCGTGCTGCGAGAGTAGAGAACGCAAGTGACGAGGCGACGGGTTAAGAGAGGTTTTGCACTAAGCGCTGCGTCCGTGCGCTGGATATAGTTATCGTACAGAAAAGATCACTACTAAAAATTACGGCGCGGTAGTGATGTAAGTAGCTTGAGCTGTAGAGTATTGTGATCTTCGGCAGATGCTTCTGCACCTCCTCGTTCTTTGAATATACAATATATATATATATTATTCACGGTTGTGGTTTCGGTGTTAACCTAAGATGGCATTTGGTAGCGAGTCTTGCTTTAATGGAGAATGGGTCGGCGTGTTGTGCTTGTTTGAGGTTGTCTTGTCTTTTGATTTTTAGACTATTGTTTGGGTGGCCATGGCTGTTTTGGCTTGATTTTGATCGGGTCTGACGTGCTTTCCTTGATTGGCGTTGCCAATTGTCTGGGTGTTCAGTTCATTGTTGGTGGCTATGGCAATGATTTTGATTGCCATGTTCTCGTTGGCGCTGGTGCGGATGTGACCGTGAGAGTCCTCGTCTCTGTTTTTCCTTTGAGATTTGACCAATCAGTGTACGTGCAAGTATGGAGCTACAATTGCGGCGATTTTTTATTTTCTGTATGCAACCTTGCGCTGATCTGAAGACTTCGCAGCAAACAAGCCAGCAGCAGCAATGAGGGCAACCAACATAGAAAGACGGTATTCGTCTGCCTGCAGTGTGCCTGGGGAACTGGGGACTCACTTCGACATGTTGATTGCCTAAATTTAAGAAAGATAGACAGGATGAAATGCAACCTCTTAATGAGTTCGTGTAAATTAAGAGTCTCTATTCTCTAAGTCTCTTCATCCTAAACATGACGCGAGACGTTATGTACCCCCGTCAAGCAATTCTCGCGGCCTCATCCCGGCTTCGTCGCTGCCCGGACAACGGCTTGCCAAGCTGCCCTTCACGGCGTTCCGCTCATACCTGTTTGTATTCAGTACGCAGCATGTGCACACAGGAGAAGAAGAAAAAGGTGTGGATTACATATTATAATAATATTAAGTACAGGAAGACAGACAGACTTTATATCTGTGAATCGTTAAGTATCACCGAGAGCTGTGACTCTAGGATTCTAGAACGTTACATCGATTCAGTCTACAAGCTGACTAGACAGACTTATTGTAACAATACCAGGCTCGCGGAACTTCGCCCGTCATCTCATCCCATTTGCTCAATTCTTACACTCATCTCTTACTCACTGAACCGATTGGAGTGTACTATTTGGCTCTGCGGTTTTGAGGTTGGGTGTTAGCGAGTCTTGGAACGCACTGGCGAGCTGCCTTCTTTGTCGAAGTATTTTGGTGGTTGTATTTGTGGAGAGATTTTTTGGGTTGGGGTGATTCGGAGTGTCGGAATTGGGACGTTCAAGTACGAGCTCGGAGCATTGTGATCTTGGGTTCCAGACGGGGACGTGACGATGTCATGAAATGTCACCGAAGAATTTTCTGAAGATTTCTTGGCCATTTCTTGATCTTTCGCCAAAGAGTTTTGTTGAGTGATGTGTGATTTCATTTCTGGCGTGTAGAGGAGAACGCGGAATTGGCGTTGATGAGTCGTTTTCGTGATGAGATTCATGGAGCGGAAGTGCGGGCAGGAGGAGCCGACTTCCTACTCGGAAGAGGAAGCTAGAGCACTTGCTGGTCTTTCATGCTTTTGGTTTTCGTTGCCTTGATTCCGAAATAATAATTATTGTCTTGAATTTGGTAATGTATCGCATCCCAAACTCGAAATCTACCTTTCCGGAGAACATAACATTCTTGAGGAGCTGCCTGGAATCCATGAACATAGCCCCAAGAGATGGAATCCTGGATTCTTTAATTTCGTGCACAATTATGAGGTCATGTTATGTTTGCAACGGCAGTCGCGGTTCAGATTTAGAATTCTTTCTTTTCAGTTCGTCGGCGTGTTTACAAATTGCTCATCGCATATCTGGCGATCGAATAAAGTGCTTCGAAACTGGGGTAGCCACATGAGTTTTGTGTTATAGCGGAGAGGTGCGACTTTTATAATTTTCTTGTTATTGAAATTTGGAGATTCTTGGACATTCTTCTACGGTAGTACTGAAAGAATCACAGTGAAAATCAAAAGGATTTGGTTGAAACATTGGAAGCTGGTGTTGCTTGCTTCTGTCCATTAAGTCGGAAACTTCTTCTGTTTCGGATCTTTTGATGTTTTTGGTCAGTTTTGAAAGTTGTATGTATCGTCTTCCAGCATACTGAATCATCCGTGATTGTTTTTTGGCAGGTGCAAAGTTTCAGGGCAGCATTAAGGGAGCTGAACGAAGAAGGAAAGCAGGACACAACAGATGCGTGCCTGAGGTGGTAAAAGAAAAACAAAAGCACTCACGGGAGCACTCATTGGAGGGCACAAACTACTGTGCAAGACCTTCCCTTTTTGCAAAAAAATTCTGAGGATGAATGGTTGCACTTCTGTCTTATATAGAAGGATTCTTTGTCTTCCATTTTACTCTTAGTGTCTATAACAATGTTACAGGGTTAAGGTTGGATTTGATATGTTGTAGAACTAGAAAACCAAATACCCCCCCTATATTGGATTAGAGTTTTAGACAAGCCATAGTCCCCCCACAACATATTTGCAATATTTCAATAATTCATGCATTGCTGATACTTCTAGCCCTAGAAGGGTGTTAGCCTATGATTAAGATAATCATTGAAAATGATCTGATTGTTGGACCAATAGGTGCATTTTTCATTTCTCCAATGATTTGAAAAGTCATCCATTAGACATTTGTAGGCTTGTAGGTTGCCTTTTCAATCGTTTCTGGGTTCACATCATTTTATTGTTATTGACACTTGCAAAAAGGGACGACAAAATTGAAAAGTACTCTCTTATTCAAATCCGTAATCCTTATCCCATGTATAAGGTAACTACACCCAAAATGGAGCACTCCTAAAAACCGATCCCTATTTTTGAAGGGAAACTCAACAAGGAGGTTATTGAAAATGGTATACATGACAAGGACAATTGTAAGGTGTAGTTAATGGCCATTTTGAAAACTGTGCAGCTCTATTCTTAGCACTACAAAGGTAGCAATCTCACAAGTGGTCATTTTTTTGTAAACTTTATGTTGTTTCAACTTCTTTTTTATGGCATGTTTCAATACTACTAAGGGAGGCAATCCATTTCCAACCACTTAAGTAGTTACACCTATCTGGAAGATGGCCATATTCGTTATATTGAAACTTTTTGCAGATTTTGAGACAGAGTGCTAGTTATTGGAAAATTCATTTAAAAAAATAGTAATTGAAACCAAAAATAAATAATTCTCAAATAGTGATCCTATAATGAAATTCTAAAAGTTGGTGTTGTTACCTATTTATAAAAAAATCCTAGTAAAGAGATAAAATGGTTTATCCTTGAGTCGAGGATAAAAATGAGACTATGAAAGGTCTCAATATAATGAATATGGCCTTGAGGGCAAGTTTCTTGGGGGAGAAATTTTCTAGTGTGCAAAAATAGAGCTAAGAAGGTTTCTATAATTTTCCAGATTTATATTTCGCAAAACATAATTACTATGAATTTTTTAGTGGAAGATTATGTTCCTCCCACTCTAGTCATGTAGACCTTTATGTTTCCCACAAGGGCCAGTTGCAAAATCCACCCAAGAATTGAGAGTGCTGTAAAACAATCACAATGTGCCACAACTACATAGGAAATTGTGTTGTAATTACTCATTGTCATCTCCTCTTGCGTGGAAAGAGGGCAGTCTATATTACCAAAAGGGGGCAGTGGTTAGGAATGGGTTGCCTCCCTTAGTGTGATTTCTTGATGTGCATCAAATGCATTTTTACATCACCTACATGTCACTTTTAACACTTTGGACCTTCCATCTCTGAAAATTTGTAATTAATTCACAATGTGTCCAAAAATTATGAAACCACTTGCATTTTGATTCATAATCTTTCACCAGTATGCAAAAATTGTTGTTCATTTTCTAGAGCAATCAAATCATGCCCTAGAGCTTATTCTTGCAATTTTAGGTGTAGTTACCATATAGAAATGCCTGAGAATTTTCAACAGTTTTGCTCGTCAGCCAGCCATAACTGAACTACGTTTCAGCGTTTCTCCTCAGTCTCCTTGTGTGGACCGAGACATTGGCCATCTTCCTCTCCAATTCAAACTTGGCATCGTCTTGCCACATCAGTCTGGAGTACTCCAGGTTGAAGTTGTCCTCCCTCAGCAACTCCTTCAACTGCCTCGAATCAAAGAGCTCGCTCAGCAGCTTTCAGGGAGTCCGCGTCGTTGCTGTACACGAACTTCACTTTGCGAGCTGTTCTGGTATCTAGAAACGTCTTCACAACAATAATACAATTCTTATACGTGTGAACCCTGACGTGTTGAAACTAATGAAAAAAAATAAAAATAAAGAATTGGAACTCCTCCAAAATATGGATGTTGTGGATTCATAATAAATTGATTGATGTATCACATGACAATACATGGATAATTGTAACTTCTGTTCAATATCTCTCTGCATCATTGATTCATATAGAGCATTCTTTCCTTTTTCCATTCATATATTAAGCTTACATGGTTTGTGAAGAGCCTCTCCAAGAACAGATAGTTATTTCATTTTGACAAAGTCTTTTTGTTGCATCTGAAATGTTTAGAAATTCGTGTTTTGATTTCATCCTGAAAATTACAGTTTAAACAAAATTAGAGTATCTTGATATATTGGAATTGGTATCATTAAACTTACAACATTCTCCACCCTTGTCATGGTTTCCAATTATGAATCTATCTGCCAAAAAGCTTCAAAATCATTAGAGAAATTTTGGACTCTCGAAAGGGTTGCAAAGGTTTGACAACCCACACTATTTCAAGACCCCTACAACACTACTAAAAAAACAGAATCTCTGATAAAAATAAGATTCACTTTGTGTGAATATCAAGAATGAAAGGGAATATATTTTAATTTCCTATTCTATTTTGAATATAGAATTGTAGTTGCCACAACCCTCCTCCATTAAACTACTCCCGTACCTATGCTTGAGTACCAATGCTCTGACAATTGGCAGGATAATGATTAGCAAAAATAGGGGAAAAGTTCCTGCATGGGCAAAAAGAAAGTAATGTTGGGGTCCCTTTTGGTGCTTCTAAATAGCCCTGTGGAGAGTCGAAAGTTTCTCTAATGTATGAAGAGGGTTTATAAAAAAAAGACTCCCATCTTTCTGGGTAGTGAGCCCGGTGTGAGCGGAAGTTTCTTTTACCACCTCAGGCACGCATCTGTTGTGTCCTGCTTTCCTTCTTCGTTCAGCTCCCCTAATGCTGCCCTGAAACTTAGCCCCTGCCAAAAAACAATCACGGATGATTCAGTATGCTGGAGCCTGGAAGACGATACATACAACTTTCAAAACTGATCAAAAACATCAAAAGATCCGAAACAGAAGAAGTGTACGACTCAATGGACAGAAGCAAGCAACACCAGCTTCCAATGTTTCAACCAAATCCTTTTGATTTTCACTGTGATTCTTTCAGTACTACCGTAGAAGAATGTCCAAGAATCTCCAAATTTCAATAACAAGAAAATTATAAAAGTCGCACCTCTCCGCTATAACACAAAACTCATGTGGCTACCCCAGTTTCGAAGCACTTTATTCGATCGCCAGATATGCGATGAGCAATTTGTAAACACGCCGACGAATTGAAAAGAAAGAATTCTAAATCTGAACCGCGACTGCCGTTGCAAACATAACATGACCTCATAATTGTGCACGAAATTAAAGAATCCAGGATTCCATCTCTTGGGGCTATGTTCATGGATTCCAGGCAGCTCCTCAAGAATGTTATGTTCTCCGGAAAGGTAGATTTCGAGTTTGGGATGCGATACATTACCAAATTCAAGACAATAATTATTATTTCGGAATCAAGGCAACGAAAACCAAAAGCATGAAAGACCAGCAAGTGCTCTAGCTTCCTCTTCCGAGCAGGAAGTCGGCTCCTCCTGCCCGCACTTCCGCTCCATGAATCTCATCACGAAAACGACTCATCAATGCCAATTCCGCGTTCTCCTCTACACGCCAGAAATGAAATCACACATCACTCAACAAAACTCTTTGGCGAAAGATCAAGAAATGGCCAAGAAATCTTCAGAAAATTCTTTCTGTGACATTTCATGACATCGTCACGTCCCCGTCTGGAACCCAAGATCACAATGCTCCGAGCTCGTACTTGAACGTCCCAACTCCGACACTCCGAATCAACCTCAAAGAAGAAAATTTCACCACCAAAATACTTCGACAAAGAAGGCAGCTCGCCAGTGCGTTCCAAGACTCGCAGCACCAACCTCCAAGAACCCAACCTCAAAACCTCAAAGCCAAAGCCAAATAGTATACTCCAGTCCGTCTAGTGAGTGAGAGATGAAGCCAGTTTAGTGCGTTAGAGATGAGTGTAAGAATCCTGTGAGTGCAAGAGGAGTGAAAGAATTGAGCAAATGGAATTTGCGGGAGAAGTTCCGCGAGTCGGGTTTGAGAGGAGCGCCTTGAAGGACAGCTTGGCAAGCCATTGTCCGGGCAGCGACGAAGCCGGGATGAGGCCGGGGCCAGGCCGCGTGAAGTGCTCGATGGGTGTACATAACGTCTCGGAAACATTTTAACATTCTAGAGAATCTTGGCTGAGCTCCCATTCATTTGGTACGATAAGGCATGTCCCACACCTTTCATAGTTGAGCTCAATTCGAACATGTGAGAACCTTCAACAATTGAGCCATGATCTTCATAAGTGAGGGAGTGCCAAAGCTTCAGTAAAAATTTGCTTGATATTCAGTTTGATTTGGAACAATGTCAAGGTTTAAAACTAGCAGCTATAGCCTAAGCCCTTGCAATCCCTGCTCTCCCAACATGTGCTCAAAATATTTACTCAACAAGCTTCAGTGCTCTGCACCACAAAACATCCATGGACATCACAACAGGCGCAATTAGTATAGCTCACAGAACTTGGGTTAGAGGACAAAGCTTCACTAGGAATCTGCAGGATTGATGATTAAAATCGTCTAGGTTACTAATAACGCACGGAAACTTCATTCAATATTCATTGAAAGACTACAATCAGCAAGACTCTCTTGTAGACTCCCATGGCCCTGATTCTTTCATCCTTGGTAGAAACCAGATCAATCTACACAAACCTGTAGGATCCTGTCCACAAGGGGTTGTTTTGAATCCTTTCCAAATTTACAAAACACTCCAGTAGATCTTTGATCTATTTGAACCCTAAACCCTAAACAATTTGCTACTCAGAAATTCAACAACGAGTGCAATGCTCAAGTTGGGTTGCACAACCAAAATTAATGCAAGACGTGGTTCTGCACTGCATCCAAATCGCACAAGAGTAATGACTACAGATTCGTGGTTTTGAAATGATAATTTAATTTGATCATACTGAGAAAAATATAATTCAGATGCCACAGATTGTAATGCACCAGAATCAATGAAGAATGTAGTATTTTCTGGTCAAAATATACGTAATTGGACGAAGGAGAAAGTCTCCTGATGACCAATTTCGAATTGCTAAAACATAACGCAAGTTCACTCAGGGAGAAGCGTTCGTGAAGGGCTTTTTTAAAAGTTTTACCAGCTAATTTCCTCCACTTTTCACATTGAACCGATTTTCCAGGTATGGAGTCCGGTTATTTTCTCTATTTTTAACTCAAAATAGAAATTTTATAGATTTTCTTACCAGTTTTTTGTTGATGTTTTCCAATTCCAACCAGGCTTTTTCACAATTCCACCAGCTAACTTTGAACTAGCTACCGGTTCTTCCCGAACATAGTGACGGAGGGTGTCAGTCCCTAATCTACTTTGGTCGGTGAAAAGACATGCTACAATATGGAATTCCAGTGCCAAGAATGTTGGGACACTTGAAGAAATCTTGTCATTGAAAATGTAGACAATGAATGTTCAAAGAATGCTATAAAGATCCATACCTTAAGTTAGGATGTTTGTTTGTTTTGTTTTGTTTGTTTGTTACTTTGAGATCTTTGAGATTGTACGTCCCTTGGCCATGTGCTTGGTATTGTCGGAAAGCCTTGCCAAGGAGGGGTGCATGGGCTTTGTTTATTGCCATTCCCACCTATTGCATGAAAGTTATTGAATTTTGAAGGGGGGTTTTAATTAAAAAAATTAGAAAAATCCTTTTACATTGATTTCAATTGTAGCAATGGCACAAGGCACACTAGATTTTATGAAATGCTCAATATACTATCCAATGTGGACAAATTGCTCATCACATTCATTAACATTCTTAACCAAGACCAAAGCCTCCTATTTAGCCTTAAGAAAAAATCAAGTATCGATAAGAGTGGCTTCAAAAGGATAAAGTGACCTCACTTTTTTAGAGAGAGGATGAATGATTCTCCCTTTGATGAGCCTATATTCTTGGGTGCTTTAATAATGTTTTAGAGACCCATGCTTCACTAGTTTAGATTGTTGTGCATGCTTCACAACTTATGACAAAATTGTGTGAGTAATTCAAATTGGAGTTATGGAATCTCTAAATAAGTCTATACCTTTAAGTTAGGTTGTTTGTTTTGTTTGTTACATTGAGATCTCTAGGACCCTACATCTCCCTGTAGCATTCATAGTACCGTTGGAAAGCTCTCATTGAAGAAGGGTGCATTGGCTTTGTTTCATGGCGTTTGGACTTATGGTGTGAAAGTTATTGAATTTCAAAGTTTTTATGAATAAAAAAATTAGAAAATCACTTTTCCTTTATTTTAGTTTTGGCAATAGCACATGGCACACTAGTTTGTACTATTATACCCTAAATACCCTCAACTCTTAACCCCTCAATGCCTATCAACTTCTTGACAATGGAGGTTTTCAATGAGTCATTCCAATTTGATATTTCTTGCACAAGAATGTGCTTCAACTTTTTTATTTTAATTGTATGAAAGTAAAGACTACTTTGTCTAGTATGGATGGAAAATATTGACCATTGGATTTTGAGATTATAACAATTTTGGATGATCAACTTGTAGGCAAAAAATCACAAATTTTGGGAAAGAAAAATGATAAGATGAATGCTTTTTTACCACCACCACCACCCAAAAAATTGTATTGGAATCTAAGGCAAATGAAGTATTTCTTCATTTTTTTTAAATTAAAAAAAACACTCTTAAATTTGTATACATTTTCAAACAAAAGGAGTTGAAAGTTGAAACTAACCAAATTGGGTCCTACAAAAAAAATTTAAGATGTATATATACATCAATTTTTTTAATTTAAAGATTGATATCATAAGCGTATTTTTTGGAACATCTTCAGAAAATTTGTAATCATTCTAATTATTTTGTGTCCATAATCACTCTAGATCAAAATGTGTATTTTTAAAATTGCTAAAAATAAAAATTTGAATTTTTCTGTCTGGATCTTGTTTGTTTGTGCAAGCCAAAGACTAGAAATGTCTAAGAAAATGTTTTTTTCCATCCCCACTATTCCTTTCATTGTTAAAAAAATATGTAACTTGCTCCCTTTTTCTACAAGACTACATTTCCTAAATAAATTTTTAAATACTTCTCACATTGAAATTTTGAATATCAAAAAATGAAAAAATATGTCAACTTCTTACTCTACAAGACCCTAGCTTACAAAATATTGAGATTTACTTCATCCTACTGAGACTTGCCATTGAAAATTTGAAGAGGATAAATTGTGTCTTCTTAGTCCTTGAGGGATCAAACCTAAACAAGAAATGGAATCTTGTGATGGTCTACAAGAAGATAGGGGCAACACTCCATTCCATCCTTGAATGCAATGCAAAAGTTAGAGTTCCTAACACTCAAAAAATCTAGTTTTGTAATGTTTTTAGAGACTTCCTTGCACAAGAACTTGAAAAAAAATCATAATTTTTTCAACAATGATTTTGGGACTTCCATTAGGGGGGATTTGAGGGCAAGGGAGGGCCGTTTCAGGGTTGTTCCCCTTACTGTTTGGGAACTCTAAACTAGACATTGTTGTCAATAATTTTTTATTTAAAAAAAATATTATTATTATTTTCTTCAAAAATTTCAAAAATTGTTAAAAAAAAAAAAAAAGAATTTCATTTTTAAAAAAAATCATTATTTAATTAATATATCTGATGTGTCACAATCTCAGCCATGTTAGATTACTAATGTGATGAATTCCCACAGTCCGGGAACCCCGGGGCACTCACAAGCTTCTTTTTCCCTCACATATCTTCTAATGAAAATAGTCATGAGTGTTTTTGCCCTCTAAAAATCTAAGAACATCAATTCAATAAGATTTTATCAACCTCAAAGCTTTTTCAACACCAAAGTGTGATGTCTCTAGAATTTAGGGTTTAAGGGGCTCATATGTACTATCCCTTAAAGGACTAAAATCACTTTCCTTACACTATCTAATTTCTTTGAGTAGTTTTATTATTTTACTAAATTTAGCTTGAATAGATTCCAACCTTTTATGGGTTAAGTCTTTTACTAATAATCTAGATAATGATCCTTGAATTGTTCAAGTTTTTCTTTTCATTTTTGAGTTTCCTTTTCAATTCTTTAGGTTGACATTTTCAAAAAGAGAATTGAATATGATAACATATATGAAATTATAATTGAAGTTCTAATATTTACTGGCATTGACCAACTCCTCAATGATTCTAATCTCTTCATAATTTAGTATTAAAAAAATATTTCACTTTCAACTAGAATCAATTTTCTTTTGCAAAAATGAACCAGGAATATGTATCTATTGCAATAAGGTAGATTATGTTCCCCTGCATTTCTATAAAATAGGTATCTATTGAAATGTCACCAATATGACCAATTTTTTGGCTTTGAATGCCTTCTACTTCCCAAATGGCGCTTTTCAGTTGTAAAGTAGCAAGATTTTAGTGAATGTTTTGTATGCTATATTCTACGGAATACCACAGTCTTTGTTGTAGGGTAGCCCCACAGATTTTTTCGCCTTGTTGCTATCGATCCAAATTCCTAAATTCATTTTTTTGTTCTAAGGCTCTACCGACATTGCTAGTTGTTCACAGTGAGTTGGAGCTATTACCTAGGAAAGCCTCATTTTGGTTATGTGTGGCTTTTATTCTTTTTAGTCTCGATAATAATTCCATTTTGGGTCTGCAAGATTAATCGTGCAATTTTGGATATGGGCCTTCCTCTCTATCTATGACTATTCATGGCTATTCCCATGGAATTACTTAATTAATAACGAAACTAAAAGATTAATAATATATTATGTTGAATACTTGACTTTATAATGCAATTATATGTAATTGCATTATAAAGCTTTGTAAATAAGTCGGACAATGACTGACTCGTCCTTCTGGCCTCAAGCAAGCATTAAAGGGCTGAGACGATCTTTCTCAAGGTGTTGCATGCACCATTAGACCACATTGAAGTTTTCCCTTGTCTTGATATAGAAAATTCACCAAAAATATAAAAATTCTCTATATCCGGATTTTTAAGTTTTTGAATAGAAATGATTTACATTATTCTACCTGGAAAAAATAACATCTAATTGTGATTTTGGCTCCATCTATACTAATTGACTTGAATGGCAAGAGATGTTCCTACCTTAACCCCTCATTGCCGCAAGGGACCAAAAGTGTCCTCTCATAATTTAAAGTCCAATTTAAAGTGTTATAACTTTTGCATCCGATGTCCAAATTCAATTTAACTTGTTGGTAAATTTTCTCTCTCTCTTCTAGTTTGTGTTGTAAAATTTTCAAACTGATCAAAGATGTTTTGAGTTTTTGGAAGCCAATCAAAGTTCATTGGTTCAATTTGAGTTCACCAAATTGCATTTGATGGCTGCAACTTCAGAGGCCTGTATCTCCTTCATCCAATCTGAGTTTTCAATAAAACATTTGTTGGGTTATGTTCCCCTTGAAGTCTAGTTATTGTGGCAAAAAATTCATGTCAATCCAAGTTGTTTTGAATGCTTGGGAGCAATTCAAAGTTCAAAATTTAGCCATTTTTGGATTATTGTTAATTATGGCGACTTGTTTCTTCTTCATGCAATGTTCATTTTTAGTAAAAAAAGATTTGAAAAAGCTTTGCATACTAGTTTAGTTTGTGTGGCTAAAATTTCATATCATTCCAAGAAGTTCTGAGTGAATGAGAAGCATTTTAGTAGAAGGAGGTTCAAGTTTTCATGTGATTTTTGCAACTTTTCTTGCTATTTTTTGACATTTCAAAGCCATTTTGTAGACACAATGAGTCTATTGAATGATATATCTTTTTTCACCAATGTGTTTTTATGCTAGTTTTGAATCACTTTATAGTCTCAATGATACTAGTATGTGAGCCTAGAAATGAGAGCCTATGAGCCTTTAGCCTAGGTGTTAGTAGATATCCTACAACTATTGAAGGTGTTTATAACATACATACTTATAATATGAGTATCCTATAACCATGTAAGGTGCTTGTAACATAGGTACCTATAATATAAATATACTATAACCATGGAAGGTGCCTATAACATAGATACCTAAAACATAATATATATATATAGGTACCTAAAGCATAGACACCCATAACTTAATTAGGCACTTATTATATAAACACCCTATAACTATGGAAGGTGTCCATAACATAAGTATCTACAACATAGACACCTATAATTATAAACATCCTATAACTATGGAAGGTACCTATAATATAGGTACCAATAACCTAGGAGCCTAGGCTCCTAAGCTCATGGGCTCAAGATCCTAGGCTCACATGCTAGCAATCGTGTTGATAGTCTCAAGTTTTTTCATTTGAGTAGGTTAATTTAGAAATTGAATTTCACCCCCAATTGTGTTTCTAGGAAAATTTCAGCATCCTTTTTCAATACTAAAACATTATAATCTTGCAATCTATGTGGTCAAATGACTCCAAATTTGATTCACTTCATCTACAACATGTACACTACAAGCTTGTACAATTTACATCTCTATAACTCAATGACATTTAAATCTATAAAACTTCAAAAGCAATGTTGTTTTTGAATATGTTCAGGCCTTAGGCAATGAGGAATTAACCCTAGAAGGATGAGCTTATAACCACTAATTTCAAGCCTCAAGATATTTTGCAACTAGATATGAATGAAAAAAAAATTATATTTACATAGGCATTGGACAATGAAAATGAACCACTTTTAACCCCTAAAGTTCCTTGACTATGTTTTCACCAAAACCCTCTAAAACTATCATTTCTAGTACAAGTACCAAATTTTGAAAAATATCATTTTTGGACACATGTAACCGTAGGATCTTGTAGTATACTAGATTGAGAAGATGTGGAGAAAATTTCAGAAATTTCTACCATGTAGCAAGATATTAGCATTTGAAGTGTCAAAAATCCTTTTGGGGGCTTTACAAAAAACCAAGCAGATGCACTTCATAAGATCAAATTTGTATGAAAAAATGTCCAATATTGTGGTGCTTCTTTTGATTCATTCTTCAAGGGAAGTTGGCTACATGCTTGAAATTTTGAGATCATTTGGAATTGTGCAACATATAGGAAAAAAATAGTAAGTAGAAAGATGTAGAAAATGATTCAAAATACTAAATTGTTAACAATTTATTAATGGAATAGAAAAATGCCAATCCCAATGGTTGTAATGTTGTATAGAGTAATAAACAATCTACATCCTATGATTTTATTTTTTCCAAAAATATTGAAAACTGAGTTAAATAAAGGACTTCAAAGTTTATTTTAGAGTAGAGAATCCATAATTGATCGCAAACTAAAACATCTCATAACTTTTGACTCATTGATCAAAATGGAATGATTCAAATCTTTCTACATTCACATTAATCTAGAAAATCAATTTCAAATTTCTATTTTTGAAAAAAGTGATTTTTTCCAAATCTACCCGAACTCCTCGAGTTGAGAAACAAACTATATATTAGGCCATAACTTTTGACTCATATTTCCAAATGTCTTGAAATTTAGTGCACACTAAAGATATTCCTCGTCCACACAATCTACTAAAGTTTGGGCCGAAAACATGGAAATCTCTAGTCACATGCACTTGCCCAAAATTTCTATGTTGTCAAAAATGCAGCATGGTCCTTTAGGGGTTAAAGCATACTAAAAGACAAAAATTATAGAGGTGTTGGCAAGTTGCACTTATTAATGTTAAATTTGGCCAATTGCATGGCAAGGTCTTTGTAAAAATCTATTTTGAATCTCCAATTTAAACACCAAGGTCTAATTGATAATGGGGTAAATGGGAAAACTGTTGATTGGAGAAATTGATCACCTCTTTGATAAAGATTTTAAAAATAAGCTTGAAAGATTTGACTATTTTCTACATAGAGTAAACTTGCCATTTACCACATACATCCCAAAACCATACAACCATTGCCTTTTACAGAACACTAACTGCACAATGCAACTACCAATTCAATTGCTATAAGAACAAAATTATGTATCACCACTCAATGTGCTCACATTGTGCAGTGCAAGCTAGTAAGGAATTTTTAACTAAATTTTAGCTTCATCACCTTTAAATTGCAACAAAATTTATGGGAAGAAATTTTTTTGCATTTTGTTTTTAACATGTGAATTTTAACATGACATTTAATAATCCTACCAAATTTCAAAACCTACAAGTCTCAATATTTATGTAGAGAAGGATTTGAATTTTGTCTGTGTGATGATTGGCAAGGTTACTCTAATCAATTGCTTGAGCATTCTTCTAGTCTATTTTGAGTCCCATATGGTTGAGTGGCATTAGGCTTTAGGCTTTGGTCTTGGGTGTATTAAAATTTGTAGCAAAAGTTGATAGACATTAGTTAATGACAAATTATCATTCAATGCTTTGATGGTGGTGGTGAGCTATCAAGAATAATGCTACAAGCACTTCATGGCAAAGGGAGATTTTTTTTCATTTTCTATCTTGGAGATAATTGTTAATACATGCCCCTAATATAGAGTGGTTAATTTTTTATTTCATAGCATCTCCATCCTAATTTGGGTTCCTGGACTTAAACAATTTGAATTTTACTTTGAGTGTATGTGATGAATAAGAAGTTCCCCCCTTTTTTTTTCCAAGGTATAGATTTGGAGCAAGATGGAAGTCTCCCCCCTCTAAAGAACACTTGTAAGGCATGCACACCTAGAAGAGTCACCTCTCATTTTTCAATACCTAAAATATGCATTTTAATGAACAATATCATGACTCAAAATCACCACAAATTTTCAAGAGCAAGCAATGAGTGGCAAATAGTTCTTTGCAAAAACCATGGAGAGTTGAGACAATTTGTATTTCAAGGATGTTCATTCAAGGTGAGTTTAGTATTTTGCATTGGGTATTCTATGTTCTCAACTTTGAAAAATTGCAAAATATTATATGAGTGTCAAAAAATAACTTCCAATGGATTTTTCTTCAGTTTGTGATAGAGCTCATTCAATTGTTTGATCATTTGATCACCATGGTCACTGAAGTAGTGGGTTTAGAAAAAGTGTTACTTTTAGGTGCACACCACTTAACATTATGCTAGAGATCTATTTTCTTGCAATGATTTCCTCACTTTGGTAGTGAATGAGTGAATGTTTTGAAAGGAGGTGTGACAACCACTTGTGGCTAATGGTCTTGTACTTCACCCTTTGCAATGAAATTCCTCTTCATTTGTTTAAAAAAAAGGAGGTGTGACAAAATTGACAGACCTCAAAGTTGACAAATTTTTAAATGAGCATGAGTGTGCATTTGTGCATGTAGTAAAATGCACAATTTCAATTAACCCTAAAAAAGACATTGCAAGCCCCATGGGCATTTTGAAAGTCAAAACTTGGATTTTCACATAGTTCTTGATTTTAAATGCTTTTACTTTGAACTAAAAAAATGTGGCTCCAATAATCTATTTTTAACTCCATTTATTTTTTTCCAAAATCATTGAAATTGTAATTTTTGTGACACTTTGAAGAGATCATCTTGAAAGCTCAAAAGACACCACTTTTTAACTTTTTCTATTGAATTTCTCTTGGTGTGAGCTTAAGGAGTACATCAACTATACCATGATGTTTCTCACTATTAATTTCATTTTTCTTAAAAAAAATCATACTAGTTTAGGCATTATTAATGGAAGTACTCTAATTTTTACAAAGAAAATTCTTTAAAAAATCATATACAATTCAATTTGATGTTTTTAATGATTAAAAATTTTAATTAATTTTTGACATATATTACTACATGTTAAAAATATAAAATATTTGAAATGTGTGTTCTAATGAAGTTTGACCAAGTCCGGACATGAAATGTGCTTGAGTTAAGGTAAAACAACCCATGACATACCAACTCTCTAATGCAAACACCTACAAAATGACACACTACTGTCTTCCATCAATCCATGGCAAACTTTATCTAGAAATTGAGATTAAGACTTCATGTGGTAGGTTAATGGCCAAAATCAATGCTTTGGGTGATGGTGACAGAGTTATTAATGATTGCTTTAGGAACTTTCACCTTTCTAGTGTAAATTCATTACAAGAACTAACTTTTTTATTCCTTTATACCATGGCTATGTTAGAAAATATTGAAGCCATGTTAGGAAATATTGTTATTGCTTTAGGTGGTTTGATGACCATGATGAGTACACTTTTTGATGATTTTAGAGTAGTCTAGAGATTGTTTTGGGCTAACCAGATAACACACTTCAAAAATTTATAACAAATTCATACTTCCTCATGTCAAAAAAATTAAATTTCAATTGCTCTCTCCATTTCTCATATCTATCTTTATATGCAAAAAATAATTCAAAATTTTCAAAAATGTCAACAAGGCAAACAAGTCATTCTGCCTGTCATAGGCTGGTTTACCATACTGTGCACCATCCTAACCGAATTTGTCTCATTCAAGCCTCCGTCCACTCACTCAGTTCCTTTTCTTCTTGTGTCCAAAAAGAAATTTTCAAAAAATTGTTTGAAAATTTTCGAATTTATTAAAGTTTTACAAAGCTTGTGGCTTCCTGAATGTTCAGAACTTCAAATTGTCAGAACCTGGAGTTACGTCATCTGACGTCCTTTTCACTGTCTGATTCCCTCCGTCATTCCCTGCCCAATGGCCCACGCCTCATTTTAAAGAAAAAGAAAAAGAAAAGAAAAGGAAAAAGAAAAGAACCACCGCTGACAATCAAATTAATTACTCCGTATCATTTAGATGAATGGAGGACTTTTCTTCAGTTCAAGCCTTCAAGGTCTTATCTTTAGCTTATCCGGAGCCAGCGCACTTCTACTTTTTTTTTTTTTTTTGACACAAATGAAACGAAATTTCATTGCACAAGGGAATAAATACAAACAGACCAGCCACAAGTGGCCTGGCCCAGGAACACACAAAAGAGACGACAATCACTACCGGACTGGCCACCCAAGCGAACAGACCCCCGACGCACAGCACAGCAGGAGGAAGACCCTCTCGCGGCCGGAAGGTAGGGGCGACGCAAGCAACAGTGGCTGTCCGCCAGTACTCAAGGAGGCTTGAAAACAAATCCTGCACTGGGGCCGGTAGGAGTCCACTTTGGTTGGCCTGCCTCAAGCCTGGAAAAGATCTCAAATTTGCATCTGCGTTTGACGAATGCGTTCATGATCTTGTTTTGCAACTCTTGTGACCTTTTCCGCCTGGAAGACACAACGTTGGCCCAATCAGCCCTCCCATAGTCGAGTAACCCGTTCCAAACGTGCTGCATTACTCTCTCAGCAGGCCATGCCAGCCCATTGAAGACCAAATCGTTTCGCTGCAGCCATAATGTCCAAAGAACTGTTGTCCTCATTTCAAGCCAGATCCGCTTAAACTGATTGAATTTGCGTGGAATGCTTAAAGAGAAAATTCCTTGCTTCCAGTTGAGTGGTCTCCACGGGCCTTTGGCCTCCACTCCTGCTATCAAGACGTTCAATATGTGTATAACCCATTGCCAGGCAAGTTGTGCAGCGGAGCATTCCCAGAAGCGGTGAAGCACTGTTTCGTCCGATCTTCTGGGGCAGATTGGACATCGGGTGTCGATTGTGGCATCGATTCGTCCTCTCCAATGATTGACAGCTACAGCCCGATGCCATATGAGCCACAAAAGGCCCGCTTCTTTCCTTATGCGCTCCGGGGGCCATACGGTTTTCCACAGGAGTCTGAAGTTAGCCGGGAGGACCCCGCCCCATTTCTTGACCACAGGGTTAGGAACTTGGTGGTGTTTCTTGAGGAGACGCCTCCCAAGTTGCGCCGTGTAGTTCATGAATGGTATGTTGCCTCCGGTTACTTTCCATTCGAGTTTGCCTGGGTCCCAGTTGAGAAGGTCGATTCTCCCATAATAGAGACGGATGGTGGTTTTTTTTGGGCCCCGCTGGATTGGGACCACCCTTATCCTCCGGAAGCATCCCATCTCACTTGATGCGCGTTCTCTGTCCATTTCAGTGGAGTTCGCTTGGAGCAGGCACGCTTTTGGGAGGACTGTGAATCCAGGCGTCTCGAGATCGGCCGGCCAGGCTGAAGCTGGCCCACCGATTGTGATCGCACTGCTGCCCGACGCCTGTAGCACTGTGGCGGGGATTCGGGCGTCCCTGTCTGTAAACCAGCCCACCCACTCGCCTTCTTTGGCGGGGGGGAGAGAACTAGTGAGCCAGGGGCCCCACAGGTTGAGCAGGGATGCTGTCACTGCCCGCCACGCCCCTTCCTCCTCATTTTTAATCCCAAATTTGGCCTTAGCTTCCTCGAAAGATAAAAGTTGCCCGTCCCTCTGTGCGTCCCTTATTTGTTGCAGGCCTTTTCGGTGTAGCTGCGCTGCTCTAGCTTTGGAAAAGCCAGGGCCGATTGGCGAGAAGAAGTGGGACCACCAGAAAGATTCCTGACTGACCTCCTCCGGTATCGTTGGGCGGATTGCTTGAATTTCCGGTTGCAGCTTCCTCCATGATGTTCCGACTCTTGTCCAGGCTGTCGACCCTTTGTGCGTTTGGAAGTTGGGGAGCGAAAAATACTCCAGGCTTGGCGACCACCGTCCCCCTGTATAGGGCTGAAAGTTACTTAGCCTGTGACGGAGGAGCAGGTGGAGGTTGGAATTTCCAGGTTCGCAGGCTTTGAGGATCCATTTCCCCATTAATGCGACTAGAGCATCTTGCGGGTGAACGAGGTTGATTCCACCTTCTTCTCTCTTTTGGCAACATTGCAGCCATGCCACTTTGACCCTAGCTCGATGTTGCGTGCCCGACCACATGTAGTTTTGAGTGGAGGACGTGACTTGTTTAATGCCAGCCTTTGTGCCACCCCAAATGGAGGCAAAGAAATAGGTGGAACCGAGCAGGACACTATTTACGATGATACCTCTCCCCGTGTAATTTATCTTAACTGCTGACCAAAGCTGCAGCTTCTTCATGATTCTCTCCTTGAGAAAGGCGTCGACTGAAGTTGAAGATAAGTTAATACCAAACGGTGTGCCTAGGAGCTTGTTGAGGTTGTCCTCCTCAACCCACGTGATGTTCAGCTCATATGTCCAGTTGGGCCGCCCTCCTTGACCGGCTGAACTCCAAAATCCAGCGGATTTGTCCCAATTGAGGATTAACCCCGAGGCTGCGCAGAATTGGTCGAGTAGGGCTATCATTGCTTTTACAGGCGCTTTGTCCCCTAGTAAAGTAAGAGATGTGTCATCCGCAAATTGGGCGATGACTTGCTGTCGGTGCCCGCCTGGGAGGGAGATTCCTTTTATTGCCCCTGTTGCCGTGCCTTTCTTGACCATCGAATTCAGTACCTCAGCCACGATGAGAAATAAGTAAGGTGCGCGCACTTCTACTTTTCTTTTCTTTTCCTCGGCCGTTGAAACTCACAGAGTCACAGGCAATTGGATTCTGAACTAGTCAACGTCGTTGAATTCCGACACCGTAGTCTGGTACAGGGAAGCTTCTGTTTTTGTCGCATGCGTCCAACGTTTGGGGAAAAAACACCGGGTAGTTCATTTACCTACAGTAGTTTCTATCCACCTGTTATTGGTACATCAGCACACCTACCTACCAGGTCACCACACCTACCTACCAGGATGTCGTGAAGAGAACACGTGGCCGTCCACGGTAGTCCGGCAGTGCCATCAACTTCGAGCCGCCAAACGGAGCCGACCAGTTGCTTTGGAAGAGGCTTTTCTGGTTTCAGAATTACCGGCAACCATCCAGTGTCCTTGTCACCCTCATCCCCAACACAGACACATTCATTATTCACTTCACCCCCTAAGGGGACAACGTAGGAATTTGATTGATAAGGTATTTACGACTTCGTGAGATGATAGAATTTGGAATTTTCTTAAAATAAATGAAACGTATATTTTGGAAAATTTGAATACGTATTTGGAACCATATGTGTATCTTGAAGTAGCCAAAATTAATCCTCCCAAGGTTTAGGAAGCCCAGTTTTGGACGCATAATGTTCTCTTGGTCTAATTTTTAGCACAACCATAGGGATGCTTGTCTTTGTCCATTTCTAAGTAGCTTCCCATCTTGACATGTCCATCTCTCTTTTTGTAGTTTTACTAGTAAAAAGGGTGGTCTTTGGGCACTGATGAATAGTACTTTAGCATGGTCTTCAATGTGCTAATGTACTAATACTAATGTAAACCTTGAGCACCATGTTCTAGTACTATTCATTGGTGTCTAAAGACCACCTTTCTATTAGTGTTTTCCATCTTGGCATGTCCACACAATCATGGTGTGAATGTGTTCACCCAACAAGACAAAATAAAACTAGAAGCTCTCTCAAGATTCTCTAAATTGTAGGAGATTTTCAAGGAAGAAGTTAAAAAAATGGAAGAGGGACAAACATTGCTGATTTCCCAATGTAGTTTTAAAAAATTAAAAGGGACCTTGTAAAGTTGGAAGACCTTGGCACATGCTCTTGGCAATCCTATATTTTTTAGAAGATTAGTCATCTCTTTGAAGAGATGGAAAATAATAATGAACATGCACATGTCCTTGTCCTTGCAAGAATGAAGAAATAAGGGGTGCATGGAAACATAGTCTTAGAAAAGAGTATGAATTGAGGTATAGTATAATAATACAAATTTGGATTCATGCTAATTTGGATTCCATGGCCCATGACACTCCTAATTTGGTTATTATTGTCCTTCATGCATGTCTTAGAAGCTACAAAATGGTCATATATTCTACATGTACGGTTATGTATTTGAGCTTGATTAGATTTCAATGTTAATTTATGGAATTATCAATCCAATGATATATATTTTGCCATAATTTAGTACATAATTCATACTATAGAAGTCAAGTATGGTATTGTAGAGATGGTTTTCTATAGATCCTTAAGGGTTAAGAGTATAAATTTGACATCCATATGGGTATTATTTAGGTTTTTAAGGTTTTTAGGCCTCTCCCCTCCAAATGAAAGTGGTCCATGTAAAAATCAAAAAAATTAGGAAGGATATCTTTTTGACACCCAAGAATTAAGGTGGATGTCTAGGCTAATACCTAATATTCCTTTCCTAAAAGTAAACCTTATGATGTACTTCTTAGGCTCTCTTGAGACTAATTTTGGCATTGATCCAACAATTCATTCTCTATACAGATGTTTGATTATGGCTTTAGAGTTTTATTGAGCACTTTTGCATTGAAGGATCAATTTTTATATTAGCAAGATGGTTTAAGTTGGAGGTTTGAGGTTTGGGGGATACTACACATTTTGTATGCAAGCTTAGAAATCCATCAAATTTAGACAATTTATTTTTCTAATGTGGATTTTGTGGAAGATATCCTCACATGACTAAATTGTGGTAGTTGTGTTTACAATTCCATCTACACAACTACCAATGAGAGAGGCTTTTCAACTCGAAATTGCATTAAGTCATTGTTACAATTTTGTTGAGGTTTTGGAAGTACAATGAGAGTTGTAATGATGAGATTTCCAATAGAGTCCATAGACTATCAAAAGTATAGGTTATCAACCTTGTAGAAGCCTTAAAGCGGGCACCTAAAAATGAGCCATTGGCCCTAAATTGTCATCTTCACTATGAGTACATTTGCAAATTCAATTAAGTACCTCTGTGGAAAAAATGTTTTAGAACCAAACTTTGTTCTTTAACAACTTTTGCATACAATATCCAAATGTTGTGTTCTTTGGTACATTGGAACCCCCTTTCACTTGCCAATTAATAGGGAAATATGAAAATTTGACTAGTATAATAATAGTAATTAGTCATAGTAGAAAAAATTGTCAATTTAGGGGGGGGGGTACCCACTTTATAGGACTCATATATTGGAATTCCTTTATAACTAGTTGCACAAATCCAAAAATCAAAGAAAGATGGGGGTAGGAGACATTTTGGAAGGGCATTGTTCTAGTTATACCATTCCAAAGAATTAACTTCTTTTTCACCTAAGAAGAAATTTGCATGAACTAATTATTTATTGCGAAATGATAAAATTTAGAATTTTTTAATTCATAATTGCAATGAAAGACTTAAAATTAACAGAGGCAAATGGAAAACACAAAATCAACCAACCACAAAATAGGAGGAAGATTTTTTAAGTTTCTTTTTTAAGGTAAAAAAAATGAAGTTTTGTGTGCCTCACACATAACATTCAGTAGCAGTCATGAGTACTGCCTTCTCCCAAATTAAATGATGTGGAATATTCCACATCATTTCATCCAAGGAATGAAATGGTGTAGAATATTTCACACCTAAACATTAGCTATGGGTACACGCTCCGAATACTTGAATATTGTCAAAATAATGAAGAACACTCAACTGGGGGCTATTGGAACTGCAAGGGTCAATACTCAGCAGTACAATAATTTTAGAGAAATTGATATATGACAATCAATTAAGCATTTAGTTCACTAAGATCATTGGCATTCCCATGCTTCATTTTGTAAACCATTCCTAAATGGTGATTAGATACGTGAAGACAACTCTTTATATAGATATGAGGTGATAGGACTTAAAATAAACAATGTGGGATATGAAAATTAGAATTAGTAAGAGCTCAATCACTCATAGTTAAGGTAAATTAAAGCAAGAATTGTATTTGAAGTAGAATTTCAGACCTCATTTAGGCATAGTAGAATACTTTTTTTCAAAAAGCTTTGAACTAAATTTTTTTGGGAAATCAAGTTAAATTTTGTATCCACAAATCCATTTGAGATTTCAAGACTTTAATCAAAAGTTATGGACAAATTTCAAAGAGGGTTTGGAAGCTGGGACATTTTTTTGACATTTTTAAACATCCTCTTTGAATTTTGCCTATAACTTTTAATTAAAAGCTCAAAATTACAAACGAATTTTTGGAGATGAAATTTAGATTTATTTAACACCTTTTTGTAATTTAAAGTTTTTTTAAAAGAGTTATTCTACTATACCTAAATGAGGTCTAAAATTCATGATGTACAATGGATTTCTATATATAAAAATGACACATCCACCCATCATTCCCACAAATGTCTACGAAGCAATTTCTTCAATTATCCTACAAAATTTCTTTTATAATGAAAGATGGTTAAATGACATTTATATTTGATTCAAAGGATTCTTTGGGTTATTGGAACACCATCTTATCATTTATTAGTTATTTTTTTTGACTTGTACCGCCGCAATCAGTATCCTAGTACATAAACTTACTTCGAGAATCCTAACATATGAATGAATTTCGTGGATGAGGACTCTGGTGAGGAAAAGGCAACCTTCCTGAAGGCTACTGAATGTTATGTGCATCATCTTCTTTTTTGTTTTGACACACATTGAAACTTCATTTAAATGGTGAAAATGAAAACATGATAGATGTCACTAAGATCCCCTTTTTTGTTATAGAAGGGAGAGCATATGAGGGACACAAGCATATAAGGGGGGAGTACACAAAGCAAAGAAGTGGAAGTATACAAGAACAAATGTCTTCCCACTTCCCATTTTGCCAAAAATGAGAACCAGGGAGAAGTTTTTGTTTTTCTCACAAATTGAAAAATGAATTGCAAAGATGAAAACCCCCCCACAAAAGTAGTTTCATTGCCCTCTCCAGGTTCTCAGAATGGGGGAAGTGTCAGGAGTAGGGGGATTAACTACTTCATTGTCCTAGCCAAGGATAAATGTAAAAAGATTGCCTCCTATTTTGTGCCACGTATTTTTTAATTTCTCCACCTCTTTCAATGAATATGGATTGCACAAAAGAATTCCAAATTTGATCATAGGTGGCAAATAAAAAATTCCAGTCTTTTACCCAGAGGTAAACTGTATGGCAATTCACCCTGGCCGGAAGTCGGTAGGATCACTTTCCCCCACGCAGTCTTTCTTGCTTCCCCTGCCTCCCGTTCTACCTACCAAATCAGCGACAGGACGGTACGTAGAGATTGTACAAACTGACGCAGGCGCGTCGCGTTTGTATAGCTCGTCTGTATAGCTCGTCGCGTTACAGCGTCTCCGAACTTGTTGTGACCTCGGATTCACGGCCTTCCCCCATTCGACGCGACGCGTGCGTTCTGGTGGAGCTTGGATCGGGCGTCGTCAAGGAACTTGGGTCTCTGTTTTGGAGTTTCGGATTCTCGAGTTGGATGTTCCATTTGCACTTACGGCTCCTCCTCCTTCCTTGTTGCGAACTAGGATTCGTAGTTGTGGAGAAATTTTCGATCGTCGCCTTCCCGCATTCGACGCGTGAGTCGTTGAGCAACTTCTCTTCTCTGTTTTTGAATTTCGACTTTCCTGTGTGGGTTCAATGCACGCTTGTAGTGAAGCTTGTGCACTTACAGCTCCTCTGTTCTTGTTGGAATCCGTGATTCATACTTGTGGAAGATTGTGGTCTCCTTCCCCCTTTCGACACGCGAGTTGTTGTTGAGTTTTGGTCGTCCTCAAGCAACTTCTCTTCTCTGTTTCTGACTGTTGTCTTTCTTGCAGTTGGTGCCATTCGACCGACCGCCATGTCCACTCCCGCTACCTCCGACGCTACCTTTCAAACTTCCCGCAAGGAGAAAGCCAAGACCGGATTCAACAATTCCGCCGATCACCTCATTCTCGAGGTTCCCGATTCCGCCGATAGCCGAGCGAGCGGTGCGGGGAAGATTCGTCGCAAGACGGCACCAACCTCAAGTGCGCGTAGCCGCCATGGCCATACCGATCGCTCCCCAATCTTTGCAGCAGTTGGTCGCGAGGAGGCTCGACGGGCGGCTCTCAAGAAGTCGCAGGGGCCGGCTCCGAAGCGAGGCGACGTGAAGGCGGCCATCTTCAAGGGCGTCGTAGACACCACTTGGGCCTGCTTGTGCGCGTCGCCCACCTTTACTCCCGACGCTGATGCATTTCTGGACTCTGTTCCATTTCCTAAGAAGAGCCAGCCCATGGCGAAACTCTGGCCCTTGGTATTAACCGTAACCCTCCCATCTGCGCTCAGAATTTAATGTTTTGTTTCTGTATGAGTGTGCTTGCATTTTGCATTGAAGCAATCGTGCTGCTGTGGAGAGTCTTCAAGGGGAATCGTCTGTTTCCTCATGTAGAGTCTGGTGGAATTTTGATACTTGCAGATGGACGCGCCCGTGCTGCAAGAGTAGAGAGCGCAAGTGATGAGACGACGGTTAAGAGGGGTTTTGCACTAAGCCGAGCGCTGGATGTAGTTGCTGGACAGAGAAGATCACTTCTATAGTGGCGCGATAGTGATAGCAACTCTGAATAACAGTATAGTTATAAATATCTTCCTATTTAGCTCCTGCAAATTCATGTACTTTCTAGGATCTCTCCATCAAGAGCAGATTCCCGTTCTTTTCTAGTTCTGCCAGTAATCTACGTCACCGTCAGCATTAATTATCTATAAGTAGTTTGAGCTGTAGAGTATTGTGATCTTCGGCCAATGCTTGTGCCTTTCCTCGTTGTTGTTGGCATACACATGAATATCCACGGTTGTGGTTTTATCGTGAACCTAAGATGGCATTTGAGAGCAAGTCTTGCTTTAAAGGTGAATGGGCCGGCATGTTTTTCTTATTTGGGGTTGCCTTGTCTTTTGATATTCAGACCATTGTTTGGGTGGCCGTGGCTGTTTGGTTTTGGTGTGTTCAGATCTGGCGTGCTTTTCTTGTTTGGAGATGTCAATTCTTTGGGAGTTCAGTTGATTGTTTTTGCTTGTTTTGGTGGCCATATTCATGTTTTGGTGTTGCTCAGGTCTGGCGTGCTTTCCTTGACTGGCGTGACCAATTCTTTGGATGTTCAGTTCATTGTTTTGGTGGCCATGGAAACGGTTTGTTTCTGATTGCCATTTTCTTGTTGTGCTGGTGCGGATGTGACGGTGAGAGTCTTCCTCCCTGTTTTTCTTTGTGGTTTGACCAATGTGTATGCAAGTATGGAGCTACAGTGGTAGCGATTTATGATTTTCTGTGTGCAACCTTAAAATGACCCCAAAATGACCTTCTAGAGAATCTTGGTTGAGCTCCCTTTCATTTGGTATCTTAAGAGCATGACCACCCTTACTTGTGAGTTGTTCAACACTCTTCAAATGCAGATGAAAAGTGCTACGGACCCTTCACAATATTCTCTTCACATTCAAGCCTAATGTGTCAAGAATGGCCCTTGAAATCACTATTCATACTAAGTTTAGTTGCTTAATCCTTTATTTTAATTTGATGAGTGGTCACTCAACTATTTATGGGTTGTATTTGGTGAACAAGGGTGAGGGACAAGGAAATTGAGGGCCCGTCAAAATTAGATGGAAAATTTGAGTGTGTTAAGTTTGGCTAGTAAAGGTGACTATGCTCTAAGGCATACTTGACATTTTTCATAATTGAGCTCAATTTGAACATGTGAGAACCGTCAACAATTGAGTTGTGATTTTCACAAGTGAGGGAGTGCTAATGCTTCAATAACCCTTAGAGGATGGTAGAGCCAGAAAGTGGTTGATGGATGACTATTGTTCACTACATAAACAAAGAATGCACCTATTGCTACAATAATTGGAGTAGTTTTGGTGACTACCTTGAATTGGTCATGGAAGGCCACATCCTTTAATCCTTGATTTTCTAGTGACCATATATAGTTCAAGATCATTTTGTTGTAGGTAGTTAAATCCTTTTAATTTAAAAAAAATAAATTTACGGGCAGTTTTGAAGGATAATTGTCGAATTTTAAAAATTTTCACTGAAAAAGGTAAATATTTGATTTTTGAGATGTCTTCAAAGGCATATATGTACCATTAATAGAAGAATAAAGCTTGCTAATTATATTATTATACTTCATTTTCCGCCTTTGACCAAAGTTTGCCAATTTCACTTGATTTGAGATCTAAAAAATTGTACTTGTGCATTTGCTTTGAAAATGGTTCCAATGGAAAAGTAAAGTGTTTTCATGATTTTCACCCTCAGGGAAGGCACTCCCTCTTACATTTTGCATACACCTGCAATAATGACCTCTTTAATGGGGGGCTATTTACCTTGTAAAATGGATTATATGACATGGCATTTTTTTAAATAAAGGTAAAAATTTGTGATTAATTGCACTGTATTAGTATTTATAATTTTTCCCGGGGGTCATTTAAAGATGTTGTATATTACTTATACCTTATTTTTTTCCTAAGTTCCCTGCACTAGGATCCATGCTGAAATGACATGAATAGTATAGAGGAACAGATGAATAAACTAAAGGCAAACAAAGTGTAACATCCAAATAGTACATGGTTTGTATTTAAGAACACTATGAATGATGGGAACATGTATCTTCTATATGTCTACATTTCAATACTATACTATATAAAATTGCCTAAACATCTAAAACATGCTAACACCTCCAAAAATCTAAAATGAAATGCAAGAATATAATGAAATCCCCCCCCAAAATTCCATCTCTAATGCCATGAGTAGTCAAAGGCAAATGCAACTATGGCAAGCCTCCAAAATATGCCAAAACACCAAATCTCTTAAGGCACCACTTGAATCATTCACATTCTAATTTGAGCATAATAAGTATAGAAAATATTTGAAGTTCTTGAATGTCACTACAAAATACATAATCAACAAATAGCAATGCATACTCCTCAATGCCCAATGTTTTAGTTATTATATGCTATCAAATTAACTTAGTACAGACATGACTAGAATATAAGAACAAGGACAATCCCAAACAAACATGTGACAATGGAACATTCAAATTTGAAATGAAAGACCATTGGTATCCAATTATAGTAGAAAAAGTGAATGAATTTGCACAAATGTTGGAGATTAGGCAGAACGTTTTCAAATCAAAGTTGTCAATGTACCACTAAACCTAATATGGATAGCAAACCACCTCAATTGGCAATGGTGAAAGGAAATACATAGTAACAACATTCATTAAAACTACACTTGCATTTCTATTTGGCAAAGCAAGAGGGTCCTTGTGCGATAAAACTCAAGAACTCACCAACATATAGGGTAGTGTTTAGGAGACACCTAAATCCCCATTGCCACGTCCAAAAATGTCCCATCGGCCGCATCGATTTGTTCGTGGTCCAATGCACCTAGACAATCTCTCAAATGGCCCAGATTGACCTCGAATAAATTCTCCAATGGCTATATATAGATGAAGGCAACGCTCCTCTAGCAATGTCTCTAGTGACCAAGAGTTTGCAAAGAGGTTGTAGTTTTGCTAAAATATAGGCCAGGTCATCTCTTCTGCTACACAATCACATGACCTTTAATGTTAAAGTACAATGCAAATGAAGATACAAAATCCCAAATCCTAAGTTCAAACCCTAAAAAACAACAAAACCTTCCTTTTCCAATTCTAAAGAATGTGGACCATTCAAAATCCTTACTCGAAATTGTAGCAAAAAGTGTCTCAACATCATTAGCATCTGAAACGTACCACTAGAAGTTCAATGACACATAATCCCATGAGAACTATGGAGACAAGAACACCACCAAAAAATTGCTAAACAAAACCCAAAACCAAACCACACCATCTGCAATAGATAAGCATGTAAAAATTTCAAATGTGTCCTAACTTTCTTTCCCTCATCTACACCAATGAGTGCGTAGTGGAAACCTAAACCCAAACTAAAATCAAGACTTTGGATACACATTCTTGGAGTAATCTCAAAGACGTTGCTAGTAGACATCCCTCATGAGATTGTAGACAGAGAAGTACAATTTCCATCCATATTGGATAAAACCTATACCCTAATTATTCACTACTAACCTTTATTTACCATGCTATTTTACATGTATTGCTCACATAATTTTATGATTTTATGTCTATGCTATATTATATATAATCATGTATTTCAGTCCTGAAGAATCATATATTGCATGTAATATTTTTATAAATTTTACCTAAAATTAATATTCTAGACCCTATATTTTATCGCATGTAGTTTCTACGTTTTTCGCTGCTGCCCCCTAAGTTTTCACCATTGAAATTTAAACATGCAAGTGTTGATTTGGAGTTATTTGTGATTTCTACTTCTAAAAAAAATTTGCATTTCAACAATTGCAAGATGGATTGTGTAATGAATTTGATAGCTCTTCATTTAAACTTGAGGTTTTTAGAAGTGCATTTTTGTGTACTAAGACAATTTTTAGTTGTTCATGTCACCTCCAATCCCATAAAACTCTTGTATGCAAATTTCTCAAACATTGTGGGGAAGGATAGTATACTAAAAATAGGATAGATACATTTTTTTTGTTATAATCTCACAACTCCTATGCAATTTCACACTCAAAACTGGTAAGCATGCTAATAAGAAAGCTATATTTAACCCCTAAAGGACCATTGTTCCTTTGGGGGACAAATGAGATTTTGGGTAGGTACCTACAGTCTCAATTTTTGTCCTGATTTTTCGAAACTTTTTATGAAGATAGAAAAATTGATTAGCTTCGTGGGAATATTTTTTTTCCATATGGTGCCCGGGAACAAAAGTTATGCCCAAATAAGCTCAAAATAGGGGAGAGGGGGCAGCAAAAAAAAAGTTTCAAAAATTTGAATTTTTTTGTTTTTTATTTTCTCCCTTATATATTGTATTTTTGTCTACATGGAAAGCTTTGATTCATTCCATTTGGATTTGTTATGAGAAAGTTATAGACAATCTTGTTTTTCGGGCACTTAGAGCATCTTCTTGAAAAAATAACTTGTAGGATTCATTTATGAATGCAATTTTTACAATTTATAACAAATAAAGTGTCCATATCGTTTCATTTGCCTTCTAGAACAATCTCACCATTGGGATTAGTGCATTTTAATTCCATCTTAGAGATATTAATAATTTAGATTTTCCTTCTATCTTGTACTGACTTCTACTTAACAATTTTTTAAAGAATCAAAATTATTATTTTTTGTATTTTATTTTTTTTCCTAGACTCTCAACTCAATTCTCCACCATAAAGATTTAAAGCTCAAAACTCTGTAGTGCAAAAAATAAAAGTTAAGAAGGTTCAAAGTCAAATAACCTAATCCCGCAATATGTAAAAAAGCTTGTTTTCTTCACTTTAAACACAGATATCTTGCAATCTATGCGGTCAAAATTTCTGAAATTTTTTCCACACATTTTCATACTAGTTAGGTGTAAGATTCTATAGTTAGATGTGCAAAAAATAAAATTTTTAAATTTTTTTACTCTTTGCTCTAAAAATGACAGTTTTGAGTGTTTTTTTGCAGAAAAAAGGCCTTTGTCCTCTAGGGGGTTAAACATCTATGTGGTTGAATTTTGAATAACAACAACAATTTGCTTTATTGGGGAAACTTTAAGCCCATGTTCTTTTTTCATATGAAAACCATGTTTGGAAAGGCTTGGGCACTCAAGAGGTAAGGATTAAAATTTGCTTGATACTCTCAAATTTTGGCATGACTTTGTTCAACATTAGCCTTGCTATTAGAGACCTCTATTTTAATGAATCAAAGATTTATGAACAAATCAACTTTTAAAGAATCAAAGGATTATAATAAGGGAGGACATGTTAAAGTCTCAATTTACCAAATTTTCTCAATATTGAACACTTATTATCATCTAAATTTAGGGGCAAGGATAATATGAAACTGCAAATTGTTTCATTTTAACAAATATGACCTTTAATGGGTCTATGCCACATCATACTTTTGGATGTGCAATGGTTTACTAAGTAAAATATCTACTTTTCTACTAATGTTTGAGACTAAGTGCCATGCGGCAACAATATTTTTGAAGGAAAATTGGGAACAATGTAGTTGTGACTATCGGAATAGTGCAATGTGATAGACAATGATTGGAACTTAGGAATAAGCCAAAAATCAAGGGAAATATTAAATGAGGTGAGACATGGAGACAATTGGAGGATACTTTTAGATAATTGTAGTAGGTTGGCTTGATGGGAAGGAGAGTGGTATTAGTCCTAGAAGTGAAGAGAGTAGAAAAAGGGAAGGACTTGATCTCCATCACCAAAATTAGATTGACTATTTCTCTATGTGAATGAATTAGGTCTAGTTAGATATGGGGCCATGTCTAAGCATGCCAACAACCACTTAAGGTAGTTGAGTGGCCATTTCTAACCATCAGCACTAAGGGCTAGCTTACGTATGAGCCCAATGGGTAGCTCTATGCCTAATCCAAGTAGTAAGATAAAAATAGGCTCAACCAATTGTCTTGCCAAGGTGGGCAAGTGAAAAAGGAGGACTCTATGTTTCACCAATATCGGTGGACAATCCTATTGGTAGAGATTTGACAAATCAATCTCGAGAGAATTTAATACGTGTGAAATTCTTATTGTATCCCTCCCTACCCACCAAGTCTACATGAAAGTGCAATTGCTATTTGTACATGTAGCACCCCTTGTGAAGTTTCCCAACCCATTGATACATGTAAAGAGGTCGTGAGTTCCAACAAGAATCAAGTTTTCACTTGGTAGCCCATTGGAGGGAATTTTTGTCCATGCACTCGAACTCAAATCTACACTCATCCAACTTTATTATTTATATTTTCTTATAAAACCAAAAGATCCCAGGTAGTAATAGAGATTATCCCTTCATATTTATCCTACATGATGCTTCACACCTAGTTATTGTAGCTATGCACCTAAGAGTGCTCCACCATAGGCCTAAACCCTACTTGCTCCTCTACATAGGATTTAGGTGCTAAAGTATTATTATAATATACTCCCTTTTACAAGGATTTTTGATTACTTTATCATCAATAAATGACAGATTATAAGGCAGGCGGGCGGTTAAAAATTTCCCGGCGAGCAGCAAGGACTCGATTGACGCTGCCGAAGTGCCGAGTGCCGACTCTGCCAGCTAGATCAGAAAACGTGTATGAAGCCGTTGACCCCGTCGTCCGCAGAGGGGACGTGTCAAGCGTGTACTTGCCGAACACCGAATTTGGAAAAAAAATCGTACTGATTCCTGCATAAGTTAACGGAATGAAATCCGACAAGGACAGGAAACTGGACGCTTTTCCCTATCCAGTACCAAAATGGAGCTGCCGTACATCTCCGAATTCAGTGGGATCTTCAACACGTGTCCCTGTTCTTTTTGTTTTTTTGTTTTTGACAGAAAAGCCACGGAATTTCATTGCAAAAAATAAAGTGCAAGCCAGCTTGCCAGCCATAAGTGACCTGGCAGACGAGAGAAGAAAAAAAGAAAAAAAAGAGAGCCCACCCAACTGACCCAACTGAAAGGCACGGCGCAGGGCCCCAATGGCAACAAGCCGCTCCCCCTTCGGAACGTGTATAATGCCGAACCCGTCCTCCCCAATTTCCCTCCTTGCGCACGCTTTCTTGCGAAACCCAGAAGCTCTGTGCCATTGCCTTGTCTTTGCAATTTGCGGTAGTAATCCCGGACTTGTGGTTGGATTCCTAACACTCTCTCTCACGCCCGCCATGGCCGGACTCACCTTCAACTTTCAGGGCAATCACGAGCCAGTGCAGGCCAAAGAATCGCGCGGGACTGCGGCGCGATTGACCGATGACGCTCGCGGATCGAAGAAAGGGAACCAGAGAGGTCTTGCGTTGCTGGAACCGCGCGGAGATGTGAGTGTTCTATCTCGCGATCACTTGAATTGTGCGTCGAATGGTGGAGGTTTTGTGGGATTTGTGATTTCTGTCCTCGTTTTGTGTGCTAAATTTTTTGGGTTGGGAACAACTGTAATGCTGTGGGGTGTGTTTGAAGAAGGTCGCTGAAGAGCTTGTGGCGAATGTCGGAAAGAATCCAACACTCTCTCCCACGCCCGCCATGGCCGACCTCACCCACAACCTTCCGGGGAACCAGGTGCCTTTGCACGCCGAAGTAACGCGCACGAGCGAGAAGCGCCTGTCCGATTACACTGGCGGAGCGATGAATGGGAACAAGCAAGGGCTTGCGTCGCGGAAACAGTGCGGTGATGTGAGTGATCTTTCCCGCTATCGGTTGTGCGTCAAAAATGGTTGGAGGTTTGTGAAATTTGAACCTTCTGTGCTCGTTTGGTGTGGCGGGAGCTAATGCTCTGGTGTGTGTACGTTGTGAAGAAGATCGCGAACAAGGCTATGGCGAATATTAGCAAGAGTCCAACACTCTCTCTCACGTCCGCCATAGCGGACCTCACCCACAATCTTCCGGGGAAGCAGGTGCCTTTGCACGCCAAAGAAACCCGCGCGAGCGAGGAGTATTGGGGCGTTTACGCTCGCGGATCAGAGAATGGGAACAATCAAGGTCTTTTGCTGCTGAATCCTGGCGGCAATGTAAGTGTTCTGTCCCGCCATCGGTTGTGCGCGAAAAATGGTTGGAGGTTTTCCTTGCTCATTTTGTGTGGCGGAAGCTAATGCATGCTCTGGTGTGTGTTGTGAAGATAATCGCGAACAAGGTTAAGACGAACAAGAAGATGGACGATCGCGTCAGGAATGGGAATCAATTGCACGGCGAGAGGCTTGGCGCTCTTCTTGCTCGATTGGAGCTGAAGCGGGCGAGGGGGAAACCGCTGCCGAAACGCGGTGACGTAAGTGTTCGCCTCGTAGACGTGATGCGAATTTAGTCTTGAGGAAATTCTGTTGTAGGATTTTTTAGTTTTCAATTTTTTATTTTTTTTATATGTGTGTGCGCGCGTGCGCACCTGAATTATTCTGTTGGTTGGTTGGTTGCAGGTGAAGAAGGCCATTGTGGAGGCGGGTGTGAAGAAGCTCATTGATACTGGCAAGGATTTTTGCTGTGCGCCGGGGCCGCCGGGGCCGTTCGACGTGGATGCCTTTGTTCGAGATTTACCAATTCCTACCAGGAGCGAGCCCACGGGAACTCTCTGGGCCGAGGTAAAATCTGCTTCCTCAAGGTTTTGTATTGTTTGCGCGCACTCCTTATAGTTGAGAACTTGATTTTTCTGTTGCAATTGGTATGTTTCAGGTGGAGGTGTGAAGCAGCGTAGGCGCAGTGCCGCAGTCCAAGGAATCCAGATTTGTAATTAGGTTTTTGGCTTTTGTTTTTTCTTTTCACTTTTGATAGGATCCAGAACATACTTGGACTATGAATTTTCTTAGTTTCCTTGTGCTCGAGGCTCTTCTTGTGGTCTTGTCTCAGCTGCTGCTCCCGTGTTCACTTGGCAGTCGCTGCCCTTATGTTGTCTTTGCTTGCGTTGTTGCTTTCCTCGGCACTCCCTGCGCTAAATCGATTATCTTCTTAACCTCATCGCCGCGTTGTTCTGGTCCGGGTTTGTCATTTCAATTCCTGATGTTCAGTTCTTCATTTTGGCGCCTCGTATATGAGGCCGCTGTTGCTCCCTCAGGCAGCTCAGATTGAATCCCCAGTGTGTAAAATGCATACACGGGGTAGATGATCCCTCACCAATCGTGGGGACCATGTACTCATGATGTACAATTTGACACCAGGGATTCAATTTGAGTTCCCTGTGTCCGTTCCGAAATGTTGTACTGAGTCGATATTGCCACTTTCTGATGGGTAGTTCTATTTTTCGGTTGCTTTGGATGTTCTTGTTTACGCCGATTGTTGTTCAGATTCTGTTATATTGGTAACGGTCACCTTATTCTTCATCGTTTTGGTATGCTTGCTGCACAGCTAAGCAAAATCCAATAGCATCCGATACTCGGTAAATTTCACGCGGCTAATTACGCTGCTTGTGTTGTGCACTTTTGCGGTGTCCCCCATCCTCCAGGAATTTTGCTCAGATCTGGTCTTGTGAGTCCTCGTTTCTGTGTGTTTGTGGTGTGTCCGGAGTATATGCAAGTTTTGTTTTGGCTATAGATTAGGTAACGATTTTTAGGTTCTCTTCATGTGACGATGTGCCAATATGCTGATAAGCAGAGCAACTAGCTGTCGTTCACTTTCAGCTTACTGCGACGATTCTTGCAGATCTGGCTTGAGGTGAGCAGAGCTTCATACTTACCTCGCTTGAATCTGAAGTCGAGCAGAAGGGCATCGTGATGGGATCTTATATTTGTGACTCTCTGAGTCCGCAGGGGAGGGGAGAAAAGTTTAGACTTGCAGTGTTGTCACTGTTATTATTATTTCAGACTAATGGGAACATTTTGTAACTTCTCTTCTCATTTTCTGATGCTCTTTGCTTCCACTTTCTTTGGTTAGAGGTTGAATACATGTCCCAGACAAGTTGATCTTGATCAGAATGATGTTTCTTTTCTACCTCCCTTTCTACTGTTTTGTGAATTTCAGACAGCAGATATGGAGATTCTTGCTGCTTGATATTCTGAGACAAAGAACCACGGCCATCCTGAGGTCATTATAGTGGAACATATGGAGCGCTGCAGCGTTACAGCACTTGCTGAGCTTATAATCTTGTTAAGATGCTGCCGTGGTCTATTGACGTGTGTTATTTTTTCTGACACTCAAGTAATTTTCCCACTTCCGTGATAATAGAACCGAGGAACACATGGAAAGAAAATGTTGTATCATATTTCTAGAAACCCGTAAAATATCGTTCTTCTTGTCTAGTGATTTAATTTGACAAGTTTTCATTTTTTTTGGCAGCGAATGGTCAGCAGAGATACCGATTGTTCTCATTTTGGGTGTTGTGACGACGGCCGCCGTCTTGCGAAGATTTCTGCCGTCCAATGCACTATCTCGACTAGTGCCATGTGCTTTCACTCTGAAGTCTCCTCTCGAGAGACTGGAGTCTGTGGTTGGAGCTCTGCTGGTTGATTCGTTTTGTGCTTTTGAGGTCAACCACATGGTTTTCAAACACCTGCACATGCATTTCTTAAGGCATGACCTCACCGTCACATCGTTCATCATGTCCCTTAAGGTAGGTTAATCGGTTGTTAGATGAACTGATTGTTTGGTTTTCACAATCAATGTGGTGCCCGCCTTATCACAGACCCGTAGAATCGAGTTATCTTAGGAATGCTATATTAGAGCTTGGGGTGCTTTGGGTGTTGTTCTGGCAATCCTCTTTGTTAGAAAAATTCTGACTCGTCCTTGCTCATAACTTGAATTCATATTACGTTACAAGGTTGTACCTGATGGGTCTGTCTGTTTGCATCTGGCATAAGTGCAGGTAGCATGCATGGAGCATTTCTGCAGTGAACCCTTGAGTTTCTTGAGCCAGTGGCTTTTGAGAAGCTCGTCTCAGGTGCTTTAGATACCAGATCCTTTCAAAGAACTGCACGTAGTGGAGGGAGAGAAAACAAGGAATCTCTGTTATCTTCTATTAACTTTGAATTTTGGAAATGATTATCGACCTCTTCCTGTTTACTTAGTTGTGAAATTTGATGTAATGCAGGTTGACTTGGAAAAGCAATGTGCCGCTTTGCCGGTTGAATTCCTGGAATACGCGGCAAGACTTCCGTCTGCTGAAAGGTTTGTGATGATGGGAGAACCTTGACCATTAAGAAGTTCGGGTAAATTGACTCTTAAATTTTCTAATCAATTGTTGTTGAGAAGCGATTGGAATTCATGAATGATGTGTTCTTACTGCGATCGCTAACCTGGTAGAGCCGAAATTGATGATTTCTTGGTGACTGAAAATGCACCTTAAGGGTAGTTCCCTTCTACCTGATGTCTTTTTTTTTTATACCTACCTGATGTCTTTCATACACGAAGCTATTTTTGTCAGTGACTTGAGCTTGAGAGCTAACAGATAGATGACGCTTTGACTTTTCAGCGCAGATGTTGGCCTTGAAAATATGAGCAATCAGATTGCAAGTGGTCTCTGGCGCTTCAGAGAGCAGAAGCAGCTGTGGACTGTTGCTCTCTTGGTATGTACTTCATTGTTATAGCATTATTGTGGCCCTCGAAACTGTTTTGCATAGACTCGTTGTTTTGTCCTTTTTTTTATGTTTGGGAATTTCTGTCTTTGCAAGAGTCCATTGCCCGCTTCAAGAATCTTCGGTTTTCTCATATTCCTGCTACAAAAGTGATTTTTCGTCTACTCTACATACAGAACATTGCCAGAAATTTCATTCCTACTTTCTGGTTGGTAGCTTAGATCTAAGATATAGCGTTCTTGAGCTTTTTGTCTAACATGTTTTAGACATTGGACCTGATCGTTGCTTACGAGGCTGCATTCCCAAGGTAGAGTATGATCCAGCAATCTCTGATGGAAATCATGGTTAACTGCTGCTCCACTTTGCTCTTGATGTTGCTGGGGTATACTGATGTAATCATTGCCAAGCCCAATCTGTTGACATCTCGATTTTCTGCACTTGCGGTGTCTACACCTAGTAGAAGTAGGGAAGCAGGTAGTTGTTGGATTTTTAGAACTCTTCGGCCAAGCCCTATGTCCTGCGAAGAGACAGCTGGAATCTACAGCTGAGTTAAATAGTGCACAACAACCGAGCAATCGTGTTCTCAGCTCGGGATGGCTTAGTCTTGTCACCAAGATAAGGTAAATCTCATTAACATGTTTATTATCAACCTGCGGTAGTTTGCATGCGGATGTCAGGACATCGATGCTGTTTTGCTACTAAGTGCTCTTTAGGTCTGCCAGGACGTACAGTTGACGCTTATCTGTTCAGTCGTTAGTAGCACCGCTTTCATCTGCAGTTTTGCATTGTGCAGCTCTTACGCTGTTTTTTTTTATGGTCTTCTGTTTTGGTTTTCGTTAGTCTCTACTCCAGTTCTGTCTTTATCGGCAAGGTTTTGAAACTCGAGAGTCTTTTCTGGTTTTCATTTGCTGAACATCATGTGATTTTTACTAAAATAGAGTTTCTGCGCTGTTTGATGTGTAGAGCAGACGCCATCAGTACTCGAGCATCCTAGAAGAATGGAAACGGTTATCTTCAGCGGTCAATGAGGTATTAAATTTGCACTTCCCTTGGCTTTTATCTAATTGTAAAATACCATGAGGGTTGTAGAGTTGCGTGATTACTAGAAATTGAATCTTACCCTCTACGAAACTGTGGTGAAAACGATCTGATGAACTATCGTCCTCATTCTCCTTGGCAAACCTGGTTACTATTAGGTTTCATTTATGGGTGTTAAATCAAAGACCTTTATGATTACGTACTTCTTCGCTGTATTCCTGGATTTCTCTTCATTGAGTTCGCTAGGATTGTCCATTTCTCACTAGAATTTCTTTTCAATATTCAGTTGCATGCAGATGTTTGCGCAGTGTACACTACGTTTTTGAGTCGGGATAGCCTGAACCTTCAAAGCACTTCGTGTGGCAGACTCGAAACAATGGCTTCTGCTTCAATCATCCCGAGTTGCACAAATTATCTTGATACTTCTAAAAGTCCTCTTTCCCGACCATCTTCTGAATCCTTGATAAAGCAAAGTTCCCCAGGTGATTTGCACTGTCGGCCTATGGAGTGCACACCAGAAGGTGCTCAAATGACCTCTCCGCGGGGATTTAGAGCCCTGTCGAAGAGCCGGGGTACTTCCTGTCTGAATGAAAGCCCTGGATGATCATCCAGCAAGTAGGTTGATTTCGGATTCCGGATCACTTGACAGTGCAAGCGGTGCCGCATTGATACTTCCAAAATCTCCAAAGACAGTAGATTCAGCTATTATTGGTCATGGAAGTCCACTTCGTCCTAGCACCAGAAGCTTAGCTCCAGACTTGAATGCTGCAGCAGTTGTCATTAACGGAGAAAGTGCTAGGATAAACCCGAAGTCTCCTGCAAAGAGTCAGAGGAAACTCTCAAAGTGTCCTGCGAAGAGTCCAAGAATACTTCAAAAGTCTCCTGCAAAGACGTTTTTTCCGAGCTCGTGTAGGGCAAAGATCTCGGAGAACACTCTTGGAGTCCTTAGAAAAGAAATTGAGAGATTCAGGAGGCCGGCAGAGTCAACAAGCAATGAGCCGTTCAGAGCTTCGAAGGTAAAGAGGGACTGGTCAGAAACTTGGTCTAAATCTTTCATGCTGTGCTGAGAAATGTATTTATGCCTGTTCTCAAAAGTGCAGGTGAATATTCACTGATAATTGTACTGCTTATAGTTCGTACTTGATTCATGTTATCGTTTTGGTAGCTAAGCATCTGCTTGTGTGACAAATGTGATGGTTGCCAGTGAGCCTGGAGTTTTTAGGATTGAAGAGTTAAATATGTCGTAGAGGCCAAACAGGAAGCATGATTATGAGAATTGGAAATTGCGTATTTTTAAGATACTCTTGAAGATTCTCACGGACACACTGCAATGCTCTCCGGAGAATATTGTTCTTTATGAAAGTCTGGCAACGACTGGTGATTTTCTTCATTAATTCTTTTTGTTCATTTCTCGTGACTCTGACAGGACTTTTTTCTTTTTGGTTTTCAGGCTGGCATCGCAATGTTGAAGACGGGTTGTAAGGGTCGGAGGTCACCCATTAGACGAGCTGGTAGGCGACCTGTTTCAGCGCATTACTCTGTGCTTTTACTTGTTTACAATTCCTATTTATTGTTCAACCTCTGTTTCTCCGAGATCTACATTTCTTTTCTTTGAACTTACGTTACCGAGAGTGTGGCCGTTGTTACGATTCCCAAACGTCGTGCTGTCCTGATTTTAAATTTACGGTGTAGAAAATGCTTAAAATGACTTTTTACCTTCTGCTGTCGTTTTTGAATTAATGAACTGTACTGTTGAAATTTGGACACTGCTTGATATCAACTGAGGATTTGCCGTTGCATAAAAGTAACTGCTTCAGAAACGTCTCGTTTTCCAGCAGGTTGTAAACTCAATTCCACTTTAATTTTGGGGCCATTTTGTAAATGAGATATAATCATTTCAGATGCATTTGGTAGTGTCTTAGTGAATACGCGTGCGATTATCCTTTTTCGGAATTTATAACAAGGCCTTCTTGAGTTGAAGCCAACTTCCATATTTTCATTTCCAGGCTATGACAGGAGCAACGCGTCAGAAGGTGCAACTGGACCTTCTGGGTTCGCAGCTGCGAGTGCAATGTGAATGCTGCCATCCTGACGGTTCATTGTCAAACTCAATGCACGACACCTAGGTCTGTCTTGCGTACATTCCTCTTCCTGAACGTCAATGATCTACCTGTCGAATTGGTTACCAACTGATATAATGCAAGAAAATCATTCGAACCGGGAGTGTTTAGCCTTCCTTTGGAGTGCATGTTGAAGAGATTGCATTCTTGTCATTGTATCTACAGCAATACCTTGTTATTAGCTACCAATCTTACGAGTTCAGTGCTTGTGCAGGTATCATCTGAGTCAGGAACTTAACGAGCTCATCAATGTGCACGATTGGTACCAATCATTTTCAAGCATTTGTTTGTCCAGCGAAGAGCTTCTGCCGGAGAGAAAGGAAGGGGAAAAATTCCGACGGCTCTGTTGTCGACCCAGTTCCTTTCCAGTATCCTTTCCTATTGAACAGTTTGTGTTTCCTTCAATTCCGTGAGTGATACAGTAGTGCATCATTTTTATTGAGCGTGTTCTGTTTTGTTCTGATCCACTGGAGCGATTGCTTTATGCTACTCCGTATTAAATTGTTAAGGGTTAAGTGTGAGAATTCTTGGACGAACCTACAAAAAAGTGTTGAGCTTGACTCCTAGATGCAGAGCCCGTTTCACATGGGCAGCGACAGAACTTCAAATAGCTGAACTCCTTCGCATGCCAAAGAAGGGACGTCCAGATTTTGCAGAGAGTTTGCCTTAACTGATGATTCATTTCTTCTTTGTACACATTCAAGAGTAGGAGGTTAGTTTATTGAGAAAAAATTCCTGAACAAAGATTTCTATTGGAAATTCCGTCCCTTCACAGTTGAATTTTTGGTGTCCATAGTTTTGTGACATAAATTGGTGGAATCGGGCCTTTGCTGGAGCTATTGCTGTAATCCAGTGAAACGAGTGTCTTTTCCTTTGGCAATGTTGATAGCTGGTGGTTGCGCGATTGAATGGGGTCTACATTGTGGAACTGATAATATAATTCAATGTGACCTCTTCATATGAGACATGAATTGCACTGTTGGAGCATTGCTCGGTCCAGGTGATTAATTATCGCATCTTGAGAATTTTAATTTTAAGGTATTTGTACGGCAATTTCTCAAATTTTCTTGGAATGCATAAAGAGGATGACTGCCTTCACTCAACAAAGCAGATAAAATATCAAACATGTAGATGTACTGTACAATGGATCATGCTCTAATTATAAATTGCCCCCAATGGTTTGCTTGTTGTGACCCTTATCCATAGTGATTGAGATCTGGTAGCAACAGTATTGTTGTTTGAAAGCAACTATTATACTTTTAAATAATGGTATAACTTGTCTACACTGAGGTAGAGGATACCTAATCCGCTAAGGAACACCAGTATACAGAAACTCAACGACAGGTATTTTTAACCCTTAACCCTTAAACGTAGAAGCGGACGTTTTGTGTCCAATGGATGACTTCACTGTTGACTGTAGAAAAACAGAATGCACCTATTGTTCCAATAATCGGAGCAGTTTTGATGATTACCTTGGTCATGGGGGGTTCATTCTTTAACCCCTCCTTGCCCAAGGGGACGAAAAGTGTTCTCACATTGTTTGGCAGTCATATTCAAAGTGCCGTTACTTTTGCATCTGATGTCCGAATTCAATAAAAACTTGTTGAAAAAGTTGCGCATATTAGTTTAGTTTCACTGGTAAAATTTTCAGATCAATGCAAGATGTAATGAGTTTTTGAGAGCCCTTCGAAGTTCACAGTTTCAATTTGAGTTCACCACATTGCATTCTGATGGCTCCAACTTCGGGGGCTTGTAACTTTTTCATAAAGTTCTTGTTTTCAATAAAATTTGTTGGGTTTTGTTCTTATTAAGGTCTAGGTATTGTGGTAGAATTTTCATGTCAATCCAAGTTGTTTTGAATGTTTGGGAGCAATTTGAAGTTCAAAATTTAGACATTTTTGCATTCCAGTGAACTTACGCGGCTTATAACTTCTTCATACGTGGTCCGTTTTCAATAATTTTTGTTGGAAAAGTTTTATATACTAGTCTAGTTTGTGTGGTTAAAATTTCATATCAATCCAAGAGGTAATGAGTGACTGAGAAGCATTTTAGTAGAGAGAGGTTCAGCCATAGATGTGATTTTTTGCTACTTTTTTCACTGTTTTTTGACATTTCAAAACAATTTTGCAGACACAATGAGTCAATAGAATGATATTTTTTTTCACCAAAGTGTTCATCTTTTGGTTTTGAATCACTTTGTAGTTTAAAGTTTTTTCATTTGAGTAGGTTTAGAAATCGAATTTCACCTCCAAATGTGTTTTTAAGAAAATTTCAGCATCTTTTTTCAAGACTAAAACATTATAATCTTACAATCTATAAGGTCAAATGACTCCAAATTTGTTTCACACCATCTACAACATGCACATTACAATATTGTACGATTGAGATTTTCATACTTCACTGAAATTTAGACTTATAGCTCTTGAAAAGTAAGGATGCTTTTACACACGTTTGGACTTTGGGCGATGAGGGGTTAAGGGTTAAAGTAGTCACATTGTTGAACCAACTTTGATCCCATTTGTGCAATTGAGAAGTTGGGAATGGGTGCTTGTACCTTTCACATTTAGCCATTTAGCCAAGCATTCTTAGATTCAAGCAATTGTGAGAAAAAGAAAGAAAGGTAACTCTAAAAGTCCAGTGTGAATAATTGAGGTGGCAAATTTCATTCTTGATGCTTCCATTAGGGGGTTGCTCATGTAAAGAATTGACATGTTCCTTCCCCCAAGAAATTCTGAAGTCCCCATATCACGACAAGGTCATTTGATCCCCCAACATGGTTTGAACCCAAGACCTTGCATTCACAAGTGACATTCTTCAACCAATACACCATGCTTGAATTCACATGTGCATGTATAGATAACTAATTATTACTTATATAATTTATTGAATTTCTATTGATTTGTTTCCAAAAAATTTTGAAGTGCCTAAAACAATAAAAATCTTTGTATGTTTTTACAAAATTTTGTTAAATTGATCAAGTTGTAACCGCTAGTGCCCAAAACAATAGAAATATGTTGATTTTTTGTTATTTTGGTCACAATTTTCTAGAACTGATGGCATATATTTTCTACCAATTTTTAAAGTCGCAGCTTCGTAGACCATTGAATGTGTCACATAGGTAGATCTAAAATTGAAACCTAACAATTTCAACAGTCAAACAATTAACAATTTGTAAGGGGATGATTTAATGGCATTTAACAAGGACACTTCAATGAAACCCTAAGGACATTTCTAGAGAATTGTACTAAACATTAATGGGAAGGGGGACGCTTTTGGGTGTTTCTACCTTACAGTGTGACTACTATAAAACTCTTGTTGCTCAATTGTTGTACACTGGTGTTTCCAATGGATTAGGTTTCCTAACTTTCTATATATATAAGTTATATCATTATTTTATATGGAGTAGCATTAAACTTGCTTTCAAACAACAATATTGTTGCAATCAAATCACAATCACTATGGATTTGGGTCACAACAAGCAAACCATTGGGTGCAATCCATACCTTAACCCCTAAATGCTTGAGGCACCAAATTTCTGGTGTCGTCAATAATTTGAAGTTAAATAAAACCTCACCACATTACTATTTAAAATATTTTGTAATTTTGAAAAGTTATTTTTTAAGTCTAGTTTTAGCATCAAAAATCTGATTTTGAAAATGAATGATTATGATTTTTCTATTCAAGATTTCATGCAAGGGTTTTCTAGTGTCGAGGGCTCTTGGAAATGAGCCTCAAATACACTAGATCTTGGAGAAAAAACCTCATTGAAAATTCATTTAAAAATTTTGTTGATCAAATTTTGAGAAGTCGTAAATTGATTGGGATTATGCTTACTATGTCATTTAGCCTCATATTTTTTTGTTGACCAATTCTTTAGATGAGACATGTAAAAAGAGGATTGAAAGACTTTAGATCACTTTCATAGTTTTTACACTTGCATGATCAAACATTATAATCTTTCAATCCACAAGTGATTTTGTTGTGTCTTTTTTTCTCATGTAATCTCTAACATGTCTAGTTTGAATTTGTACAATTACAATTCAAAATTTTTTAATAGAACTTAACAAAATGTAGGATTTTTGTTTAGTTTATAGCAAATTCCAAGAAGTTCAAAAAAGGCCTTGAGCATTTAGGGGTTAAGTTAGGTTGGTTGTTTTGTTTGTTTGTTATGGTGGGATCTCCAAAACCATGTGTCCCTCCGTGGCTTTCCTAATATTGTTGGAAAGTTCTTTGCAAAGAGGGGTCATAGGCTTTATTTCGAGGTGTTTGGACCTATGGTGTGAAAGTTATTGGATTTCAAAGTTTTTATGAATTAAAAATTAGAAAATTACCTTTCAACTTTTATTTTGGTTGTGGCAATCGTAGAGGGTACACTAGTTTATAATTAGAGCACAATTGATTGTATCTGTTTGATTTATTCTATTAGAATAATCTATGACCACTTTGATAAAAACTGAAATTGATATGAATTTTCAAAAAAAATTGGTATAAAAATATGAAATTGTTAGTAGGTGGAGCTCATGACCATCTTGAAAAGGTTCAAAATCAATGACCCACCACCCTAATCCCGTTTGATGAGTGCTTTAAAAGTTCAAGTTCAACATTCTAATATCACATTAGGGGGGATTTGAGGCCTTAACATGCCTGCAAGTTCCTAGGTTGCAGGGAACGTAGCAACTGCGGCATTGCTGCAGTCTAACGTGGCCAACATTGTGCCACGTCAAAAAAAATTTTAATGAAATTTTTTTTTCTCAGCTTATTTTTGCATATCAAAACTATATTTATTTATTTATTTATTTATTTATTTATTTATTTATTTATTTATTTATTTATTTATTTATTTATTTATTTATTTATTTATTTATTTATTTATTTATTTATTTATTTATTTATTTATTTATTTATTTATTTATTTATTTATTTATTTGACTGACAACAGCTAGCCGTTCCCGAACAACATAGGAACAGGCGGGGAACAACCCCGAAATGGGCATGTAGAGGCCTCAGATTTCTTCTAATGCCTCTTTTATTGACTGAAGCTACAACTTGTTTTGACAAGTATTTATTCATAACTAAGCACGCCTAAACCAACAATTACTAAACCACATCTTTGTCAACCTTAAACCACCTATAAATAGATGTGAACTTGATGTCATTCTCTAACAATAGCATCCTATTGTTTGCCCAAAGGAAATGACTTCATACACTTTGTAGAAATGGGTGGAGAGTGTCACAAATGGGAGGGTCCTATACATGATGGAATTATGTGAATGAAGGCATTGGATTGTTCTATCTTATGTGCTTTGTGAGTGAAGGAAGTCGTCCTCTTTATGCATTCCAAGCAATTTCGAGGAATTGCCATACAAATACCATAATTAAAAATTCTCAAGGTTTGATCATTAATCACATGGAGCAAGCAACTTTTTAGTAGTGCAATTCATGTCTAAATTTCTAAATCCAACAACAACCAAAAAGTGTAGGGGCAAAATCTAATCAAACATGGTAAGATAGAACAGCCTATGACCACTGAGGTTTGCATTTTGGGTTCCTTGTGCAATGAATTGATTGATGCCAATAGTTTTCAAAGATAGAATTAGTTGAATTGACTGAAATACAAGTAGAATTATATTAATATGATAAGAACTTGAATTGATATGAATTTTCAAATCAATTTATATAAAACCAATTTATATAAAAATCAATTTATATAAAACCATTAGTAGGTGGGGGTCATGACCAATGTTCACATAACTAGATAAAATTTGCTCCATTGCTACTAAAAAATTTCAGTAGCTAAATGTACATTGGAAAAAATCCTTGAAAAAAATTAGATTTTAGCCAAGATTGCAACAACCAAAACATTTTGATAGTCAATTTGCAACTTTCTCCACATTAGAATTAGCATCTATTTAGTCAATTTTGTGTTATATTACTCCCAATAATCCTTTACAACTTGCAAATTTTATTTATTTATTTATTTTTAATACCACTTTGTCTCAAGGTAGCCAAAGTTGATGCATGTTTATCTTGAAGGTAGCATATAGCACTAAAATCCATAAACTAGTTCTAGGATTATTGGTCATGACCATCTTAAAAAGGTTCAAAATGAGTGACCTACCACCCTAATCCCATTTGATGAGTGTTATAAAAGTACAAGTTCAACATTCTAAAATCACCTCCTTTATTGGCTAAAACTATAACTTCTCTAACAAGTATTTGTTCACAATTAAGCTCACCCAAATCAACATTTATTAAACCACATCTTCATCAACCTTAAACCATCCATAACTTCATGTCAACTAAGAGTAATTCTCTAACAAAGGCACCCTATTACTTGCTTGAAGTACATGACTTCTAGGCTTTGTGAAAATGGATGGGAAACTGGCACAATTAGGTGACTGACGGAATTGGGCTAATTGACTCTAGTTTTTTTGGTTTTTTTACACAAATGAAACGGAATTTCATTGCAAAGGAAGAAATTACTAATTGACTCTAGTTGTGAAAATTGGTCTAGCTCCATAAATTGAAGAGCTTGCAGTTTTTTCGGCTGAGCCCAATTCCAAAAGTGACTAGGCCATAGCTATGGTGAGGGAAATTCTAAGCCTCTTCCCTCTCTTGTTGTCTTCAGCTCATTTGGAGAGTAAATGTGGCAATGCTTTTAGTGTGTGGAGTACGATACTCCTAAAGTTTGGGTGCACTTGGTTCACCTTTTTTACTAAGAAATTTTCTTTCCATTTGTCAAGGAAAGAAGAAAATTCTCTTGGTTTTCTTTGCTAGGGCACATAGAGAAACATTTTATTTCACAAGCAAGAAGAATAATATAGCATAAACGTCAACCGACAATTTGCCAAGGGGAACCAAAGAACTAAACCTAGTTAACCAATCCCAAATGGATGATTTTTCTCCTACAAATGCTCATGCCTTCTCCATAACAAATAGCTTTGAATTGTGTAGGACAACAAAGTGGTCATACAAAGTGGGACCTATAGGGCAAATTCTGTTGTGTTTAGTAGGGTAATTGTAAAAAAATATCCCCCTATTTTGTGCTTGATTAATTCTTTGTTCTTCTCTACTCAAAAGCTAGTCAAGGGTCTTGTGAGTGTATCCGTGTAGTCAATCTATGGTCCAATTGTTTTCTTGGCAGGCCACTTGTGGCTACTAGTCTTGTATTTTGTCGCTTGCAATGGAATTTTGTTTCATTTGTAAGGTAGAGTGCTCATAGACCGTCCATTTAAGGATTGTTGGGCCTTTTTGATGGTTAATAGATGCCCCAAAATATTTCCCCTTATTTTTCACTTGAAGAAAAATTGATGTGGAACCTAACACAAGTGGTTTCATATTTTTTGTAGCATTTATGAATTACTTATGAATTTCCAAAGAATTATGTGGTACGTACCTATTTTTTTATCATAGGCCTTGTAAAACCCACACATGATATGCAATTTGAAAAAAGATATGGCTTGACCAAAAATAAGCACTACAACATTCAAAAAGTATTACACAAGGTTCCTAAATGCAACCACTAATAAATTTAAACGGGTCCTAAATTCTTTTAATGTTTGTAAGAAGGCAATTGGGCAATCAATTCTTATTTAGAAAAATTAAGTGGACACACCTTGGCTTTGAAATGGACCCTCTTTGGCTCTTATTCCATCCATTGGCAAAGTATGAATCAATACCTGACATATCTTAATTATGCTCTTACATTGTTGGTAGTCTATTTTAGAGCCACTCACTGTCCACTTCAAAGGTACCTATTGGACTGTTTGAAGAAGATGGTTGCAATAACAACATACTACTATACAAAAAAAAAGTAATCAAGGGCTTTTGATTCCAAGTATGAATTCTAAATTTCCAAATTTTATCATAGGTCGCAATTAAGAAATTCCAATGTTTTTCCTAGGGATAAATTCCACCTTACAAGGCCCACTTTGTATGACGTCTTTAACAGGGTTTTATATTTCATTTTTGGTGAAGTGCCAAAGTGGCAATATTAGATGTTAGAGTAGTGCTCCAAATTTTAACATTCATCCAAATATTGGAAAGAAAATTTTACATTAGCACATATCATGTATTCATAATTCTATTTTCATCCACAATCTGGCGATTTCATCCAAGATTTATTTTTTAATTTGAAGTTTATTGGCAATTTCATCCAAAATTTTACTATTTATGTTTTGAGGGATTGGTGCAGTCCCCATTATTTTGGTGCAAATTGTTGACAAATTGCCAGAAAAAAAAAGCATTGCTCTTTAACCCCTAAAGGACAATCATGCATTTTGGGCAAAATAGAAATTTTTGGCAAGTACATATGACTAGAGATTTGCATATTTTAGGCTAAATTTTAATAGAAGGTGGGGATAAAGAATATCTTTCATATGCACTAAATTTCAAGACATTTGAAAATATGAGTCAAAAGTTACGGCCTAATATGTTACTTTTTTCCCTAGGTGGACAATCTAGGCAGTCTAGGTAGATAAAGAAAAATCACTTTTTTCATAAACAAAAAATTGAAATTGGTTTTCTAGAGTTGTATATACATGAAAAGATTTGAATCATTCCATTTTGATCAATGAGTCCAAAGTTATGAGGAGTTTTAGTTTGTGGGAAGTTATAGATTTTCTACTCTAAAATAAACTTTGAAGTCCTTTATCTTAGTCAATTTTCAATATCTTTTGAAAAAAATAAAATCATAGGATGTAGATTGTTTACTACAACATTGAAACCATTGGGATTAGCATTTTTCAATTCCATAACAAAATTCTTAACAATTTTGTATTTTGAATCATTCTTTGCATCTTTCTATTTACTATTTTTTTTCCTTCCTATATGTTGTACAATTCCAAATGATGTGAACTGTTTTAAGCATGTAGATAACTTGTCTAGGAAAAAGAATCCAAAGAAGTACCACCACTTTGGGCATTTTTTCATAGAAAAGTGAGCTTGTGAAGTGCACTTGCCTTGTTTTTTGTAGGGCCGAATAAATTATTTCAATGAATTTGAATTCTTATATCTTGCAATCCACATGGTGGAAATTTTTGAAACTTTTACCACATGTTCTCAAGTCAGCATGCTACAAGATCCTATAGTTACATGTGTCAAAAAAAATTTATTTCAAAAATTTGGTACTTGTACTAGAAATGGTAATTTTGGAATGTTTTTGTTGAAAACATGGTCAAGGAACTTAAGGGGTTAATGTCCTGTTTGAATTGTCCCCATCTTCAATCCAAGCATTCAATCAAGACTCTATTCTTGAAAGGTTGAGTATTTTTGAGATGTTGGTAATTATCTTAATCCACACAATTCTAGCTTATTCTTCAAGCCGAAACCACAAAATTCTCCTATGATTAGAGGATTTTTGGGGCCTTTGGAGGACCTTGAGTTCCCTAATTGTGGAAACTCTTTGAACTCTGCCTCATAGGGGAGGCAACCCATTCCTGATCAATCCCCCATTCCGGCAACATAAGGTGTAGTAATTTCAATCAGGAGGTGATTAACACGATTAATGTTGGCATAGTTCCCCACGGAGTTGCAGCACATTATGATTGGCTACAACACTCTCAATATTGAAACCAACCCTTGTTGGATTTTGCAACTAGCCCTTGGTCGGAAATAGGAAGGTATGTATGACCAATATGGGGGGGAACAAAATCTTCGACTAAAAATTCATAGTAATTTTTTTTGGAGAAATAAAAATCTGAAAATTTTGAATATCTTATAAACTCTATTTTTGCACATGAGAAAATTTCCCACTATTAAAAATTCCCTTGCAGATACATGTATTTGCTTAACCCCTAAATGCCCAAGGCACCAGACTCTAGTGTTTCAAGAACTTTGAAGTTAAGTAAAACCCAACCAAATTGCTATTATTATTATTAGTTTATATTTCTGGAGAATTCTTTTTAAAGTCTAGTTTTAGGATCAAAAAGATGATCTTAAAAATGAAGGATTATGATTTTTCTATTCAAGATTTTGTGCAAGGATGTCCATTGCAATCTTGACTTCCCGTAGTGTTGAGGGCTCTTGAAAATGAGCCTCAAATACACTAGATCTTGGAGGCAAAATCACATTAGAAATTCATTTAAAAAAATTGTAGAATAGATTTTGAAAAACTGTAAATTGATTGGGGTTGTGACTAGTCCTTTAGTGACCAACTTTTTGGAGTTGACATGCAAAAAGTGAATTGAAAAATTTTCATAGTTTTACACCCTTATGATCAAACATTATAATCTTTCAATCCATAAGTGATATTGTTATGTTTTCTTTTCCTATATGATCTCTAACATGTCTAATTTGAATTTGTATGGTTACAATTCAAAAGAAATTGGTACAACTTATGAAAATGTTGACTTTTTGTTCAATTTAGAGCAAATTTCAAGGAGCTCCAAACAAGCCTTGGGCATTTAGGGGTTAAGTGGTTAGAAATGGGTTGCCTCCCCTAAGCAATCTCAGGTGGTCGAGACACTGCCATGTCAAATAATAATATTTAATTATTTAAGATTTTAAATTTTTTTAAAATTTAAAATCATTTAAAAATTTAAAATTCTAAAACCATTGTTACCAGCAATGGGTTGATTCACAGCATGCAAATCAGGAACAAGTGGTTTCCCGGTAGGCCACCTGTGGCTGCTGGGCTTGTATTTTGTAGTTGAGACTATAGTAGTATGACGAGCTGTTCGCGGAGTCAGCTTTGGAAATCGGACAGCCTAGACAAAGCTACCATTTGTGCCGCTTCTTCCCCTCCTGCGAGACTAACGAGCTACTGCGGCACAGCCTGCCTGACGCGCCCGAGCGGTTTAGATCCTACTTTTTCAGGCGACCTCCTCATCACTATGCTTGTCAACTTGGTGCTCCCCACTACAGTAGTCTTCGTTGTTGCATTGGACATGTTCTTGCGCAAGTGAAGGAGAGCAATCAAAGCATTCCAAGAATCACTAGAAGCTGGTCATGCTTGACCTTGATGGCGCAGGTCATGTTTAAATCAGATCGATTTTGTTTTTGAAACAAGTAAAACGGAATTTCATGCATTGCAAGGGCAATTGGGTAAGTGCAAGGCCACCATGCTAGCCTTAGATCTGATCGATCAAGAATCCACATGGCTTGTCTTTTGTGAATAGATCAAATTTCAGAGGTTTGTTTCACGGTTTTCATGTGGTACCAGCCGAAGGATCGATCTATTGTTGCTGGCCACTACAATCTTTTTAATAAGAATTAAATCATGAAACTTTGTTTCTAATTTTGATATCTTACTGCACTTGTATTCCTTCATGGCTTGAGTGGTAACACTTTCACATGTAATTGCAATCCATAATGTCCACAACTAGCATTGATCTTCTGTTCTACACATTTTTTGAATGACTTCCAATTTCTTGTGATTTTACTGAATATGGTTGAATGATTGAATATGTTTTAATTACCAGATGGAAGATGAATTATGGGTGGAAGATGAGTTAGATACCACAGTTTTGAAAATGGTTGTACTTGTAGTGTTCCTCTCAGGGGTCAACACATGGTCATTCAAACAACAATTTTTTAAAATATTTTTTATGTTGGCATATGTGACCGACTCATTAATCGTTGTTTGTGTAGCACCTCGACCCTTCTTCTCATTAAAATCTTCTCAAAGTGATTCCTTTTGTGCGGGGTCGCTGCATGTTGTGCCCATGTAAAAGGAGTTTTGAATATGGAGCTCTTCAAATCATCACACTATTGAAGCCTCCTCCGAGTTACAACTGGACTTGGTGGATTTTGAAGGAGCTTCAACTAAATCCTCTGATGCATATGCAATACCTTAGTTATCGGGCCTTCACCTTGATTTTGATGAAAACGGGATAAGCATTGACCTTCAACACAACTACAACTTCAGAGAAGATGCGACCCCTACCAAAAAAAAGATAGTCACAAGGCTGCAAAACAAGCTCCAGATTCCTCTTGAGGGTCCATTTGACAGAAAAGCCGTGTGGATTCATGATCAATTTGATCTGATACTAGCATGCTGGCCTTGCACTTGCCCTTGCAATGTATGAAATTCCATTTCATTTGTTTAAAAAAACACTCCGATGTGATCTAAACATATCTGCACCGTCAAGGCGGCACAAGACTAGCTTGTGGTGGAAACAAATCTTTGAAGTTGATCTATTCCCAAAAGAACAACCGTGTAAATTCATGATCAAATCTGAGGCTGGCATGGTGGGCTTGCCCTTGCAATGCATGAAATTCCGTTTCATTTGTTTAAAAAAAACCCTGATCTGGTCTAAACATACCTGTGCCATCAAGGCCGCGTTAGGACCAGCTTCTGGTGAAAACAAATCTCTGAAGTTTGATCTATTCACAAAAGACAAGCCATGTGGGTTCTTGATCGATCAGATCTGAGGCTAGCATGGTCGCCTTGCACTTGCCCTTGCAATGCATGAAATTCCGTTTCACTTGTTTCAAAAAAAACAACCCAATCTGATTTAAGCATACCTGTGCCATCACAACTGAGCACGACCAGCTTCTAGTGATTCTTGGAATGCTTTGATCGCTCTCCTTCGCTTGCGCGGCAGTAGGTCTAGTGCAACAACGACGACTATTGTAGTGGGGAGCACCAAGTTGACGAGCATAGCGATGAGGAGGTCGCCCGAAAAAGTAGGATCTGAACTGCTCGGGCGCATCAATCTCGCGGGAGGGGAAGAAGCGGGACAAGTGGCGGCTTTGTCCAGGCTGCCCGATTTCTAGAGCTGACCCCGCGAATGGCTCGTCATACTACTAAAGTAAAACAGCCCATTACGGAACTTTTGCCCATTACGGAACTCTATGAATGAGCCCATTACAGTTTTCTTTTAATTTTTGAGATTTGGGCCACATTCAATGTCTTAGCTAACTGGAATCAAGTAATTAGATACTGCAATAGGAACTTTCAGTTTTTTAGTGTTAGTTCATTGCAAAAAGTGCCTTTTTTAGGTCTTCTGTGTTAGAAAATATTGTGACTGTAATAGGTAAGTAAGATGAGTGTTATGGATTAGTTTTTGTTGGTTTTGGGGTAGTCTATAGGTTGTGATGGGCTGAACACTTAAAAAATTCATAACAAATTCACACTTTGTCAAAAAAATATAATTTCAAATGCTCTCGCCATTTCTGTCACTTGACTTTCTCTGGAAAAAAAAGTAGAAAATTTCAGAAATGACAAGAGGGCAAACCCCCCATTTGGTCCGTAATGGGCTGTTTTACCTTATAGTCTCAACCGTATTTTCCGTTTCATTTGTTCAAAAAAAAAAAATCAGGAACAACTAATGATGAGGGAATCAGTTTGGTTTCCCCCAAAACAGAACAACACCAAAATATCATTGAAAAGTACGTCCGCCCGACAATCTGACCATTTTTATTTATTTATTTTTGGATGACAATATGACCAGTTCAACTGACGCCGCAAGCTCTTTGTTTATTTTTAATTTTTTAAATTTATTTTAAAATGAAACACATGGACGATTCCCATGTTTTTCTGTTTTTCTGTTTTTTATTACACACGTAAGCTCTTTATAGATAGTACGGAGTACAATGTAAGATACGCCTTGTTTGATTTAAGTTATTTTTCGGAAACAAACTGAATGTTGGGAGACATTCACTCAGTCACCTAATTTACATTCCGCATTTTACTGCATATTCATACAGTACTCATTTGAAAATCAGAGTCACAGTCAAGCCGTCAAAGCTACAGTGAAGAGGAGTTTCTTTTCAATCATTTGAGGCACTGCGAAAAGGCGATTATGAAGCTATTTACAGTGACAAACAAAACTGAGTACAAATTTGGAACTTTTTCCTCCAAACAACCATAACATAAGCATCAATGGACAAAGTTCAGAAATGGTTATACAGAAATTGTAGTGACCTTCATTAAATTGGGTCACTTAAACCCTAAAAATCATAAAACCAACTAAAAAGTTGAAAATTGCCAAAAATTATACTAACTTTCATTAAATTGGCAGCTTTTTGATGATATTGACAAAAATCATTTAATTTTTTTGAATTTGTTGTATTAATTATGTGCATCGTGAACTTTAATTTTTGGACCCAAAAAATCAAACTTTTAAAATGCAATATATGGCTATAAAATATAAATTGAACACGTTGCCCTATTCAATGAATATTTTAAATGCAAGGGCATGAAGATATAACAATGGTCCATATTACAACCTATACTCTCTCTATGATGGCTAATGCAATCCCATGCTTTCAATTCCACAAAAGAACTGACATATTGTGAGAACCAACATCATTTTGCATGTTTGTCAAATTGTTGATATTTTGAATTCTAAAAATGTCAACTTCCTTCAATTTTTGTGTACAAAAATTTGAAATAATGTATACCCACATGCCAAGGCACGAAGAGTTTTTTGGAGTTCTAAGAAAAAATTGACAAAATGTAAAATAATTTCAAAAATGGTGAACAAAACTAAGTTTTAGATATGGCTAACTTTGAAGTTAATTTTCTTTCAAATCACAACTAATTTTTTCTTCAACTTCCATGGTAATTTAGAGTATGTTGCACACTACAATTTTGGTATATACATTTTCGAACTTTGTCCATTGATGAATATGTTATTGTTATTTGAATGAAAAAGTTTCAAATTTGTATTCAGTTTTATTTGTCACTATAAGAACTCTGTAGCTTAGAGTGTTTGTTTTTTGTTTGTTTTTTGTAAACAAATGAAACGGAATTTCATTGCAAGGGACAAAACCATATTCAAGAAGTTTTTAGAGTTTTATCAACTATTTTCCTTCAATTCCTAAATTGAACCATTTCCTCAAGTACGGAGATCAATTATTTTCTCTATTTTTCACTCAAAATACAAATTTTATGGATTTTTTCACCAAAATTTTGCTGATGTTTTCAAATTGCAACTATTTCTTTTACTAATTCTATCAGCTAACTTTGAACTAGCCACCGATTCTTCCTGATCATTGGGGCAAAATACAAGCCCAATAGCTACAGGTAGCCTGCAAGGAAGTAACTCGAAGTTTTGTTTTTGAACAAAAATTTGCTCAACCCACCATATTCTGACCTCCCTCTCATTGTCCCTCATCCCAAATGGCCTATACAATGAAGCCAACAAGCTGACATGTGACAAAAAAATACCTTGTATTTACATCTACAAAAATGGATGAAATTTACAATATATGGATGAAAATATATTTATTCATCCAAAATAGTGCGATACCATCACAAGATTTGATAACATTTTGCAATTCCATCCACTAGAAAAGGAAGAATGTCTTGCCAAATATTTCTTATAAAAAAATTGTATTGTCTTTTAGCAAAAATTTGCTGAAGAAAAAATCCTTGCTATAGAGTAGGTTGACTTGGATGATAGGTACTCACAAGTGAGTGAGTCAAGTCACTTGACTAACAAATGTTCTCATGACTTTTTTTTATACATAAGGTAGTTTGCACCCAAAGCTACAGTGCTACAAAAGTGAACGTAATATAGAGGTACATTTTGCTTTCTTCAATGTATCAATAGTGTACATTTTGGAAGTAGTTGTTTTTAGTGACCATTGCATTTCAACTTCCAAAATTCATAACCAATTCTACAAAGGTCAAAAATATATGAAACAACTTAAATTAGATGCCAATTCCATCTTTCATCCTACAAAAATTAAATAAATTTTTTTTCAAGGATTTTAGCTTCACCGAAAAGGCAATCAACTCTTAAATGGTCACTTTAAGAGCATACTACCTCTTTCCTGAATCCAAATACTCTATAGGAGTATTTTTAGACTCTATTTTGCCTTGTAGAATTGAAGTATGGCCATGTAGAGTGAAAATCTCCCATGTAAGGTGCCAATTTTACTATTGTGCCTAGTTTAAATGATTAGACTAGTCAAATTTCTATATTTTCATGTTGGCAAGTGTAAGGAGGTTTCAATGCACCAAAAAACTTAGCATTTAGATACCATATGATAAGTTATGTAGGGTCAAATTTTTTTTGGAAGAGGTTCTAAAATCATTATTTCTACATAGGTACATATTGATTTTGAAGATGTACCTAGAGTGATGATAGCGGTTTTGGGTCAATGGTGCTTGTAGGGGTATCCACCTTAATAGAATTTCTCTTGAACTCTAAAGTCCCAAAGACCTTATTTTCCATCAAATTTCATTGAAAATTGCCATTTTTATTGCAAAGTGCAACAAAATTTAGATATTGGTTTTTTTTGTGTATCTAACTATAGGATTTTGCACTTCCATTATTGAATTAAAAAAAATGATGTTGAAGAATTGAGCTGAAACTTGAAAGTCTAAGAAAGAAATTCAAAGAAACTTACGTTTGATTTTCATTCTTTAAAAAGTTGTTAAGTAGAAGCAAACACAAGATAGAAGAAAAAAACTAAATCATTAATAGATCTAGGATTGCATTGAAACACAATAATCTCAATCTTGAGATTATTCTAGCAAGTGAACTAAGCCCTATCAAACTACTTACTTTTATTGAAAAATTGCAAAAATTGTGTAAAGTATTATTAAAAAAAATTATTACAAAAAGATTTGAATCTATTTAGTAAAAATTTAGGCATGGAAAAAATTTAAGCGCCCTTGCTTTTGCATTAGGGGTGGGGGCCTGTTAGTGTTTTTTTAGCAAAATTTTGCTCAAAAGTGATGAATTTTTTTAATGGGGATTATTTTATGAAATATTCTTGCTTTATAGTGGACAAAATTGCTAATTTTTTCCCAAATCTTTGTGTGGTATCACTCTATTTTGGATGAATGTACATCATTTTGGATGAATAAATGAAATTCCATCCATAGATTGCAAGTTTCATCCATTTCCATGGATGTAAATAGCTTCATCCTTTTAGTGATTATCACCATTACTTTTTGCACTGCCTAACTTATAATAACTAAAAAAACCCTTCTTTTTTGGCAATGAAATTCTGTTTCATTTGTTTAAAAACAAAAACAAAAACAAAAACAAACATTGGGGCCTAGTGCCCGCCCAAGGTGTTTATTAGGGCTTTTTTTTTGGCTTTTTGGTGCCAAATTGTATTAAGAAAAAATAATTTGGCTAAAGATGGCAAAAATTTGTGAAGTTTTTCACTAGAAAACTTTGAATTAGGAAAAAAATTTTGAATTTGTGGATGAAAAGAAAATAACAAACAATAGATATATATTAATGTGATATTTTCTATCCAATACGTGGATGAATGTTGAAATATGGAGCACTACTATAAGAGCATTCCCACCCATCTTGAAAAATGGATGAATTTGTTAAGAGACCAGGCCAAAAGCCTTGGGTGGCTTGCAAAATGGGGGTGTTTTGCAAGCCAAAGCATGACTTGCAAGCCGGCTTGCAAACTGCATGAGACAAGAGCTCTGGCACTTTCCCCCAAAGCACGATCCTTTAGCGCTAGAGCCCATTGGACGATCCTTGCAAAGTGGTTCAAATTTGGGAACTTGCAAAGTGGTTTAGCTTGCAAATTGGATGCCCCGCATTTTGCAAGTCAAATCACCCCGCATTTTGCAAGCCGGGTGGTGATGCTCTAAACACTTTATATTGCCAGTTTGGCACCTCATAAAAAATGAAAAAGAAAAAGAAACCCTGGTGTGCATGTGCGCACTCTGCGCAGGCTGTTTCCTGGCAAAGGTCCAGCCGACAAGAAGTACGTTGGGATCCTGTCGTCGTCAGTCAAACATGATTCTGTAGCCCTCGTACTGGAGAAGCCCACCTGATTGATGAGGCAGTTGTACTACTATTGCATGACGTAATAACTTAACTGAAAAACGACCGCATCGACAGGAAACTGGGTTATCCTGTTGATGCCAATCCAAAAAGAGGAAAATAATAATATAAAAATGTACCCCTTCATTCACAGATATTGAAGCAAATGCTACGAAATTTCAATGTAAACTGGAGGAGGAGGGGCGGGCGAAAAAGACAAGCCCGGACAATTAGCCTGCCTGGCAGCCAGCAACCACAGCACAAGGAGGGGCCTTTCATGTATAAACCCCGGCCAGTCGCAATTCTCGCCACCATTGTCCTCACGAAACCCTGAAGCCGTCTGTGCCACATTGCCTTGTCATTTGCAACTTTACGTTAGCAATACCGTATTCGTGACTGGATCCCCAACTCACGCCCGCCATGGCCGGACTCACCAACAAGCTGCAGGGCAAGCAGGAGCCAGTGCCCGCTAAAGAGTCGCGCGGGTCCGCGGCGCGATTGACCGTTGACGCTCGCGGGTGGAAGAATGAGAGCCCCGAAGGACTTGCGTCGCCGAAACCACGCGGAGATGTGAGTGGTCTTTCTCTCGATCGATCGCACGAATTGTGCGTCAAAAATGGTGGAGGGTGGTTGGAATTTTTGATTTCTGTGCTCGTTTGGGGAGCTAGTAATTTCGGTTTGGAACTACTGAAATGCTGTGGGGTGTGTTTGAAGAAGATCGCTAAAGAGCTTGTGGCGAGCGTTGGTAAGAATCCAACACTCTGTGCCACGCTAGCCATGGCCGACCTCACCTACAAACTTCAGGGGAACCAGGAGCCATTGCAAGCCGAAGAAACTCGCACGAGCAAGGCGCATCGCACCGATTACGCTCGCGAAGCAGAGAACGGGAAAAAGCGAGGGCTGGCGTCGCCGAAACCACGCCCCAATGTGAGTGTTCTGTCTCGCCATCGGTTGTGCGTCAAAAACGGTTGGACGTTTGTGGAATCTGAGATATCTGCGCTTGTTTTGTGTGGCGGAAGCCAATGCATGCTCTGGTGTGTGTTGTGAAGGAAATCGCGAACAAAGTTACGACGAACGAGAAGATGGACGATCGCGTCAAGAAGGGGAAGCAATTGAACGCGGAGGGGCGTGGTGCTGTCCGTGCTCGATTGGAGCAGAAGCGGGGGTTAGGGCCGCCGCCGCCGAAACGCGGTGCCGTAAGTGTTCTTCGTCTCGTAGAAGTGATGTGAATTTGGTCTTGAGGGAATACTATTGTTGAGTGTTTTTATTTTTTACTTTTTCAGTTTTTTGTGTGTGTGCACGTCTGAATTGTTATGTTGGTTGGTTTGGCTGTAGGTGACGAAGGGCATTGTGGTGGACATGACGGAGGTGGTGGAGGCGGGTGTGAAGAAGCTCACTGATACTGGCAGGAATTTTTGCTGTGCGCCGGAGCCGTTGGATGTGGATGCGTTTGTTCGAGATTTGCCATTTCCTACCAGGAGCGAGACCACGGCAACTCTCTGGGCCAAGGTAAAGTCTACTTCATTAACCCCTCACCGCAGGAGGGAACGAAAACCGTCTGCTCTACCTCAAAAAATGGCTTGTGGTTTCAGATGGAATACCGAAGACTGAGTGTTGAAAACATGAAATCAATTGGACGGCAGGTGCTTCTGTGCATCCTGCAATAGGAGATATCGATATCGTAGTTCACAATAGATTCAAAGCGACAGGAAAAATGAGCAATCTCAACCCGGTACTCCCGCACGCTAACCGACTTCAGGCGGTGAGGGGTTAAGGTTTTGTATGGTTTGCGTGCACTCTTCATAGTTGAGAACCTGATTTTTCTGTTGCAATTGGTATGTTTCAGGTGGAGTTATGAAGCAGCGGAGGGGCAGTCCAAGAAATCCAGATCTGTAATTACGCTTTTGGCTTTTGTTTCTTCCTCTAATTTTGAGAGGATCCAGTTCATTCTTGAAACACGGGTTTTCTTCGTTTCCTTCTGCTCGAGGCTCTTCTTGTGAAATTGTCGCAGCTGCTGCTCCTGTGTTGGCAGTCCAAATGTTTACCGTAGGCTTAGATTTTGATACACGTGCTACTATGATCATTGCCGTGCCTACTGTAATAAAAAAATTTCGTTGGATTGCTACCATGTGGGTTGATTGTGTTGTTGCTGGTTGTCGTGTTGTACCTTGATCTCCCCATTTCCTTTCCTCGGCACGCCCTGCGCTCAATCGATTATCTTCTTGACCTCATCGCTGCATTGTTCTGGTCCGGGGTTGTCACTTCAGTTCTTCATTTTTGTTCAGTTTGAGGCCCCTGTTGTACCCACAGGCAGTTCAGATTGAATCCCCAGTGTGTAAAATGCATACATGGGGTAGATGATCCCTCACCAATCGTGGACCATGTACTCATGCTGTACATTTTGACACCAGGGATTCAATTTGAGTTCCCTGTGTCCGTTCCGGATCGTTGTATTGAGTCGATGTTGCCACATTCTGATGGGTAGTTATATTTTTCGGTTCCTTTGGATATTCTTGTTTACGCCGACGGTTGCTCAGATTCAGTTATGTTGGTGAAGGCCCGGGTGAAGGTTGCCTTATTCTTCATCGTTTTAATTGGTATGCTTGCTGCTCATCTAGGCAAAATCCAATAGCACCCGATACTCGGTAAATTTCACACGGCAAATTACGCCGCTTATGTTGTGCACTTTTGCCGTCTCCCCCATTCTTCAATCGGGAACTTTGGCTCAGATCTGCTCTTGTGAGTCCTCGTTTCTGTGTGTGGTGTGTGCGGAGTTTGTGCAAGATTTTTCTTGGCTATAGAACTGGTAACGATTTTTAGGTTCTCTTCATGCGACGATGTGCCAATATGCTGATATGCAGCGCAACTAGAGTAAACTTGCCATTGACCACACATCCAAAAACCACACAACAACCATTGCCATTTACCAAACACTAACCACACGATGCAACTATTAATTCAATTGTGATGGGAACAAAATTTTGTATCACCACCCAATGACCACACACTGTGCAGTGAAGGGGTGCAAGCAATTTTTAACTAGATTTTAGCTTCATCGCCTTTAGATTGCAATAAAATTTGTAGGAAGAAATCTTTTTGCATTCTGTTTTTTGAAGGTAAATCTTAACATGACATTTGATCATCACACCAAATTTCAAAACATGAAATTCTCTATATTTATAAGGAGAAAGATTTGAATTTCATCTGTGCGGTGATTGGCAAGTTTACTATAGCTGTTGTTCACTTTCAGCTTACGGCGGCGATTCTTGCAGATCTGGCCTGAGGTGAGCAGAGCTTCATACTAATCTCGCTTGAATCGGAAGTCCAGCAGAGGGGCATCGATTGGATCTTATATTTGTGACTCTCTGAGTCTATAGGAGAGGGGAGAAAAGTTTAGACTCGCTGTGTTGTCACTGTTATTATTATTTCAGACTAATGGGAACATTTTGTAACTTCTCTTCTCATTTTCTGATGCTCTTTGCTTCCACTTTCATTGGTTAGAGGTAGAATACTTGTCCCAGACAAGTTGATCTTGATCAGAATGATGTTTCTTTTCTACCTCCCTTTCCATTGTTTTGTGAATTTCAGACAGCAGATATGGAGATTGTTGCTGCTTGGTATTCCGAGTCAAAGAACCAAGGCCATCCTGTGGTCATCATAGTGGAACATATGGAGCGCTGCAGTGTTACAGCACTTGCTGAGCTTATAATCTTGTGAAGGTACTGCTGTGGTCTATTGACGAATTATATTTTTTCTGACACTAGATAATTTTGTCCACTTGCGTGATAATAGAACTAAGGAACACATGGAAAGAAAATGTTTGTATCATATTCCTAGAAACCCGAAAATATCGTTACCCTTGTCTAATGATTTAATTTGACAAGTTTCAATTTATTTTTTTGGCAGCGAATGGTCAGCAGAGATACCGATTGATCTCATTTTGGGTGTTGCGACGACGGCTGACGTCTTGCAAAGATTTCTGCCGTCCAATGCACTATCTCGACTAGTGCCATGTGCTTTCACTCTGAAGTCTCCTCTTGAGAGACTAGAGTCTGTGGTTTGAGCAGTGCTGGTTGATTCGTTTTGTGCTTTTGAAGTCAGCCACATGGTTTTCAAACACATGCACATGCATTTCTTAAGGCATGACCTCACCTTCACATCCTTCATCATGTCCCTTAACGTAGGTAATCTGATTGTTAGATGAACTGAGTTTTTGCTTTTCACAATTAATGTGGTGCCCGCCTTATTACAGACCCGTATAATCGGGTTACCTCAGGAATGCTATATTAGAGTTTGGGGTGCTTCGGGTATTGTTCTGGGCAATCCTCTTTGTTAGAAAAATTCGAACTCGTCCTTGGTCATAACTTGATTACATATTACGTTACAAGGTTATACCTGATGGGTCTGTCTGTTTGCATCTGGCATAAGTGCAGGTAGCATGCATGGAGCATTTCTGCAGTGAACCCTTGAGTTTCGTGAGCCAGTGGCTTTTGAGAAGCTCATTTCAGGTGCTTTAGATACCAGATCCTTTCAATGAACTACGCGTATTCGAGGGAGAGAAGACAAAGAATCTCTGTTGCCTTCTATTATCTTTGATTTTGGGAAATGATTATCGGGCTCTTCCTGTTTACTTAGTCGTCAAATTTGATGTAGTGCAGGTTGACTTGGAAAAGCAATGTGCCGCTTTGCCGGTTGAATTCCTGGAATACGCGGCAAGACTTCCATCTGCTGAAAGGTTTGTGATGATGGGAGAACATTGACCATTGAGAAGTTTGGGTAAATTGACTCTTAAATTCTCTGATCAAATGTTGTTGAGAAGCGATTGGATTCATGAATGATGTGTTCTTACTACGATCGCTAACCTGATAGAGACGAAATTCATGATTTCTTGGTGACTGAAAATGCACCTTAAGGGTAGTTCCTTTCTACCTGATGTCTTTTTTTTTTATACCTATCTGATGTCTTTCATACACGAAGCTATTTTTGTCAGTGACTTGAGCTTGAGAGCTAACAGATAGATGACGCTTGGACTTTTCAGCGCAAACGTTGGTCTTGAAAATATGAGCAATCAGATTGCAAGTGGTCTCTGGCGCTTCAGAGAGCAGAAGCAGCTGTGGACTGGTGCTCTCTTGGTAAGTTGGTATGTACTTCATGGTTATACTTCATGGTTATAGCATTATTGTGGGCCTCAAAACTGTTTTGCATAGTCTCGTTGTTTTGTCCTTTTTCTTTATGTTTGGGAATTTCTGTCTTTGCAGTAGTCCGTTGTACGCCTCAATAGTCTTCGGTTCTCGCAGATTCCTGCTAGAAAAGTGTTCTTTCGTCTACTTTATTTACAGAACATTGCCAGAATTTTCATTCCTACTTGCTGGTTGGTAGCGTAGATCTAGGATATGTCGTTCTTGAGCTGTCTGCCTAGCATGTTTTAGAAATTGGGCCTGATCTTTGCTTAAGAGGCTGCATTCCTAAGCTAGAGTACGATCCAGCAATCTCTGTTGGAAATCATGGTTAACTGCTGCTCCACTTTGCTCTTGATGTTGCTGGTGTATACTGATGTAACTATTGCCAAGCCCAATCTGTTGACATCTCGATTCTCTGCATTTGCAGTGTCTAGTAGAAGTAAGGAAGCAGGTAGGTTTTGGATTTTTGGAACTCTTCGGCCAGGCCGTATGCCTTGCTAAGAGACAGCTAGAATCCACAGCTGAGTTGAATAGTGCGCAGCAACCGAGAAATCGTGTTCTGAGCTCGGGATAGCTTTGTCTTGTCACCGAGCTAAGGTAGTTCTTATTAACATGTTCATTATCAACCGTAGGTAGTTTGCATGCGGATGGCAGGACATCGATGCTGTTTTGCGACGAAGTGCTCTTTAGGTGTGCCAGGACGTACAGTTGACGCTTATTTGTTGATTCAATAATAGCACCGCTTTCATCTGCAGTTGTGCATTGTGCATTGTTCAGCTGGGTTTTCTTTATGGTCTTCTGTTTTGGTTTCCGTCAGTCTCTACTCTAGTTTTGTCTTTACCGGCAAGGTTTTGGAACTCGAGAGTCTTTTCTGGTATTTCATTTGCTGAACATCATGTAATTTTTACTAAAAAAGAGTTTCTGCGCTGTTTGATGTGCAGAGATTAGACGCCATCAGTACTCGAGCATTCTAGAAGGAAGGAAACGGTTATCTGCAGCGGTCAATGAGGTATTAAATTTACACTTCCCTTGGCTTTTGTCAAATTGTAAAATACCATGAGGATTGTAGAGTTTCTTGATTACTGTAAATTGAATCTTAACCTCTACGAAATTGTCTTGAAAACGATCTGATGAACCATCGTCCTTATTCTCCTTGGCAAACCTGGTTACTAATAGGTTTCATTTATGGGTGTTAAATCAAAGACCTTTATGATAACGTACTAGTTTGCTGCATTCCTGGATTTCTCTTCATTGAGTTCGGTAGGATTGTCCATTTCTCACTAGAATTTCTTTTCATTATTCAGTTGCATGCAGATGTTTGCGCAGTGTACACTACGTTTCTGAGTCGGGATAGCCTGAACCTCCCAAGCACTTCGTGTGGCAGACTCGAAACAATGGCATCTGCTCCAATAAGCCCGAGTTGCACAAATCATCTTGATACTTCTAAAAGTCCTCTTTCCCGACCATCTTCTGAATCCTTGATAAACCAAAGCTCCCCAGGTGATTTGCACTGTCGGCCTCGGAGTGCACACCAGAAGTTGCTCAAATAGCCTCTCCGCGGGGATTTAGAGCCCTGTCAAAGAGTCGAGGTACTTCCTGTCTGAATGAACCCACCCCCCCACCCCACCCCGATGTTTATCCAGGAAGCGGAGGTTGATTCGGATTCCGGATTACTTGGCAGTGCAAGAGGTGCCGCATTGAGACTTCCAAAATCTCCAAAGACAGTAGATTCAGGTAGTATTGGTCATGGAAGTCCACTTCGTCCTAGCACGAGAAGCATAGCTCCAGACCTGAATGCAGCAGTTGTCATTAACGGAGAGAGTGCAAGGATACCCCCAAAGTCAGTCTCCCGCAATGAGTCCAGGAAACTCCCAAAGTGTCCTGCGAAGAGTCCAAGAATACTTCAGAAGTCTCCTGCAAAGACGATTTCCGAGGTTCTTGTAGGGCAAAGTTCTCGAAGGACACTCTTGGAGTCCTTAGAAAAGAAATTGAGAGATTCAGGAGGCCGGCAGAGTCAACAAGCAATAAGCCGTTCAGAGCTTCGAAGGTAAAGAGGGACTGGTCAGAAACTTGGTCTAAATCTTTCATGCCGTGCTTAGAAATGTATTTATGCCTGTTCTCAAAAGTATAGGTGAATGTGCACTGATAATTGTACTGCTTATGGTTCGTACTTGATTCGTGTTATCGTTTTTGTAGCAAAGCATCTGCTTGTGTGACAAATGTGATGGTTGTCAGTGAGCCTGGAGTTTTTAGGATTGAGGGATAAATGTGTCGTAGAGGACAAACAGGAAGCATTATTATGAGAATAGGAAATTGCGTATTTTTAAGATACTCTTTAAGATTCTCCTGGACACAGTGCAATGCTCTTCAGAGAATATTTTTCTTTATGAGAGCCTGGCAACGACTGGTGATTGTCTTCATTAATTCTTTTTGTTTATTACTCGTGACTCTGACAAGACTTTTTTTTCTTTTGGTTTTCAGATTGGCACCGCAATGTTCAAGAGGGGTTGTAACTTAGGGGTCGGAGGTCACCCATAAACGAGCTGGTAGGCGACCTGTTTCAACGCATTATTCTGTGCTTATACTTATTTATAATTCCTATTTATTGTTCAACCTCTCTGTTTCTCCAAGATCCAAATTTCTTTTTACTGAACTTACGATACCCACGAGGGTGGTCGTTGTTATGATTCCCAAACGTCGTGGTGGCCTGACTGTAAATTTACGGTGTATGAAAATGCTTAAAATGATTTTTTACCTTCTGCTGTCGTTTTTGAATTAATGAACTGTACTGTTGAAAATGTAGACACTACTTGGTACCGAGAATTTTCCGTTGCATGAAATTATCTGCTTCAGAAACGTCTGGTCGTTGCAGCAGGTTGTAAACTGAATTCCACTTTAAACTTGGGCAGGTGCTACCAAGTTTGTGGTCATTTTGTAAATGAAATAGAATCATTTCAGATGCATTTGGTAGTGTGTCCTAGTGAATTCGTGTGCGATTTTCCTTCCTCGGAATTGATAACGAGGCCTTCTTGAGCAGAAGCCAACTTCCATATTTTCATTTCCAGGCTATGACAGGAGCAGCGCATCATAAGGTGCAACTGGAACTTCTGGGTTCGCAGCGGCATTTGCAATGTGAATGCTGCCATCCTGGCGGTTCATTGTCAAACTCATGTCTTGCGTACGTCTCCCTTCCTGAACTTCATTAATCTACCTGTCGAATTGCTTACCGGCTTATAAGGTCATTTGTGAAGAGAATCATTAGAACCGAGAGTGTTTGGCCTGCCTTTGGAAGGCATGTTGAAGAGATTGCATTCTTGGCATTGTTTCTACAACAATTGCCTTGTTATTCGTTACCAATCTTACGGGCTCAATGCTTGTGCAGGTATCATCTGAGTCAGGAACATAACGAGCTCATCAATGTGCACGATTGGTACCTATCATTTTCAAGCATTTGTCGTCCTGCGAAAGCTTCTGCCGGGAAGAAAGGAAAGGGGAAAAAGTCCGAGGACTCTGTTGTCGACCCAGTTACTATACAGTATCCTTTCCTACTGAACATTTTGACTTCCCTTCAATTCCGTGAGTGATTCAATATTGAATTGTGATTATCGGCTGTTGTTTTTTTTGTTTTGATTTACTGGGTGATTGCTTTATGATCTTCGTGTTAACCCCTAGACGTCCAGATTCGTCTCCAGAATTGATGTTGTGAGAAAAATCATTATAAAGTGAGATTTGGAAGCATATTTTGAAATTGATATGCAAATAACAGAAGTTGTAAAATGAGAGTTGTAGATTCCATCCGTTCGGTTAGATTCACCAATGCTATCACCTTACTTTTTAATAAATTTTGAAAGGGAAATTTCAAAATTCCTTCTAAATTCGATTACAAGCAAAATATTCTCATTTTTGGAGTAAAATTTGTTGGAATGGATTTGAAATGAGGTTCTCTTCACATGGTATTTTTTTTTTAAATTTTGTGGACTTAAAAATCCATGACCTCATTTTGGCAAATTCAGTTTTGAACTAGAGTCAATGCAATTTTGGCTTGGTCAACCACTTGACATACTCACACATTTGTAATTTTAGAAAAATATGTACTCTAGAAAAAGATGTACCCAATCCAACCCTTAGATAGGACAACAACTTGATTAAGTATCTCTACAAATTAGAATAACTTTCATCCAAGCAGGTAGGAGGATGAAACTTCAGTTTCAATCGTCGTTCATCGTCCGGAAAATGGAGGACGGAGTGCTTAGGGGTTAAGTATGTTAAAAGATAAGTGTGATTGTTATTGACGAACCCACATGAAATTGTTGAGCTTGACTCCTAGAAACAGAGCCCGTTTCACAAGGGCAGCGACAGAACTTCAAATAGCTGGACTCCTCCGCATGCCAAAGAAAGGACGTCCAGATTTTGCTCAGAGAGTTTGCCTCAACTGATGATTCATTCCTTCTTTGTACGCATTCAAGAGTATTAGGTTACTTTATTGGGGAAAATTTCCTGAACCAATATTTCTATTGGAAATTCTGTCCCATCAGAGTTGCATTTTGATGTCCATAGTTTTCATGACATTAAATTGGTGGAATCCGGCCTTTGCTGGAAGGACTATTGCTGTAATCCAGTGACTGTACGAGTGTTTTTTCCTTCGGCAATGTTGATAGCTTCTCGTTGCGCGATTGAATGGGGTCTACATTGTGGAACTGATAATATAATTCAATGTGGCCTCTTCATATGAGACATGAATTGCACTGCTGGAGAATTGCTCGGTCCACGTGATTAATTGTCGCATCTTGAGAATTTTAATTTCAGGTATTTGTATGGCAATTCCTCGAATTTGCTAGGAATGCATCAAGAGGATGACTGCCTTCACTCAACAAAGAACATCTATAATAGATCAAACATGTACAATGAATCTTCCTCTAATTATAAATTGCACCCAATGGTTTGCTTATTTAGAGTTTAGGGTATTGTAATTGTGATCTGATTGCAACATACTGTTGTTCTGAAAGCAACATTTATGCTATAAAATAAATGGTACAACTTGTCTAGACGAGGTAGAGGAAAGTCAGGTCCTCTAAGAACACCAATCTACAGCAACTCAACAACAGGTATTTTTAAAGTAGTCACACTATTGTACCAATTTTCACCCCGTTTGCACGATTGAGAAGTTGGGAATGGGTGCTTGCACCTTCTAAGACATTCAGCCAAGCATGCTTTGATCGTAGTCAAGAGAGAAAGAAAGAAGGGTTACTCTGGTCTGAAATGGTTACTCTCAGCATTTGAAAATTCACAATTTTTAATTGTAAATGTTTTAGAATTAGTTTCATGTGTTAATTCCACCGTATAGTATATGGAATTGCTTAAAGCACCAATTATAGGCATTTCCATCCTTATCTAGGCTGCCACACATCTTTGAATGGAAATGGGATTCTCTCATACCTATTCTTGTGAGTGGCATACAACCTCCCACTTTGAAATATGCAAAAATTTCATAGGTAACATTTTTGTAACTAATTATAATTCCCTTAAGAAAGACCCCTACAAATTTTTTTGTCTAAAATGGTAACTACACCTAAATGTGTTCAAATATGCAATTGAGAATTAGTCTTATAGTGCCTATTTTTTTTAACCTTGTTAGAAGCCAAAAGAGATTTCTAGATTCTCTTCTTATGCATTTTTTGGACACCAAATGAATAAACTATTAGTTTTCAAATTTCTTGAAATAGGTGTATATAGAAGCAGTCCTAAGCTCATAAGTAAAGGCAATGCATTTTCGGCAAGAATCTATAGGATCAATTTTAGAATGGGGTTAGAATTCAATGTAGTTACCTTATTCACAAGAGGTAAGGGTTACTTTTGGGTATACAAATTTTCAATACTTTGAAAATTAATAGTTAAATTATATGGTATCCCTAAAATGCATAAATGAAAAATCTAGAATGGTCTTTTGACTTCCAATCAAAATTAGACAATTTAAGACAAGAACAATGTCCAATTGTGTATTCAGTCTAAACTAGACATATTTACTTTAGTAATAAAAAATAGATTTTAACACATTTGACACTAGTCTGCAAAGATCTCTATATCAAAAACTTCCAAAACATCATTGGATTCCCTAGATAACCATTTTTTAAGACTTATAGTTGTAATTCCTAGTTTTCATTAATAGAATTGAATTCTCCTATGGATCTTGTTTTCATTTTTGAGATCTAGCACATGAATACTTCTCATGTACATATTATATGAGTAATGGATTCTTTGAAGTACTACATTTTCAATCATTATTCTAAAGTTCACCACCCTTAACCTCCTCATGGCATGTTCTATTTATAAATAGCATTATTCTCTTCAAAAGGCATTTTTCAATCAATAAGAAGCTTTTAGGAGGTGATAATAGACATTTCTAAATGCGCAAGTCCAAACTAACTATGATAATATGTAGATGGTTTCTTATCCAAATATATTGTATTTCATAATAATATACAAATCAAGCAAGGGTTCAAACATTTCTTCAAAAACAATTCACTTTGTAATTCCTCAAAAAATAAATAAGAAGATATTCAATGTTCATATTATGCCCTGGTGATAACCTCATATTTTTAGCTAGCTATATCCAAATTTAAATATTGACTAGCTAGTCTAATCAACAGAATACCCTAGAAACTATTGTATTACTTGATGTTTAGTAAAATAGTATTACTTTAGTATGAAGGGTTTACTCATTTTAATTAACATAATCCCTACAAGAAAAAAATGCTTTGAAGCCCAAAATAACATCAAAATACTTATACTCAAAGTAAGGCTAAAATCTTCATCTATATTCATTCTCTAACAAATTCAAGCATAGGACCCTTTAGTTAACTACTTCATTTTTTTCTTCTTCATTTTGACTCTCCAGATGTAGATCTCTTTTGTGTATGAATTCTTGAGCTCGTGCATGATGGTGTTTTATTTGATGTTGGTATATAGATGTAAGGTAGAAACATCTAGAAAGTGCCATTTTTTGTTCTCCAACACCTAAAAAATGAGCTAAAATGAACACTTCTTAACTCAAAATCAACACAACTTTTCAGATGTAACCAATGAGAGGTGGCAATTTTTTTGAAGCACTTGATGAGAGGTGAGGCATTTTGTACTTCAAGGGTCTCCATTCAAGGTGAGTCTATTGTTACGTTTAGGCCCCCCTATGCTTTCAACTTTGAAAATTTTTAGAATATTTAGATCATCAAAAAATTAAGAAACCACTTGGATTGCATTTCTCTTGAGTTCACTAGTAATCTCATCAAATTTTTTGGTCATTTAACCTTTGAGATAGTGGAGGCAACAAAAAAATTGTTTTTTCAGTGTTTCTATCTTAGAATTGGGAATTTCTACTTATAATATATGGAATATTGATTTTGAAATCTTTGTCATCTTTACTCTTGTGTTTACACTTTTTAAACCTACAAGGATGAGTTGGTCACTCTAGAAATCATCTTTTGGGGTACAATGTGAATCATTTACTTAAAAAATACCCCAAAGTACTCATTGAAGGTCAAACTACTCTACAATACCTCAACCCCTTTTTGCTCAAAATTCCAATGACAAACATCTGTACTTTTGTCATGGAAGGATTCTATGTCATCCATCATAAAATTAGTGTTTGCAACAATGTTACAAGGTTAACATTTGGCATATATTTCAAATTCTGTGATTGGAAGCATTTTTTTGATGCTTTTGTAAGATATATATTATAAGTTTTCCATAATTGATTGCCTCGGCAATTTCTTGTGGGCTTTTTATTAAGTTTTGTATCACCGTCAAAGTGCTTTTTAGCTCTTTATTGGGGGTATTTAACGTGGTACAATTCATATAATAGCAAAGTCTTAACATGGGAAGCAACTCACTTAATCCACTAGTGACATCAATTTTTTTTGCAATTGATTTTTGGCTCAAACAAAAATTGATATGCAAATTTTTTGAATGGCATAAGATTCTAGATTGTTGTAAGGAACTTCTCAAAGTTCACATGTATGGTGAATGGAACCTCTCCCTTATTGTATAGTGAATAAATACTTGACATTATATGCATCTAAAACATGTATGATGTCCTAAAAAACTATACTTTTGCATCATCTTGCAAAAGTCAAAGATTGCTCTCTTCTTGCCACAAATTTTGCATGAAGCATTTTTACTCTGACCCTATCAATACCTCCTTACAAACCCATAGACATTCATATTTTTTGTTCCTATATGTCATGATTGTGCTCCTTTGAAGGTAGTTAACCCTTGAAGGACGCAACCCCATGACCAAGGTATTCACCAAAATTGCTTCAATTATTGGACTAATAGGTACAATCTTTGCTTCTACAATGTTTAATGATGTCATCTAACAAACACTTTTTGGCCTTGGCATCGTTTAACCCATGAATGATGCGGCGGACGTTTATTGTCCAATGAATGACAAGGAATTCTCTTCTGTAGGATAAAATTGCAACCATTCATCTTCAGAATTAGAGGTGGAAAGGGGAGATCTTCTATAGTAGTTTGACTCCCAATGAGTATTTTTGATTTTTTTAAAGTGGATGATGTCACATGGTTCCAAAATGGCTGATTTCCATGGTCACCAATGAAACGAGTGTCTTTTCCTTCGGCAATGTTGATAGCTTCTCATTGCACGATTGAATGGGGTCTATATTGTGGAACTGATTTTATAATTCAATGTGACCTCTTCATATGAGACATGAATTGCATTGTTGGAGCATTGCTCGGTCCAGGTGATTAATTATCGCATCTTCAGAATTTTCATTTAAGGTATATGTATGGCAATTCCTCAAATTTGCTTGGAATGCATAAAGAGGATGAGTGCCTTCACTCAACAAAGCAGATAACAAATAAAACATGTAGATATACAATGAATCTTGCTCTGATTGTAAATTACACCCAATGGTTTCCTTCTTTTGACCCTAATCCATAGTAATTGTGATATGATAGCAACAATATTGCTGTTTGAAAGCAAATTTTATGCTTTAAAACGACAATATAATGGTATTACTTGTCTACACGGAGGTAGAGGATACTTAATCTGCTAGGAACACTAATCTACAACAACTCAATAAACAAGTATTTTGAAAGTAGTTACACTATTGTAACAACTTTGACTCCATTTGTGCAATAGGGAAGTTGGGAATGGGTACTTGAACCTTACACATTTAGCCATTCAGCCAAGTATGCTTAGATTCAAGCAATTGTGAGAAAAAGAAAGAAGGGTAACTCTGAAAGACAAGTCTAAATGAAGTGACTAAGCCTAATGAACCCATGTGGTGAACTCCATTCTTCATGCCTCCATTTGGAGGTAGATCCTATAAGGAGATGACATGTTTCTTCCCCCAAAAAAATTTCAAGTCCCTTTATCATGACAAGGTCATCTGATCCCCCAACTTTGTTAGGTCAAGTTGTCTAAAATGTATTACATGTAGACATGCAAACAAAAAATATTTTAGGGCATGTCATGCAATTGCACTATAAAATTTTATAGTGTATTCACATTGATTAAAACAATTATCATTTGTATTTCTAAACCTACTCAAGTGAAAAAAATTAAGTTGTAAAGTGCTTCAAAACTAGCATGCGAACACATTGTTGAAAGATAATATCATTCCATTGACTCATTGTGTTTGCAAAATGACTTTGGAATGTAAAAAAATAGCAAGAAAAATTGCAAATAACATATCTAAGGTTCAACCTCCTACTAAAATGCTCCTTAGCCACTCATAACTTCTTGGATTGATATGAAATTTTAATTACACAAACTGGACTAGTATGCAAAACTTTCTCAAAAGATTGTACTAAAAACGGATACTATGTGAAGAAGAAACAGGCCTCCGAAGTTCATTGTAATCCAAAAATGTTTGGACCTTGAACTTTGAATTGCTCTCAAACATTCAAAACTTGGATTGGCATGAAAATTTCACCAAATTGACTAGAATTCTAAAGGGAAACAATCCAACAAATTTTTAATGAAAACTAACATTGGATGAAGGAGAATAAAAGCCCCTAAAGTTATGGCCATCAAAATGTAGTTTAGTGAACTCAAATTGAACCCTTCAACTTTGAATGGCTTCCAAAAAATTCAGTACATCTTGGATTGATCTAAAAAACTTATCACCCAATCCAAAAGAAAGAGTACAAAATTCTTAACAAGTTTTATTGAACTTGGACATTGGATGCAAAAGTTACATCACTTCGAATAGGACTTCCAGACTATGTGAGGACGCTTTTGGTCCCTTGGGCGGTGAGTGCCCTCATGAACGTCATTCCGAAGAAAGGCGAGCCGCCGCAGACAGGTTGATGTCGTACACAGGCTGCTGGTTCGGGAAGAAGAGGCCGAAGTTGGTTTCAATTGCATCCCCGCCCTTCTGGTTTTCGTTGAAGAGCGCGAAGATGAACGTGGGAATCCGATCATTCGGCCGCATGGGAGTGCCGTTCCGCAGCACATGCTGCACGAGATTATTGTTGTAAGTTCTCGCATTCGCGACGTTGGCACCAACTCCGCCCCCACCGGACGGCCAACCGGACTCCGTGATCATCAGCGGCACGTCGCCGTAGCCGAGGCGGTTCATCGCAGCGAAAACGGAGTCCACCTAATTCAAATTTCAGATTAGATTGGCAATTTTCTGATTGTGCATGAACAACGAGAGGGATGCACGAGTGGTTTGATAACTAACTAGGAGAGATGTTGGTTTCAGTTTAGTACAATCTCAATCATTTAACTTTGCTCTTTCCGTTAACTGAAAATTGGCAATATTCCGATTGCAAAAACTGAGACGATTGCGCAAGCCGACAAGCGGTTTGATAACTAGAACAGGTGCTGATTGAAGTTTACACGTGCACGAATCTTTTCTCTGTTAACTGAAAATTGCAAATTAAATTGGCAACACCCCGAGTTCGAAAACTGAGGTGGATGCACAAGCGGATTGGTAATTAGGACAGGTGCTTCAGGATTTTGAGATAAGGACAATCGGTTGTACAATTGCGAGAAACCTCGGTATATTAACTGTAAATTGCCAAATAAACGGAAAATCATGCTGGTACCTGCGCGTCGAACAGACTGCGGTACGTTCTCCCAGAGTCGGGAACCGACGGCGCGTTCGGGTTGAAGAGCGCGTAATCCAAGCTTATTTGGCCAGAGTTGTCTCGGTACGCGAAGAACGGGTAGATGTTGATCATGAACGGGGATTTCTTCTGGCGCAGAAACTCAAGGATGCCTCGCATGAAGTTGTTGTCTTTGAAAGCGCCAGCCGACGGCGGAAAGGAGACGCCGACCGCGCCAAACTCAAGGGGCGTGGACACTTTGATGCTGCCGCCCAATCCTTGACTCTCCAGAGCGGACTGGATGTTTTGCATGGCGGGCAGGAGCTTCGAAAAATCGTTGCGACTGTCGGAGATATACTCGTTGCCGACGGCGATGGAGCCAATCTTGGTCGCCCCGACGAAGGCGCGAATGTTGTCTTGGACCCAGCCATTGGCCGCGGCTAGGCTGTTGGCGACGACGGCCACTTCCTGGTTCGGAACCGCCACGGAGAGATTGATGCCTGAGTGAGCAGTGAACAAATTTCGCAAGAACTTTAGCTGAATGTGTAGAAGAGATCGAAGACATTTGGAATGGTCTAATTTCATCATAGAATCTCTGGATAGCAATCATTCTCAAATTTGCTACAAAGAAACGTCAAAATGATCCAAAATTGTACCAAATTCAGTCCATTGCGACGAAATCGAGAAAGAATTAAAAGCATTCCATCGAAAGGGCCATCAAAATTGAAGACTGAAGCGATTTTCGGAAACCACCGTACCTGAGTTTGCGAACGCGCGCAAGACGTCGTGAGCAGCATCGTAGATCTTCACTTCCGTCACGCCGCGGTTTCGGAGCAGCGCGACGACTTCCGAATGAGATGGCAAGTTATTCCCCACACGTCCGTAGCAGACGCCGATAGCCATGATGGATCAATATCAACTAAGTGCAATAGATGATCGATCAATTCACTACTGAATTGGAATAAGGCGGATGATCTTTTGATTCCAATGTTCGAATTTATATAAGAGCTTGATCTGCCCCGACATCGGCAGCATGTGCCAATATTCCAGTAGGTATCGTAATTGTTTTTTCAAGCACATGACAGTGACGCAACTTGAGTTTTCTTGGTCACGTCAAGGACGTTCTTCCTTGGTGGCACAAAGTCGTAACATGCGTCGTGAAGGTTTGCTTACGAAATTTCGGGAGGGTTGTGACGGAAAGCTTCTGCAAAAGAGAAATTTGTGCCGGAAACTGACTCCACTGGATGATAGCTGACGCGCAAGGTGATTCAAGACTCAACCCCTGCACATGGGCGCCTGTAAGGGCCCTGTGCGATGTCGAACATAATTGCAATTGTTTGACTGTTGATTATCTAGATTTCGGTTCTATGCCCAGGCTATATGACGGTGTCAATGGCCAAGGGAATTTCCAATTTTCAATTTATACTAATTCCATGTCTTACCCCCAATTTTTTTTTATTCTTAAAAGTCATGATTTTCAATTGCTAATGCTACATAAATGCTTTCTCTTGAAAAAGTGTCTCCAACTATGCTGAATTGCTTATTTGGAAGTGTATGGGGTGTTGTCACCCGCTTATGTGTACAATTGAAGAAGTCATTCTGAAGTCATCTTCTACTCACACCTGATCCATGCCCATGAGAGCCTTGTCTCTATTTTCCTTGTCACATCCTTGTCGCCAGACAGACTTCCGTAGTTTCTTGGGCACAGGCTCCACTTCAACTCTAGAGAGGATAATGTAGCACGAATGCAAGCCATGGGATGCACTAACTTCTACTCAAAAATCTCATTGCATAGTGACACTCCAGTGACACTTGCCGTAAAAAAAATCCCATGGATGAAACTACCCATTCAAACGTGCAGACGACTTTGGCGCACATGTTCCTGCGGTTGTTGCCGTCGATGAGAGTAAACTAACTTAATACTCCGTATCAGAACAGAGAGACTGACACGACAGGCATCAGCATAGATTCCTTACGACTTTACTAGAGTAAAACATTTGTCGGATTATCCGACAAGAATCTCAGGCTTCAAATGTTTCAAGGCAGTTTTGTCTTCACTCTCTTATTATAAACATGGGCAAAATTAAGTTGTAAAATCCGCAACTCTGTCTTCACTTCTGCGTAAGCCATTCGATCAACAAGTACAACTCTGGACTTTGTGCAGATTGATTCAGCCAACTTGATGTGATGCTCCATAACCTGCTTGCTGAGTATAATTAGTTTCTTGGGCACATGATCAACTTCATCTAGGATATGGTCGCGCTATTGCCCACAATTATTATGTTTACTTACCTTAGTTATTGAACAATGTCAACAATTGGATGTAAGATTTACCGTTGAATACTGACTGCCGTGCTAGGCTCTACTCAAATTGTGCTCTGTAAGAAGTACTTGATTTGTTTTTTGAGTAAAGTGAAAACACACCCATTCCTAACAAGTAGACTTCCTTTGAAAGTGTTCCTGCCAAAGTGCATTTAAACTGATCCCATTAATTTGCAATTGTTTGACTGTTGATTATCTAGATTTTGGTTTTATGACTAGGCTATAGGATAATTTCACTAGTCTGGGGAATTTTCCCTTTGATAATTTTTAGTAATTACATGGCTGGTCCAAATATTCTATTTTTTTTTCAAAATTCATCATTTTCAATTGCTAATGCTACCAAAAAAAAAAAGAAATTCTTGAATTGCTTCTTCAGACGGTTTTGGGGGTGTTTTCACCCACTTATGTGTACAACTCAAGAAGTCATGCTGAAGTCATCTTGTACTCACACCTGATCCATGCCCATGAGAGCCTTGCCTCTGTTTTCCTCGTCACGTCCTTTTCCAGACAGACTTTCACTGTTTCTTCAGTACATGCTCAACTTCAGCACGGTATCAGCATCTCAGGTATCAGCATCTCAAGCATCAGCATCTCAGGCATCAGCATCTCAGGCATCAGCATGGACTCCTTACGACCTTACTGAAGTAAAATATTTGGCTGAATACCCAACAAGAATTTCAGGCTCCAAGTGTTTCAAGGCAATTGCATCTCACTCTCTCATTAGAATGGTGGCCAAAATAATAAAATCCACAACTCTTTCATGTCCTCTGCAGGAGCCACTCGACCTACAACACGCACAAATCTGAACGTTGTGCACATTGACTCAGCCAACCTGATGTGGTGCCCCATATTAACCTGCTTGCTGATTATAACATATATAGTTACTTCGGTACATGATCAACTTCGAGAATAATGTCGCTCTCATGCAAGCCATGAGTTACACTAACTCATACTCAAAAATCTCATTGCATAGTGAAAACTCCAGTGACACTTGCCCTAAGAAAAAACCCAATGGATGAGACTGTCCATTCAAACGTGCAGACGACTTTGGCGCACATGCTCCTGCGGTTGTTGCCGTGTAGTACTTGTCAGAGTAGAGAGACTGACACTTCAGGCATCAGCAATCACTCCTTACAACCTTACTGAAGTACTCCGGACTGTCCCGAGTAATATATTTGTCGGATTATCCAACAAGCTCCAAGTGTTTCAAGGCAATTGTGTCTCACTCTCTCATTAGATAGAAACGTGGGCAAAATATTAGAAAAAAGAACCCTCAGTCTTCTCTTCTGCGTGAGCCGACCATTCGATCAACAAGTACAAATTATCCGAACGTTGCAGATTGATTCAGCCAACCTGATGATTGTGAAGCCCCATAACCTGCACGCTGAATACGTACAGTTTTATTTTCATCTTCTGGATTTAGTAATTCTCTACTCAGCAATTATCCTCGTCGCTGCAATTTCACGAAATTTCAGAGAAATTGGAGCAGCAAGCAGCTCATAAATAGTGAGCTCGGTGATCAAACGCCAGTGCCATTCTCAGTCAATCAGAATCCGTAACGTTCTCTCCTTTGTTTCTTTCTAGACTTTTGCTTCCATATGGCTGCAATCAAGGCTGCGAGATCGATGGCAACCACAGTGTTGTTCACGAGGTCTACTTCATCGATGCTTCTACTTCTCGCAGCTGTCGTTTCTTTGGCGATGAGCTCTGTCAATGGTGCGCTCTGTGTACTTCCTTAAAAATTAGTAATTTTTCAAGTTTCATCCTGTAGAGAATACATGATTTCGTCATTTTGTACAATTACCTCAGTGTCTAACGCACTTTGAAGTACTACGCTGTCAAGAAAGTTTAGATTGTCGATTGCCATTGATCTCGTAAGAACAGACTTTTGGAAGACAATTAACATCGACGTTTGCCTAAAATATGTTTACAAGAATTTACTGACAAGTGTCTCATGAATGCTCTTGAAGTAACACTCTGTCCAAAATGCCTATATTGTTGATTGTCATTGAGCTCGTAAGAATAGATCGATTCTATGAACTACAATCAACTTGATCGACATGTTTCCGTATTTGTGACGACTCTGGAGTCTTGACACAATTGTCCTATGTTTGTTCTTTCGACTTCTATCACTCGAGCTTGGTATCAATGTGGTTCTCATTCTGTTGTGACCGATGAGAGCAGTCTTGACTAGGTTCGACCGTAAACTAATTGCGTGTGACTAATCAAATCGAAATTTTCAGTGAAGATGGCAAAGTTTTGAACAATTCTAAGCTGGGTCTGGAATTGCATTGTGTGAGTGCAGGCGCCAAGATTGACATCATCAACCAGTGCGGCCAGACGATCACCGCCTGCGCGACCTGCTGCGGAGGAAGGCAAGTGAACTGCTACGTGCTCAACGGCCGCGGCGGACGGCAACAAATCGACGTGGGCGGCAACTGGCCTGCGGGGCTGGTGTGGGGCTTCCCGGGCAACAGCGGCAGTCCGTCGACGGGAAACAACGCCAAGCCGCAAGCCAATCTCGCCGAGTTCACCGTCGGCGCCGGCGGGCAGGACTATTACGACATCAGCAATGTGGTGCGTTTCTCATAGAACCCTAAACTCCTAAATCCCCAACAAATCCCGTATGTTTTGTTATGCAATTTTGACTATATCGCATTCGCACTTCCTTTTCCCCAGTTTGATTTCATTTCTGGACCAACAAAAGCAATGCGACGATTGTGATCACAGGACGCGTACAACTTGCCGATGAGGATAGCGCCCACGCAAATCGCAGGCGGAGGTCGCCCCTCCGGCAACCACTGCGGTACCATCGTATGCGCCATCAACGACCTCAACAACTTCTGCAGGGGGCCCAACTTTCTCACAGGCCCACCCGGGAGCGGATGCAAGAACGCCAACGGACCCGGACTGCAACCCACCGACGGCACGCGCGCCTTCAAGAACCGTTGCCCGACGTCGTACTCGTATTCCAAGGACGATGCCGGGACGGTCTTCGGGTGTCAGACAGGCAGCAACTACGAAGTGGTTTTCTGTCCCTTGGGATCCATGGAATCGGTGATCCAGGAGGTGGTTGCGGAGGATCGTTAAGCTTCTGCTGCTTTGGCCGTTCTTCTCTCCCATCGATCGACCAGGGCCTTGCTAGGGTTTAAGGTTTCGGAGATCGTTGCCAGCAAACGTACTGTTGATAGCGCAAACTTTAGTGAGGCCCGTTTTTGTACACATTTGCCCCGGCACATTGCATTTCGCTGGGAGCAATGTGGATGAATTTTCGGAAGATTTTGGATGAAGTTCGGATGATTTTGGATGAATGTCATTGAAGAATTGGATGCACTCCAGTATGTAATGAAATGACCACGTTGTTGTAAAAAAAGAAAATGTCCAATGTTATTCAAAAAATTGAAGGACCATCTACTATCAAGGAAATTTCTAATAGCAAAGCAAGGGAATTTCTTCACCAACATCTTGTGAGACTGAAAGGTGGAGAGGTTGTTTTTGTAATTAACTCTTAAAGGATATGGGATAATTTGAAGATGAGAGCTTGACCACTCATTGTCAAAATATAGGAATTGTGTTCAAAGTAGAATCTCACACCTCATTTTGTCATAGTTGAATAATTTTTTTCAAAAAACTTTGAATGAAAAAAAGTTGTGAAATCAATCTAAATTTCATCTTCAAAAATCCGTTTGTGATTTAGAGCCTCCAAAAATAAATTTGTGGACAAAATTTAGAGGGATATTTGAAAATGTCAAAGAAAATGTCCCTTCCAACCTTTCTTTGAAATTTGTCCATACTACTAATCCTAACCATTTACACATCCCACGTGGATTGTTTTACGTACTATCACCTCATTTGTATAAAGAGTTTGTCTTTCACAATTGTATGTACATCAAATTAAGTGAAATTTGAAGCTAAATGTTGAATATTAATTTTTCCTAAATGCCAAAGCTACTTTGGGAACTTTAATTAATTATTCAACATCCAGGTGCCAACCTTGCCCTATAGTTACGGTAGTAGAGAGCAACATTTTTTCAGCTTTTTATTTATTTTTGTGTTCTTTGATTTTAAAAAAATATTGTCATTATGGGAAAGGTTAAAGGAAACGTAAATAGACATGAGGTGAAAACATCCCAAACCATATATGTACTCATTCTTGACAAGGAGACTTCTATTGAAAGTGTCCCCCAAAGTGCAATTAAACTATCTCCATAGATAATTGTGATTGGTGAACTCTTGATTCTTTAGATTTTGATTTTATGACCAAGTTATGTAACAATTTCAATGACCTAGGGAGCTTCTACTTTGAAAATTAATAATGATTACATGTCTCATCCAAAATGTCTTTTTTTCTGAAAATTCTTGACTTTCAATTGCTAATACTACAAGTATGTTTTATTCTTGAAAAGGTACCTCCAACTATAGAAAATTGCTTATTTTAATGGTTTTTGGTGTTTTCACATTAGAGTTTAATTCAATGATTTCACATATAGCAATCAAGTTTCATTACAAAAAATTTCAGTCCTCAAAAAGGCTGCGAGTTTTGAAGCCCTGCATTGCAATTATAGCAAAAAAATAAATATACTTTTTATTTTTCAAAATCTGGAAGATGACGTGGCACTAGTGGTGCCACGTCAGAGACACATCAGATTGACTATTTTTTTCAAATTAATTTTTCAGAAAAAAAAATATAAATATTATTTTTTTATTTTTCTGTATTTGCACTGCGGGATGCCAAAAATGAAGTCTTAATAGTCCTCCACAGGGCTGAAATTTATTGTAATGCACTAGAACTAAATTAGGTGCAATAAAGTGTGTTCTAGAGAATTAATGTAAGGAAAGGGTCCTTCTTCATTCTTCGTACCCTTAGTTTTTCTAAGCCAAATTTGAATAGTAGGATGTGGACATGTCATGTGGGAACCCCCACCCACCCACCCATCTGGAACTTCAATTTTCTTTGTAGTTGGCATAAAATGTTCTTTGTGGAGCTATGGCTTGTAACCTAGCCTTTTTACCTTGAGAGACCTGATGGTCCAAAGTTAGGTTTTCATCATTTTTACAGCTCTACGTCATATGAAGCATATAAAAACTTCCTTGATTCCTAAACCCTAAACCCAAATGCACACAATGTTTCACTAATTCTAGTGATATTAATTAAATTAAATCCCATGCAAACTACATCTTTCAAAAATTGTGAATGCCATGCATGCTTTACAAAAAAGAGATTTTTTGATGCAAAGTGTTTTGATGAAGGAAGAGGGTGGTCTTCATCTTAAGGCACAACAAATGAAACAATGATTGTGTAGTGCTTTTTTTGCCCTTGAGGTGTTAACTTTATGTGCAGTTAATCACTTTATCGCCATTAATGTCTACAATGTGATGATTGTTTTAACCTAAACACATGGTTTTCTTATCTTCAAGCACAACAAATAAAATATTGAGTGTGTAGTGATTTATTCGTGCTTGAGGTGTTTTCTAAAGGGATGGTTTTGGATGAAGGCAGAGTTTTTTCTAACAATGATAGTACAGTGCTTTTTTTGAGCTAGAGGTGTTAACTTCATGTGCAACTAATTATTGTAGGCCTATTGCCATCAATCTCTACAAAGTGATGGTGAGAATAATTGCCTATGCATAGCTTTTTTAAATCTCCAAGTACAAGAAATGAAATAGTGACTTCCTCCTCGATTTTTTGCGCTAGAGGTGTTAACTTCATGTGTGGCTAATCACTACATTGCCATTAATCTCTACAAAGAGTTGATGACAGTGATTTTTCATACATTGTTTAATTATCTTTGGGCCCCTAAACAAGGAAAAAAAGACTACTTGCAGAGTGATTCTTTTGTGGAAAATGAGGATTGACACATTGCCTAAAACATGGAATTGCACATGACCTAGTTTATGCAATTTACATTGTCTAGGTATTTGTCAATTTGGGCACCAAAACCTCACTAATTCACATAATTGGCAATATTCAATTGAGGCTTTACAAAGCCCACATAACTGATTTTGAGGCTCTACTTAATTTGTAAGTTATAGGAATTGATTTGAATGTGGAATGAATGCTAGAGAATAAGGAGTGCTTCTTGTATTGCAAAAAAGTGTTGGACACCTAGGTGATTGCAAGAAACACTTGTCCTAGTTTTTGTCCCCTTGCCCTTGGACACATGGTTTTTTGGTCATAACTTTTGCATCGTAAGTCTGTTTGTCTTGAAATTTGGAATGAAGGTACACATAAAAGTTTCACACATTTTAAAATTTTTAAAATTATTTTACTATTTTTAAAGTTCCCCCAATTGGGTGTCTACCTTAGCAATTTTGGGGGTTCTTCGTCCAAAGTGGTACCCCAAAATATGGAGGTGTACTTGCATTCCAATGAGAGACGAAGAGTTCTTTGCAAAAAACCTTTGCATGAGGTGTCTACATGGGGCCAAAGTGATTGTTGTTCATGCACATTTTTCAAGTAGGAGAAAATTTTCCTTGAAGAATTTTTTGGTGCATTGTGAAGGTACGCTTGTCTACAAAAATGGCTTTTGTGGGGGGAGTTTTTTGAATTTTTTTTGAATTACTAAAAATGAAAAAGTCCATAGACCCCTTTTCTGCTATTTTCTGCTTCTAGTGGCTTCTTTAGTACTCCATAGTAGTCTATAGTATTACATAGTACTGTATAATACTCAATCATCAGTTTAGATTTGCAGGTGCCCCAAATTGACAGTTGAGATTCGTAGGCACAATCTGATTGGCAAAATTGACAATAGTCCATAGTATTGCCAATCCTACAGCTAGAAATCAAGTTTTTGAGCCAAAAACATGAAGTTTTTCTTACAATCACCCACCTAAGCTTACTCCCAATACATTTCTAGGTGTGCAACAAAATCTCAGAAGCTTTGTCAATGACGCTCGATTTGAGGATGCCTAGACCGGAGATTTTGATAGAGAAATAGAGGTTCCAACTATTGCCGCTCCAGTAAATTATGCCTTTGTTGTCAACATCAAAAATCGATCAAAGGTGAAGTCACTTTCATAATGCTTTTGAACCATTTTGAAACTAATTGTTCACACAATTTCAAGGGGTTAGGACTTGTTTATACTTATTTTTAAATTATTGTGTCTCACATTCACTTGCATGGTGTAGACAGAATGTAATATACAAGCAAAAATCTATTAAAAATTCATTTTTAGTTTCTTCAGACGTACATTTAGATGCACGGACTTACAGACTTTGTGCTTAAGATCGTCTTGCTTTTGATTCCTAGAACCTTGAACCCAATATCTAATACCCTAGAACCCCAAAGTTCCATGACTATAGTTCAACAAAAATGCTTTGAAATTGCCATTTTTAGTACAAGTACCAAAAAATTTGAGGAAAAAAACTTTTTTGATACATGTAACCACAGGATCTTTTAGTATGATGACTTTGAAACACATCGTAAAAATTGAAGAAATTTTCACAAAGTAGATTGCAAGATATAAGCTTTCACATTCATACAAATCATTTTATTGGCCTTGCAAAAAACAAGGCAACAACACTTCACAAGCTCACTTCTCTATGAAAAAATGTCGAAAATGGTGGTGCTTCTCTAGATTCTTTTCCCTACACGAGTTGACCACATGCTTGAAAAATTTCAAATCATTTGGAATTGTGCAACGTACAAGAAAAAATAGTAAGTAGCCAGTAGTAGAAAATGATTTGAAATACTGATTGTTGAGAATGTAATTTTGGAATTGAAAAATGCCAATCCAATGGTTACAAGTTTGTACAAAACAATCTGCACCCAATGCTTTTATTTTTTTCTAGAAATATGGAATTTGAGTAAGATAAAGGACTTTAACCCCTAAAGGACCAAGGCACATTTTAGGTATAAATTGTGAAAAATTGCCACTTTTTAGGGTAGTGAGAAAAAAATGAAAAATAAAGCTTTTTTAAGAAATTCAATTGTCCAAATTTGTACTAGACTACTATGGAATTGTGTGGAAAAAAATTCAGAAACTTTGACCATATGGATTGAAAGATTATAATGTTTGAAGTTAAGAGAAAAAGCTTTTTTTCTACCTTGCCCAACAAGGCCAGCAACCTTGAACTCCTTCTAAAGTGAGATTTTTACACCACACATGGTTTATTTTTTTTACATTTGGATCTTTTATCATGTTATATACCTACAAAAATTCAGAAGTAGAGGTGTTTTGCAGATGCTACCCAAGTTGCCTAAAAAGTTTAGGGCAGCATAACTTTTGATACGGGCACTCGATCGGAAAAAAATTGCACTCCCATTTAGGGGGGATATATTCACACCTTGTATCACAATTTGAAGAACATCCATTTTAAACTACCCATTTATACCCATCTACCTGAGATTAGCTGCATATGTCCAACGGTCATTCGGTCCTTTAGAGGTTAAATTTTAGAGTAGAATAGAGAATCTGTAAGTGCCCCCAAACAAAAAATACTCATAACCCTAAACCTTATTGAGCAAAATGGAATGATTAAAAAATTTCCATGTATATATAAGTCTAGATAATTAATTTCAAGTTTTTGTTTCTTGAAGAAGTGATTTTTTCTGATCTCCACAAATTGCCCACCTAGGGAAAAAGTAACATAGTAGGCCATCACTTTTGACTCCTACTTCCCAATATCATGAAATGTTGTCATTAGGAGGTAGATCTTATAAAGAATTGACATATTCCTTCCCCCAAGAAATTTGTAGGTCTACATATCATGACAAGGTCATTTGATCCCCCAACTTAGTTAGGTCAAGTAGTCTAAAATGTATTACATATAGACATACAAACAAAAAATTGATTTAGGGCATGTCATGCAATTGTACTTTAAAAAATTATATTATATTCACATTGATTCAAAAAATTATTATTTGTATTTGAAACTTAAAAATTTTCAACTATGAGTGTTTTTGAATTAGTTTCATTTGTTAACTCCATACAATAATATGTAGAATTGCTTGAAGTGACAATTAAAGGCATTTCCACCCTTATCTCTAGACTACCAAACATCTTTGAATGGAAACAACATTGTCTCCCATCTATTTTTGAAAGTGGAAAACAACCTCCAACTTTGTTTTGCACAAGAATTTCATAGATAACATAATTACACCTAATTATGACTCCTTTTTAAAAAACAATCCCTACAAATTCTTGTCTAAAATGGTAACTACATCTAAATGTGTTCAAATATGCAATTGAACATAGTCCCTACCATTGAGTATATTTTAGTGCCTATTTTTATTGAATCTTGTTAGATCTTTTATTATACATTTCCTTTCGATGCTTCATTTTAACATCAAATGAATAAACTATTAGTTTTCAAATTGCTTGAAAATTAGGTGTACATAGAAGCAATCCTAAGCAATCATGAATAGAAGTAATGCATTTTAGGCAAAAATCTATAGGATTGGTTTTAGGCCAAGGGATTAGAACTAGATGCAATTACCTTATTCATAAGAGGTAAGGGTCACTTTTGGGTACACAAATTTTCAATACTTTGAAAAATCATAGTTCACTCATAAGACATCTCTAAAATGCATGAAAAGAGAATCTAAAATTTTCTTTTGATTTCCAACAAAAATTAGGCAATTTTCAAACAAGAACAATATTCAATTGTTTATTAGTTCAAAACTAGATGTAATTAACTTTGTGATAAAAATTTGGTCTCAAAATGTGATACTATTCTCCAAAGATCTCTACATCATACATTTCCAAAAAATCATCAGATTCCCTAGATAACCATTTCCATGACTTTTAATTGTAATTTCTACTTTTCATAATTAGAATTCAAGTGTCCTACATAACTTATTTCTATTATTGAGACAATTTTAGCATATGAATACATATTGTGACTAACATAATCAAGTACAAATTTGAAATGTTTTCATTTAAACGACCATACCATAAGCATCAACGGACAAAGTCCAAAAAAAGATACACAAAAGTTGTAGTGTGCAATATACTACACATTACCATGGAAGTTTGAAGAAAAAATTAGTTGTGATTTGAAAGAAAATTAATTTCAAAATTAGACATGTCTAAAACTTGATTTTGTTCACCTAGATTTGAAATTACTTTATCTTTTGTCAATTGTTTTTTAGAACTCCAAAAAACATCTTGTGCCTTAGCATATTGGTATACATCATTTTAGATTATTGTAGACAAAAATTGAAGGAAATTGACATTTATAGAACTTAAAATATCAACAATTTGACAAACATGCCAATGATATTGGTTCTCACAATATTTGAATTTTTTTTGGAATTGAGAGCATAGGTTGCATTAGCCATTGTAGAGAGAGTATAAGTTGCAACATGGACTATTTGTTGAATAGGGCAATGCATTCAATTTATATTTTGTAGCCATATAATGCATTTATAGGTTCAATTTTTTTGTCCGAAGATTAGAGTTCATAATGTACATAATTAATCCAAAAATTCCAAAAAAATTCAATTACCATTATTAATATCTTCAAAAAACTATCAATTTTATGAAGGTCAATTTAATTTTTGGCAATTTTCAACATCATCGCTTTTGAATTGTTATAGTTCAAAATGTTACTAAGGTATAGAAATCCCAATTGTACAATCTTGTAGTGTACGTGTTGTAGATGATGTGAATCAAATTTGGAATCATTGCAAGATTATAATGTTTTAGTCTAGAAAAAAAATGTTGAGAATTTCCTAGCAACACATTTGGAGGTGAAATTCGATTTCTAAACCTACTCAAATGAAAAAAACTGAAGTAATAAGGAGCTTCAAAACCGACATGAAAATATGTTGGTGAAATAAAATATCATTCAATTGACTCAATGCCCCTAAGAAATGACTTTGAAATGTCAAAAAATAACAAGAAAAATTGCAATAAACACATTCAAGACTGAATCTCCTTCTACTAAAATGCTTATTAGTCAGTCATAACTTCTTGGATAGATATGAAATTTTAACCACACAAACTAGATTAGTATGCACAAATTTCCCCAAAAAACATTATTGAAAATAGACATTGTATGAAGAAGAAAGAGGTGGCTAAAGTTCACCATAATCCAAAAATGTTTGGATATTGAACTTGGAATTTCTCCCAAACATTCAAAACACCTTGAATTGGCATGAAAATTTTACCACAATAACTAGAATTCAAGGGGAACATAACCCAACAAATTTTATTGAAAATGGATATCGGATGAAGGGAATACAAGCCCCAAAAGTTGGAGCCATCAAGAAGCAGTTTGGTGAACTCAGTTGAACCTGTCAACTTTGAATGGCTTCCAAAAAATCAGTAACTCTTGGATTGATCTGAAAATTTTACCACAAAAACTAGAAGAGAGATCGCAGATTTCTCAAAAAGTTTAATTGAATTCGGAAAGCGGATGCGAAAGTTACAGCACTTCGAATTGGACTTCCAGACTATGTGAGGTCACTTCATGAGGGGTTAATACGATGTCAGGTCCTCTGACGAGCCTTATTACTCAACCCGGACTGACGGGTCCTCATGAACGTCATTCCGAAGAAAGGCGAGCCGTCGCAGACAGGTTGATGTCGTACACAGGCTGCTCGTTCGGGAAGAAGAGGCCGAAGTTGGTTTCAATCGCATCCCCGCCCTTCAGGTTTTCGTTGAACAGAGCGAAGATGAATGTGGGAATCCGATCGTTCGGCCGCATGGGAGTGCCGTTCCGCAGTACATGCTGCACGAGATTATTGTTGTAAGTTCTCGCATTCGCGACGTTGACACCAACTCCGCCCCCACCGGACGGCCAACCGGACTCCGTGATCATCAGCGGCACGTCTCCGTAGCCGAGGCGGTTCATCGCAGCGAAAACGGAGTCCACCTAATTCAAATTTCAGATTAGATTGGCAATTTTCTGATTGTGCATGAACAACGAGAGGGATGCACGAGTGGTTTGACAACTAGCTAGGTGAGATGTTGGTTTAAGTTTAGTACAATTACATTTAATTTTGCTCTTTCAGTTATCTAAAAATTGGCAATATTTCGATTGCAAAATATGAGACGAATGCGCAAGGTTAGCCGGCATGCGGTTTGACAACTAGAACAGGTGTTGATTAATGTTGACAATTGCACGAATCTTTGCTCTGTTATCTGAAAATTGCAAAATTAAGATAAGTAAAATGGGGGCTACAGGTAATTGCACAAGACCTTAGTAAATGAACTGAAAATTGCCAAATAAACGGAAAATCATGCTGGTACCTGCGCGTCGAACAGACTGCGGTACGTTCTCCCGGAGTCGAAAACCGGCGGCGCGTTCGGGTTGAAGAGCGCGTAATCCAAGCTTATTTGGCCAGAGTTGTCTCGGTACGCGAAGAACGGATAGACGTTGACCATGAACGGGGAATTTTTCTGGCGCAGAAACTCAAGGATGCCTTGCATTAAGTTATTGTCGTTAAACGCGCCAGCCGAAGGCGGAAAGGAAACGCCGACCACCCCAAACGCATGGGGCGTGGACACTTTGATGCTGCCGCCCAATCCTTGACTCTCCAGAGCGGACTGGATGTTTTGCATGGCGGGCAGGAGCTTCGACGAATCGTTGCCACCGTCGGCGAGATATTCGTTGCCGACGGCGATGGAGCCAATCTTGGTCGCCCCGACGAAGGCGCGGACGTTGTCTTGGACCCAGCCATTGGCCGCGGCTAGGCTGTTGGCGACGACGGCCACTTCCTGGTTCGGAACCGCGACGGAGAGATTGATGCCTGAGCAGTGAAAAAATTTCATAAGAACTTTAGCTGAATGTCTAGAAGAGATCGAAGATCTGCGCAATGGTCTAATTTCATCATAGAATCTCTGGATAGCAGTCAGTCTGAAATTTGCTACAAAGAAACGTCAAAATGATCCAAAATTGTACCGAATTCAGTCCATTGCAACAAAATCATGAAAGAATAGAAAACATTTCAAGGAAAGGGCAATCAAAATTAAAGACTGAAGCGATGTTCGGAAACCACCGTACCTGAGTTTGCGAACGCAAGCAAGACGTCGTGAGCAGCATCGTAGATCTTCACTTCCGTCACGCCGCGATTTTGGAGCAGCGCGACGACTTGCGAGAAAGATGGCAAGTTATTCCCGTCGCGTCCGTAGCAGACTCCGATAGCCATGATGGATCAATATTAACTAAGTGCAATTAACGATCGATCAATTTTCTCCTGAATTGGAACAATGCGGTTGATCTCTTGAGTCGATCGTTTGACCTTATATATGAGTCTTGCTGCGCTTGGTCTGCCCCGACATCGGAAGCATGTGCCAGTAGGTACCATACATTGATGTTTTTCCTAGCAGCTGAAAATGACGCAGCTTGAGTTTTCTTGGTCACGTTAAGCACATTCTTCCTTGGTGGCACAAAGTCGTAACATGCGGCATGAAGGTTTGCTTACGAAATTTCGGGAGAATTGTTACGGAAAGCTTTTGCAAACGAGAAATTTGTGCCGGAAACTGGCTCCACTGGATGGAAGCTGACGCGCAAGGTGATTCAAGACTCAACCCCCGCACATGGGCGCCTGTCAGGGGCCCTTGTTCGACGTCTAACTTAATTGCAATTTGTTGATTGTTGATTATCTAAGATTTTGGTTTTATGGCCAGGCTATTATGATGGTTTCAATTGCCTACGGAATTTTTATTTTGAAAATTTCTAGTAATTACATCTCTTGTCCAAGAATTCTATTTTTTATTTAAAGTCATGATTTTCAATTGCTGACGCTACGAAAATGTTTTCTCTTGAAAAAGGTGCCTCCAACAATGTTGAAATTGCTTATTTGGAAGGTTTTGGGGTGTTGTCATCTTATGGGTACAATTCAAGAAGTCATTCTGAAGTTATACTCACACCTGATCCATGCCCATGAGAGCCTTGCCTCTATTTTCCTCGTCACGTCCTTGTCACCATCAGGACAGACTTTCATAGTTTCTTGGGCACATGCTCAGCTTCATCTCTATCGCAGAGGATAATGTCGCACTATCTTAATGCAAGCCATGGGTTGCATGAACTGATACTCAAAGATCTCATTGCGTAATGCCACTCCAGTGCCACTTGCCATAAAGAAAAACCCATGGATGAAAATACCTATTCAAACGTCCCAACGACTTTGGCGCACATGCTCCTGCGGTCGTTGCTGTCGTACTTCTCGGAGTAGCGAGACTGACACGTGAGCCATCAGCATAGATTCCTTCGGACCTTACGAAGTAAAATATCTGTCGGATTATCCAACAAGAATGTCCGGAAGTGTTTAGCAAGGCAATTGTGTCTTCTCTCTCTCATTAGAAACGTGGGCAAAATAATATAATCCGCAACTCTGTCTTCTCCTCTGCGTAAGCCATTCGATCAGCAACACGTACAAATCTGAACGTTGTGCAAATTGATTCAGCCAACCTGACCCTAAACCCATAACGTACCTGCTTGCTGATTATACTTTCTTCGGCACATGATCAACTTCATCTAGAATATTGTCGCGCTATTTACCACTATAGGCAATTTCATTAAAATGGCGGTATTATTCCACCATTTCAGACATATTCCATGCCATTTTAACCCCTAAACGACGGACTGGTCCCCGCGGGGAAGAGGCGGGCTGAGCACTGTTCATAGTGCACTGACCGTGGGAGAGAAACACGTTCATGAACAGTACCAAAGAAAGGGGAACTCTCGTTGCCCTCATGAAAATTGTGGGAGGGCAGCCTACGACCTAACACCATGCATGGGTATTTCCGTGCTTTGTTCTCAATTTCCATGCTCCTTAAAAATAAGAATGCATCCAAATTACACAATTTTTGGCCCTCCATGATGCAGCACATCTCCACGATTGTGTTAAAAAAAAAAGGATGAAAAAATGCATTCCTGCATCCCACAGATCAACTTCTTGTTCCTCATCGGACGAAAATCGTCCGCATCGGCGTTTATGGGTTAATGGAATGTCGTGCAATTCCTAACATCTTCTGTGCCATTTCACTGTAGCACCGCCATTTTAATGAAATTCACTATCACAATTAATAGGTGTACTTACTTTAGTTATAGAATAATGTCAACAAAATCATTCAAGATTTATCGTTGAATATTGACTGCCATGCTAGTCTCTACTCAAACTGTGTGCTGTAAGCACTTGATTTGGTTTCTGAGTAAGGTGAATATAGTAGTCTGCTCTAATTCCACCCTCTTCTTCAAACCGTTCCTAGCAAGGTCTGAAATGGACATTTAGAGGTTGTAAAATGGATATGTGTTAAGCATTGAATGTTTTGTCTATGATATCAGAGTGGTTTAATATTTGTCAAATGTTCCGCTTTATACTTTGCTAGTGGATGGAATAAGAGCCAAGGTGGGTCCATTTCTGAAATGTTTACCTAGGTGTATTCAAAAAACCTTTTCCCCCACAACTTTGAATGCTAATATTTTCCAATCTATGCAATCAAACTTGATAAAAAATTTACCACATGGTCTCATACAAGCAGCAGAATTGGCAATTTCGAGTGATTTTTGTCCAAAAAATAGGCATTGGCCCTTTAAGAGTTAAGTTTAGTAAAGGTCGCATTTTGAAACCCTATCTATGACTTTCTGCATGCTATAGTGCTTGTTTATGGTGAAGCCATATCTTTTTTCAGACTATGCATGTGTGGGTTTTGTAAGGCCTGTGATCAAGAAATAGGTACCTATGGCAGAATTATTTAGAAATTTATAAGTAATTCAAAAATGCTACGAAAAATATGAAACCACTTGGGTTAGATTCTACATCAATTTTTCTTCAAGTGAAAAATAAGGAAAAATAATTTTGTGCATCTAAGAACCATCAAAAAGGCCAACCAGCCCTTAAACGGTCACTTTAAGAACAGACTACCTTATACCCATAATTGTCCTAACTTGTACTCATTCCTAACAAGTAGACTTCTTTTGAAAGTGTTCCCCAAAGTGCATTTGAACCAATCCCATATTTTATTGCAATATTTTGACTATTGATTAATATTTAGATTTTGGTTTCTGACTAGGCTATAATTTCAATGGCCTAGGACATTTCCACTTTAAAAAAATTTAGTATTTATATGCCTTGTCCCAAAACACTATTTTTTTTTTCAAAATTCATGATTTTCAATTGCTAATGCTACAAAAAAAAAATTTCTTGAGAAAGGTGCCTCCAACTATGCAGAATTGCTTATTTTAATGTTGTGGGGGTGTTTTGACCCACTTATGTGTACAACTCAAGAAGTCATGCTGAAGTCATCTTGTACTCACACCTGATCCATGCCCATGAGAGCCTTGCCTCTGTTTTCCTCGTCACGTCCTTTTCCAGACAGACTTTCACTGTTTCTTCAGTACATGCTCAACTTCAGCACGGTATCAGCATCTCAGGTATCAGCATCTCAAGCATCAGCATCTCAGGCATCAGCATCTCAGGCATCAGCATGGACTCCTTACGACCTTACTGAAGTAAAATATTTGGCTGAATACCCAACAAGAATTTCAGGCTCCAAGTGTTTCAAGGCAATTGCATCTCACTCTCTCATTAGAATGATGGCCAAAATAATAAAATCCACAACTCTTTCATGTCCTCTGCATGAGCCACTCGACCTACAACACGCACAAATCTGAACGTTGTGCACATTGACTCAGCCAACCTGATGTGGTGCCCCATATTAACCTGCTTGCTGATTATAACATATATAGTTACTTCGGTACATGATCAACTTCGAGAATAATGTCGCTCTCATGCAAGCCATGAGTTACACTAACTCATACTCAAAAATCTCATTGCATAGTGAAACTCCAGTGACACTTGCCGTAACAAAAAACCCAATGGATGACACTGTCCTGATTGACTCCATTCAAACGTGCAGACGACTTTGGTGCACATGCTCCTGTGGTTGTTGCCGTGTAGTACTTGTCAGAGTAGAGAGATTGACACCGCATTAGGCATCAACAAGGACTCCTTAAGACCTTACTGAAGTACCCCGGAGTAAAATATTTGTCGGATTATCCAGCAAGCTCCAAGTGTTTCAAGGCTATTGTGTCTCACTCTCTCATTAGATAGAAACGTGGGCAAAATAATAAAATCCGCACCTCAGTCTTCTCCTCTACTTGAGCCGGCCATTCGATCATCAAGTACAAATCTGAACGTTGCAGATTGATTCAGCCCATCGGATATGATGCACCATAACATGCGCGCTGATTACGTACAGTATTATTATAATCTTCTAGACTTAGTAATTCTCTACTCAGCCATTATCCTCGCCGCTGCAATTTCACGAAATTTCTAGTTTTTCAGAGAAATTGGAGCAGCAACAGCTTATAAATAGTGATCAAACGCCAGTGCCATTCAAAGTCAGTCAGAATCCGCAACGTTCTCTCCTTTTTAGTGGTTCTAGACTTCTGCTTCCATTTGGCTGCAATCAAGGCTCCGAGATCGATGGGGACCAAAGTGGTGTTCACGAGGACTACTTCAACGATGCTACTGCTTCTTGCTGTTGTCGTTTCTTTGGCGATCAGCTCTGTCAATGGTACGCACTATGTACTTCCTTAAAAAGAGTTATTCCCAAGTTTCAAGTTTCTATTGTAGAGAACACATGATTTCGACCTTTGCATGAAACATGTTTAGTATAATTACCTCAGTGTCTAACGCACTTTGAAGTAGTACGCTGTCAAGAATGTTTACATTGTTGATTGTCATTGATCTTGTAAGAACAGACGCTTTGAAGACAATCAACATCGACATTTGCCTAAAATATGTTTAGTAGAATTTTCTGACAAGTGTCTAATTAATGCTCCTTGAAGTAGTACTCTGTCCAAATTGCCTATGTTGTTGATTGTCATTGAGCTCATAAGAATGGATCGACTCTTGGAAGTCAATCAACATGAGCGACATGTTTCCGTATTTGTGACTACTCTTGAGTCTTGGCACAATTGTCCTATGTCTGTTCTTTCGACTGCTATTACTCGAGCCAGGTGTCAATGTGGTTCTCAGTCCGTTGCGATCGATGAGAGCAGTATTGATTATGGTCGGCCGTAAACTAGTTGCGTGTGACTAATCAAATTGAAATTTTCAGTGAAAATCGCAAAGTTCTGTGCAAAACTTTGAGCAATTCTAAATTGGGTCTGGAATTGCGTTGCGTGAGTGCAGGCGCCAAGATTGACATCATCAACCAGTGCGGCCAGACGATCACCGCCTGCGCGACCTGCTGCGGAGGAAGCCAAGTGAACTGCTACGGGCTCAACGCCGGCGGCGGACGGCAGCAAATCGACGTGGGCGGCAACTGGCCTGCGGGGCTGGTGTGGGGCTTCCCGGGCAGCGGCAATCCGTCAACGGGAAACAACGCCAAGCCGCAAGCCAATCTCGCCGAGTTCACCGTCGGTGCCGGCGGGCAGGACTTTTACGACATTAGCAATGTGGTGCGTTTCTCACCAAACCCTAAACCCCAACAACCCCAGCAAATCACGTATGTATTGTACCGCAATTTCGACTATATCACATGCCCACTTTCCTTTTCCCCAGTTTGATTTCATTTCTCGACCAACAAGAGCAATGCGACAATTGTGATCACAGGACGCGTACAACTTGCCGATGAGGGTAGCGCCCACGCAAATCGCAGGCGGAGGTCAACCCTCCGGCAACCACTGCGGCACCATCGTATGCGCCATCAACGACCTCAACAACTTTTGCACGAGTCCTAACTTCCTCACAGGCCCACCCGGGCAAGGATGCAAGAACGCCAACGGACCCGGGCTGCAGCCCACCGACGGCACGCGCGCCTTCAAGAACCGTTGCCCGACGTCGTACTCGTATTCCAAGGACGACGCCAAGACGGTCTTCGGGTGCGAGACGGGCAGCAACTACGAAGTGGTGTTCTGTCCCTCGAGATCCATGGAATCGGTGATCCAAGAGGTGGTTGCGGAGGATCGTTAAGCTTCAGTTGTTGTTGCACTTCTTCTCTCCCGTCGATCGACCAGGGCCTTGCTAGGGAGATTGTCGAAGATCGTAGCCAGCAAATGTACTGTTGATAGCCCAAAACTTTAGCCTCCCTCTTTAGCCCCGTTTTTGTACACATGAGCCCCAGCAAATTGCATTTGGCTGGGGGCAATGTGGATGAATTTTTGGACGATTTTGGATGAAGTTTGGTCGATTTTGGATGAACTTCAGTATGTAATGACCACGTCGCTGTAAAAAATGCCTATGTTGTTGTAAAAAAAGAAAAGGTCCAATGTTATTTGAAAAGTGCAAAGACCGTCTAACATCCAAGGAAATTTTTAATGGCAAAGCACTGGAAGGAATTTCTTCATTGACATCTAGTGAGAATGAAAGGTGGAGAGCAAGGCTTTTTTTCATTTTTTACGAAGTGCCAAAGTAGCGATATAAAGTGTTACAATGGTGCTCTAAATTTCAAAATTCATCCACATATTAGATAGAAAATATCATATTTTTAACACATCATATATTTGTAATTGATTTTTCATCCACAATCTGGTGATTTCATCCAATATTTTTTTTCTAATTCAAAGCTTTCTGGCAAAAATTTTACAATTATTTGCCATTCTTTAGCTAAAATATTGTTTTCAAGTGCAATCTAGCACTAGAAAGTCAAAAAGAAAGTCCTAGTGGAGAGTTCAATTTTGTAATGAAATCCATCATCTGTCATGAATCCTCAAAGGATATGGGATAATTTGAAGATGAGAGCTTGACTACTCATTGTTAAAACATAGAAATTGTGTTCAAAATAGAATTTCACATGTCATTTTGGCCTAGTAGAATAACTTTTTCAAAAAATTTTGAACCTTAGAAAAGTTGAGAAATCAATCTAAATTTCATTTTCAAAAACCCTTTGGTGATTTTGAGCCTCAAAAAAATTTGTAGACAAAATTTAGAAGGTATGTTTGAAAATGACTAAAAAAATGTCCTTTCCAACCCATCTTTGAAATTTGTCTAGAACTTTTGATTGGAGGCTCGAAATGTCAAACGAGATTTTGGGGATGAAAGCTAGCTTGATTTTCTACATAATCTTAATTCAAATTTTTTTGAAAAAATTATTCTAAATTGCCTAAATGAAGTTTGAAATTCTACTTTGAACACAATTTTTGCTTTTGACTTAAATAAAAGCAATTGAGTTCCTACTAATCCTAACCATTTACATATCCCACATGGTTTGTTTTACCTCCTACTAGCCCATTTGTATAGAGAGCTTGTCTTTCTTAACTTTATGCAAATCAAATTAAGTGGTTTTGAAGCTAAATGTTGAATATAAAAAAATTTAAATGTCAAAGCTACTTTGGGAACTTTAATTAATTATCCAACATCAATGTGTCAACCCTACTCTATAGATACAGTAGTAGAGAGCAATAATTTCTCTTCTTTTCTCTTGTTAGGTAGAAGTAGTTATGAGATAGAAGGAAAAAATGAAATTATTAATATTTCTAAGATAGAATTGAAACACACTAACCACAATGGTGAGATTGTTTTAGCAAGAAAACTAAACCATGTAGAACTTTTTCTTTTGAAAAATTATGAAAATTGAATTCAAAAACAAATCCAACACATTATTTTGTCAAGAAGTTGCTATGATTGCCCGGAAAACAAGATGCTCCATAACTTTCACATCACCTATTCAAATGGAAGGAATCAAAGCTTTCTAAGTCAAAAATATATAATCTATTAGAAAAAAAATTTTAATTAAAATTTTTCATTTTTTCTGAATATTTTTTATTATCCAATCTCCCCTATTTTGAGCTTATTTGGCATAACTTTTGCTCTCGAGTACTAATTGAAGAGAAAGATTATATTTCCTCAAAGAAAATGAATTTTTTTATTTTAAGAAAAAAATTCAAAAAATCATGTCAAAAATTGAGACTACAAGTGCCTACTTGAAATCCACTTTGTTCCCCAAGGGTACAATGGTCTTTTAGGGAATAATCAATGACCTTTATAAATATTACACTCAATTACATGTTATCCATTTCTAGATAGAGGACAAAGCTAAAATACTAAAATAGTTATCTTAGCACCCTTTACCTTGCTAATAGTGAGAGTAAAAATGGGAAGATAGTGTCTATAGTCTATGGCTCTATGTACATGTGGAAGTTGGAAAATTTACTATTTAAAAAAATTCTCTTTACGATCATATGTAACTTTTGTAAAAGTCCCTGTGTAACAACTTTGAGCTTTAAATTTGCATTTTTGGATCAAAAATAGTACTAAATGCCTTCTAGAGGTCAATATAGATATCCAATCAAGGATTGTTTAAAAATAGTAAAATATATTTTTTTAAATGCAAAAATTAGTCAATGTCAAAAACTTCTACATGTTCCTTCATTTCAAATTTCATGCAAAATTGACATATGACACAAAAGTTATGAGCAAAAAAACACTTGTCTGAGGCTAAGGGGACAAAATATAAGACAAGTGTTTCTTGCAATCATTGATCAATGGTTGCTAAATTTTGTTTGGTCTTTGTATTTTTTGCCATTGGTACTTTTTGGTCCAAAGTTTAGCAATTGCACAAAATGGAAAAAAAGAGAATATGGTTAGTTTTTAATTGAGTTTTAGGGCTTGAAAAAGTAAAAATGATCCACCACAAACTTGTTCCCTTGGTTGTTGTGTATTGTTTCCCCTATCAATGGAAATTGTCCATGTGTTTCAAGAAAAAAACTATTGCACATTCAATGTCTTCAATCCCATTGGATCATCATACATCCAAAATCACTTCATCAAACACACCATGAATTTCAAGTACTTGTAATCATACCTCAATTTGGCATGAGCAATTAAGAACTTTTGGAAATAAAAATTGGAGGAAATTTCCAAATCCTTCTCAAAATATGTATAAGATTCACCAATCTTTGGATGAAAGTTACTAATAATTGACTATTTTACAGATGAACATAGACCTAGCCCTTAAATGTTGAAGTGGTTGTTTTGTGTCCAATGGATGACTTCACTATTGACTATAGAAAAACATAATGCACCTATTAGTCCAATAATCCAATAAGTTTTGCTAACTACCTTGGTCATGGGGGCTTTGTCCTTTAAGGGTTAAAGGTAATCCTATCCCTTATTTCTCCTATGGGTTAAGACCAAGGCATTTCTTTCGTATTTTAGTAGATGGATAAGAAAACTTACTATGTAGACCACTTTTTTTTCACACAAAGAAATTATGGCGAAGACCACTTGGACTAGATGGAACACAAGGCAGGTATGAAATACCTCATCGAAATGTCAACTTTTAGTTCCTTTCAAAAACATAAAATGTGCAATTTAGTTCACTTGTTAAAAACAAATCATGAAAAATTTGATAAAGCATTAATACTTTTTACAAGAAAATCAAGATTTGCAAAGGACACCCATGCACAAAATCCTGAATTGAAAAATCATTATCATTCATTCACAATTTAATCGGATTTTTGATGCTAAAATTAGACTTCAAAAAAGTTTTTTTCATAAATATAAACTACTAAAAATAGTAACTTGGTAAGGTTTTATTTAACTTCAAAGTTTTGTCGACAACAAAATTTGGTGCCTTGGACATCTAGGGGGGTTAATTGTTGTTGCTCAGTCCTCATCCACTTTCGCACTTGGCCTTCACTATCAGTCATCGCAAAACGCTGCAAGACACCCGGACTAGCAAACCCGCTAGCAAAGCTGCCTGACGACCTCCTCGTCGACTCTCATGGGCTCCGTCTCTCCTCATTCTCCATTTAGTAAAACTCTTTCTACTGGCGTCTTCACAGTATAATCGATCAATACATTACTATTCATTGCAAACCACAAACACAGCAATAATGTATTGGATTCATACTGACCAGTCACACAGATTTACGTTCAGACATGCAATAGGGAGCTCTAGCTATTTTCGAATTTAGGTACTGAAGTCTTTGAGTATAATTATAATAAGAATTCCAATTTTGACAGAAAGTAAAAATTAAAACACATACTGTACATATTATCCAGCACTCATTATAGAAACTACATCCGCCCCCATTCTAGTGAGCACGCATGTTCGTTTGAATGAAGTTTGGGACCAAATTGTATTGTATTTAAGTTTACCACACCAAAGTGACTGAACACATCATATACGTCGAGAGGTTTGTATAATTACCATGTGTATCAATTAGTGCAGTTTCCAGTGTTCAACAATATATTCCCATCATGATTATTTTCGGGCCACAACACATGCCAACAAACTGTTTCAGTTGGTGTTGTAAGTGGTGGGAGTACATTCAAGCCCAAGTAAATTCACTGTAGATTGATTTGTGACAAATATTATCTCAATGTGTTCTCGACCATTGAACTAGATGAGATGCATCCAGAACTTTCTTATGGATTAACTGCAATCTTCACCTACAACTGTAGTTGTCATCTCCTCACATGCAGCTAATACCCAGCTCATGACGAAGAACTCCGCTGGCTGGCGCAATCGAAAAGAAGCCCTGATATAACACTCACTGACGAGTCCCATGGGATTCATTTTGATGCTAAAATGAAGCAATGTAAGTTACGTAACATGCAAGGGTAAAGAATTTTGAAAATCAACGACGGTAGAAATTCTTGTATATAAGCAAGTGAGTCAGAGCTCGAACAATACTCAGTCAAGTTAGACACAGCATTTGTTGAACACACTTCGCAGTGTTACTCTACGCACCTGTTGTGTAGTCATGGGGAAGTTTATCATCATGCCGGTTGCTGCACTGGTGATGCTGCTTTTTGCAGGTACTACCCATGTTCATCGCACTTGTCAATGCTTCAAATAGCTAGCAATTAATCAACAACTAGCTGATAGAGTTATTATAGTCAGGTCTACCAGATTGTTCCGAGACTCTGGTAAGGTATTCCATAACAAAATGACAGAGGCGGATTGCTTTGTGATATTTCCAGTTGGATTCCAATGCCACACAGGTTTTGGCAACGTTGTACTGCTAATAGATCGTGTCTTTGATTGTTGTTCGGAAATTCGTTTGCTAATGATAATGCTTGTGAATATATTGCAGGTGCTGCACAGGCGTGGACTGTCTTGTGCTCCAAGGTAGAAGGATTGTGATGGAAACTGGCCCCTCAATGCTGTGAAGTGAACATCGACACCGACGTTAACAACTGCGGCGATTGTGGGTACAAGTGTGGATCACTCTGCGGCGCCAACGTTGTTCCCGCCTCCAAATCGGGCAACTGCGAGTTTACTTGCAAGTCGCCATATCTGGACTGCGACTACAGCTGGAAGAATGACTGCGATGTCGACGGCAGCAAAGACGTGAACAACTGCGGTTCCTGCGGCGACAAGTGCATTGCCAATTTTGCCACAGCGACCTGTGCCAACGGCAAGTGCGAGTATTCGTGCAAGCCCGGGTGGAAGAACGACGATGGCAAGTGGGAAAATGGTTGTGAGACTGACATCGGCCAGGACATGTACAACTGCGGTGCTGGTGGGAACAAATGCATTGCCCCTGCAAATGCGTACGCGAAGTGTGCTGTTGGGAAGTGCGAGTACACTTGCAAACCCGGGTTCTTCAATTGCGACGGCGACTGGAGCAACGGGTGTGAGCTTTCCTGTCTCTCAGACATTTACAACTGCGGTGGTTGCGGAGTGAAGTGCGGCGATTACCCGAACACGATATCTTCTTGCTACAGCGGCAAGTGTGTGGGTAAGTGCAAGCCTAGTTTTGCAAACGGTGACGGCAATTGGGCGAATGGCTGTGAGACTTGCCCCAGCACTGATGTGTCCAACTGCGGACTGTGCGGCAACAAGTGCCCTACTCCCAAGTACCTCGGCGGTGAAGCCAAGTGCACGTAAGTTGATCAAATGTTCTTTACTGTCATTGCCATCAACGGGCGTAGTAGTTCAAATGTTGTGTCTCACAATACTAGCTAGCTTTTTAACGTTTAAGTGCATAAAGCTCTAAAACTTAGATTGGCATAAAGCTCTAAAACTTAGATTGGCATAGATCTGAGGGCATTAGACTTTTGATTATTGATTGAAATTTTTGCAGCGCTAGCTATTGTACTTGTATACACGCTGCATTTCGTGTCGCTAAATAGGACATTCAATTCTTGAACGTAACAAACTATGCCTTCAAATCTGACGTGTGTAAAATTGTTTAGACCTTTCATACTTTTATGGGAACATGAAACTGAATCTTTTTTTTTTTGTGATATGACAGTAATGCAGTGTGCGAGAAGCAATCTTGCAAGAAGGGATGGAGCTGGGAAAGGAAGAAAAGTTGTTGTGTGAACGGCGGTAATGGCGGAGGAAAGAAGTGTGTCTTGTGGGTGTGTTGGTAGGAAGGACATTGAAAGAGGAGAGATGGTTGTGACTCTCTTAGGTTGGAAATTGATTTTCTAAATTTTCACATCTTGCCCACATGATACTGCTTGACAAAGCTGCGAGCTCATTAGCGTACTTGTCAAGTAGTATCATGCTTGGAGCGGTAGTGTAGTATTTTGATAATAACTAAGTGTGCTGCAAGCCAGAGGGGCATCTTTTCTAGTGTGGATTAGTAAGTCCTGCCACCGTATGGGTTTTTTCGGTAATGAGAATTAAAGGTTTTTCTATGAAGGGCCTTGAAAACTTGTTTTCCAGTTGGCTTGAAGACTTTCTTTAATTTCCCATTTGTTCCCATGTTATCATCAAATGCTGTTATAATAGTATTTGAAATGATCTCAAGAGACTGAGAAGGAATGTGAAGAGATTTCGGGCAGTAGGTTAACTCCAACGTAATCGACCAGGTTCACAAGATAAGTTCTATAATACAGTCTTGTGCGGTCAGAATTGGGGACGTTTTAAATCTGAATGTTGGAATTCTCTCTGCAATGTGCCGTTCACAAAGCAAAATAGTGGTTGATTCGAGCTCAAGTGTCAAATGCCTTATCTCATTGAAAAGAGGTCATTGGTGTGTCTTAATTAGTGATCCTCGTCGCAGAGCCCGACGAATTGACGAAATGCAGTAAGAGGATAAAATATGGTGCAAGGATGTATTCTAGCTTGCTAACTAATCCTCCATTTTTTTGCGGCAAAATGAAGGAGCACGTTCCAAAATGAAGATGAGTATGTTGAAACGAACTCCAAAAGAATGCATGACATAGGAACTTAGAGAACAGGTTTGGAAGAAATTACAATTGTTTTGCTACCGCAATTGCACCCATCAATGAGTGCACATGGAATCTTCTACTACTGCGCAATTGAAATCATCTATCCACCAACTGGAAGTTAAGTTTTCACAACCACTTCACAGAAGAAACTGTCATTTTTCTTAAATTTGCTCGATTCCAACGCCAAAAATTGAGACGCAGAGATACACGGAGCTCTAAAACACTATCAAAGGTGGTCTGGGATCGCTCCACTCTTCATTATGACATCGGACTTTCTAAAACATTATCAAAACCAGGGCATGGTTAGATTTTAGTTTGAGGTCGCAAGGCCTGGAAGTGCTGAAGTCGAGGAATATCTCAAATATAGCAAAGTTGAAGTTAGAAACATGAACATATCTCTGGTACCATTCATTATAAATGTTTGAAAAAAACAAATGAAACAAATTAGCATCCAAATACATGGTGGTATTTGAAAAGTCATTGGGTATTTCAGTTTGACACCAGTTTTTAGTTTTCATTGATCAAATGCTAACTCTTTTTTCTAAATTGCATTCAAATCCCTAATGCATCAGGAAGCCCTAATGGACTGTTATCCATGATTTCTACAGGAATTATAAGAATTTTTTGAAGAAGGACAAATTTTAGCAGATGGTGCTGCAACTCTAAAAAGCCGTGTCCCATTTTCTGAGGTGCGAGTTCCAGAGTCTTGGCTTGTCCCTCCATCGCTGCTTCCAGTGGAAGCTCTCCAGAAGTACCTCTCAAGTGTGAAACCTCGAAACATGGTGAATTGGCAGACAACAATACTAATGCTTGAAAGCTTTGTAATGTTATGACAATGCAAATAAAGAAAGACGAAAACAACAAGGACGCTCATTGTACAGGTAATTGCAAAGTTGTGAAAGTTTTGCTCTTTTAACCTCTAAATGCTCGCCAAGGTCTTTTTTTCAAAGCTTCTAGTAATTTGCTCTAAATTGAACAAAAAGCCAACATTTGAATAAGTTTTATCATTCTTTTTGAATTGTAACAGTACAAATTCAAACTTAGACATGTTAGAAATCACAACAATATTACCTATGGATTGAAAGATTAAATGTTTGATCATGAAGATGTTAAAATTGTGAAAGTGATTTGAAGTCTTTCTATCCTCTTTTCACATGCCAAAACTAAAAAATTGGTCACCAAGAAAATAAGAGGTTAAAAGTCATAACATGCATAATGTCAATCCATTACAGCTTCTCAAAATCTACTCGATCTACAATTTTCTTAAATGAATTTCTACTGTATTTTTTTCTCCAAGTTCTAGGGTATTTGAGGCTCATTTCCAAGAGCCTTCAATACTAGAAAATCAAGATTATCAATGGATACCCTTGCAAAAAATCTTGAATAAGAAAATCATGATCAATCATTTTCAAAATCTGATTTTAGATGTTCAAACTAGACTTCTAAACGAATTTTTTCAAAAATTTAAACTACTAAAAATAGTATTTTGGTAAGGTTTTAACTTCATGTATTTTGTCAACACCATAATTTGGTGCCTTGGGCATTTAGGGGGTTAACTCCTAAGTGCTCAAGCCTTTCCAAGTGTGTTTTTCCTATGAAAAAAGAACATGGGCTTATAGTTATCCCCAATGAAGTAATTTTTTTTTTTACAAAATCTAACCATATCGATGTTTAAAGAGGTTGCTTATTAGTGTGCTTACCAATTTTGAATGTGAAATTGCATAGGAGTTGTGACATTATAACAAATGAAGTGTATGTATCCTATTTTTAGTATGTTGCCCATCCCCACAATATTTGAGAAATCAGCATAAATTAGATATTTTTTCAGGCCTCTAGAAGATTGTTTCAAGTTTGTTCCCCACTCTATAAACCAACCAGTATCGTTCAAAATATTTGAATAATTAATTAAGAAAATTAGAATTATTTTAAAAATAATATTTTTTAATCAAAAGTTCATTTAAATATTGATTAATTAATTAAATAATAATATCTAACATGGACAAACTTCGGCCACATCGACTATTGATGTGGCATAGTTTCCAGCATTCCCTAGAGTTTGGGAATGCAGGGAAACTCACAATCTTGTTGAGTACCTTAATCACATCTAATGTAAGAGTACTTTGGGATTGAAGGTGACATCAATAATTAAAAAAGGTATTAGCACAATAAATGCACTTCCAAGAACCTTAAGTTCAAATAAAGAGCTATTAAACTCATTGCAATTAATCGAAATCAACACTTACAAGTCTAAGTTTTCAATGGTGAAAATCATGAAAATATTCTACTCTTTCCATTAGAACCATTTTCAAAGCAAATGGATAAGTATATTTTTTTAGATCTCAAATCAAGTGAAATTGGCAAACTTTGCTCAAAGATGGGAAATGAAGTATAATTAGCAAGATTTACTCCTCTACTAATGGTACAAAAGTATGTCTTTGAAGACCTCCCCCAAATCAAATATTTACTTTTTTCAATAAAAAATAAAATATTTCAATAGTTAACCTTCAAAACTGTCTATCAATTTCTTTTTAAAAGTCAAAGGAATTTAACTACTCATACCAAAATGAGCTTGAAATTTCAAATCAACCATGTGTGGTCAATTAGGCAGTTAGGGGTTAATATTCTATACATCCTACTTCCAAGCTCCCAATTATAATTGGTGCCAGTATGCCTACATATTCTAGAACTACAAGCTAATTGAAATGTCCATCCACCTCTAGATAATGATCCCTTACCAAGGCATTCCTAAAATGTCCCATGCAAATCAAATTTATAATTCTCAAGTTGCCTTGACATACTCAACGCAACAACAAATTTCTAAAAGCAAACGACTCTCATAAAGACCTCTACAAAACTCATGTCAATTCAATCTAGTAATTTTCATGGAGAAGATTGGTACAAAGAAATCAAACAATTAACAATACTATCTTCAAGACACAAAAACCAATAGGCATTTAAATAAAGCCTTCATATGTCTTCAACTTGAAATTGACCACTTGTATAAATTCTTACTTGATTTTCCTCAAGCTCCTCAACTTCCAAGTGAGAGAGAAGAAGTCAACACCAATGACTTATATGATAGATTAGTTGGCGCCAAATATAGCTCAAGGTTGAATGGTTGTTGCTAGATGGTGACATAATTGTGAGCACTTAGGTGTAAAATCATTTAAATTACACTTATTGATATAGCCCACATGGTTATATGATTTCAACACTACAAGAGAAAGGGGTGTTTACAGTAAAATTTTACTAAAAACACCCCTATCAGGCACTACTCAAAGGACTATATTTAAAACACCCCTTTCTCTTGTAGTACAAACTTTCCACATCCTTTACCCACAAAAATTTTAGCAATGAAATTTAAAATTTTTTTGTTAGTTCTTCATAGCAAAAAGAACCTCAATTTCTACCAACAAAATCTAGCACTTTTTTGCTAGGAAAGAAAAGTTGGCAAGAAGAAAGTAAAGCATTGTTTGTAATTGTAAGCCATGGTCTTTGCATCTCATAACCTAATGAACTTATGTGGATCCAAAGCCACTCATGCCTGCAAGTAAAAATTGGTGGGGTTTTTTTGCAGAAGAATTCTCATACCATCTTCTCCATCACTTTCAATGATTTTTTTTCAAATTTTTCAAGGGAACCCCATTGGCAATTTGACACTTGAAAAATCCCCAACTTGATTGGAATTGATCACTCCACTATTTAAGGAATTAAAGAAAGTCATGTCCTTTGGGATTATGATAAATAAAGAATGAAGGAAAGCTATGTCATTTATAGGTTAGCATCAAATAAGCAAACAAGTCAATTAAATTGACACTAGAACCAAGCCTCTCAAAGCTTGCATTGGAGGCAAACAATCTTGATCTCTCAAGGCTTTCATTGGAGGTGAACAATATTGATTCGTGGCAAAATCCTACCTTTCCAGATGCAGTTGAGATGTGCTTAGGGATTGTTACAAGTTCCACCCTTTTCCTACAATATTGTTCAATTGGTACTATGCCAAAAGAGCTTGGAAATTTGAGTTATATTACTCACTTTGCCTTTGAGTACAAGTGATAATTTACTAGAGGTTAATATGGACAACCTCAACATCTAGCATTGCTAGATTTGCTCCGAGGGGGAATAATTAACATTCTATGAGCCAATAGGAGACTCCTCCTCTTCAATGCTATCTGACTTATAATCGATATAGTCACTCTCTATAACATGGCATAGAAATTGGATTGTGGCAATAATGTCCTTGTTATTGATACCTATATTATAGGTGTTTATATTATAAGTACCTTCAATGGTTGTAGAATATCTACTTAAAGCCTTAAGCATATGCTAAAGGTTCACGTGCTCGCATTTTTATGCTCACACATTAGCATCATTGACATTGGCATTTTTAGTCAAACTTAGAGAGTGCAATATAAATGTGAAATGCACAATAATCTATGCAAGTGTTTACAAGTGTTCACAGAATTGTACAATGTGCTTGCAACTATAATCACAACATCACAAACTCTCTCAAATTCAACCTTCTCATTCTCTAAGCTAAGTTACTTCAAGAGAATCTCATAATGTGCAAGCCAAGGGAAACTAGTGGGCTCATCACCTTTTGAAGTCTTTAATCCTTAAAGGACATTGCAAGCCTTGAGGGCATTTTGAAAGTCCAAATCTGAATTTTCACATAGTTCTTAATTTTAAATGATTTTAAGCTTAACTAAGAAAATATAACTCCAATAATCTAATTTTTATTCAATTTTCAATTTTTTCAAAATTATTAAAATTGTAATTTTCATGACACTTTGAAGATAGCCTCTTGAAAGCTCAAAGTACAACACTTTTTTGAACTTTTTCTATTGAATTTCTCTTGGTGTGCACTTCAGAAGTACATCAATTAAATCATCATGTTTCTCACTATGATTTCTATTTTTTTAGAAAATTTCATACTATTTTAAGCATTTTTGTAATTTCTATGATTTTTACAAAGATTTTAAAAAAAAATCATATAAAATGCAATTTGATGTTTTTAATTGTGAAAAATGAGATGAAATTTTAGACATATATTACTACATTTCAAAAATATCAAATTTTAGAAATCTAAATTTTAATATAGAAATCTAATAAAGTTTGTCCTAGCCTAGACATGAAATGTCTTTCAAGAGTTTCAAGGGATTTCCAAATCTAGCTATGAAACCTTTCGAAACCTCAATTCTATGAATTCTAAACTCATATTTGAAGCCATGAGGTAAGTTCTTCAGATTACATTAAATTGTGTTGGTATATGTCACAAATGGAAGAGCTTGGTTTGCCCCAAATTGGCACCTCTTTTACCATTCACCAAATATTGTAAGCTAAAACATGGTATTAGGAGCTTGCCTATAATAAATATTATCTAGCACTATAATGGGGCCCTCTAATATTCCACTAAGAGAGTCACATTCAAAAAAATTGGTTTCCATGCCAACACAATATTATTCATGCCAACAACTACATCATTACTCATGACTAGGAACCATTATTGGTATTCTTACCTTAAAGCCTTGAAATAAAGTCACACAAGTGCAACCATGATTGTTCCTTCAAATAATTTATGTGTCCCTTCACCCTCTATTGCATTATTATATTTAATAAAAATAAAAATATTTGACCTTTGAGAATTGGAGTATTATTTAAGGCACAAATTTATTTATAAATTTATTTTGAGTATTGCATTTTATGCACATATTTTATTGCTAATAATGAGAATGTTTTAGGGAGGCTAATCATGGGTTGCATTTGAATACACCTATTTTCAAAGCAACATCAACACAATCATCAACATTTCACCATGTTTACTTTGAAAATTCATGTAATTTGACCTTTGAGAGTTAAAAAATTATTAAGGTAAAAGTTTATTTATAAATTTGTTTTGTATATACATGCATCTTTATGTATCCTTAGGCTCCATCTTCATTTTCCTCCCTGCCAATTGACCCTCAATATCATTGTTGCATGAAGTATACCAAATAGTGGCTTATGATGATGTTGCCACTCCTTTGTGAGATAATTTTATGTAATATTGGCAAGAGGACATTTTCTTTTCCAAGGACAAAGAGAGAGATTTGATGGTGAGTGGCAAGTGGCTCACTTTCTAACACTTGGATGTTGCATTCAAGGTACTCTATAACATCAAACTACATAGACAAGGCTACAAGTGACATCAATCCTCTATAGATTCTACCAAGTGCCATACTTTCTTGAGCACATGCCTACAATTCATCATCCCTAGTGCCCACTTAGTTCTTGTTGGAGTTGATTGACTCAACCCATGTTGTTGTGGCATAGGCCATACACTATCTACAAATCATGAATGCTGCAGACAAAGCGGTTATATCTTGGCATCAAAGACTAATTGGAAGATTTTTTGTTTGTCCATGACGGGCTCTTGTATGGGTATACCAACGTCATACAATAGCCAAACAGATCCTAATGTGAGTTCTTTGTGATAAAAATTTGCCATGAACATCATGTTTTGCGTTGCCCTAGAGATGTAAGTTTACATTGCCTCAATGATGAGGATAAATGTGTGGAAGTACATCAAAGACATGAAGTTCACATGGTTCCCCAAGGTTGCTCTTGATGACCACTCTTTCTGAGTTACCACATCTATATGAGGACTAAATTTTGGAATTTTTGCCACCAAATTCTCCCTAGCCAAAAAGAGGGCACCAAAACCTTCAATCTAGAATGGACATCACTAATAGTACAAAGAGTAGCGGAGCCCTACTATTTATTGAGAATTTTTTGATATTATGCATTAGAGAGAGATACATAAGATTGAAGCCCATTGTGTACTAGATTAATCACATTCACTTTCTAGCATTCTTGCTTCTTTTTCTAGCTTTGCATACATACAAATCTCCTTCAAATTTCTAGTGTATATATTGATTTGAAATATTACATACATTATGATATTTGAAAAGTATATTGTGACCCAAAAATTCTTTTTGGGGCTAAATATTTCTAGATTCCAACAAAGTTTTGACTCTGTATAAGTCAACAAGGTATGAGGAATTTTTGGAACAAAGAAATTCCAATAATTTAATGAACTTTCAATAAAAAAAATTTAGAGAACACCAAAAAAATTATTATGGACACCATAATAACAGAAAAAATTTGCAAAAATTCATTAGAACTCTTGAAGCCATTCCCCGGGGGAAAAAAATGAGAATTAAAAATAAATAAATTTAAATGGTTGCTGTGAGTCTGTGATTCCGGTAATCAATGTGGTCCACAGTAACTTACATAGCTTGGCTACCGTGCCCCTGTCTTGAGCTTCATTGGCTTTCTCGGTCCACTTCGATTTGCTCTGCGGCTTCTGCGATTGTCCGGGAGCTTGTAATCATTTGACTAACGAATTGATTCTGCGTCGGAGCGCACTGACGGATTATCTGCGTTGTAGACTCGAGTTTTTGCTGTGTCCTGGCGGCCAAAATCACCTTGACAATGAGTTCTTGTATTAACATCTCATTTTTACAAATGTAGCAAATGTGACTCAACCAGGCGTCGTTGCAGCTCTTTCGCCATGGCGATGGCTTCCTCCGACTTTCCTGACTCCACCGACCCCGACATTGACGAGTGTCTCGATCAGGTGACCTTTCCTACGCCCTTCATCTCGATTTCTGGAGTTTCTTGCTTTCTTTCGTTTAGACTCTTACGCGAAACGCCGTCATCTGTCCAGATTTGCTACGTCTTGCATGCGGCTCCGACTCCTACTCCTCGTCAGGCCGGTCGCCCCCCGCGCGCTGCCAATGCCGACCTGACGCATGCCAATACTCTGCCTCCCTGCCTCCCCGATGAGCCTCCTCTTTGCGGCCTCTGGCGGTACAATGCGTTTCATGTCGTCTGGGGACGATTGGAAACGCTCATTCAGGTCTGTTGCGCCTATCTGGTCTCACACTTGCATCGCTAATGCAAAATTTCAATCCATTCGCAATACTTAGTTTGAGTATGATCTATCAAGAATGTTTAGCTAGGGTTTTCAATCTTGCATGCTACGCTTTGTATCTAATTATCGAAGGATATTTTCGTGGATTTTAGCTACGCGCATTTCGAATTCTATTGACTGATTTTATATAGAACTATCATCAATTGCGCTTCAAGTTGATAGTGTACATTAAAATGCTTTTCTGCCTGTCATTAGTCTTTAGAGGACTTATACAATACTAGTTAGGCTTGCATTTGGTTTGAAGCCATTCATTATCTCCCGTGTACAGGTTACTCTTGAGGAGCAGAATGATGCTAGCTTCAAAGAGATCAGTCAATGGGTTTGCAATCGTCAGTTTTTTGAAGCTCAGCAGCAGCTGTATAGGTCTGCCCGCGTTGCATCCCTTGATGCTTTCCAGACTGATACGTCGACGTATGGAGCTCACATTGTAGGTTCTTTCAACAAGAAGCTTCATGCAGCCTTGCTCTTTCTCGGTTAGTTTCTACAATTCCGTTGTCTCTCTGGCATGCGAAGGCGTTGGTTGGTGAAGCATCTTTAATCTCTCGTCGGATTGAAAGGTCGTAATTATTTGTATACTATGAGTGATGAGATTGTCATTAGTAATCCAACTATATGAATCATCTTCTCTTCTGGTCTCCTCATTATTCTTGGTGTGATTTGACCTGCTGTAGGTGGCGCTGATCCATCCGATCATCAGAATACCTTTGATGGACTGTCACTGTATCTTAAATCGCAAAATTGCCATGTTGCTCGTCTGGTTGCCTCTGATTTCCCGAGCAAGTGTCAGGTTGCTGTACCTCTCTACAGCTTACTGCGGCAATTCTTGCAGATCCAGCCCGAGGTGAGCAGAGCTTCATACTTACCTCGCTTGAATCTGAAGTCCAATGAAAGGTCACCGTGATCGGATGTTATATTTGTGACTCTCTGAGTGCATAGGAGAGGGAAGAATGTTTCAACTTGCTGTGTTGTCACTGTTAATATTATTTCAGCCTAATGGGTACATTTTGTGAATTCTCTTCTCATTTTCTGTTTCTGTTTGCTTCCGATTTGTTCGGGTAGAGGTTGAATACATGTTCCAGACAAGTTGATCTTGATCAGATGTTTCTATTCTACCCTCCCTGTTTTGTGAATTTTCAGACAGCAGATATGGAGATTCTTGCTGCTTGGTATTCCGAGACAAAGAACCACGGCCATCCTGTGGTCATTATAGTGGAACATATGGAGCGCTGCAGCGTTACAGCACTTGCTGAGCTTATAATCTTGTTAAGGTGCTGCCGTGGTCTATTGACGTGTGTTATTTTTTCTGACACTAGAGTATTTTTCCCACTTGCGTGATAATAGAACCGAGGAACACATGGAAAGAAAATGTTGTATTACATTGTGAGAAACCCGAAAATATCGTTCCCCTTGTCTAGTAATCAAACAAGTTTCAAATTTCTTTTTTGCAGCGAATGGTCTTCTGAAATACCGATTGTTCTCATTTTGGGTGTTGCGACGACGGCCGACGTCTTGCAAAGATTTCTGCCGTCCAATGCACTATCTCGACTAGTGCCATGTGCTTTCACTCTGAAGTCTCCTCTCGAGAGACTAGAGTCTGTGGTTCGAGCAGTGCTGGTTGATTCGTTTTGTGCTTTTGAAGTCAGCCACATGGTTTTCAAACACATGCACATGCATTTCTTAAGGCACGACCTCACCGTCACATCCTTCATCATGTCCCTCAAGGTAGGTAATCTGATTGTTAGATGCATTGAGTTTTTGCTTTTCACAATCAATGTGGTATCCGCCTTATCACAGACCCGTATAATCGAGCTACCTCAGGAATGCTATATTAGAGCTTGGGGTGCTTTGGGTGTTGTTCTGGCAATCCTCTTTGTTAGAAAAATTCGGACTCGTCCTTGCTCATAACTTGAATTCATATTACGTTACAAGGTTGTACCTGATGGGTCTGTCTGTTTGCAACTGGCATAAGTGCAGGTAGCATGCATGGAGCATTTCTGCAGTGAACCCTTGAGTTTCGTGAGCCAGTGGCTTTTGAGAAGCTCGTCTCAGGTGCTTTAGACACCAGATCCTTTCAATGAACTTCACGTAGTTGAGGGAGAGAACACAAGGAATCTCTGTTATCTTCTATTAACTTTGAATTTTGGAAATGATTATCGACCTCTTCCTGTTTACTTAGTTGTGAAATTTGATGTAATGCAGGTTGACTTGGAAAAGCAATGTGCCGCTTTGCCGGTTGAATTCCTGGAATATGCGGCAAGACTTCCATCTGCTCAAAGGTTTGTGATGATCGGAGAACCTTGACCATTGAGAAGTTTGGGTAAATTGATTCTTAAAGTCTCTGATCATTGATGCTGAGAAGCGATTGGATTCATGAATGATGTGTCCTTACTGCCATCACTAACCTGGTAGAGCCGAAATTGATGATTTCTTGGTGACTGAAAAGGCACCTTAACTGCAGTTCCTTTCTGCGTGATGTCTTTCACATACGAAGCTATTTTTGTCAGTGACTTGAGGTTGAGAGCTAACTGATTGATGACGCTTTGACTTTTCAGCGCAGATGTTGGCCTTGAAAATATGAGCAATCAGATTGCAAGTGGTCTCTGGCGCTTCAGAGAGCAGAAGCAGCTGTGGACTGTTGCTCTCTTGGTATGTACTTCATTGTTATAGCATTATTGTGGCCCTCGAAACTGTTTTGCATAGACTCGTTGTTGTGTCCTTTTTCTTTATGTTTGGGAATTTCTGTCTTTGCAGTAGTCCGTTGTCCGCTCCAAGAGTCTTCGGTTTTCCCATATTCCTGCTACAAAAGTGTTTTTTCGTCCACTTTACTTACAAAATATTTCCAGAAATTTCATTCCTACTTTCTGGTTGGTAGCTTAGATCTAACATATAGCGTTCTTGAGCTTTCTGTCTAACATCTTTTAGACATTGGGCATGATCGTTGCTTACGAGGCTGCATTCCCAAGCTAGAGTATGATCAAGCAATCTCTGATGGAAATCATGGTTAACTGCTGCTCCACTTTGCTCTTGATGTTGCTGGGGTATACTGATGTAACTATTGCCAAGCCCAATCTGTTCACATCTTGATGTTCTGCATTTGCAGTGTCTAGTGGAAGTAGGGAAGCAGGTAGGTTTTGGATTTTTAGAACTCTTCGGCCAGGCCCTATGTCCTGCGAAGAGACAGCTGGAATCCACAGCTGAGTTAAATAGTGCACAACAACCGAGCAATCGTGTACTCAGCTCGGGATGGCTTAGTCTTGTCACCAAGATAAGGTAATTCTCATTAACATTTTTATCATCAACCTGAGGTAGTTTGCATGCGGATGTCAGTATGTAGATGTTGTTTGCTACAAAGTGTTCTTTAGGTATGCCAGGACGTATAGTTGACGCTTATTTGTTGAGTCATTAATAACATCGCTTTCATCTGTAGTTTAAGCTAATCAGTCTGCTGAAAAGTATCTATGGATATTTAGATTCTGGATGGTGTAGCTTGCACACTGTTTCTTCGATGTTCTCTCTTGGTTTTCGTTAGCTTCTACTCTAGTTTTGTCTCTATCGGCAAGGTTTTGAAACTTTCAAGTGTTAAAGGTACTTTATTTGCTGAATATCATGTAATTTTTACTAACAAGGGGTTTCTGCGCTGTTTGATGAGCAGAGAGCAGTCGCCATCAGTCCTAAAGAGCATCCTAGAAGAATGGAAACGGTTAACTTCAGCGCTCAATGAGGTATTAAATTCGCACTTCCCTTTACTTCTGTCCAATTGGAAAATACCATGAGGTTTATGAAGTTGCTTGCTCACAGCAAAATGAATCTATACCTTAATGAAACTGTGGTGAAAACGATCTGATGAACTATCGTCCTCATTCTTCAGTCATTTGTGAGGTTGCCTCCTTGGCAAACCTGGTTACTATTAGGTTTCATTTATGGGTGTTAAATCAAAGACCTTTATGATTAAGTACTAGTTCGCTGCATTTCTGGATATCTCTTATTCTTCGAGTTTGCTAGGACTGTCTATTTCTTACTAGAATTTCTTTCAATATTCAGTTGCATGCAGATGTTTGCGCAGTGTACACTACGTTTCTGAGTCGGGATAGCCTGAACCTCCAAAGCACTTCGTGTGGCAGACTCGAAACAATGGCATCTGCTTCAATCAGCCCGAGTTGCACAAATTATCTTGATACTACTAAGAGTCCTCTTTCCCGACCATCTTCTGAATCCTTGATAAAGCAAACCTCCCCAAGTGATTCGCACTGTAGGCCTATGGAGTGCACACCAGAAGGTGCTCAAATGGCTTCTCCGCAGGGATTAAGAACCCCGTCAAAGAGCTCAGGTACGTCCTGTCTGAATGAAAGCCCACGACGATCATCCAGCAAGTTGACGCCAGCAAAGAGGTTGATTACGGATTCCGGTTTACTTGACAGTGTAAGCGGTGCCTCATTGAGACTTCTGAAATCTACAAAAACAGGAGATCCACCTATTAATGCTCAAGGAAGTCCACGTCGCCCTAGCACGAGAAGCTTAGCTCCGGACTTGAATGCTGCAGCAGTTGTCATTAACGGAGAGAGTCCAAGGAAACTCCCGAGGTCTCCTGCAAAGAGTCCAAGGAAACCTCCGAAGTCCCCTGCGGAGAGCCCAAGAAAACTCCCAAAGTCTCCTGCGAAGAGTCCAAGAAAACTTCTGAAGTCTCCTGCAAAGACCTCTGCCGAGGTTAGTGTAGGGCAAAGTCCTCGGAGGACACTCTTGAAGTCCCCAGAAAAGAAATCGATAGAGTCAGAAGGCCGGCAGAGTCAACAAGCAATGAGCCGTTCAGAGCTCCGAAGGTAAGGAGAGACTGGTCAGAAAATTGGTCTAAATCTTCCTTGCTGGGCTTTGAAATATATTTATCCTTGATTTGGAAAGTACAGCTGAAATATGCACTGGTGATCGTACTGCTTATGATTCAAAAATTTACTTACTTTTAAGGGCCAGATCGCAATGCTCTATTTTACTTTATAAGAGCCTGGCAACGACTTGTGATTATCTTCATAAATTATTTTAGTTCGTTTCTCGTAAATCTGTCATGACTAGAACTCTTTGGTTTTCAGGTTGGCATCCCAATATTCAGGAGGGGTTGCAAGGGTCCGAGATCACCCATTAAACGAGCTTGTTGCCGACCTGTTTCAACGCATTATTCTGTGCGTATGGTTGTTCATCATTCTGTTTATTGTTCGACCTCTCTGTTTTTCACTGATTCCATTTTATTTTTCGCTGACCTTACGATACCCAAAGTGGGGTCATTGTTATAATTCCGGAACATCCTGTTGATTTGATCGTAACTTTGGAGTACATCACAATACTCAGAATGACCCTTCATGCTGTCTGTTGAACTAATGGACTGTAAAGTTGAAAATGCAGAAAGTACTTGGTACCAACTGAGGATTTGCCGTTGCATGAAATTATCTGCTTCAGAAACGTCTCGTCATTGCAGCAGGTTGTAAACTCAGCTCCAAGTTAAACTTGGGCAGGTGCTACCAAGTCTGTGACCGTTTGGTAAATGAAATATAATCATTTTAGATGCATTTGGTAGTGCCCTAGTGAATACGTGTGCGATTTTCCTTTCTCGCAATTGATAATGAGGCCTTATTGAGCTGAACTCAACTTCCATATTTTCATTTCCAGGCTATGACAGGAGCAACGCGTCAGAAGGTGCAACTGGACTTGCTGGGTTCCCAGCTGCGTTTGCAATGTGAATGCTGCCATCCTGACGGTTCATTGTCAAACTCAATGCACGACACGTGTCTTGCGTACGTTCCTCTTCCTGAACTTCATCAATCCACCTGTCGAATTGCTTACCGACTGATATAAGGCCATTAGAACCGAGAGTGTTTGGCCTGCCTTTGGAAGGCATGTTGGAGAGATTGCATTCTTGTCATTGTATCTACAACAATACCTTGTTATTAATTACCAATCTGACGGGCTCAGTGCTTGTGCAGGCATCATCTGAGTCAGGAACATAACGAGCTCATCAATGTGCACGATTGGTACCAATCATTTTCAAGCATTTGTTGTCCAGCGAAAGCTTCTGCCGGGAAGAAAGGAAAGGGGAAAAAGTCTGAGGGCTCTGTTGTCGACCCAGTTACTATACAGTATCCTTTCCTACTGAACAGTTTGACTTCCCTTCAATTCCGTGAGTGATTCAATATTGAATCATGATCATCGTCTGTTTTCTGTTTTGTTTTGATTTACTGGGCGATTGCTTTATGCTCTTCGTATTATGTTAAAAGTTAAGTGTGATTGTTATTGACGAACCCACATAAAATTGTTGAGCTTGACTCCCAGATGCAGAGCCCGTTTCACAAAGGCAGCGACAGAACTCCAAATAGCTGGACTCCTCCGCATGCCAAAGAAAGGACGTCCAGATTTTGCTCAGAGAGTTTGCCTCAACTGATGATTCATTCCTTCTTTGTACGCATTCAAGAGTATTAGTTTAGTTCATTGAGGAAAAATTCCTGAACAAACGTTTCTATTGGAAATTCAGTCCCTTCCGAGTTGCATTTTGGTGTCCATAGTTTTGTGACGTAAATTGGTGGAATCCGGCCTTTTCTGGAAAGACTATTGCTGGAATTTTATGAAACGAGTTTCTTTTCCTTCGGCAATGTTGATAGCTGGTGGTTGCGCGATTTAATGGGGTCTACATTGTGGAACTGATTTTATAATTCAATGCGACCTCTTCGTCTTGAACATGAATTCCACTGTTGGAGAATTTCTTGGTTCATGTGATTAATTACCACACCTTGAGAACTACTCCCTATGTCCCACTGAAAACCTTCAAATGAGGCACAATTTTTGTCCCACTAAAAAACTACGTTTATTAAATTCTACCGTTAAGTAAGTGGTCGCAATGTTGAACGACCTCGTGGGGGCAACGGCAAGTGAGCATTCTTCATGCCTAGTAAGCTTGGCCTTGCCAATATGAGGCACTTGTACTTGTTGCTTCTTAAGACAATAATGTTGAAGATGAATTTAGTGTCTACTTGGGCATTGTGAAGATTTGTTCATGAAGTTGACTAGGTTTTTTTGTTGGAGGTATTTAGGTTGGGGAACACATTTGTAGAATCCTATTGTTGCCACTAACCTTTAAATCATCTAGAATGATTCAATTGGTAACATTCATGAATTATGTTCAAATATGATACTTTTCACATGGATTTTGGGTGCCTTAACAACAATGCCTAAATTGGAGATTTTGCATAGATCTAAGGGATGGGATACTAGTTCTTGAATGCATGTATTGTTGGTACAATGATTAAAAATATAGTGAATCACTCATAAAGAAGATTTTTTGAGGTTTTTAGCGGGACATAGGGAGTACAAAATAAGGTATTCATATTGCAAATCCTTGAATTTATTGGAGGTACAAAAATTTATAGAATATTCATATAGATTATGAAAATTACCATTTGTTTTGTAAAATTCGTAATGTCAATTATTTGTATACATGTGTTCATATTAATTTGTGTTAATTCCACCCCATAGTATGTAGAATTGCTTGACGTTTCTAGTGACTCCTAGAAGGATGGACCCTATGACCATGTAATGTCTCTCTATTTTGTAACTATGTTTAAGAGAGAAAAGATTTATTTTAATTTTTCAGAGACGAAATTGCATGTCTTCTGTAAGTTAAAAAATTTTCAGATTTATTGCTGATGATTTCAAATTAGTATGATTTTTTTAAGAAAAAGTGAAGAAAATTCATATTTAATTCAAAACTAGCTCAAAAAATCTGAAAATTTCTCTATGGGTGTATATTATAGTTATGAATGTTACAGTGCTAAAAAAATTTCCATGTCCTAAAAATTTAAAATCATTAGACTGTGATAATAGGCCCAATGTCCAAATCACATTACAATGTTCAGATTTGAGAAATTTTTAAATTTCAAATTGGAGAAGAAACTAGAGTTAATAAGTATCATTTTGTTTGTTGGGCTCTAATTCCAAAAAAATCATTTACGTGGCTAAAATTCAAATGAAGATCAAGGAGGTAGAAGTTTCCTAAATATACTAAAGGGGCATCTTTTGTGATATGTAGCATACACTTGGTTCATTTCTAGCGAGTTCTTGGACACCCTAATAAGGTTTTTTTGTATGTTTTAACAAAGAGAATCTTCTCTAACAACCAAAAAAACTCAGTGAAAACTTGTTTTGCATCCTCTACCAAACTTGTTTTGTCATCTATAAGCTCAATTCAAGATCCTCAAGCATTTCGAGGTCAAGAGCATTTCTCCCTTATTTCTAGTTTACTATACATCTTTGGAAAGAAATAGGTTTGTCTCTTGTCTATTCTTATCAATAGCATACTACCTCCCACTATGAACTACATTAGAATTTCATAGATAATGTGACTACACCTAACTATGACCCCTTCTTTAAGACTAACCTCTAGGTATTCTTGCCTAAAATATATTTCCACTAAAGTAACTACACCTAATTGTATTCAAATAAGCAATTTAGCATTGTCCCTATCACTGATTTGCCAAATTCTTTGTTGAATCTTTTTGACCTTATTGGAAGTCAAAGGACTATTCTAGATTCCCTTCTTATGCATTTTTGGACACCGAATGAATAAACCATTAATTTTTAGACTAGTAAAAATAGGTGCTCACAAAAGAAACTCTAGGCTCGTCATAATATAGGCAATGCCTTTTAGGCAAGAATCCACCAGATCAGTCTTAGAAAGGGATCAAAATCCAATGCAATCATTTATTTATGAGAGGCTACAATTACTTTTAGGTTTCAAATGGTTGATACTTTGAAAATTCACAGTTTATTCATATTGGGTGTCTAGAAAATGTATTTCAACTTCCACCAAGTTCAACAATTTAATAAGAACAATGCTCAATTGTTTACTCAAACATAATCAAATGTAGGACCCTTACTAATAAAAATTACAACTCAATAAATTCAACACTAGCCTCCAAAGATCTCTATGTCATACTTTTCAATAGTGAGGAGGGGGATTCATATACAAATGAACAATCATTGGTTAAAGTCGAAAGTGTAAAGTAACGACAGCTAATTTCGACCCCTTTCAAAACCCTAATTTCAAAACCCTAAACTCCTTAACATGCTAGGCTGATGTCAGTTTACAGTACAAGACTGTGACCCCTTTCGAAACCCTAGTTTCAAAACCCTAAGTTCCTTAACATGCTAGACTGATGTCAGTTTACAGTACAAGACTGACCATTGTAGATCCACTTTCTAGCAATTTGGGGGACCTAAGTTAGGGATCCACTTCCTATTTCTTCGTCTGTTATTTCTCTACATTTTAAAACAAAACAATTGATTCCTCCTTAACCCTCCAACGGTCAGATCAGAAAGCTTGTCCACAACAGGGTGGCGTACTTTAGTTACCTTACAACAGTTCGCCAGTGTATCAGTACAAGGGCACATGCAGGAAACCATACATATCACCAGTAAGGCAATGCATACTCTACCGAAGAAAGAAAAAAACGAGGACTCACAAGAGCAGATCTGTCCCAAGGACAAGCAGCTAACGTAAACATCAAATCAGATACTCTAAGCTTTATCGGAAAGGAAAAGGGTGTTGATTTCACTCATCCAGGAACCAAACCGGCACTTTGGGGGATACACTTCAGTTTCGCGAGAAAAGTGTCGAAGGAAGTGTCTCAGCAACACCCTTTTTCGGTTGTGATATATTAAGTACCCCACCTATCTTCGAGTGAACTAATGCTGATGCATCTCAGCCATGTGTTCAGATGAAACATTGAACTCAAGTGCCAAGACATTACACTTGCCTTGACACCGACAAAATATGACACCGACGTAAGCCAATTCTACAAATAAATTAAAATATTTTCATTGATGTAATGATAGTTTTCAGATGCGGAGCTCCGCCACAAACATCATGTCAGCAAGTAACGCCGCATGAACAACGCTGGGCTGCGGTATCTGCCAATACCTTGTTGAGCAATTCTAAGAAATGGAAGCAAGCCAGAACTTTCGTCTGCAGTGCGAGAACATTGAAAAACAAGTCCCATACTAAACTAACTGGGATCCCTGATAAGAGTAAAATAAACTAATGTAGTTCATGGAACTATTTAATGCTAGGCCTGCCACTAAACTACTGATGTCCGCAATCTGGTCACAACTGACAACGCTCCAAGTGCAAGTTTCCAGCGAATGAAGCTCCGACTTGGAAGACCTGGTTAGGGTTGGTAATACAAACTAGCCGAACTAGCCTTGGCAAATATACCAGAAGGATATGGCAACGTGCAGAAGCACAACACACCTGGTCCAGGACCGGGGTTGGCTTATCAAGCAAAACTACGAAGCATATCAGCAAAAATATTCGTGCCTACAGAAAGTCTAACGCACAAAGCCTAAGTCACAGAAACTTGCAAGGGGTCGACGGCAATCCAACACGCCAATTGCAAGCTCTGAACTTGACTGGGGTCGACTAATATATCCACCAACACGCCAAGTTCAAGTTGAAGAACTTGACCGGGGTCGGCTGATTGATAGAATACAAATTACCTCAATGAATTTTGGCATACTTAAGAGGCTGGTTAAGCATTCGCATGTCGGGGCCTAAGTGACCCATGCTGTTCACTCGAACCATTCCTGAGGAAGAACGTCCAGAAGAAACGCCGGTGACCATCGTGGTCCGTGGTAATGAAAGGTGGTGAGCCAAATGGCGTTCCTGAGAGGGGACCGGCGCAGGGAGGTACATGTCGATATTCCCGGCCATCAAACCCGTGTTCATGTTCCGCGACATATCGCAAGAAGGTGAAGATGACATAGACACACGAGGAATGTCGAGTGTGTCCAATGCTGGAGGCGGATGCCTCCACTGAGGAAGAGGGCCAGCGACCAGGAGTGTCTGTAGAAGCGGCCCAGCTTGCATGACTGCTTGCAGAAGCTTGCCTTTTTCTGGGAGGGTCTTCAACATCACCTGCAAATCAGATTCGGGGGGCTCTGGAAGGTGCACAGGTCGTGAGTTGAGATGCATGGGGCTAGATACGCCGAGGCTCTGGAACCGGTCGAGAGGACTGAGAAGAGACGCCACCGCTGAGCCGCCGTGAAGGTTTAACCCAAGGCCGTTGGATAAGGGTGGTGAGCACATGCCCGGGGAAGAGTAGGGTGAATTCTCTCCAGGAACTGCTTGCCAAGCGGGGTGCTGCATAACTGACATTGTGACGCACGGTGACTCTCGGCGCTGCACGAAGGACCGGGTCGAAGGCGAGTCTCGGTGCTGCATGACGGTCGGGGAGTCTCGGTGATGATGATGCAGAACTGACATTGCTGTTGGAGAATCGCGGTGGTTCAAGCCGGACATCGCCAATGGAGTTTCTCGATGACGACGCACTGATAAGCCCGATGGAGAATCTTGATGCTGAATGACGGTAGACCGACTGGGCGAGTCGCAGTTGCGCTTGACAGAAATCGGTGGCAAGGACTTTTGGACAACCTGCTGATGAAGAGACGACTGCTGCTTGTGTTCGTTTTGCACATGCGAAAGTAGACGCTCCGACTCCTGCTCCAGCTGACCCTCCGAACTCTGCCGAATGATGTTGTTCATGTTATATTGATGCTGATGGTGACCGTTCTGCTCCAGTTGAGATAACTCCATTTGATGCAGATCCGAAGACGATGATACGTGGTGAAGCTCCGACATTCCATTCATGGAGTGATGATTCTCCGGGGAATGCATACGAGACAAAGGGTGTAAGCTTGAATGCGATTCTGGAGACTGGGCGTTCAGGTGGCTCATTACTTGAACGGAGTCATCCAATTGCTCCATGTGATCGTCATGTCGAATGCCCTGGGACTGTAGAGGAGAAAGGTGGTGCCCGTCCTCCATATGCTGGTCCTGATGCCCCATTTCAGCCTGCGGGGATGTAAGAGAATGTTCCTGAAGCTCCAAATGCTTCTGAAGCTCTTCAAGGATCTGTAGCTGTTGCTTCTGCTGTAAATCCGCCTCCGCTGCTGCATTCGATGTGTTGTCGATGAGGCCAGAGCCGTTCCTGCTTGGAGATCGAGATAGTCGTCCCTGGAGTTGCATGCACTGCTCCCGCGCTTCATCTCGCTCTCGCGTGGTCTTCCGTAAGAGCTCCTCCAGATGTCGAACCCGCGCTTCGTGCAGCTTTCCTTGAGCGCTCGCCGCGTCTCGCGCAGATTCAAGCTCGACAGTTGCGCACATCAACAAGTGCCTCAAATCCTCCGCAGACTGCATTGGGACAATTAAGTTCAAGATTTCACATACGACACCTCCAACAAAATGACCGACACAAACAAAAAAACTCTAAAACTCCACCATTACGGCATCAGACAAAAACAAGAGCACGACATTTTGCAAATTTACCGAAATCATATGAAAAACAAGAACCAGAAAACAGATATTCCAGGCACACATGTCTACCTCCATCGACGCCGGGGCAAGATCAGGACTCAGCATGGAAGAGTTGCAGATGCCGACTTCGGCATGATGAAACAGCGAACCCGATTCATCCATACCGCTGCTCAATGGCATAAGTGAACCGTCCATGTACGGATCCACCTCATGTATTCTCTTTCGGGATCTGAAATCACACATACTTCTGGAGCACACACACTATTCCTTCACAATACTCTGCAACAGGAGAGGCTCGAAGACGTACGCTATGAAAGTCGTCTAAACTCGTGTCACCTGCACACAATACCACAAACACCATGAAAACCGAGCCTCCAAACCACGAACGCATTCGCTAACCATTCAGAAGCCACACAAAAAAACAAAACAGAAAGTCCAAACCAACCAGAGTCAAAGTCAGCAAAGATCTCTAAAAAAGAAAAAACACAAAACAACGAACACCTCCTCTGCGTGGCCAAACTCACCGACAGTAAAAGCTTAAACACAGCCAAGAAGTGCAAATCTTAGCAAATCTTAATGCTCCCGATAATGAAACACATCTTCATGCAAAGCATGATCTCCCTTCACAGAGACTAAAAAGACTAAAAACGAGACTGCAACACTTAACGCACACAGATACTCCAAAGCGCCAACAAAAACACGAACGACTCTGGAAACCAGACACAGAAACCGCAGGGAAAGCTCGGGGAATAAGTGACAGAGTGCGCAAAGCACGAAAAAGAGAGGCCAGTAGTGTACTCACATGGCCAGCACAAGCCGAAAGAAATGTGAAACTCCAGCAGCGCCAAGTTGCGGAGAAGAAAGGGAAAGAGAAGAGATGAAGTCAAGTTGCGGAGAAGCGCACAACTTGTTGTGGTTGCGGAGCTTGACCAACAATTTTTTTCAGGACAGACCCCGCCTCTCCTCTCGTGTTGCTGTCTGTCCTCGAGAGTCTGCACCTTGGCTCGATGAGTGCATCGTAAGGGAGAAAGAGAGAAGAAGGGGCCCGCGTGTTGTGGGCCGCTGGATCTGCGACGAGGGCGGATCGCCGTTAATCGGTGGCAGCGCTCCCGATGCAAGCGGGGGCGGGGCGGGGGAGGCGGGGCCGGGGATGCGGCCGCTGGCGGGGACGGTCCCGCCCTGCCTTCCTTTTCTTTCTTTTCAACTGACTTTCGTTTCTAGCTAGAGTGCCTCTAAAAATTTGGGGATGGCTTTTTGACAAACAATGGGAAAAAGTATTCTTCCCTTGTAAAAAAATTTATAATCACATGTAAGGTCATTTCGTAACGCACTACACTAATAATGATATTTAGTGTTATGTTACTAATAGTGTTACCTGAGCTTTTACTACACCTACTCTAAATTTCAATTGGTTTGCATTTAGTGTTGTGTTCACAACCCTTTAATTCATATATTTAGATTTATATTTTTTTCATGACAATTTGATGAAATAATATGTAACACTAAATGTAATTTTGTAAAAAATTTATATCCAATAGTTGACAAATAGTGTCTATGTTGACATTTAGTGTTAACAACACTAGAAGAATTGTTGACATTTAGTGTTGTGCTTCGTAATTAGTGTTGCAAACACTAAATATCATTATTAGTGTAGTGTGCCCTATGTCTTTGCCACAGCCAAAACCAAGTGAAAGTAATTTTCTAATTTTTTGATTCATAAAAACTTCAAAATTCAATCATTTTCACACCGTATGTCCAAACAACACGAAACAAAGCCCATGCACCCCCTCCTCGCCCAGGGTTTTCCAACGGTACCAAGAACTCTAGAAGATGGTGTTTGTGACACAAAAAACATTTAACCCTATTGAAAAACAAAGTTTGTCCTAATTTTCAATTTCAATTTCTTACAAATTACAACAAATTTTCAACAATTCGGCTATCAATTAACCTTGGCTAAGTGATTGTATTTTTTTTCCAAACCTATTTTTACATACTTATTGATAAATCAAGAAAAAAATGGTGGGAAGTTGGGCAAAGTTTTAACCACCACCCCAATATGCTTGATGTTATTCAATTGGGTTGATTGTTCCTAAAAATCAAAAGACAAAGGTAGAATATTATGTTTGTGCTAGGAGTGGATAAGTCAACTAATAGATATGCTAACTAAGCGACACTAACTTTTGGAGATTTTGAGCCTCTAGATTTGACCCTTGAGTGCTCCAAACCTAGCCTCCCCAAATGGAAAGATTGTCATGTTTGACTATCACAATCTTTTCAACTATATGATGAAATCATTTATCCATTTCCCCACAACTTCGGGCATGTCTCCACTATCAATCAATATGGTCAACTTTTGTGGATCTCATTTTGGATGACAATTTGATTGAAATGAATTCAATAAAGTCTAGATTTTGGTAAACAAGCATTGGGCACTTAGGGGTTAATTGATCAGAATATTAAAAGATTGATGGCTACTCGTCGTGATTTGATACATGTTACATGAATGAAGTTGGGTACAAGTGTGAGGGTTTGAATTTTCCAAGGACAATGTCAAAATCAGCTTTGACTCACTATTGAATGGTAATATGTGTCTAGAAAGACTTCATAGTATTGTCTCAAAAATTTATTGGATTTAGAATCCAAGTGAAGAAGGTTTTTGCATTGATTGAAGCTACCTATTGAGTAGTTTGAATAGGGCCTTACTCAAAAATTGAACTAATGCTACATGGATACAATTAGTAGTAGTACAGTTGCTTGTTTATAATATTGTTGAATATTATTATGTGGTGAGGATGACTTCATATTATTAGATCATAAATTTATTGGCTTTGGAAACAAGGGGTGAAGGTTTAGTATTGACAAAAAGATTCTTGAAAGTGAACCAATGTTATATAGATAGTGTCACTTGTAGAATAGCCGCTTGTTTATAAATAATATGGCATTAGAATATCTTATAATTTGTAATGAATTCGTTTTGCATTCCTTTTTGTATTGCATCTTTTTTATATTGAAGATAATTAAAATCTTTTGATTTTGCATAGGAAGTTAAAGCAAACCAAGTGGAATGGGGTTGAGTGTTGGAGTCAAATTCTTAGTCCTTATTAACGAAGGCATCCTTTTTTTATAGTTCTTGTATGTCTAAATTAAGAAGGAAATGTAAGTAACCATATTTTAATAATTTGGATAAAATAAGAGTGTGTCGTCACATACTTTGTCACAACCATATTGACAATGCTATTAACTTCACAGTAAGAGATACGCATCAAGATCAAATTAAAATATATTTGAATGCAACTTCTATGTATAAAACCAAATGTCTTTTACTGTTCTTAAACATACTAAAAATAAGAGAAATGGTTGTCTTTCAAAATATTTACAACACCATTCCAATGTGTTGTGATAAATTTAGTTCCAACCTAATTCACTTCTTTTCTTGTTTAGTTTTAACTTAATTGTAAATCTCATCCATATATCTTATACGAGTAATAATTATAGTAATATTTTTTTTATTTAATAATATTTAAAAAATAAATAAGAATTATACATGCTTGAAGGAATTTGTGTAGCTTTTCAATTAATATCCCTAAACTTCTCACCATGACAATTTTGCATGATTAATTAATGCAATTTTTTCTTAGCATCCAAACTTCATCTTCTATGAAGTAATCTTTTTTTTATAAATTTTATAGATTTTTGACATTCATGAAGTAGAGTTTTTTATAACTCCTAAGTCTACATGTTATATATTTAAGAGAGTGCTATTTTATAATATCCAAAAATTATTACATATCACTAGAAGAAAACAACCTCCATTTCAACGAAAACAACCCAACACAAAATGTAGTTTTTTGCCCCCAAACGCAGAAACTGCATTTTGTGTTGGGTTGTTTTCGTTGAAATGGAGGTTGTTTTCTTCTAGTGTATTTAATCAAATAAATTGAAATTTTTTAACATAATTGCAACATTCAAAATTGATATTTTATGTGGGTTTCATTTTTTCCATCATATTTGAAAGTGAAAATGTACAAATGATAAAACATAGCCTCTTCAACCAAAATGTTCCATTTCAACTTTGAGCTTATAGATGTTTACTCCATAAATTTCCTCTAATACCCCCCTATCCACTCAAAAGAGAACCCTTGGAAACCCCTATCCTAGAATGACTTTTTTACACCCCCACAAATATATGATATATATTGATATGTTGATACAAATATGCATATAGTAATAGAAATACACACAAGCATGGGCACAAATACAAACATTTCATATGAATATGGGTTTCATAGAATATATATAGATATTGGCATTTGTATATGACATATAGCTAGATATGGCATATTGTTGTATATTCCATATCAATTGTTATCACATATTCATTTACGAAAAATATATGACATGGGGGGAATGAAAAAATGAATATAAAATTTTTATTTTTATTTTTTGGTTGGGAGAAGTAATAAAAACTTAATTAATTCAATTTTTGGGGGAGAGGTCTAGCCTTTGGTGTAAATTTTAAATGACTATCCACTCAAAAGGAACAACCTACACCTATATCTATGATTGCCGACAATGTATTCAAAGTTTCATTTGTCAAACTACTCCCCTCCTCACTAAATTGAAGTATCCTCTACAGACACATGTCCTTAACCCTTGAAGGACATTTTCTGCCCCTCAAGCCTTTTGTCCAAGGAATAACAAGGATTGTAGAAGCTACCATGAGTGTCTCTTTTAAAAAAATTCCTTGTTTTTCCCCTTCTTCCTAAAGGCATCAAATGTGGTTGAACTACTTTGAATTTTTCATCGCCTTTGGAAAGTCACTCTAGATTGGTAAATGCTTAGATGGAAGACACTTCTTTGCAAGGTTGCCTAAGAGAGAAAACAAAATAGAGTTTAAAGCAGCATAGTGCACAAAGCTATTTGTTGCAAGCTTCATTTTTAGCTTGTCTTCAAGGCTGGCTAATAAAAAAAATAGTAGGAAATAATTCATAGCAAAATATTCAATAAAAAATCAATTAAGAGTTTTATTCAGAGCTAAATTGAAACCTTCTTAGCGCAACTTTATTTCCCGCTTGGTTTTTTCACTCGACAAAGAATCTGGTTCTCCTACTTGCCCGCCTTTGAAACACTATGGCAAATTCCTTAGGCTTCCCTTTGAGGATCAAAAATTTCTTTTAAGGGTTAGATGCTTTTCTTCAACCTTTAAATGTCCTCACCCCTTGATGGAGATCTACATTCTCTAGTGCATGGTTCATGACAAGTTGATTGGACTAAGCTATTTCACAACTGATATTTTTTAATTATATCATTTTATTATATATATTGGATGTGGGCCTTAAAAAATTCACTCAAATGAAACTCATTTAACCCCTAAATGTATTTCACTATGTTTTCACCAAAAACACTCCAAAACTACCATTTCTAGTACAAGTACCAAATTTTAGAAAAAAATACATTTTAGGGCAGATGTAACCATAGGATTTTGTAGTAGATTGGTTTGAGAAGATGTGGAAAATTTTTTAGGAATTTCCACTGTGCAGATTGCAAGACACTAGTATTTGAATTGATGAAAATCCTATTTTTGGCACTACAAAAAAAAGGAGCAGTTGCACTTCACAAGGTCACATTTATATGAAAAAATGTTGAAAATGGTGGTGCTTCTTTGGATTCATTCTTCAAGGCAAGTTGACTACAAGCTTGAAAAATTTCAAATCATTTGAAATTGTACAACATATAGAAAAAATTGTAAGTAGAAAGAAGTAGAGAATGATTCAAAATACAAAATTGTCAACAATTTATTTATGGAATTGAAAAATGCCAATCCAAAGGGTTGTAATGAACAATCTACACCTAATGTTTTAATTTTTTTCCAAAAATATTGAAAATTGAGTAAACAAAGGACTTCAAAGTTTATTTTAAAGTAGAGATTCCATAACTACCCACAACTACCTCCAAACTAAAACTCCTCATAACTTTCATCTCATTGATCAAAATGGAATGATTCAAAGCTTTCCACATATATAAAAATCTTAAAAACCAACTTCAAATTTTTATTTCTAAAAAGAGGATTTTTAAATAATTTTTTTGAGCTGCCCAAGCTGTGTGAAAGTTTCAAAGAAAAAAAATAAAAACTCCATTCGTAGGGAGTTGCCCAAAATTGCTATATTGCCAAAAAAACGTAGTTTGGGCATTTAGGAGTTATTTGAATATTGAAAAATTTTCCAAAGAAGATGTTTATCTCTAGAATTCATAAATGTTCTACACTCATGTATATTTCCATTTTTGCAAACCCATTAGACACATACACTAGTAGGATACCATTTTTTAACTTTCAATTTGATTTATATATAAAAATTCAATAAAAATTTCATTTTCAATACTTATCCCTGCCTTCCACATCACCCTTCCTCTTAGATAAGCAATCATCATAAGAAATTCCCAATACATGGATAATATAAATGAGCTACATAGCAGATAGAATTCACAGCTAGTTTATCATCTCATGCCTCTCAAATTCAAAGATTGGCCATATTTTTTTATCATTCTGAAAATTTTAAATTATTATTATTTTTAAATACATGCTCCCAAGTATCAAATAAAGTAAGGTGTGCTAAACTACCCCTATTCTACAAAAATATGACCTCTAACACAATGATACATATCAAAGTTTTCAATGTATCCACAATATATCCACTAAAAAGTACTTCAAACCTTCAAACCGTACCTTCAAATGGACGATTCAAAGTACACTCCGCACCCCACCTTCAAAAATCCACAACTTATTCATATAAGAATCCAAAATTCATGAATCGATGTGCATGAAGGTGGGCCCCCTAATCCACAACCAACCCTAAATTGCCATCCTCACTCCATCTCCCCAAATCAATTATGTACCTCTATGGAAGAAACTATTTTAGAATCAAACTTTGTTCCTTCATAGCTTTTGCATACAATATCCAATTGTCGCGTTCTACGGTGTGTTGGAACCTCCTTTCAAAGTCCAACAAGAAAAATCAATGAAATTTTTTGACAAGTCTAATAGTAGTAACTAGGCACAGAAGCAAAAGTGGTGGTTGGTTGGTAGGTACCCAATTTAGATACACCTTCTCCTTTCTCTTTCTATAACAATTCCCCCTGTCCAAAAAAATCAGTTTTAATGTATTCACCCCTTTCTACATCAATCCAAACCAATGCATTCAAGGACACTTTATGACCCCCTACCCCCCAACCCGAGGTCATTTTCTACATACACATCCATGTTCCAACCCTTATCAACTTATTAACTTAATAGCATCCACTCCCCGCCCGTACACCAACACCGCGTTCTCCACTCCCCCATCAAGCCTCGGCCTGATAAGTTGTTGGCGCGCCCCTGCTGCCCGCTGCTGCTGTGCTCCTACAGGGCCGTCCTTATTCCCTTGGGGTGGTCCCGGTGGCCCCCGGGAGGCAGGCAGCCATGAGCCATGAGCCATCCATCCATGAGCTCAGTCGTGCTGCCTGACTGGCCCCCCACATGGCTCCATCGGCCCGTCCCCCTCCTCCTCATCACGGGGCCATGTGAGGCCCGATCATGTACCCACTTCATCAGCAGCTAAGCTATCCCCATCCCCATCCCTTCCCGTGGTTTTGTGGCCCCCATTGGAGCCTTTGGAGTAGTGCCGGGTTTTGTGGCCCCCATTGGAATGAATACCTTTGAATAATTAAAAAAAAAACTGTAGCTTTCCTGTTGTATCCAATCGTACATGCATGCATGTAGGGTCTTCTCCCCTAGTCCAGTCATTCTTCTACACTGAATAGGGGTATTAAGGAGACCCATACTAATTAACAGACATTCCACACTAAAGAAATATCTACCTTTATTGTACATCAGTATTTATTGGAGTGTCCGGGGATGTACATCATGTTTCAAGCATCTACAGTTTTCTAGAATCAGTCCCTTTAATTTTTTGGTCCCCTTAATATCTTTATTTAGTGTACACTGAATAGGGGTATTAAGGGGACTGATTCTAGAAAACTATACAGTAGATGTTTGAAACATGATGTACATCCCCAGACACTCCAATAACTACTGATGTACAATAAAGGTAGATATTTATTTAGTGTGAAATGTCTATTAATTAGTATGGATCCCTTAATACCCCTATTCAGTTTAGCTTCTACTATAGCTTCTGTTTTGTTTTTTTTAATTTTTTGGAGGGGGAGGGAGCAGGGTCAGATTTAGTTGGGTGGTTTTGGGTCCCTCCTTTTTAAAACCCTTTTGTAGAATATTATTAGAGGTCCCCCATGATGATGGTTATTATAGTTATATCCGGGTCTCAACCGTTCCGGTCGCCCCCCACTCCCCCAGTAACAGGATCCAGTCCCCTGCCCCCGTCTGTCCCCAAAACCAATGCATGTGTGACACCTGGCACCTGGCTGGGTCTCTTTCTGTTTGGAGCCTTCCACCCTCTGGCTGCTGCGGGAGTTTCCTTTATCATCCATCCCCAAGTTTGAAACCGGCTTTTTGAAGAACCAATGCTTGTCCTCGTACCTTTAGCTTTTGTCCCTACCGCCTTCTCTCTTCTTTTTAGAAAAGAGAGAGAAAATAAGTGCACCTAGAATTGTCAATTGAGAATAGTTACTTCTATTAAATATGTCTTAATTTTAATTGGAGTATATTGGGAACTGAAAGAGGATTTCAACACACTTTAGAATGCATTATTTGGACATTGTTATGAATAAGTTGAATGTCTCTGGCTAAGTGTACCAATGCCAACTTTAGAATGTTGTGTTTGGACACTGTATGAATAAGTTATGAATTTGGACATTGTTATGAATAAGTTGGCAGTTTGTAGGTGGACCCAAAACCAACAGTAAATTCTCATAAACTCTTGTGTTTTAATTGTGTACATTTTTGTGTATTCGATATCTATACAAAGTACAAATAGAAGAAATGTTAATTACTTAATCAATTCATTATAGAAAACTATATATATTGGTTGATTTAGCTCAAATTTTTTACCACATATTGTTCATATTCTTTCATAGATAGAAGCTATACAATTTGGGTAAGAATTTGTAGGGATTTTGAAGAATGTCCTGAAACATTGAATATCCACCTACCTTTACCCTAATACCACAAGTTTTCCAGAGAATCCAATGAGAGTTTAAGAGATTTCTAATTGAAGTTTGTAGAATTTCTATATGGTTTCTATTCTTGTTTTTTTTGTATGTTTTTGAATGTGCATTTATCTCATTTCGGTAGGCTAATTGTTAGCTTGGTCCAAATTGACAATTTTGGATGTTATTTGGCCATTTGGAGGTTGCCTTTGTGGCATTTTTCTTGTCAAATTAGGGATGGTGAGGTGGCAGGTGTGCTAGTTAGGAAAGTCTAAAGTGCTAAGTTGGAGCCAATGGTTTGAATGTTGGGATGTGGTTCCAAGTAGGTAGTTGCTTTTGCGGTTTAGGTTCCAATTAGGTTTCAATTTGGTAACTACTCAGGCGTTTCTTATTAACCCCTAAATATATTTGACTATGTTTTCACCAAAAACACTCCCAAATTGCCATTTCTAGTATAAGTACCAAATTTTAGAAAAAAAACATTTTAGACACATGTAACCATAGGATCTTTTTAGTACACTAGTTTGAGAAGACGTGGAAAAAATTTCAGAAATTTCCATTATGTAAATTGCAAGATATTAGCATTTAAATGGACAAAATTCCTTTTTTGGGCCCTACAAAAAAACAGGCAATTGCACTTCACAAGTTCAAATTTGTATGAAAAAAATTCCAAAATGTTAGTGCATCTTTGGATTCATTTTTCAAGTCAAGTTGGCTACATGCTTGAAAAAATTCAGATCATTTGGAATTGTACAACATATAAGGAAAAAAATAGTAAGTAGAAAGAACTAGAGAATGATTCAAATTACTAAATTGTTAAGAATTTAATTATGGAATTGAAAAATGATAATGTTGTAATAAACAATCTACACCCTACAAATTTTTTTTTTCCAAAAATATCAAAAATTGAGTTAAATAAAGGACTTCAAAGTTTATTTTAGAGTAGAGAATCCATAACTACCCACAAACTAAAACTCCTCATAATTTTCATCTCATGAATCAAAATGGAATTATGAAAAGCTTTCTATGGGTATATAAATTTAGAAAAGAAATTTCCAATTTTTATTTCTTAAAAAATAATTTTTAAAATAATTTTTTGGGGTTGTCCAAACCACCCGTTAAGCAATGAAAATGACATATCATCCAATAACTTTTGAACCATGTAATAAAAAATTATGAAAAATGTTGGGCCTTACAGTTACTCCTCGGGCACATGTTGCCTGAAAATTTGAAAGAAAAATGATAAAAACTCCATTCATAGTGAGCTGCCCAAACCAAAATCATTGTGCTGCCACAAAAATGCAGTTTGGGCATTTTGGGGTTAAGTTGATGGGATTTCATTTTGTTGCTCAATTACATTTCTCTTTCAAAGAAACCTTATTGCTAAAATTTCCAAGAAGTGGTGTGTTCATTTATTTAGCTCTCTCCGTCTCTTTTCTTTTTCACTTGTTTTGGTCCTTCTTGTCCAGCCTTTTTCGGCTTGGTTGTTTTGTACTTGGTTCGTTTCTTTTTAACCCCTAAATGCCAAAGGCACCAGATTTTGATGTTTCGAAAACTTTGAAATTATGTAAAATCCAATCGAATTGCTATTTTTAGTAGTTTATATTTTTGGAGAATTCTTTTTGAAGTCTAGTTTTAGGATCAAAAGGTTGATCTGAAAAATAAAGGATTATGATTTTTCTATTGAAGATTTAGTACAAGGATGCCCATTGCAATCTTGACTTCCCATAGTGTTGAGGGCTCATGAAAATGAGCCTCAAATACACTAGATCTTGGAGGCAAAATCACATTAGAAATTCATTTTAAAAAATTGTAAAATAGATTTTGAAAAACCGTAAATTGATTGGGGTTGTGCATGCTAGGTCCTATAACCTCATATTTTCTTAGTGACCAACTTTTTAGAGTTGACATGCAAAAAGAGAATTGAAAAATTTTCATAGTTTTTACACCTTCATGATCAAACATTATAATCTTTCAATCTGTAAGAAATATTGTTATGTTTTCTTTTCCTATGTGACCTCTAACATGTCTAGTTAAAATTTGTACGGTTACAATTTAAAAGAAATTGGTACAACTTATGAAAATGTTGACTTTTTGTTCAATTTAGAGCAAATTTCAAGGAGCTCCAAACAGGCCTTGGGCATTTAGGGGTTAATGCAATGGCCTTGTCGCCAGTTGTTAAAAAATAAAAAATAAAAATTCCAAGAAGTAACCACACTACTTCCATTGTCCTCACTGGAGACCTTGGTTAGGGGTCTTGAAGGAACAGTGCAGTCTCCGGACCCTCCGTCTCTCCCACCAAAACTAAGGGCCCAGAAATTTTCAATCTTTTGAAGATTTCTGAAGATTACTGAAGATTCTGAAGACTTGCCCTCCGTCCATGGCCCACTGGCGGCTCTTTTGAAGCCCATCATGCGCCACAACTTCCAAGAATAAAAAAGTAAAAAAGTAAAAAAAGTAATCATCACATTCTTTAAATTCCTGAGTACCAATATAAATAATGCACTACTGTAGTGGACCACTCCAACCAGACAAATAGAATTTGGATGAAAAATATCATATTTCATCCATTATCACTTTTTATTACTACTTTTTTAATTACTTTTTTCCATACCTGCTTTTGATAGGGGCCGTTCTTGGATTCAGGAGTGGGGGTTCTTCAGTGAAGCTTGAAAAAGGGGTGAAACTTTTGTTCATTTCACTTTATCCCATATCTAGAATGAGTGGTCGGTTGTGACTAAGGAATTGTAAAGTACGGTTGTTTGAAAGTTCAAAAATGATTCACTTATCAAATCGGATGAAAGCTTGCTCAAATGAAAAGAATGTTCTTTGCAAAAAGAGAAGCTATCTTGAAGAAGTTTGAGTGTCTATCTTACTCGAAAAGTGAGTCAATGCAACAAAGATAGAGCTAGTGCTACTTAAATTTTACTTTAAAATCTACTACGGAACACATTTTATTTAAGTGTAATGTTTAAGTCTTAGAGGTGGTTGAGCACTAGTTGTCCAAAAGATTGACCCAATTTTCACAATAGCAACCAATCTTCTTCTTTTTTGTCTCATAATTGACCAAGTATTGGTAACATCTTAAAGAAAATCTAATTGCATGTGATCATTTAAATATTTTATAGTGATTCATCAATGTAACTTCAAAATTAAATGATCAAAGTTGACTAAAATTGTGAAATTAAGTTGCATAAAAAGATAAATTGCCTAGATATCAAGAGTTCTTCATATCAAGCTATTCCTAAAACCTAAATTTTTAATGTAAAAGAATGTAAACTTGGAACAATCCTAAGATCAATTTAGAGCATAGAAATATAGAGACATTTATCTCGTAAGTGGGAAGGATCTAAGTTTATTTCTATTTCCTTTAGTTAATACAAAAGGTTACTATTAAAACAAAAATAAGATTGAGGGGATCTAGGCCAAAGCTATTTTAGGATAAAAGATTAAGAGATTCTAAGCATCATTGATTGTACTTGCTTTAGCTTGGTGTACCAATTTTGAGGTCATCCATTCTCTACGACAATCATTAGTTGTGTTTGAAGCATGTCTAACGGTAAAACAATTTACCAATTCTCCTTTGAATTAAAAAATATAGATATCAAGTTCTTTACTGAATCAATTTGACCCTACTATGATATAGAGATGGTTTTCCACTTTTAAAGAACATTAATTTCATGTCATTTGTAAAGAACCTTCAATTTTAATTTTATATCTTAATATTTATACCACTTAGGTTTTGAGGCATTAATCAATGTCATCCAAATCATAGAAATATAATTTTTTGCACCTTTCTATGATAGAAATTACTTCACAAATTGACTCAAATTTAAATATTGTTACTTATAAGAGTGTATTAAATATTGGATCTACATTTAGAAATTGAAAGAATGGCAATTTGAATGAACGTCTATGAAGACTTCAAAACTTTGCCATTGGACTTCAATAGTTTCAAATGGACATGATCAATAGACTATGGAATAGACTATAAACATGATCAATAAACTATTAACTCCTAGATATCTAATGAACCAAAATTTGATCAATTATAAACAAGATGATTGGGAGTTATAAAGATCCTTTTCTTTTTGTATCTTGGAAGAAAATTGCACCATTTTAAACTATTCTTGTACATTTAATGCTCAAGAAGTAGTTTTTCAACCAATTTTTTTATTAGCTCTCCATGAAATACAAATGAAAAAAAATACATAGACGAAAAATGCATAAATATAATTAAAAATTATTTTTTGGGGCCGATGCAACATGCAACAAACCACAAGATTGCCTCCAATTTTTCCACCACAGTAAAATAGAAGGGCAAGGTGAAAATTCTTGAGTTGGCCCCTACATTTGGGATGTTTTTTGAGTCTCACTAGCTATAATTTTCCTTCAATTTCCATATTGAACCGTTTTTCCACATACTGAGTCCATTTTCTTTTCTATTTTTTTTAACTCCAAATAGAAGTTTTATAGATTTTTTTCACTGTTATTTTTCACAATGTTTTCAAATTGCAACCGGGTTTTTTTTCCCTCATTCCACCAGCTAACAATGAACTAACCAACGATTCTCCCAAAATAATAAATGCCCTTGCAATAAATGCTTGGGCCAATGTAAGTTAGAGGTGGGATCATTGCAGTGTCCGAGGAGGATGGACATCACCGCAGTTGTGGTTCATCACATGGAGGCCAACCTAACTTAACTTACTTGATTTAAATTACCCCCAAAGTCCTCACCCAATACCCCCGTTATTTTAGCAATCCTTTAAGATCCTAGATTTTAGGGTTGTTTTGCTCTCTTTCCTGAATTTTTTAATTTTATTTGAAACAATCCTTGTTTGTTTCAAGTGATGGAATTGATAGCAAGTGATTAACTTAAACAAGACAGCAATGTTAGCTGGCAGTTTAAGGTAGATGCACCCATTCTGTCATCATGTACCAATAGAGTATATTCTAGAATGAAAATGTGCACCATTGATACATGATGATAGAATGGGGGTACAAGGACAGGTACGGGTGCATCTACCTTATTTTTTTAAAAGCTTTCATTCAGTGGCAAGTTTGTGAGAATCTAAGGTCAGCACATCCAAATGTGCCACAACCCAAAATTGCCATCATTACTCTAGGTACATTTTCAAAAATTAATATGTATCTATGTGGAAGAAACGATTTTAGAACTTTTACCAAAAAAACTTTGACCCAATTGTTGTATTCTTTAGTGTGTTAGAACCTCTGATTTCATTTGTGAACAAAGAAATATGAAAATTTGACCATTCTAATACTAGTAACTAGACACATTAGCAAGAAGTGGCAATTTGGGTGAGTAAACACCTTACTTGAAAACAAAATCATGTACTAAATGGGAAAAATTCATGTTAAGACAACTTCTTGCAATGTTTACAAAGATTCATTGAATTTCATTGAGTATTTCATTGCATATTTGGAGTGTATATTTTTAGTACAAATTTTCATTTTCTTAAAGTCACAATATTATAAGGGAAAAGATGTGACCTAAAAAGATGTAATAACTAAGTTTATGAGGTTAGACTTGAATTTCTTGAAAATCTTACAAATTTTTTATAATACCTAATATGCTCTATATGAGAATAAGGTCCTTTAAGTGATGATATTGTAAAAATCAAAATTTTGGTGAATTTTCAAAGTGGAATGTTTTTAAATTAATTCAAAAAATATTTATAAATATTTATTGAATATTGAAAGTATATTTTTATTTCTAATGCATAACATAACTTGTGTTGATGAAAGTTTCAAGAAGTTTTCAATACCCATTTTATAGCACATCTAAGTTTGTTGAAGTCTCACTCGATCGTTTGAAGTTAAACCTTAACCCCTAAATGACACAATGGATGACAGTGAATTCTCTTATGTAGGATAGAAGTGCAACTATTCATCATCAGAATTAGGGGTGAGAAGGGGAGATCTTCTACAATAGTTTGACTTCCAATGAGTATTTTTGATTTTTTTAAAGTAGATGATGTCACACTTTTCAAAAATGGTTGATTTCCACAATCACCACCCCGGTGTTCAAAGGTCAAATGATCATAGTTTGCAATTATTTTGAAAAAAAGGGGTAGGGTAGGTTGTAATGATGCCAATTTTTACCATGATTTTTTGAAACTTTGTGAAGGATTGGAAATGGAATAGCTTTATACGAATATAATGTTTTCATTTCAGCAACCATGGGGTAAATATTATGTTCAATTAAGTACATTATACTTGAGCATGAGCAACAAAGATAAAATACAAAAATTTGAAATAATTTTTTTAGTATTTTTTTTGTGAAACATATTTATTTTTGTGAATAAAATTTTGATGTATTCCATTTTAAATTAGTGATATGAAAGTTATGAATAGTCTTGTTTTTTAGAAAAATTATAGAAAAATAAAGTGTAGGATGTTTTTTGAATTCATTTTCATAATTTTCCAATAAAAAATGGTTAGTACGCATTAAAATAAATGATACAATAATCTTATCATTGTGATTGACATGTCCCAATTCTACTTTAGAACTATTAATAATTTTTATGTGCCTTTCATCTTGCAGCTTCTTCTGCTTAACAAAAAAATTAAAGAATGAAAGTCAAGTCGTTTCATTAAAATAAATTCCATACATTTTTGACTTTAGTTAGTTCTCTACCACAATGATCTAGGTATGGAAACCTTTTTGTGCAAGTATTTGAAGTTTGAAAACCTAAACTAGCAAGGTATTCTCAAAATAATTCATTTCAGTTGGAACATTTATATCTCCAATTTACATGGTGGAAGTTTTCTGAATCGCCTCCCTTTTCATAGAAATCTCATGCAGGATTTTGAGGTTTAATATTTTAATATTGAAATTGACAATATCTATAAAAATCAAGGATGTGAAATTGTTGTAATTTACATTCTCCTTGTTATTCTTTTTCTTTTCAACAATGCAATTGCAACAAGGTTGATTATAGTACTCATATTTTCATAATAACATCTCATCAAACATTATGTTCTATTGTTGCAAGGAAGAAACCATAACATAATAGAGGAGTCACTTTCACTATACACTAGTGGGAGCACGTTTGCTAGCACGTGAGCCGAGGATCTTAAACCCATGAGCTTAGGAGCCTAGGCTCTTATGTTATTGGTACCTCTATTATAGGTACCTTCTATAGTTATAGGATGTTTATAATTATAGATGTCAATGTTGTAGGTACCTATGTTATAAACACCTTCCATGGTCACATGATGTTTATTTAATAAGTGCTTAGTTATATTATGGATGTCTATGTTTTAAGTACCTATGTTATAGACACCTTCCATGTTATAGTATATTTATATTATAGGTACCTACATTACAAGTACCTAAAATGGTATAGGGGACTCATATTATAAATATGTATGTATAAACACCTTCAATAGTTGTAGAATATCTACTTACACCTAGGCTCGAGGCTCGTGGGCTCTCATTTCTAGGCTCACATGCTAGTGTTGTTGCAAGTGGGAGGATTTAGCCTTCTAATATCTTCATTTAGTCTCCCTTCTCTTGCAATTGAATGAAAATCACAATCAATTAGATGTTAATTGTGCCAAGGAAGCCACACATAATTAAGGTACTTTAAGCATTGACAATATTGGTGATTTCTATTAACATAATGTCAAGATTATTAAATATTCCTTTTAGAAACCAATGAGGAATCAAACCCTAAAAGAATTTATGGTTAAATAAATAAAAATTCTATTTGATTAATGATCTAAAATGATGTATAGTTTCAAGATCATTGTCTTCATTGGGCAAAATTTTGGAATTTCACATTTATGTAGCTATTACAATCAAACTTACTTCTTTTCACATACGAGATAAGGTAGAAGAACCTATTCAAAACACAAGCTTGGTCAAGTCCATCATATACAATTTTTTTTTCCTTTCGAAATCAATCTTTGGTCTGAAATGTACATCACAAGAAGATATTTCCTTAGAATAGGCCCTTCTACCTTGTATGCAAAATATTGTAAAAGTTGACCTAAGGTTAACCCTTAATCCCTAAATGCCCAAGGCTTGTTTGGAGCTTCTTAAAATTTGCCCTAAATTGAACAAAAAGTCAACATTTTTAGAAGTTATACCAATTTCTTTTGAATTGAAACTGTACAAATTCAAACTAGACATGTTAGAGATCACATAGGAAAAAAAAACATAACAATATCACTTATGGATTGAAAGATTATAATGTTTGATCATGAGGGTGTTAAAAGTAGGAAATTTTTTCAATTCTCTTTTTTCATGTCAACTCTAAAAAGTTGGTCACTAAACAAATATGAGGTTATAGGGCTTAGCAAGCACAAACCCAATCAATTTGCATTTTTTCAAAATCTATTCTATAATTTTAAAAAATGAATTTCTAATGTGATTTCGCCTCCAAGATCTAGTGTATTTGAGGCTCATTTCCAAGAGCCCTCAACACTTTGGGAGGTCAAGATTGCGATGGACATCCTTGCACAAAATCTAGAATAGGAAAACCATAATCCTTCATTTTTCAGATTGTCTTTTTGATCCTAAAACTAGACTTCAAAAAGAGTTTTCCAAAAATATAAACTACTAATAATAGCAATTTGGTTGGGTGTTACTTAACTTCAAAAGTTTTCTAAACACCAAAATCTGGTACCTTGGACATTTAGGGGTTAAACGCTGATGCGGACATTTTGTGTCCAATGAATGACAAAAAGTCAAGCTAGTGGATGTAAGTGACATCTTTTTCATCCGTTTTTTTTTTGTTGAAAGTGATAACTGAGGCATGCTTCGTCACAGAAGCCCCAAAATACAGTTATTGAAAGCTTTTACATTTTTAGGTGCCATAAATTATAAGAAGATCGCACGGAAACTCAAAGGAACGGTGTTAGAGGCCCTGCTGCCCTTCTTGCAATTGTCATGAGGGCAGCAGGCAAAGCAGGCTTCTTTTTCTTTCAATTTCTCACAGCCTTTTACTCCGCACTGTTCATCAGCGTGAACAGTGCTTTCTTGCGCAGTTAGCACCGCAAAGATACGCCAAGCTTCACCACCATGACCCACCTGAGCTAAAGTAAGCTTCTATTTCAAAGTTGTAAAACCATATCTCATATCCCCGCCGGGCCATTGCAGAAGATAATTGAAGTTGACCAATTCCAAGACAAAAACAACTGAAGCTGAGTGTACAGGAGCTTGACAAAGCAAACAACAAAAAGGGTGCAGTCTCCCATACCCAGAAAAAAATTCAATGATGCAGCAGAAGTACAACCCGGCTGTTCCAATTTCAAAAAGTCTTTGACCCTCTACTGTACTGTTATGTAATGTAATGTACTGTAGTTGTGACTCCCTGTCCTAAGCTGTTCTGTAGGAAGACTTCCAAACGCGCTTTATCTTTAAGTTTAAAATAAAATCTTTGACTTCACCAATAAAGTGATTTACTAACAAGGAAAATCTACAGTCAAAAGCATTTCCAAGTTCCAACCCACCTGAATTTAATCGCAACCTGGACTGTGTCATATAAATGCCCAGCAATGACGCTACTTAAGGTCGAGAAGACGGCACTTGAGGTATAAGGAGATATAAAAACCTTGAAGGACCTGATCATGAATGTCTAGTCTTTTGGACAAAATGGCTTGTCTACTGACTATGGTCTACAAACCTCTCACTTTGAAGCTGCATAAGAACATTCAAACATAGAGATGGGAATTTGGCTCTTGTACCCAGAGCGACCTTTCTAGAAAGTTCTAGTGAGAGAGAGAGAGTGAGTGAGTGATCTTCCAGTAAAAGCACACTCCTACATATTGGTTGAAATGACAAATTTCTAAAACCTTAAAGTGAAAAATACAGTATTACACCCACTTCGGCAATCCCTTGCAATTCATTAGCTCAACACTGTTCTCTACTTTATAAATATTCACTTGAAAATCCAGCTGGGTATGAAATGCTCCGCCTCCTGCATGAACATCATTCAACGACTGTCGTTGTTGTACAGTAAAGGTTTTAAGTGTGTTTTTTCTTGAATTTTTTTCTTGAATTCTTAACTCAATTCTCCAACATAAACTCACCAACACGTCAGGAGGCTTCTCTTCAGGTTTCAATCAAAAGAACACGAACACTCGCTTTGTATTCTCTTCAACTCCAGTCATGAAGACTTTGAAGAAACTCCGGGATTTGATTTGAGGTAGCGGCAACCATTTCCGTCGCTTGAATCGAATCCGTCCCTAAGAAAGACATTAGAATCAGCTAAAAGTGATGCAAAGTCTTTGTGCTTGTAAGGACCTGAATCCGTCCCCTAGGAGCCGAATGAGAAATTTGACAAAAGAATTGATGCAAAACGTTCACTTGATCTGAATCCCTTCCTAAAAATTGAAATGAGAAATTGTCAAAAGTGATGCAAAACCGTCACTTGCAAAGAATCATTACCAATAAGAAACCAATATAGGGTTCAAGTGAATACAGAAATAGTCCCCTCAAGATGAAGAAAACAGGGTATTCCTACATTTCCACTCTCGTCATTCATTCTCGTCCAAAGAAGACGTTACTTTTTTGTGTTTCTTTCTCCTCAAAATTCTGATTTTCAATTCCGCTTATGAGAAAGTAACAATATTCTCAACCACCTTGCTTTCCATAAAATGTGAAAACCCGCGTAAATAGGTATTCCTTACTTTGGAATTTGCAGCCCTAATTGACGATGGTGGAAACATAGAGAGCTCATTTCTAGTCCAGTAAATATGTTATGTTGTTTCGTTTCAAAATTTCTGATTTCAATTTCTTTCTTGAGAAAGTAACAAACATTTCTTCCAACATGATTGCCTTTTATAAAACGCTGAAACTGACGCAACTAGTTGTTCCTTACCTTGGAATTCGCAGCCCTTATTTGCCGATGGTGGAAGGATAGCGCGCTCTGTCTTGGAACAGAAGTCCAAAATGGTCCATCACCGTTTTCACAGGACTCTTCAAGTTGCTCCCCACCGTCCAAATCTTCTGTACCTGGTTTCCATACTCAAACAAGTAGCGGTCGAAGTAGAAGCCCAAAATCACCGGCCCTTCCACGCCTGTCAAGGTGAGCCCGCTCATTTCAGACAGAAACTCGCCGGCTTTCCATTGCTGGAACCCAAACGCATGAGCACACGTGCCAGCACAGCGAGCAGCTTCCACGCCCGAGTATAACACTCTGGGTTCAATGCATTTTGGACCACAAATGCCAAGGTAGATAAGACCGTCTTTTTCAGCCAGTTTTAGACCTTTGGCAACGAGCAGTTTGGCTTTCTCTGGGGTTAAGTTCGGGTGAATGGCTATATCGTCTTCAAAGAAAAATCTCCACGTGTTTCGAGTGCAACTGCAGCAAATGAAGAACGGGCAGTTAGTAACAATTGAGCTTACCCAAATTCCTTATTAAATATCAAAGCATTCGGCAAATTGCCAAGCTAAATAACACTTTCACAACACTTTCTAGCACTCTCTAGTTAAAGCAAATCTAGTGCAAAGAATAACAGAAGCATATCAATAAAAAACTGATTCAAGGAGAGGGTTGTAAACCAGCAGGGTTCTAAAATAGTTTGAATGTGTTCATAGTGATAAGTTTGGGACATAAATGCATGTCTATTGTACATGCTTAATTTGGGGGGGGGATGGTGGGACAAGGCATGTACAATACAATAGGTATCCAATTTACGGCCAGGAATGATCACCATGAGCATATTTGAACCGTTTTAGAACCCTGTTTTTGAACCGCTTTAGAACTCTCTACCTCAGAAATACAAAATTAGAATCCTGTCTGGTTAGGCGCAAAATCTTACTTGGAATTTTGTACAAACTCTTCCAGAGCATCAAGGAACGCCATTCTGTTGGACCACACTTTCAGGAAAGCGGAAGTATGGAAAACTCGGGATCCCACGAATCGCTCTAATCCAATGTTCACTTCCTTGGAGAGATACGACGGTGGCAGCTTTTGAGCTACCTTGATGCCCAGTGATGTGAGCACGTTCTTCGTGTGGAGAAACCTCTCGTCTTTCATACTTAACACGACTCCAAACAGGTTTTCGTCCACTACAATCACCTCCTCCTCCTCCTCCTGTTGTACAACGCTCTGAACACGCGTGAACACGCCTCCCAAATGGAGTACTAAACCCGCGAAGGAGATCACAAAGAGGGCTACTAACACCGAAATTACCAAGCGGATGCTCATGATGGATGGCCTCCCTCGGTCTTGCATTTTGGATTGCTAAAGAGAGCTCCAGAAATGACACCTGCAAAGATCACATGAAAAACAGTGTAAGGAATCAACAGACTGATATGTTCACAGTAAAAACCACAATCACCAAGGATTCATGGGTTAGATTGACCAGTTCGCTTCATCATACTGTGAGAAAGACTATGCAGATGGGGCCAAAATTTTATATCAGCAGAATCAGTGAAGAATATTGCATGTGTTGATCAGTAAATAAATGAAATGGGACAAAAGGATGTATAACATGAAAAATTTAGGAAATCAACAGGTTATGATACCAGGCTTGTGCTCAGTTAGCACCTCAAGCACCAGGGATTCGTAGTTTAAATCGACCAGTTCTATTGATCGTACTGTGAAAAATATTATTCAGATGGGGTCAATTGTATGATCAGCAGAATCAGTGAAGAACATTTCATGTGTTGATCAAGAAAGAAAATAAATTGGACAAAAGGACGTCCCCGTCTGACCTACTCAAAAACGGCTGAGAAGCATTTGAATTTCTTGGTTCTCGGGCATCTGTATGAAGCAAAAGTAAAACTCTAGACCTAATAAACCTCCTTGATAGAGATCAAATTCAGACTATTGAAAAGATCGTCAAATTCAAAATCTCATTCAAGTTCAAATAGGTGATTCCTTGTGCCCGAAATAAGAGGGTTTGGTTTCATACAGAATACTAACTAGTTGCATCGCTATGATCATCTAGTGGCTTTCCCCAAACCTTACACTGATAGCTTCTCCCAAATCAAGCCAAAATCAAACCAAAATCAAACCAAAATCATTTGCGTCACGAAGCTTTTTCAAAGACAGACACTGAAACAGCCAGTGCTAAAAATACACAAACACAAAACACTCGGACCTTCCAATAGCTTCACCTCCTTCTTCAGCTTCTCCTCTAAAACCCAAGCTCTAGCATAAGCAGGTTTCCACACGACACTGGAAACACCCCGAATCAAGAATCTCACAACGCACTTCAAGTAAAAAAATGAACACGATGCTCTAGAAACGCTCACCAAGAGCTTGAAACGAAACCCTAGAATCCTACCCAACACCATTCTCGACTCCACAACCCCACATCGCAATTCCCAGAAGCACTTTGAAATCCCATTCAGACCAACTAATCCCCCAATTTGATTAGGGGAGCATCTTTTACTCGAATACGAATCGTATACACAACGGCTCAGGAGCCATAAAACTCGAATCTTCACTTGTGGGTATCCTCCATCAAATCGGCAGCAACCCCCAAAACCAACTAAGATTGAGAGAAGACCTAGATTAGATAACTTGCAACCACGAGTCTCCCCAAAGCTCCCCAATTAGCAAAAAATTCAAAATACGAAGTGATGCAACTCATGTGAGAGTGCAAAACCAGATGGGCAGTGATGGGAAAAAAGACGACTCCTCACTTGTGAAGAGTTCTAGCTTGAAGAAAAAAGGCAAAGCAAGGCGATCTAAGTTTAATGTGGAAATGGTGAGGTGGCTCTTGACTGTCTGGCAGATATCGTGGGAGGTGAAAATCGTGAAGGAGTAAATCGTAGCTGTACTTGTGTACGTGAAAGTGGAGGTGGCGATGGTGAAGAAGGAACCTGGGGCTTGCAAAGACAGTGAAGACTTGTTTTTGTGTTTTGCGTTTAGAATTTTGTGTTTTGTATTTGTTGAATGTTGAGGTGGCTCTTGACTTGTCTGCTCTTGCCGGTCAGAGAGAGTGCCTGTCGTGGCTCTTGACCAGTGTGTCTGGCATCTCATATTCTCATCACGAGCGCATCCGTAAGCTTCACAGTTGTCAGGGCCGGGGTGGATTGCCCCCCTCGCTCATCCCCAAGTAAAAACCCTGAAATTTTTTATATTTCACACATGATAAAATTTGCAAATTTTGAATTCAGTATTTGCAATCAGAGGTCCCAAATTAGCTAAAAGAGATAGAGAAGATAAATTAATGAAGCACAAAATAGGGAGTCCTTTTTTTTACATGCACCCCTAGAATGACTTGGGGGGACGAGTGAGGGGGTCAATCCACCCCGGCCGTTGTTAGTGGTTAACCCTTAACCCTTCAAGGATGGACTAGTGATAGTGGAAATCATGGCTTTCGGAATGGTGTGACATGATCTACTTTAAAAAAACCAAAAATATCCATTGGAGGTCAAACTATTGTAGAAGATCTCTCCTTTTCACTCCTAATTTTGAGGATGAATAGTTGCACTTCTATCCTACAAAGAAGAATTCCTTGTCATCCATTGAACACAAAAAGTCCTTGTCGACATTTTAGGGTTAACAAGAATAGTGTGACCGTGAGGCTCTTTCTTAGATAAATAATAATATGGATAGTAGGGAAATTAACCCCTAAAGGATCAAACTGTGTTTTTTGGCAACATAGAGATTTGGGGCAACTCACTACAAATGGAGTTTTTCTTGTTTTTCTTTGAAATTTTCATACAAAATCTGCCCAAGGATTAGCTTTAAGGCCCAACAATTTTCATAACTTTTGACTATATCGTTAAAAAGTTATGGCATGATATGTAGTTTTCATTGATCTTCAGGCAACACAAAAATTTCTTAAAAAAACACTTTTTTAAGAAATAAAAATCTGAAATTGGTTTTTTAGATTTATATGTACATGGAAAGCTTTGAATCACTCCATTTTGATTAATGAGATGAAAGTTATGAGGAGTTCTAGTTTGCAAGTAGTTTCAGATTCTCTACCTTAAAATAAACTTTGAAGTCTTTTATTTAACTCAATTTTCAACATTTTTGGAAAAAAATTAAAATCATAGGATGTAGATTGTTTATTAAAACATTACAACCATTGGGATTGACATTTTTTTAATTCCATAACAAAATCCTTAACAATTTAGTATTTTGAATTATTCTCTACTTCTTCGTACTAACTATCTTTTTTCTACATGTTGTACAATTCCAAATAATTTGAATTTTTTCAAGCATGAGGCCAACTTGCCTTGAAGAATGAATCCAAAGAATAACCACTATTTTGGAATTTTTTTCATACAAATTTGACCTTGTGAAGTGCAGTTGTCTGTTTTTTCACAGGGCCAAAAAAAGGATTTTTGTCCATTCAAAGGCTAATATCTTACAATCTACATGGTGAGAATATCTGAAATTTTTTCCACATCTTCTGAAATCGGTGTATGGCAAGATGTTACAATTAGATGTGTCCATAATTGTTTTTTTCCTAAAATTCAATACTTGTACTAGAAATGATAGTTTTGGAGCACTTTTGAAGAAAACATAGTTTGAAGGATTTAGGAGTTAAACTCATGTTAGGAGGCAAGGATTTAAACTTTTTGCAATTAACCCTAAAACGTCAACATGGACATTTCGTATCCGATAGATGACAATAAATTCTCCTATCTAGGACAAAAGTGCAACTATTCATCCTTGGAATTAGGGGTGAAAAAGAGAGATCTTCTACAATAGTTGACCTCCAATGGATATTTTTGGTTTTTTTAACCCCTAAATGCCCAAGGCATCCAAATATGGTGTTTGGAAAACTTTGAAGTCAAGTAAAATCCATCCAAATTGCTATTATTATTAGTTTATATTTTTGGAGAATTCTTTTTGAAGTCTAGTTTTAGGATCAAAAAGTTGATCTTAAAAATAAAGGATTATGATTTTTCTATTGAAGATTTTGTGCGAGGATACCCAGTGCAATCTTGACTTCTCGTAGTGTTGCAGGCTCTTGGAAATGAGCCTCAAATACACTAGATCTTGGAGGCAAAATCACATTAGAAATTCATTTAAAAAATTTGTAGAATAGATTTTGAAAAATTGTAAATTGATTGGGGTTGGGCATGCTAGGCCCTATAACCTCATATTTTTTAGTGACCGACTTTTTAGAGTTGACATTCAAAAAGTGAATTGAAAAATTTTCACCACTTTTACACCCTCATGATCAAACATTATAATCTTTCAATCTGTAAGTGATATTGTTATGTTTTCTTTTCCTATGTGATCTCTAACATGTCTAGTTTGAATTTGTATAGTTATAGTTGAAGAGAAATTGTTACAACTTATGAAAATGTTGACATTTTGTTCAATTTAGAGCAAATTTCAAGAAGCTCCAAATAGGCCTTGGCATTTAGGGGTTAAAGTGGATCATGTCATACCATTCCCAAAGCCATGATTTCCACGGTCACCACTCCATCCTTCAAGGGTTAATTGATTGTAAGGGGGTCCCACTGGTTGGGGGTTCTGAGGGTAGGGGTTCAGATGGGGTTCAGGTTGGAAGGAGGGGTTTGGAAGGAAAGTTTGGAAGCGTCTGGGTGGTCAGGAGGTTTGAGGTGGGGGTCGGACCCCTCTGAATTTTTTAAAAATTAAAATTAATTTTTTCAAAGTTAAAATTAATTTTTTCAAAGTTAAAATTAATTTTTTAAAAGTTAAAATTAATTTTTTAAAAATGAAAATTAGTTTTTTAAAAATGAAAATTAATTTTCTTTAAATTAAAATTAATTTTTTAAAAGTTAAAATTATTATTTTTTTAATTAAAATTAATTTCTTAAAAATGAAAATTTTCCCTTCAATTTTTTTTTTAATTTTTAATTTTTTTTTAGTTTGCTTGTTTATCAAGTCATGAGTCAAAGTTTTGTAAAATAGGTTAGGCTTATAAGGGTTAGGCTTCCATAGATTAAATCTATATAGATTAGTCTTACAAAATAGACTTATATAGCGTACACTTATGTAGATTAGACTTCGTTAGATTTACATAGCTTAGACGTACACATGAGACTTATATAGCACAGACTTAGACTTATTATGTAGATTAGATTAGGTTAAGCTTAGATAGGTTAGACTTACACAATATACTTATAAAGTGTAGACTTATGGATGTTAGGGTTACTTGCATAGTGTAGACTTAAGTAGGCTAGACTTAGTTATATAGCTTAGACATCTTATATTGTGTAGACTAGGTGAGATTTTTTTACAATAAATTAAAAAAAAATCATTTCTTTAGAGATGCTAATTTACTACATTAAGTGCATAGATTTTGTTTCTATACATTCTGACTCATCTCCAAACACATTGTGCAGTGTGAATGAGAGTGTTGTGTAGTGTGAATGCGGTTGTAGATAAGATTTGGACTTTCAGAAATGAAAGTTGATGAGGAGTTGATGTCATATATAGTCTCTATCCAAAGGACACAACCAACAAAAGAAATAGTTTGGAAGCATTCCTAAGTTTAGGGTATTCTTCAACGCCACTCTCTATCCACTACCACCACTACCGTCTAATCTCTCCATTGTTGTCTACATACACATGTCATATATGTCACCTAACTTAATTCCACTTCACCTAACATATTCCTTTAAAAATAGCTTCTCCACATAAACTAGCATCTTTTGGGGACTCCATGCAAAAAATCTCACCTTGCTTAGTAAACTTAGTAAACTGGGATCTCCATTACATTCTTAAAAAAGGAATCTTTTTTGAATTTATTGCGAAAGATCTCACCTAATCTAAAATGTAAGATGCCTAACCTAACCTATGTAAACCTAACATATTTAGAGAACTCCACACAACTCGCGAGTCTCATGGTGCTTGTATTCTCTACTATTGTAGAACTATTAGTTGACTATTATAATTACAATGACTATCTAGAAGCACCTCAATCAATGATGCAAAAACCTCATCCTTTTCCTTCGTCGAATAAAAGCACTAAAGTTTACCAAACTCTACACCCTGAAAATTCTACCACACATTGCAGATTTGATAATACTCAAAGTTCGGGAACAGTCGAACCATTCGGACCTCCCGGTCAATAGGGCCCCCAAATGAGGCGACCAACAAAGGCTTCATGTTGTCACACCTGCACGATTGTGGGTTTTCATGCGATGCACAAAAGTTAGCTACTAGCATTCACTTGGTGGAAATCAGAAAGAGACGAAGCAAGCTCCTATACAACTTGGATAGAAGCTCTATTACATTCTGCTCTAAGAGTAAGACCTTGACTTTTGCAAAGTGCCAAAGAGTATTAATGCTTCAACAATTGAGAGCACCATATTGTCACCACACCACACCGTCACACTAGAAACGAGGAAGAAACTACTTCGGCTAAGGCAAGTGCATGCCAAGATTCACCCACATCCTCACTCCAACCAAACCCTAACCATACCCTGATCATGTTTTCAAGTGTGAATACAAATCATATTGTGCTGCGAATACAATTGTACATACGATTTGAACTTTCACATACCAAAGTCGATGTGGAGTCATCGATGCAGAGTCGTTGGCTTAGTCTTTGTCCAAAGGGCAGAGCCAATAAACGGTGTTCAGAAACCTTTGCTAAAAGGGGGGTTAATAAGGGGTTAATGTTTCCCCAGGGTACCCCAAGGGTAATCCTACAGAAGCTCACAGTGTTGAATTGACTCGTCCACTTTAAAAATGAATTGGTTGTATTTACAGTCAAAGAATACTTAATTAACTCTCAATTGTTTAATTACAGACGTGTCAATGAATGCACAAGATTCCCAAAACTTTGTAGAACATCTGCAATTGTGCAAAGCCACCGACATTCAGCTCATCTGTTGGCATACTGGTTGCACTTCCTCTGAAGCTCCATCCGATCGGCTCCGACAATTCTATCGATCTCCTGCCCATCTCTGATGAACAAGAAAGTAGGCATTGATACAACCCCATATTCAGCTGCTACATCCTGCACGATCATCCAGTATGCACAGAACAAATTGCAGCAGGGCAATGCCGAAGGGGGGAGCATTAAAAAGAAATTTCTGAATCAATTCATGTTTTGTAGTTATTAATACCGGTACTTCATCAATGTCCACTATAGCAAACATAAGCTGTTGGCCAAGTATCCTGCTCAGCTCCACAAAGACGGGAGCTATCATTTTGCAAGGAGCGCACCAGGTTGCAAAAAAATCAACAGCCATCTGTTAAAACAACCAGAAATTATTAGAGAGAGGAACATCCGTTAAGACGAGCCAGCTTAATCTTGCAGAAATTAATCCTGAACACAAGCATCGTGCTAACCAAACACGAACAAAAACTGCGTCAAATTAAAGAAAAAAAGACTGAATTTGTCTCAGCTTAATTATCAGGGGTTTGATTGTCAATGTGCTCAACATATGGACTTACAACTTTCCTGGTAGTCTTGGCCTCGTTAACCCTGGTTTGCCATGCCAAATTGCTCTTTATAAGGTGAACAACGCCGTGGCCCTCAGTCTCTGCCAAAGCGTCTGCGGCACAGTTGCATGAACACCATGAAGATTTGTTACCCACCAACAAGGACCAAGGAGTTTTAGGTTGAAGATAATCACTTCGATTGATCGTATTGAAAAAACTTATCAATAAGATGGAGCCAAGTAAGATTTTAACAGGATTAGTGAAGAAGTTGCGTGTGTTTGGCAAAACATGATTAAACTTGGACAGACACTAAGTCTTTGTATGACCTACTCACAACTGCTAAAATAAAAAGAAGACCCACTTCTGATTTTCTTTGGGCCTCTTGGTCCTTTACGGGTTAAAGACGCACATAATTCAATAATATAATTATTCACAAAATTTAGGCAGGTGGTCGCTTAGGAACAAATGGCTGAAGTAATTACAAGATTCTTTGGGAATAATTGTCAAATTTGACATGCAACATTATGATTTATACCTAAATGTCAGCTAAGTATCAAAGAAAGTAAAGTATAGAACTACCCTTCCAATGATTGGAAAAAACCGGTAGTTAGTTCAAAGTTAGCCGGTGGATTTGGGAAAAAAACCGGTTGCATTTTGAAATTAAAGGATGCTAAACTAGGAAGAAATTTTTAGAACCAGAAATCAATCGGTGCCACCCAAAATTTGGAGGATATTTGATCGCCTCCTTAAAATATTTGGGGAATTTTAGCTGCCTTGCCCAAAAAATCATTGGCTAATACCCGGCTAATGAAGGTCTGTTGCCACTGGATATCAACCTTTGCACTTGTGCCAAAGGCCCTAGTATGAAATTTTGATTACTAAAAAATGAAAAAAAAATGAAAAAAAAATGAGAAACCTTACCAGCTTGCAACTCACACAATTGTGGCTTGCCACCTCCTAGCGGTGTAGGGCACCTCCCAAAGTTGTTAGAGGAAAAACTTCAAAATCGCATGGAAACATCCAATTTGGAGAGTGTCATGCGATTGGCCTCAGGAGGACCTAACAAAGACTATGACAACATAATAGAAGAGGCCATTGACTTGTGGAATAATTCTTCTAAGTTTTACCATTTATATGCAAATCCTGAGTAGAACCTTATAGGGGCAACAAAAGAAATATTTGAAGAATGTAAAATTGATACTTCTTGAACTCTTTTGATTTCATGCAACCTTTTTATAACCATCCTGAACTCCATATTGCATGGGTTGGGGGATCCTTGGCCTTCAAGTGGTGAAGGACTTTGTCACGTTAAAGTCCTACTAAGGATGCAATATTAATTAGTACTTTCATTTTTAATCTTTTTTTCTATATTTTATACACATTTTGCAATTTAACCGGTGCCAATTTCAATTTAGGGGAAATTTGCTGGTGAGAAATTGAAATTGGAGGAAATAAACCGGTACTTTTTATGATTCAAAGGATGTAACCGATGCTCATTGAAAAAAAGACGGTTCATTTTTGCAGAAGAAGGAAATCAGCTGGAGGACCTTGAAAAATTTCCCGAACACTGTACCCTTCCCAGCTACCCAGGACAGATTGACTTAATTTTTTTGCCACTTCAGAAAAGCTAAAAAAACGTTACTGACACAATTGCAAGCACCATTACCACAACCTGCCAAGTGGCATCCTAAACCTGATCATCCAAGAGAATCAGAAGTGCACAGGTGACATTATCTGTGCTTCAGCACATAAAATTCACAAGCACAAGCTCCAGCATATTTCAGTTGTTAAAACACTAAGGTAGGAGGCTCGAAATCCGCACAGGCTCTAAAACTGCCCACCTCCTCAAATGTACACTGCTTGTACATGGTTTTTTTTCATCTTTCCAGGGATGTACCAATGTACATTTAAGGAGGTGGGCGATTTTAGAGCCCTGTGCCATTTCGACTTCAAAAATTCATAACTAATTCCACAAAGCTCCAAAAATTATGAAACGACTTGGATTAAATGTCAATTCCACTTCTCTTTCAAGGAAAATTTACTGAAAAATATTTCAATAAGTTTCACCTCCCCAAAATTCAGTTTCAGCTCTTAGATGGGCACTATATGGACCTCTTACCTTAGACGCCTAACGCTAAAGCTCATGAAAGCTCATGATGTTTTCACCATGCAGTCCCATTGAAGTCATCTACTGGGAACATTTATAAAAAATAAGACAATATGATTCACTGCAGGGAATAAAGTCTTAGAATCGTACTGTTATCAAATAAAGTGTGCACGTTGTTTGTGCGAGGTGCCGCACTTCCACGACCTACTGGACCTCTGTTATCTTGGGTTCTTCCGCCATTTTCAAGTGCATCTACCTGCAGTGCCGTTCGCACATTCCATGTAATGTCAGCTCTCGAAAATCAATACCTTCCATCGGTGAACAGTGACAGGACTGCCACCATGCACAACTTCAAATGCATCAAACCTTTCAGGAAAGTGATATTACAGTACGCAGGGTTTTCTCCTCTAGATTCTCTATCGTAAAAACTAGCTGCATCAACATAACTAAAAACAGAGACACACATTCTGCAAGATCTGAAAGAAAACAAATATGCTGGTGAACGAAGACTTACTGAGAACATAGTTTTGACAAACGACACCACGAAATTGAGCAATTCAGTAAGCTTGTCACATATGAAGCTCATTCTCCAGGGTGAGCGTCCTCGTCGCACATCCCCTACCGTCGTTGCAACCAGGTAAGCAACAAGGGTTGAACACAGAGATTTAAGTATGTCCAGCACGAAGTCACCTGGCACAAGTAATAGATCGAAGTACACGATGCACCGATTTCTCACTGATAAATCCTTAATTCTATTTAAAATGGAAATAGATTAACATTCACTAGGACATTCCTTTCAATATCATGTGATGTACGCTACCAAACGGAGAAAAGTAACACACTTGTGGAGTATCAAATTGAAGCCACTGACGAAAACTCACCAGTGATCTGTAGAAATGCAGCTTATTGACAAGGCGACCCGTACTGCACAAAATTCATCAGAAACACATCTATTTATTACTGCCTTCACCAAATTGCATTGCATTACTCATGACAAACATACGAACCTTTTCCAATTTATCGCCTTTTCTGCAAGGGAAGAGAATGAGCAAGTTCTCGTGCCCAATGAAAATGAAAAGCAATTGCGGCATGTTGTGGCGTATCATTCCAAAGAATGAACATCTTGTGTCTCATAGAATTGTCACAAGTAGTTACAGAAAGAGTGGCATTCTAAGATTGTCAATTGTCAAACACCAACAAACTAAGGTATGTACACCAACAATCAACACTGCCCCAATTGCAACACGTACATTTGAACCAAAAAGAGTCATTTCTTCCTAAATATTGATTAGACAAGATAGACACAATCTGAAAAATGAAAGTCTATGAGAGTCTGTTGTTGATTTTTAACACACCTAAAGACAGTACTTTGAAAATCCATATCTTATTCATAAGATGTCCAAATAATGCATGCTAAAGTGCATAGGATCCCTTCCAATTGCCAACACAATTAAATACAAATAAATTATGTTTAATGCTAGTGACTATTCTCAGTTGTAATTAGTGACAATCATAGGCGTGCATACCTTAGGGTTTTGGGATATTTCAATGAGAGAAGATTACGCCAAAGAGTATATTGAGAATTGCACTGGAATTACATGCAAAGACACATGAAAATTATATATTGCTGAGAGAGAGACTGCCGCTTGTTCAATTTTCATTCTCAAAAAAGACGTACCTGCTTTCAATTGAAATGCTGTAACGCAATGAGCCACAACTGAGTTCCCTCAATCAGAAACCGTCCACAATACTCTGATGCAAAACTGACTGAGTCATGGAAGAGACCCCTCAGAAAAGACCACAGAAAAAGCTCGATAAGCTTAGAAGGAACAGAAACCAACAAGAAAACCCTAAACCTACAGACCTATCTTCTTGAGTGTACGCCATTGACTGCTGAGAAAATGATCGGATCATTAACATAGAAGAAAGTGTCTCTTGTGGATTTGACCTAAATTTCTGCCACTTCGACAAAATCCTAAAATGTGGGGAACACGGCACAGTGCATGGTATATGCAATGTAATTTGCCGTGTACAGAGCACGCTGCCCGACTCTAGGATTTTGATGCCTCGTATTTCGTGTCTTGGTTGCACACTTGAATGTTGCCATAAAACGAAAAATGGGCAGCCTTGCAACCATGGGGGCACAGATTTGAAAAATCTATCAACTAATCTCTAAGAATCTAACGAGAGGAGACGAAGAGGAATGCAGATTTGGACCTTTTTAGGAAAAATGAATTGTGGAACAGTGAGAGAAGAATCTAGATATAAGATCTCATTTTTGCAAGTTTCTTAATCTGCCCAATTCACCCTTATATGAATGAACTAATTTTTAAGCTCTGCACAAAAATATGCAGCATTGAGTGACCATGCTTGTCTATTCTTCAGTGATGCTAACTTTGAACTAGCCGCTGTTTATTTAAACATCTACTTATTCTCTGTCTCTGTATTGTTTACAGGTCACGTTTGAGAACATGCTTGGAATTGGGTGACAATCCCTTCCAATATTTACTGCCATTCACAACAAAGAAATAACGCTCGTGTTCCACATTGTCACCTTCGCAACTTGTCAAATCTCTCCTTTACGATACAATTAAGTCTCTCACGTCTATCAATGGAGCAAAATCGATGCACTGTGAGCTTCATTTGCCATCGCCACATCGATGAATTCGGATTTCAAGCTATAGAATCGATGCAGGGAATGCGGGTTTGATATGATTTGGAGCAACAGCAATAGGGTAGCAATTCGAAATTGGAAACATGCAGATGGAGGCAGTAATCGACCTCCCAACTCAGTGAAATCCCATCTCATTGCAACAGACACCACCTTAAGGAATTCCAACCTCATCACGCGAATATGACAAGTAATGGTTCGGAAACAAAGAAGTCTCTCATGTCAATCAATTGAGCACGAACCATTCCCTGTGCCTGGATTGATGTGCCATTGCCACAGCGACGAATTCGAATTTCAAGCTGAAGAATCAATGCCGGGAATACGTGTGTGATATGATTGGGAGCAACAGCATTGACTTAGCATTTTGAAATCGGAAACACGCAGATGCAGGCATGGGGATGATAGCTGTGGCGTCGAGCTTCGCGGATCCGTCCATGCAACCATTACACCAATGCAAGATAATGCATGTGGCGCGACACGGGCAAGGTTACCAAAACGTCGCAGGGAACGTGGATCGTCTCTTGGGAATCAATTGAGCAATTGCTGCACTGTGCGGCTCATTCGCCATCGTCACATTGCCGAATACGGATTGCACGCTCACTTGTACGTGGAAGTAAATCGATACATGTAATGTGTGATGTGATTTGGAGCAACAGCATAGTGACCTAATTTAGGGCTGCAACTTCGGAAATTGGGAGCACACAGATGCAGGCATGGGGACAACAGCAGTGGCATCGAGCTGCGCAGAGCCGTCCATGTACCCGCTCCACCGATGCAAGATAATCCATGTGGTCCGCCACGGGCAAGGCTACCACAACGTCGCCGGGAACGTCGACCTCAAAAACTACGAGTCGTGGGATTTCTTGGACGCAAGCCTCACGGAGCTTGGATGGCAACAAGCGGAAGCTCTCCACGAGCATCTGGTCACCAATCACATCCGCAATCACGTGGAGCTTGTGGTGGTGTCGCCGCTCCTGCGCACATTACAAACTGCGGTAGGAGTCTGGGGCGGCGGTGCGTTTCTGGACGGCGAGCCGCCGCATTCGGCGTTGATGAAAGCCGGAGTCGGGGAGTATCGTCACGCCGCGGTTTCCTCTGCCGGCGCTCCGCCCTTCGTCGCCAACGAATGGTGCCGCGAGCAGAACGGTGTGCATCCCTGCGATAAAAGGTCCAGTATCAGCTCGTACAAGAGCAGCTTCCCGGCGGTCGATTTCACGCAAGTGGAGACCGACGAGGATACGTGGTGGAATGCCACGAATCGCGAGACGCAGGACGAGATTTGGACGCGCGCTAGGGTTTTCTTGAAGTGGATTCTTGACCGGACGGAGCGACGGATTGGCGTGGTGTCGCACAGTAGTTTTCTGTATTACCTCGTGCATTTGTTCGGGGACGATTGCTCGGACACCGTGCGGAAGGAGATGCAAACGGGATTCCGCAACTGCGAAATGCGGTCTTTCATTATTTGCGATCGGAGAGCGACCGCGGGACCGTCAGGCCCCAACTCGGATTTTCGAGGCGGCTTGTTTTTTAACCATCAGAGAGACATGGAGAAGGCGGATAAGGACAAAAGCGCGGGGAAGAAACAGATGGCGAGCTCTTCGCTACAAGAAGAGTTTGATTCTGAGGCGTGGTTTGAGGTCCCGCACCCGGATGAGCTTCCAACTGCACCGCAAATACCGAACCCCTCGCGAAAACCGCGGCGGAAGAAATCCGGAAAACCATCCCGCAAATCCTCCCGGAAGTCTGGTTCCGATGATTCTGAAGAGGAGTAGCGCATTTTTTTTCATTGGCAGCGTTGTGTTTTGAACTTCAATTCCGTCTTCACCATTTTTCTGAAGCTACTGATGGCAATAATGTATGCTGGAGCTCTGACAGTTGATGACATTCTTGAAGTGGATCCTCAGGATTCTCAGGGACCCATGTTTCTCTCTTGAGGTTGTTTCGCAGATGGCAGTATCCCTGAAGCTCTGTCAATTGATTGCATTGGAAATGCTGATGAGGTGAGGTTGTTGCTGTGTACTGAATTTGCTGAGCCGCCCACATTCAGTTTCTCTGGTTAGACCAATTATAGCTGATTTATTTTCACGAATTGATTTAAGGTTGTTACATTGATTGACAATGGCAGCGTTGTGTTAAAAATTCGTCTTTAATTTTTTTCTGAAGTCGACCTGAGTTCGCTTTCCTGATGAGCTTCTCAGGGATCCGTTTCAGGTGTAGTTTCATGGATGGTAGCATTGCATGAGAATCCTAATCAGTGAGGTTGTAGCTGTTTTGATATGAATTTCCCGAGCCTCGCTCATTTCTCGTGGTGATGACCTATTCCATGAAATCCTGGCTCGGCTTTACATGCATTGACAATTTTTCTGTGGCTTCTTTTCCCGAATCCAGGTCTTTCCGTTCTCATCTCTTCTTGGGAAATGGTGGTAGACAACGTACTGGTCGATGTTTTCTTCAAGGGCATGGACTGCAAGGGGATGTCCAGTACAGTACAGCACTGTACAGGTCGGTGCTGTAACTTCTGCAAATCGAAAGTTCCGATTCAGAAAAGGAGGGGAGTGTCACTCTCATACCTTGTGTGAATTACAAGTATTCCATTGTATGACAACATGAGAATTGCCTACAGATGCACGGAGTTCCTTCCAGACGTCTGTCGTCATGCAATTAAACCTTGTTTATGTACCAGATAACTGGTCGAGCTAAGGAATGGCAAGTTGGGTATCAGACATAACCCTCTCCTGCAAACTAAATCAACTAAAAGTTCGATCAAGACTGCCCAATTTTGGAGATCTAAAACTCTCTCAGAAAGTGAATGGAGGATGGGGTTTCAATTCCAAACCTGCGCCACAATTTCTTATCACCCTGCTTCATGTGGCAAACTGGCAATGGTCATTAGAGTGACAAGATAGGGTTATGTTGTTGATCTTCAAAGACTCCAAATTTAAACCAGTTGTGGGAGGTAAACATGGCCCCCACATATTGGGAGGTGTTTCTGCTTCCCTCATCCTCACAACACAATTCAAGCATATCCATAATTATTTTCCTCATCAAGGTTTTTTTTGTGGTGATTATCGCTCTGACGTACAGATTCTAGCTTCTCTGACTTGGTTCCTCCGAAATTATTTCCCACCGCAGTGAGGCCAATGATGCGAGGCTCACTGTTCCAAAAAAACAACTGCTCTTCATTCTAAAGCCCTTTGATGAGTTAAAAAAAATACAAACTTGGACATTCTTGATTGAAAAGAACGACCTCATGTCAATAAGCTTAGTCGGTCCATACTGATTTGTGTGCATATTACATCGTATAAGTTACTGCACAACAATCATTTCTTTTGTGACCATTGTTTCTAATAAAAATAAATCCACACTGATATGTGACCTTGAATTTACTAAGGAATTGAGCTCAAAAGCAAGCATCCGCATACCTTACTGAAATTTTTATTTTAAAAATCAGAGTTCCTCCAAATGCCATAAGAACTTATTTCCCAAGTCTTGTCTTTGGGATCCAGATGTGGGAAAGAGCCGGACATTCATTCCAAATAAAATTCTTACCCTTGATTGCACATCCCTTTTATAATTCAATATCATCTCTTTTTAGGCATAAATCTTTCACATGTCAAGTTGTGAATAGTCATATGTTAGAATGTAATTGAAGCCCATTTGTTCCCGAGAAATAGTGTAATTATTCAAAATAGAATTAGAATGCATTGGAGCCCATTTGTTCCTTAGAGATACCGGGAGTGTAATTAGTAAAAAAAGTTTAGTCTCTTACTATGTGCATTTAGGATGCATTTACATTTAAGGGGAATATCTTCAACCTTCAAAAGAATAGAAGAATCTCACTAAGAATGAAGGGATCAAAATAATCTATTGTATTTTCATGTTGTATTCTTAGGTCAATTTCAACACTTATTATGAGGCAAAATAAATTAAATTTGAGATTATTGGTGTACAAGATGTCATTTTATATTTTCAAATTTTTTGGAAGAATTTTTCATTTTGGACTTTTGATAAATGGCAAAAAAACATTTAAATAAGATTTTCTTCATTTTTTTATATGGGCTACAAATTTATCAAGATTTGGCATGCTTCAAATTTTACTTAATTATTTACAAAAACAACAAAGAATATTCTCAAAACTCATCACAATGATGTTTATTCTTTTCTAAATGTACTAGGTTCACTTTAGAACATTCTTAATCCCTCAAGCCAACCAAGTATCAATTCAACCAACACTTAAAAACTAAGATAGATTCCTATGAAGTCAATTAATTTTCGGTTGGATGTTTACAAAATTTTGACACAATGTGTACCCATGTATCTTCTTAATTGGATTTTATTTTCTAATCTTGAATCAAGAGTTATACTACTCAAAAAAATTTGGGGAGCTTGAGCAAATTGGGCATCTTTTGCTAGCCCCCTTGTTGACTTTTGGCACGTATGTAATTAATAAAATATGGCATAAATTTTTTTCCAAAAAAAAATTTTAGTTTTCAAATTATGTTCTAAGAGGAGTCAAACTTTGTTAGCTTTGTTAGGGCAATTTTGAAAAAAAACATTTTTTTTAACTTCAAGCCCTATTATCTTGCAATCTATGAAATCAAAGTTCTTGAAAATTTTACCACATTATCCAAATTTTTGTCTCTAATTTTTCACTATTTGGATTTCAAATGAAAAAATTCCTAATTGCAAAAGAAATCATCAAAAAATGACTTGTGTAGTTGTGTATTGCTAGTTCACTTAATTTTCTTACATTGTAGTGTGATTTAGAGTAAGCTAAACTCTATATTTTCTTCTAAAATTTTGCATGAGTGTATCTAATAAGATTTAGAACTCAATGGTGAAGAGACTCAAATTCATAAAGATAAAAAATTTCACTCCAAGAAGGCTCAAAGTTTGTTGACCCTATTTTGTAGGAATGATAAAAAGTTTTTTCTCTCACTTCACACATTATGATCTTTCAATCCATGTGGTCAAATGGGCTCAATTTTTTTCATCACTTTGTCATAGTAGTCTACTATACCTTTTTACGGTTGAATTTTTTTTAAACATTTATTTCCAATCTTGTGCAATGCACTAAAAAATGGCAATTTTTGACAATTTATTTCTCTTGAAAAACACCCAAAATCCTTTAGGGGTAATAGGGAGACTAATTCCCCCCTTGGATTTAAGAAAACATTAGATGAAATCTACCTATTGTAAAGGGCTGCAAATTCCCATGAGTTCCCATGAGTTCCCCCAAGTTTGGGGATTGTGGGAACTCAGCCACAGTAGTTGGTTGGCTTGGTTGAAGTTTGGCCAAGTCAAATTATAATAAAAAAATATCTTTTAAATATTTTTTTATTTTTTTATTCTCGCTTGAATTGGATGGTTCCCAATATGGGGAACTAGCCTCAAATGGCCCTTTAGTATTGCTAAAAAATACCTAATGGGAGTTATCTCTTACTAGATTCTTGTGGGTGGGGTGGGGTGGAGTGTTTAAGTTAAATTGCAAAACATATTAATTCCTACCATGCTTGGGGCCCATCTTGGATGTAAGAGAGGACAAATGGACCCCTTATTAGGTAAGGTCAAGAATATTAAGTCAACACAAGTGTAATAGGATCTATACAAATTGTAATTGGCCATGAGATTTGGCAAGCCTAGACAACTTCAATGCATTGCTTTGCTCATCCAAAATTCATTCAAATTCATTCATTCTCTGACAAAATCAATGCATTAATGTCAACAAGGGGTGACTTGCCAATTGTTTAACCCCTAAAGGACCAAATGGTGTTTTTTGGCAACATAGCGATTTCAGGCAGCTCACTACGGATGGAATTTTGATTTTTTTTCTTTGAAATTTTCACACAACATTTTCCCAAGGAGTAGCTTTAATACCCAACAATTTTCATAACTTTTGAATACATGGTTAAAAAGTTATTGTATGATATGTTGTTTTCATTGCTCAGCGGGCAGCCCGGGCATCAAAAAAAACTTCTTGAAAAATCACTTTTTTTTTAAATAAAAATTTGAAATTGGTTTTCTACATTTATATATACATGAAAAGTTTTGAATCATTCCATTTTGATTTGTGAGACGAAAGTTATGAAGAGTTTTAGTTGTGGGTAGTTTGTGGGTAGTAATGGAATCTCTACTCTCAAATAAACTTTGAAGACCTTTATTTCACTCAATTTTTAATATTTTTGGAAAAAAATAAAAACTTGAGGTGTAGATTGTTTATTACAACATTACAACCATTGGGATTGGCATTTTTCAATTCCATAAATAAATTATTAACACTTTAGTATTTTGAATCATTCTCTACTTCTTTCAACTTACTATTTTTTTCCTATATGTTGTACAATTCCAAATGATCTAAACTTTTTCAAGCATGTAGCCAACATGACTTGAAGAATGAATCCAAAGAGTTACAACCATTTTGGACATTTTTTCATAATGATCTGACCTTGTGAAGTGCATCTGCCCGGATTTTTGCAGGGCCAAAAAATGGCTTTTTGTTACTTCAAATGCTAATATCTTTCAATCCAAACGGTGAAAATTTCTGAAATTTTTTCCACATCTTCCCAAACCAGATTACTACAAGATCCTACGGTTACATTTGTCCAAAAATTCATTTTTTTCTAAAATTTGGTACTTGTATTGGAGATGACAGTTTTTGAGCGTTTTTAGTGAAAACATAGTCAAAAACCTTTAGGGGTTAATGGTGAATTTTTAAGTAACATTAGATCCAGGAAAAGGTGGTTATAGGTTGTTCATAGGACATTTAAGATTTTCCCCGCATGAGTGGTTCTATAATTTCAAGGTAGACCACTTTAGTAATTGACAAAAATTTCAACTTCAATTGGAAAATTACAAGTCCATTTAGGGTAGATTTGTGAAACAAGTGCACACCTATAAAAAGTATGTGCTCCTCTTGGAAGTGGCCTGAAGATATTCAGATTACTAATCAAGGTGATTATAGACTTGTTTGCCTTAACCCCTAAACACTCTGACATCCATTTTTTGGATGATGAACAAATTGAAATTGAAGTTTCATCCTCCTTATTGTTTGGATGAAAATTATTTTAGTTTGTGGAGATACTTTATCAAGTTGTTGTCCTATCTTAGGGTTGGATTTGGTGTTACTAGAATACAAATTTTTCTATAATTACAAATGTGCAAGTATGTCAAGTGGTTGACCAAGCCAAAATTGCATTGACTCTAGTTCAAAATTGGATTTGCCAAAATGAGGATATAGATTTGAAGTATATAAAAATTTCAAAAAATCACCATGTACAGAAAACCTCATTTCAAATCCATTCCAAAAAATTTAAATAAAAAAATGATAATATTTTTCTTGTCATTGAATTTAGAAGAAATTTTGAAATTTCCCTTTCAAAATTTATAAAAAAATATTGGTGATAGCATTGGTGAATCTAATCGTACAGATGGAATCCACAACTTACAACTTACATTCTACAACTTTTGCATGTATAAAAATTCCAAAATATGCTTCCAAATATCACTTTATAATGATTTTTCTCAAATCGTCAATTGTGGAGATGAATCAGGACGTTTAGGGGTTAAAACAATACAGGGGTAAAATATAAAGTAGAGCATAACAAAACCCTATAATAACTGAGATTGTAGTACCCGTACCATCACGCTCCTTAAACCCTAAACCCCGATCCTTCTCCCATTCCATCATCTCCCACACCTTCTTTCGCTTGGGCTCATGGCTCATCGTCATCGCCATCGCCATCGCCATTCCCGACTCTTCCTTCTCACACTAAACTTCTCACACTTGCATTCTTCTTCTTCGTCCTTCTAGACCATTCTCTCATTCATAAACCACAGCAGGGAGTTCACAATGGCTGTCCGTCTGGCATTGCGCCGAATCCCCTTCCTCAATTTCGCCCCTTCCTCTCGTGCTTCCTCTTTTTTCAGCTCGAATGCCACTCACGACTCCTCCTCCGATCCCGCCCCTGGTCTCTCCCCTGCCAATATTTCCACTTTAGATGACGTTACAGTCTCGGCGTCAATAATTGAGTCAGGCGATGCACTTGTTGCAAAGCCTCGCGTGGCGAATCTGCCGGAAGACTTGTCGCCTGAGGCTCTGGAAGCTGTGAACAGGTTACCGGTGATTCCTGAAAAGATCAAGCCGGTCATTCCGTTTCCGCGGTTGGCGACAGGGGATAAAAGCGCACGACTGGAGCCGCAGCTGATTGCCGAGGCAATTCGTCTTGTGAAGGTGACGATGCGCTGTCTGAATTTGAATTTCAGCACCTCTTGTGAAAATTTGAATTTGCAACTCAAGCGTCGTGCTCTTAATAGGCTGCCTGAACAAATTCGGGAATTTTTTAATTTTAACTTTAGGTTTTAGGTTGGCTGTAACGATGATGGTATCGTTTTGCTGGTTCCCTTGCATTGAGTTTTTTGGGGAATGTAGTTAAGAAGAGGAGGAATTTCGAACGACCTCATCGTATATGTGTTTTCTCCCTGTGTTTTATTCTATGTTTAGAGAATTGAGGAGACGAGTATCTTGGAAAGGTTTGCTAGTACAGTAGAACTTCTATAAATCTTCTATAAAGAGCCGGTCCGGGACCTGTCTGATACATTACATTAGAGAGGTAATTACATTAAGGGAGGGTCATTTGCATTTAGACGTTTGGATGCGGCCCGGGCCAGGACAGGCAATCAATATTACTGTAGAGAGGTTTATTACTGTAGAGAGTGTTGTTCATTAGAAGTTCTAATGATTGAGTTTAATTGCACATTTTCCTTCTGTTTGGCAGGCCAATGCGAAAGCTAAATTTACAGAGACCATTGAGGCTCACGTTCGTTTGGGGGTTGATCCCAAGAGAAGTGACCAGGTACTTGTTCTTGGCTTGGTTTTACTTCGAAGCACTGATGTCAGAGCCTGGTATCCGTACTTCTGAAGATGAAGTTTTTCTATGTAGTTAGTAGGGTTACCTGTGTGCAGTATACACGTTCATTGTAGGGTTAGAGAAACCATAGAAGCTTGGGATGCTGCTTACGATGCCTCATTTTCCCAAAATATTCGAAGCTTTAAACTCTCTGCATGCTTGTGATTTATCTGAAAAGCAAAAGACACAGCCGATCTTGTATTTTAGAGTTTTATATGATTTTTTCGTGTCAGTAAGTTGCTTTTACTTCGCTCAATGGATTTTCGCTGAGAAATCAACTCACGTGAAGAGAAATGCAGGTGGTCCGCGGAGCCGCAACTCTTCCTAACGGGAGTGGCAAGGTGTGTAGTTCTCTCTTGTTGGTGTTTTTTTTTGATATTTTCTTGAAGACATCGGAGTTTCTGTGCGCTTCTTCTACCCTCTTTCTTTATACTTGATGTTGCCATAGATTAGTCAGTCGCTTTGATCGCTTTGATAGCTGTAATTGATATGTATCGGTCGCGTTTGTAAAATGGTCGAGCATTCAAGGACGTGATTCCTTTTACGGTACATTAATGCGAAGTCAACGAATTTTCAGGTGGTGAGAGTGGCTGTATTTGCTGAAGGAAATGAAGCTCAGGATGCTCTTGCTGCGGGTGCAGATGTAGTTGGTGCGGACGATCTTGTGGATCGCATCAAGGACAGTAAGTTACTGTTCTCTGTACTTCATTCAAGTCATTCTCTGTATGTGCCTGTGGTTACTCCTATCAACGTCGGAAGCGTTGACTTGTGTACATGTGCGAGCTAGTGTCCATTTTCAGATATATGTATTCACTGTAAATGTGCTGACAGTTAGCGAGAACCGTAGACTTTTCATTGTAGAATAGGCGATAGTCAGGGAATTTTTCTTAACTAACAGCGGAGTATTGGGCAGGTGAAGTGATTTCTGTTTCATGTAGAAGTAGTGGATTTGTCTCTAGTCTACCAGGAAGTAAGTCTAACCATTGTATATATGGAGGGGCCTTCTTTGTGTAAGGATAACCGATTTTTGAGTCTACAGCATTACTTTTACTCTGAACTTTTGAGGGATGTTCCAATCGTCTCGCGATGCAGGTGGAGGGAAGTTGGACTTCGATAAATGCATATCAACGCCATCTTTTATGCCCCGCCTGGGAAAGGTGAGAACCTCAATGCTTCTTTTCAGTTTATTTATTAATTTATTAATTCAAAGGTGGATCGCCTTGTGCCGTCTCTCACTAGTCAGAATTTTTCCGAATTCCGTGTGTAATTCTGAACACCACTATGTTGACGACTACGTGTGTGCAGGTGGCACGGATTTTGGGACCTCGAGGACTTATGCCTAATCCCAAAGTGCGTCCTATCTCTCTTCTCCTTGCCTTTCTCATCCCATTTTTATTCCATGTTTTCCTTCCCTGTTCATCATGGCTTGTTTCCAATTTAAACCTTTTCAAGATTTGTGTAGCGAGAATATGTCGTTATAGCAATTAATTTGAAAGAGCTTCGTTTTGGGACTTCTTTCTCTGAGAACATATTCAAAGTAGTTGATTATGTACTCAGCATCGGAAATTGTTTCCTTAGGTTGGAAAATTGATACTCATGATTTCTCTGACATCTTATTCTTCAGGTGGGCACGGTGACTAATCAAGTTGCAGAGGCCGTTAGAGCTGCGAAGCAAGGTCGTATAGATTTCCGAGCCGATAAGTCGGGCATTGTTCACGTTGGTCTTGGAAAAGTATGCTCCTTAACGATATATATTCGTTACTCTTCATTATGAACTACTGACTTGAAAGTCGATGCCAAGGTTTACGTTTTCTAGGTTAATACATTAGTGGTGCTATTGTTTGGTTCGTTCTCATTTACAGCACAAGCTTAAGATATTTTTGTCATGGTCTACTGATTTGTCTTTCTGTATCGCAGGTTACTTTCAGTGATGAAGCTTTATTGCAAAACATATCTGCTTTTGTTGGAGCACTCTTAGGAGCAAAGCCTGTTGGACTGAAAAAAAGTGAGCTCACGCTTTTCTTCAGGCAATGTAGATGTTGAGTTACGTTGTGAAGTTGTAACTAAGGTTCTCCTTTGGTGCAGTTTTTAATCTGATTTTCATTCCCTTAGTGCCTACTTGTTGTAGTGCTCTTGTAATCTGACTCAATGGTTTGCTGATTGCTGCAGCTTCTCGGTATGCTGGGTACCTTAATGGTTTCACCCTTACTTCTACGGTTAGTGTTCTTCCACGGTTTGCTCTGGTGTTTTCCCGCATGCAGTGTTTCAATCAGATGTCATCATGTATGTCGCACTGGTGTTTTCCCCCGGCAATGACTTCTAGTCAACTTGTTTGTGAAAATATGTGACACTGCCCAAGTCTTTGCAGAAATTTTCAACAACTGCAAAAGGGGAATGATAACGTGTGAAGTGACGGTTTCTATTGGCAATATTACATCTTTTGACTTATTTTGCACGTCCCTTTTGCAGATGGGGAAGGGTATACCCGTTACCATTAACTCTCTTGCGCAAGCAGCTGATAGCTACATGAAAACAGCCGGAGTTTCATTATAAGAGAGAGTGCTGCGCAGATCTGGTTGCTTTAGAGCAAGTTAACACACTTCCAATTCTAGACTATTCTTTGCCCTCTAGCCTGTCCTTCGGTTGCTACCACGTAGCCTGTCCCTAATCGCTACCATTTGGCAGACTAGTGAAGAGAAGAAATCTGGTTCCGACTTTCTGTACGCTTATTCTCCAACGTCGGGCTTTGGTGCTTCAAAGATACCTAGAATAAGCTTCATTTGAAAGATTGTCATGAAATGCATTGAGGAGTGCTCTCTATGGATTAAAAAATAAAGTGAAATTCTCGATGAATATCAGTGCAAGTCTTCAAGTTTATTTTCTTATACCCTGTCATGTGAAGGTTTTCTCTCAATACCCGTACCCCGTTTCTTGAGATAATTGTTTCGTATGTACTGTGAAAGTCGAAGTCCACTTGGGGATCTAATTTGCACTTGCCGTGTTGGGAACCTACATTTTTACGTTCTACTAACTAGGAAACAAGAAGCTTCAATTTATCGTCTGAAAGGAAAGTTCTTGCAGCAGGCCACTTTGCCTGAGCTATGGCGTCCCTCCAAACCCCGTATCCCGCATCTCGTACGCCATTGAAGCGCCTGTTCACGCTCGAGGGTGTCACACTTCAGATTCACGGCGGTCTTTACTGCTGAATCCTCGAACCATTCTTTATGTACTGTTCGTGCATTTTCCGCAAGAGCATTATGACTTTTCGTGTTCTATCTGCTAGGGATTGTCTCTTGGTGCAGGCATGAAGACATACACTATCCGCTTGAATTTCTTCGAACCAGTTGGTGATGCATCAGAAACTGTTCGCTGAACGGAAGTCGATGGCAAATGAGTCAGTGGCTCCCACATTCCGTGTATGAACTCTCGACTCCGTTGTTGATTTTGAACGTGGTGGATACTCGTGATGTGGTAGAGCTGGAGGGGCTCGGATATGTATCGCAACTCCAAAGTGGTGGCTAATTACGTTCGACAAATAGGGAGGGCCGCATTGCAGCCTTACAATGCCGCCACAGTTGCAGGACTTGCAAGATGCAGATTGCCTGATGCGACAGACTCAAGTGCTAGTCACTTCCTCTGGCATCCGAAGTACTCAGCTTTGCACATGGATCCATGTAGCGTGGAAGGAATTCGAAATTTTCAAGTTATCAGTGATTTGCAAGCGGCTGGAGCTCCTGAGAAGGCACCGGTGATGAGCAGTTCAGGAACCCCATTGTTGCCTCCTACGCGTGGAAGGCAAAAGCCGCGTGTTGTAATCTTGGGATCAGGGTGGGGGGCATGCCGCTTGCTCAAGGACATAAACACTTTGGTATACGACGTCGTTTGCGTGTCCCCACGCAATCACATGGTTTTTACGCCCTTGTTAGCGTCCACATGTGTTGGCACTTTGGAGTTTCGCTCTGTTGCGGAGCCTGTTCGCAAAATACAGCCTGCCCTGTCGCTTTCTCCGGACTCCTTCTATTTGCCTGCCCGATGCACCGCTATTGACCCTGAGAAACATGAGGTTTGTTGCTTACCCTTGCCGAATACGCTCCGTTTGCAGATACTGTCTTGTTAGTTTGAATCTTATACCGTCCTCTTTATATATGTTGACAGAAATGCAAATCGATTGATTGTGTTTAAGAATGGAGAAATGCTAAGTGCTAAATTGATGTAAACAATTTAATTTAATGTTAGAATTCTTTTTGAATATCAACTTATTCCAAACAGTCATTCCAAACTCTTTGATTCGAGTGTCAGGTGCATTGTATAACAGTCCTCGACGACATGGCCACTGGGAAGACGGGGGCTGAGTTTACCGTGGCTTATGACAAGTTGGTGATAGCGACAGGAGCTGAGGCATCTACTTTTGGTATCAAGGGAGTCACTGAGTATGCAATCTTCTTGCGGGACGTGAAAAATGCCAGGGATATTCGCACCAAATTGCTTCTGAATCTCATGCTCTGCGAAATTCCTGGTATGGAATGCAATCTTATTGTTTTTGTTGTGTGGAGAGTAATGATGTTTGATGGTCTATTCTGCACTTCTGATAATCCGATCGTTTGTTGTCATTAAGTGACATGGAGGTTGTGATAGTTTACATTCAGGTACGACGGCAGAAGAAAAGCAGAGACTCTCACACATCGTCGTGGTCGGCGGGGGACCGACGGGAGTGGAATTCAGCGGCGAACTGAGTGATTTCATCAGGGGTGATGTGCACCGCAATTTTGGCCACGTGAAAAGCTTCATTCGCGTCACTCTCGTTGAGGTGTTTACTACTGGCCTTTGTTTGCATTCACTCACGTAATTGTAGAAGAATGAGTTGAACTTGGGTGGGTCATTTCACAGGTTAAGAAGCAGACTTTTCATTGAGGATCTTGTTTCTGATTTAAATTAAGTTTAGGTCATCACCAGAGTTCCAAATGTACTGCAGGATAAACCTGATTTGTTAATCGAACCTGTCATTTGCAGGCCAATGAACTGCTGGCATCCTTTGATGTGCGGCTTCGAGAGTACGCTACTAATCACCTCATTGCGGTATGCATGGTTTTCCACTTGCATATTCAGACTTTCCACCCTGTTTGTCATGTTTTTGCTTGACTTAGAAAATCTGAAACTCGATGTGCTAAGATTTGCGCGCTTAGGGGTAGGATACCATTGATAGACAATCCTTCTGACTAAGACGTTTGAAACATCATCTCAGTACAATGCGGTACTGCTGGATGATGGACAATTCATTTAGTTTAGCAGTGTCTTCCTTAGTTCTCTCCCGAAGCACAATATTGAGCATCAATTGTTTTTGCATGGATACATCAAATACTTCAATACTGAATAGTCCACTTCTCGCGCTGCACAAAGACTTCACAAGTGTGTTTTGTACAGAGCGGGGTTGACCTTGTGCGAGGAATTGTGAAGGAGGTGAAACAGAAGAAACTGGTACTCACTGATGGAACAGAGTTGGCTTACGGGCTTCTTGTTTGGTCCACCGGCGTTGGAGCGTCAACGTTTGTGAAGGGTTTGACCTTTCCCAAGTCTCCAGGTGGAAGGTATATAGTAATTTCTGAAGTCACTGTTATATTTCGTAATTATATGCTACCCACGCCTCCACATAAGCCGTCCTTCACACACAGTAGCTTTATTCTGTGCCATCCTCATGGACTCGAGATACGCCTGGTATCATGCTGTCCCTTTTCTTCATTATATCAGCCAAGTAGATGGTCTTTCAATTGTACGTGAATGTGTCCGGGTTTCGTTATAGCAGTGCTTTTTTTCTTCCTGAAGGATTGGTATCGACCTACATTTGAGGGTGCCATCGCTGCCAGATGTATATGCCATTGGTGATTGCGCTGGTTATCTCGAGGAAACGAAAAGACCAGTTCTTCCTGCTCTGGCCCAGGTTTGAGCATTTCACTCCTGTCCAGACTGGTATCCTCGTCTTAGCTATAATAGGCTTCACAATTTATGTGAACAGGACTTATCTATTGCAAAACTACAACCAAATGAGGAAGAGGAAGTGCGCTCTTGGAGGGGAGAGGTTCCCTGAACATGGGTAATGGTTATGCGTGGGAGGCCGAAATAAACTGAAATGGTGTACACGTCTCAGAGTCCAATTGGCTTAATGTAATTGCATCTAATTGTGACTTTTACCCAAAGCGACCCCTGTAGATTCTTGCCTAAAATGCACAGTACATGGACTGAACCTGTGAGCCTGGGGTTGATTTTGTATGTAATCAACACCAGTCATACCATCTATGTCCCTAAAATCTACACATAAAAATGCGTTGAATCTTCTGTCAATTGCCAACAGGACCCAATAGAGATTTATGCAGACTAACAATAAGACCATGCTCAGGTGCTCATTTGGACGCATACCTTATTGACTTGCAGGTTGCAGAGAGACAAGGAAAGTACATTGCCTCGGCTTTGAATAGCCTTGAGCCTGCGAGAGGCCGCGCCGGCAAGGTGATTGAGAAACCCTCATCTACAGAGGAGCCCTTTGTATACAAACATTTGGGCAGCATGGCCACAATAGGACGCTACAAGGCCTTGGTAGATCTACGCGAGAACAAGGTCTGAACAGGATGCTCTACTGTTGGAGACTTACTTGGATGTGCTGCATGCTAATACTAAAGTTTTGTTGTACTTCGTGTGCATTCAAGTGACTGAAGTGAGCATCTTTCTAATTGATCCCAATAGTTTGAATTTTTGATTTGACTGTGGAATCTTTTTTTGATGGCTTTGTGCAGGATGCAAGGGGTATCTCGATCACAGGTTTCATCAGTTGGTTGATTTGGCGATCAGCATACCTCACGGGGGTCATGAGTTGGCGCAATCGGTTGTACGTGATGGTCAATTGGGCCATCACTCTTGCTTTTGGTCGTGATGACTCCAGGTTTTAGCAAGGCTAGGATTCTTGTAACTTCTCTATGCTTTCGAAATTCATGAATCAATCTCCATCTTGGCTTTCACTTTTTTCAATCGTGTGCTAATTCACCACACCCCTTTAATTTTCGTATCATTGGTACGCAATAGCCTTCGGGTGTCTTTGTATAAGATGGTGGAGGACCCATGGCACTTCGCTGTTCTTTCTTCTGCATTGTTAAGATCTGACATGGTACCGTAGTATTCTGGAAGAGTTGGAATGCTCTTGCTTATATACTGTAATGATTTGTCGACTGCTTATATTAGCTGAATTCACCATCCAATATGGTCCTCCAATTTCAATCTCGTGCATCAATTGCATTAATCATTCAACATGGTTTTCAACAAAATATTAGACTGTTTTAAGAGTTTTTGAACATCATGAAGGAGATTGATCAAGGGGTGGTAAGATAAGCATCATGCAATTCATAGTGCAATCCATAGGAGGACCTCTCTATGAGCATGTCCATGATTCATGTGGATGTCTTACCATGATCACCTATTTAACCCTGGAAGGATGCAACCTATAACTAAGGTGGTCACCCAAATTTTTTCTTATTTTTGAACCAATAGGTCCATTCTTCACTTCTACAGTGATTATAAAAGTCATCTATTGGCCACTTTTTGGCCTCAAATGTCCTTACAAAATTAATTGATGGTCACATCTAAGCTATTTACTTTACACTCTTTCAACACTTTCGAAGAAATGATTAGGGATGTCAATGACATTTGTGTGCATTGTTGTCTCTCTATTTCTCATGGCTATCATTGGTGTTCAAAACCCCTAAAAAGTCTAATACTATCAAATCCTTCTTATCTGACATTCATCCAACATGAATTGTAGAATGTTGTCTAGAGTTGTTATACATTTGTTTTTCTTCAATTGTGTAGAATCTTATATGGAAACTTAGAAGTTTATATATCAAATATTTAATCAAATTTGACAAGATTTGTCTAATTGGGGTTGAAAATTTGTTGTAAATTGCCAGGAATTGTATAGAGGCTACCAAATAACAAAAATGCCACTAATTAGCAAACTCTACCAAATGGAGCCTATTCTTGTTGTTACCCCTAGTAAAACATGCAAAATAATGTAAATTAAAACCATGCATTGCTCAATTGTCTTCATGATTTTTTAGACTTTATTATAGTACTGCTACCTTTCATCAAAAGAGTGACAATATCTCTTACTTTGTCTCATGCAATTGGCTTCATCATACCAATTCTACTTCCTACACTATACAATATGTTCTACAAGAGAGAAGCAAAAATAAAATACAAAAAACTTCACCAAAAAACACAAATTCTCTAAATTCTACACTCATCTAAAGTTGCTTGAAATCCCACCTCAAAATTTAAAATGAGTCTATCAAGGTACATACACATCTGTAATCCTAACTCATAATGTAGATATTATTTAGGCAAAGCGAAATGTGAAAAGTGTAAAAAGTGCATTAGGCATAGTATAACCCTTTGGAAGGTCTTCACTCACCTTTTGCTTTCCTAGAGAGCTATAATTAACCTTGGAATGTCTAGATTCATTTCTAGAATTGGGAATTTGAAAAAAATCATTTTGAAGTGCTATTTGGAAGCATATTTTGGAATTGATATACAAACAAAGTTGTAGGCTAAGAGTTTCAGATTCCATATGTACAATTAGATTCACCAATGCTATCATCAATATTTTTTTAATAAACTTTGAAAGGAAAATTTCAAAATTCCTTCAAAATTTAATTACAAACAAAATATTATCATTTTTTTAGTAAAATTTGTTGGAAAGTATTGGAAATGAGGTTCTCTTAACATGGTGATTTTTTGAAATTTTTGTATTCTTGAAATCTATGACCTCAATATGGCAAATCCCATTTTGAACTAGAGTCAATGCAATTTTATCTTGGTCAACCACTTGACATACTTGAACATTTGTAATTTTAGAAAAATATATGCAATATACACTAGTAACACCAAATCCAACCATTAATCTAAGATAGGACAACCACTTGATAAAGTATCTCCAAAAATTAGGATGACTTTCATCCAAGCAGTAATGAGAAGATATTACGTCAGTTTGAATCTGTTTCGTCGTTACTTTTTGGACGTCGGAGCGCTCCAGGGTTAAAGCTCCTTGATAGGGACATAGACACATTTCTTGAAGTCGATGGTGCGCATTGGAATGAGTTTTTAAGTTTAGCTTTGGAACGCTCACGCTCATTGTTGGAAGTAGGTTAAGCAATTCGTGCTTCTAAGCGCCTTCGAGGACTATTTCATGGTCGGCTTGATAGTAAGTCTTTCTTGGAAAGGAGCACGTTCACTTCTCACTCTTTGAATAGTGTTTCCTTGGATGACAAACTAATCTGTAGTTGCTCCACAGTTTGAACATTTGCTCTTCAGTTTAGTAAGTACTCCTTTGTTCGGGCTCCTAGTTGACCGGGTCCAGTCTTTGGCAACCATAAATGCCCTCGACAGGATGGCAATTCGTTGTGGATTTGAATGTTGTCGGTGTGTCCGAGCTTGCCTTTGTTGTCGGTGCAGTCATTCGTGTTTGTGCCGAGGGCCTCCTTCCACTCCACTAATTCCAGAGTCCTCGACATTTCGTTGCAGACCTACCTTCAATTTTTGACACAAACTTGTTAGGTCAAGTGGAGCAAGCGATACTGTTCCTTGCTCTTTCCTGCAAATGATACTTCCCTGCAAACGTCGTAGGTTGAATCTCTCTGATTTTTTGCTTCCACACCTTCTTGTAATCGTGGTTATGAAGCCTGTGAGTCAGGTTATTGCAAGCACTAACGATCTCAATTTCATTCACAGATTGATGGCGGTTGTTGAAATTTGAGCGTTGCACGGGCTTGCCTTGTTGTCGGTGTGCTCAACTCTGTTTCAGCGGGTGCTGCAAACCTCCCTTCACTCCACTTTGACGCCCACTTTCCCACTCGTGCCGACAATCGTCGACGTTTTTGACACTCCTACCGACAAGTCTCTGGAATGTGTTCCCAAGAATTTGTCATATCAGGAGGATTTCCATATTGAAATGCTTTGTGTGTAGCAGCACTGTCGTCAAATCCGACATCTGAGAATTCAGGCTCTCGAAACTTTCAGTTAGAGCGGCTGGAAGAAAAGAAATCGGCGTGCTTGGAGACTGACTGATCGCCAATCCCTCGCAATTCATCTTTTCGAAAAGAAAGCATCTCTGTATAACTCATGGAATTTGGGAATTGAGAATTTCCCTCCTAGAAAGGTTTTGCATGCTAGACGATGATCTCTTGATCGCATTGAATTGCTTTCTTGTGGGATCAGGTCGTTGCTCTGTTTCTGTGCTCTTAGGATGCTGTGATGGATACCTAAGATGATGGGCTAGCTGTGAGCCAGGGCTCAGCTGTAGTAGATTTCTATGAATGTAATCTTCTGGGTTTCGTTTTATCTCGATGTGACTATGGTTATGTGTATTTCGGTACATATATGCATTTGGCGGCAAGGTAATCGGGTGACGAAAGAGCTTGCGAAGTGGGGAAGAATTGCCGGTTGAAGTAGTTAGCAAGATGATGGTCTAGGTGATGGGCACCAAGTTTAACCAGTCGCTCGTGATTTGCAGGAAATTACGGTTCTTTTTGTCGGTCGTATACTGGGATCGGCTTTCAGAAGTGGAGTGGTATGAGGCTCACGGTGCGAGTTCTCTCTTGGAACCCTTTCCAGTCACAACATCTCCCGATGTATTTCAATTTATTACTATGTTCTGCTTATTTCACCTCTATCACCTTTAGGGCCACACTCGGTGAATTTACGTCAACCAATGTCCGGTGGTTGCTTGTACCTTCACTTGTGTCAATCGTTTGCGTGATTGGAGTACACTACATCACCAAGAGTGTGAAACGTCGGCCTGCACCAGAGTTTCTGAAGCTCTCAGACGAGATTGTGCACAATATCTACAATCTTGTAAATGGGGGGGAGATGCGCCTCAACAAGAGGCAGTGCTTGGATTTGTCATCCAAGTTATCTCAAACCATTCAGAATATTCAGAAGCTGGAACGTCAATGCGGATTCTCCGACAGCGTCTTCAGACCCTCTTTGGAACACTTGTATCAAGTACTGGTGAAGGCGAAGTTGCTTGTGGACGACTGCAGCAATGACAACTGGATCAGAACTTCTGTGTTCCAGATTCAAAACGAGAGTGCTTTCGAAGTGATTCTGATGGACGTAGGCTTCTGTTACCATGCCATTTATGAGCAAGCCAAGCGGAGCATGAGTGGTGAATGGATGAATGTGGAGTTGGAGGATCTTCGTGATTCTTCTACTTTTAAACCTGCATCGGTGAAGGACGTTGACGAAGATTGAGAAGAGCTCCGAGAGAGGTTAGAAAATCTAGTCGACGCACGGAATTATGGTTCTAGCTGGTTCTTTCAGGTTTATTATTTTCTACTCGTGAGGCTATCTAAGAAGCTTCGCCTTGCGGAGTATTTGCTGGTGAAGCTTCAGTGCATAGCTCAACAGCCTCTCCCGGATGGGTTCTAGTTCTCCAGACAACTTTTATGGGAAGAGGAGTCCTATTCGAGCTTGACCTGGGGACGTGAATTCTCCTTCAGAGTCGGATCAGGAGCAAGTGGCGTTTGCAAGACCAAGTGGCTTAACATACCATGTGCTAAGAAGTGCAACATACCTGAACCCTATTTCTTGAATGAAGCAGGTATTTTGTCTCATGTCAACTATCTCAACATCATCAAATTCATTTGTTGTGGAGAAAAGTGGGGTTTGGTTGAGAATTTCATTGCCCTGGAATTGATGGAGATGAGTCTTTCCGACTTGATTAAGAAAAAAGGAAAGAAAGGGATTCCGTTTTCATTTGACGTGGCCGTGGATATCATGGCGCAAATTGGTCGTGGTATGTGTTATCTACATGGACTGAGGGTCGCACATCGTGACTTGAAACCAGCGAATGTGGTTTTGAACGTCCTTAATTCGCCACATCTGGAGGATACTTATCATGTGAAGTTGGTGGATTTCGGAACTTCGAAGACCGAAGTTGATCCCTCCAAAACCACGAGTACTGAACATGGTTTCGGCACTGTTACGCACAAAGCTCCAGAGGTTCGTGACCTTGCACCAGCGAAAAGCGAGGGCGACCGCAAGTGGAGGGCCGTGTGGTTCAAGGCGGATGTTCGGAGCTTTGCGATTATTTGCTTAGAGATTTTATCTCTGCAGCTTCGAAAAGGGCTTGCCAAAGAAGATGAGGACTTGAAATCCATGTTTCCTCCAGATTGCCCACAAGAGCTTGTTGCACTCTTAGGTGATTGTTTGCAAGCCAATCCTCGAGCAAGACCTGATTTTTTAGAGGTTTGCTCCAGGCTTGAAGCTTTAAGACATAGTCTTTTGAGACGGTTGCCTAATTCTGACCAAGCTTTTTGATCTGAAATGTCACTGGATTGTTCACAGTACCAATATATTGAGATGAGGCTAAAAGAGCACTTTCAGAGACAAAATGTTGGCATTTTGGCCGAGGGCGAGGAATTGGAGGTGATTGACTGGGAACTTGCTCTCTGTATGTGGTACCCAATTTGTCGTCAATTCCTGTGTTCCATTGCTGTTTTGAAGTGTATTTGAAGTGGTCATTTGGAACTTATGATAATTTTAGGACTGGTAGAAGTCTCCAGCACTCGAGACATTGGAACTTCTGTGCGTTTCTTTCCATTTTGGACATAATCTTGGTACTAACAAGTAATTTTGGCCAGGTATTAATACCTGAATCTTCTCAGGTCGAACCGCAGGCTAATGAAGTAACTTTGAGGTTTGAAAATCCTCAAATTCTTTGAATCGATTATTTGAATTAGAGATCTAACCCATGTTTTCGACAAATCACTGTACAGACATCTCCATTCGTATTCCGATTATTCCCGAACCGTACTTTATTCTTTTAGTGTTCTTGTGAATGAGGACTGAGAGGAGTTGTTTTGGTTTTCGAAGCGACACCTTCAAACCCTTGTTTGATTTGGTAAGTGCGGATGTGCCGGATGTCAACGCTTGAATAAGTGATGACACAGTGTCAGTTGGCTATGTACAGGATGGACCAAGCACCCTCCTCTACAACTATCGAAGATCGAGATCTGGAAATTTGGACCAGGCAGCCAGGAAATGAGGTATTCAGGAAAGCTGTCGAAGAATGGCGAAAAGAGTGTGACATGATTGTTGATAGGATTCGCATAAATTCAGACCAACGGTTTGCTTGGAAAGTACAAAGTGATTACACAATGGATTTTCACTTCGCGCTCTACTTCTTATTGGTTCTCACATTTTCCGAAATACATTTTCGGAGGATGCACCACTGGTTGGTTCCCTGCCGTTTTCTAGTGTTGTTGAAGACTTTCTTCCATCTATGCTGGTTTATTTACCAATATCGTTGTTAGTGGAGGTTATGGAAGGCACTCCATAGTGATGTCAACAAGCACAAGGTACAACCCTCTCAGCTCAATGTTTCAAGTTTGCTAGAATCCATGTGTTGAGACTCTATATAGAATTGATTTTCTACAATTGAGATACCTTGGAAGTGTTTAAGCTAGTGGTTACGCTATTCATTTGATGTAGTTGGGCAATGTAGTCGTTCATGGAAAGCCATTGTTGGAATATTGGTATGAGGAAAGTATTTCCATCAAAATGATTCTAAACAGGTTGATGGGGAACATGTACTGGTAGTTTGGAATTTCTTGAATTAGTTGTTTCAACATCAAATAGAGTGGAAAGAGTAATAATGTTTTGAGATGTTCATTATTGCGAATTGGGCATGGACACTTCTTGAGCTGGAGTAGTGGATTGGATTCTCTGGGCAATAGCCTCAATAGCTAAAAGAATTCCATGGCTGATAGTTGGACCACTTGGTTGTTTTGGCAAGCTTCATCCTAGAATTCTAACGTGCATTGGACATTTGATGCAATTGTAGGTTTATAAGAATCGGATTGATGTGTTGAACAAAAAGAGGGACTCCTTTTCCTTCGAGGACGACGTGAAGGAATTTGACCCCTCTAGCAATTCTCCACCGAAGCTGACATGGCTTCTGCTAGACTGGGTGCGAGACTGGGTGCTTGAAGTTTTATTTGGTCTTTTCGTGAGCAGCGGTTTAATATTATCGTTGGTACCGGTGATTTTGGTGGACGAACTACTTGAAAGATCATAGAGCTTCCACTCCATGTGGAAAGAAAGAGTCTGCAGGCAGTTACAGAAAGTACCCAGTTTTTACTGATGAGTTAAGATTGCTAGCCAGAAAGCCATTTATGCACAACGAGATTATGAATGCAATGAATTTCACCGGTGTGGTGGAAGTCACATCAAGTATATTCAATTCTTCTGTTGAGCATTCCATCGATGAAGGATCCTCAGAGAGGGTTTACAAGCGGAATTCTCATCATCATCTCCGCCATGATTATGGTGTTGCCCTTCTTCTTTGGGGAATTGCGTAAGTGTGCAATTTCAAGGTGCCTCACTTCATTGTTGTTATCCTAAATACGGTTAAGGCAAGCGCAATATAGTTTCTTCGCTTAGAGATTTCAGACCTGAAATGTCCACTCTGTCGTTATCTGTCCACTCTGACATTTTGTTTTCTCTTTTGTCACTGAAATGTGGAGTCTTGACCATGGCTTTGGAGTAGCTGGAATGGATCATTTTGAGATTATTGTGACCTACCCTGGCCTAATTAGACTTTCGTTTGGTTATGGATTTGTATATTCATATATTCGTTTGGAAGAGTGGATTAGCTGACATGATTTTAGCTTGATTGTAGGATTGTAAATGAGTTCCACAAAGGCAATGAAATTGGTGGTTGAGACTGAACGTGGACGGACGATGGAAGTCAATGCGAGTGGTGGGACTCCATTAATTTTGTTTGGAGGTGCAAGCTCCGTTTTCTACTGAGAATTTGTGTTCCATTTGGTGAGCAACACCAAATACTCCGTGATTTTCGTAGCCACCACTGTCGGTGTTTTGTGGGGCCGTGCTTCTGTAGATACCATTGATTACAACAGGGATGCAGTTGGATGTCACTTTTCAAGCTTTGACGTGACCTGCAGTTAGTTTAGAGGCCATGGGCATGAGTGGGGAGCGACACCTTGACTTGTTTATTACAAACAAGTTGTTCATAGCCTATTGCAACATCACCAAAATAGAGTCATGAATGAAAATTGTATGGATGAGAATGTCATGGATTAAATTGTGACATAGTTTGCATTTAATTTAAGAGATGAGGGTGTGTAGCCTTGTAGTTTTTGAAATCTTTGTTCATGTTTTCATAAACAATCTCCAAGATCTTGGAACAATCTACCACCTTGGAGCAATATTTTATACCTAGAGTGAAGAGGAGGAGACTTTGCATTGGCTTAAACTACATTTGTATAGACATAAGCTATATGTGAGGAAGTTTGAATATGACCTTGCTTGTGAAGCAAGGTCGTGCTATTGGGATAGAATCTCTCATAGAGTAGTTGCTTATTTCCAAAAATTTAATTTCTTTCCTAAGAGAAAAGCATATCCTCGACAAAAACCAATCTATCAAACTATATGGTTCATCTATTGTTACGCAATGCACAAAACAAATGTATGAGATGATCTACTTCCTATACATATCCTAGAGGTAGATTCTTGAACATATTTATCAATCTTTAAAAACCAACCCTTTGGGCTACCTTTTCAATATATTTTTAAAAATTCAAAAGTTTGATCTCTTAAGAATCAAGGAGTGAAAAATGTAACTTCTGATGATGTATTAGAAATTGAAAATTAGAACAAGAACTAAATGGTGGCTTTGAAGTTGAAGTTGTAAAATATGATCTATAGATCACATCCATAATAGTTGCCATAATTCAAATGACAATGTGAATAGGAAGTTCCATACCTCTAAAAAGACCCATCTCTTCCAAAGGTTAGCCTTCATATCTTTTGAGATAATTGTGAAAGAAATCAATACTCCAACTACCCCGAACAGCATGATAGCTACACAATTTTTAAAGAATTGTTTCTTCTTGACCATCAATCTTCAAGCAAACAATGTTTTGTCACCACAATGGCAAAACAAGCAGACTAGTCGGACCCCCACACTAATACAACTACAAATTCTTGACCAAAGGCTAATAGTTTCGCTCTAGTTTTGGGGACATAAGTTCTTTTTCAGTTTCCCCCCATCAAATTTAATACGAATGGCAAGTCTCTTATTAAAATCACTGATGAACATTGCTTATTGAACCCACCTCTTAGTGAGTTCAAAATTTTACCGAAGATCGCCAATTTTTGATTGCGAATCAGCAAGCACATCAATCCTAGTCTTGGCTTTCTCTACCTATTGGAGAATGGAGAAGTAGCTAGCTACTAAGAAATGGAGGAACTGATTCTATGTAATCAACAGCTCTTGATGTCCTGAGAGTTCTGTAATGAAATAGTCTCAATCAAAAAACTGGTTAAAATGAGTGACACTTGCAAGAGAGAAATTAATTTTCGACCAAAGTTTAGACTAACCTTTGACATGACACTGTTGTTCAGTTGCGCATCATTGTGCTGTCAAAAGACAAAGTAACAGTTAGCAATGCCACATAAATAAAGAAGATCATCCTGGACAATGCTCAACAGTTTCGCATTGACGATGATTCATCAATAGACAATCAAACATCTAGCTACCTAACTTCTGACTGAACCTATTGTCTAACAATACCCATTGAATATATTACATTTTTTGATCCCGAAATTTCAGCTGTGATAGCCTTGCAGACAGTACAGGCGACGTAATGCTCAATACAATCCAGCTCTGCAGAAAGCTATTATGATGAAATTGGATTCCTAGCAGATCATTTTGCAAAGCAATGCATTGCTCTCTTTTTCCACGGTATAAACGCATCAATTTCCTAGGTTTAATGACACAGAAACATGCATAATAAAGAGTATTCCAAGAAAAAGGAAGAGCAGTCAAACAATCCCCTGCCCTGGGAACTCAATTATTGAGATCACGTTCCTCAACATTGAGGTTCCAAAAACAAAAATGATCATCCAACTAGCATTGCTAATAGTCGCAGGTAGCTCCCTAGTACATGCTACAGTTCCAGACACCATGAAGTCCTTTCCTAGTTCCCTGCACAACAGTTCAATATGAGTGAGTTTGCTCTCAGGTAAGGTATTCTCCGTCAAAGCCAAGGAAGTCAGAAAGTTGCGCCAGAAATGCAATCCAAATGCAATCGCCTATTAGCAAACTGTGTTCCAAACAGAAGCCTTTTTTTCGAACTGGGACACGCACTTGGGGGTTGAGCAATGTTTCAGATTCGCATACTGCAATCGTTGCCTTTTGTTCTTTAATGATTCTCCACTTCCTACCTCGAAAGCCTTGCTCTCCTTTCAAGTATGATCTGCTACTAGAGTGAAACACAACGAATGACGGAACCAAAGTGATGGAAGAAGGCAGGGAGAAGTGCATTATTTGGCACCAATCAAATCAGTTGTGCAGATGAGAGGTGTCCTGCCATCATTCCGTCCAAGATTGACACTGGCGGCTCTCAAAAGTAAGGTCCAAATCTGAACCAATCATAGCGCCAGATAAAATTCAGCATGCCATATTGAACAACTGCGCACCATCACCAATATTTGGAGTTGGAAATCAGCTCGTAAAGGCTGAAAGTGCGCCAAAACTCAAACCTAACACGGCAAAAGGCACAATTTCTGTAGCTTTGGAAAACCTCAAGAACAAACGGGACTGAGTTTAGCCAGATTGATAACCATTTCTTCACAAACGCCGCTGAGAACCCTAATTTCAACTCTTCTCGTAAAGGATCGTTGAGACCAGACTCGCAAAGGTTTCTAGGCGCATGTTCCGCTCCTCTCGCAACTGATACAACTGATGCCGAAAGTCGTTGCTGCCTGTGTAAAAGAACCAAAAAACAGGTTTCAGAAAACAACCTTGCATCCACTCCTGGCATCTTCACGAAAGGCAGCAAACCCTTGGTTACATCGTCTGCACGTCTGTGGCAAGACCTGAGAGGTCAGTGTGCACCTGGTCATGAATCTTGAAGATGCGCTGAAAGTCAGTCGCGATCGTCTGAAAAATTACACCAAGACAAAGATCACTAGCTATGGCGAAGCAGTTCCTATCCACCATGACAATCAGTGTACTTCCATGATAACTTCTGATCTGCAAAACCTCCAGATCACCCCAAAATTCAATAAGCAGTAAAAAGCCAATATAAAAATGTGGCATTCATGTTTAGCAGAGGGTAAATAAAACACTCGCAATACTCACCGACATGAAGGCAGTCTGCTCGGTCACCGTCCAACTTCACTGACTCCCCCATTTCCTGCAAATAAATCCTCCACCAAATCAAAACCCTAATTTGGATATATTCAACGGAGTGACAGGTCAAGTGTCTGAATGGAAATTTAATTTTTTCAATTCAGAACACATGAGAGTGGAAATATGGAAAAGCAGTAGATTATCATTCCAAGCTTCGAAAGACAAGGAACATCGGTATGCAAAACCTTACCTTGCAGAGGTCAGAAAAAAATTCTCAAATTGAGTAGGATTTGTGCACCCTACAAACAGATTATCAAAAACTACTAAGTCACAGCAAAACATCTATAAAATCCTCCACCGAATTGTAACCCAAATTTAAGAAAACTGGAAATTTTCGATGGAGTATGGACTCAATGGACTGATACTACATTTCAATCCGAGGAGGAGAAAATGGGGCAGGAGTAAAGTATCAATCCAATCTTCGAAAGACTAAACCTCTATAACATTATTTGATTATGCAGAGAGAGCCTATACAATGCTTCAGGAATTGAGCACGATATATGCAATCCAGTGCAGGGCAATCAGAAGCACATAGACTAAATGAGTGCAAAATTCTGCGTTAAGTGCACACTGGGGTCTGACCAGTCAACTCCACATCCCCAAACCCCAACCGTGAAGTATGAATGGGACTGATTGAGAACGTTGTGCAGTGTGAATGCGGTTATAGATAAGAGTTGGACTTTCGATTCAGAAACCAAAGTCGATGCAGAGTCGATGCTATAGTTTCTGTCCAAAGGCCGGAATCAACATAAAATGCCACTAGTAAACAAAGTCTGCCAAAACAGAGCCGAAACAAAACACGCAAACAACACACACAACATCGGTATAATATTCAACAACACTGTCCTACCTCCATCACTTACTCCATTGTTTGCCTGTCTCTTGCGCTATTACAGAGAAGCCTCTGTTCAGTCAACCATCTACAGTAAACCCCGTGTGCCCGACTAATCATACCTTCGAGTTCCGTCTTGTTGGTTTTGCTTGGTTGTCTTCAACACATTGTTTGCCAATTGGGCACGTCTTGAACACACCATTACTGCATCCTCTGTTTTCTGAGCCCAGATCACAGAAACTTGCTTGCAAGTATAGTTGCAGTTGAGCTTGCCTTGAGTGGTGAGTCGGTTGCGCGCAAACGATTGGAGAGTATTGTGTTGCCCAAGTTCAGTCTTTAGCTAGGTGCGAATTGCGATGGATTTTGAGGTTTAACTTGCGAATGTTCAATCACGCTTATTGTCGCAAGTCATGAAGTGGGTTCAAGCGCGGTGGAGGACTGTTTCCTGGTCGGATTGATATGAAGTCTGTCTTGGGAAGGTTCACGTTCACTTCTCACTCTTTGAATAGTGTTTCCTTGGATGACAAACTAATCTGTAGTTGCTCCAGAGTTTGAACATTTGCTCTTCAGATAAGTACTCTTTGGGGTTCGGGCTCCAAGTTGACCGGGACCAGTCTTTGGCAACGATGAAAGCCCTCTACAAGATGGCAATTCTTTGTGGATTTGAATATTGTCGGTGTGTCCGAGCTTGCCTTCGTTGTCGGTGCAGTCATTCGTGTTTGTGCCAAGGGCCTCCTTCCGCTCCATTGATTCCAGGGTCCTCGAAATTTCGTTCCACAGTTTCCTTCAGTTTTTGACACAAACTTGTTAGGTCCAGTGCAGCAAGCGATACTGTTCATGGGTCTTTGTTCTCTGCAAACGCCGTAGGTTGAATCTCTCTGATTTTTTGCTTCCACACCTTCATGTAATTGTGGTCATGAAGCCTGTGAGTCAGGTTATTGCAAGCACTAACGATCTCAATGTCATTCACAGATCGATGGCGGTTGTTGAAATTTGAGCGTTGCACGGGCTTGCCTTGCGGTCGTTGTGCTCAACTTTGTTTCAGCGGGTGCTGCAAACCTCCCTTCACTCCATTCCCTTTCCCACTCGCGCCGACAATCGTCGACGCTTTTGACACTCCTACCGACAAGTCTCTGGGATGCGTTCCCAAGAATTTCCCATATCAGGAGGATTTCCATATTGAAATGCTTTGATTGTTGCACCACTTTTGTCAACTCCGACATTTGAGATTTCAGGCTCTAGAAACTTTGATTCAATTAGAGAGACTGGAAGTAAAAGAAACAGAGTTGAGAGTCTGACCAATCGCCAATCCTTTACAATTCATCTTTTCGGTAAGAAAACATCTCCCTATATCTCATGTAATTTGGGAATTGAGATATTCTGTACGCGGAAGCTTTGCATGCTAGACGATGATCTCTTGAATGTATTGGAGGTTTTCTTGTGGGATTAGGTCGTTGCTTTGTTTCTGTATTCTTAGGATGCTGAGGTGGATACCTACTAGCTGTGGGACAGAGCTCGGCTGTTGTCGATTTTCATGAGTGTAATCTTTGGGGTTTCGTTTTATCTCGATGTGACCATGGTTATGTATAATTCTGTACTTATACGCATTTGGCAGCCAAGTAATCGGGTGACGGAAGAGCTTGCAAAGTGGGGAAGAATTGTCGGTTGAAGTAGTTAGCGAGAATATTGTCTAGATAATGGGCAGAAACTTTAACCAATCGCTTGTGATTTGCAGGAAATTACGGTTCTTTTAGTAGGTCGTATGCTACCAAAGACTTTCAGAAGTCAAGTGGTATGAGACTCATGGCGCGAGTTCTACCTTGGAACCCTTTCAAGTGTCTAAATTTCCGGAAGCATGCCCTATTATCGTTTCTTCCTGTCTGTGCCTTTATCATGTTTCAAAATTTGTCCTTCAGATTTACATCATCCATTCATTGGTCGTTGATTGTAACTTCACTCGTGCCAGTCGTTCGCAAGACTGGAGTACACTACCTGATCAAGGATAGGGAATGTCGGCCTGCACCAGAGTTTTTTGAAACTCTCAGACGAGATGGTGCGCAGTATCCACACTATTGTAAATGGGACGGACATGCGCCTCAATAAGAGGCAGTGCTTGGATTTGTCATCCAAGTTATCTCAAACCATTCAGAATATTCACAACCTGGAACGGCAATGCGGATTCTCCGACAGCGTCCTCAGACCCTCTGTGGAACACTTGTATCAAGTACTGGTGAAGGCGAAGTTGCTTGTGAACGACTGCAGCAATGACAATTGGATCAGAACGTCTGTGTTCCAGATTCAAAACGAGAGTGCTTTCGAAGTGATTCTGATGGACGTAGGCTTCTGTTACCATGCCATTTATGAGCAAGCCAAGATGAGGATGAGTGGTGAATGGAAGAATGTGGAGATGGAGGATCTTCGCGAATCTTCTACTTTTAAACCTGCATCGGTGACCGACGTTGACGAAGATCGAGAGGAGCTCCGAAAGAGGTTAGAAAATCTAGTCGACGCACGGAATTATGGTTATGGATGGTTGTTTCGGGTTTACTATTTTCTACTGGTGAGGCTATCTAAAGAGCTCCGTCTTGCGGAGTATTTGCTCGTGAAGCTGCATTGCATAGTTCAGCGCCGTCACAAGGATGGGCTGCAGTTATCCTGGAAACGACTTTTATGGGCAGAGGAGTCCTACTTCAACTTGACCTGGGGACGTGAATTCTCCTTGGGAGTCGGATCAGGTGCAAGTGGCATTTTCCAGACCAAGTGGCTTAACATACCATGTGCTAAGAAGTGCAACATACCTGAACCCTATTTCTTGAAAGAAGCAGGTATTTTGTCTCATGTCAACTATCCCAACATCATCAAATTCATTTGCTGTGGAACAATAGAGAGGTTGGGTGAGGGTTTCATTGCCCTGGAATTGATGGAGATGAGTCTTTTGGACTTGATTAAGAAAAAAGGAATGAAAGGGATTCCGTTTTCATTTGACGTGGCCGTGGATATCATGGCGCGAATTGGTCGTGATATGTGCTATCTACATGGACTGGGGGTTGCTCATCGTGACTTGGAACCAGCTAATGTGGTTTTGGACGTCCTCACTTCGCCACATCTGGAGGATACTTATCATGTGAAGTTGGTCGATTTCGGAACTTCGAAGACCTAAGTTGACCCCTCCAAAACCACGAGTACTGAAAATGGGTTCGGCCCCGGGTACGCAACTCTTGTATTATATATAGGGGTCATCGGCATTAAAACGGCTTAGAGGATGGCTTTTGTTAAAATTATATCAAATTAAAAAGACCAAAAAGCTAGGTGAAGATCAAATTAAAATTAAATTAAATGTAAAAAATGATGAATTGCATACATTTTACAAAAAAAACTCACAATAAATATGAGGAATTGAAACACCTATGTATAGTTTCTAAAAGAAGTTGGGTCTAGTTAAAATTAAACTTTTATTAGAAAGCCTCCAAAGTTGCCTCGCTCGGCCTATGATACATGTATTAAAAAAACTCATATAATTAGTTTTTTAATGCTATTATTGTCTTCAAAAATATTTGTTTCATATACATAAGTACATTTTTGGTTTCCTTGTTAAAAGGGCTACAAGATTGTTCTACATTAAAACAAATGACATCCCTTAAGATTGGATTAAAATGCATTATAAGTGATTATAATTAGGGCCATATAATATGGAAGTTGCATACCCGGGGGGTGGGCACTCTAACACACAAAGCTCCAGAGGTTCGTCGCCAAGCACTTGCCCAAAGCAAGGGCGACCGGTGCAAGTGGAGGGCCATGTGGTTCAAGGTAGATGTTTGGAGCTTTGCGATTACTTGCTTAGAGGTTTTGTCTCTGAAGCTTCGAAAATCCCGTGCCAAAGAAGATGAGGACTTGAAATCCATGTTTCCTCCAGATTGCCCAAAACAGCTTGTTGTGATTGTTTGCAAGCCAACCCTCAAGCAAGACCTGATTTCCTAGAGGTTTGCTCGAGGCTTGAAGCTTTAAGACATAGTCTTTTGCGATGGTTGCCTACTTCTGACCAAGATTCTCTATCTGAAATGACATTGGATTGTTCAGACAACCAATTCATTGAGATGAGGCTAAAAGAGCACTTTCATACACAAAATGCTGGAGTCATCGCCGATGATGAGGAAGTGGAGGTGATTGATTTAGATCTGACTCCCTTTCTTTGGTACCCATGCCAAGTCATCCTCCATTCTTGTGGTCCATTGCTGCTTTGAAATATATTTGAAGTGGTCTTTTGGAACTTAGGATAATTTTAGGATAGTTTTAGACTGGCACAATTCCCCAGCACTAGAGACATTGCAGATGCTATGCGTTTCTTTCCTTTGAGGAAGTTGTGTTTGTACTAACAAGTGATCCTTGCCAGGTATTGATACCTCAAGCTTTTCATGTCGAACAATGGAATAATAAAGAGTTTTTCAGGTTTGAAATCTTTCAAATCCTTTGAAACGGATATTTGAATTAGAGTTCTAGCCCAAGTTTGTTAAAAGTCACTGTACAAACATCTTCATTTTGTAATACGAATATTCTTGAACCTTAATTTATTTTCTTAGTGTTCTTTGTGAATGAGGACTGAGAGGAGTTGTATTAGTTCTAGCAGCGACACCTTCAGGACTCTTGTGTCATTTGGTAAGTGTGGATGTGCCCGACGTCAACCCTTGAATAAGTGATGACCCAGTTTAATTGTCTATGTACAGGATGGACAGGATAGCACCCTACTCGACAAGTATAGAAGAACTGGAAATTTGGACGAAGCAGCCAGGAAATGAGGTATTCAGGAAAGCTGTGGAAGAATGGCGAGAAGAGTGTAACATGATTACGAAAAGAATTCGCATGAGGAAAGACCAGGAGTTGCCTGTGGTGCATAAATGGACGTTCAGTGGTGCATTACTTTCGGCGAACACAGTTTTAATGATATTGGTTTACGGGAAAGACTCCGCTAATCGGACGATTCCATGGTGTTCGGTGACCAACAATTTTGTAGTGGTGCTGCGGGCTTTGTTCGATGTACACAGGATTATTCACAAATATCGCTATTATTGGAGGTTATGGAAGGCAGTCGATTATGATTTGAACAAGTTCAAGGTACAGCCCTCTCAGTTTAATTTGTTCAGCAGTTCAAATTTCCATTTGTTGAGACTCTATTTAGAATTGATTTTCTACATTTATGGTGAATTCATTAACCCCTAAACGACCAGGGGTGCAAAATATAGTGTTGCTGAAACCACTTGGTGGCCTTATGGTCCTTTAGTGGTTAAAAAGGTGATATTATTGTGCCATTTTTTACATATTCCATGCCATTTGAATGGAATGTTGTGTTATTTCTAACAAATTTCGTGCCATTTTAATGGAATGTTGTGCTATTTTACTGGAATAATGCCAATTTAATGAAATTCATCATATTTGAGATACCTTGGAAGTGTTTATGATAGCAGTTACACTATTCATTCGATGTAGTTGGGCAATGGAGTCGTTCATGGCAAGCATTGTTGGAATATTGGTATGAGGAGAGTGTTCCCATCAAAATGATTCTAAATAGGCTGATGCAACATGTAGTGGTAGTTTCGAATTGCTTGAATTAGTTGTGTCAACATCAAATTGAGTGGAGAGAGTAATAATGTTTTTAGATGTCCATTATTGCGATTTGGGCATGGACACTTCTTGAGTTAGAGTAGTGGATTGGATTCTCTGAGCATAGGCCTCAAGAGCTTAGAGAATTCCATGGCTGAGAGTTGGACCACTTGGTTGTTTTGGCAAGCTTCATCCTAGAATTCTAACATGCAATGAACATTTGATGAAATTGTAGGTTTATGACAATCGGTTTGATATATTGAACCAAAAGAGGGAGTTCTTTTCCTTAGAGGACGATACCAAGGAATATGACCCTTTTAGCAATTCTCCACCTAAGCTGACATGGCTTCTGATAGACTGTGTAGAAGAAGTTTTTGGGCTGCTTCTAATGTATATATTTTTTATGACATATATTTTCATAGGGTTTGCACTTCTCACTTGGATGGAGTACTAGCTTGAAAGATTATAGAGCTTCCACTCTAAGTGGAAATAAAGAATCTCCAGGCAGTTAAGGAAAGTAAGTCGTTACAGACAACTTAATATTAGTTCAGATTGCTAGCTAGCAAGCCAATTCAGATGTATATAATGAGATTATGAATGCAACGAATTTCACCGGTGTGGTGGAAGTTAAACCAAGTATAAGCTTATTCAGTTCTTTGTTTAGCATTCTGTCCATGACTGTTCCTCAGAGAGGGTTTGTGGGCAGGATTATCATCTCTGCCACAATAATGGTGTTGCCCTTCTTCTTTTGGGAATTGCGGAAGTGTATGAGTTTTCAAGGTGCCTCACGTCATTGTTGTTATCTTCAGTACAGTTAACGTGAATGCAATATAGTTTCTTCGTTGAGAGATTTCAGACCTGAAATTTCCACACTGTCGTTATCGTCCCTCAGCAATTTATCTGCACTAGGACAACATTTTGTTTTCTCTTTTGTCACTAAAATGTGGAGTCTTGACCATGGCTTTGGAGTAGCTGTGATGGATCATTTTGAGATCACTGTGACCTGCCTTGGCTTAATTGGACTTTGGTTTGGTTATGGATTTACATATTCATATATTCGATTGGAAGAGTCGAGATTCTCTTCATTTTGCTTGGTGGTGGATGCCCCGTTTTCTACTGAGAATTTGTGTTCCTTGTGGTGAGCAACACCAAATACTCTGCGATTTGGTAGCCACCATTATCGGTGTTTGATGGGGGCGTGCCTCTGTAGAAACCATTGATTCCAACAGGGATGCAGTTGGATGCCACTTTTCCAGCTTTGACGTTCTCCGTAGTCAGTTTAGAGGCCATGGACATCAACAGGGAGCAACACCTTGACTTGGTTAGTACAAACAAGGACAGAGCCTGTTACAACATCACCAGAAAGGGTTTATCAAGCTCCAAGGTTTAAAGGTTTCATGAAGAAGATGTTTGAATGTCACGAGGGCTTAGCAAGAATAGATTCATGAATGAAAAATTGTGTGGATGAGAACATCATGGATGAAATTGTGACATAGTTTGTCCATCATAGAAGTCTATCCTTCAACGCCTACTTAGGGACTAGATTTTCAACTTATTTTCAAAATTGTAACGTTTAATCATTTAGTCATTGAATAGACCAAGGTACTTTATTAAAAAAAGATTTGATTTTTGGACCAAGGTTTAGGTGCATTCTTTGTTATAGTGATTTTGAAAGTCATTCATTGCCAATGTTTTGACTGTCTTCATTGTGCGTCCAAGGTTACGAATTGAGAAGTGGACAAATTTCCAAACTAAAATGTAACTTGGTGAAGATGCATTGTAAAAGAAGACTTAGAAGAAAAATTAAATGATGGATTGGCTTTCAAACAAAAGTTGTACAACATCATCCCTTGATCACGTTGGACAAGTTTTGGTCTATTTGTTCTTTACCATTTAAGCTCTTGGTGCTTAAAGGGTTAAAGATTAACCCTAAAATGCTATAGTGGTTTTAAGGCTATTTTAGAACTAATAAATGCACCTATTTATCCATTGTAGACTCTTGTAAATATTTGGTTGGCCACCTTAATATCTTTTGTCTTTGGAAAGTTAAACCACTAAGGATGAAGAGGACTAAAGGTGTGCAATAAAAAAATTTTAGAAAAATATAGAAGCAATAAATGCACCCACTATAGACTCTCATCCAATTCTAACTCATATTCAAAATTGAATTTTTTTACAAAATCAAAATAAGGTAAATAAAAAGTGAATATTCTTGTAGAAAATATTCTCAAAGTTTCCTTTTCTACCATACAAAAACAACTACCTAGTTTTCATTATCATGCCTAAGCATACCTATTGCCCAAAAGTATGATATCTAATATAGATTGTTGGCCTTCATTTGCCAAGAGACGTTTCGTGATCTTCAACTTGATGATTTCAATCTTACATCATAGGTTTTAGACATTATGCCCAATTTGAGCCAATCTAGTTTTGAAAAAGGCTTTCTTTCCCTCCAAATATGTCTTTTTTTCATATTCTAATTGTCACATGCAATGTGTCAAGAGTGTGATTTATGTCAATTGCAAGTTATGGGGAGGCAAATGGTTGTGAAGAGAGGTTTGGATCGTATAAGCCTAGAGAAATCACTTAGAGTGTCCATTAGAAATTAAACTATGTGTGTTAAGATTTTAGACCCCCTACATTATATCCTAAGATTTGTAGAAAATGAAAAGAAAAAAAATATGAGTACATTTTTTCAACTTTGAAAGTTTATGTTTTGAATTTTTGATATTTCTATTTGTTAATTATAATTAGTTACAATTTTTTAAATTAAGAGATGCATTGTAGAGCTGAAAATAACTTTCACATCCCTATATTATATAAGAAAATATTGTCTAAAAAATGAACAAAAAATTTCTAAAAATGAATCTCTATTGAAAGTTCATTTTTCTTGAATAAGGATGCAATGGTCATCTAAATGTATTCTTTGTAAATTTTTGAGTTGAAAAACATGCCATTTTTAGTTCCTTTTTCAACCTATTCTAGAAATAACTTCGTATGTTATTTGAATTGGCAATTTTTGGCAATAAAAACCTATTAATAGTCATTAAGAAACAAAGCTAAAAATCATAGGTTGAAATTATAATTTACTAAAAAGTAAATAGGGGGCCAAAAAATCACTTGAATGCACGTGGTTTGTTATGGATACATTGAGTGACCTCCTCGGGCATAAAAAAAAGCCTTTAGGTGGAGTTTGGACTTAGTATTGACCTTCGTGGTGACTTTTGACACTTTGTTTGAGTTCTTAAAGACACATACTTTCTCACATGTGTGTTTGGAGACTCATTTTTTTCTAAGCTAAGTCTCCCATGTGATGAAATGAGATGCATTTGTCTCATGGATTCATCTTAACATGAAGGCATTCTTTAAGTGTGAAGGTCATATTCGTTATATTGAGACTTTTTGTAGTCTCATTTTTATCCTCGACACAAAGATAAACCACTTGATCTCTTTAGTAGTATTTTTTTATAAATAGGTAACAACATTAACTTTTAGAATTCCATTTTAGGATCACTATTTGAGCATTATTTATTTTTGATTTCAATTGCTATTTTTTTAAATGAATTTTCCAATAACTAGCATTCTGTCTCAAAATCTTCAAAAAGTCTCAATGTAATGAATATGGCCTTTGTGGTGTAGACTTGACTTTTGTATATTTGTAAGGTTTTTCAAGTTTGTATAGGAGATTTTCTTTGGTTTTATTTACTTCAAGATTTACTTTGAGAAGATGTTACTTTATCTATAGGTGAAAATGTGGTGGAAAAAAATAGCACCTTCTTTCTTCAAAAACTATTGTTTTAGGGAGGTGTTTTTGAAGAATTTCTCTTAAGCTAGAGTTACAATGATGGCTAAACAAGGGCATATTTTGAAGCTTCAATTTTATTGAGTTTTTGTGAGGTACTTTTTGAACTTATTTACTACCTTGTCTCAAAAACTTGGATACAATGGAAAAGGGACCTAAGAGTTATGTACAAAATACAGACAGACTGCAGCGCTTGTGACTTGGCAAAAAGTTAGTTGTAGAGAAATATTTACCAAAGTTGAACAATATTTTAGATAAGAATGGAATTTTATGTGTGATTATATTTAACTAATTGCTATACATTATAGCAAAACTTCAAAACATTTAGAGTGAATTTCCATCCTTTATGCTAAATTGAAGCTAGCTATGGTTGTTTTTGGATTATCTTAGGAAGGGTTAGAGAGTCAATAGTGGGAAAATGTTCACTAAAGTTGAATAGTATCTTAGATTGGAATGGAAAATAACTTTTAAGTGTTTGACTAGTTGATTTAGATTGTGGCAAAGTTTCAAGACATGTGGAGTGACTGTCCATCATTTATGTTAAGTTGAAGCTAACAATAGCAATTTCTAGATTATTGCGGGAATTATAGGATAGGGATTTGGGAAAAAGGAGCTTAGGAAAAAGTTTAAGATTATTTTGGGAGATGAAAGGTAAAAAGAGATTATATGCAAAGCATTTCTATAATGATGGCCCACGTACTATTCCGGACCTTTTTACAAAACTTTGTGATAACATTTTGTCCAATATCGGTTCAATTTTATTATACATTAAATTACTATAATATACCTTCTGAAAGAATCACTCTTTGTCCTTTAATCCAAAGTGATGTATTCTCAAGTATACAAATACACAAATTTTTTTTATCAAAATTTCATTATTATGGGTGATTGCAAGAAACACTTCACGATTTTTGATCAAAAACACAATTTTTGGCTGTAGGATTGACAGTACTATAAAGACTTATCAATTTTGTGCATCAACAGTGCAGTTGTGAATCTAAACTGTTGATTTAGTACTATATAGTACTATAGACTATTACAAAAGCCATTGGCCACACAAAATAGCAAAAAAGGATTTGTTGACATTTTCATTTTTAATAATTCAAAAAAAATTCATAGAAGAAGACATTTTGCTCGAGAATATTGCACTCCCATTTCAACAAAAAATTCATGTAGGAAAATTTTTCCATCTTTGTAGCCTTTGAGCAGAGGAAGGTCACTTTGACCCCATGTGCACAACTAATATGTTGCTATTTTCACAAAAATTCTTCATCAGTTCTTGAAAAGGTAGTACACTCCAACATATCCAATTTGTGGCATCCAATTCGCATTTTGGGGTCGAAAATAGTTCTAAATCCCCAAGAATGGCCAAAATAGACATCCATTTGGGGGCAGGTTAAAAATAGTAAAATAATTTGAAAAAATTTGAAAAAATTACAAAATGTCTAAAACTGCCGCATCTACCTTCCTTCCAAATTTCACGCCGAATGGACTACGGATACCAAAGTTATGAGCACAAAACCACTCGTCCAAGGGTAAGAAGACAAGAAATAGGACAAGTGTTTCTTGCAATCACCCTTATAAGCTTCGTCTAAGAGATCACTATTGATAGATTGTAATTACAATCAACAAGTGGGCCTTTTCAATAAATTAACTTTAGACCCCAATACAATATGTATAAAATTCTTCAAGTTCACAAGGGGGCCATATTCTCCTCTAAGGTAAGTCTTTACTTTGAAGGGGTAGTTTACTACAAAGCTTGTTACCAACAAGGTTTTTTGTTGCATCACCTTTTTCAATTATAGAACCTCTTGCAACAACCATATATCTCCCTTTGCTACTATTCTATTGCACCACACTTCATCTCATGCACTCTATTAACACAAATTATGCTTGCAAATGGTTATAATAATCCAAGGAGGACATTGAGGTCTAGAAGTGGTTGATGTATGGCTTTCAAGATTATTGAAGAAATGAAGAATGCACCTATTGGTCCAAAGGTCGGAAGAATTTTGGTGACTACCTTATTGATACATACTTCTCATTGTTTCAAGATTAACCTTGAAAAAACAAGCCCATGACCACAAATTGAGGCCTCTCAATCCTTCACTTTCTTTGCTCCCATTTTGCAAGTTACAACTATAAATGAATGAAATTCTTATTTTTCTTTTTTTGAGATGAAATCATACATTTTCCATGAGTTCAATTTCAAATGGTTTATTTAAAAATTCAAATAATTGTTAATTTTTAAGAAAAAAGTGAAAAAAAATTCACAACAAATACAAAATATTCTCAAAAAATTTTGAAATATATATGTTATGGTGTATTACATCATGCTATAAACCAAAATTATTATGTCAATATATAATTATACAAACAATAAACCATGGTTATGGGCCAAAAGTTCAAATTGCAATAAATTGTTGAATTTCAAGAATTTTCCAATTGCAATAGAAAAACTATACTTGATCAACTTCATTTCATGAGTTGGGCACAAATTCAAAAAAACTATCATTTTTTGGCTAAAATTCACATCAAGAGTATACACCAATAAGGGGCCAAGGAAAGTATACAACAAGGGTGATCCTTGAACTAAGCATCTTTTTCTTTTGCAAAATTAATAAAACAATAGCGAGGGGACATTCAATACTCTTCACTAAACATGCACTCAAGAAACTCCCCCCATAACAAATTTGGATGAAAAACTGTTTTTTTTCCATCCCAATTCCGCTGTCCCTTTTCCTCCTTATATCAGCCACGTAGAAGGTCTTTCAATTGACTGTACGTGAATGTGTCCGGGTTTCGTTGTAACGGTTGCTTCAGTTTGCTTCCCGAAGGATTGGTGTCGACCTGCAATTGAAGGTGCCGTCGCTTCCAGATGTATACGCCCTTCAGTTGGTGATTGTGCTGGTTATCTCGAGGAAACGAAACACCCAGTTCTTCCTGCTCTCACTGACCCAGGCATGAGCATTTCACTTCTGTCTCGACACAGACTAGCTGGGGTATAACGTATATATATCCTCGTCATAAGTAATTAGCTACAATTACAGGCTTCACAATAATTTATGTGAACAGGACTTAGCAATCGCAAAATCGCAACCAGAGCACTGAGGAAGAGGAAGTGCGCTCTAGGAATGGAGAGGTTCCCTGAGAGTCCAACTTGTAGCCACTGCACCAATCTAATTTTGTCCTTTACCACGCCTTATTCTTTCATGCCTAAAATACACAATACGTGGACTGAAGTTCATGTGAGCTTAGGGTTGAATATTAGAATTTTCACTTTAGAAAACTCTTGGTACGTTGACACAAACAATGTCCCTATTAAATATACATACTAAGATGCTTTGAATCTTCTTTGAATTGCCAGAAAAACCAAGTAGAAATTTATGCGACCTAATAGGAAGAACCTGTACATAATCGTGTAGATAGTGTACATTCAGCCCTAGGAGTAGTATTAGACTCTTAGTTAGACTTAGAGTCTATTGGGTGTTGCTTGTAGTCAAAGGTAGCCCAAGGTTGCTAGTTATCCCACATGGTTTGTGGATAACTAGTGAAAGGCTTTTAGTTTATGTTCAGCCCACACATGGGCCTTGGTATCTTCTACCATCTAAGTAAAGCCTTTCTCCATTCAAAACTCAATAGGTTATGGGCCCACGCACTTGGCGTTGCACATGAGGGAGAAATTCAAGTCATTTGGAGAAGTTCTTGGAGCTTGGAGGAGCATACTGAATTTGGGCCCTTTGTCACCTACAAACCATATGGTGTGAGTAAAATTTTCAAAACAAAGAAAAAAGTCTTTCAAATTCCATCTTTTGTTTTGAGCTTTTGTGGGCTGGTTTGTGAGGTTGGGAGTCCACTTTTGAGTATGGGATTGCTCATGGTTGTAATCAGACCTTGTTAGGGCTGGTTTCAAGCTCCTAGTTTGAGTTTGTGCTTGCAAGTGTACATTGGCAGCCCATTGGGGTTGATTGTGCACTTGGGTACATTGGTGATTGTCATTTTGGCAATTGCAATCTTGTGAGAGTCCTTGGTGAGGCTTGGTAGCATTTGTGGGTTGCATTAGGCGTTTCAATGCATTGAGGGTTGAGTGGTGCCCTTGTGAGTGAGTGAGACGAAATTGTGATCCCAAGAGGGCTGATTTGTGCCCTTGTGAGTGTGTGAGACCTCATAGTGGACATTGTGAACTCAAGAGGGCTGATTTGTGTCATTGAGAGGGAGTGACACCCAATTGGGGTTCTTGAGTGACTTGGTGAGCCAAGTAGGGCTGGTTGAGCCCATTGTGGTCCATGAGGTGCTCATTGTGAGTGGGAGCTTCCATCTAGGGCTGATTGGAAGTTTTTGAGATCTTTGGAGTGTGGAGTATCCAATTTGTGAGGAGAATTGTGAGTTTCCTTGTGTTTTTGAAGTAGCACCAGCCCATGACGAGCATGTGGTGGTTGTGAGCTTCATTAGGGTCTGATTTGGTGAGGAGAGGAAGTCTTGTGCTTGTGAGGAATGGTGTGGCGTTCTTAGGGTTGCAAGGTGCTTGTGAGGGCTGATTGGTCCCATTTCAGCCCAATTCGCCCCAAGGGAGTGTTTGAGGGCTGAATTCAGATTGGAGACCTTGTGGGTGTTGCCAACAAGTGGGAGCTGATTCAAGATGGCTTCAAGTGGAGGAGAGGGCGTCCGGATCATTGACAAGTTCAATGGGGAGAATTTTGGGATGTGGAAGTTCAAGATGGAGATGATTCTTGCGGAGAAGGATTTGTGGGAGGTGGTGGAGGGGAGTGAGGAGCCTCCAAGTGAAGATGCTGATCTAAAGACTAAGAAGGCGTTTGAGAGGAAGGAGAAGAAGGCCTTTGCTCTCATAGCCATCAACCTTGTGGACCGGCAAATTGCACACATCCGCCATTGCAAAGGACCAGCCCAAGCATGGACCACCCTTTGCAACATCCATGAGACCAAGAGCCTCTCCAACATCCTCTTCCTAAGGCGCAAGTTCTTCACCATGAAGATGCAAGAGGAGGATGACATCTTGGATCATGTCAACAAGATCAAGGCCCTTGCGGATCAACTTGCTTGTTTGGAGGCCCCCGTCACGGATGGAGATGTGGTGATGACCTTGTTGGAGAGTTTGCCACCCTCCTATGAGTACCTCATCACCGCCTTGGAGACAAGACCCACCAAGGAGCTGACCATGAAGTTTGTGACGGCACGCTTGATGCATGAGATGACCAAGCGCAAGGAAAATGAGGCCCAAGGGGAGGGATCAACCCTTGTATCAAGACATGGCAAGGGAGGCAACACCAAGGCGTTCAAGGAGACAAGGACGTGCTTCAATTGTGGCAAATCAGGCCACATTGCCAAGCATTGCAAGGGCAGCCAAGCTAAAGACAAGGGGAGTGCACACCAAGCTTGCCAAGTGGAGGATGAGGACGACTTTGCCTTTGCCACCTATGGAGGAGGGGAGAAGGCCAACATGTTCACTTGGATTGTGGATTCGGGAGCCACTCAACACATGACCAGCCATAGAGATGCCTTCCACACCTATCAGCCCATTGTGGGGAAGAGGATTCATTTGGGAGACAATGGCATGGTGGAGGCCCTTGGCATGGGGGAGATCCTTGTGGAGGTGCAAGTGGAGGGGAAGACCAAGAGGATTCAAATCCAAAAGGCCCTCCATGTCCCCAAGTTGCATGCCAATCTGATTTCCGTGAGCCAATTGTCTTTGGGAGGTTTGAAGGTGCATTTCAACATGGTGGGGTGTGTGGTGAGGTCTCCTAGTGGTGTTTTGATTGCATCAGCCCCCCATGAGGGCAATTTGTACCACCTCCACTTCACCAAGGTGAATGGCACTTCCATGGTATGTGTGGCCCGAGGATCAGCTCATGAAGACCTGGTGGGGCTTTGGCATAGGAGGCTTGGGCACTTGAATGTGAAGAGCATGAAGAGCCTCCAACACATTGTGAAGGGGCTGAACCTCTCTTCTTGCAAGCATGATTGGAGTTCTATGGTGTGCAAGGGGTGCATTGAGGGGAAACAAGCAAGGCAGCCCTTCCCAAAGGATGGGGCCACAAGGGCCAGCAAGCCCTTGGAGCTTGTGCATTCAGATGTGTGTGGGCCAATGAAGACCACATCCATAGGAGGAGCAAGGTATTTTGTGACTTTCATTGATGATTTCTCACGCAAGATTTGGGTGTACATGTTGAAGTGCAAGAGTGAGGTGTTTGGGCATTTTGAGACTTGGAAGGCCCTTGTGGAGGCCCAATCTGAATGCAAGGTGAAGGTGCTGCGGTCGGATAATGGAGGAGAGTATGTGTCCAAGGCCTTTGAGGCCTTCTTGAAGGCTCATGGCATTGAGCACCACACATCAGCACCTTACACTCCTCAACAAAACGGCGTAGCGGAGCGTGCCAATCAGACCATTGTGGAGATGGCTAGGTCCATGATTCATGGCCAAGGGCTGAAGTATGAGCTTTGGGGGGAGGCCGTGTCCAATGCGGTGTATACAAGGAACCGATGCCCCACACAAGCTTTGACAAGCAAGACACCCCAAGAAGCTTGGAGTGGAATCAGACCACATGTGTCTCACATGCGTACCTTTGGGTGCATTGCCTATGCCTTGGTGCCAAGTGCCAAGAGGACCAAGTTGGATGCCAAGGGCACCAAGTGTCTTTTCCTTGGGTATTGTGAGGGAAACAAGGCTTATAGGCTGATGTGTGTGGAGACCAAGGCCATCATCAAGTGTCGTGATGTGACCTTCTTGGAGGATGAAGGAGCTGATCCCAAGCTCTTGGAGATGAGCCCAAGTGGGAGTAGTGGAGGACCAGCCCAAATGGTGGGCACAACTCCAAGAGTGGACATGGAAGAGGAAGGAGAGGTAGAGGAGGAAGAGGAAGACTTGGTGGAGCCCAAGAAGAAGGTGGCCACACCCAAGGTGAAGAGACCAGCTGCCCCTTCTCCAAGCACTTCACCCAAGGTGCAAGAGCATGATCAGCCCTTGGAAGAGCAAGAGGAGCCTCGTTATCCAACAAGGACCCGCAAGCCGCTTGGAGATTGGTGGCTGAATCACATTCTTCCCCCACAACAAGAAGAACAAGCCAATGTGGCTTTCCTTGGAGATCCATCCACACTTGGGGAGGTGTTGCGTTGTGAGGATGCAAGCAAGTGGGAGGCGGCCATGCAAGAGGAGTACAAGGCCCTCATTGCCAAGGGCACATGGGAACTTGCTGCCCTCCCTCCCAAGAGGTCAAGTGTGGGTTGCAAGTGGGTTTTCTCCACCAAGAGGGATGCTTTGGGGCACATTGTGAGGTACAAGGCAAGGTTGGTTGCCAAGGGGTTCTCCCAAGTGGAGGGGGTGGACTTCAATGAGACATTTGCCCCCGTTGCTAAGTTTAGCACCATTAGGTGCATTGTGGCTCTAGGGGCAGCCATGGACTTGGAGATGCACCAAATGGACGTCAAGACGGCTTTCCTCAACCCCAAGCTTGAGGAGGTCATCTACATGGATCAGCCCCAAGGCTTTGTGCAAGAGGGGCAAGAGCATCTCAAATGCAAGTTGAAGAAGGCCCTCCCCGGGCTGAAGCAATCCGGGAGGGCATGGTATAGGGATATTGATGGCATGTTTGCAAGGAAGGGCTTCCAAAGAGGAAATGCTAATCACTCTTTGTACACCATGCAAAGTAGTGAGCATTTGGTGATTGTGATTCTCTATGTGGATGATCTGATCCTCCTTGCAAGTGACATGACCAAGATGCTTGAAGTGAAGGCTATGCTTCATAAGGAGTATGAGATGACGGATCTTGGAGAGTTGAGGTATTGCCTTGGAGTGGAGTTCAAGAGGGATAGGGCTGCCCGCACCATCACTATGAGCCAACACAAGTACCTTGAGGAGATCTTGAAGAGGTTCAACATGGAGGAGTGCAAAGCCATAGGTACACCCCTTGACACTCATGAGAAGTTGCCCAAGCTCACGGATGCTGATTTTGAGGAGGTGAAGGCTGAAATGCAAGGTGTGCCTTACAAGGCAGCGGTTGGTTGTTTGATGTATGCCATGGTGGCCACAAGGCCTGATTTGGCCTTCCCGGTGAGTGTTGTGAGTCAACACATGTCCAAGTATGGCCCTAAGCATTGGGCTGCGGTCAAGAGGGTGATGAGGTACCTTCAAGGCACACTTGGCTTGGAGTTGCAACTAGGAGGTGCTGAAGTGAGTTTGCATGGGTATTGTGATGCGGATTGGGCGGGTGATGAGGGGGATAGAAGATCCACCACCGGCTATGTGTTTATGCTTGGAGTGGGTGCCATTTCATGGAATTCCAAGAGGCAGCCCACCATAGCTCTTTCTACAACGGAAGCAGAGTACATGGCCATGAGCCATTGCACTAAGGAGGCCATTTGGCTAAGGCAGCTCTTGGCTGATGTTGGCCTTGTGCAAGGGGGGAGCACACGCATTTTGTGTGACAACCAAGGTGCCATTGCTTTGGCCAAGAATCCCACTCACCACTCAAGGACCAAGCACATTGATGTGCAACACCATTTCATTCGTGAAAGAGTGGAGCCTGAGGTGATTGAGCTCAAGTATGTACCTACTCAAGCTATGGTTGCTGATGTGCTGACCAAGGCTCTTGGGAAGCCCCAACACCTTAACTTGATTGAGAAGATGGGCCTTCGTGCCTTTGACCACTCTCAAAGTGGGAGTGTTGAAGAACATGTACATAATCGTGTAGATAGTGTACATTCAGCCCTAGGAGTAGTATTAGACTCTTAGTTAGACTTAGAGTCTATTGGGTGTTGCTTGTAGTCAAAGGCAGCCCAAGGTTGCTAGTTATCCCACATGGTTTGTGGATAACTAGTGAAAGGCTTTTAGCTTATGTTTAACCCACACATGGGCCTTGGTATCTTCTACCATCTAAGTAAAGCCTTTCTCCATTCAAAACTCAATAGAACCGTGCTTGGTCTCGTACCTTATTGATTTTCAGGTTGCAGAAAGATAAAGAAAGCGCATTGCTAAGGCATTGAATAGCCTGGTGCCTGCGAATGGCCGTGCCGGCAAGGCAATTGAGAAACCCCCACCTACTGAGAGGATCCCTTTGTGTGCAAACATTTGGGCAGCATGACCACCATCGGACGCTGCAAGGCCTTGGTGGATCAACGCAAAACCAAGGTCTGAACACGATATTTTTACTATTGGAGACTCCTTACTAAATTTTGGTTGCAAGCTAATTCTAAAGTAGTGTTCAACTCTGTGTGGATTCAAGTGAGCATCGTTCTAACTGATGCCAACAGTTTGAATTTTTGATTTGATAGTGACTAAACCTTTTTTTGATTGCTTTGTGCAGGATGCAAGGGGTATCTCGATCACAGGTTTCATCAGTTGGTTGATTTGGCGATCAGCATACCTCACGCGGGTCATGAGTTGGCGCAATTGGTTGTACGTGATAGTCAATTGGGCCATCACTCTTGCTTTTGGTCGTGATGACTCCAGGTTTTAGCAAGGCTAGGATTCTTGTAACTTCTCTGTGCTCTTAGAAATTTTTCAATCAATCTCGTCTTGGCTTTCACTATTTTCAATCGTGGGCAAATTCACCACATACCTTAGTTTAATTTTCATGACATTGGCACGCAATAGCCTTCGGGTGTCTTTGTAGTATAAGATGGTGGAGGACCCATGGCACTTCGCTGTTCTTTCTTCTGCATTCATTTGCTAAGATCTGACATGGCACCCTAATATTTTGGGAGACTTGGATTGCCCCTGCTTAGAATGTTATGTCGACTCCTTACATTAGCTGAATTCACCATCCAATATGGTCCTTCAATTTCAACCTCGTGCATCAATTGCATTCAATCATCTAACATGGTTTTCAACAAAATATTAGACTGTTTCAAGAGTTTTTGAACATCATGGAGGAGATTGATCATGGGGGTGGTAGGATAAGCATCATGCAATTCATAGTGCAATCCATAGGAGGACCTATCCATGATCTCATCCATGATTTATCTGGATGTCTTACCATAATCACCTATTTGTTCCTATTTAACCCTGGAGTGATGCGAACCTTGGACCACAGTGGTCACTCAGAATTGAACTCATTTTTGGACAAATAGGTCCATTCTTCACTTCCACAGTGATTTACAAAGTCATCCATCAACTATTTTTTGGCCTTAGTGTCCTTACAAAATGAATAGATGCTTATGTCAAAGTTATTTACTTTACACTCATTTCTTTTGAAGAAATGAGTAGGGAAGGAAGTTACACTTGTGTTCATTGTTGTCTCTCCATTTTTCATGGCTATCATTAATATTGAAAACCCTTAAAAAGTCTAATACTACCCAAAATCTTCTAACTTGTCATTCATGCAACATGAATTGTGGCATGTTATTTAGAGTTCTTATACATTTGTTTTTCTTCAATTGCATGTGCATAGAATCTTACATAGAAGATTAGAAGTTAAATAGATCAAATATTTGATTAGATTTGATGAGAGTTGTCTACCTATGGTTTTAATTGCCAAGCGAATTGTATATTAGGCTACCAAATTACAAAAATGCCACTTATTAGCAAAGTTTATTTGTCAAATGGAGTCAATTCTTGTTGTCATCCCTAGCAAAACACACAATATAATGTAAATTAAAACCATCCATTGCTCCACCATCTACATGCCTTTTCTAGACTCTATTACAATAGTGCTACAAACCTTCTTAGGGATGGTAAAAATTTGGAGCAAATTTCTTCATCCATTGCTCCAATTCTTACCTTAGAATAATTGCAAGAACAAATTATTTACCTACAATGATAAAAATTGAAAAATTTTGAATTCATTTTTTGGAATCCTAGATCTCGAATTAGATAGAAGAGGTCACAAAATACAAAACTGGTTACCGAACGTAGGGGGCAGTTTAATACATCCATGAAAATACCGGAAAAAAAATAAAAAAAATAAAAAATTCTCCCCCTTCCTTGAAAGGCTCGGACCACTACTTTAGACAAATCCGTCTTTTCCGTTGTTGCAGACACTGTTGTGTCCATGCCCTGCAGTGAGATTGAAAATCTTGCCATTCTACAAACTGATGAGTCCTTGCTTGGTGTGCTTATTGGTTGTCTTTCTCACTCTCCATCATTGCTTCCTCTGTTTTCTGAGCCCAGACTACTTGTCATCTGCTTACAAGTATAGTTGCAGTTGTGTTTTGCTTTGAGTGGCGAGTCTGTTGCAACCGACTTGAGAGCATTGTTATACCCAGGTTCAGGATTTAGCGAGGTGCGAATTGGAATGGATTCTTAGGTTTAACTTGGGAACGATCGCGCTCATTTCTGGAAGTGACGGAGTGGGTCTAAACAATTCGTGCTTCTCAGCGCGTTGGAGGACTGTTTCATGGTCGACTTGATAATAAGTCTGTTTTGTAAAGGTTCACGTTCACTTCTCACTCTTTGAATAGTGTTTCCTTGTATGAAAATCTAAGTTTAGATGCTGCACAGGTTGAACCTTGGCTCCTCCGTTAAGTACTCCTTGGTTGGGGCTCCAAGTTGACCGGGTCCAGTCTTTGGCAACTATAAAGGCCCTTGACAAGATGGCAATTCGTTGTGGATTTGAATAATGTCGGTGTGTCCGAGTTTGCCTTCGCTGTCGGTGTGATCATTCATTTTTGTGCCGAGGGCCTCCTTCCACTCCATTGATTCCGGAGTCCTCGAAATTTCGTTGCAAACGTTCTTTCTCTTCAATTCAATTGTTGACACAAACTTGTGCGGTCAAGTGGAGAAAGCGATACTGTTCATGGGTCTTCGTTCTCTGGAAACGTTGTAGGTTGAATCTCTTTGATTCTTTGCTTCCACACCTTCTTGCAATTGTGGGTATGAATCCTGTGAGTCAGGTTATTGCAAGCACGTTCTCAATGTCATTCACAGGTCGATAATTGACTGTTGAAATTTGAATATTGTAGGAGCTTGTCCTGTTTTCGGTGTGCTCATCTCTGTTTCAGCCGATGCTGAGTACCTCCCTTCACTCCACTTTTCCGCACTCGTGCCGACAATCGTCGACGTTTTTGCCACTCCTACCGACAAGTCTCTGGGATGCGTTCCCAAGAATTTCCCAGACCAGGAGGATTGTCATATTGAAACACTTTGACTGTAACACCGCTATCGTCGACTCCCACTTTTGAGAATTCAGACTCTAGAAACTTTCAGTTAGAGCGACTGGAAGTAAAAGAGACAGAGCTTGGAGGCTTGCTGATCTCCAATCCCTCAAGATACATCATTTCAGTAAGGCAACATATCTGTATGACTCATGCCGATTTGGTAATTCAGAATGGCGCTACTGGGAAAGTTCTGCGTGCTAGATGATGATCTCTCGAATGTATCGAATTGTATTCTTGTGGGATTAGGTCATTGCTCTGTTTCTGTGCTCTTAAGGATTGCGAGATGGCTACTTAAGATCATGACCTCGCTTTGGGCCAGAAATTGGTTGTTGTACTTTTTAATGAATGTATGAATGTATGAATTCAAAGTATTTGTTGTTCGATTAATAGGTTGAAGGAAGGCTCTAAACGTAAGAATGGCTCGGGAGAACTCTTTTTGGTTTCGATTTATCTCGATGTGACCATTGTTATGTATATTTCGGTACTTATATGTATCCGCCAGCAACGCAATTGGGTGACGGAAGAGCTTGCAAAGTGGGCAGAAATTGCCTACTGAAGTAGTTAGCAAGATGATTGTCTAGATGACGGGTAGCAAGTTTAACCAGTCGCTTGTGATTTGCAGGAAATTCTCTTAGTAGGTCGTATTCTGGGAACGGCTTTCAGAAGTAGAGTGTATGTGGCTCATGGTGCGAGTTCTATCATGGAACCCTATCGTGTCTCTAAATGTCCCGAAATATTTTATACCGTGTTATACTGTCCTCTTTACCTATATCGCCTTTCGGGAAATATCCGTTGGATTTACGTCAACCAACATTTGGTGGTTGCTTGTAACTTCACTTGTGTCAATTGTGTGCGTGACTGGAGTACACTACATAATCAAGAGTGTGAAACGTCGACCAGCACCCGAGTTTTTGAAGCTCTCAGACGAGATGGTGCACAGTATCCACACTCTTGTAAATGGGAGGGACATGCGCCTCAATAAGAGGCAGTGCTTGGATTTGTCATCCAAGTTATCTCAAACCATTCAGAATATTCACAGGCTGGAACGTCTATGCGGATTCTCCAACAGCGTCTTCAGACCCTCTTTGGAACACTTGTATCAAGTGCTGGTGAAGGCCAAGTTGCTTGTGAACGACTGCAGCACTAAAAATTGGATCAGAACGTCTGTGTTCCAGATTCAAAACGAGAGTGCTTTCGAAGTGATTCTGATGGACGTGGGCTTATGTTACCATGCCATTTATGAGCAAGCCAAGCTGAGCATGATCGGTGAATGGAAGAATATGCAGTTGGAAGATCTTCGTGATTCATCTACTTTTAAACCTGCATCGGTGAAGGACGTTAACGAAGATCGAGAAGAGCTCCGAAAGCGGCTAGAAAATCTAGTCGACGCACGGAATTATGGTTCTGGCTGGTTATTTCAGGTTTACTATTTTCTACTGGTGAGGCTATCTAAGAAGCTCCGCCTTGCGGAGTATTTGCTGGTGAAACTGCATTGCATAGCTCAACAACCTCTCCGGGATGGGTTCCTGTTATCCAAACGACTTTTATGGGAAGAGGAGTCCTATTCCAGCATGACCTGGGGACGTGAATTCTCCTTGGGAGCCGGATCAGGTGCAAGTGGCGTTTGCAAAACCAAGTGGCTTAACATACCTTGTGCTAAGAAGTACAACATACCTGAAACCTATTTCTTGAAAGAAGCAGGTATTTTGTCTCACGTCAACTATCCCAACATCATCAAATTCATTTGCTGTGGAAGAAAATGGGAATGGAGTGAGAATTTCATTGCCCTGGAATTGATGGAGATGAGTCTTTCTGACTTGATTAAGGAAAAAGGAAAGAAAGGGATTCCGTTTTCTTATACCGTGGCCGTGGATATCATGGCGCAAATTGGTCGTGGTATGTGTTATCTACATGGACTGAGGGTTGCACATCGTGACTTAAAACCAGCTAATGTGGTTTTGAACGTCCTCACTTCGCCACATCTGGAGGATACTTATCATGTGAAGCTGGTCGATTTCGGAACTTCGAAGACCGAAGTTGACCCCTCCAAAACCACGAGTACTGAATATGGTTTCGGCACTCTTACCCACAAAGCTCCAGAGGTTCGTCACCTAGCGCTGGCGAAAAGCGATGGCGACCGGCGCAAGTGGAGGGCCTTGTGGTTCAAGGCGGATGTTTGGAGCTTTGCAATTATTTGCTTAGAGGTTTTGTCTCTGAAGCTTCGAAAAGGGCTTGCCAAAGAAGATGAGGACTTGAAATCCATGTTTCCTCCAGATTGCCCACAAGTTCTTGTTGCACTCTTAGAAGATTGTTTGCAAGCCAATCCTCGAGCAAGACCTGATTTTTTAGAGGTTTGCTCCAGGCTTGAGGCTTTAAGACATGCTCTTTTGAGACGGTTGTATAATTCTGACCTGTTATGTCAGAAATGTCGATCTCTATCTGAAATGTCACTGGATTGTTCACAGTACCAATATATTGAGATGAGGCTAAAAGAGCACTTTCAGAGACAAAGCGCTGGAGTCGTCTTAGATGACGAGGAATTGGAGGTGATTAACATGGAACTTGCTCCCGCTGCTTGGTACCCAAGTCGTCGTCCATTCTTGTGGTCCATTGCTGTTTTGAAGTGTATTTGAAGTGGTCGTTTATAATAGTTTTAGGAATGGCACCAATCCCCAGCACTAGAGACATTGCAAATGCTTTGCTTTCCTTCTTGGACACTATCTTGGTACTAACAAGTGATTCTGGCCAGGTATTGATACCTCGAGCTTGTGACGTCGGACGAAAGACTAATCAAGAAACTTTCAGGTTTGAAATCTCTCAAATTCTTTGAATCGATGATTTGAATTAGAGTTCTAGCCCATGGAAAAACTGTTTGTTAGAGGTCACTGTACAAACATCTCCATTCGTATTCCGAGTGTTCCTGAACCGTACTCTGTTCATTTAGTGTTTTTGTGAATGAGGACTGAGAGGAGTTCTTTTCGTTTTCGAAGTGACAGCATCAAACTCTTGTAGATTTTGGTAATTGTGGATATGCCCGATGTCAACCCTTGAAAGTGATGACCCACTGTCAATGGTCTATGTACAGGATGGACCAAGCACCCTCCTCTACAACTATCGAAGATCGAGATCTGGAAATTTGGACGAAGCAGCCAGGAAATGAGGTATTCAGGAAAGCTGTGGAAGAATGGCGAAAAGAGTCTAAAATGATTGATGATAGGATTCGCATGAATGTGCACCAGCAGTGGGCTGTGATTAGTCAATGGCATTCCAGAACTAAATTTCAGACAACGTTCATGTTCTCAATGGCATTAGCGATTCATGAAGTGTGTTATTGGAGGCTGTACTACTGGTGGGTTGCCTGCTGTTCTCTAGTGTTGCTGGAGGCTTTGTTCAACCTATGCTCGATTAGTTACCAACAGCGGTGTCTTTGGAGGTTATGGATGGAAGTCTGTAGTGATGTCGACAAGTACATGGTACAGCCCTCTCAGCTCAATTTGTTCAGCAGTTCTAGAATCCATTTTTGTGAGACTCTATTTAGAATTGATTTTCTACATTTGAGATACCTTGAAGTGTTGAAGGTAGGAGTTACGCTTTTCACTCGATGTAGTTGGGCGATGTAATCATTCCTGGCAAGCATTGTTGGAATATTGGTATGAGTAAAGTGTTCCCAGAAAAATGATTCTAAATAGGCTGACGCAAGACGATTGGTGCATGTACTGGTAGTTAGGAATTGGCTGAATTAGTTGTGCAAACATTAATAAGAACAAAGAACGTAGTAATGTTTTAGATGTCCATTACTGCGATTTGGGCATGGACACTTCTTGAGCTGGAGTAGTGGATTGGATTCTCTGGACAATAGCCTTAATAGCTTAGAGAATTCCATGGCTGAGAGTTGGGCTACTTTGTTGTTTTGGAAAGCTTCATCTTAGAATTCTAACGTGCATTGGACATTTGATGTAATTGTAGGTTTATAACAATCGGTTTGATGTGATGAACGAAAAGAGGGAGGTTTTTTCCTTCGAGGACGACGTGAAGGAGTATGACCCGTCCAACTATTCTCCACCCAAGCTAACAAGTCCTTTGCTAGACTTTGTGACTGAAGTTTCTCGGGGGCTTCTACTGAGTATAATTTTGAGCTTCTACTTAGTAATTCTTTATTTTTCCGTCCATGAGGGTTTACGGGCAGGATTCTCACCATCATTTCCGCCATGATTATGGTGCTGCTCTTCTTTTTGAATTGCGTAAGTGTGCGTTTTCAAGTTGTCTCATTACAAGGTTGTTTTATCCTGAGCACGGTTAAGGCAAATGCAATACAGTTGCTTCGTATAGAAATTTCAGACCTGAAATTTCCACTGTCGTTATCGTCCCTCAGTAATTTATCTGCACGAGGACGTCGTTTTGTTTTCTCTTCGTCACTGAAGCGTGTCGTTTTGACCATAACTTTGGAGTAGCTGTGATGGATCATTTTGAGATTTCTATGACCTGCGCTGGACTAGTTGGACTTTCGTTTGGTTATGGATTTGTATATTCATATATTCCTTTTTGAAGAGTGGGATGAGCTGACATGATTTTGGCTTGATTGCAGAGTTGTACATGAGCTCCTCAAAATCAATGACTTGGTCGTCGACACTGAACGTGGACGGACACTACGGAAATCAATGCGAGTGGCGAGACTCTGTTTTTTGGGTATGATCGTGAATGCCCCGTTTTGTACTGAGAATTTGTGTTCCTTATGGTGAGCGACACCAAATACTCCGTGATTTTGGTAGCCACGAACGTCGGTGTTGTGTGGTGTGTGTGCTTCGGTAATAATCACCGCTTGCACGGGGATGCAGTTGGATGTCTCTTTTCCAACTTTGGCGTCTTCCGTTTTCCGTTGCCATGGACATCTGCGGGGAGCAACACCTTGACGTGATTGGTCAATAACTTAGGGTCTTGCAGTTTCCCGAGTCTTTGCTTCTGTTTTCACGCACAGTCTGCGACGTCTTCGAACAATTTCAAGGTGTGGAGGAGTATTTTGTGCTCTGACCGAAGGGGAGGAAACTTTTGTATTGACACAAGCTACATGTGAGTGAGGAAGTTTGAATAGGATCTTTATTACTTGGGAAGCAAGCTGGTGCAATAGGTACAAAACCTTTGGTAGTGGTAGTGTAGCTGCTTATATCTAAAACTTTAACCCCTAATTGCTTATACATTCATATTTTGAATGATGAATAGAGTGCTTTAAACACTTGTTTTGTCCAAATACCTCTTCATCCATCCAAAGCAATTTTGGAATATTTTAAAGTAGACCTTCTTATTGATTGACTTGTTAGATGAAATTGATGGAAATCATGTATTCCTCCTAAGATATAATCCTCAAACTCTCTAGTGTCCCTTTGGAGAACACTTGAAGGTTTAGGTAGGTTCCTATGAACTCAATTTTTTAATGATGTTTGAAACTTTTTTTGATGATAGAAAAACACATTAACTTTTGGGGGATATCATTTTTATTTCAATTGGTGCATGGGAGCAAAAGTTATGCTATCCTAAGTTCAAAAAGCAGTTTGTCAAGTAGGTCAAAAAAATGACAAAAATTCAACGTAAATTTTGTTTAAATTTGTTTTTCATTGAAATTTTTTGTCTATATGGAAAGTTCCATTTGAACTAGCTAGTTATGGAGGGTCTTGTTTTGGGGGGATTGAAGTGTCTTCTTCAAAAAATCTCATTCATGGGATTCATTTTAGAATTCAATACAATTTTTTAAATAAAAAAGTTTCACATCTTTTAGTTTGCTTGGTAGAGCATTTTCACAATTGGGAATAGTGTATTTCAATTCCATTTTCGAGCTAATAATGATATATTTTTTCCTTTCATGATATACTTGCTTCTATGAAAATAATTTCTTAAGAATGAAAATCAAGTGTTTTCTTTTTGATTCCTTCACCCCTCCAACTTTCAACTTAATTCTTCAATATAAAAATTATAAATTCAAATTTTGAAGTGAAAAAATTTGAAGTTAAAAAGATTCAAAGTCTCATAATCTAATCACGCAAGGTGAAAAAAATTATTTTCTTCACTTTAACCCTAAAAATACCTTGCAAGTCTAATTGCAAGCCCAAGTGGCATTTTGAATTTTCACATGGTTCTTGATTTTAAATGTTTTAAGGCCTAACTAAGAAAATGTTATTCCAATAATCTACTTCTTACTCCATTTTAAATTTTTTCATCATTTTCAAAATTTTAATATTTGTGACACTAAAAAGATGGCATCTTAAAAGCTCAAAATACACCACTTTTGAATTTTTTTCTATTGAACTTTTCTTGGTGTGAGTTCTAGGAGTACAAAAATTACACCATGATTTTTTCCCTTATTATTTATATTTTTCTTTAAAATTTCATATTATTTAAAGCATTTTTGTAATTACTATGATTTTTATACAAAATATTCTTAAAAAATCATATAAAATTCAATTTTTTATTTCATTTATGAAAAAATGACATTAAATTTTAAACATATATTACTACATCTACAAAATATCAAAATTTTGAAATGTGTGTTATAAGGTAGAAATCTAATGAAGTTTGACCAAGCCCAGACATGAAATGTCCTTTAAGGGTTAACTAACACAAATCACTTGCAATCCACTTAAGCAAGGTTTCTGAAATTTCTTCCACAATTTCTCATGTTTGTCTAGTGCAAGAACGTATAGTTAGATATGCAAAAGAGACAAGTAAAAATTTTTTGCTCTTTGTAATAGAAATGCCAATTTTGAATGATTTTTGATGTGAAAAAAGACTTGGGACTTTAGAAGATATACAAATATGTGCAAAAAGTCAAAAATGATTTGATTATTTTCTAAGAGAATGATGTATCCCTGGAAAAAATTAGTCCTTCAAACTATCATATATGGTTCCTTTGGTGTTACTCAATAACATATACAATTGTAAGAGATGATCCTCTTCCTATGCATATGGCAAAACCACACATTACTGACTTGGCCCCATGGTCAATCTATAGGTATTGGAAAATTCAATAGACATAATTGATTTCTAACCATTAGTTTTTGTGTTTCCAACCATCTTCTAGCCATCACCGTCATGACACATCTACTTGGTTTTGAAAGCTAAATTAGTCTTGGGATGAGCAATTATGGAAGATTCTACGTATTGGAGATGGGTGCAAGTCAATTCTTGCCTTCCAAAATTCATAACAATTTGAAGGAAATTGAAGGAAATAAATTATGAAAATTTGATAATAACCATAATTTCTATCTTTCTATGAGGTAAACAATGAACATTGCCTTCTACTACTCTAGATCACGCATAGAATGCTTAAGTGGGTAGTAATGGGTGGTTCTACTATACATTGACATCAAATTCTTAACCATCACAGTAGTCTATCCTTCAACATCTACTTAGGGACTAGATTTTCCACTTATTTTTAGAACTATAACGTTTAATCACTTAATCATTGAATTGACCAAGGTACTTTACTAAAAAAAGATCTGATTTTTAGACCAATATTTAGGAACATTCTTCGTTATAGTGATTTTGAGATTCATTCATTGACCATGTTTTGACTTTATTGTCCTTTCAGGTTTAAAAATTGAGAAGTGGACAAATTTCCAAACTAAAATAAAACTTGGTGAAGATGTATTGTAAAAGAAGACTTAGAAGAAAAGTAAAATTATGGATTGGATTTCAAACAAAAGTTGTACAACATCATCCCTTGATCACGTTGGACAAGTATTTTTTTTTGTTCTTTAGGGTTTGAGTTCTTGGTCCTTAAAGGATTAAAAGAATAACCCTGAAATGCTATAGTGGTTTTAAGATTATTGTAGAACTAATGAATGCACCTATTTATCCATCATGGACTCTCATGAATATTTGGTTGGCTACCTTGATATCTTTTGTCTTTTTGAAGATAAACCAATAAGAATGAAGAGGACGAAAGGTGTACAATAAAAAACTTTTAGAAAAAATATAGAAGCAACAAATGCACCCACTATAAACTCTCATCAAATTCTAACTCATATTCAAAGTTGAATTTTTTTTTTAAAAACAAAATTAGATCAATTTTTTTAGAAATATTCTTGAAGTTTCTTTTCCTACCATATAAAAATAACTACCTAGTTTCTACTATCATGCCTAAGCATACCTATTGCCCAAAAATATGATATGCAATGAAGATTGTTGGCCTTCTTTGCCTACCAACGTTTTGTGATCTTTGACTTGATGATTTCAATTTTACATCATAGGTTTTAGACTTTATGCCCAATTTGAGTCAATCTAGTGTTGAAAAAGGCTTTCTCTATCTCCAAATATGTCATTTTTTAATATTCTTAATGTCAAGTATGATGTGTGAAGAGTGTGATACATGTCAATTGCAAGTTAAGTAAAAGCAAAGGGTTGTGAAGGGAGGTTTAGATTGTATAAGCCTATGGAGATCACTTAGAGTGTCCACTAGAAACTATGTGTGTTAAGACTTTAGACCCCCTACATTATATTCTAAAATTTAAATAAAATGAAAAGATAAGAATTTGAAGAGATTTTTTCAACTTTGAAAGTTTATGTTTTGAATTATTGATATTTTTATCTGTTAATTATAATTAGTTAATTTTTTTTTAAAATAAGAGATGCATTGTAGAGCTGAAAATAACTTTCACACCCCTATAATATATAAGAAAATATTGTCTAAAAAATGCACAAAAAATTGCTAAAAATAAATCTCTATTGAAAGTTCATTTTTCTTGAGTAATGTTGCAATGGTCATCTAAATGTAATCTTTGTAAATTTTTGAGTTGAAAAACATGCCATTTTTGGTTCACTTTTCAACCTATTCTAGATATAATTTCATATGTTATTTGAGTTCGTAATTTTCCGCAATAGAAACCTATTAATAGTCATTATTAAACAAAGCTAAAAATTATAGGTTGAAATTATTGTTTACTAAAAAGAAAATTGAGGGTCAAAAAATCACTTGAATACATGTGGTTTGTGATGGATACACTAAGTGACCTCCTTGAGCGTAAAAGAAACCTTTAGGGGGAGTTCGGGCTTAGTTTAGGCCTTGGTGGTGACTTTTGATGCTTTGTTTGAGTTCTCAAAGCCACATACTTTCTCACATGTGTGTTTGGAGACTCATTTTTTTCTAAGTTGAGTCTCCTACATGATGAAATGAGAGGCATTTGTTGCATGTCTTTATCTTAACATGAAGGCATTCTTTAAGTGTGGTGTAAACTTGACTTTTGTATATTTGTAAGTTTTTTCAAGTTTGTATAGGAGATTTTCCTTGGTATTATTTACTTTGAGATTTACTTCGAGAAGATGTTACTTTATCTATAGGTGTAAATGTGGTGAAAAAAATGGCACCTTCTTTCTCCCAAAACTATTGTTTTAGTGAGGTGTTTTTGAAGAATTTCTCTTAAGTTAGAGTTACAATGATGGCTAAACAAGGGCGTATTTGGAAGCTTCAATTTTATTGAGTTTTTGTGAGGTACTTTTTGGACTTATTTACTGCCTTATATCAAAAACTTGGATATGATGGATAAGGGACCTAAGAGTTATGCAAAAAATACAACCAGGATGCAAATCGAGGTTGTGACTTGGTTAAAAGTTAGTTGTAGAGAAATACTTACCAAAGTTGAAGAATATTTTAGATAAGAATGGAACTGTATATGTGATTATATTTAACTAATTGCTATACATTATAGCAAAACTTCAAGACATTTAGAGTGAGTTTCCATCCTTTAAGCTAGGTTGAATCTAGCTATGGTTGTTTTGGGATTATCTTAGGAAAGATTAGAAAGTCAATAGTGGGAAAATGTTCACTAAAGTTGAATAGTATCTTAGATTGGAATGGAAAATAACTTTTAAGTGTTTGACTAGTTGATTTAGATTGTGGCAAAGTTTCAAGACATGTGGAGTGAATGTCCATCATTTATACTAAATTGAAGCTAACAATAGCAATTTCTAACCTAGATGATTGTGGGAATTATAGGATAGGGATTTGGGAAAAGGTAGCTTAGGAAAAATTTTAAGATTATTTTAGGGGATGAACAGTAAAAAAGAGATTATATGCAAAGCATTTCTATAGCGATGGCCCCATACTATTCCAGACCTTTTTGCAAAACTTTGTGACAATGTTTTGTCCAATTAATATGGATTTTTTTACTATACATTTTACTATACTATACCTCTTGAAAGAATCACTCTTTGTCCTTTAGTTTGAAGTGATGTATTCTCAAGTATATAAATACGTGATTTTTTTCTTCAAAATTTTTTTATTGTAAGCCTTGTCAATGTCTTTGAATAAACCCAAAGTCTAAAGCAAAGTAAAGATATAAGCCTTCTCTAAGAAATTGCTACCAACAAATTATAATTATAATCAATAAGTGGTGTTTTTCAATAAATTAACTTTAGACCCCAATGCAATATGTATAACATTCTCAAAGTTCATAAGGGGGCTATATTCTCCTCTAAGGTAAGTCTTCACTTCGAAGAGGTCTGAAGAGCTTGCTACAAAGCTCGTTACCAACAAGATTCTTTGTTGCAACACCTTTTGCAATTATAGCACCTCTTGCAACAACCATATATCTTCTTTTGCTACTATTCTATTGCACCACACTTCATCTCATGCACTCTATTAACACAAATTATGCTTGCAAATGGTTATAATGATCCAAGGACGACATTGAGGCCCAAAAGTGGTCAATGTATGACTTTCAAGATTATTGAAGAAATGAAGAATGCACCTATTGGTCCAAGGGTCAGAACAATTTTGGTGACTACCTTAGTAATATGTACTTCTCATTATTTCAAGGTTAACCTTGAAAAAAACAAGTCCATCATCCATAGTTGCTAGCATGTGAGCCTAGGGTTTTGAACCCATGAGCTTAGGAGCCTAGGTTCTTATGTTATTGGTACCTTCCATTGTTATAGGATGTTTCTAATTATAGGTGTTTATATATGTTGTAGGTACCTATGTTATAAGCACTTTCCATGGTTATGGGATGTTCATATGATAGGTGTCTATGTTGTAAGTACTTATGTTATAAGCAACTTTCATAGTTATAGGATGTTTATATAATTAGTGCCTGATTATATTATGGGTGTCTATGCATTAGGTACCTATGTTTTAGGCACCTTTCATAGTTATAGTATATTTATATTGTAGGTATGTATGTTACAAGCACCTTACATGGTTATAGGGTACTCATATTACAGGTATGTATGTTATAAACACCTTCAATAGTTGTAGAATATCTACTTACACCTAGACTCAAGGCTCATAGGCTCTCATTTCTAGGCTCACATGCTAGCGTCGTTGGCCTGTAATTGCATATTGAGGCCTCTCAATCCTTCACTTTGTTTGCTCCTATTTTGCAAATTGCAACTATATATGAATGAAATTATTATTTTTATTTTTTTGAGATGAAATCATACATCTTCCGTAAGTTCAATTTCAAATTTTTTACTGAAATTTCAAATAATTGTTAATTTTCAAGAAAGAAGTGAAAAAAATTCATATCAGAGACAAAATGTTCTCAAAAAATTCTGAAATTTTCATCAAATATACGTGTTATGATGTATTACATCATGCTATAAACCAAAGTTACCATGTCATTATATAATTATACAAACAACAAACCATGGTTATGGGCCAAAAGTTCAAATTGCAATAAATTGTTGAATTTGAAGAATTTTCCAATTGCAATAGAAACTATACTTGATAAACTACATTTCATGATTTGGACACAAATTTTAAAAAATATCATTTTTATGGCTAAAATTCACATTATTGCAGGGGGATACACGAAGAAGGGGCCAAAGAAAATATACAACAAGAGTGATCCTTGAATTAAGCATCTTCTTCTTTTAAAAAAGTAATAATACACTAGTGAGGGAATATTCAATACTCTTCACTAAACATGCACTCAAGAAACTCCCCATAACAAATTTGGATGAAAAATTGTTTTCTTCCCATCCAAATTCCATTGTCCCTTTTCCTCCTTACATCAGCCACATAGAAGGTCTTTCAATTGATTGTACGTGAATGTGTTCATGCTTCATTCTATCAGTCAGCTTTTTTTTTGGCTTCCCGAAGGATTGGTGTCTCGGGTAGGCAACTCTTATCATAATAAAACTTATTTATGAAAACTTCAAACACATAATAAGCTACTCTAAAGGTTTATGATTATAAAATAAACCCTCTCAATCATATGAAAGTACCTTAAAAGACAAATTCCATGATATAACATTTAACAGAAATAGAAATGTATTATATAAGTTACAACAAATCATAAGTAAATAATAAGTCAAATCATAAATATAGGTGTGCTCATCTAGAGGTTGGGCCATAATTTACAATAATTATTAATAATAAAATAATTTTTATTTTATTATTTAGGTGAATATAGATGTTCTAGTGTTTTATGTGAGACAATAGAAAGATTATGTGTACTTCTCATTCTGAATATGATATTTTGTCTTACAAAATTTGAGTTATTATATTGTTTTACCTTATCTTTTTTTCAAAAAATTTATTCATAATTTTTTTTAACTTATTATAGTTACATAATCAACTTGAAAGTGGATTTATGATTTGAGCACCCCCGCACATCATAATACAGTTGCTTACCCGGGATTGGTGTCAACGTGCAATTGAAGGTGCTGTTGCTGCCAGATGTATACGCCCTTCAATTGGTGATTGCGCTACTATACACTAAATAGTGAAATTAGGTTGCCTTAACAATTAGGTTGCCTTACCCCAAGAAAGTTACTTTATTACAAGCCATCAAAGTCAACAAAAACTTCTAAAAATATTTCCATTTGTACACATAGAGGTTCATAAGTCCCAAATAGAGCGATATGAAATTCAAAAGTAGTTCATTCTCGTATAGTAATTGTAAATATTTATTTAGTGTCAAATGTCGAGAAATTAGTGAGGGGCAACCTAATTTCACTATTCAGTGTAGTTATCTGGAGGAAACGATCGAAAAGACCAGGTCTTCCTGATCTCACTGGCCCAGGCATGAGCATTTCACTTCTGTCCCGACACAGACTAGCTGGGGTATAACGTATATATATATATATCCTCGTCTTAATTAATTAGCTACAATAACAAGCTTCACAATAATTTATGTGAACAGGACTTATCATTCGCCAATATGCAACCAAATGAGGAAGAGGAAGTGCACTGTAGAAATGGAGAGGTTCCCTGAACATGGGTAATGGATATGCGTAGGAGGCAGGAATAGTCTGAAACGGTGTACACGCCTTAGAGTCCAACCAGCAGCCGTTGCACCAATCGTAATACCAGCTTAAGGTAATTACACCTGATTGTGTCCTTTTCCAAAAGCGGACACTATAAATTCATGCCTAAAATATACAGGACGGGGATTGAATATTTGAGCTCAGGGTTGAATATTACAATTTGTACCTTAGAAAACTCATACTTTATATGTCCAATGCTCCTAAATATACATATTAAGATGCTTTGAATCTTCTTTGAATTGCTAGAAATACTAGTAGAAATTAATGCAATCTAATAGTAAGAATCGTGCTTGGACTCTACCTTATTGATGTGCAGGTTGCAGAGAGACAAGGAAAGTATATTGCCATGGCTTTGAATAGCCTGGAGCCTACAAGAGGCCGTGTTGGCAAGGCGATTGAGAAACTCTCACCTATTGAGAGGTGCCTTTTATGTACTAGAGAGCGAGTAGGGTTTTGCAAATTCTACAGATTAGTGAGCCCGTAGGGCGAGCTGGTCTGCAGAATCTGAAAAACCCTACCCGCTCTCTGGCGTTATGAATAGGGGGTGCGTATTCGGTAGAATCGGCAAGCTTCATGCAAAATTGATAGGCTTGTTGGGAGAATCAACAGGCTCTTTAGGGCCGCCAATTGTAGAAAGGAATTGAGCTCAAAACAAGCTGAATACCCTCCCCCCCCCCCTGATCTTAATGTGCAAACATTTGGGCAGCATGGCCACCATAGGACACTACAAGGCCTTGGTGGATCTAAGTGATTATTGAAAGTAATCTCATTCTATTGTCACTCCTTGATCAAAGTACAAAGAAGGTGTAAGCTCTCTTTATTTAGTAACAATAGATAGTCGTGTTATAATTCTCTAGCAATCCTCAAAGCTTAATGTGTGCTAGACACAATCTCTCTTACTCACATACACTCTCAAACTGCAACAAACGAACTATCTCAACATTGACATGAATGCAAGACTAATAGTTTGGAGATCTAACAAAGAATGTGACCTTCAACAAAATGTGCATGGATTTCATTCATTGATAGTGATGACAAGGTTTGAACACAATGATCTTTGTTGGAAGTTGATTCTAAAATAGTATTGAAATTTCTGTGGATTCAAGTGAGTATCATTCTAATTGATGCCAATAGTTTGAATTTTTGATTTGACAATGGAATATTTTTAAGGTTGCTTTGTACATGATGCATGGGGTATCTCGATCACAGGTTTCATCAATTGGTTGATTTGGCAATCAACATATCTCACACGGGTCATGAGTTGGAGTAATCGATTGTATGTGATGGTCAATTGGGCCATTACTCTTTATTTGGGTCATGATGACTCCAAGTTTTAGCAAGGCTAGGATTCTTGTTGCTTCTTTTTGCTCTTGAAATTCTTCAATCAATCCTCGTCTCTTCTTTCTATGTTTTTGTGTGCTAATTCACCACATACCTTTAATTTTCATAACATTGATACGCAATAGTCTTTAGGTGTCATTGCACAAGATTATGGAAGATCTATAGCACTTCGATGTTCTTTCTTCATTCATCATCTAACATGGTTACCAACAATACATACAATGGCTCACTTTGATTTTCTTTCAAAGTAAACAGTTTTACACAAAAATAAGGCTCATACTAATAAATGATTGTCCCAATTTGACACGATTTGTATACCTCTAATTGTACTTCTAAATTGTGATTGTATTGTTGTTGCAAATTGTAGTTGTATACTATAATTGTAAGCTATGACTGTAAACCGTGTATCAATAGTAGCTATTAAAAAACAAAAATGCTACTAATAAACAAAGTCTGGTGAAATGAAGCCAAATTCTTGCTACCACCCCTATAAAAAATTGTCCTACCTCCATCCCTCCACAAACTACTACTATACTTGTCTTTTCCACTATTATAGACAAGTTTTTGTTCTATCAACAATCTATAGTAACTTTGTGTGACTAACAAATTGGACAGACGAACGACTTGAAAGACCATAGAGCTTCCACTTCAAGTGGAAATAAAGAGTCTGCAAGCAGTTACAGAAAGTACCCAGTTGGTATAGATTAGTTTAGATTGCTAGCCAGAAAGCCAATTATATACAACGAGATTATGAATGCAATGAATTTCACTAGTGTGGTGGAAGTTAAATCAAGTATATTCAATTCTTTTGTTGAGCATTCTATCAATGAAGGATCCTCAGAGAGGGTTTGTAGGCAGGATTCTCACCATCATCTCTGCCATGATTATGGTGTTGCCCTTCTCCTTTGGGGAATTGCGTAAGTGTGCAATTTCAAGGTGCCTCACTTCATTGTTGTTATCCTAAATACGGTGAAGGCAAGCGCAATATAGTTTCTTCGTTGAGAGATTTCAGACCTGAAATGTCCACTCTGTCGTTATCTTCCTTAGTAATTTATCTACACTAGGACGACATTTTGTATTCTCTTTTGTCACTGAAATGTGGAGTCTTGACCATGGCTTTGGAGTAGCTGAAATGGATCATTTTGAGATTATTGTTACCTACCCTGGCCTAATTGGACTTTTGTTTGGTTATGGATTTGTATACTCCTATATTCGTTTGGAAGAGTGGATGAGCTAACATGATTTTAGCTTGATTGTACGATTGTACATGAGTTCCACAAAAGCAATGAAATCGAAGGTTGAGACTGAACATGGACAGACAATGGAAGTCAAATGAATGCGAGTGGTGGGACTCCATTAATTTTGTTTGGTGGTGCAAGCTCCATTTTCTACTGAGAATTTGTGTTCCATTTGGTGAGCAACACCAAATACTCCGTGATTTTGGTAGCCACCATTGTCGGTGTTTTGTGAGGCCATGCTCCTGTAGATACCATTGATTACAACAGGGATGCAATTGGATGCCACTTTTCGAGCTTTGATGTGACCTGCAGTTAGTTTAGAGGCCATGGGCATGAGTGGGGAGCGACACCTTGACTTGTTTATTACAAACAAGAACATAGCCTATTGCAACATTACCAAAAAGGGTTTTCCAAGCTGCAAGGTTTAAAGGTTTTATGGAAAAGATGTTTCATTGTCATTAGGGTTTAACAAAAATAGAGTCATGAATGAAAAACTATGTGGTTGAGAATGTCATGGATTAAATTGTGACATAGTTTGCATTTAATTTAAGAGATGAGGGTGTGTAGCCTTGTAGTTTTTGAAATCTTTGTTGATGTTTTCATAAACAATCTCCAAGATCTTGGAACAATCTACCACCTTGGAGGAATATTGTATACCTAGAGTGAAGAGGAGAAGACTTTGCATTGGCTTAAACTACATTTGCATAGACATAAGCTATATGTGAGGAAGTTTGAATATGACCTTGCTTGTGAAGCAAGGTCGTGCTATTGGGATAGAATCTCTCATAGAGTAGTTGCTTATTTCCAAAAATTTAATTTCTTTCCTAAGAGAATAGCATATCCTCAACAAAAATCAATCTATCAAACTCTATGGTTCATCTATTGTTACTCAATGCACAAAACAAATGTATGAGATGATCTACTTCCTATACATATCCTAGTGGTAGATTCTTGAACATATTTATCAATCTTTAAAAACCAACCCTTTGGGCTACCTTTTCAATATATTTTTAAAAATTCAAAAGTTTGATCTCTTAAGAATCAAGGAGTGAAAAATATAACTTTTGATGATGTATTAGAAATTGAAAGTTAGAAGAATAACTAAATAGTGGCTTTGAAGTTGAAGTTGTAAAATATGATCTATAGATCACGTCCATAATAGTTGCCATAATACAAAAGACAATGTGAATAGGAAGTTCCATACCTCTAAAAAGACCCATCTCTTCCAAAGGTTAGCCATCATACCTTTTGAGATAATTGTGAAAGAAATGAATACTCCAACTACCCCAAACAACATGATAGCTACACAATTTTTAAAGAATTGTTTCTTCTTGACCATGAATCTTCAACCAAACAAAGTTTTGTCACCACAGTGCCAAAACAACCAGACTAATAAGACCCCCACACCAATACAGCTACAAATTCTTGACCAAAGGCTAACAGTTTCGCTCTAGTTTTTGGGATATAAGTTCTTTTTCAGTTTCCCCCCACCAAATTTAATACAAAAGGCAAGTCTCTTATCAAAATCACTGATGAACATTTCTTATTGAACCCACCTCTTAGTGAGTTCAAAATTTTACTGAAGACCTCAAATTTTTGATTGCGAATCAGCAAGCACATCAATCCTAGTCTTGGCTTGCTCTACCTATTGGAGAATGAAGTAGCTAGCTACTAAGAAATGGAGGGACTGATTCTATGTGATCAACAGCTCTTGATGTCCTGAGAGTTATGTAATGAAATAGTCTCAATCAAAAAACTGGTTAAAATGAGTGACACTTGCAAGAGAGAAATTAATTTTCGACCAAAGTTTAGACTAACCTTTGACATGACACTGTTGTTGAGTTGCGCATCATTGTGCTACCAAAAGACGAAGTAATAGTCAGCAATGCCACATAAATAAAGATCATCCTCAACAATGCTCAACAGTTTTCGCATTGACAATGATTCATCAATAGACAATCAAACATCTAGCTACATAACTTCTGATTGAACCTATTGTCTAACGATACTCAATGGATATATTACATTTTTTGATCACGAAATTTCAGCTGTGATAGCCTTGCAGACAGTACAGGCGACCTAATGCTCAATACAATCCAGCTCTGCAGAAAGCTATTATGATAAAATTGGATTCCTAGTAGATCATTTTGCAAAGCAATGCATTGCTCTCTTTTTCCACGGTATAAACACATCAATTTCCTAGGTTTAATGACACAGAAACATGCATAATAAAGAGTATTCCAAGAAAAAGGAAGAGCAGTCAAACAATCCCCTGCCCTGGGAACTCAATTATTGAGATCACGTTCCTCAACATTGAGGTTCCAAAAACAAAAAAGATCATCCAACTAGCATTGCTAATAGTCGCAGGTAGCTCCCTAGTACATGCTACAGTTCCAAACACCATGAAGTCCTTTCCTAGTTCCCTGCACAACAGTTCAATATGAGTGAGTTTGCTCTCAGGTAAGGTATTCTCCGTCAAAGCCAAGTTAGAAAGTTGCGCCAGAAATGCAATCCAAATGCAATCGCCTATTAGCAAACTGTGTTCCAAACAGAAGCCTTTTTTTCTAACTGGGACACGCACTTGGGGGTTGAGCAATGTTTCAGATTCGCATACTGCAATCGTTGCCTTTTGTTCTTTAATGATTCTCCACTTACTACCTCGAAAGCCTTGCTCTCCTTACAAGTATGATCCGCTACTAGAGTGAAACACAACGAATGACGGAACCAAAGTGATGGAAGAAGGCAGGGAGAAGTGCATTATTTGGCACCAATCAAATCAGTTGTGCAGATGAAAGGTGTCCTGCCATCATTCCGTCCAAGATTGACACTGGCGGCTCTCAAAAGTAAGGTCCAAATCTGAACCAATCATAGCACCAGATAAAATTCAGCATGCAATATTGAACAACTCCGCACCATCCCCAATATTCGGAGTTGGAAATTAGCTCGTAAATGCTGAAAGTGGGCCAAAACTAAAACCTAACACGGCAAAAGTCACAATTTCTGTAGCTTTGGAAAACCTCAAGAACAAACGGGACTGAGTTTGGCCAGATTGATAACCATTTCTTCACAAACGCCGCTGAGAACCCTAATTTCACCTCTTCTCGTAAAGGATCGCTGAGACCAGACTCGCAAAGGGTTCTAGGCGCATGTTCCGCTCCTCTCGCAACTGATACAACTGATGCCGAAAGTCGTTGCTGCCTGTGTAAAAGAACCAAAAAACAGGTTTCAGAAAACAACCTTGCATCCACTCCGGGCATCTTCACGAAAGGCAGCAAACCCTTGGTTACATCGTCTGCACGTCTGTGGCAAGACCTGAGAGGTCAGCGTGCACCTGGTCATGAATCTTGAAGATGCGCTGAAAGTCAGTCGCGATCGTCTGAAAAATTACACCAAGACAAAGATCACTAGCTATGGCGAAGCAGTTCTTGCCCACCATGACAATCAGTGTACTTCCATGATAACTTCTGATCTGCAAAACCTCCAGATCACCCCAAAATTCAATAAGCAGTAAAAAGCCAATATAAAATGTGGCATTCATGTTTAGAAGAGGGTAAATAAAATGCTCGCAATACTCACCGACATGAAGGCAGTCGGCTCGGTCACCGTCCAACTTCACCGACTCCTCCATTTCCTGCAAATAAATCCTCCACCAAATCAAAACCCTAATTCGGATATATTCAACGGAGTGACAGGTCAAGTGGCTGAATGGAAATTTTATTTTTGCAATTCAGAACACATGAGAGTGGAAATATGGAGAAGCAGTAGATTATCATTCCAAGCTTCGAAATCCAAGGAACATCCGTATGCAAAACCTTACCTTGCAGAGGTGAAGAATAAATTCTCAAATTGAGTAGGATTTGTGCACCCTACAAACAGATTATCAAAAACTACTAAGTCACAGCAAAACATCTATAAAATCCTCCACCGAATTGTAACCCAAATTTAAGAAAACTGGAAATTTTCGATGGAGTATCGACTCAATGGACTGATACTACATTTCAAGCCGAAGAGGAGAAAATGGGGCAGGAGTAAAGTATCAATCCAATCTTCGAAGGACAAGAAACCTCTATAACATTATTTGATTATGCAGAGAGAGCCTATACAATGCTTCAGGAATTGAGCACGATATATGCAATCCAGTGCAGGGCAATCAAAAGCACATAGACGAACAAGTGCAAAATTCTGCGTTAAGTGCACACTGGGGTCTGACCAGTCAACTCCACATCCCGAAACCCCGACCGTGAAGTATGAACGAGACTGATTGAGAACGTTGTGCAGTGTGAATGCGGTTGTAGATAAGATTTGGACTTTCGATTCAGAAACCAAAGTCGATGCGGAGTCGATGCTATAGTCTCTGCCCAAAGGCCGGAATCAACATAAAATGCCGCTAATAAACAAAGTCTGCCAAAATGGAGCCTAAACAAAACACGCAAATAACACACGCAACATCGGTATAATATTAAAGTACACTGTCCTACCTCCATCACTCACTCCATTGTCTGCTTGTCTCTTGCGCTGGCTATTACAGAGAAGCCTCTGTTCACTCAGTCAACAATTTACAGTAAACCCCGTGTGCCCGACTGATCATACCTTCGAGTTCCGTCTTGTTGGTTGTGCTTGGTTGTCTTCAACACATTGTTTGCCAATTGGGCACGTCTTGAACACACCATTACTGCATCCTCTGTTTTCTGAGCCCAGATCACAGAAACTTGCTTGCAAGTATAGTTGCAGTTGAGCTTGCCTTGAGTGGTGAGTCGGTTGCGCGCAAACGATTGGAGAGTATTGTGTTGCCCAAGTTCAGTCTTTAGCTAGGTGCGAATTGCGATGGATTTTGAGGTTTAACTTGCGAATGTTCAATCACGCTTATTGTCGCAAGTCATGAAGTGGGTTCAAGCGCGGTGGAGGACTGTTTCCTGGTCGGATTGATATGAAGTCTGTCTTGGGAAGGTTCACGTTCACTTCTCACTCTTTGAATAGTGTTTCCTTGGATGACAAACTAATCTGTAGTTGCTCCAGAGTTTGAACATTTGCTCTTCAGATAAGTACTCTTTGGGGTTCGGGCTCCAAGTTGACCGGGACCAGTCTTTGGCAACGATGAAAGCCCTCTACAAGATGGCAATTCTTTGTGGATTTGAATATTGTCGGTGTGTCCGAGCTTGCCTTCGTTGTCGGTGCAGTCATTCGTGTTTGTGCCAAGGGCCTCCTTCCGCTCCATTGATTCCAGGGTCCTCGAAATTTCGTTCCACAGTTTCCTTCAGTTTTTGACACAAACTTGTTAGGTCCAGTGCAGCAAGCGATACTGTTCATGGGTCTTTGTTCTCTGCAAACGCCGTAGGTTGAATCTCTCTGATTTTTTGCTTCCACACCTTCATGTAATTGTGGTCATGAAGCCTGTGAGTCAGGTTATTGCAAGCACTAACGATCTCAATGTCATTCACAGATCGATGGCGGTTGTTGAAATTTGAGCGTTGCACGGGCTTGCCTTGCGGTCGTTGTGCTCAACTTTGTTTCAGCGGGTGCTGCAAACCTCCCTTCACTCCACTGTGACGCCCACTTTCCCACTCGTGCCGACAATCGTCGACGTTTTTGACACTCCTACCGACAAGTCTCTGGAATGCGTTCCCAAGAATTTGTCATATCAGGAGGATTTCCATATTGAAATGCTTTGTGTGTAGCAGCACTCTCGTCAACTCCGACATCTGAGAATTCAGGCTCTAGAAACTTTCAGTTAGAGCGGCTGGAAGAAAAGAAATCGGCGTGCTTGGAGACTGACCGATCGCCAATCCCTCGCAATTCATCTTTTCGAAAAGAAAGCATCTCTGTATAACTCATGGAATTTGGGAATTGAGAATTTCCCTCCTAGAAAGGTTTTGCATGCTAGACGATGATCTCTTCAATGCATTGAATTTCTTTCTTGTGGGATGCGGTCGTTGCTCTGTTTCTGTGCTCTTAGGATGCTGTCATGAATACCTATGATCATGGGCTAGCTGTGAGCCAGCGCTAAGCTGTTGTAGATTTCTATGAATGTAATCTTCTGGGTTTCGTTTTATCTCGATGTGACCATGGTTATGTGTATTTCGTTACATATATGCATTTGGCAGCCAAGTAATCGGGTGATGGAAGAACTTACAAAGTGGGGAAGAATTGTCTGCTGAAGAAGTTAGCAAGAGGATTGTGTAGATGATGGGCACCAAGTTTAACCAATCACTGGTGATTTTCAGGAAATTACGGTTCTTTTTGTAAGTCGTATACTGGGATCGGCATTCAGAAGTGGAGTGGTATGAGGCTCACGGTGCGAGTTCTCTCTTGGAACCCTTTCCAGTCACAACATCTCCTGCGTTATGACCCAGTATCATGGTGGTCTATTCTCCTCCTCACCTATGTCTTCTTTCGGAAAAGGTCCGTTGGATTTACGTCAACCAACATTTGGTGGTTGCTTGGAACTTCACTTGTGTCAATCGTGTGCGTGATTGGAGTACACTACATCACCAAGAGTGTGAAACGTCGACCAACACCAGAGTTTCTGAAGCTCTCAGACGAGATTGTGTACAATATCTACAATCTTGTAAATGGGGGGGAGATGCGCCTCAACAAGAGGCAGTGCTTGGATTTGTCATCCAAGTTATCTCAAACCATTCAGAATATTCACAACCTGGAACGGGAATGCGGATTCTCCGACAGCGTCTTCAGACCCTCTTTGGAACACTTGTATCAAGTACTGGTGAAGGCGAAGTTGCTTGTGAACGACTGCAACAATGACAATTGGATCAGAACGTCTGTGTTCCAGATTCAAAACGAGAGTGCTTTCGAAGTGATTCTGATGGACGTAGGCTTCTGTTACCATGCTATTTATGAGCAAGCCAAGCGGAGCATGAGTGGTGAATGGATGAATGTGGAGTTGGAGGATCTTCGTGATTCTTCTACTTTTAAACCTGCATCGGTGAAGGACGTTGACGAAGATCGAGAAGAGCTCCGAGAGAGGCTAGAAAATCTAGTCGACGCACGGAATTATGGTTCTGGCTGGTTCTGTCAGGTTTATTATTTTCTACTCGTGAGGCTATCTAAGGAGCTTCGTCTTGCGGAGTATTTGTTGGTGAAGCTTCAGTGCATAGCTCAACAGCCTCTCCCGGATGGGTTCCAGTTATCCAGTCGACTTTTATGGGCAGAAGAGTCCTATCCGAACTGGACCTGGGGACGTAAAGTCCCGTTGGGAGTCGGATCAGGTGCAAGTGGCGTTTGCAAGACCAAGTGGCTTAACATACCATGTGCTAAGAAGTGCAACATACCTGAACCCTATTTCTTGAAAGAAGCAGGTATTTTGTCTCATGTCAACTATCCCAACATCATCAAATTCATTTGTTGTGGAGAAGAGTGGGAGTCGGTTGTGAATTTCATTGCCCTGGAATTGATGGAGATGAGTCTTTCCGACTTGATTAAGGAAAAAGGAAAGAAAGAGATTCCGTTTTCATTTGACGTGGCTGTGGACATCATGGCACAAATTGGTCGTGGTATGTGTTATCTACATGGACTGAGGGTCGCACATCGTGACTTAAAACCAGCGAATGTGGTTTTGAACGTCCTCACTTCGCCACATCTCGAGGATACTTATCATGTGAAGTTGGTGGATTTCGGAACTTCGAAGACCGAAGTTGATCCCTCCAAAACCACTAGTACTGAACATGGTTTCGGCACTCTTACGCACAAAGCTCCAAAGGTTCGTGACCTTGCACCACCGAAAAGCGAGGGCGACCGCAAGTGGAGGGCCGTGTGGTTCAAGGCGGATGTTTGGAGCTTTGCAATTATTTGCTTAGAGGTTTTGTCTCTGAAGCTTCGAAAATCTCGTGCCAAAGAAGATGAGGACTTGAAATCCATGTTTCCTCCAGATTGCCCACAAGAGCTTGTTGCACTCTTAGATGATTGTTTGCAAGCCAATCCTCGAGCAAGACCTGATTTTTTAGAGGTTTGCTCCAGGCTTGAAGCTTTAAGACATAGTCTTTTGCAACGGTCACCTACTTCTGACCCAGATTCTCTCCCTGAAATGTCATTGGATGGTTCACACTACCAATTTATTGAGATGAGGCTAAAAGAGCACTTTCAGAGGCAAAATGCTGGCATCGTCGCCGAGGGCGACGAAGTGGAGGTGATTGACTAGGAACTTGGGCTCTCTATTTGGTACCCAATTTGTCGTCAATTCTTGTGGTCCATATCTGTTTTGAAATATATTTGAAGGGGTCGTTTGGAACTTATGATTGTTTTAGGAATGGCACAATTTCCGTGTACCGGAGACATTGAAAATGTTGTGCGTTTCTTTCCATTTTGGACATAATCTTGGTGCTAACAAGTTATTCTGGCCAGGTATTAATACCTGAATCTTCTCATGTCGAACCACGGGCTAATCAAGAAACATTCAGGTTTGAAATCCCTCAAATTCTTTGAATCGATTATTTGAATTAGAGATCTAACCCATGTTTTCGACAAATCACTGTACAAACATCTCCATTCGTATTCCGATTATTCCTGAACCGTACTTTATTCTTTTAGTGTTCTTGTGAATGAGGACTGAGAGGAGTTGTTTTGGTTTTCGAAGCGACACCTTCAAACCCTTGTTTGATTTGGTAAGTGCGGATGTGCCGGATGTCAACGCTTGAATAAGTGATGACACAGTGTCAGTTGGCTATGTACAGGATGGACCAAGTACCCTCCTCTACAACTATCGAAGATCGAGATCTGGAAATTTGGACGAAGCAGCCAGGAAATGAGGTATTCAGGAAAGCTGTGGAAGAATGGCGAAAAGAGTCTAAAATGATTGCTGATAGGATTCGCATAAATGAAGACCAACGGTTGGCTTGGGAAGTACAAATTGATTTCTCAAGACTTTGTCACTGCGCGCTCGCCTTCTTATTGGTTTTCACTTTTTCCGAAATATCTGTTTGGAGGATGCACCACTGGTTGGTTCCCTGCTGTTTTCTAGTGTTGTTGGTGACTTTCTTCCATCAACGCTGGGTTATTTACCAATATCGTTGTTATTGGAGGTTATGGAAGGCACTCCATAGTGATGTCAACAAGCACAAGGTACAACCCTCTCAGCTCAATGTTTCAGGTTTTCTAGAATCCATTTGTTGAGACTCTATATAGAATTGATTTTCTACAATTGAGATACCTTGGAAGTGTTTAAGCTAGTGGTTACGCTATTCATTTGATGTAGTTGGGCAATGTAGTCGTTCATGGCAAGCATTGTTGGAATATTGGTATGAGGAAAGTATTTCCATCAAAATGATTCTAAACAGGTTGATGGGGAACATGTACTGGTAGTTTGGAATTTCTTGAATTAGTTGTTTCAACATCAAATTGAGTGGAAAGAGTAGCAATGTTTTTAGATTTTGATTATTGCGAATTGGGCATGGACACTTCTTGAGTGGGAGTAGTGGATTGGATTCTCTGGGCAATAGCCTGAATAGCTAAAAGAATGCCATGGCTGATAGTTGGACCACTTGGTTGTTTTGGCAAGCTTCATCCTAGAATTCTAACGTGCATTGGACATTTGATGCAATTGTAGGTTTATAACAATTGGATTGATGTGTTGAACGAAAAGAGGGAGTTCTTTTCCTTCGAGGACGATGTGAAGGAATTTGACCTGTCTAGCAATTCTCCACCGAAGCTGACAAGGATTCTGTTAACGTATGTGTTTGAAGTTTTGGGGGGTCTTTCCATGAGCATGGTTTTGATATTATCGTTGACTTGGCCAGATGAACTACCTCCACTCCAAGAAGAACTACTTCCACTCCTATAGGAAACAAAGAGTATGCGGGCACTTAAAGAAAATATCCTGTTGTTACAAATTAGTGAAGATTAGTTTAGATTGCTAGCTAGAAAGCCAATTATACACAATGAGATTATGAATGCAATGAATTTCACCAGTGTGGTAGAAGTGAAATCAAGTATATTCAATTCTTCTGTTGAGCATTCCGTCGATGAAGGATCCTCAGAGAGGGTTTACAAGTAGAATTCTCATCATCATCTCTGCCATGATTATGGTGTTGCCCTTCTTCTTTGGGGAATTGCGTAAGTGTGCAATTTCAAGGTCCCTCACTTCATTGTTGTTATCCTAAATATGGTGAAGGCAAGCGCAATATAGTTTCTTCGTTGAGAGATTTCAGACCTGAAATGTCTACTCTGTCGTTATCTTCCTCAGTAATTTATCTGCACTAGGACGACATTTTGTTTTCTCTTTTGTCACTGAAATGTGGAGTCTTGACCATGGCTTTGGAGTAGCTGAAATGGATCATTTTGAGATTATTGTGACCTACCCTGGCCTAATTGGACTTTTGTTTGGTTATGGATTTGTATATTCATATATTCGTTTCCAAGAGTGGATGAGGTGACATGATTTTAGCTTGATTGTAGGATTGTACATGAGTTCCACAAAAGCAATGAAATCGGTGGTTGAGACTGAACGTGGACAGACGATGGAAGTCAAATGAATGCGAGTGGTGGGACTCTATTAATTTTGTTTGGTGGTGCAAGCTCCATTTTCTACTGAGAATTTGTGTTCCATTTGGTGAGCAACACCAAATACTCCGTGATTTTGGTAGCCACCACTGTCGGTGTTTTGTGGAGGCAGGCATCCGTAGAAACCATTTATTACAATGGGGATGTAGTTGGATGCCACTTTTCGATCTTTGACGTGCTCCACAATTAGTTTAGAGGCCATGGGCATGAGTGGGGAGCGACACCTTGACTTGTTTATTACAAACAAGAACATAGCCTATTGCAACATTACCAAAAAGGGTTTTCCAAGCTGCAAGGTTTAAAGGTTTTATGGAAAAGATGTTTCATTGTCATTAGGGTTTAACAAAAATAGAGTCATGAATGAAAAACTATATGGTTGAGAATGTCATGGATTAAATTGTGACATAGTTTGCATTTAATTTAAGAGATGAGGGTGTGTAGCCTTGTAGTTTTTGAAATCTTTGTTGATGTTTTCATAAACAATCTCCAAGATCTTGGAACAATCTACCACCTTGGAGGAATATTGTATACCTAGAGTGAAGAGGAGAAGACTTTGCATTGGCTTAAACTACATTTGCATAGACATAAGCTATATGTGAGGAAGTTTGAATATGACCTTGCTTGTGAAGCAAGGTCGTGCTATTGGGATAGAATCTCTCATAGAGTAGATGCTTATTTCCAAAAATTTAATTTCTTTCCTAAGAGAATAGCATATCCTCGACAAAAACCAATCTATCAAACTATATGGTTCATCTATTGTTACTCAATGCACAAAACAAATGTATGAGATGATCTACTTCCTATACATATCCTAGAGGTAGATTCTTGAACATATTTATCAATCTTTAAAAACCAACCCTTTGGGCTACCTTTTCAATATATTTTTAAAAATTCAAAAGTTTGATCTCTTAAGAATCAAGGAGTGAAAAATGTAACTTTTGATGATGTATTAGAAATTGAAAATTAGAACAAGAACTAAATGGTGGCTTTGAAGTTGAAGTTGTAAAATATGATCTATGGATCACATCCATAATAGTTGCCATAATACAAAAAACAATGTGAATAGGAAGTTCCATACCTCTAAAAAGACCCATCTCTTCCAAAGGTTAGCCTTCATACCTTTTGAGATAATTGTGAAAGAAATGAATACTCCAACTACCCCAAACAACATGATAGCTACACAATTTTTAAAGAATTGTTTCTTCTTGACCATGAATCTTCAACCAAACAAAGTTTTGTCACCACAATGCCAAAACAACTAGACTGGTCAGACCCCCACACTAATACAGCTACAAATTCTTGACCAAAGGCTAACAATTTCGCTCTAGTTTTTGGGATATAAGTTCTTTTTCAGTTTCCCCCCACCAAATTTAATACGAAAAGCAAGTGTCTTATCAAAATCACTGATGAACATTTCTTATTGAACCCACCTCTTAGTGAGTTCAAAATTTTACTGAAGACCTCAAATTTTTGATTGCGAATCAGCAAGCACATCAATCCTAGTCTTGGCTTGCTCTACCTATTGGAGAATGGAGAAGTAGCTTGCAACTAAGAAATGGAGGGCATAATACTATGTGATCAACAGCTCTTGATGTCCTGAGAGTTATGTAATGAAATGATCTCAATCAAAAAACTGGTTAAAATGAGTGACACTTGCAAGAGAAATTAATTTTCGACCAAAGTTTAGACTAACCTTTGACATGACACTGTTGTTGAATTGCACATCATTGTGCTGTCAAAAGACAAAGTCATAGTCAACAATGCCACATAAGTAAAGAAGATCATCCTGAACAATGCTTAACTGTTTTCGCATTGACAATGATTCATCAATAGACAATCAAACATCTAGCTACATAACTTCTGATTGAACCTATTGTCTAACGATAATCATTGGACATATTACATTTTTTGATCCTGAAATTTCAGCTGTGATAGCCTTGCAGACAGTACAGGTGTTAACCTCGTATAAACTTTTTTATTAATTGACCTACTTTAGACCTCACACAATAATTATTTATACTATAGAAATATCAAAATAATGGAATTAGAGGATAAAGTATACTAGCCTACAATAATTGCAAACACTTATATGAACAAATATGTTAATGTACAAGAATCATTAATTTACAAAGATGAGAAATTGTATTGGGTCTTGTATTTCTGAAGCACTTTCGATTGTGGATAAAAATTAATAAAACATGAGTTATTGGAATTAAGAATACATAGTCCTAAAGTATATAATTTAGAAGATAGGATGGAACAAGTATTAACAGGATAATTATTCTACTTTGTAAGCTATTAATTTCACAAAAGACCATTTCAGTACAGGTGAGGACAACGAAAACGGCAATTTCACTCATGTAGTAACTAGAGTTACGAGGTGAATTCTAGGAAGGAATTAGTTAGGAAAAGTTAGTAAGGCAATTTTAGAAGGAATAGTCTTAGGACCTATTCCCAAGACCAAACGGTTAGGGTTAATTTAATTATCCCCTATGATCGCAGGTAACTATAAAAGCAGGAATTGACCTCTATTGTATTATTATTCACGAACATCAATGAAAGACCAATTTCTCAAGACTAAATTTCCACAACAATTTCAAGACCAACTTCCCATCAATTCATGAAAGATCAACTTTCAAGCAATTCAAGAAAGATAACGTTCAAAACTCAAATCTCCAAGACAAATACAAATAGAAGATAAATAGAATTACATAGAATACAATAAACATTTAGAAACATTGAAGAGAAAATTGTGAATTTATTACTAAAGATAAATTCAAAGGAAGTGGAAAAATTGTGTTTCAACACGCAACATAATGCTCAATACAATCCAGCTCTGCAGAAAGCTATTATGATAAAATTGGATTCCTAGTAGATCATTTTGCAAAGCAATGCATTGCTCTCTTTTTCCACGGTATAAACGCATCAATTTCCTAGGTTTAATGACACAGAAACATGCATAATAAAGAGTATTCCAAGAAAAAGGAAGAGCAGTCAAACAATCCCCTGCCCTGGGAACTCAATTATTGAGATCACGTTCCTCAACATTGAGGTTCCAAAAACAAAAAAGATCATCCAACTAGCATTGCTAATAGTCGCAGGTAGCTCCCTAGTACATGCTACAGTTCCAGACACCATGAAGTCCTTTCCTAGTTCCCTGCACAACAGTTCAATATGAGTGAGTTTGCTCTCAGGTAAGGTATTCTCCGTCAAAGCCAAGTCAGAAAGTTGCGCCAGAAATGCAATCCAAATGCAATCGCCTATTAGCAAACTGTGTTCCAAACAGAAGCCTTTTTTTCCAACTGGGACATGCACTTGGGGGTTGAGCAATGTTTCAGATTCGCATACTGCAATCGTTGCCTTTTGTTCTTTAATGATTCTCCACTTACTACCTCGAAAGCCTTGCTCTCCTTACAAGTATGATCCGCTACTAGAGTGAAACACAACGAATGACGGAACCAAAGTGATGGAAGAAGGCAGGGAGAAGTGCATTATTTGGCACCAATCAAATCAGTTGTGCAGATGAAAGGTGTCCTGCCATCATTCCGTCCAAGATTGACACTGGCGGCTCTCAAAAGTAAGGTCCAAATCTGAACCAATCATAGCGCCAGATAAAATTCAGCATGCGATATTGAGCAACTCCGCACCATCCCCAATATTCGGAGTTGGAAATTAGCTCGTAAATGCTGAAAGTGCGCCAAAACTAAAACCTAACACGGCAAAAGTCACAATTTCTGTAGCTTTGGAAAACCTCAAGAACAAACGGGACTGAGTTTGGCCAGATTGATAACCATTTCTTCACAAACGCCGCTGAGAACCCTAATTTCACCTCTTCTCGTAAAGGATCGCTGAGACCAGACTCGCAAAGGGTTCTAGGCGCATGTTCCGCTCCTCTCGCAACTGATACAACTGATGCCGAAAGTCGTTGCTGCCTGTGTAAAAGAACCAAAAAACAGGTTTCAGAAAACAACCTTGCATCCACTCCGGGCATCTTCACGAAAGGCAGCAAACCCTTGGTTACATCGTCTGCACGTCTGTGGCAAGACCTGAGAGGTCAGCGTGCACCTGGTCATGAATCTTGAAGATGCGCTGAAAGTCAGTCGCGATCGTCTGAAAAATTACACCAAGACAAAGATCACTAGCTATGGCGAAGCAGTTCTTGCCCACCATGACAATCAGTGTACTTCCATGATAACTTCTGATCTGCAAAACCTCCAGATCACCCCAAAATTCAATAAGCAGTAAAAAGCCAATATAAAATGTGGCATTCATGTTTAGAAGAGGGTAAATAAAATGCTCGCAATACTCACCGACATGAAGGCAGTCGGCTCGGTCACCGTCCAACTTCACCGACTCCTCCATTTCCTGCAAATAAATCCTCCACCAAATCAAAACCCTAATTCGGATATATTCAACGGAGTGACAGGTCAAGTGGCTGAATGGAAATTTTATTTTTGCAATTCAGAACACATGAGAGTGGAAATATGGAGAAGCAGTAGATTATCATTCCAAGCTTCGAAATCCAAGGAACATCCGTATGCAAAACCTTACCTTGCAGAGGTGAAGAATAAATTCTCAAATTGAGTAGGATTTGTGCACCCTACAAACAGATTATCAAAAACTACTAAGTCACAGCAAAACATCTATAAAATCCTCCACCGAATTGTAACCCAAATTTAAGAAAACTGGAAATTTTCGATGGAGTATCGACTCAATGGACTGATACTACATTTCAAGCCGAAGAGGAGAAAATGGGGCAGGAGTAAAGTATCAATCCAATCTTCGAAGGACAAGAAACCTCTATAACATTATTTGATTATGCAGAGAGAGCCTATACAATGCTTCAGGAATTGAGCACGATATATGCAATCCAGTGCAGGGCAATCAAAAGCACATAGACGAACAAGTGCAAAATTCTGCGTTAAGTGCACACTGGGGTCTGACCAGTCAACTCCACATCCCGAAACCCCGACCGTGAAGTATGAACGAGACTGATTGAGAACGTTGTGCAGTGTGAATGCGGTTGTAGATAAGATTTGGACTTTCGATTCAGAAACCAAAGTCGATGCGGAGTCGATGCTATAGTCTCTGCCCAAAGGCCGGAATCAACATAAAATGCCGCTAATAAACAAAGTCTGCCAAAATGGAGCCTAAACAAAACACGCAAATAACACACGCAACATCGGTATAATATTAAAGTACACTGTCCTACCTCCATCACTCACTCCATTGTCTGCTTGTCTCTTGCGCTGGCTATTACAGAGAAGCCTCTGTTCACTCAGTCAACAATTTACAGTAAACCCCGTGTGCCCGACTGATCATACCTTCGAGTTCCGTCTTGTTGGTTGTGCTTGGTTGTCTTCAACACATTGTTTGCCAATTGGGCACGTCTTGAACACACCATTACTGCATCCTCTGTTTTCTGAGCCCAGATCACAGAAACTTGCTTGCAAGTATAGTTGCAGTTGAGCTTGCCTTGAGTGGTGAGTCGGTGAGTATTGTGTTGCCCAAGTTCAGGCTTTAGCTAGGTGCGAATTGCGATGGATTTTGAGGTTTAACTTGCGAATGTTCAATCACGCTTATTGTCGCAAGTCATGAAGTGGGTTCAAGGGCGGTGGAGGGCTGTTTCACGGTCGGATTGATAGTAAGTCTATCTTGGGAAGGTTCACGTTCACTTCTCACTCTTTGAATAGTGTTTCCTTGGATGACAAACTAATCTGTAGTTGCTCCAGAGTTTGAACATTTGCTCTTTAGATAAGTACTCTTTGGGGTTCGGGCTCCAAGTTGACCGAGACCAGTCATTGGCAACCATAAATGCCCTCTATAAGATGGCAATTTGTTGTGGATTTGAATGTTGTCGGTGTGTCCGAGCTTGCCTTCGTTGTCGGTGCAGTCATTCGTGTTTGTGCCAAGGGCCTCCTTCCGCTCCATTGATTCCAGGGTCCTCGAAATTTCGTTCCACAGTTTCCTTCAGTTTTTGACACAAACTTGTTAGGTCCAGTGCAGCAAGCGATACTGTTCATGGGTCTTTGTTCTCTGCAAACGCCGTAGGTTGAATCTCTCTGATTTTTTGCTTCCACACCTTCATGTAATTGTGGTCATGAAGCCTGTGAGTCAGGTTATTGCAAGCACTAACGATCTCAATGTCATTCACAGATCGATGGCGGTTGTTGAAATTTGAGCGTTGCACGGGCTTGCCTTGCGGTCGTTGTGCTCAACTTTGTTTCAGCGGGTGCTGCAAACCTCCCTTCACTCCACTGTGACGCCCACCTTCCCAATCATGCCGACAATCGTCGACTTTTTTGACACTCCTACCGACAATGAGTTCCCAAGAATTTGTCATATCAGGAGGATTTCCATATTGAAATGCTTTGTGTGTAGCAGCACTCTCGTCAACTCCGACATCTGAGAATTCAGGGTCTAGAAACTTTCAGTCAGAGCGGCTGGAAGAAAAAGAAACCGGCGTGCTTGGAGACTGACCGATCGCCAATCCCTCGCAATTCATCTTAGCTTTTCGGTAAGAAAGCATCTCTGTATAACTCATGGAATTTGGGAATTGACAATTTCCCTCCTAGGAAGGTTTTGCATGCTAGACGATGATCTCTTGATCGCATTGAATTGCTTTCTTGTGGGATCAGGTCGATGCTCTGTTTCTGTGCTCTTAGGATGCTGTGATGGATACCTAAGATGATGGGCTAGCTGTGAGCCAGGGCTCAGCTGTAGTAGATTTCTATGAATGTAATCTTCTGGGTTTCGTTTTATCTCGATGTGACTATGGTTATGTGTATTTCGGTACATATATGCATTTGGCGGCAAGGTAATCGGGTGACGAAAGAGCTCGCGAAGAGGGGAAGAGTTGTCGGCTGAAGTAGTTAGTAAGATGATGGTCTAGGTGATGGGCACCAAGTTTTACCAGTCGCTCGTGATTTGCAGGAAATTACGGTTCTTTTTGTAGGTCGTATACTGGGATCGGCTTTCAGAAGTGGAGTGGTATGAGGCTCACGGTGCGAGTTCTCTCTTGGAACCCTTTCCAGTCACAACATCTCCAGATGTATTTCGATTTATTATTTTGTTCTGCCCTTTTAACCTCTATCACCCTTCGGGCCAGACCCGTTGAATTTTCCTCAACCAATGTCCGGTGGTTGCTTGTAACTACACTTGTTTCAATCGTTTGCGTCACTGGTGCAAACTACATCACGAAGAGTCTGAAACGTCGGCCTGCACCAGAGTTTTTGAAGCTCTCAGAGGAGATTGTGCACAATATCTACAATCTTGTAAATGGGAGGGAGATGCGCCTCAACAAGAGGCAGTGCTTGGATTTGTCATCCAAGTTATCTCAAACCATTCAGAATATTCACAACCTGGAACGGCAATGCGGATTCTCCAACAGCGTCTTCAGACCCTACGTGGAACACTTGTATCAAGTAGTGGTGAAGGCGAAGTTGCTTGTGGACGACTGCAGCAACGACAATTGGATCAGAAAGTCTGTGTTCCAGATTCAAAACGAGAGTGCTTTCGAAGTGATTCTGATGGACGTGGGCTTTTGTTACCATGCCATTTATGAGCTAGCCAAGCTGAGGATGAGTGGTGAATGGAAGAATGTGGAGTTGGAGGATCTTCGTGATTCTTCTACTTTTAAACCTGCATCGGTGCAGGACGTTGACGAAGATCGAGAAGAGCTCCGAGAGAGGTTAAAAAATCTAGTCGACGCACGGAATTATGGTTCTGCATGGTTCTTTCAGGTTTATTATTTTCTACTCGTGAGGCTATCTAAGAAGCTCCATCTTGCGGAGTATTTGTTGGTGAAGCTGGATTGCATAGCTCAACAGCCTCTCCTGGATGGGTCTCAGTTCTCCGGACAACTTATATGGGAAGAGGAGTCCTTTTCGAGCATGACCTGGGGACGTAAAGTCCCCTTGGGAGTCGGATCAGGAGCAAGTGGCGTTTGCAAGACCAAGTGGCTTAACATACCATGTGCTAAGAAGTGCAACATACCTGAACCCTATTTCCTGAAAGAAGCAGGTATTTTGTCTCATGTCAACTATCCCAACATCATCAAATTCATTTGCTGTGGAAGAAATTGGGAATAGAGTGAGAATTTCATTGCCCTGGAATTGATGGAGATGAGTCTTTCGGACTTGATTAAGATAAAAGGAAAGAAAGGGATTCCGTTTTCTTATGCCGTGGCCGTGGATATCATGGCGCAAATTGGTCGTGGTATGTGTTATCTACATGGACTGAGGGTCGCACATCGTGACTTGAAACCAGCGAATGTGGTTTTGAACGTCCTCTCTTCGCCACATCTGGAGGATACTTATCACGTGAAGCTGGTCGATTTCGGAACCTCGAAGACCGAGGTTGACCCCTCCAAAAGCACGAGTACTGAACATGGTTTCGGCACTCTAACGCACAAAGCTCCAGAGGTTCGTCACCTTGCACCAGCGAAAAGCGAGGGCGACCGCAACCGCAAGTGGAGGGCCGTGTGGTTCAAGGCGGATGTTTGGAGCTTTGCGATTATTTGCTTAGAGGTTTTGTCTCTGAAGCTTCGAAAAGGGCTTGCCAAAGAAGATGTGGACTTGAAATCCATGTTTCCTCGAGATTGCCCACAAGAGCTTGTTGCACTCTTAGATGATTGTTTGCAAGCCAATCCTCGAGCAAGACCTGATTTCTTAGAGGTTTGCTCGAGGCTTGAAGCTTTAAGACATAGTCTTTTGCAACGGTCACCTACTTTTGACCCAGATTTTCTATCTGAAATGTCACTGGATGGTTCACACTGCCAATTTATTAAGATGAGGCTAAAAGAGCACTTTCGAAGACAAAATGTTGGCATCGTCGCCAAGGGCGAGGAATTGGAGGTGATTGACTGGGAACTTGGGCTCTCATTTTGGTACCCAATTTGTCGTCAATTCCTGTGTTCCATTGTTGTTTTGAAGTGGTTGTTTGGAACTTATGATAATTTTAGGACTGGTCGAAGTCTCCAGGACTAGAGACATTGCAACTTCTGTGCGTTGTTTTCCATTTTGGACATAATGTTGGTACTAACAGGTAATTTTGGCCAGGTATTAATACCTGAATCTTCCCAGGTCGAAGCGCAGGCTAATGAAGTAACTTTGAGGTTTGAAATCCCTCAAATTCTTTGAATCGATTTTTTGAATTAGAGATCTAACCCATGTTTTCGACCAATCACTGTACAAACATCTCCATTCGTATTCCGATTATTCCTGAACCGTACTTTATTCTCTTAGTGTTCTTGTGAATGAGGACTGCGATGAGTTGTTTCAGTTTTCGAAGCTACACCTTCAAACCCTTGTTTGATTTGGTAAGTGCGGATGTGCCAGATGTCAACCCTTTTCATAAGTGATGACACTGTCAATTGGCTATGCACAGGATGGACCAAGCACCCTTCTCTCCAAGTATAGAAGATTGAGATCTGGAAATTTGGACGAAGCAGCCAGGAAATGAGGTATTCAGGAAAGCTGTGGAAGAATGGCTAAAAGAGTGTGACATGATTGCTGAAAGATTTCGCATAAATTCAGAGCAACAGTTGGCTTGGGAAGTACAAATTTCTTCCACACTGTATTTTCACTTGAGGCTCGGCTCCGCATGGTTTTTCACATTTTACGAAATAAATTGTTGGAGGATGCACCACTGGTTGGTTTCCTACCGTTTTGTACTACTGTTGTTGGGGACTTTCTGCAATCTATGCTGGGTTATTTACAAATATCGTTGTTCTTGGAGGTTATGGGAGGCACTCGACAGTGATCTCAACAAGGGCGAGGTACAGCCCTCTCTGCTCAATGTTTCAAGTTTGCTAGAATCCATTTGTTGAGACTCTATATAGAATTGATTTTCTACATTAGAGATATCTTGGAAGTGTTTAAGCTAGTGGTTATGCTCTTTTTGATGTAGTTGGGCAATGTAGTCGTTCATGTCAAGCAATTGTAGGAATATTGGTATGAGGAAAGTGTTTCCATCAAAATGATTCTAAACAGGCTGATGGGGAACATGTACTGGTAGTTAGAAATTGCTTGAATTGGTTGTTTCAACATCAAATTGAGTGGAAAGAGTAGCAATGTTTTTAGATGTCCATTACTGCGATTTGGGCATGGACACTTCTTGAGCTGGAGTAGTGGATTGGATTCTCTGGGCAATAGCCTCAATAGCTAAAAGAATTCCATGGCTGAGAGTTGGACCACTTGGTTGTTTTGGCAAGCTTCATCCTAGAATTCTAACGTGCATTGGACATTTGATGCAATTGTAGGTTTATAAGAATCGGTTTGATGTGTTGAACCAAAAGAGGGAGTTATTTTCCTTCGAGGACGACGTGAAGGAATTTGACCCGTCTAGCAATTCTCCGCCGAAGCTGACTTTGATTCTGCTACTTTGTGTGCGTGAAGTTTTGTTCAGTCTTTTCTTGAGCATAAGTTTTATATTATCGTTAGTACTGCTGACTAGGAGAGACGAACTACTTGAAAGATCATAGAGCTTCCACTCCAAGTGGAAATAAAGAGCCTGCGGGAACTTATAGAATGTACCCAGTTGTTATAGATTAGTTAAGATTAGTTTAGATTGCTAGCCAGAAAGCCAATTATACACAACCAGATTATGATTGCAATGAATTTCACTGGTGCGGTGGAAGTTAAATCAAGTATATTCAATTCTTCGGTTGAGCATTCCGTCGATGAAGGATCCTTAGAGAGGGTTTATGGGCAGGATTCTCAGCATCATCTCTGCCATGATTATGGTGTTGCCCTTCTTCTTTTGGGAATTGCGTAAGTGTGCAATTTCAAGGTGCCTCATTTCATTGTTGTTATCCTCAATATGGTTAAGGCAAGCGCAATACAGTTTCTTCGTTTAGAGATTTCAGACCTAAAATGTCCACTCTGTTGTTATCTTCATCAGTAATTTATCTGCACTAGGACAACATTTTGTTTTCTTTTTTGTTACTGAAATGTGTAGTCTTGACCATGGCTTTGGAGTAGCTGCAATGGATCATTTTGAGATTATTGTGACCTACCTTGGCGTAATTGGACTTTTGTTTGGTTATGGATTTGTATATTCATATATTCGTTTCCAAGAGTGGATGAGGTGACATGATTTTAGCTTGATTGTAGGATTGTACATGAGTTCCACAAAAGCAATGAAATTGGTGGTTGACACTGAACGTGGACGGATGATGGAAGTCAAATGAATGCGAGTGGTGGGACTCTGTCAATTTTGTTTGGTGGTGCAAGCTCCATTCCCTACTGGGGATTTGTGTTCCATTTGGTGAGCAACACCAAATAGTCCGTGATTTTGGTAGCCACCATTGTCGGTGTTTTGTGGTGGCAGGCATCTGTAGAAACCATTGATTACAACAAGGATGCAGTTGGATGCCACTTTTCGAGCTTTGATGGGCTCCGTAGTTAGTTTAGAGGCCATGGACATCAATGGGGAGTGACACCTTGACTTGTTTATTATAAACAAGAACATAGCGTGTTGCGACATCACCAGCAAGGGTTTTTCAAGCTGCAAGGTTTAAAGGTTTTATGGAAAAGATGTTTCATTGTCATTAGGGTTTAACAAAAATAGAGCCATCAATGAAAAATTGTATGGATGAGAATGTCATGGATTAAATTGGGACATAGTTTGCATTTAATTTAAGAGATGAGGGTGTGTAGCCTTGTAGTTTTTGAAATCTTTGTTGATGTTTTCATAAACAATCTCCAAGATCTTGGAACAATCTACCACCTTGGAGGACTATTTTATACCTAGAGTGAAGAGGAGGAGACTTTGCATTGGCTTAAACTACATTTGTATAGACATAAGCTATATGTGAGGAGGTTTGAATATGACCTTGCTTGTGAAGCAAGGTCATGCTATCGGGATAGGATTTCTCATAGAGTAGTTGTTTATTTCCATAAATTTAATTTCTTTCCTAAGAGAATAGCATATCCTCAACAAAAATCAATCTATCAAACTCTATGGTTCATCTATTGTTATTCAATGCACAAAACAAATGTATGAGATGATCTACTTCCTATACATATCCTAGTGGTAGATTCTTGAACATATTTATCAATCTTTAAAAACCAACCCTTTGGGCTACCTTTTCAATATATTTTTAACAAGACATGTGGGCCCTAGAGAATCACCTACAAAATTATGTATTGAAGAAAGTTGGATTTAATATAAAGATTTTATTTATTAACCCCTAAAGTGCCTTGACGATGTTTTCACAAAAACCTCTCCTAAACTACCATTTCTAGTAAAAGTACCAAATTATAGAAAAGAAAACATTTTTGGACATATGTTATTGAAGGTTCTTATGGTAAGTTGTTTTGATGAGATGTGGAAAAAAATTCAAAAAATTTCCACAATGGGTCCAAGATGACCCTAAACTATTGGATGATGGTAGAAAGGTACCCAAACCGAATGGCATGGTTGCGGGTTCGATACCTGGCTGTGACAGGTTGGTTTATCGAGCATGAAATCAGCCTTTCTTCCTAATAGAACCCCGTGCAGTGTGTTCTTCAACACGCTTGTATCAAAAAAAATTCCACAATGCACATTGCAAGATATTAGCATTCAAATTTACATAAATCCTTTTGGGGGGCCCTACAAAAATTAGGGTAGCTACACTTCACAAGGTCACATTTGTATGAAAAAATGTCCATGTTGGTGGTGCATCTTGGGAATCATTCTTCAAGGGAAGTTGGCTACATGCTTGAAAATTTTCAGATTATATGGAATTGTGCAACATATAGGAAAAAAATAGTAAATAGAAAGAAGTAGATAATGATTCAAAAGACTAAATTGTTTAGAATTTAGTTATGGAATTGAAAAATGCCAATCCCAATGGTTGTAATATTGTAATAAGCAATCTACATCCTATGATTTTCTTTTTTTTCAAAACATACGGAAAATTGAGTTAAATAAAGAATTCCAAATTTTATTTTAGAATAGAGAATCCATAATTGCCTGCAAACTAAAACTCCTCATAACATTCATCTCCTTAATCAAAATCGAATGATTCAAAGTTTTCTACGTATGTGTAAATTTAGAAAACCAATTTCATATTTTTGATTGTGAAAAAAGTGATTTTTTTCTAATTTGATTAGACTATCAAGTCTAGAAAAAAAGCTAAATATTATACAACAACTTATTAACCTTGTAGTCAAAAGTTGCGAAAATTGTTGGACCTTAGAGAAAAACCTTGTCTATATGAAATTTATCAAACATAACTCATGATCACATGGCCTCAAATTTTCAAATTCATTAGACTTAACATGACCTCAACCTTTTAGATTCGTTGGACAAAACAATCATAACGGGAATCAAAATGACTCAAGATTCATAGGTGAGGTACTCATGACCATTATGCACCTTGGTAAAATTTTTTCACCTTTTTCAAAAAAATCTTTTGTCCAAAAATAGCCTACAATTTTTGTTACACTTGTCAATTTGATAGGGTAGTACTTAGTATCTTGGAAAATGAATTTGAAGCTAAAATTTTGAAGGGAATAGTCTTCTAGTAGACTTATGGCTATTTTCCAAAGGAAATTTAAAAAATAATTAATTGTATATTGTATGAAAGTCCACAAAGTGAGCTTCTTTTTTCTTGCATTTCAAAATATGTAAAATATTATTGTGGTGGTTCTTTTCGAGAATCTCTATAGAGTTGTTACAAATGTACAATTTTAAAATTAAATTTTTTTCCCTATTTTTTACACATTAAACATCGAGGTATCTATTTTCTTGAGATTTTGCACTTTTTCTATTCACCTATTTAAAGAATTTTTCTACACTCAACCTTCTTTGGGTACAATCTTTTTAAAGGTGTATACATTGGCCACATTTTTTAAATTTAACAAAAATTATTCTTCTAGTTTTCCAATACATCCAAAAACTAAGGATGAATATTGTGAGAACTCAACAAAATCAGCAAGGGTTTCTTGCAAATCATCCAATGATCTAACCTTGATACTCTTTGATGGATTTCTCATGCTCTTCTCATTCCTTAAGTATCTCGAGATCACCCTCATGCTTCTTTTACCTTTCAATCTAGCCTTTGCAATTTGCCTTGCAAATGCAATACATTTGGAAAGTGGAAGAGGACTTAGGAGATTGAATCAAGACATGAAACCTTGGACTCATTACAAGGAGTGAGATTTTCTCTTGAGACGTGCTCATGCTTGGAACAATGATCATACATGAAAAAAAAAGACCCAGAGCAATGCAATTAAATATTTCTACAACATTGTAGTTAACTTAGTATCAATTCAAACAACAATTATCAACTAAAGTCAATGATCCACTTTGTGAATGAATTTACAAATATTCAGATTTCAAGCACTAGCAACTTACCTTTGACTTGTCTATACTCTATAGTAGACTAAAGTCACAGCCACTTGCGAAGGAAGTGTCTGGTCATCATCAAGAGCATGTACAGATCTCGAAGCACCAAAGCTTTTTATTTATAATGGTCTAGCAAGGCTACTAGACCCTGAGAGATGGCTTATGAATTTTATGAAGCTATAAGGTTGTAGTCTTCTCTTTCAAATTCTCTGAGAGGTTCATCCACCCACACCCGAAAGGAAATTAAAGAAATTTAGTTTTAGTAGAGTGAAGTAGTAAACTTGCCATTTACCGCACACATCCAAAAACCACACAATAACCATTGCCATTTACCATACACTAACCACACGATGCAACTACCAATTCAATTGCCATGGGAAAATTTTTTTGTATCACTGCCCAATGACCGCACATAGTGTGGTGAAGGGTTGCAAGGAATTTTTAGCTAGATTTTAGCTTCATAGCCTTTAGATTGCAATAAAATTCATAGGAAGAAATCTTTTTGCATTTTGTTTTTTGAAGGTGAATCTTAACATGATATTTAACGATCATACCAAATTTCAAAACTTGGAAGTCTTTGTATTTATGTGGAGAAGGATTTGAATTTTGTTTGTGCAATAATTGGCAAGTTATATATATATATATATGGGTCATTCACAAGTAAACTGCGTGCTCTCTTTTGTCCATCTTTGGATCTTTTGTTTCGAGGTATAAACCCTAATTTGGGACTCGTGCTTTTGTAGTAGGTTTGAGTAGGTCAGATGGAGATTTTCTTATGTCCAATTTTCTTTTCTTTTCTACTAATACATCAACTTTTCTTCATAGACTGGTGGTATAGAATTTGGTCGCAAGTGAATTCTATTGTATTGATAATAACCCATTGAATTGGTCGTTTAAGACCATGAATTTTTGGTCCAGCAGGGGGTTAGGGTTTCCGTCATGGATTTTCCCATTTTTGATGAGAGTTTTATGTGGATGATAGGCTGCAGCTTGTGTGGATCGCTTCCCCAATTCAGCTGCGATTATGAAAGAGAATCGAGTCTCATTTTCTGTAGGAAATGATGGCGAGACCAAGTATTGGGACGGAGAGCAGTGTGAAGTTGTGGGAGAGGGAACTTATGATGAAGTTCAAGAATGGGTGACTTCGAGCTCCGATTCTCCCCGCCCAGAATATGAAGTGGACGAGCAGGATCTTCAAATTGCATGGCGATGTCCGAGGAGGATTCACCAGAGTTCCACATATACTGCAGGATAAACCTGATCTGTTAATCGAACCTGTCATTTGCAGGCCAATGAACTGCTGGCATCCTTTGATGTGCGGCTTCGAGAGTACGCTACTAATCACCTCATTGCGGTAAGCATGGTTTTCCACTTGCATATTCAGACTTTCCACCCTGTTTGTCATGTTTTTGCTTGACTTACAAAATCTGAAACTCGATGTGCTACGATTTGCGCGCTTAGGGGTAGGATACCATTGATAGACAATCCTTCTGACTAAGACGTTTGAAACATCATCTCAGTACAATGCGGTACTGCTGGATGATGCACAGTTCATTTAGTTTAGCAGTGTCTTCCTTAGTTCTCTCCCGAAGCACAATATTGAGCATCAATTGTTTTTGCATGGATACATCAAATACTTCAATACAGAATAGTCCACTTCTCGCGCTGCACAAAGACTTCACAAGTGTGTTTTGTACAGAGCGGGGTTGACCTTGTGCGAGGAATTGTGAAGGAGGTGAAACAGAAGAAACTGGTACTCACTGATGGAACAGAGTTGGCTTACGGGCTTCTTGTTTGGTCCACCGGCGTTGGAGCGTCAACGTTTGTGAAGGGTTTGACCTTTCCCAAGTCTCCAGGTGGAAGGTATAGAGTAATTTCTGAAGTCACCGTTATATTTCGTAATTATATGCTACCCACGCCTCCACATAAGCCGTCCTTCACACACAGTAGCTTTATTCTGTGCCATCCTCATGGACTCGAGATACGCCTGGCATCATGCTGTCCCTTTTCTTCATTATATTAGCCAAGTAGATGGTCTTTCAATTGTACGTGAATGTGTCCGGGTTTCGTTATAGCAGTGCTTTTTTTCTTCCTGAAGGATTGGTATCGACCTACATTTGAGGGTGCCATCGCTGCCAGATGTATATGCCATTGGTGATTGCGCTGGTTATCTCGAGGAAACGAAAAGACCAGTTCTTCCTGCTCTGGCCCAGGTTTGAGCATTTCACTCCTGTCCAGACTGTGGTATCCTCGTCTTCGCTATAATAGGCTTCACGATTTATGTGAACAGGACCTATCTGTTGCAAAACTACAACCAAATGAGGAAGAGGAAGTGCGCTCTTGGAGGGGAGAGGTTCCCTGAACATGGGTAATGGTTATGCGTGGGAGGCCGAAATAAACTGAAATGGTGTACACGTCTCAGAGTCCAATTGGCTTAATGTAATTGCATCTAATTGTGACTTTTACCCAAAGCGACCCCTGTAGATTCTTGCCTAAAATGCACAGTACATGGACTGAACCTGTGAGCCTGGGGTTGATTTTGTATGTAATCAACACCAGTCATACCATCTATGTCCCTAAAATCTACACATAAAAATGCGTTGAATCTTCTGTCAATTGCCAACAGGACCCAATAGAGATTTATGCAGACTAACAATAAGACCATGCTCAGGTGCTCATTTGGACGCATGCCTTATTGACTTGCAGGTTGCAGAGAGACAAGGAAAGTACATTGCCTCGGCTTTGAATAGCCTTGAGCCTGCGAGAGGCCGCGCCGGCAAGGCGATTGAGAAACCCTCATCTACAGAGGAGCCCTTTGTATACAAACATTTGGGCAGCATGGCCACAATAGGACGCTACAAGGCCTTGGTAGATCTACGCGAGAACAAGGTCTGAACAGGATGCTCTACTGTTGGAGACTTACTTGGATGTGCTGCATGCTAATACTAAAGTTTTGTTGTACTTCGTGTGCATTCAAGTGACTGAAGTGAGCATATTTGTAACTGATGCCAATAGTTTGAATTTTAAATTTGACAGTGGAATCTTTTTTTGATGGCTTTGTGCAGGATGCAAGGGGTATCTCGATCACAGGTTTCATCAGTTGGTTGATTTGGCGATCAGCATACCTCACGCGGGTCATGAGTTGGCGCAATCGGTTGTATGTGATGGTCAATTGGGCCATCACTCTTGCTTTTGGTCGTGATGACTCCAGGTTTTAGCAAGGCTAGGATTCTTGTAACTTCTCTGTGCTTTCGAAATTCATGAATCTCTCCAAAGCATCCCCGCCTAAACCTGCAAGTAATTCGTCTAAACAAGCAATTCCTAGGTTCGCCATCACTGTAGCATTGAAAGAGCAACCCGAAAAGCAGCAATGCCTGAAAAGCGGGAGTGTAACCCTACACCGAAGAAAGAAAGCGCTGCCACAATCCTAGCCCCGTTGCTGAACCGGACACCCAAACACTGATCAAGCACAGCAACCAAGGATGAAACACTATTGCCGACACGGAAACCGAGGCAACAAATCGCACTATGCATGGATGTGTAGCAGCCCCCATGTATGATGTTCATGCATGGACATGCATAATGGGGCATGTCATCCGGGTCAAAACACTGCAACTGTAATTTTTCAGAACTTACTATGGGAGCAACCGTTGGGGTGAAAACCAATCCAGTTGGATGTCAGGCAGGGAACACAATCACTGGAGCAGAAGCCTTTATGAGCCAGGCTCATTATGAGCCGCTAAAACTAGGGTGAGAAATAGTGAACGCGCTCAATCACTAGGGCCGCGCACATGGCCCGTGGTGAGGGCTGTGTGCGCAGGCAAACGCACAGAGGCGGGCCCCCACCCCCGGCGCTGCTGCAGCGACCAATCTCCGGATTGAAGGCCACCTGCCCAAGCTTTTGACCCCCCCCTCGTACACTCACTCACTCACTCCTCTGTCCTCACTCACTCACTCCAACACTCACCCATCACTCCTCTGTCTCCCTGCCTTTTCTGCTATTACAGAGAAGCCTCTGATCTGTCGACAATCTACAGTAACTCTGTGTGACCGACTAATATTGCCTTTGAGTTCTTGCTGGTTGTGCTCAGTTGTCTTCAAGATATTGTTTCCCAATGAGGTAGGGGTTCCATTTGCATCCTTGAAAAGGGGACCCCAAAGTGAACAAAATTGCGTTGCATGCCGCTCCTCAACCCCAATCCTTGAATTGAATGGTAAATCCTCTCCAGTATCGAGCAAAGCATAATACCTTTCCAGCTGGGGAGGACCATTGCCTTGCTATAGAATGTGGCGTTTCACACTTCATAATTGCTTCCTCTGTTTTCTGAGCCCAGATTACAGAAATTTGCTTGTGAGTATAGTTGCAGTTGTGTTTGCTTTCAGTGCGGAGTCTGTTGCAACCGACTTGAGAGTTTTGTATTGCCCAGGTTCAGGCTTTAGCTAGGTGCGAATTGGAATGGATTTTTAGGTTTAACTTGGGAACGATCTCGCTCATTGTTGGAATTCATGGAGTGGGTTTTAGCGCGTTTTAGGACTGTTTCCTGGTCGCTTAGATAGTAAGTCTGTCGTGGAAAAGCTCACGTTCACTTCTCACTCTTTGAATAGTGTTTCCTTGTATGTTGACAAACTAAGCTTTGATGCTGCACAGTTTGAACATTTGCTCTTTAGTTAAGTACTGCTTGGTTGGGGCTCCAAGTTGATCGGGTTCAATCTTTGGCAACTATAAATGCCCTTGACAGGATGGCAATTCGTTGTGGATTTGAATATTGTCAGTGTGTCCGAGCTTGCCTTTGTTGTCGGTGCAGTCATTCTTGTTTGTGCCGAAGGCCTCCTTCCACTCCACTGATTCCAGAGTCCTCGAAATTTCGTTGCAGAAATTCTTTCAGTTTTGACACAAGCTTGTTGGGTCAAGTTGAGCAAGCGATACTGTTCATGGGTCTTCGTTCTCTGGAAACGTTTTAGGTTGAAGCTCTCTGATTCTTTTCTTCCACACCTTCTTGTAAGTGTGGTTATGAAGCCCGTGAGTCAGGTTATTGCAAGCACTAACGATCTCAATGTCATTCACAGGTCGATGACGGTTGCTGAAATTTGAATGTTGTACGAGCTTTCCCTGTCGTCGGTGTGCCCATCTCTGTTTCAGCTGATGCTGCAAACCTCCCTTCACTCCACTGTGACGCCCACTTTCCCACTCGTGCCGACAATCGTCGACGATTTTGACACTCCTATCGACAAGTGTCTGGGATGCGTTCCCTCGAAATTTTCCATATCAGGAGGATTTCCATATTTTTCATGCTTTGATTGTAGCACCACTCTTGTCAACTTCGACTTTGAGATTTCAGACTCCAGAAACTTTCAGTTAGAGCGGCTGGAAGTAAAAGAAACAGAGCTTAGAGTCTGACCGATCGCCAATCCCTCACATCTTTTCAGTAAGAAAGCATCTCTGTATAATTCATGTAATTTGGGAATTGAGGATTTCCCTTCTAGGAAGATTTTGTATTCTAGACGATGACCTCTTGAATCCATTGAATTGTTTTCTTGAGGGATTAGGTCGTTGCTCTGTTTCTGTACTCTTAGGATGCTGAGGTGGCTACCTAAGATCATGAGTGTAATCTTTTTGGTTTCGTTTTATCTCGATGTGACCATGGTTATGTGCATTTCGGTACTTGGATGTATCTGGCAGCAAGGCAATCGGGTGACGGAAGAGCTCTCAAAGTGGGAAAGAATTGCCGGCTGAAGTAGTTGATAGTCTACTCAAGATGATAGTCTAGATGATGGGTACCATGTTTAACCAGTCGCTTGTGATTTGCAGGAAATTACAGTTCTTTTAGTAGGTCGTATACTACGAAAGACTTTCAGAAGTCGAGTGGTAGGAGGTTCATGGCGCGAGTTCTATCTTGGAACCCTTACGAGTCACGAAATTCCCGAAAATATTTCCGTAGATGTTTCTGTTTTCTCCTGCCCTATGTCTTCTTTCAAGGTAACTTACCCGTTCCAGAATTTACGTCAACCAACTTGCCCGTTGGATTTACGTCAACCAACATTTTGTGGTTGCTTGTAACTAAACTTTCGGCAATCATTGTTTGGTGGTGGCTGGTACCTTCACTTGCTTTATACGTGTGCGAGACTGGAGTACAATACATAATCAAGAGTGTGAAACGTCGACCAGCACCAGAGTTTTTGAAGATCTCAGACGAGATGGTGCGCAGTATCCACACTCTTGTAAATGGGAGGGACATGCGCCTCAATAAGAGGCAGTGCTTGGATTTGTCATCCAAGTTATCTCAAACCATTCAGAATATTCACAACCTGGAACGGCAATGCGGATTCTCCGACAGCGTCTTCAGACCCTCTCTGGAACACTTGTATCAAGTGCTGGTGAAGGCGAAATTGCTTGTGAACGACTGCAGCAATGACAATTGGATCAGAACGTCTGTGTTCCAGATTCAAAACGAGAGTGCTTTCGAAGTGATTCTGATGGACGTGGGCTTTTGTTACCATGCCATTTATGAGCAAGCCGATGTGGAGTTGGAGGATCTTCGTGATTCTTCTACTTTTAAACCTGCATCGATGCAGGATGTTGACGAAGATCGGGAAGAGCTCCGAAAGAGGCTAGAAAATCTAGTCGATGCACGGAATTATGGTTCTGGATGGTTGTTTCAGGTTTATTATTTTCTACTCGTGAGGCTCTCTAAGAAGCTCCGCCTTGCAGAGTATTTGCTGGTGAAGCTGCAGTGCATAGCTCCACAGCCTCTCCCGGATGGGTTGGAGTTATCCAGACGACTTTTATGGGAAGAGGAGTTCCATCCCAGAATGACCTGGGGACGTGAAGTCTCCTTGGGAGTCGGATCAGGTGCAAGTGGCGTTTGCCAGACCAAGTGGCTTAACATACCATGTGCCAAGAAGTGCAACATACCTGAATTCTATTTCTCAAAAGAAGCAGGTATTTTGTCTCATGTCCACTATCCCAACATCATCAAATTCATTTGCTGTGGAGAAAAATGGGAGTTCATTGAGAATTTCATTGCCCTGGAATTGATGGAGATGAGTCTTTCGGACTTGATTAAGGCAAAAGAAAAGAAAGGGATTCGGTTTTCTTATGCCGTGGCCGTGGACATCATGGCGCAAATTGGTCGTGGTATGTGTTATTTACATGGACTGAGGGTCGCACATCGTGACCTAAAACCAGCTAATGTGGTTTTGAACGTCCTCACTTCGCCACATCTCGAGGATACTTATCATGTGAAGTTGGTGGATTTCGGGACCTCGAAGACGCAAGTTGACCCCTCCAAAACCACGAGTACTGAACATGGTTTCGGCACTGTAACGCACAAAGCTCCAGAGGTTCGTCACCTTGCACCAGCCAGAAGCGAGGGCGACCGCAAGTGGAGGGCCGTGTGGTTCAAGGCGGATGTTTGGAGCTTTGCGATTATTTGCTTAGAGATTTTATCTCTGAAGCTTCGAAAATCCCGTGCCACAGAAGATGAGGACTTGAAATCCATGTTTCCTCCAGATTGCCCACAAGAGCTTGTTACACTCTTAGATGATTGTTTGCAACCCGAACCTCGGGCAAGACCTGATTTCTTAGAGGTTTGCTCCAGGCTTGAGGCTTTAAGACATGGTCTTTTGCGACGGTTTTCTACTTCTGACCAAGATTCTCAATCTGAAATGACATTGGATCGTTCACACTACCAATTCATTGAGATGAGACTTAAAGAGCACTTTCACAGACAAAATGCTGGAGTCGTCGCCGATGATGACGAAGTGGAGGTGATTGACTTGGAACTTGCTCTCTCTATTTGGTGCCCAAGTCGTCGTCAATTCTTGTGGTACATAGCTATTTATAAGTGTATTTGTAGTGGTCGTTTAGAACTTATGATAGTTTTAGGACTGGCACAATTCCCCAGCACTAGAGATATTGCAAATGCTGTGCATTGCTTTCCTTCCTGGACACTAGGTGGGTACTAAGAAGTGATTCTGGCCAGGTATTGATACCTCGAGTTTCTCACGTCGAACCACGGGCTAATCAAGAAACTTTCTGGTTTGAAATCTCTCAGATTCTTTGAATCGATTATTTGAATTACAGTTCTAGCCCATGTTTGCGACAAGTCACTGTACAAACATCTCCATTCGTATCCCGAGTGTTCCTGAACCGTACTTTATTCTTTTAGTGTTTTGTGAATGAGGACTGAGAGGAGTTGTTTTAGTTTGAGAAGCGACAGCTTCAAACTCTTGTATGATTTGGTAAGTGCGGATGTGCCCGATGTCAACCCTTGATTAAGCGATAACACAATTGTCTATGCACAGGACGGACCCAGTACCCTTCTCTACAACTATCGAAGATCGAGATCTGGAAATTTTTACCAAGCAGATAGGAAATCAGGCATTCTTGGAAGCTTTGGTGAGGAAGAGGAGGTGATTGACTTGGAACCGTACTCTGTTCATTTAGTGTTCTTGTGAATGAGGACGGAGAGGAGTTGTCTTTGTTTTCGACGCGACAGCTTCAAACTCTTGTAGAATTTGGTAAGTGCGGATGTGCCCGATGTCAACCGTTGAATAAGTGATGACACAGTATCAGTTGGCTTTCTACAGGATGGACCAAGCACCCTACTCTACAGCTGTAGAATTTTGGACGAAGCAGCCAGGAAATGAGGTATTCAGGAAAGCTGTGGAGGAATGGCGAGAAGAGTGTAAAAGGATTTATCAAAGGATTGGCATGAATGTGCACCAGCTGATGGCTGTGGATAGACAAATGGTTTTCAGAGAAAAATTTCACAAGTCGTTCACGTATTTAAACATACAAGTGTTTTGCATAGTAAAATATCAGAGGATACCAATCAGTTGGACCTGTTCTCCTGTGTTACTGGAGGTTTTGTTCAACCTATGCTTGGTTGTTTACCAATATCGGTGTCTTTGGAGGTTACGGAAGGCAGTCGTTAATGATCTCAACAAGCGCAAGGTACAGTCCTCTCAGCTCAATTTGTTCAGCAGTTCTAGAATCCATTTGTTGAGATTCTATTTAGAATTGATTTTTTACGTTTGAGATACCTTGAAGTGTTTTAAGGTAGCAGTTACGCTATTCATTCGATGTAGTTGGGCGATGTAATCGTTCCTGGAAAGCATTGTTGGAATATTGGTATGAGGAAAGTGTTCCCATCAAAATAATTCTAAATAGGCTGATGCAAGATGTACTGATAGTTCGGAGTTTCTTGAATTAGTTGTTGTGTCAACATCAAATTAAGTGGAGAGAGTAGTAATGCTTTTAGATGTCCATTACTGCAATTTGGGCATGGACACTTCTTGAGCTGGAGTAGTGGTTTGGATTCTCTGGGCAATAGCCTTAATAGCTAGGAGAAGTCCATGACTGAGAGTTGGGCTACTTGGTTGTTTTGGCAAGCTTCATCCTAGAATTCTAACGTGCATTGGACTTTTGATGTAATTGTAGGTTTTTAACAATCGGTATGATATGTTAAACCAAAAGAGGGAGTTCTTTTCCTTCGAGGATGACGGGAGGGAATATGACCCGTCTAGCAATTCTCCACTCAAGCTGACTTGGCTTCTGCTAGCCTGCGTGAAGGAAGTTTTGGGGGGGCTTCCACTGAGTATATTTTTGATAATATTGTTGGTACGATACACTTGGATAGAGTACCTGCTTGAAAGATCAGAGAGATTCCTCTTCAAGTGGAAATAAAGAGTCTCTAGGCAGGTACGGAGAGTACTCAGTCGTTACAGACTAGTTAAGATTAGTTTAGATTGCTAGCCAGCAAGCCAATTGAGATGTACATAACGAGATTATGAATGCAACGAATTTCACAGGTGTGGTGGAAGTTAAATCAAGTACATTTATTTGTTTTGTTTAGTATTCCGTCGATGAGGGTTCCTCAGAGAGGGTTTGCGGGCAGGATTCTCATCATCATCTCCGCCACAATTATGGTGTTGCTCTTCTACTTTTTGGAATTGCGTTAGTGTGCGATTTCAAGGTGCCTCACTTCATTGTTGTTATCCTGAATACGGTGAAGGCAAGCGCGAGGTTTGAATAGGTCCTTGCTTGTAAAGCAAGCTCGTGCTACCGGGATAGAGCCTCTCATGCAGTAGTTGCTTATTTCCAAAAAATTAATTTCTTTCCTAAGAGAATGGCATATCCTCAGTAAAAATCAATCTATCAAACTGGGCATATGGTTCCTCTATTGTTACTCAATGCACAACGCAAATGTATGAGATGATCCACTTCCTATACATATTCTAATAGTAGATTCTTGAACATAACAATCAAGCTTTAACCCTTAAAAGTAAAAATTGCGTTTTTTGGCAATATAGCAATTTTGGGCAGCTCACAATGAATGGAATTTTTATTTATTTTTAATGAAATTTTCATACAACATGTGCTTGAAGAGTAGCTGCAAGGCCCAATAATTTTCAAAACTTTTGACTACATGGTTAACCCGTAAACGTCCATGGATGTTTAGTGTCCGATGGATGACACAATATCTTTTTATGTGGGACAAAAGTACAATTATTCATCCTTGGAAATTTTGTGAAAAGGGAAGATCTTCTACAATAGTTTGACTTCCAATGAGTGCTTTTGGATTTTTGTAAACCGATGATTCCCACGATATCAAAATGAATGATTTCCTTCAAGGGTTAAAAAGTTATTCTATAATATGTCATTTTCATTGCTCAGCGGGTAGCATAGGTAGCTCATAAAAATTCTTTAAAAATTGCTTTTTAAGAAAATAAAAATCTGAAACTGATTCTCTAAATTTCTGTATATGTGGAAAGCTTTTCATCATTCCATTTTGATTATTGAGATAAAAGTTATGAAGAGTTTTAGTTTGTGGGTAGGTATGGAGTGGCTTTGAAAACCACTCCTATTTGCAAACTAAAACTCCTCATAACTTTCATCTCATTAATCAAAATGGAATGATGAAAAGCTTTCCACATATACAGAAATTAGGAGAATCAATTTCAAATTTTTATTTTCTTAAAAAGAAAATTTTAAAGAAGTTTTTTGAGCTACCTAGGCTACTCACCAAACAATGAAAATGACATATCATGCAATAACTTTTTAACCATGTAGTCAAAAGGTCTGAAAATTTATTAGCCTTAGAGCTACTCCTTGGGCACATGTTTTGCAAAAATTTCAACAAAAATAAATAAAAATTCCATTCATAGTGAGCTGCTCAAAATTGCTTTGTTGCCAAAAAATGCAGTTTTTACCTTTAGAGGTTAAAGATCAGTCCTTTGGATTGTCTTTTCAACATATTTTTAAAAATTCAAAAGTTTCATCTCTTAAGAATCAAGGAGTTAGAAATGTAACTTTTGATGATGTATTATAAATTGAAATTTAGAAGAATAATTAAACGATGGCTTTCAAGTTGAAGTTGTAATACATGATCTATAGATCACATCCATTCAAGTGGATCTACTACTAAACTAACTAATAGTTATCAATAAAATTTCAAACTGAAATCCTAAGATTTCTTGTAAAACAGATTATAGATTGAATATTTGTAATTTTTATAGGGACTTTTATCTTTTTAGTTCAAAATACTAAGTTCTAATTGTGAAAAAATTTAAGATTTTTATTTACTACTACCTCCGTCCCAAAATGATCTTCCTGGTGGACAAATTATTCTTGATTAAGGCAAAAAATAATATTTTTTCAAAATTGTTTCGCATGGCAAGTAGGGTTTGGTACACTCCTAGTGTCCTAGAAATTTTGAGTTTTAGAACCCTTGTCAAATTAGAGTTTTGGAGTTTTGAAAAGTGAAATTTTTGGGGCATTTTCAAAGAGCACCACTGGACACATAATTGTAGAGTGTAAGGTCATTGTTTTGTAGGCACTTAGTATAAGCCAAAGTCCGTGTGTGGACCTCTATACCATCTCCCAAAGCTTCATCTCCTTCAATCAAGAAACACTTGAAGAGATGCAAAAAATAAGGACGAAGAGTGTTGATTGACATCTTTAGTCATTTAATTTGTATTTTGATTGATGATTGCATAGATGGAAGGGAAACTATTGCTCATAATTGTTTTGTTAGTCCCAAGTAACAATCAAAATCCAAAGTTGATCAATTCTCAAGTCATAAAGTGCAATAAGAAGATCATTTTGGGACAAAAACTTAAGGCCAACAAGAAGATCATTTTGGGACAGAGGGAGTAATTTATTCTAGTTGTTTTTGAAGGGCCACTTTTTTAACTAGAAAGGTTATTTTTAATATGAATAATACAATTTGCAATGCTTGAAACAATATATTATATTATAATATAGCTCCAAAAAGAACCAATCAATGTACTCCCGAATGAAATTGATGTATTCTCAAGTAAACCAGTATACAACTTCTCCATCACAATGTCAATACTAAGAGCTTCGTGCTTGCAACAATCATCAAGTAGGACCCTTTCAATGAATTAATTTGAGACCCCCATGCAAACCCTATCAAATCTTGGAAGTTCATATTATGCCCCAAGGTATAGTCAACACTTCAAAGAGGATTGAAGAGGCCACCACAAAGCTCAATACTTGCAAGATTCTTTGTGCATTGCCTTTTGCACCTCTTGCAAGAAACCTTACACCTCCCTTTGTCATTGTTGTATTGCACCACACTTAGTCTCCTCCACTCCAATGACAAAAAAACTATGCTACACCGAAAGGTTGTTTCAACCCTAAAAGGATAAGGCTTGTCACCCAAGGTCCTTTGCGAAAAACGATTTGATTTCTGAACCAATACTAGGCACATTCTTCATTTCGACAATAATCTTGAAAGTCATCCAATGGGTTCCATTGGACACTTTTCTGCATAAACGTCATGTCTCTTCCAAGGGTTAAGCTTCATTTTGTGGCTCTGCAATAGGTCCAAGAAAAAGGCAAACGGACTTGCCACTTTATGTGGCTCTTCACACTGAGGATCTTAGAGGTGCCAGTCCCGGGTATTAATTATTCCGGCAGTACACTCTACTTCCAAGTGCCGTCTGTGGACGCCGCCGCCGCGGGCTGCTCATCGTCGCGACGCCCGCCTCGCGACACGGCGCGGCTCTGGTGCTCCCTCACCTGGCACGCCTCGTACACCACGTCCGTGTAGAACTTGCGCGTCCTCGCCACCAGCAGCCCACACAGCCCGCACCCCATCCCACAGATCACCGCCATGATCATAAACGTCAAGCGAAAGCACACCGCGCCACTGCACGCATTCTCACCACTGGGGATTTTCGCAAAACCCTGCATCCCTTGTTTCCTCGCCTCGACGTCATAGAAGAATCCCGCAACGCGTACAGACAGAATGTAACTCCCCACGGGACTCGCCATGGTGACTGCATTCAACAGCGTCCCGAAGTGTTGCAACCCAAAAAGCTCAGAAGTTGCAGTGGGCACGAGCGACCAGTGTGCGCCGTAACTCACCCCAATCAGCACGCTCCCGATGAGCAGCGCGCCGGGAAACGCGAGCGCGAGAATGGTGTGCCCAATTGCGAGCGCCATGAGCGCAATCATGAGGAAAACTGGGCGAGGGAGGCCGCGCGAGTGGAGGAAATACTCGGAGATTGCACCGGCGCTCAGGCGACCTAGAAAATTCCAAATAGAAACCATCGAGACGAAGGAGGTGATGGCGGCTTGTTCGTAGCCGAGAGAGGCTCCAACTTGGGCGACATTGTCCATGGCTGTTAAGCCTGAGCCCATGCCGATCATGGCGATGGTCACGAGGAGCCAGAAGTCGCAGTTGCGAAGGGCTTGCGGGAGAGTGTGGTCCTCGCCGCGCGCGGGGAAGGCGCGCTGGAACGAGTCGATGCGCGTGATGGTGGTGGATGTGTTGTTGGGAAAGGTGCCGTAGGATGTGCAGTCGGGCGCTGGAGTTGGGGTGGTGATTAAAGGCTGCGTTACGGAGAGGTTGCAGTTGTTACGGCCTTGGACGTTGATGCGTGAGATGTAGACGATTCCGAGAGGGAGGAGGAGGAGGAGGAGCGTGACGAAGGCCACGCCGCGGGTGAGAGACGCTGGAAAAGCGCCGAGCGTGTTTTGCAACATGATGATGCCCAAGAGAAAGGCTGCGAGGGTAAGCATCAAGCCTGCGAACACGGAGAAGTAGAGCGGCTCGTTCTCCTCGTATTCTGCTCCGTCTGTAACATCCGAAAGGGATCCGCATTAGAACTCTCTGAAGCAATCCTATAAAACTCCTTGTGAAATCATGATCAATTTTCAGCTGTTTTGGCACCATAAGTTATATACTGCAATCTATGACATTAAGACTTGCATTCGTAAATTCCTTTTCCAAGCTCGAAATTCTGTACTGGGCTTCGCACTTTTCAGACATTAGTGTAACGAGTTCAACAAGATCTGAATACTCTTCCCCGTCCGACAGTAGAATTCGACAAAGTTTAGGGTAGCAGTTGAAGTGAGAAGTGTGAAACGCACTACAAGAAATTATTTTCTGGAGTTTGGGGATACATATTTTACAATTTTGAGAGATGCAAACCACGAAATTACGTTACCTGCATCTTCCTCGTCATCGGATTGCTCCCTAAAGAAAATGTACGAGACCGCGACCACCGCCGACGGAAACCACGCCAAAAACAGCAGCATGCTCTGCCCCTGCGACCCCGATTTCGTATACAACGCCTTCGAGAATTCCGTCAACACGGCCGCACTCAATCCCACCAACCCCTTCATGATCCCAATCACCATCCCCCTCGACATGGGAAACCTCTTCACGAGTGACACCAGCACCGCCGTGATGAAGAACGTTTGCCCATTCGCACCCACACAGAGAAACATCGACATGGCCCACACGGGTGGCGTGGCGATGGCGTTTGTCACCGAGAGGTAAGCCATGAGGTAGCCGAAGGAGCATTGGAGGGCGCCGATTAGAAGGACGGCATAGACGGGGAAGACGTCGTAGAGGAGACCTGAGAGTAGGCCGACGGATTCCCCGAGTTCTTTGAAGAAGCCGACGGTGTCGAGGGTTTGTTGGGAATACTGAAGAGTGGATTTGATAGTGGTGGAGTAGTCGGAGTAGAGGTAGGACGTACCGGAGCTCACCATGATCCAGACGCCGGCGACCATGGTCATCCAGCGGTTGCGGAGCAGACTAGGATTGGAGCGACCCATGGCGAAAAATTATGCGTTCCGAACTCTGCTCAAAATCTGCACTGAATGGGAAAGCTGAACAATCGCTGAATCGTGAGGTGAATGTTCGACTGATTCAAAGTGTTCGACTGCAAATTCCGTGCATGGAACACGCTCTAAATCTACACAAATCTGCAAGGATTCGGACGGGGCTGCTGGTTCAAATTAACCGGTCGAATGCAAACTAATTCCTCGCATGGAGGAAGCTCGAAATCAGCACAACCAAGGATTGATACAGGATTGGTACTGGGCTAGTGATTCAAAGTGTTCAATGGACTGAAATTAAATTTCCTGGAATGTAACAAGATAGTTTCGAGTCTGCACAAGTGAGGATTCGTGCGTACAGGACTCCTGATCGATTCTACGAGTTTGACTACAATTCCTCACGTGTTCCAAGCTTAATTGGATCTAGCTGCACAACCAAAGGATTCGTACAGGGCTCCTGATACGAAGTGTTCGACGGCAAATATATTCCTCACATGAGACAGGTTCTGAATCTGCAGTCAAGAATTTGTACAAATTTCTTGATCCTGCCCACACTTGGATCGACCAGATTAAATCGCTCAACTATCATACGGCAAGATACAAATTAAGAGCTGATTCGCAGCATTCGACCTTTTGCTGATTGATAGAGCAGTAACAATTTGCTAGCTATCACGAGATAATCCAACCTCCGGCTCAAGAGTTCTGATTGCTGAGCTACTAGGAATTAGTTGCTGGAGCTCGCTGGTGATCGATAGAAACGAGCTGGGACCAGTTACATAATTTCTGCGGCGTCGGCTACAAGGTCAGCGATTGTCTAGATCGATTCCTTGAGCAAAATCTGGAAAATGCAAAATCGAGACCTAGCTTGATTACAACACACGCGCGGAGAACGTGGACAGTAGCAGCTAATGATCAGTAATTCACTTGCAGCGCGCCTGGATCCCAGAAGCTGTGACTAATGGCAGAAGAAGTGAAGCAATGGCGAGACAGGGCTGAGGTGGTGGCTTTGTAGTGCAGGTACGTGGGGGACTCACTCTGTCTGAATTGAATCTTCTCTCACTACAGTAGCTGCCCGGAATCACTGTTTGGTTTGTCTGAGTGTGTGGAATTTGAAGCCCCGTCGTCAGTTGGTGAAGATCAGGATGATAGGATTGTAATCACGATAACCTCGGCTTGCTTCGTCACACCCAAACCATCCAATTTGTTACAATGGTGAATTTCAAGATCTTGGCACTTTGGAGGTTTCCGGTCCGGAAGGCACATTAAGTCGTGAACGTCCAATTTTTTTTTAAAGTTTTTGCACGTTTTCGATTAAATTTTAGTACAATTTTGTCATTTTCCTCAATTTTCTCAAATTTGTCATACAGGAAAATCGTTTCTTAAAGTTTGGAGTATTTGTTTGGATGAATGAGAAATTATTTGACGGGCAACACTTTGTTCGTCATTCAGAATATGGATTTTTGAGCACTTACTGGTTAAAAGTGTTTATTTAAAGCATTGAATCAAGGCATGGTTCTTATTAGTGGCAAAAGACCAACTCATTTTCGATGCTGGATGAAGAAAAAACAGGACGTATCTTCAATTGTACTCAAGGCCGCCAGAAGCTGGGAGTTCACCCAGCCATTCAACAACCGAGAAGGCAAGAATCATAAAATTAAGCTTACTTAGATACAAATTTGCAACACAAGCAATCCATCCCTTCAGTTATTTGCACGATTCCATTCCCTCCCTGTAAGACAGCATTTCTACTGTAGGATTTTAGTAGTTTACCCGAATGCATCAGTTATTCTGATTATTGTACCCAAGGTGGGGTGTCCAGAAAGTGTCCGTCTACAGTGATCCGGATTTTCGGAGAGCCGCCCACACCGCACCTCAATACATTTTCAGCCATTTGTTTTTGAAAGCCACTTCGATTCCTATTTCGTGGATTCATACAGAATCAGTTATCACGGCAGTTTCTGAAGTCGGAATCGAGAAGTGCTGAAATGTTCATCTCTGGAACATTGAAAACTCCGAAAATGTACTCGTGTTATATAACAAGAGCCATCACTCAGTTTTTAGTAGACCCCGATGCCACCTTAATATTTGGAATTAATATCAGAGACTGCCAGAGACAGCCTGAGCCGTCCATTGTCATTGAATTTTTCCAATGGTCCGCCTGATCGAGCTGAGCAAGCACCGATGGACCACCAAAGATGGACCGCACAGAACTAAAGACAGCAATTCACCGAAAACAAGCGGCGGCTACAGTATGTGAAGTTTGCAGCTTCAGTTGTAGTCCAGTGAGAGCCAGTTCGAATCTGGAAAAGCGCTGGATGCAGCCACCCACCTTGAAGCATTTGACCTCGGTCGCCGTACTGAATGTCTGGTGGCCGGGCTCTTGTTTGTGTCGCTTCATCAATCCAAGTGGGTTGGTCCCCCAAGGGGATGAGAGGTCAGAGTGTCTGGAAATTTTTGTAATAGAAAGTTTCATCGACAGAAAGACAATTGATCTCGAGCTTCAGATAAACCTCAACTGCAACTTCCAATTGATTCAGGCACGAGTTTCCGCATCTCTATCTACGAGTGGGCTACAAAGGAATGCCCAGGACCTACAGTGAAAGTAGATGCCTGCCATTGAAACGTACAGTAGAGCATCTTTAGAGTCTTCTGGGTCAAGCTGGCGCTGTGGACCAGTGGAATTTTTTTGGATTTTTGCAAAGCACTGAGGTGGCGATCAACTGGAGGATGAGGAAGCCCATTTTTGCTTTATTTAACTTCCTTTTGATTCTTATTGATTCATTTGATTTATGTGATTTCATATAAGAAGAAAGATTTGGTGAGTTCTTGGTCCAAGTTCCTACACTAAATAGTGAAATTAGGTTGCCTTAACTATTAGATTGGCTAACCCCCCAAGAGGTACTTTACAAGCCATCAAAGTCAACAAAAATTTCTGAATATATTCCCATTTGTTCACATGAAGCTTCATGAGTTCCAATTACAACAACACCTAATTCAAAAGTAGTGCATTCTTGTAATGTAATACTAAGTATTTATATAGTGTGGGGCAACCTAATTTCACTATTTAGTGTAGAGATTCATACTGAAAAGATGTTCCCAAAAAAAACTCAAATTTCCTCTTGCCTTGACGATGCCGATCAATTTTTAGTGCCAAGTTGCCAAAAACATTTAAGTTGGTGTGGACATGTAGAATATAGGACTGAGAACTAGTGTCCAAGGAGAAAATTTAGCTAAACCAATCAATATTTGATGGTTCTTAATTGTCATTTGGTTATTTTCTTATATTTCTATTTAAAATAGTATTTCTTATATAATATAGATTGGTAATTTGCATAAGGTTCTCAATTTGCATAATCTATTTGGAAAATGAATGAGCTCATCAATAACCCCTAAAGGACCATTGACCCTTCAGGGGGACAAATTGGATTTTAGGCAGGTACCTACTGTATCAATTGTTGTCATGATATTTTTTAAACTTTTTTTGAAGATAGAAATACTGTTAAGCTTTGTGGGAATATGATTTATTTTCTAATTGGTGCCCGGGAACAAAAGTTATGCCCAAATAAGCTCAAAACAAGGGAGATTGGGTAGCAAAAAAAAATTCAAAAATGGGAATTTTTTTTCAATTTTTTTCTCATAGGTTATATTTTTGTCTACATGGAAAGATTTGATTCATTTCATTTGGATAAGTGATGTGAAAGTTATGGACAATCTTGTTTTCTAGGCAATCTAAGCATCTTCTTGAAAGAATAACTTGTGGGATTCATTTCTGAATGCAATTTTTACAATTTCAAAAAAAACAAGTTCAACATGATTTTATTTGCTTGCTAGAACAATCTCACCATTGGGATTAGTGCTTTTTAATTCCTTCTTATAAATATTAATAATTTAGATTTTCCTTATATCTCATACCTACTTCTATTTAACAAAGTTAAGAAGTTTCAAAGTCAAATAATCTAGTCCCACAATGTGAAAAAAATTGTTTTCTTCACTGTAAATGCAAATATCTTGCAATCTATGTAGGCAAAATTTCTAAAATTTATCCCACACATTCTCATACTAGTTAAGTGTAAGATATTATTGTTAGATGTCTAAAAAATACAATTTTAAAATTCTTTTACTCTTTGCAATAGAAATGGTAGTTTTGAGTGTTATTTAGCAAAATAAAAAGGCCTTGACCCTTTAGAGGATAATTGAGTGTTCTCTCTACACCTTGTCTAGAATTATGTAAGTCAGAGGGATAGGGGATGGGAGCACTAGAGCCTTGGACTTGGTGTATTTTTGGTAGGGGGCAAAAAACCAACCATGATAAGATATGGATAGCAAGGGAATGGGGATTTCAAAGGTATTTTAAAGCACATTTTTCCAATTCCATCCAAGATATGGGTGAATATCTATCCAAAAAAATTGTTTGAATAGAAAAATGTAATTCAAAGGAATGAAAATCGTTTTTAAATTCTATAAATAAATATTTGAAATGTTGTGTTTGATTGTTGTACATGAGAGATCTAGTTAAACCAAACAAAATTACATTGGTTTTGAGTTAGTCCCTTATTGCTAGCAAAATTAACCATTGCACAATCATTCTTCATACACTACCACACACTAGCAAGTGTTGTTGCCAAGAATCCAATATAATACTATGTCTAGCTTGGTGTGCTTGAAGATTAAATCCTTCATTTCTCTTCTTTTGTGCAAAAATTTATTGTTGTTTTCTTTCAAACACATGCAACATTGGTTCAATGGCTTTAGCCTCGGCATACTAGTGAGGTGTTCATGAGTTTAAACCTAAGTGAGGGCAAGGTGCTTAATTACCTCCATAGTTCACCCAACTATAATGGGCAATAAATGACTTTGTCATTATATAGAATTTTGAGAATTTCTTGAAGGAAAGATCAAACATGTTGGTTCATTATAGGGTCTTCCTCCTAATAGAAGTATCAAGGATGGAATTCACCATCCATGTCCATAAAGATTAGATAGTTGACCCAATCCCAACAAACGCTTCATTCATGCTAGTCTTTCATACCACAGTTACCATTTTTTTTCATTTACATGTACTAGGATGTCTTTATTTTCAAAATGGGGAGAAGATTGATTTGCTTAACACAACAAAGATGAGCACTCTGGCATCTTCTTTCCAAGGTGCATGAACCCCTTTGTAATGTGATACAAGTAGTGAGAGAATTTTGGATGGTGACCACCAACAAACCTAAAATGATCATTTTTTATTCACACTAAAGGGACATATCTTAAGTTCTTAAGCTCGGCGAGGGATAAAATAACCCACACTACAATGGAAATTTGAGATTGGAGGGAATTGTTGTGAGATTATTTGACCCTTTGATTTTGATTTTAGTAGGATTATTTTACTAGTAAAAATGTAACCCTAGAGCACCACACTTTAGAGTTAGATCTCAGTTCACTATAACTACATGTGCTCATATAATTATGGAGCACCAAGCTTTGACAATGTAACATTAAAATACATTTCTTCCCGTAAAGACGTTATTCGAATTTGCTCAAAAAGATTCTACAAATGCCACAAAAAACATAAATTTTCCACAATTTATACTTACTAGCAAAGACCAGTTGCAACTTCAAAGAATATGAATTGAATAGCCAATTAAAGTCTTATAGAATTGGATGAAAAACATTCAGGATGACATGATGAAACATTGGGGATGAAAACGTGACCATATTTATGACAACTAGTCATGACAAGAATCGTGACACTCTATACTTAATTTTTACTTATGAGTGCACAACATTAGGGGTTATTCACACTAATCCTCTTCCTATTTTCAATCTTCAAAGAACGAGGACATGGCACTCTCTCCTTCAATTGCGGATGGCCTATTCTTTGAAAATTGAGAAGTTTTTTTCCTTCTCCCATCTAGAGGTGAAGAATGGGCATGAAGATTGAAAACCCACGTGAACTAGATTGAGAAGTTGTGGAGAAGATTAACAAGTTGTGTCCATTCTCATACTTCACTTGGTAAAAAGAAAAGTCACACTTTCTTTCCATAGAGAAGGGCTCGTACTTGCTCCTCTCTTCACTCCATACCTTCTCATTCTTCACAGAAGTTTCATTCTTGGAGAAGGCCGAACAACCACTATTCATTAGATGTTTTTCAACAGGACTAAAGGGTAGTATCAGATTGGTTCTCCATGTTGGGAACCAACCAATTCATGCCAAAATTAAGAACTGTGAAAAAAAAATTATTTTTAAAATTTAAAATTATTTTTTTATTATAATTTGACATGGTTGAACTTTGGACACGTTAGCCAACTATTGTGGTTGAGTTCCCACAATCCCAAAACTTGGGTGAACTCGTGGAAACTTGTGGCCCTTTACAGTAGGTGGATTTCATCTAATGGCTAAACCGGACTAGCTAGTTAGTTCCCTCTCCCCCCCAAAAAAAATCCCACTACGAATACCTTTCCAAAATACCTGGGGACAAACTAAGTATAATTTGGAGTCTAGAATTGATTCAATATTCTACACGCAATGACGTGTACCACCCAATTCAAAGTTGAAAGTGGAATTGAGAGAATTAATTGTCCCCCCTTCTGTTTACACGAGACAGACCATCTACCATTTGGGGAAATACAAAAGGGAACCTCCTAGCATTGGTTAATAATGTTAGTTCTTGCTTATTCTTGGAGTACAATTTTGTTCCTTCTTTTGACATTTAACTCATAAACTATCCGATGAACATCTTTTGTCCGATGAATGACAAGGAATTCTCCTGTGTAGGACAGAATTGCAACTATTCATCCTCAAAGTCAGGGGTGGAAAGGGGAGATCTTCTATGGTAGTTCGACTCCCAATAAAAAAATTTCTTTTTTTAAAGTGGATGATGTCACATGGTTCCGAAAAGCATGATTTCCACTGTTACCAGTCCGGTGTTTAAGGGTTAATGTAGCCAGTTGGATAGTTGAAGAATCCTTACAAACCAAAACAACTAAAAGCTGACAAAAGTGAGAGTATCTGAACCATCTGAATAATCCAAATGAAGTTATCCACAACCAAGCATTCTCATTGCCTCCACAGTTCCACCACGTAGGAAATTGAATCACTTTTTTTTTAGAATTAAAAACTATTGATTCCAATTCCAATTGAGAAATATTGCAATTGAAGGGGGAACAAGACGGAGTTCCTGATTGGTTGAGGCTATAGTTAATTGCATCAAAAAACTTAATAAATTACATTCATTTGACCTGTTTCATGTCATTTGGATGAACTTTAAATAGAAGGCTGAGGTGGAAAGTCCCACTGGGTAGTCAAGTACCCATGTCACTATGTCAGACCTGAAGTCTTTGGTCTGATCCGCCTCCCTTTTGATATTGGTCACACACATAACATTATTTACCAATGAGGGGGGGGGGGGGGGGGGGGCTTTTGCATCCTTGAAAAGGGAACCTCTACAGTGAACAAAATTGTCTTATTTGGGTGGCTCCTTAGCCAACCTCCATCAAGCCTTGAATTACTTTAACTTAACCCCGAAAGGAGGGGTTAATGACTCTAGAGAGAGCACCTAAAAATACAAGTGGCGTTCATTGTAGCATAGCATGTTGTATATATGGGGCTAATTTTTTTTTCTTGTAGCCTTGCAAGAGTGATACGAGAGCATGTTATGAAATTTGCATAATCTTTTAGTATGTAGAGAATTGTGAAAGATTTTCTTGTGTTTGGTTTTGGAATGAAGGAATACAAAAACAATAGACTACATTGTGGCTCTTGCTTGAATTAAAGGTTAAGGTAGCAACCTATTCATGATCAACCACCTATTTTTTAAAGTTAGACTACTGTGTTTCCAATCAATTGGGGATCAAAAATAGGACTCCCATTGATTTTGGTGACAATTCATGGAGAGCAAGAGCAGTAGAAATGTCCAGGAGGTGTCCATCGAAAGTATAGAATGATTACAAAATGTACATTGAAAGCTACAATTATCGCTTACATTGAAGCATTGTTGATTTTGTAACCAACCTCTGGTTGGAAATAGGGTGACCTCTATGACAAGAATAGGTTGAACGGAATCTTCGTGAAATAAATTCATGGTAAATTTTTTTTGAGGAAAAAAATGTAAAAAAAATATGAAATCCTTTTGAAATTTATTTCACTAAATGGGAAAATTATTTCCCTCACCATACCCATATTTCAGATATGCGAAATTGTTTAAGTGATCAGAAATGGATCATCTACCTTAATCCCAAGAGGACTGGGGGTGTTTTGGGAGAAGAAAAGTTAAAGACTGTCTATTTTCAATGCATTGTCTAAAATCAAAAATTAATTTTTTTTTTTTGAATTCCAACCATACAAAACTGTATTAAACAAGTAAGGCAATTGGGGGAAAAAACTTCAGTCCATTTGATCGTGTGGATTGGAAGATTATAATGTTTGAAGTGAGAAAAAAACAACTTTTTTGCATTTCTTTCAACATAGGGTCAATAGACTCTAAGCCCTTGTGGAGTGAAATTTTTGCTCTATACAAAAATGAGGATTTTCACCATTCATAAATATATATTTTCACTTGTAAACAATTACAAAAGCAAATATGGAATCTACCTTATTCTAAATCCCCTTACAGTGCAAGAAGGTTAAGTGAATTGCCAATACACTAGTACTTTTTTGATGACTTCTTTTGCAATGAAGAGATTTCTTATTTGAAATTCAAATGGCGAAAAGTTAGTGACAAAATTTAAAAATATGTGGGAAAATTTTTAAGAACTTTGACTTCACAAATTGCAAGATAATAGGGCTTGAAGTTAAAAGAAGCCAAATTTCAAAAGTCAATGAGGGTTTTAGCAAAAGATGTACAAATTATCTAGGTTGTCCAAATAGTTCAAGCTAGCATAACTTTTGATCCAAACATCTAGTTGGAAAGGAATTACATTCTCACTGAGGGGATACATGTTCACACCTTATATCAAAATTTTGTGGACATTTGACCACAATTGACTTTGTAGGAACCTATACACAATTTCAATTGTTCATTCAACAAATAATTGGTCTTTAATTGGTTAATTGATAAGTCCCTCCTAGATATCTACAAAAGCATAATACTCTTCCCAACATGGAGAAGACCATGGATTGATTATACAATGTTATGTAGTCACTCTGAATAAAAAAGCCCCGAAGTTGAGGTGCAAAACTCACTACTTTGGGACATGTGTCATGATCTTGTATGTCCCAACCTCCAAAAGGAAAAAAAAAACCATTCCAAACTTGGGTCGGAATTTTTTTTCAAACTTTAGTTGGAAATAATTGCACCCTATAGATTGGATATAAAGCCCTAGTTGAGAATAGGTGGTCCTACCTTATGGAAAAATGTATCTTAGAATTTTATTTTTCTTGATGAATAATAATTTCTTTTGTAAAATGTAATTCACACATCATATGCATATAATTAGATCTACTCTTACACTAATCAATATTTTCTAATAAAATTTCAAATGAATATTTGAAATTCTATCTAAAATTGATTATTGATTGAATATTTATAATATTCACATGAATTTCTTTAAGTCTAAATGTTCAGTTCTAGCTATGGTATTTATTGCACTAGGAAAATAATTTTTTGAAGTGAAACATACTTGCACCCATTGACCTATAGAATATTGGTAAAGGCAAGTTCTTAAAAATCCCTATCATACAAAGTTAGTCAATGAATTAAAACAATAATCCATAAAAAATTTGGATGGATGAAAAAACAAAGATACATGTGCACAAAACCTTGTCTTTCATAACATAGGAAACTCTATTTGTGCTAGCATTTAGAAAGTTTTTGGAGACGCCCCTGTAATTTGCCTCCACTTTGTAGAAGGAGCTAGGGTTTTTTCTAAGGGCATTAGTTGCATCTTTTCCTTCTCAAAATCTCCTCGTTCATTTCTTCTAGTATCAAATTCTCACCAAAAAATTTCCTTCAACTTCAAATTTATAAAGGCTATAATCCTCTTCTTTCAAAGACATGCCAGTTTTGAAACTAAACTCTAAATATCATTACATCTAGTAGACACGAATGACAAGTAGTAGGGATTGGCTACTATAACCAACCCTAAAGCGATACCCGCCTCTAGCTTGTCTAAGTACTTGACTCCCTTTAGTGGTCAAACCTACAATGATATCCACCTTTGATAGCCTCTATATTAGCCTTGGATTTGGAATGGCAAGTAGATAAAATTTAACAATTTCATGAAAGTGGCAATTGCATATCTACCATTCACCATGTTATGTGTTTTAATTAGTATATGTTTGATTGAACAATGGCGGGAAGGGGGCTAATTATCTCCAACTAGGGAATAGAAATAATAAAGATTGCACTAGAATAAGTAGAAATTAAAGAAGTGTACATTACGGATTGACTTGTTCTCGATGTAGATAAGTGAACCTATTTTTGAGAAGCCCAAAACTTAAAACAAGTCTTATCAACTTAATTAAGTATTAATGTGTTCTTTGTCACACAACGATGAAGGTCATGATCGATCATACATGAAAATAGGTCACCTTCTTTTATTCAAATGAAGCCCTGGTTGGAAACAAGTCACATACCTTACCTTACTTTCTCAAATTCATAAGCAAGTTGCATTTCCATCCTCAACAATTGGCTACAAGTAAGGTAGTCTTCTCTAAAAGCAATCATAACACAGGGGTACATTTTGCTTTCTTTAATGTACCAATAGTGTAAATTCCGGATGATCGTCGCTTCTAGTGACCACTACATTTCAACTTCAAAAATTTGTAACTAATTCCACGAAGGACCAAAAAATATGAGACAACTTGGGTTAGATGCCAATTCCATTCTTCTTCCTACGAAAATTTATTGAAAATTGCTTAAAGGAGTTTAGCTTCCCCGAAAAGGCAATCAACTCTTAAATGATCGCTTCAAGAACAGCACTACCTTACAGTACCACCTGGAGCCATTTTGAATTCCCTCGATGAATAATATGGTGTGTACTACCGAGATATCGAGTCATAGAAATCACGTACACCCAGGCTCGCTTATCAGATCCAATGCAGCCATGTTGCCATGATAGCCTCCCCTTTTGGACCCTGACATTTCCAATTCTGCACATTCTTTCGAGCTCTCCGCAAAGAAGTTTCTTTCTTACAACTTCTTGCTCAGTCTGTAAGTGAAGTTAGTAGCATTTTCGCAGGGACTTCCGGAACGTTGTCCAGACGGACAGTCTATCATTCCAACGCCGTGGTCCATCCACCTTTGCTTTGCCGGGTGTGACTGATTTGTTGTGGTACAAAATAGACGTGTGTGGTGCTCTTTGCTCATGGAATGGCGCAGGAGAAGCAATGCTGCAGGGAGTTTTTCAGTTGTTAAAGTTATTATCATGTTTTGTACAAACAACAACTAATTCAAAGCAGTTGTTCCATTCAAATATCAACGAAACTTTCGGCGATATTCCTTGATAAGTTGTCGGTTTGCTTGCCATCTGTAGTGTACGTTTGAAATGAAATATGTCAGAGAGTCTCTTCTCATGTCATAACTGATTGTTTACCAATGAGGCAAGGGTCCCTATTGCATCCTTGAAAAGATTCCCCACAATGTACAAAATTTGTCTTATTGATGGCTTCCCAACCAACCTCTATCCTGGAATTAACTGATAAGTCCCTCCCATGCATCTTGCCAAAGCATAATACCTTCCACCTTCTGAGAAAAAGGAAGGACAACTGCTTGGTTATACGATGTTATGTGTCGGTTTCACTAACTTGTTAGTGATAGTTTTTGATGAGGGGCCGTGAACCAATTGACTCTTAGTATCGTGGAGGGATTGAAGATCGGGTATAAAAAAACGAATTTGGGTCTAAATACTATAGGTTCAGGGTAGCTTCGCCACTCTCCAAGCAAATAATTAATTAATTTGAAAATTTAATGTTCAACACCTAAAAATGAGTCTCTGGCATAGCTTCAAAAGTTCGTGATTGTGTTCTAAGAAACGAGAAGATAAGCTCTTTATACAAGTGAGGTAGTAGTAGGTGAAACAACCCATGTGGGATATATATATATATATATTCAACTTATTCTTGCATTTCAGAATTTTTTATTTTTTATTTTTATTTTTATTTTACTGATAGCAGCCAACTGTTCCCAGACATCATAGAGAACATGTAGGGGAACAACCCTAAAACGGGCATGTAGAAGCCTCAAATTTCTCCTAATGTACCTATATTATCAATACTTTCCATGGTTATGATGTATTTATATTATAGGTGCCTATAATATAGGTACACATGTTATAGGCATTGATACGTCAAACTTTGGGCTAGAGAGTTCATTGTCACTAGTGACTCTTTATGATGCTAGTTAACTATAGTTATATTAAGGATTCCAAAATTGAACTTACAATTAGAGAGGGGCCGGAGCATGAGACCAAGGAGGTCAGTCGGAGAGGGTCTCTTAGCCATGGGGAGAAAACACCATGGGACTAGGGTGAGGAGAGGTTGATGTAGATTCTCAAATTTATCAATAAAAATTGATTTCACAATTTCAGCACCTTTCATGGTTGTAAAGTATCAACTTACATCTAGGCTCAAGGATCATAGGCTCACATTTCTAGGCTCATATGCTAGAGTTGTTGTAGTATGAAGTAATTTTAATTCTATATTAGTTTATCAAAGTCTTCAAAGTAAGGTTTTTTTCTGCATGCATTTTGAAACTTGGAAAAAACTAACTTTGGTGATTCTTATATTGAATGACTGTCATCATTAAGATGTTACAAATAACCAAAATTTTATATTATTTTAAATTATATTCCTACTTTTTCAAATTAAAATGTCAAAATACTTCTTTTGAAATTTTTCACTTTTGTGGTTTTCCTATTTAGAGAATTATTCTATGCTTGATCTTCTCAGAGTTAAATCCATCTTAAATGTCTACTCCATTGACCATGTTTTTTAATGAAATTAATTTATTAATTAAAACTTTCTCAAAAAATATCACAAGTACTATAGCAAATCAAAACAAAATGGGCAAGTTTTCTTGCAATCATCCATGCGGAAATTCAAGTCAACAAAGAGAAGTGCTTAAACTATATCAAAATGTATTATCATGTTGGTTTTCATCAAAGAACATAACTAAAACATGTTGCAAATGTGGCATATTTATGAAAACCAATATTAATCATCAAAATAATTTTAGGAAATACAAATGAATTGATATAAAAATTCAAATTGTCATATCCATCTTTAATATTGAATTTCAATTGTACTGGATAATTATTCTTACAATTGTTCTTGAGAAAGCTCTAACACACAAAGTTTGACAAAAAATAGTACAACTCTTTCTTGCAATCACCTTTCACCCTGAAAGGTTTTTGACTAGGTTTTCACCATAAATGCTCTAAAAGTATCATTCCTAGTATTAGTAATAATTAAATAAATAAATAAATTTGGGAGTTGGTATCCTACAAGATCCTACTAAGTCTTGCAGTATGTTGGTATAAGATGTAGAAAAAAAATTCAGAAATTTCCACTTTGTAGATTACAAGATATTAGCATTTGAATTGATGAAAATCTTTTTTTGGGCCTTGCAAAAAATTGGGCAATTGCACTTTGCAAGGTCACATTGTAGTAAAATAACCAAAATGGTGGTGCTTGTTTGGATTCATTCTTCAAGGCAAGTTGGCTACATGCTTGAAAATTTTTAGATCATTTGGAATTGTACAACATATAGGGAAAAAATAGTATTTGAGAAAGAAGTAGAGAATGATTCAAAATAATAAATTGTTAAGAAATTAGTTAAGGAATTAAAAAATGCCAGTCTAAATGGTTGTAATGTTTTAATAAACAATCTCCATCCTATCATTTTTATTTATTTCAAAAATTTCAAAAATTGAGTTAAATAAAGAACTTCAAAGTTTATTTTAGAGTAGAGAATCTATAAGTGCACAGAAACTAAAACTCCTCACAACTTTCATCTCATTAATCAAAATGGAATGATTCAAAGCTTTTCAAGCAATATCATAGCATCGCCATTCAAAAGTATTCAATTCAAGTTGGACACTGATTTCATGACTAGGAATAGCCAGCCTACGATCTGCGAATGTTGGAACCAAAATATCTTTGAAGTGAGAGATCAAGCCGTCAAGTTTGAATTCACTTAACATCCTGGAACTTTATTATAAGCAACACAAGTACAATTAATATAGCATAGTTAAAAATATGAAGAAGTATGGTAGTATAATTGTATTCAATGAATGTAACAAAATACCATCTCCCATGTTCTGAATCATTGACACGGCTGACCACTGAAAGCATTTCAGCAGGTCATGAGAATTGTGAAACCTTCCTTCTGGTCATCTGGTGTTTTTCTCAGCAACGATTGCAGGTACATAGATTCTATTACAGTATCTGCACAGAAAAGTGTGCAATTCCTGCATGAACAACTAATTCTGAGGTAAGGTAGGAGGCTCTTGAAGAGTCCATTTAAGCCTACCTAACTCATCATTGACAGTAATAGATATTGCAAACAATATGTCATTCATTCCTAGATAGGATTTGCAATTAGAACCTGGACACTTCAAGAGCCTCCTACCTTAACAGGCTCTGAAATCAAAATCAAGCAGGCATTTAGAATTGCCCCTAGAGAAGGGATTGAAACAATGCAGATAGTTCTGAAAATGGACAAGTTTTTGTGAAGTGAGAGCATCTGCAATGCTCCCTGCAAGAAACATAGTATTGGTACTCTGCAGGGTTCAGAGTTTTTTCTAATTAAAATTGCATTCCAATGCAACCATTACTGGGGCCTCCAATTCCACGGCCTCTGTGCGACCACCCGGGACTAGCTAATTTGCAAAATGTAAAGGGCCCGCAAATTGTCCCTTGTAGGAATAGTCATTATTGTCAACTCTTTTCAAGCATTGGTATGTGTGCTAATCAATTCACTTGTTTCCATAAAAAGTCTCCTTTCACTATAGATTCTTTCCTTTCTTTCTTTTTATAATTCAAGAAAAATCCATTTGATGTTTGGATTGCAGGCCTTGCATTGGGTCAAATTTTCCAAAGAAAAATCCGGTAGTGTGCAGGCCTCATGGAATGGCTCGCCATTTGCTATTATAGGGCTTGTATGCCGATTATGCATTGCAGATGCTCTGAGGAAATCTGATTCAAAGTGAGTGGTTTCAAGATAGTGAATAGTCCATTAGAAGTAGTAGAATGTGTAATTCATGACTCAGTAATGTACTTCAATTGATGAGACAAATTTTTCATATTACAATAAGCAACAATAGTAAAATATAATTAAGAGTGGAGAAGGCAATAAAAGAAAATGAAGCATAAATCTTTTTTTGTGTTCTACATGCCTTGCTCCATTTTTGACACTCTCTGTGTGCATTCACATGCTTTCATGAACACCCACAACATCTTTCTAATCAATTTTAGTATTGTCTTGCTTTATTCTAAGACACTTCTCAATTGATGATTACTATAGTCTATGTGCATTACTAGCAACCTACATCAGTTTGCCTTCAAAAAGTCGTATTTTTTTCTATCGGAGTCAAAAAATTACGAATAAAATTGACTTGCAATTGTTTTTCTTTTCTTTGTCTACCCAAATTTAATTTCAAGTATTTTAGCATGCACCCTGAGCCGCAGATCTATTTTTCTCCTTAGATAGTCAATTTTTGAACCTATTACTACAATACATAATTGTCCAGTGCAATTAATTGTATACTAGATTCAAAATAAAAATCATGCATGACAAATTAGAAAACTAATGTTGTAGTCAGAGTTAATTGTAAAGTGAACCCCAATTGTACTAAGGGTGTCAGAGGAAATTTTTACTAAGAATAGTAAAAAAAACACAACACCAGTGTTCCCAAAACAAATATAGGCTAATTAGCCTAAAGGCTATTTCTGTGTAGAAAAGGAGCTATTTCCACGACCCTTTTACTTTGGGGGGAAAAATAGGAATATAAAAGTGTTGGAAAAACGTGGCATTTTTACCACAATTTTTTTTTCACTTTTGTAGAACTTGCGACTTTGTAGAAAAGTTGGAAGTGCAATGACGGCTATTTTCTTGTATTTTGGGTTAAGGGTAATTGCTAAGTGATACATATGAGTGTCACAAATTGGCAACTTTTGTGTGAAAGTATTGTAGTTTATATTCATATTTAAATTTTGTGCAATGGAGATTGGAGAGTTTTTCTAAGTAAATTTTTCCAATTTATGATTTTAGAAGTTAACAATGACAAACTATATCACCAACAAGGAAGTTGAACCCTTCTTGCTAATGCAAGACTGCCCAAAATGCAGTGTTGGTGTTTTGCACATAAACATACAAGCCACATTAGTTTTCAAGTTGCAATGGTTAGAATTGTTCTCAGTTTCCCACTTCTTAGACAAAGTCAAGGCGCAACAATCCTTTAGTTCTGCATCTCTAGTTAGTATTCTAGAAGATGAAGCCCATGTAGCTCGTGCCAACTCCCGTAGTCTTTCACAAGAAATTTTACATCTAAGAAACATGAGCAACCAAGCTGGCCAAATCTCATGAAAACTCAGGAAACAGATGTAATGGCAAGTAATGAAAACTAAGTAAAGGATACCACTACATGCATTTAATACCTTAGAGATCCCCTTGCATGTTGACCTTGACAGTAGATTTCTACGAATTTACAACTTCCCTATAAGAGAAATTCTCTAGGGGAGAATAATGCTAGCCAAACATTTCCACAACTAGGAGCAGGTCTTTATCCAATCTATTTCTATAGTAGGATTTCAAGAATTTCAAACATGAAAAGCATCTCTCATCCTTTTTAGACCCTAAGACCAAGCAACACTCAATTTCAGTACTTTTAAAGTTTTCAAAAATGAGCTTACACAAGTGGCACAACTGTGCAAGTTTGTGCCACAACTTGATCACTGGTTTCACATCCAATGGCAAGCCTCAAGCTGCCTTGCAATTTGCTTGCACAGTTATCTTAAATAAACCTTGTTGTAAATCAAGATTAGATGTTGAGAGCAATTCAAGGGTAGTGTGAGGCTTGCTACCTGAATACAAGGGTTGTCTCTTGTTCACCATTTAGGCGTCACTATAGAAGCTTTTCAATACAAACATGTTGTGCGCCAAGCTCGCCTTGGCCCCTTCTTGCCTCTAATATTGGAGATATATTATCCCCAAAATCTTAAGTAGTTCCTGTTGAGGAAAGCACTGGTTTTATTCAACAGACCATGCTTGCACAATATCTGCAAGTATGCAGCAAAGGACATAAGTCACTTTAAAAAATGGGAATGTCAATGTGGCACCCAACCAAAACATGAGAGCCAAAAAAATGGAATTAGAAAAGAAAACTCATACCTAAAAACTAGTGCTCCACAAAATGTTTGGATGCGATTGAAGTCTTGTTGGGTGACAAAAATGTCTTCACCAATTTGGTAGTCATGGTAGCAAGCATACTCTATAGTTACTTTCAAATCGAAGAAAAGGTGACAGATGCCGTTATCTCCACGGGGCTCCTTCCTCTACAATAGAAGTTCCTTGCATTTCAAGGACACCAATTTAATGTAATAGGGGAAGTCCTCCTTATTAAAGGTAGTATCTCCGTCAATGAACAAGTGTGCCAACTCTTGTTGGCACACTTTCACAGCTTGGAGAAAGCCACAGATAAATATATTGCACGCTTCAGAGAGCTTGATTGAGCAATGAACTACATTCGCAAGTGAAATGAAGTAGCATAGCAATAGAAGCACTTCAATGTTTGACAAAAGGTAGAAATTGTCACTAGCCTTGACCACAGATTTGTGCCCAAGCCCTACCGTCATGTCAACTCCCATTTTTACATGAAGTGTTGTGTACTCTTGGAGAATTCGCTACATTGGACTCCGCATGGAGATCTACCTTGTCTCCATGTTGCATACCATTTTTGATCCCTTAGTTTCCATGAGATTTGTGAGCTTCTATAACTCAACATGTCATCTGTTACTATGACAGAAATAAGAGTACACGGATTGGAAAAGGCCATTTAGCTTGGAAACCAATGGATACTTCGGCAAAGTCTTGATGACCAAGTTCACATGGTGACTGATATAGTTGGCTCCTAGGGTGAAGGGAGCCTACTTGTCCCGGACTTGGGTTGTTACACTAGATTTGGCACCTTGAAAGGTACTAACAATATCAACACCAAAACAAATAAGTTTCCCAATGATCTCGTCATGAGTGAGACTGCCCTCATTGATCAAGGCATGCATTATCACATTAGTAAGGTAGTCTCCGGTGCTATTTTTAGACATGCAAGACAAGTGCAAGAGGTGAGGCACTCGTTCCCAACTATCAACAACATACACATGAATGGTGATCCCAAAAAGAATTATCAACAACAGTGACCTCATCGACACTCAAGGAAATAACTCTTGCTAATCGCATACCAGACTTCAATCTTATTAAAATGCATGTCCGAATATGTTCGCTCATTTCCCAACCAATAGATTCTGAACAGTGCTTCCTAGGCAAATTCCTCAATTTCAAATGCTTCAACAAGTATTGCTCCCTTTTAAAATCACAAATAGGACTACCATGAGTAAGAAGGCAAAACAAGGTAGAGAATTAGACTCCCTTCTTCTTGAACTTGCCCTCCATACCGGCAATCAATTGTTTTGTCATAGTGCACCCTAGCTTTTGGCCTACCCATAGCTTGTAGTGCTTTGCGTGCTTGCAATCAACCTTGACAAATGTGTTGCCTTTCCTTAGATGCGGTAGCGGCACGCCATCCTCCTTGCAAGTGTACTTACCTTCATCTTTCTCCAAGTTATCAAGCTTTAGAATCATCACCTTCCTCCTTCCCGTGATAGTCATGCAACTTTGGCAGATGACTCCGATTAAATCCCCATTAGCATCGAAAATGCCCTCCACTCAAGAAAATTTACATGCCCACACTTCTTCCCACCGCCGTATGGGTGACGCCACACTTGCCTTCCTTCTCTTCCGTGCATTGGAATCATGGTTTACCTTCTTCCTCTTCCTTGTCATGCATTGGTTGCCATCACTTTCAAGCGACAGATTAGTAACCACTTGGGATGCTACGGTGTCTTCGGAAGGCAGATCACGGGCAATTGGATGGAAAATTGATTGCAAGAAGTGTGTCTCCAACACATGTGTAATGTTGTCAATCTCCATCAGTTGCACACCATGAACATTTGGCTCGAGTTATTTACCAATGCTGCTCGTGTTATAGCTAGAACCAAAGCAATGCACCCTAAAGTTCTCTAGAAGATTTAGTCAAGGCGCCATGGAACCTACACAAGCAACGACCAAGGAAGTAGTACCCAAAGCAAGCAAGTCCAGATTACAAAGCAACAACGCAAGTACAAAGACAAATCCAACCCCAAAGCAAAGCGGGTGTAGCACAAGAGTGATGCAAGAGCAACAAAAAGCCAACGAAGAAGGTTCATGCAAACCGAGGGAGGAGAGATTAAATTTTGCAACAACGGCAACAATTAAAAGTCCACATTTCCCAAAAAATTGGTTCCCAATCACAATGAATGCAAGGGACTAAAGGGAGACAATGCACACCTCCAACAATTTCACAACAGCTTGGATTCCCTGGAAATGGTGCATTGTAATTCGAAAGTTTGGAAACCACAATTGTTAGTTTGTCACACTCAAAAATCAAAATCCCAGACAATAGAATATGCCTCCATACAGGTTTCAAAAACAAATCAGTTTTGGAGGCAGCCAAGTGGAGAATAACAACAACGGTGATGAACATTGAAGGCAAGCTTAACTATCCACTCAAAAGACAGCCTCCATAGCTTGCTCAATTAATTACCCCCCCCCCTCTCCCAAAAAATTAGTAGCCATTGATTGTTTTTGAAAAAAAATAAAAACAGCCCCTTCCTTGCCATTGATTCTGATACGAATATTATGATACCATATGTATACCATATATATATGGATACGGATATGGAAAACAGATATGGATTATACCATATCGATTGTCTAACGACTTCGTTTTCAAAAATACAAGAGTGAGGGAGGTACTGGATTTTGAAAAATAATTTTATTGCCTCAACATGCCTCCCTTACTATCCACTCAAAAGACAACCTACCTATTCACTCAAAAGACAGCCAAAAGGCAAGCTTAACTAAATGTACTTAATGTGCTAATGAGCTTCATAATAGTTAAACCAACAAAATACTCCATTAATGCTCGTGAAAGACACTAGGAAAAAATAGCAACAATGTGATAGAAGATCAAGAGGGAGAAGCTCATTGTGAAATGGACAGCTCCAATGGCATCGCCTAATTCCCTCATTGATGCTCCAAATCGTGCTAGAGCAACAACAACATTGTCCAAGGAGATGACGAACGATATTAAGATTTCATCCATTTCGAACATCTGCCAACAAACCCTCAAGATCGTCAAAAATCTAGCTCAAATCTCCATTTTCAAATTTTTTTTCCATTGTAGACATTTACCTCCCCATTTTTTGGTAGATTTCTAGCACAATTTAGCTAGTTTTAACCCCTAAGTGCCTAAGCCTTTTTAAGTGTGTTTTGACTATGAAAAAGAGCATAGGCTTATAGTTATCTCCAACCCAAGAAAATGTTTTTTTTTCAAAATCTAATGGTATGGATGTCTAAAGAGCTTGCTTATTAGTGTGTGTACCAATTTAGAGAGCAAAATTGCATAGAAGTTGTGAGATTATAACAGGAAAAATACACATTTTCTATTTTTGGTATGCCATCCCTCCCCCACAATGTTTTAGAAATTTGCATATAAGATTTTCTGGGGATTGGAGGCGACATGACCAACTAAAAATTGTGTTAGCACACTAAAATGCACTTCCAAAAACCTTAAGTTCAAATGAAGAGCTATCAAACTCATTACACAATCCACCTTGCAATTGTTGAAATGCAATTCTTTTTAATAAGTAGAAATTGCAATTAACTTCAAATCAACATTTGCATGTTTAAATTTTCAATGGTGAATATCATGAAAACCCTTTACTCTTTCCATTGGGACCATTTTCAAAGCAAATGGATAAGAACAATTTTTTAGATCTCAAATCAAGTGAAATTGGCAAGCTTTACTCTTCCACTAAGATACATATATGCCTTTGAGGACCTCTCAAAAATCTAGTATTTACCTTTTTCTGTGAAAAAAGAAATTCCAGTAGTTAACCTCTGAAACTGCCTGCAAAATATTTCAAAGCAGTCACAGGAATTTAACTGCCCATCCCAAAATCAGCTTGAAATTTCAGGTCGACCAAATATGGTCGATGAGGCAGTTAGGGGTTAAGAACACTGCACAACACCAAACTCCATCACACCCCAGTTTTGGTACTTCAATTGAAGGAGTTTCGTCCTGTGTTTTTCTCAGATTTCAGCTCCTGGTCCCTCATTGCACACACTTTATGATTAACTCAAATAGCACTCAGTAAGGTCTTCAGCCTGTTTTAGCCTCTCTTTACTTTCACAAGAGCAAAAATATTGATGCACTTTTCAACAGCCTAGACAATGTAACTTACAGTAGATGTCTTCTATTCCAAAATTTGAGAGAAGAGGTTCGAATATTTGGCAAACTTGTCAACCAGAGTGTTTGACAAGCTTTAATTATGAAGCCTTTTCTAAAGTGAGAACTGGCATTTATACATCCCAGTATTCGACTTGTGTAACTTAATTAGTTGCTCCCTCTGTAGAATTCCTAATAAACATACTTAATTTTAGCAATAGAATCCACAGAACTGATTGACTTGAAGCTCACAGAAGATTGTTCATGGTTTCCTGCTCTCTACCAGAGTCACGAATGTGATTCTCATAATTAGCTCAAGTTGCTACAAACGTCGCTAAATGTGCTAAAAAGTCGAGTCTTAACCCTGTTATTCACATTCTATTGTAGCTATGGGAAAAACCAAGCAGGTCAAGGCTTTGATGAAATTTAGCATTTGTGCACACATTTGTGAATCTCAATGCTTGCAGACACTTTTTCACGATTTTCAACGAGCTGCCCTCATCAGTTTAAAAGACAAATAATCATGGACAAGGTTAGCACAGGGTAGTCTGACATTCTATTTTGTCAAAGTTGTAGCTGTTTCTGTGCACACCATTATTGATAGTGTCTTCCGTGCAATGTTCGGGGAGAACCACCCGATTAGTTCATTGTTAGCCGGTGGAATTGGGAAAAAACCCGGTTGCAATTCTGAAAACATTGGAAAAAAACTGGTGAAAAAATCTATAAAATTTCTATAAAATCGATCAAATGACAATTCTTCAATAAGAAGATTTATTTCATATCTGAACTCCTCACAAGGCATTCATGTAAGTTTGTTATTATTGAAAAGCATACAACTTTGCTTAATGAGGAGAGAAGGGTTCTATTGAATGTACCAACCTTTTCAGGCATTTCAATTGATTCATGATCATTTTCGCCCATCTGCTACTTTCAAGTGTGAAATACTTTCTAATGCACCACGGCTGGAGGCAGAGGACCATACTGCGGTGATCAATAAGATACCATCAGTTTCTTGATAGCAATTATCTGTTCAAAACACTCAATCGATCAAAACTTGGAGCGAATGACGACATAATCTCATACAGACAAGTTTCGCTGCTCTACGATTGGTAAAGGAGAGTCGGATAAAGATTGAGAATGCTAGGGTTCTTGATAATAGATTTGCACAACCCTAGTGCTCAGGTGCATAGAGTCTAATATCTTTGTACAAAAGTGTGCAACACCTGCAACACTGAGAAATAGAAAGAGCAAAATACATTCAATTGGAATCTGCAGTGCACAAGCCGCAATATTAAATCCATGTGAGTGTCAAGTTCGAAAACTAGCTCAGAGGTGCTGAAGGTTCTACGTACAGGCAAAATTAACCAAGTTCCGAGGAGTTTTCCTGGAGTTGGAAAAGTATCTTACCTGATAGGCAAACGTAAGAAAGCATTGTCAATCATTTACATTCAAGCGAAGGAGTAGGATTGCCTTGACAATAAAAATTGTGCGGATTTTCAAGCTGCGTTATTATCCATTGCTTTAACGTAGTTGTGCAGGTCGATTTCACCTCCAAATGAGAAGTAAAATCTAAGCTCTCAGTAAGGCCTTTTCAATGGTACACTGAAAGCATGATTTGGAGCGAAACTGCAAACTTAGCATCCGGTTACAATAGATAGTAAAATAGTGGTGATTTTCTGTCGAGGAAAGCAGTCAAAAAATTCAGTTCCTGTAACTTAACTTGGGCTTCTTATTAAATTCATGCCTGGAACAAAATTCAGTCTCTTTTATTGTCCAATTCTGTCTCGCTTCCTTGTCAAGCCAGGGTCGACAAATGCTTTTGACTTCCAGTAAATTTGGCCAATTTTGCGGGTGCACGGAAGTGTGATTTTTTCCTTAGATTCAAAGTATGTAGTTCTGAGAGTCAGGTGCACGTGGTAGTATGGAGTCAACCAGAGTCATCCTTTTCTGCTCAGAGCCGAACCTTAAACCTTAAACTATCTAATGTTTGCCACGGGAATTCTTTCTCTTTTCCAGTTGAACTACTTCAATCGCACGATTGCATGCATGTGATTCAAGTACGATTGATATTTCAGTGCAACTAGCTCTGGTTGCACAATTTATAAGAGTGCCTGGGGAATGGAAAAGCTCCGAAAGCAAATTACGCCATGACCAATTTGCGACGCTATCCAATATCTGGTACGGAGTAGCCAGTAGTCTTTGGATACCCAGAAACTAGCGATAGCGTGTACAGTGCATCAGACGATAACAACCAGTGAATTCCTTGCTATATGAAGACAACCAACAGAAAATTGAAAGAAAACTAGAAACACGGTAACACTACCCATAAATAAAAACAGTCGGTACTTGTAGCATGCTGAAATCACGGAGAATGAAGTAAGACGCTATTGAGTTCAATTGGTGTTACATACAAGTCAAAGGAAATTGTATGTAACCTAGTTTAATCATCAGTGTTACAAAGGAGAAGTAAACCTGGCTTTGTACAATAAAACCTTGCCACATTCACAAGGACATCCAAATACTATAGATCACCAAACTCAGGTCTAGTGAAGAAGGGTTGGGTGGGGTGGAATAGGTTTTTGAAAAAACAAACAGAAAAATCAATTGCTCAAGTGTAGCTTCAAGTAGGGAGGATAGAGCATTGTGAATGAAGAGTCTACTGAGGGTTAGTTTGTCAAAGGGTCATAGGTAGCAAGTGCTATCCTTTGTATGTTGCTTTTTTTTTTCTATTCACTCTAGATAACAAGAAAAAGTCACTACTTTGCGCTATAACTATAAATGTTACAGCTATTTTTTGTTTTTTCAAGTCCCTCCACTTGTCCCTCCACTTGTAATAAGTAACATTTGGTTCATCTAATCCACCTCTTGGTCTTTAAGCCCATTAAAGTAAGGGCATCCAAAGTTGTTAAAGAACCCCAAATGCATTTGCTCAAATTTTCAGTTGGTGTACGGATTCTTGTTCAATACATGTTTAGTTGTTGTAGGTCTTCTCATTCAATATGCATCTCTTGTTGAAAAACAAATTTTAGAACATCTACTTAAAAATCTTTGCCTCTCTATAATTTTTGAGTATGGTATCCAAATGATGCATGCTATGGTTTGTTGGAATCCTCTTTGAATAATTCATTTGCCAATAAGAGCAATCTTAAGTCAACAAATTTAATGCTAAGTTAACTACAAAATGGCAAGTTTAGATCAATCTAAGGTAAATATTACTTAGATGAAATCTAAAATTAGAATTTGAGCATTAAATCTAAGTTTTTTTCTTAGTCTCATTATAAATAAAAAGAAAATTTCTAATTCTCTTAGCATTCCTTTTTTGGGACACTGCCTAAACTAACTATGAATTTCCAAAATTGATGAAGCTAAGGATTCTCTCAATTTGACTCTAGCAACGCCTACTCACTTCTATATCAAAGGTGAACTTTTAAGGCATGAATTTGCAAAATCCACTTTTAGGAATGGGCTGCAATAAGATGCAATTCCCTTTAAGATAACAACACCTAATAATCATCCAAATAAACATTTGAGCATGTTTCCAATTACTAAACACTAAATTTTTCTTTGATGGCTCATATTCATCTTCAAAAGGGTACTACTACTATTCTCAATTACCTGAGAATGTCCTTTTCAACACCCTCCAACGAAAGTATAAATTTCCAAAGTGCTAAATACAAGTTTATCCCCTCAATTTGGAGCTTGTAATTGAAAAGGTTTTATTAGAGCTCTTTGCATAGGTACACACAAAACACATATTGCCCCATGCTTTAGAGTTTTCTACACCTCCTAATTTCCTTACCCAATCATGCACAAACTCTCGTCCGGCAAACCCTAGCACACCCATTCAAAAGATAACCTCCGCCAAAACAATCCAGAACACTTGCTCATTCACCTATGAAAACTGCACATTTTAGGCAAGAATCTACAAGTGCCAATTTCAAATGCTGGTGCAAATGTCCTATGCAAAAGGTGCCCCTACTCTGAGCGGTTGGGTAGGCCTTGAAATTCCAAGACCGATCACAAACCCTGCACACCTACAGGCACCCACTAAGTCTGCACCCGCTGCAGAGGACACAACCTCTTCAGCAAAAGGTTGCAATTGGGTGCGGCTAGTTTCCCTTACCAGTTCAAAATTCGAGATGCACCTCATTCTTGAACACAATATTGGCCGGATCATTCCCCGCCGCCAACGTCGTATTGACCCACCCCTGCGCCAACCGAAAATCTCCCGAGCCACCAGTAACCACAAGCTCCCCATTTCCCCCAGCATCCAACCTCCCTTGCACCCCAATTGTCCCGTTCCAATCCTGTGACTCATACACGAAGTTGAACGTCAAATACAAGGCGCCATCACGCAGCGTGTTCACCAGCCCCACCACGCTGCCCAGCACGGTCGAGTTCGTGGCTATGGTCTCGCGCAACACGTTCGTCACCACGCGAAGAGTCCCGAACTCCGACTGGGAGAGGTTCCCCGAAGGAGTGGCGGAGACGACGACTGTGTTGTCGGGAGGAACGCGATTCTCGAACTCGAAGTTTGTGAGCTCGACTGTCTTCGTGTGGACGATGGGTAACAAGGTGGAGCTTCGGAACAGAGTCAGGAGGAGAGCTACCATCGGGGAAATTCGAAAGGACGCCATGGCCCGAACTTGCCTCTGAATAACAGCCAGTAGTCTGAAGATTTGTCAGTGATCGATACTTGAAACTTGACACAAGAAGATCAAGATGAAAACTTGAGATCGACAGTCAACTAGTGATACTTGAAACTTGGCACAAGCTATATAGAAGATCAAGATTACGACGCACAGTCAGTGATAATTGAAACTTGAAGATCAATTCAAGATTGAAACTTACGGTAGTCGATCAGTGGTATTGTTGAAAAGAGCGATCTAGTGGGAGCTCACTATCAATCTACAGACTGGTGATGATCGTTTGTGGTATGCAGCTTTATATACATAACAGATATTTCGTTAAAATGGCGAAATTCATATGCCATTTTTCCATTTATTTTCTAGGACTGGTGTAGATTTCAGACCGCACGGTCTGAAATCTTGTAGAGGTATACATTTCAGACCGCGCGGTCTGAACCTGTAAGTGCCAAGTTTGTGGAATACCGCCGTTTTAACGAAATATCCGTCATGTGGGGTGTTTGTGGAAACTTGAAGCGGAAATGGCACATGTGGTTCCGTCTAAGTTATCCAGATTTCTCGGGAACTAGCCAGAACGTTGCTAGGCAATTCATTCTGTGGCATTTGCAGGATTTTTTTCTTCTTCTTTACAGCATCTGATGACTAGCTGATGATGTTCATGGTACGGTTCTCAGTTTATTTTATATCTGGGGTGCTTGCGGAAACCAGAAGCGGGTCAACAGAGATATCCAGACTCGTCGGGAGCCAGCCAACTTACTTTAGAAGGTGGCAGAAGGAGTCTGCAGTATCTTGGGTGCTACCTTAGGCCAATGATTCTGTAGTATTTGCAGTTCTTTTTATTCTGCTTCAAAGCGTCTCCACCAGTGATACAACACATCATGCATGTCGTCTGAAACGTGGGAGGACTTGTTTAGAGGGTGAATGGGGTCACTTGTTTATCACAAGCCACAAGTCTCCTCGTGTGCAACAGCAAAATGAAACTCCGTACTTTATTTATCCCAACAAAGTTCGTTTAATAATTTCGTTAGATTGGCGATATTCCATTACTTTGGCACGGTTCGGGATGCGAAAGTCCATACTTGTCCTAGTTTGTGACCTGAAATTAGACCTTTTGAAGATCTATGTCACAATTTTTGGTTGTGGATATCACCAATTCAACGAATTGAAATTGAAAGTTTTATTTGTAGAAAGAAGGTAATATTTGGCGGAGTAGCCTCCTGTCGAAGAAGCAATTTTTGATGTGGTGAGTCTATAGCCAGGTTGAAGTGTTAATTACACAATTTTTGTCCGAAGTTTGGAGTTGATTTACGGGTGGCGATGTTCTTAGGCATGATTTCTTGTGATTTCTAGTGGCTTCTCTCTGCTTCTTCTTTTCAGATGAGTGTCTTTACTGGACTGTATTTCAATTGTTCGATATCCAAAGCTGGATTATCTGCTTAATATGTTTTATTCTATGTTATTTTGTTTTCCGCTCTCCATGAGAGTACACTCAAGATCTAATTCCATTTTAATCAAAAGTTAGAATGTTTGCGGAGCCGGTTTTGCTGTCTGGATTGAAGAAACTGTTATGCTGGTCCGTCAAAGTCAATTCTCTCGTGCTCGAAAGTGAGTATGGTGGTCCCTTTTTGTTCTCAATTTTCTTTGTGCGCACTTACCTACCAGTCCAAGTCTCACAAATGACGAGTTTCCTTGAAGGCTTGAACCCTTCCTTGTACTCACTTTTGCTTGAGAGTGAGAGATTGTGCAGTACTGTGCTGTACAATAGACTTTCCATGCTGTAACTTAGTATTGATCTGCTACATCACCTGACTGTTGGTGGCTAGGTCCCTGCATCCTGTGAACCCAGTTGAAAGTAATTGACACTTCGAAAGTGTAGGGAAGCTCACCAATTGCTCATATATCCTCACTTCCTGCTGCTTTGTATCCTTCAAAGAATGATTGTGAAATGTATGTGTCTTCCAACTTATGATTTGCTGCAAATTTAGTAGAGAATCCATGTGAAAATGAAAGTTTAAAAAGATGGGGAATTTCGTTAAAATGGCGGTATTCCGTGAGCCATTTTCAGACTGCTTGGTCTAAACTACAAGAGTGTCATCTAGTACAGTTATAGATTTCAGAGATCTTGGAGATATAAACATTTCAGAAAATCTAGGGCTGTTATTGATTTCAGACCGCTTGGTTCGAAATGGAAAAGTTCCATCTAGGAAAGCTGTAGATTTCAAACATCTAGAGATAGTATAGAGATAGTATAGACTTTAGACATCTAAGACAAGTGTACATTTCAGACCGCCCAGTCTAAACCGTATAAACTGCCAAAGTCGCAGAAGGGTGCCATTTTAATCAAATTACCCATAAAGGCTTGCATATAAAATATTTCTTAATTCTTGTTGCCCAACTTGTTTGTGTTGTGAACAGAAAAGACTAAATTGGACTTAATTTGCACCCCTTTGATCCAAATTCTAAGAAATTTGGCTTGCCCAAGCTCATAGCTGTTAGATCAAAAAATTGGCATTGCTAATGCTTGCCCAAATTTTATGAAAGACCATAATCCACCTCTCAAGGGTTAATATAACTTTTATATACAATGCTCACATATCATTCAATAGACTTCACTTGATCTTTGTCACAATTTTTCTATGGTAGAAACACCCAGAACTATCCTTGTCTCCACTCCTACAAAGTAGACTTCCCTTGAAATAGCCCTAGACTTCCCATTAACCCCTAAATGTCTAGATTCATCTCCAGAATTGACAATTTGAGAAAAATCATTATAAAGTTCAATTTTGAAGCATATTTTGGAATTGATATACAAATAAAGTTGTAGATTTCGATTTGTAGATTCCATTTGTATGGTTAGATTCACCAATGGTATCACTAATCTTTTTTTATAAATTTAGAAAGAGAAATTCCAAATTTCCTTTAAAATTCGATAACAAACAAAATATAATCATTTTTTGAGTAAAATTTGTTGGAATGGATTTGAAATGAGGTTCTCTTGATATGGTGATTTTTAAATATCAAATCCAACCCTTAGATAGGACAACAACTTCATACCGTATCTCCACAAATTAAAATAACTTTCATCCAAGTAGTTAGGAGGATGAAACTACAATTCCTATTTGTTCATCATCCAAAAAATGGATGTCGGAGCACTTAGGGGTTAAAGTGTCCCTCGAAAGTATCATTAAACCATCCCCACACTTCACCGCAATTAGTTGACTACGGATTTTTCTAAATTTCAATTTTAGATCCAACTAAGCTTATTTGATAGTTTCAGTGGCCTAGGGAGCTTTCACTTTGAAAATTCGTAGAAATTACATCTCATATCCGAAAAATCTAATTTTTAAAGAAAAATTCATAATTATTATTATTATCCATTGCTAAAATAATAAAAGATGCCTCCAACTATGCTGAATTGCTCATTTTGACAGTTTCAAGTGTTTCCACCTTTATCTTTATCTGAGACTTAAAAAACACTCAGATCTCATTGACACACACAATCGTGACTGTCGGTAAAATTTGCTCTGCACGGACTTTCCCAACCTCAACGGTAACTTAAATGGAGGCAGGAGTGGTTGCAAAAGTTGTCTGCAATTGCATAAAGAACATGAGTCAGGAGGCCAATTTGTAGCTACTGCACCAAAGGGTGTGCTGGCTTTGTTTGTGGGAATTTGGAAACTTAATTCAGAGACACAAGGAAAACAAGTTAAGCTTGTTAATTTTCATTTTCAAGGCTCTTTACAGCCTTGAGCTTGGAACAGGCCAAGTCAGCAAGGCTATTAAGAAGAAACTGCAGACTGAGAGCTCTTTGTGTGCAAACATTCGACACATTTGGACACTAAACTTACAAGACCTTGAAACAAGCAACCTCAAGCATCAATGCATGCTCTGGCTAATGTCAACACTAATTGTATTTGAGTTAACTTAAGAGAAGATTTGAACTTCACTAAGTGGTTCATACATCTTGTTGCAAAATTTTTTTAACAATCTCTTTACTAAAGGAAGAATATGTCCACTTTCAAATGAATGCAAATAGCAAGGACAGTTCCCCATTGTATCACATATATCTCAGTTGAACAGCAGCTACTCTACGAAAGGCTCTATCCTTCAATATTTTACTCTTTAACCCTTTAGTGACCGTGGTTGATCTAAGGGGCCAACACATTTTTTGACTATACACTTTGAAAAAGATAATTTGGGAAGAGCTTTAAGTTAGATAAATCTAATTGGACTATATAAAGTAAGGCTTCATGTCTTTGGTGATATACTTTGGAAAAAAGAAGGTGATCGGACATTTTGTTTTGACATGAGTATTGCTCAAAGATTGAAGTGAGAAATAAGTCAAGTATCACAACCAAGCAAAACAGGGGCTCACTAATTCATGCATGTCTTTGGATTTCATAATCTAAATAGTGGTGGGATTATTAGGGGGCATCGTCACCTTTAAGGCTTGTGTGTTTGGAAAAGAATTGCCCAAATTGAAGCTTATTTTTGTGCATTTGATAGGTCAACACAAATTCATTGAAATAAGCATAGCTGGCACATTATTGCATGCCTCACTACAAAATTTGTTTCAAATGGAGAGTCTAAAGACATTCTAATTTTGTTACCCTTTGTGTTTTTGCAAATTAAATGGACTTTGAGCAACAATGGGCATAGAGTCTAGAAATCAACCAGAATTAGGTTGACTAGTCACTAAAGGGTTAAAGTTGCTTGGTTCTTTAGTAAAGGCTAATTTACGCCTACAAGCTGAGCCAATTTTCCTTGAGTCCGATTGCACAAAATTTCAACCCTTTTGGGCTAGAGGCCATCCCCAAGTACTAATTACTAACAAGAGCCAATCCTCTCATATGTCTCATATGTCTTGGGGCCAAGAAGCGAGGCCAATTCAATAAATCTAGAAAATTTTAGCCCTCCCCCCCTTTCTCTCTGTCTCTTTGAAAATTTGTTGCCTATAATCATAGGCTCGATACTTGATGATAACATCAGGATGTACATATATCGTGGCCCTAGTAGCACCTTATAGCTCCAAATAGACTTTAAGAGCCTTTCACAACTTTCAAGGCTCACCACACTCTAATTCCAATATCACTTTAGGTCCAATTAATTAACACTACATATGCCAGGCACTTACAACATTAATTCTCATTTTCAACTCACATTGTTAAGTCCTACTCCTTGGAACTACTAGCATGCACTGTGATCCATTCATGACACCTAGCATGTCATTTGATGATATGGGGCGGAACTTTTGTCTTATTGTGCTATGACTCATGGTGGCACTACTCACCATGGTCCTAATCGCCCTTGGTTGTCACCCCACTTCATACTAGACCCATTGTATATTTGCTACTCTCACACCAACACTAATTAGAACTCACAACTCGGGACACATTGCCAAAGGCCTAGCAAAGAGTGGGACTCCAACCAACTGGTGCCTCAAGATACACACACACACACACACACAAGTGTCCCATGGAGACTTGAAGCCGGTGGGGAAGTTGCATCACCAACTATAAGTCACTAGGATTCACCAAGGCTCCAAAAGTGAGTGAGGAGGGAGACCAATCCCTCCTATAGTACTTTCTATGGTATTCAGCAATCCCCCCTTGTGGATCGAAGGTACTTACCAAACCCCCTTAGGTTTTGGAAGACCACCCGTTTCCAACCGAACTCCCCAAATTCTAACTCCATTTGAACTTCCAAACTTCCAAACGTTGTAACTTTGCGTTTAGGGATTCAAATCCCACATGCAAGCCCATTTAGGATATCTAAGCGACGAGTAGATGCCAATGGACTACTCATTTGTCCCATTTGAACAAGTTCTCACAAAATTATGGCCCTCCAAAGATTCGGGTTCACCGGGAGTGGCGTCACGACTTCACCATGGCCCTTCTCTTGACCATAACTTTTGTCTCATGTCTTAGAACCTCGTAATTCTTGGCATTATATCTTCCTTGTCTTTGTAGTTTTCCAATGATATGCTACATGCCATGCTTTGTTGAGTGATTCTTCAGGAACCCTTAACACCTAGCCCTAGATTGTCTTGGCGCCAGTGGGACACCCCCAACTTTGAACGGCCATAACTTCTAGCTTACTAGTCTAACTCACGTGTTCTTTGGATGGTTAGAAGCTTCTTCTCAAGAGCTTTACAAGAATGAATGATTTGCTTCTATGCTCTTCTTATTCAAGGCGCTATTGTACCTTGTTTGCTCAAGAGTCTCTCATTTCTCCGGGTATTTATCGCTTCTTAGCCTATTGTAAGGCTTGGAAAGTCACCCTGACGGTCCCCCTTCCTCATTGAGGCACTTTAGGCACCCCAAGGAGATAGGAGCATGACAACATATGAAAATGTACTAAGTTGTCACAAACACCAATAAATGGTTCTTGTATAAAGTACTGTAATGTGGTTCTTGTATAAAATACTACAATATTGTCATATATCAACATAGAGTACTTTCAAATTTACTCATGACTACCAAAAAACTAGTGGACTTAAGTACCTAGAGTTGGAACTAGTACATTGTGAGTTCTTTCTTCGAAAGTACATTCATTGGATGGTTTGGTGTTCAACACACCTCTAAGTAAGCACATATAGCACCCCTCGTGACAATTATTATAGACAAATGAACGGCTAGCAGTGACTTGATCAAACAATCATGTGGCTCCATGTTGCACCTAAGCAATGTGTCCAATGCCTACACTAAAACCCTGTTCACTCTTACAGTGATACAATGCAACACTTTGTTTGCTTGCCACTAGCTGCTACTTAGTAAATTAAACAAGCGGAAGTCTTTGGTAGAAAAATGGCCTAATCACAACTTCATCGTGTTCCTACAAACAATTCTAGGACAGAAGTTTTCATACAATAGAGAGTTATTTGTCTGCAGGATTTTTTCTTATTGTATCCGCCTCATGATTCATGTTTATCTTACTTTGTTCCTTTGCTAAAAAATGGTGACAAGGATAACAACTTGGAATGCTCTGAAGACACCTCATGCACGTAGACTAACACACTTTCTATATGTTGGTTTGCATGGGCATAGGTGAAGAGCATTCCCTCCAAGTTTTTGGCAAAATCTGATAGCAGGATTACTACTTTCTTTAGTATTAAGTATTTCACTCCTTGAGCTTTTATACTTGAATTTATAAGACGCCAAGGTTACAATTGCATATTTTCGATATATTGACATTGGTTTCTTTATTCAACAAGAATACTTCATACTGTTGCTTTGATTCTTGGTGTTATTATTTTTCAATTTCTAGAGTAACCTTGTTGTCAAATGACACAGCCTTTCTTGAATGATGAGCTGATCATTAAGTAAATCTAGATGCTGATTCTCAAAATTTGGGATGTGGATTCTTGTATATTGTACCTACCCTCCCTCTAGATGGTGGCAAATATTTGGTCTCTTGAAATTGGAATACCAATTACAACAATTTATTCTCATATTAAGTAGAACAATTCTAGCTAAACATTCCCATTTGAGATGTCTTTACGACAGGTTGTATGCCTATGCATGAATGAGCATAGTATCATTTTGATTTGTGAATTGTGCATCATGATTCTTGATTTCTTGGAACTATGCGAAATTGCCCGATACTAGGGGGTCGTGTATTGTATCACTCTCTCTCTCAAAATATTCCAAATAATATACTTATCTATATATAGGGATAAGCTAACATGGTATGTACAACCATTTGATAACACATGGATGAATAATGGATTTCACATATGCAGTCACTGGAGTTGGAATTGGTCTGATGATTGCCATTAGGTATACAATACGACAATGGAAACATTGTTGTTCCAACGATGCTAAACTAGTGCGAGAAAATGACCTAGTAACAAAGGTGAAACAATTGGCAAACATAAACTGGGTAACAAAAGTGTACCAAATCATTAAAAATAACAAAAAATAGACAAGGTATCAATCTAGCTTTAACACTGTGAACCTACAAAGCTTGGATGAATACCAAGGCTTGACAGCTTGCATCAATGGTTATGCATCGAGAAATTAGTCTGCTCCAAGAATAGCAAAATGGCGGGATATCAAGGTTCTATTCAATCCTTGAGTCACATGCCTTAAAGCTAATTATTTGCATGAATATGCTCCTGGGTTGGTAGAGTTCCCTCTTGCTTGTAATGCAGCCATGTTTGTGTGTCAGTATGCACCACTTTGTTATAGTGGATCAACATTTCAACTCCTTGCACTATGGATACTAAAATGATAACTCAGGTACCATTGCCCCATGGAATTCGGTTGAGAGTTGGATTGCTGCAATAATATATTGATAGTCATGTGTTCTTGTGAACCACAACTCAATACATCTTTGAAGTTTGGTTCTGTGGTTTTAATCTTTGATTCAGATAACAATTGTTGTCACTTTGAAAACACCTTGTGTATGTCCTCTAACATACTTTGTGTTTTTGTTTGGTGGGCATGGGCACAAGTGAGGCGTGACTCCCTAGGATTGGAGCTACGCTCCAAACTTATGGCTATCGATTTTCTTTCTCCTTGAACTTTTCCAATCATCTGATGATACATTGCTTATTTTTTTGGAATATCCACAATAGGGTTCAAGAATCAATAGGTGTCTTGATACTGTAGGAGTTACAATTTGGTTGAACGTTTTCCGAAACTATGATATGATCACTACATTGGTATACACAATGGGCTTACACCTAAACATGAATGATTCTTGGTTTATTTACAAGAACACAATCAGTGTATGATCCTGCCCTCCCTCCAAGACTCAGGTAATCTGATTGTTCACACAAACTAAGTGCTAATGGTAGTGATATGTGTATGACTTGAAGGCAATTCATTTCTCAAGCCAAAGTATATAGAAATGATTGATACATAAGATTATACCAGTCTTGATAGTAGAGTAACACAATCATGACTTTGAATTGAAAGAAAGAGCCTAGAAATGGGGTGACTAGATCAATTTTTTCTCTCTACATTACAACCACATAGAAATGGTGAGTTTCTATCTTTTTCTCTAAGTGTTCAAAGTTCTTGGCATATTCTTGCTGAGGGTCAAGATTCCGCTATGCCACTCGGCCAATGGGAACCGGACCTCATATCCCTAGGGTACACAAACCCACTTCCTTCTCCAGCTCTAGCAATACAAGATACTTTGGCATTACTTAATGCTGAAGAGATACACAAATTCATCTAAGAACAAAATGCAACGGCACTACTCAATAGTGATGACAAAGGTGAGCACACATGGTTGCTACTTTCAACATTGGACTTGTCCCAATGGACATTGATCCTTAACCTCACCATCTGTGAGTCAAGTACTAAGGCATTGACACAACTGCAAGTTGCTCACACGCAACTAGCTGATATGTTTCATTGGAAAAATGAAGAATTGTTGTGCTCTGAGAAGGATGCTATCACCATGGATGTTGCACTCAAGGCCGCTAATCCGCAAGAGGGCTCGTGAAAATCAACCTCAATTTCAAGCCAATCAACAACAGCTAACCATCCGTTCATGAGTGGGTTAAACATAGCTCCGACCCAAAAAGTTGCCCTTGAAGACTTGGTGGATTCCATCCAAGCGTCACAAACGGAAAAAGATCTTGCCTTTTTAATGGCATCGGGCAAGGGACCTGTGGTTCCTTTCACTCCTTCCCAAACCATCGAAATCGAGGTTGCATCCAAGGCTCATAGATGCAACATTAAATGTAGTATTAATGTCTTCAATAAATCTATAAAATTTTAGCCTCTCTCTCTCTTTTTTCATTGTTGTTTTTACAAAATGGATGAACGAAGACAAAAGGTCTTAGTGGCTCTTGTGTTCTTCATGGCCCTACGGCATGTCATGGCAGTTGATGCAATTTTGCAAAAACTTACTATGCATCAACATTATGCTAACATTACAATGGTTTTTGTTGTAATGGTTGGAGAGAGTGGTGCTTTGAGGAGGATGTGGAGCATTTGGATGTATGACCGGAGTACCCTTTTCGCAGATAGATAGTTATTTGGATATTACTCAGTGAAATTATTCAAGCAACATACAAGGTTATTTTCAAAAACTTTTGATTATTTGTGTGGTGTCTTATCCCCATCATTGAGTCCTATGGATACAAAATTCAGAGCATCCATTTTTCTTAGAAATCAAGTTGCTCTTTTTGTGAATAGATTTAGTAGTAGTAATTCATTAAGCGGGTGTGTAGAAACTTATGGATTCATGAAAGTACAACATGTATCATTGTTAGGCAATTTTGTACAACAATTGAGAATCATTCAAATCCATGAGTAATTGAGAAACAATTTGCTATTACTTTGAAGAGAATTGTGGCCAAGTTTGAGGAGCTTAGGGGATTACCTTATGTAATTGAAGTAGTTGATGGAAGTCACATATCCATCATTGCTCCTCCTATAGATCCTACTTCATATTATTGTAGGGAAGGTTTTTATTTAGCTCTACTTCAAGGTGTAGTGGATAGGAAATATAGGATTTGGATTATGATTTTGGATGGATTGGGCATTGCTATGATTGGACTTTGTTTCAAAATTCAGATATTGGAAAGAGAGTGATGAAAGGTGAGCTAGTACCTTACAGACTTATGGGTGATGTTGCTTATTTGATGAGACCATGGTTCTTTTCTCCTTTCAAAGATGAAAAAGATGGATTACCTAGAACAAAGGCACATTGGACTTTAATCCAATCCTCAACAAGAATGATCGTAGAGAGAGCCTTCGGTATATTAAAAGGGAGGTGGAGGATGATATTGAAGAGAATCGATATGCTTCTCCAACATGTACCAAATGTGATTACCACCTACATTTGCCTTCACAACTTGTGTATAATACACCAAGACAAGTTTGATGATGAATGGGCAAAAGAAGGAGAGAGAATTATGTAGATAGAAAGTAGAAATTAGCTAAGACAATTGGAGAATGTAGATATTTTATGGCAGCTACACAAGCTGCAAAGGAGATGGGAAGATATTTGAAAATGCACAAGGTTGAAGCAAGAAATGTGCAAATTGAAGATATTGAAGAAACTGCGGTAAATGACATAGAAGTTACAAAAGAAGATGAAGATTCAAGTGCGGAAGCTATTGAAATAAGAAAGATAGGAAGGCCATGGCGAAGAACATGCTCGTGGAAGCTACACAAGTACATGAATTACTAGCTCAATCTTTTTGGAAAGCACATTTGAGGATGGAGGGAAAAACTATCTTCCCTCGTGACCATGATGCATCATTCTAATTATGCGGAAGACTAAATCTATAGTTTGTCTATAAGCCTATCCATTTGTCATTCTACCTTCTCTAGTAAAGCATTGGTTTTCTCAAAATTCTTAACTATGACCAAACTATTTTTGGCCATCCATATGAAAACTCCGTAGCATTGTTCTTGAAAATTCTTCTTGTCCACCTTGATTATTAGAGTTGGAGTTGGTGTGTTAATTGAATTTTGATCCTTCTCAATGTCCATGGTACTATCTTCAACACTAACAAAATCATTAGTGGATGTTGTTACTTGTTTCATTACAGTACCAATCTGATGCCACCATTGATCAAAAGAGTCGTAGAACTTACATGTGCGGCAGTCAAACCTTGACATTCTATTTGCCAATTTGTCTTCTTGGTATAACTTCTACAAACTATTTATTTCTTTTGCAAGCCACAACCGTTTTGATTCAATCTAAGAATAACCGCAATCAAACAAGCATGCAACTTCAACCCAATATAAATCCACACTTGAACATCGCTTGTATGGGCTGAAAACATAGTATAAAAGGTGATTTGGGCTTCATTAGGCCTCTAAATAGTGAATAACTTGAAATTCCATCAATGGTTCTTGTATAAAAACATCATCTTGGTTGTAATGCACATCAAGGGGGAGGAAGGTAGACTTGAAGCTCTATTAAAGAAAGCTCTCCTTGTGCCTACAAGGTGTAGGGATCAATTCCTTGCACCACCACAAATTGCTCTCCCAATAGCCCCATAGAAGGCCATTTGAGAGGCTCAAGGCAAGCAACAAAGGCTTTGGCCTTTAAAAGGCTACATTGGCCAAATTTTAAATCTGATGTTTTTTTCCAAAATTCACATATGCAAAAATCATACCTTGTTTCTTTGCATTCTTCAAAAATTTGGGTTCCATCTCGCTACACAATGAAATCATAGTCTCCACGTCATGATCCTTCCAATTCTTTGAGTTGGATTCTTCATCTTCTTCCTTCTCTTTCTTCACATTCTTCTTGCAAGGCTTCTTTGTAGCTGCAGCTCTTTTTTTGGTCATGGTGGAACTACAATTTGTACATCTTCTTCTTCAATCTCTTCTGCAACCTTTCTCTTTGAATGAGTTGCAAGTATGTCCATAATCAATGGTAGCAATGGAGGAATAGGAGTTCTAGAAGGCGGTTGAAAAAAATTTGGAACCCCTACACTACCTATATTTTCTTATAAAGAAACTTGGAAAGGTTGAAAAGCATAAGCTTTAGCACTTTGATACCTTTGCATTGCCTCATATCCTCCACTACAATTTCATCCACTCATCTCTAAGGACCCCTCCATCCTATCCCTAGAAATGGCATCAACAATTTGGCAAGCCCCAAAAAATCGATGACAAACATTCTACAAGGTGAAAAAAGAGAGACATAGAAATGAGAGGATGAAATGAAGATGAGATGAAAAGAGCTATTTAGATTTCTACAATCCAATAGATTTTCTTTTTTGAAAACATTACTATTTTATAAAAAGAATTTTTTTCTATTGAAATGTGACATTGGTCTCAAGGCAATGCCAAGAATTGGCCCTCCATTTTTGGTGCACCCAATTTAGCAAGCTCGGGCCATGTTACATCATGGATTTTTGGAATAAATGATTTTGACCACCAAATTGGCCCAAACTCTAGGTGTAAAGGGGTTCAAGCCAATTTCAACCTTTCGACCAATCACAAGTAAGAATTTCAAGCCTCTTCCACAACAAATTGGCCCGGACTCTAGGTGTAAACTAGTCTTAAGTTACTACTCAAAACTTCCTCACAATAGCTCTAGTTGATGCAAAGCTTCTTCCCTTTTATTAGATCCAATAAATGAATGGATGAGAATGTACGCAAACATTCACTTGGATGAAAAAGTAGAAGGATTTTGTAACACAAACTATGCATTTAGTATAATAGATAAATTTTACCTCTACTATGAAATTGTTCTTGCTATCAATATATGCCCACAAGATGTAATTAATAGAACTCTTTCAGGATCCTTGAACAATCATACACTCTTAACCCTATAATAATGCTTCGTCCTAAAAATGTCTAATGGATAACAAAGAGTCCTTTTATATATGACAAAAAGTGTAGATATTCATTTTTGGAATTTTCTGTGAAAAGGGAGGTCTTGCAAAGTAGTGAGTGCTCTTGGATTATTCTCATCAAATGATTCATACGGTACCTAAAAAGATAATTTCCGCGGCAACAAACCCAAAGTTCCAGAGTGAAAGATGGCCAAATTACATAAAAAGTTTAGACCAACATTAATCTTCTTCTTTCTTCTTCAACATTTCAAAAAAATCATTAGAGAAAATTTGGCCCATGTGAGGGGCGTTTGACTTTTGATATATGTGCCCGGGGGGGTCAATGTGTTAAAAAAATAATGATATAGGTGTAAACAACCACTATTTTATAAGGGGGTATGAATTATTATTATTTTTCACATGCTATCATTATGTAATTTTCTAATGGGACCTCTTATTCCATACCCTGTAATACATTAAAGACGTCCAATGCCATTTTCAACACCCTATATTACTCTAAACCCAATTATAATTATTAGCCCCCATGTTTTTAAAATACCCTATCATTTGTTCACACATAGGTTGCTACTCCAACCACTCACTACCAATCCCCCCAAGCAAATGCAAGGGAGAAAAAAGAGGGGGGTTAATATTTTTCGGGGATTTTTTTTAAAGTTCCCAATCTTGCATGGCACACTAGGTGATCATGTGGGCCAAACAAAACTCTTTTATTATTATTTTCTTAACTTATTTTTTCTATAACTATGCATTCTCATGCAATCAAACGACCCCGCTCAAGGGCCAAATTTACTCTAATGCAATCAACTAAGATCCCACTCAAACTAAAGTGGGCACCTAATAATGCACCATTGATCCTAAACTTCCATTTTCACTCTATGTACATCTCTAAAATGTACCTATGTGGAAGAAACTATTTTAGAACCAAACTTTATTCCTTCATGACTTTTTCATACGGTATGCAAATGTCAAGGGCATTCTTTGGTGCATTAGAACCTCTTTTCAAGTACCAACAAGAAAATATGAAAATTAGACCAATCTAATAATAGTGACTAGGCATAGAAGCAAAAAGTGATGGTTTAGGGTGTATCCACCTTAATGCCAACAATTTAGAGGTTTGATTTCATTGGGCAACCTGTTTTAATTGTTTTATGCAAGATGCACTCAAAGGCATCTCAATCTTGAAATATTTGGTCAAATTCCTTCCAATTGTTAGTAAGAATGTATTATATCCTAGCATTAGGGCTTTTTTGTTTTCATTTTTTATGAAGTGCCAAAGTGGTGATAGATAATGCCAAATTTCAACATTCATCTTCATATTGGATAGAAAATATTACATTACCACATATCACATATTCATAATTTTGTTTTCATCCACAATTTGACGATTTCATGCAATTTAAAAAAAAATTGAAGTCTTCTAGCTAAAAGCTTCATGGTTTGTTGCCATTTTTTAGCCCAATTGTTTCTTTTGTTGCAATTTGGTCCTATTTTGCCTAAAAAAGCCCTACCCAACACCCTTCCTCATATGCCATCAATTATAGGATAGTTGCATGTAGCAATTTGAGTGTAGATTTGAAATGATACAACTAAATTGTTTTGTAAGTGATAATCTAAGTGATCCTTCATTCTACTACTATTCTCTAATAAGGGGATATACACAAATCTTATCAATTAATTCACCAACACACAAATAAAAAAGAAAGAAAGAAATTGCATGATTTGCTCACCCACCCCTAAAAAATTAAACCAAAATCAAAAAAACTTTCAAATGGATATTATATATGGAATACATATGAAATATATATGCAGATATTGTATATGAAATACATATGAAATATATATGCAGACATTGTATATGGAATACATATGAAATATATATGCAGACATTGTATATGGAATATGGGATAAGGGATATGGGTTTATATAGATGCATTAAGGGAAATACAAATATGGTTCAACATATGGATAGAAGTATGGGATATGGGATATGGTTGTTAATCCGGCCTATGTTGATTGAATCTAGCATGTACAAAAAAAATGTAGATAGGAGGTATTGAAAATACAAATTTGGGGGGATATTAAGGGCTGCTTTACACCTAGAGGCTGGGCTAATTCTCCTTGAGGCCAATTGCACAAAATTTCAACCCCTTTTGGGCTAGAGGCCGTCCCCAAGTAATAATTACTAATGGGGGTCAATTCTCCCATATGTAAAGGCCTTGGGGCCAAAAAGCCGGGCCGATTAAAAAGAACTTAGGAAAAAGGGAGAGAGGGGCTGAAATTTCATAGCCACTTTCAACCTAAGGTAGGAGGCTTGAAATCCACAAAGGCTCTAAAACCGCCCACCTCCTCAAATGTACACTATTTGTTCATGGGATTTTTTCATCTTTAAATGGATGTACCAATAGTGTACATTTGAGGAGGTGGGCGGTTTTAGAGCCCTATGCCATTTCGACCTCAAAAATTCATAACTAATTCTACAAAGCTCCAAAAAATATGAAACGACTTGGGTTAGATGTCAATTCCTCTTGTCTTTCAAGAAATTTTTATTGAAAAATATTTCAAGAAGTTTCACCTCCCCAAAATTCAGTTTCAACTCTTAGATAGGCACTTTATGGACCTCCTACCTTACAAGCCAATTGCACAAATTTCAATGAATCAAATTTGTTGAAAAAATAATATTTTATAAAAAAAATTATTTGAAATCTGACATTGGTCCCCAGGCCAAGAATTGGCCTCCCATTTTTGGTACACCCAATTCAGTGAGCTCAGGCCATGTCAAATCATGTCTTTTTTTAATAAATACTTCATTCCACCAAATTGGCCCGACCTCTAGGTGTAAAGGGATTGGGGCTCATTTCAGCCTTTTATCCAATCACAAGTGAGGATTTAACACACAAAATTGGCCCGGCCTTTAAGTGTAAAGTGGCCCTAAATCACTCACTTCTCAAGTGATTGGGTGAAATTCCCTCAATATCATTTCAAAAGAGACAACATACTATCCCCTCAAATGGAACATCCCACAACACTATGATGAAGGAACAAAATCATGTGCTCCTATTTTGTAATCCTCTTATAGGAGTATTCTTTTTACTACATCTTTCAAAGGCACTCAAACTTACTTGTACCCTAGTCAATATAACTCTTATTTAACTAATTATAGACTTCTTGCAAAATTATGGACATATTTTGTAATTGAGAATGTATTGGCTAGAAGCTAACATTTGTCAATTTTTTTCTTTTGACCCAAAGTGATGATTTTGACCCATTTTCTTAACTCAAGTCTATATTTAAACAATAAATGTCATATTTTCATCATTTTCTTTCAAATTTTATTTTCATATTCAACATTTTTTTAGCCATCTTCCATTTTCTTATCAATGGCTAGTGGATGCGATAGTATTCTAGACTGCTAAAAAGTCCATAATTAATTAAATATTTTTTATATACAAATTACTAATGAGTGTTTTGTGAGAAAGCCACAAGACGTGAGACACACAATTTTGGAAGAATAATATAGGTTATCTAAAATAAAATTAAGTAAATTTCATTAACCCCGGATTGCTCACTAGATCAATTTTGGGGTCAAAAAAATCTGAAGACTCTCTTTACAATTGAATTTTTGAATTTACTAATACAATTCAAAAATTCAAAAACAAATTCATATTATTTGATGGCCATATCTACTAGCCCATCATTTTACTACAAAGACCCCATTTACTTTGGAAATATATTGTTTATAATCTTGTCTACTGTACAATGTATGCAAATACTGTTGAAATATTGTCCCTTCCATAGAATATCATAGTAGAATGTTATAGTTGAGTTATTGAATCTTATCTTATTGTAAAAGAAGCTCACACTTGACATCTCTTTAGTTTACATGCAAATCGGATATACTAAATTTTATTTTATATTTTTTTAGCATGCATTCATACCTAAACAAGACAAACTAATTAGAAAAACAATCCAAAATGTTAAAAGGCAAGATGGGAGTAAGAAAGAACACCCAAAGATTAATTTTAAAACTTATATCATACCTAGCTACTAGGATTGGCAAAAATTATATAAAAATACAAAAGTTAAATTTTTTTTGGAAATCACTTTGGAAAGGAGCTGAATAACAAAAAAAAAATATTAGAAATGCCAAATGACCAAAAAATGGGCTACGTATAAATCTTAGAATGGGCCACATATGCCACGTGCAATTTTCATAATAAGAAATTTTCCACACTCTTAATGTTACTATGATTAAGGCATCAAATTCTTTATATATATATTTGATTAATTGCTTAACCCCTAAAGGACCATTTGTCCCCTCGAGGTACAATTTGGGTCCAAGCAAGTTCCTACTATTTCAATTTTTAGTGATATTTTTTGGAATTTTTCGAGGTTGTGTATTTTTTCAAGAGCTTTGTGAAAATCTATTATTTATTTTAATCGATGCCCGGGAACAAAAGTCATGGCATAATAAGCAAAAATGGAGTTCGGTGGGCAGCATTAAAAAATCACAGAAAGTCAAAATAATTTTTTTTTTCAAATTTTTTTCTCATAGATTACATTTTTGTCTACATGTGAAGCTTTGTTTCATTCAATTTGGACTAATAATGAGAAAGTTATGGATAATCTTAGTTTTTCGGGCAATCTAAGCATCTTCTTGAAAAAATAACTTGTGGAATTCATTTTTGAATGCAATTTTTAGAATTTTTCTAAAAAAAATGCTATACATAGTTAGATTCTCTTGCTAGAACAATCTCATTGTTGGGATTATTGTGATTCAATTCCATCTAAAAGCTATTAACAATTTAGTTTTTTCTTCAATCTTGAACCCACTTTTTTTTAACAATTTTTTAATGAATGAAAATTAAGTGCTTTTTTTCCTAAATTTTTATTGTAGATTTTCAACTCAACTACTTAACATAAATAAGTAGAAAATCAAAATCCATAGCGCAAAAAATTTTAACTAAAAAGATTCAAAGCCAAAAAATCTAGTCAAGCAAGGTGCAAAAAAACTTGTTTTCTTCACTTTAAATGCATATATCTTGCAAATCTGCACGGTCAAAGTTTCTGAAATTTCTTCCATATATTCATATACTAGTCAAGTATAAGATCTTATGGTTGGATATGCAAAAAATAATAATTTTTAATATTATTTTCTCTTTGCAATAGAAATGACAGTTTTGAGTGTTTTTTGATAGGAAAATCACCTTGGTCCTTTAGGGGTTAAAGCAACTAGTGAACCACTTTTCTAACTTTAATTAATTATTGAGCATAAAATGCCATTCCCCATAGTTGGATGTGGGTATTGATTAAGAGGAAGTATGCCACCTCAACATCTAATCAAATCTTAGATTTAAAACATCTATCAATTAAACTTTGTCATTTTAATTTGAAATTGTCCATTCAACAAAAGTTTTCTTCCAAACCCTTTTTCTTCCCTAAATCATTACTTCAATAGGACGAATTTCATTTCATAAAAAATTCCATCCATTATGACCATTTGAATCTTTTGATTTCTATCTATGGAGTGAATTTTTAAATAGATTTTAGCCAAAATATTGTAGAATAATTTTTTTTTGAATAATAATTTTTGGCTAATTCATTAACTCATAAACACGTAAACATCCATTTTCTAGACGATGAACAAATTGGAACTCCAATTTCATCCTCCTAACTACTTGGATGAAAGTTATTTTAATTTGTGAAGATACGTTATCAAGTTTTTATCCTATCTAAGGGTTGGATTTGGTGTTACTAGAGTTCATATTTTTCTTAAATTACAAATGTGCAAGTATGTCAAGTGGTAAAATTGCATTGACTTTAGTTCAAAATTGGATTAGCCAAAATGAGGTCATAGATAGGAAGAACACAAAAATTTCAAAAAATCACCATGTAAAGAGAACCTTGTTTAAAATACATTCCAACAAATTTTACTCAAAAAAATGATAATATTTTACTTGCAATCGAATTTTGAAGGAATTTTGGAATTTCTCTTTCAAAATTTATAAAAAAAATTGGTGATAGTGTTGGTGAATCTAAGTGTATAGATGGAATCTACAAATCAAAATCTACAACTTTTATTTGCATTTCAATTCCAAAATATGTTTCCAAATAGCACTTTATAATGATTTTTCTCAAATTGTCAATTCTAGAGATGAATCAAGACGTTTAGGGGTTAAAGAGCTTGCTAGAAAGCTTGTAAGTGCCATTATCCAATTTACTATAATATTTGTAGAAAATTTGCCAACATGTGCCAAATATAATAAATTGCTTCAATTTTCAAAAAAATTGAAACATTCTATTGTAAATAGATGTCAAAATTTTAAAAAAGGCACCCATAATTCTTAGTTTGGATAAAAAAACATTAAAAAAAATCATTGAATCCATGCAAAGCAAGCATATTAGCAACTTTTGCACTAGTGTCCATGGAGAAATTTGAGCCAAACCAACTAATATCCATTGTTTTCTATTATGATTCAATTTCATGATCTTACAAATGGTAAAAATGAATTTTCTATTGTAAACTTGTTAGATTGCAAATAATCAATTTTCTACTATTTGTAAAGTGTGAAGTGTTTTCCCCCACTATGCGCCCATGGGTGTATTTCAACTTCAAAGTTCAATTAAAATTAAGATTATTGGGAATTCAATTTGTATCTCCTAGTACATACTTGAACAAATATACCAAATATTGGAACTTTGAATACTTTTTGTGAAAGACTTCTCTTCCTTGCATTTCTATGATCTATTCCGAAAGAATAAAACACCAAAAAACATCAAAAAATTCACAACGTACAATTTCAAAAAAAATTCTTTTCTACACTCAAATGGTGGATTGTAGTAATAGAACAATACAAGGCAAGTGGGTGAAAAAAGATTTTTAAATGCAATTTTACAACCTCAAAGATGATTTTTGGCCTTTGCTTTCAAAGAAAACAATCAACATATCACAACCTCAAATGTCAAATGAAGTGGCAATATCTCACTAGTATTTGAACAATTATATAATTTGTATTTGTAGAGTTGAAATACACCAAAAATCCTTAAAATATGCATCCAAACTTGACCTTGTACACAAATCATATCCTTCAATTTGTATTAAAAATACACATTCAAGAATACAAATCTTGCACACATGCAAGGCAAAAGTCAAATGGTACCACTAATTAAAACCTCAAAAAACACAATTTGGTTGCAAGAATTTTCAAGTGTTAATCCTTGAATGGCATTCTCTTGCTTAGAAGTTTAAACTCTTGGATTGTTGTAGATAGGTGGCATAATTGGAAGAGTGTCTCTTTTAGGTGCACATACCTTAACCCCTAAAGGTATTTGACTATGTTTTCACCGAAAACACTCCAAAACTGTCATCTCTAGTACAAGTGCCAAATTTTAGAAAAAATACATTTTTGACAAAATGCAACCATATGATCTTGTAGTAAGCTGGTTTGGGAAGATGTGGAAAAAATTTCAGAAATTTCCACCGTTTGGATTGCAAGATATTAGCATTTGAAGTGACAAAAAGCCATTTTTTGGCCATGCAAAAATTCGGGCAGATGCACTTCACAAGGTCAGATCAATATGAAAAAATGTCCAAAATGGTTGTAACTCTTTGGATTCATTTTCCAATTCATGTTGGCTACATGCTTGAAACGTTTTAGATCATTTGGAATTGTACAACATATTGGAAAAAAATAGTAAGTTGAAAGAAGTAGAGAATGATTCAGAATACTAAATTGTTAATAATTTCTTTATGGAATTGAAAATGCCAGTCCCAATGGTTAAATTTTTTTAATAAACAATCTACACCTCATGTTTTTATTTTTTTTTCAAAAATATTAAAAATTGAGTTAAATAAAGGTCTTCAAAATTTATTTTAGAGTAGAGATTCCATTACTACCCATAAACTACCCACAATTAAAACTCTGCATAACTTTCATCTCATAAATCAAAATGGAATGATTCAAAGCTTTTCATGTATATGTAAATCATGAAAATAAATTTCAAATTTTTATATAAAAAAATAATGATTTTTAAAGAATTTTTTTTTGTTGCTGGGCTGCCCGCTAAGCAATGAAAACTATATATCATACAATAACTTTTTAACCATGTATTCAAAAGTTATGAAAATTGTTGGATCTTAAAGCTACTCCTCGGGCACATGTTGTGTGAAAATTTCAAAGAAAAAAAATAAAAATTCCATCCATAGTGAGCTGCCCAAAATCACTATGTTGCCAAAAAACACCGTTTGATCCTTTAGGGGTTAATGTACTTTGAAGAAGGAATCTTAGCTTCTAGGCTACGTGGAAGACTGCCAAGATAAAGATGAGAGGATCATATATCATAAACTAGTTGTATTGCTATCTATTCTCTTCAGGTCCTATAATATACTTTAGTCTAAGTTTTATTTATTTTTCATGTTGATAGGAATGCATAAAGATAAGGCAAAAAATGGATCAAATCATTCATATCTGTATGTTCATCTATATAACATTTGTAACTTACTTTCATCCAAATATTTGTGAATCTAGTATTTTTCTTAGAAGGATTTGACAACTTCATCTATGTTTTCACCCAACTTTTTTTTATTGTTAAAGCCAAAATGAGCCATGCCTCAAATTCAAACACCAATTAGTTTGCAAGGCAAATTTTTGTCAATTTGGGGGGTAAAAATATATAGGACCACAAGAGATGCTCTAATAAGTGCCACAATCCATACCTTCCATACCTTAAGTTAGATTGTTTATTTTTGTTTTGTTTGTTACGTTGAGATCTCTTGGACTGTGCATCCCTTGGTTGCGTTCATGGTATCATCAAAAAGCCCTCGGCGAGGAGGGGTGCACGAGCTTTGTTTCATGGCATTTTGACCTATGGTGTGAAAGTTATGGATTTTTGAATTATTTTCAATTAAGAAATTTAAGAAAATTACATTTACTTTTGTTTAGACTCTGGCAACAACACAAGGCACACAAGTTTATACCTTAAGTTAGGTTGTTTGTTTAGTTTGTTACATTGAGATCTCCTGGACTGTGCATCCCCTAGTTGCATTCTTGGTACTATCAAAAAGCACTCAATGAGGAGGAGTGCATAGGCTTTGTTTCATGACGATTGCACGTCCGGTGTGAAAATTATGGATTTTTGAGTTATTTATGTATTAAAAAATTAGAAAATTATTTTGACTTTTATTTTGACTGTGACAACAGCACAGGGCACACTACTCTTGACCTGAATGCACGCCCCGTTCCAAAGTTATACAACTTTCTCAAACAGGGTGAGTCAAAGAAGAAGGTGAGGTCAGACTCCAAAATTCTACAAGAGGGCTATGTAAGAAGCATTTGAATCCTGCTGTGCTAGTTCTAGTTATGCAAATCGCTGAGAGAGAATTGCAAGGTGAAAACAACCCTATTGATCCATCCTTGTAAGGAATCTCACCACTTGACTGAAGATTCTTTTCCCCATATTTAGCTCACTGCAAGTGGATTAGAAAAAGCCCGAGAAGAAGCCCAGCTCTGGTTAATTACTATGGTAGCATATTTCGAAAGTATCTTGCTTATTCTTTAGTCATCTAGTCTTGCCCCTGTTGGTCGGTTGCCGCCATCCCACACTGCCAGACGGGCTTCTCCGTGAAGAGAGGAATTACCGGTTTTGGAACAAGTTCAGCAACACGGCAATGGTTGCTTGCATATTGAACGCTGCAGTAATTTCGCAGAGGCTAAACTAACTTAACTACACTGAATAGTGAAATTAGGTTGCCCATCACTAATTTCTCGACATTTGACACTAAATAATTATTTACAGTTACTGTACAAGAATGAACTACTTTTGAATTTCATATTGCTATACTTGGGACTCATGAATCTTTATGTGTATGAATGGAAATATTTTTAGAAATATTTGTTGACTTTGATGGCTTGTAAAGTAACTTTCTTGGGGTAAGGCAACCTAATTGTTAAGGCAACCTAATTTCACTATTTAGTGTATTTGAATGTGATAAATAAGTATTCCTCTTCTGCAGTTATGGTTTCCAAGTTGTAGCATAACCAACCAATGGTCCAACCCATGCTGGGAAGGTATTATGCTTTGCTAGATACTTGGGAGGGCCTTCAGTTAAGTCAAGGATTGTGGTTGGCTGAAAAGCGATATAAGACGATTTAGTTCACAGTACGGGTTCCCTTTTCAAGGATGCCAAAGGAACCCCTGCCTCACGATTGATAAACAGTGTTATGAGTTTACCTTGTGTGGATCCATCAAGTGCCCGCAATTGATGCTCGACCAAAGCATTCAGGATTTTACACAAAATGCTCTACACTTGCGGAATATCCTCGACGCATTCCACCAGATGTCTTCTTATTTGAGTCTAATTCGGTTTTTTCGCTCAGCTCTACAATTGACTGAACCCGAATCCAAGTTTTAAAATAGCTTTTACGTTGTGGATTTGTCAAGTGCTCGCAGGAATGAGCCTTTTGGGCTCTCGCTCGATATCTGTTACACAAAATGCACAATCCTTGCCGGATCTCTTCGACTTCTTTCTCTAGGCTTCTTATTTGCGTCTGTTTCGTTTTTTTCGCTCAGTTTTACCATTCGCAGAAGCAGACTTTGCAAATTTCCAGTCTTAGTATACCTTTGTGTGGATTCAACAAGTGCTTTGCAGAGTGAAGAGCTTTAGGGCACTCGCCAACTGCACTCACCATTTCTCAAAATGCTCTATCCTTGACGAATCTCTACCACGTCTTCCTCGGGACTTATTTCTATTTGCGTCTACTTCGATTTTTGCCTCTCGACTCTTCACCATTGACAAAAGTCAACTTCGCTCATTTCAGTCGTAGTATACCTTTTGTGTCTAGATTCAACAATGCTTTATTAGGGCTCTCGATCAGTGCATTCCCGGTTACGCGAAATGCTCTGTCCTCGCCGAATCTCCTCAACGTCTTCCTCTAGAGTTCTTCTTTGTGTCTATTTCGTATTTTTCTCGCTCAGCTCCACCATTATTGACAGAAGCCAACTTCGCTAATTCCTGTCGTATACCTTTTGTGTCGATTCATCACGTGCTTTAGGGCTCTGAACCAGTGCATTCAGGATTACACAAAATGCCCTATCCTTGTCGAATCTCTTCCACTTCTTCTTCGAGACTTCTTCTTCTTTGCGTCTATTTCGATTTTTCCGCTCATCTTCACCATTGACGGAAGCCGACTTCGCTGATCCCAGTCGTAGAATTACTTTCATGTGGATTCTTAAAGTGCTTTAGGGCTCTGAACTACATTGATCATTCCTCAAAATGCTCAATCCTCCCCGAATCTCCTCTCTTCTCCTTTGCGTCGATTCCATTTCTTAACATTCTTCAGCCGAATTCGCTCAGGTTTCGTACGTGACTGGGGACTTCGCCTGAAGTAACCCAAACCTCGATCTAATCGATCTGCCATAGTAAATATTCACCGAGTTTTCAGGGCCGGGTGATGTGTGAAGGAAGACTCGTCGTGGCCAAGCCAACGGCGAGCTGGACATCCGCTATGGGCTCCCCCAAGACGAAACCGGTCTCAACCCACAGGTCACTCCTGTCGCCGTTTTTTCTTACGTGGCGGCCCACGCAAGCGTTTCGCATCGCCAAGGCGCATCCTCTGCTGGTGGTGGTGGCGCTCACGTTTTTCCTTTCGATTCCCCTGGAGCAAGCAATCAAAATGGTGCCTCGCGGCGGGGAGCCTTACGACGCGGGCTTCGTCGTCACAGACGCGTTTAATCAGTTTCTCAAGCGCCGGCCAGCTGTGAACGACTTTCTCGCCGCTGCAAACACGGTCAGTGACGTACTCACATTATTCAGTCAATTTGAAATGCCATTTCTAGTACTTTGGTAGCACAAAAATCAAGCATCTAACGTACACTTTAACCCCCTTCATCTGACTACTTAGGAGATTCTTACTTGACATGTTAAATAGTTTGAATGTGAGACAAGCATGCAAAGTCATTCCAAAATGCCTTTTAAAGGAGGGGTTTAAAGGAGGGTTAGATTAAAGAGGTTTGAATGTAAAAGCAATACTTTCGTGTTATGTTGGAAATTTGGAATTAGAAATGAAGTTTTGAGCTTAGAGTTGGAATTGCCTTTGTTGATATTTTCGCTTTTATGTGAGTACTAAAAATTGGTATTTTTGAAGAGTGATTTTGCTAAGAGTTGTTGTTGAACTAAAAATAACCCAGGATTCTAATCAATAGTAGTAAGTTGGTCTTATAGCACTAGTAAGAACACCATAGCTTGGTGCCCATATGGGCCCCTTTGGTACCAAGCTTTGAGTACTCTCATTGGTGCTCTAAGACTAACTTTCTACTAATGAATACAAATAGATTGTCAGAAGTTGACAATGTTCTTCCTTGTTTTTCATGAGCCTCTCCTTAAAATTGTTAGTCATTAGATCTGATTCTTAGAAAAAGGCTTAGAAAAAGTGATGAATGAACTTGAAGTAATTGTGCCTCATTGTGATATATTTGCAAAACTATCCCATAGAGATTTTCTTGCTTTAAAATGTATTTCTTCTAAAGATGAGAGCCTTGAATCAATTTTGGATACACTTATTTTCAACACTTTGAAAATTCATAGTTTATTTGGACATTGTCTAGAAAAATACATACAAATTTAGAGAATTTTATAATGGGATCCAATCTCAAATTCTTGTTCAAATGATTTTAGGTGCAATTACCATATTGCATTTTTGATAGGAATGACAAATTGGGGACCTCCCTTGTAGTATATACATTTGCCCTGATGGAGGATGTCTCTCCTAGGAACATTAGACAATGGAAGTTTCCAATTCAATATACATGTGTCCCTCATGTGCCCAAACCATGAATTGGATTTCAATCATTTTGTTGAATATTCCATTTTAGCAAGTTTCACATTGAACTTACTAATTGAAAGACTTCATTGCATACTATCAATGAGGATTATGTGAAGCATTAGCTCTTGCAAACTTTTTTTTATTGTCTTTCCCATTGTCCTTCACTCTTTCATTAATGAATTGGGTTTCAACTAGTTTATTGAAAATGCTAATTGGAAAATTTTGAAGAGACCAAATCCCATATCAATTGAGGTGGCAAATGAGGATGGGGGAGGGGGACACTCAATTGTAACTTTCAATGCAACAACTTCCTTATTCCAACATCTTCTATCACTATACTTCTTTGCCACCTATTTGTTGTCTCTGAATGCCTGACGAATTGATATTCAACCAAGTTGCTAATGCTAGGATTTCGAAGAAGCCATGTTTTGCAACATTTGCACAACTATCAATGACTCCCTTTGCTCTCATTTCCACACTCCAAAATCCTCTTCTTCATCACCTCTAGTCAATGTGTCCCATCTCATCACAACTTTGTATCTTTTCTTAACTTATTATGTTTCCAACATTGTGGCAGGTTTTGGTTGTGTTTCAAATAATGTACATTATAGTGGCGTGGGTGGTGCAAGGGCGCTTACGACCCGTGCTCGCATCCGCCTTCATGTACACCAGCCGTGGAATTCTCGGTTGGTCAACACAACTTCCCGTGCCCCGTGACTTTCTAGGGTCAGACGTCGACTTCCCGATTGGGAATTCCTCTTTCTTCCTCTTTTTCTCAGGGCACGTAGGTGCGTCCATCATTGCGGCATTGGACATGCGTTGCGTGGGGAAGAGGCGAGAGGCAATTGTCATAGACGCCATGAACATGGCCCAAACAGTGCGGTTGCTCGCCACCCGGGGGCACTACACCATTGATCTTGTGAGTGGTGCCGTGGCTGGATGGGCTTGCTATCACTTGGCAGGCTGGTATCTGCAAGGAATGCCAGAAACGATGAAGGTGTTGTCTCTAGATGCAGGCAGCAGTGATTCAAATACTCTTGGCTTGGACAGGAAGGATTCTTTACTTGAATCAGATTAGCTGCCGATTGCGGAGATTCAATTCCAAGCACCAATGTTTGAGTCATAATCTTGGTGGAAAATTTCGTTGAAATAGCAGTATTCATATGCCATTTTTCCATTCATTTCCTTCTCTAGCTCTAAAGTCTAGTGCTGGTGTAGATTTCAGACCACATGGTCTAAATGTAAAGTGCCAAGTTTGTGGAATACTGCCATTTTGACGAAATTTGGAATTCTTTTGAAGGAACTTAAATCTAGAGTCGTAGTTTCTTCTATTTCTTCTAGTTTTTACTTCTTTCTCTGCATTTGATGAGTCCCTGGTTGCTGTAGTTGATTGTGTGAGGTTTGAAGTGCTGGTGCACACAACATAAGATAGAAATTTCAATGCCATTTTCGAAGGTTTTTGTTTAAGATTTTTGTGTGTGTCACATTGAATTTTTTTCCATTCTTTGCTAGCAACAATTTGCCAAGGCTTTACTTTAGATTATTGCAATTTTATCCCTTGATGGGCATACTGAAAAAGACTATTATGTTTTGGTCAGAAATACAGTTTGTGCCTTTTTTTTTAACTATGTCATTTATTAGGTGAATTGAAGAAAATAAATGACAATGATCAGAGCATCCACACCAGAGGAATTGCGAAAGGTGTGACACTTGCCAAACTTGGATGACAAGTGCTCAAAAGATTCTCATGGCACTCAAATATTGTATACTAAATGGTGAAACTAGGTTGTTTGAATAATTTGGTTGTTTTTTACCCTCATAAAAATTACTTTGCAAGCCATCAATGAAAGTCATCAAATATTTATACTAATATATATTTCCATTTGTACACATGGAAGTTCTTCAATAGTCCTGATTACACCAATATTTGATTCAAAAGTAGTGCATTCTTGTATAATGACAATAAACATTTATATTGTGTCAAATGTCAAGTAATTAGTGTGGGGCAAACTAATTTCACTATTTAGTATAGGACTACCCTCAATAAACTCTTCAATCGTGATGGGCTTCATACCAATGTTATGATTATTTTTTTTTCTCATGGCACTCAATCCTCATGAGTCAAGCAATGCCCTTTGAAATCATTATTCATCCTACATTTAATGAGCTTTATCCTCTATTCCACTTGGTGATTGACAAATTGATCAATTGACAACTTATAGGACACATTAGGTAAGCATGGATGGAGTACAAAACTTCAAGAAGTAAGAGCTCTTCAGAAGTAAATGTAAGCTTTTAGTGTATCAAATTTGGAGAGTGCCGGAGAAGATGCTCTCAATTGAGGACTGGTTCTTTGTACAAAAAACAATCTGATTTGGTGTAGATGGACTGTTCTTGAGGATCCGGCTGAGATTTTGAAATCCAATATGAAGTATGATTTTGTACTTGTCTCTCAAGTCATGGGTCCTACTACAACAATGTGCAAGAATCTGGCAAATTATTTAGAGCAGAACATGCCGAAAGTAAGTCACTGTCACTGTAAGCTTATGTCCCACAGAAAAAAGTACATTGTTTGCTGCCCTGAACAGGAAATGGGACCAACACAATGCAATCTCCCAATTGAAATTAGCTTTGAATTGCTTGATAGGAGTAGTTACTCGGGAATTTTAATTTGTGACTATTTTTTCAAGGAATTGTGATGTTAGAAAAAAAAAATCATGTTTTGCAAAATGTTTACCACTTCGAAGTAACCCAATTCACCCCTAAAAGCAATTCAATTTGAGCTGATATTACCACATTTATATATATATATATATATATATATATATATATTTATATATATTTATGTAAGTAATTAGATCAACTACTCTAATCAAGATTATAAGTTATCTCATTAGTGAAAATAAAATCCCTAGGAGCACCCTTAGAATATATTTGAATGAGTATTGATATAGCCAAGAGTTTTATAGCAGTTAGAATAAGGACACTATCAGTTGCATGCTTGGAATTAGCTAATCCTACTTTAATTGCAAGTTTTGATAATTGTTAAGCACTGGAGCGCCAGTCTCATGTAGATTTATCTCCCAATTACATAGCTAAATGGTAGCTAAATGGCCCTGTTACAATGCCTGGCACTGCTTACATGGCCAAGTACTATAAGATACTACGGAATGGCTCGATCTAGGCACTACCTAGTACTTAATGGAGTGGGAGACCTCCCCCTTAGGCCTCTTGCAATGTGAGAGCCTCAGCCTCCACGCTCAGGCTTTGCCCTTGCCTTGATGTCAAGGCTCTCACATTGCAAGAGGCTTGTGGGGGGAGGCCTCCCACTATACCTAAATTTACAAGATTGCATAAAATCTTAGACAATTTTGGTCACCTAAGTTGTAACATTACAAGAAGTCTGGGTGCATATTCTCTATGAAACAAAACAAATACACCTCTATACAATGTCCATATCCACCCTCTCTATGCAAAATATCTGAAATTTCCATTTGATCATCACAAACACCTAAGTAATAAGGAACTTAATTTTGTAAGGATGTTGAGGGCTAAATGTATTTAATGAATGACTTCATAGGAATTGTAGAAATGAAGAATTCATCTGATAATTTTTAGTTGACTACTATGATGATAGGCTTGCATTTTTCCAAGGTTAACACTATAATGTTGCTACGGAAACCAAGTGTTCAATGGATGGTAGACAATCCTCCTATGTAAAACAGAAGTGCAAAAATGTTCATCCTTGGAATTTGGGTGAAAAGGGAAAGGCACTAAGTGTCCAATGGAAGGTAGAGAATTTGTCTACCTAAGATAGAAGTGCAGATGTTCATCTTTGGAATTTTGAGTGAAAATGGGAGATCTTGCACAATAGTTTGACATCTAATGAATGCTCTTGGTTCTTTTTAAACAAATGATTCACAAGGTACCCTGAAAGATGATTTCCATAGTGACTAGCCCAACATTCCAAGCTTAAAGTATGACATGCACACCCATAATCACCCCTATTTCAACTACGTATCCTATGTACAAATGCACATGTATCCTAGCCACAAATGCATAACATGTTAATCTGGAAATTTGTCACACATGAAGGCAAGGGACACAATTGGAAAAAGGGATGCTTTTTGGTATGCCCATCTCTATGCATCTTGAGCCTCGGTCTACAATCACAACCAATGTTTGTATTAAATAAATAAAAATGGGAACTTACTAACATCAGTGGCAAGCAGGGCTTTTTTTTTTGCGAAATTTCACCAGATCTGTCAGAATCTGACCACTGTGAATCTGTCCCTCCAAAATCTGGCACTAGGGACACTAGTCCAAAGAAAAACCCTGGTGGCAAAGATTAAATCAACAATTGTCTTTGTGAGTGGTGACTTGTGACAACCCTTTCCTCGATCAATCAAAGTCATTCATAAGTTAATGCATGATTGTCTGTCAGCTTCCCCAAATAGCTTCCCCAGAGACGTACACCCCAACAACTCCACCACCCAAGCTCGCTGTGGATCCCTCACTAACTTATCCACCACCATTGCATGACCGCATTCCCAACAGATCTACAGTGACACAAACCCTAGTACAACGGCGTCGGATAAAAACTACAAAACTTCTTCCATTTGTAACTCCAAAAAACAGGAGCAAAAAAACAAAGGAACTGACTGACACAATTAAGCTGAAGTGATGAAGAAAACGTGGAGAAGGCTCTCAGGGAGTCAGAGAAACACTCGGCTTTGCAAGGAACGTCATAAGTTAAGTTAAGTTAACTTAACTGCTCTGCAACTCTTCCTTCCCATTCAATTTCTTCGTGCCTTCTCGTGCAAGCTGTGCCCGTCAGATGTCAGAGTCCCAGGTGAGCTTCAGTTCCATGTCCGACAGGGAGATAGAGTAAGTGAGGTCCAAACAAACGGAGCTTCGGTTTGGGATACTATTGCATCATGGTGGTGCCAAATATGCTGCTTGCTTGCTTGCTTTGTTGAAGTTTGAACTGTGGTCCATTAATTTTCTCGTGTGGTTGTTTTGTCTTCAAACTTCGTGGAAGAAGTGCATTTGAGGTGTGGACGTTGAAGTGTTTAATGCGGAAGTGTGAAACTTGTTTCTTTTCTCGCCCATTTGGTAATGGCACTGTACTGAATTGACTGTTGTTGTTTTGACCTTCCTTGCGTGAGTGAGCATTGCATTGGCTAGTCGTCTTGTCAATCACGTGTCTTCTCTGTTGTGTTGGAAGCTAAGCGTCATCTGCAATGCGAGGGGATACATTAGTGGGTAGACTTCAGACTTCGTGGAAGAAGATTTATGCATTCCATGGCATCTGAAGGAACCCATTCAATGCTGAACGGAGATGTCCACGAGCTAGGCGTGGACATTGAATGTTTTGACTTGTTTCACATCTCCCTCACGTGGATAATGGCACCGTACTAAATTTGCTCTATTGAATTGATGGTTGCCAGCTTCAAGTTTCTCCAGTGAGCATTGACTGGTCCTCTTGTTAACCTCAAAGTTTTCACACTGTTGTGCGCTGTTTAATGTTGCGATTGCTTACTCGCCGTATTGTCGTTCAGCGTCCGTTCCTGGAGGTCTGGAACCCAGTAGTAGCTAAGTAGACTATTTGTCTTGATTGCACTGAGCTTTGGCTGGGCTTCCGAAATGAGAGACTCACCTACATCGCGATGGGTACCAATCTCAGAGGTTTCCATTGTCAGAATTTTTTTCACCTGTGAAGTTTGATTATGGAAAAACATATATTGATCTCCTCTTGTACTGACCTCAGGGTTCATAAGAAGGACTGGGGAACGTCGGCAGTAACAGTTACCAACCGCTGCTGGGAAGTTGTAGCTAGAGACCTAACTTGTGAAGACGACTATTGTCATCTGGGTGACAAAGCATTGAACTTGCAGGGAGTTATGGTTGTGACGAATAATAACCTGGCATTCCACGTGATGCACCCTGTTGCCGCCATGGCTGTGGGTGCTGCTATTCCAATGACCGAATACACGACATCCGAATAACACCCGGAGGGCTCGAGTTTCTCGCAACTCACCATCAAGTTTCAGAGCCCTTCACAGTGACCCTAAAAAGCTCCATTCTCAGGAACACAGTCCAATGGCGCCTGTGAAAGCTCCTGAAGCAGTCATCCCAACAACAGACGTGAAGAAAATTGCAAGAGTGAAGAACAGGTTTCTGGCCCGGACGGAGGAGAAGTGGGAGCTCAACCAGTACTGGTACGCGTCCAGCACCATCGCCATGCTGACGAAGGAAATCGAAGAGCACGCCACCAAAGTAGCGTTCCTGTCCACGCCCAGCGTCTGGTTCTCCCTCGAAAATCAAGAGATTAAGAACCGATCCTTCTTCTTCGATGTCAGTAACTCTACAACCCTCCTGCTGCCATCTCTCAATCTGATCTCTTTGCTTGCACTCGAAACCCTAATTCTGGGTCGTCTCGCTCTGTCGTCTCTCTGGTTGAACCCTAAACCCTAATGCTGGGAGCAGAGTAGAGGATACTGTTAAGCTTTGAAAACAATGTGTAGCAGTATGCTTTCATTGTGAGGTGTGTGGTTTGGGTTCAAGAGTTAAACTCTCGAGGTCAAAGTTTTGATCACCATGCGTGAGTTTTCTTATGCCATCGTTCAAAATGGAAGGTTTTAGATCACTATAGAAGGGAAGTAGGGATGGTAAACCCTAATGCTGGGAGCACGGTAGAGGATACTGTTAAGCATTTGAACCAATGTGTTGGAGTGTGCTTTCTTTGGGGTTTTATTGATGGGGAGATCACTTTGGGTTTTAAGAGTCAAACTCTCTTGAGGTCAGGTTTTTATCACTGTGAATGAATTCCTTATGCAATCATTCAATGTGGGAGGTTGTTGATCAGTAGTGAAGGGATAGTAGACAACTTCATGTTGGTTCAAAGATCAGTGGTCATAGACATTTAGCCAAGTCATACTTATACTTGCTGATAAGGCCAACGAAGTGTATGAAAACACGAGTTTGTTGGCATCAATGGTCTGTTGAGAAGACGGGATCAGGCTCCTAATGATTTTAGCATCCTCCACCTTTACTGCCCCTATTTCCATTCTAATGCTACGGCTAAGTCAGAGAAGTCATGTATCATGTTGATTGATCCACTTGCGAATTAATCCCTACCAATGTAAGAATCAACGAGTTCTTCAATGGTCACAGGTTGTTTTTTCGAAGGAGACCAGTTCAAGTCACAAACTGTTAAAAGTATTCTCTGCCTTTGGTCTAGCTAGGAGGAGGTGCCAAACCTGGCCATTCCTCCTCCGCAATTTGCAAGTTTGGGCACAAGACAATTCTCCTTTCATAGTATCCAGTAAATACCAGCTAGGAGGTGTTCACCCTTGCAATTCCTGCTCATCAATTTGCAAGTTCTTTGCAATTAAAGCGATTCCTCTTTCCTCCTAGTCATAGTATCCCCTACCTTTCATGCCAGCTGCTAGCTGAGAGGTGTCACACATTGCGATTCCTGCTCTGCAATTTGCAAGTTTGTTGCAATGCAACTCTTCTTTCCTCATAGCACTGTCCCTTCGGGAACAATTACTATCCTCGAAAACCATCGTCTTCTTCTCTGACTTCTCCTTCTCTGTGTATGTGTGCAGGTGGACCTCCAGTGGGGAAAGCATGCGAACTTCGTATACTGGAACTACAACCAAGCTGGGGCGATTGCCTCCTCCATGCACCACCAGTTCGACTGCGTGGTCATCGACCCTCCGTTCGTGACGCACGAGGTGTGGGCCAAGTACGCCGAGGCCGCGCACCTGCTGCTCAAGCCAGGCGGAAAGATCATCCTCAGCACCATCCCTGAGAATGCGCAAATGCTCAAGGAGATGCTGGATGTGAAGCCGCAGGCGTTTCAGCCGTCTGTGCCGCACTTGGTCTATCAGTACAACTTCTTCACCAACTACGAGTCCACCAATTTTGCGAAACTCAATCCTGAGGTGGAGAGCTTCTGATCTAAGGAATGAGTTGTGCCAGGGTACTGGTTGATTAACTGGCAAACTTTCCTGTTTTGCATGTGGTGCCTCATGATTAAGAAGAGTTGTGTACGTATTTATGGTTATGGCAAAACCAAATCTGATCAAATTTGACGTGTTAATGTTTTACTGTGCATCGGATTCATGATCCCAAGCTTGTTTCTGCACGTGAATTTGCGATTATGTCTGTGAGTGTGATCGAGATGCTGAATTTGAAACCGCAAGCGTTTCAATTCGGTCTTCGGTGGCGCACCCGGTCCTCTATCAGTACAACGTACTTCATGCACCAACTACGAGTCCACCAACTTTGCGAATCTCATTCCGAGGTGGAGAGCTTCTGATCTGATCCATGGTGCCGTAGTGTGGATTAATTAATTAGCAAACTAAGTTCATGTTTTGTGGTACCTGATTATTAAGAAGATCCTTTGTCTTTTCAAACTTGGTACGGCAAAGACATTTTTGATTAGAGGATGATAAGACGGCATTGGAGCATTCATGATTTCAAGCTTGTTTCTGTGAATTTGCGATAGTTTCTGTGAGAGTGCTTAAGACGTGGAATGTGACATCGGAGGCCATACTAAAGAGTGGGATTTTCGAGCATTTATTACATCTCAAGCTTTGTTTCTGCGAACCTGTTCCTTCTGTGACTTGCAAAGCCAGATATGAAACTGCAGGCATTTCACTTGGTATAAGGTAGAAACACCCATTGATGTCCCGATCCCATCCTTGTACCCTAGATATCACTAAATGTGTCCCTAGACTTTAGTTAATGTGTTCTTCATATGTTTAATTCTGATTGGCTGACACATGTGAAAGACACATACTGAACTGTGATTCGCTGACAGCTGATATTCGCAGATTTGGGTCCACCTACATAACACATTCAGTGGTCTAGGGAGCTAGCCCTTTGAAAAATCATAGAAAATACATACGACATCCAAAAAATCTATTTTTTTTTTGAGTATTCATGATTCTCACTTGCTTACACTACAAAAATATAATTTTAAACAAAAGATGCCTCCAACTATGCTGAATTGTTTGTGGTATGTTCACACTTGGTTCTAAGGGTGATGTTTGCAACATGAATCTAGTCCAAAAGCAAGTCAAAATTCATTCCTAAGACCTTTAGTAACAACACTCTCTACCACCAAATGTGAACATACCATTATATTGACAATTTTGGGTGCTCCTACTTTATCAAGACCAATGGGCTAGAAAAAATGGTGGCTAGTTCAAAGTTAGCTAGTGGAATTGGGAAAAAAAAATAGATATCATTTTGAAAACAAAAGATGTAAAACTAGAAAGAATTTGGTGGGCTGGAAATCATCCAACGTCCTCCAAAGATTGAAGGATGTTTTAACCCCTAAAGGACTGAGGCACATTTCAGGTAGAAATTGTCAAAAACTGCCACTTTGTAGGGCAGCAAGAAAAAAGAAAAAAGAAGGGTTTTTTTCGAAATTCAACCGTACAAATTTGAACTAGGCTTCTTTGGGAACATGTGGAAAAAATTTTAGAAACTTTGACCACATGGATTAAAAGATTATAACGTTTGAAGTTAGGTGAAAAAGTTTTTTTCTAACCTTGCCTGACATGGCCTTCAAACTTTAACTCCTTCTAGAATGAGATTCTTACACCAGATAGGGTTATTTTTTTGATGTTTTCCACTTGGATCATGTAAGCTACATACCCGCCAAATTTCAAAATCATAGGAAGAGTTTTGCACATGCTGCTCGAAGCTGCCCACAAAGTTCAAGATAGCGTAACTTTCGATCCAGGCACCCGATCAGAAAAAAAAATTGGATTTTCAAGAAGGGAATACATAGTTATACTACACATCCAAATTTCATGAACATCCGACTAAAAATGACTTCATGGGAGCCTACCCGAGATTTCTTGCATACACTAAATGGACACTTGGTCCTTTAGGGGTTAACCATCTCCTTTTAACACTTGGCAGATTTCAACTACCATGAGAAAATAATTAGTGGCAAATCCCCAAGTGGGGTGAGATACGTGGGTGAAGTGGACAAGAAATTAATTCTACTACATAGGTATTGACATAGGGGGCATAGGGTCTAGATATTGGAGCTAAGGAGTGACAAGAGCTATGTTTCACACTAGCCATCAACTTGATGCATTGCCCTAAATTTCGTGACTCATACAAAATTGACAATCATGAAGAACAAACATTAAAAAAAAATGGCCTTGCTCAACAACAAAAGAAGAAGAAATTGTGAAAAACTCACAATAAAGTTTTGACAATCGGAAATTGTGGAGAGCAAGAAGGCCACTTTAGAGGTTCAAATACAAGCCTTTACATCCATTGACCAAATTAAGTATGTGTATTTAAACCACAAATTCACAAAGAAATCTCAACCAATGTGGGAAGGACCTTTACCATCACCGAAACCAAAACATCTAAGGATTGCAAAGGAAGTTGCAAAATTCAAAGAGCAACATACAAAGTCAAATAAAAGGTTCCAATATTTGAATGAATTGAAACAAAACTTTAATAAATGAATTAGCTCAACAAGTAGAGAAGAGAATTTATATATATATATATATATATACACACACAATCAAAACTATAAAGAGCAATTAGGAAATATTGGAGCTTCAATGTAGAGATCCTTGACATCCCTTGGCCAAATTGAAACAAAAATTTGACCATGATTGATTATATTGAGAAACCTCAGACAATATAAGAAGGCCCTATGCCTAAGCCAAGGATGCAAAATTCATTAGTATTTTTAATTTTAAATTATGTTTTTAGCTTGTGACAATTTGAGTTTGGAAGAAATTGGCCAGTCAAGAATTTATATTTTAGGAAATTAACTCATAAATTTTGTGTTTGAAAAGATGCAACCAATGACCATTAAAGAATATATGGTTCAATTTGGGGGAAGGATGAAATCAACCATGGGAGCTTCAAAAATTTCCTGGACACTAATTAGGAAAACATTTCTACCAAATTAGAGGCCACTAACTTTGTTGATCTTAATCTTTAGGTTGCAACTGAGGAGTTTATAATTTCATAAGTTTTATTTTTATTTTTTACTAAAAAAAAGAGTTATCTCATTTCTATTCCTAAAAGAAGGCCCATCACCATGGTCACGAGTCATAAAATTAAGGTTGGATGACCCATTGTCATTCCTTTGGTCACTACACATATTTGGTTTGTTTAGATTCACAAATTTCATTTTGTGATATAACATCAATAAGAGATTTTCTCCACATGTGTTTTGGTCTACTCATTTTTGAATTTAAATAGACACATTATAGGTCAACAACCGAAAACATATAGCTTCCCATTATTACAAGAAAGGAGGCTATTCTTGTCCATTTGGATTTTAATGTGCTTCTTTGAACTTCTTATATGATTGCTATAGTAATCTCAAAGCATCCCTTCAAATTGTGGAATAACCAATGAAACTTTTGCCATGTATCTAAACTCCACAGTTGAGTTCCTTGAAGTTATACAAATGTGATTTTTCAACCCAATTCCAACCCTTTCAGCCCTAGTTCTACACCATACTTGTCATGATGCCAATCCTTTATGGGTTTCACTTCATTAGGGTGCAAGAAGGCACAATTCAAACTAATCTGGTGAGGTTGATTTTGGATCAATATACCTAATCCTTGCCTTAAAAGAGATTTTGAGGCTAAAATAGCCCGCGAGTTCCTTGGAGTTCTTGGATTGTGGGAACTTGCCACATCAACAATTTGACATGGTTGAGATTGTGCCATGTAAGATAATATAATGAATGAATGAATATTTAAAAATATTTTTAAAAAAAAATCAATTTCTAGTTTTTTAACACTTTTTGAAATTTTGAATTTCTTTTGTAAATGACAAAATTATGATTGCAGTGGTTGGTTTAGACTTCCTAGACAACAAGGGCAACAACCTTAAAATGGCCCTCCCTTGCCCTCAAATTCCTCCTAATGTGAAAGTCATTCATTGGATATTTTTTTTCTTAACCCCTAAAGGACTAAGTGTCCGTTCAATGCACACAGAAAATCTTTAGTGGGTTCCTACAAAATCATTTTTAGTTGGATGTTCGTGAAATTTGCACATGATGTGTAACATAGCTACATACCCCCATCCTGAAAAATCTAATTTTTTTTCCCCAATTGGGTGCCCATATCAAAAGTTATGTTGCCCTAAATTTTTTGGGCAGTTTAGGTAGCATGTGCCAAAACTCTTTCTATAATTTTGAAATTTGGAAGGTTTCTAGCTTACATGATATATGATACAAATGTTAAAAAAATAAACATGTTCAGTGTAAGAATCTCATTCTAGAAGGAGTTAAAGTTTGCAATACCCATTGGGCAAGGTTTGAAAAAGAAAAAATTCATCTAACTTCAAATGTTAATTATTCTTTCAATCCATGCCATCAAAGTTTCTAAATTTTTTTCAACATGTTCCCAAAGAAGTCTAATACAAATTTGGACAGTTGAATTTTGAGAAAACAACTATTTTTTTCATTTTTTTTCTTGCTGCCCTAAAAAGTGTCAGTTTTTGACAATTTCTGCCCGATATGTGCCTCGGTCTTTGAGGGGTTAAACAAATGAAACGGAATTTCATTGCAAAACGAAATAATGCAAGCCACCAGCCACATGTGTCATTGGATACTTTTGAGTCCTCATGCTGTGACTTGTCTTTTTTTTCTCCCTTTATGAGAACTCCAGAGCCAGAGCCAGAGCCAGAGCCAGGTACTACAGTAGTAGAAAGCACACAATTAGAAAGGGTTTATCTTAATCCAAGTGTGTTGACTAGCCCTGATTTGGCAACCTTTTCTATTTGTGGTGTGATTATTACGGACAGCCATGTCTTGAATTTGGTTCCATAATGAGGAGGATACGAGTTCATTTATGATTTCAACCTTTTGTTTCTGTGAATGTGTGCTGTGATCAAATCTGTAGCAATCTCGTTGTCAGAAGGAGCTGCAGAGTTTAACGTAAGGTAGTGTGCTTGCAACAGTTGAAAGCAAAATAGCTTGTGAATTCTCTCTGCAACATCACTGAAGTTAAATGTCGTAAGTTAATGCCAAGTGGCTAAGGTTTGAAAGGCCGGTCTGCAACTTGTGTGTTCGGTCGGGTCCTCGCCAAGCCACCTGAGTCTGATGGTTTGTATTCTTGCATTTCCTTTTGCAATGAAATTCCGTTTCATTTGTTCCCAAAACATAACAAAAAGGTCTGCAACAGTGCGTGCTTATTACGTTGGCTGGTCAAACGGAGGTTACAACACTTTATAACAAATGTGGCAAATGCGTTATTCTTGTTGGCTGGCTAAATGGAGGTTATAATACTTTATAAACCACAATTCTTCTGCTCAATGTGAATCAATTGGACATGATTCAATGAAGTGAATCCAGCTAAATTTGTTGAGGTCAGGATTCTATCACTAAGCAGGAATTTCTTATGCAAATTTGAAAGTGGGAGGTTTTTTGACCACTATTAACCATTAAATGCTGGACTGATGATAGTGGAAATCATCCCTTTTGGAACCGTGTGACATCATCTACTTTAAAGAAACCCAAAATATTGATTGGGAGTCAAACTACTAGAGAAGATCTTCCCTTTCCACCCCTAATTCCGAGGATAAATAGTTACACTTCTATCCTACACGAGAGAATTCCTTGTCACTCCTTGGACAAAAAAATCCACTATGTCGTTTATAGGTTAAGTGATACCCTAACTTGATAACTTGGTAACTTGGTAGTGGATTGAAGTAAGGTAGACCAACCCATCTCCACCAGCTTCTTATAACTGCCATCCTACTTTTCGCCCCATCTTCACCATAAAACTCACCCAAATCCATTCATTGTTTTAACAATTTCAATGCATTAATTCCAATTTGGATAACATGTCAACCTTTGATTGGTGGATACTCTGATGTTAATAGGTAAATGTAATGGTGGTTATAGATTTAGGATAGGACATTTATGACTCTAGTCTAGTGACAATTTTATAATTTAGGACAGACCACTTAAAAAATTCATAGAAATTACAATTTTTATCGAAAAATTATAATTCCACTTGGATTGATTTGTGAAACATGCACACACCTTCGAAAAATATGTGCCCCTCCTAGAGTTGGTCCTAATATACTCAGATTGCAAATCAGGGTGGTAATAGGTTGGTCTACCTTATTTCAAAAAGAGATATGCCAAAATTTTAGGAAGTGTATTTTCTCAAAAATTATAATCTTGGAACCCACAGACATCTCCAACATATGTTTTAATGCTTAAAATTGAAGCACGTAGAATCCTCTACATCATTGATATCATAATTTACTGACCCAAAGTGTTGTATATACGCAAGTCACTTATAAGCAAAATATTCAATTTCCCTCAAGGGCGGCTGTTCAGATCAACCGACATATTTTAGTTTACAAAGGTGGACTCCCATCTTGCTCATGCTAGGAGTAAATGTTCTAAGTCGTCCACTGGTGGCGCACAAATCAGTTAAAATTTGAACATGAGTGATCAGTAAATCACAGCAGAGAGCAACATGACTCAATGTACAGTGAATATGCAGCGGCAGCCAGGGAACTGCACAGAATCCTCTCTACAGCACTTCTTCTCTTCAGACAAAATTGAAACCTGTACATGAATTGAGTGACCAAAATTTGGTATGAAATGATAGTTATAGTATCATCATCAGGCTGCGGCTTTCGCCTTTCGGAACGTCTGCAGCTTCCCAATGGCGCTGCTGCTCCTGTCTCTGTTGTTTTGTGTTTTGATAGTGTCAATGTCAGGCAGGCAGGTGGTGCTGCCCTTGGATTGCAATGGCTGTTGCTCTTTCTCCTCCTCTTTCTGGCTCGAGGTGGTAGTCGATTTCCCCTCTTGCTCGTCATCAGATTCGTCCACGTATGAATCGCTGCTGGAATGTGGACATTCACCTCCGCCGGGTGAAGCTTCCTGCACACATTCACAAAGTTTAATTTCTTAATAAAATAGTGTCACTATTTTACCAAAATAGAAAGACCACTTTGAAAGCTCATAGTTGATTATATTAACTTCAAAAACATTTCTATGGCCATGTAAAAGTGTATTGCATAGTTCTTTCTATTGGTATATTCTTTTGGCATCTTCTTTGAAACGTCCTAAATGATTCATTGCATGATTTCTCAGTAAATTATGCCACTGTTTACCAAAACAGAATGTTCACTTTGGAAGCTCAAAGCTGACTACGGTAACGTCTAAAACAATGCTTTTACCATTTAAAAATGTATTGCAAGGTTTCTTCTTTCTATAGGCATATTTTTTTGGAATCGTTTTCGGAACATCTAAATGATTCCTTCAACTCGTACGGATCTGGAAGCAGCCACCTTTGACCAGTCCGGTGGCTCCAAACGACATGATTGCTGCTTTCGTTTGGTAAATTTGGCGACCACATGTAGGACATGGTTGCTTTGACATCGATTCTTATAATCCTACTGACGTAGAAGCGGCCACTTTTGGTCACTTACAGGTCAAGCTTTCCACAATGAAATAACCGTTTGTTTACTAATTCAAAACAAAACAGCGACTGAACTGAGAGCGGCTAATCCGCATATGAGCCTCTTACAGAGAATTACAAATGATGCTCAACGGGATGAGACTGAATCCGTGGCCTGGGGGCAAGATATTCCATTTTAATCTTCCGGGAGGAGGCCCTAATCGATTTGCAAAAAGACTGAGGCAGAAATAAGTCAAACCTCATTTGAGACCGGTGGACTTTTAAGAGCGGCATAGTTAAAAGAGTCTGTTTGTCTGGGGTCCTGTGGGACACTGCAAGTAACAGAGAAACTACGTACTGCCTTTCGAAAGTAGATGATTGTAGGATGTCTTACCTGCAAGGATTGTGGCGGTGTGTGCTCTTGTTGAATAGCAGGAGGGGGGTCGTCACATACACCACCTGTTGATGCCTGCGATGCTGCTCCCACCGCTGGAGAGCATTCAGGTGGCACCCAGCCCAGAATCAGCAGCTGAGGTGCGTGTGAAGACGGACTCGGCGATGGACTTGACCTTCGAGTATGTAACCGGTACTTCTGAAGATGACTCTTCACTTCATCATTCGTGAGGCCATCCACTTTCATCAGCTCCCGGATCTGCTTAGGTGTTGCCACTGGAACATATATACCACAGAAATAGGTCAACATCCATTGCGTAACACACATCACTAGGTCAAGATGGCAGAGAAGAAGAGGAACAGTAGTTCTAAGACCATTAAGAATAAAGAGTCTGGTGACGGCAGTTCTACTAACTCCCATGCATGGGTATAGGTAGAAAGTGATACCCTTCATGGCACTTGATGGAGATAGACTTTTCAGCAACCAAGTTACCAGTGACCGATACCAGTAACAACGAATCTAAGTGCCATATGTTGAACTCCTACGACCTTGCAGAAAAAGTCATGTGAAATAGAAAGTACAGTGCAACCCTACCTTGTGAACCTCCAAGCTGCTGGAGAGCACTGACAAAGCGCCGATGAAGCTCAGGTGACCAACATCTGCAGCCACCAGAACCATCACCTCAGGAGGAGCCGGTAACAGACTTACCAACATATTGAAAATCTCTACAAGAATTTCAAGATTTGAATCAAATAATTTCTCTTTACATTATGGATCGTCAGATGGATTGTCAGAGTGCAAGACATATCCTCCAAGAATGGAGTTGATTTGAGAACCACGATTTGAAACCTCTGGGAGAGGACTAGTACTTTGAGACACGAATATGAATCGTGCAAGTACAGATTTCGAAATGAATGACGAAATTGGGCAGAAGAATTTCCGAAAAAATGAGAACAGGGATGGAAAAACTCTCCCTTACCTGCGAGCCTTTCGCTGTGGCTGGACGGCCGCAGTTCGAGTTTGCGCCGGGTAGTCAATAGACACGCGTGCATCCGAGACCTGCTCTCGGACTCGGACATCCAAACTTCCAACATCCGAGTCGCCATTTGTGTGCCCATTTTGGCTTACAGTCGGCACTGCAGACGTGGAGAGGCTCAAGCTCGCTGCATCTGGAACCGCCAATGGAGGAGAGAACGGGGGGCTGATCAGTTGTCTCTCCCGATTGAACGGCACAAACGCCCCTCCTTGCCGGTGCTTCGAACTCAGCATCAGCCTTGCGTTTGTGAGAGGAGACTTGGCTTGATCAATGCCGCTACTGAAGTCCATGTGCCTCCTAGTGGAAGGGGAGTCGTTCATACATGGAGAGTGCTTCGTCCAGAGCTGCGCTTCGCCCATCCAAGCAGGCCGCCCAAGGACAACTTTCTGTTCCTGCTTCTGATCTTCCTCCTCTTCACCATCGTTTTGGTTCGACTGCTTCTCCCACCGTCGTTTCAAAGGCATGAAATTCTCCAGGATGGGCGTTCGTTTGGACCTCTCGGAGTCCGAATCCTGTGCGTCTACAACGCTGGTCTGGAGGCTGGCTGTGGGCGAGCACTGGTCTTCAGTTACCCTTTGCTTTGTAGTCTCAATGGCTGTGTCAAAACATCCACTTCATTAGATTAACGAGACTCTAAACCACATCCATGTCGTTATTTGCAGATATGAAACGGCCCTCATGTGAAACGGAGGCCGTTTCGTGTCATTATCTAGGTATCTCCTTGCGAATTTCGACTGATCCAGTTCGCAAACATCGAAGAGCATGAAATTTTTCTTGAAGTGCGCCGAAAGTGTGCCAGATTTTGGATGTGGTAAGCCATACCTGCATCTAGGAGCTGCATACAAAGAGGGAGCTCCCTCTTAAACGCTTCAATCTTCCCCCTCTCCTCTTGAAGCTGACGTAAATACACAGCGAGATTCTGCACCTCTTCCACTCCATGCCCAGCTTCGGTGGCGGCTGCAGAAGAAGAAGCCGCGCAATTCAACGTCGTCTCAATCGCCGAAGTGACGGTCGACACTTGCGGCCCTAAGGTGAGGTTGGCTGGTGAACCCATGGTTGTAACAAGCGGAGAAATACGTTCTTCCTCGCACCAAGTACCTCAGATCTTGAATGAACTCCTGTTGTGCACACACGAATCCAACCCTTAGCAACGCAAAACAAACATAGGGTTCTATGTATCTCACAGGGGTCCAGAAAGCTCCAATGGCGATGGCAACCCTCGATGGCGAGGGTTTAAGCACGAGAACTTGCCATAGGCAGAGAAGCAAGACACAAATTGAGGGGTTGCCTTCCTTCCTGGAGTTTCCAAGAGGTTGGGGTGGCTATGGCTTCACACGTTCTGCCCGATCGTGGTGATCAGGGTGCATCTATTGAAGGCTACATCAAGAAGTCTGTCTGCATCATAGATTCTGTTCCCCAATAGCTCCCAAATGTGTTCATAGTGCGGTTTCGAATCTCCAAGACTACTGAAAGGGCTAAAATAGTTTCTTCAAACTACACAAACTTCTTCAAACAATCAATGCACGCGATTCTCATAGCCAATCTCTTCGTCAGTACATTTTAGACCTCAAAAATCCTCACCTCTTCCACGTCAACCACCGCAAAACAGACAGAAATACAGCGTAAACATTGCTCCTGTTGCAGCGAAGCCACGAAACACGCCGACCATCACCATTATGCTCTCACCAATGCAACACACAAAAACTCTCTCGAGACCCCCTCTCCACGATAACACACACACACAGAAAGACCTCCTACTCGCTTTCACACAATCTTCCATGAAACCACCTCTCTCTTACGAAACCGAAAAACCTCGTACGTACTTCAAAAAAACACGAAAAAAACTACTCAACGAAGAAGCGTATCAAAGCACCCTTCCAGTCGACGGAAGCGTGCAGACGCGTTTCTTACCTTCCAACAACGAATGCCGTCTTGCGCAAGCTAACACCCTCCCCCTCCTCGGCCGCCTCCTCAAGTCCTCCAGCAATACCGAAAGTACAGCACCACAGCCTCATGGCTTCTCCTCAAGCGAACCAGTCGCGTAATAAGTACGTGCCCGATGAGCATGCATTACCGCGACGTCGATGCAATTGTGCAAGAACCCCAAGAACCCAAAAACAAAGCAACCCCAACGCAACAGCGGCTCTGGGATCCAGTTGCAGAGTGAAGGCGATTGGAGCGAGTTGTAGAAGAGGATCCCGTTACAGAGTAAAGGCGATTGGAGCGAGTTGTGGAAGGGGATCCCGTAGCAGGTGAAGCCGATTGAGAGAGTAGCAGAAGAAAGTCAGGGATCCCGTTGCAGGAGAAGACGATTGGAGAGAGTTGTAGAAGAAGGGGATCCAGTTACAGGCAAAGACGAGTTGCAAGAGTAACAAAAGAGAGTGAGTGTGTGAGTGCATGAGTGATGCGTAGAAGAGGTGAAGATGGGGGACTTGAGAGAAGAGAAGGTTCAAACTGCGCTGCAGGTAAGTAAGCTTAATGGCAATGGCTGCAGAAGTGGCGATGGCGAGCGAGATGAGTCCCAGCCGAGCTGAGTCTCTCAGCCGATCGAGATGTGTTCGGCGTCTGCGTGAGTGTCTGTGTGTGTGTGGATTTGAGTGTGCCCTGTGCAGTGGGTGTTTGGGTAGTGGGGTGCGAGGGAGGCATGATCCAGAGGAAGATCCCTGATGATCCACCCCAAGATCCTCTCCAAGGCTCACTTGCACTGCACCTACTCACTGAGTGGGCCTACGCTGTACCTACATTAAGTTAAGTTAACTTCAGCTTAGGGACCGCCAGGGGGCTTCTCATCAGTACAGCAGTTCTGACCGGACCAGTTGCAACTGATGAATTGAAGGGCGGATTCTGCCCATGGCCACGCGGACAAGCGCATTTAAGGTTAGCGCCTCCTCCTTCCTCAACATTCCCTCAACATTCCCACTTAACTTACTGTAGATAAGTTTGAGCTTAGCACTGTTCTCAAAACGGACTAAAATTTAGCAGAAGTTAAACTGAGAAATTTTCATAGCTTCAGAAAATCGGAACACCACCGTGCGAAATTCAAATTTTCAGTACATTTTGCAGGGCTTCTAGCAGCTATTTGTGAAAATCACGTTCTAGGTCCCAATGCTTCCCAGTTTGCGGCTGCGGTTGTGTTGCGTTGCGGCTGGCACTGCCCGTAATTAATCGAGCCGGTTTCGTCACCGCCCACCACCCTTAATTTTGCCGGGACGAACTCTGCTCCACCTCCATCGCCATCACCATCATCATCTCTTAATTTCACCTCGATCTGAACATCGAAATTGATGTATAATAAATCTTGTTGGAAATTGTTCCTGAGCTTTGTTGGAGATTTCTCGTTGAACTTTTGATGGAAGGAAATAGCTGACGGGGTGCTGGTTGCCGAGGGTTTAAGTTATTGGGAATTGCAGGTGCTCCCGGTGTGTTGGGTGCGGGACTTTGGGTGCGGGCGTGATGATCTTGTGGGGGCTGATTGACGGCGCAGGCTGCACGCATTCACTGCGTGGCCGCGAGACGCGTCTGCCATCACCACCAGTGGCCGCGAAATCAGTCAAATGGAGTTTAATTACTCAATTTAGCAATCTACCCAAAAAATTATATTCATTTTATACTTTTTTGGCATACCAATTTTTCTTAATTTAATGCAAACAAGTGTCAAACTTTGAATTTCAGATATTGGCCGATATTTTTTTGTAGGATTATCTGTGTGTGTTTGTGACCATGACTGCTCCAAAGAACGGGGAGAACCGACAGTTAGTGTATTATGAGCCGGTTCATTTTCCCAAATTTCCGGTTGAAAATTGTAGGCAAATTACAAATTTTCATTTCTAAAGCAATTCTATTCTAGGAAAAATGAAATAGATTATCAGTGAAAAGTGTTTCCCAATTGTAAACTATAGATACTAGTTGATTGGGCTCAAATTTCTTTCGAAATACTAGATTGGCCATTCTATTGTTGACCCTCAACAACTCTTGTTCTTTGGCTTTGGGGGTAGCTCTAGGTTTGGCTTTGGGTTATCCTAGGGATAAACTTGAAATTCGCAAAAATGAATTGTTTCATGCAAAATGGAGTCTAAAAATTTGGTTTTGTTAGAAAAATGGAAATCATTTTTGGTGGATTTCATACTTTTCAATCTTTCATTTGTTGCTTGTGAGGGGTCATTTGGTTGTCCTTTCAAATAGGTTGCCATCTTTAGAATATGGATACATGATTAAAAAAAATTAAATCAATGTAGATCATATGGATGCATAATGAAACTTATGTTGTTTTGTTCATTTGAGGGATTAATGTGAATAAATATGTAGGAAGATTGGAAATATAACATAAGGACCTAAAAAGTGTGGTTTAGCTTCAATTTTGTTATTGGGTTAGGGCATCTTATGTTCACCCAATTTTAGTGTTGTTTGGGACTTGATTTGAGCTACCTATGTACTCTTAGCTATTCTCAAAATGTGTTTAATTGTTGTCAATCTTATGTTCACATTTCATATCATAATAATGGCCCCAAGACCATCATGAATAAAGAACATGTTGGGAGAATTTGACACACTTTCACCTACTCAAAGAATGTACTTAATTGTTGTCAATCTTATGTTCACATTTCATATCATACTAATGGCCCACATCCCATTGTGAATGAAGATCACATTGGAGAAATTTGACTAGCTATTCCTCATAAGCACAAATAATACTAAAGGACAATTCTAAAACAAATCAATGATGGATATCCTCTACAAGCTTTGTGGTAGGAAATCTTTGTTCTAGGATTGGTTTAGACTTCAATTGTATAGAATTGGTTTAATTTAGACTAGTCTCAATTGTATTGATTGAGAATATTCCACTTCACAATACTAATTCATCCTATTCAAAATTAGTGTCACTTCAAAATTATTTCTATTGAACAAAAATAATGCAATTACACAATAATAATAATACAACCTAAACTCATTTAACCCTTAAAGGACAGACTAGTGACCCTGGAAATCACCCCTTATGGAACCATGTGACATCCTTTACTTAAAAAAACCAAAAAAATACTCATTGGATGTCAAAGTACTATAGAAGATCTCCCCTCTCCGCACAAAATTCTAAAGCTGAATGGTTGCAATTCTGTCCTACATCGAGAAATTCTTTGTCATCCATGGGACACTAAACGTCCATGTCAACATTTAAGGGGTTAAACACGGATTAAAAAATAGTGTGATTTCATGTAAAATTAGTGCCAGCCACCCTAATTAATGGGTACTGAATCCCTCCTGGACCAGGTGGGGGCTTTTGGTGCCTTTTTCTTCATATTGGTATATACCGTTTCCCAGTAAGAACCTGCAGGAAGCAGATCCAATGAAATGATATATTCCAAGGGTATATTTTTCAGGTATCAGCTGATTCTTTTTCAACACCCAAACTGACCTTTCCTCAGATACACTTGACCAATGACCACATAAAAGGGATATGCAGACTGCTGATCCTATGTTCAGTTGATTTCAGTTTAAGTTTATAAAACCTTCCTGAAATCAAGGGATCCAACCCAACTTTAAAAAATATTTAAAAATATTTAAAAATTAATGTTGAAACTGGTTACTGTCTGATACTGTACCAGTTTTTTTAAGAATTTTAAAATATTTTTCATGCAATCAAAGGAACACGTGTCGTCACTTCAGTTCGTATAAGATATTCAACAAATATTCTATATTTAATAGAACCCAACTGGGATTTGTACGCTCTACAGTACCCTAAAAACTGACGTGCCATTACTGGGCACTACTGTAGTGATTATGACGATATTTTAGCATGCATGCATGAATGAATGGAATTTCCAAAGTCTTAGACAATTTGAAGATTTCGCCATCAAAAGTATCTTGTGAATGCTTCCACCGATTGATTTTTATCTTCAAATTTCTAAGGAAGTCTGACTTTGTGATTTTTGATGGAATGATGAAGCTATGGAATCATAAACATGTAGAAATTAAGGATTAAGTATCATTTGTTTATCTAATATTTTATTCCTAAAGTTCTTTCATATTTAGAAGCCCAAAAACACTTTGAAGTGTTAGAACACCCTCAATCTACAGTTTGTGAAGGCACTGCAACGGCAAGTCTTGTGTGGGTTTGAAAAAATTTGTCCCAATGTTAACACCACCTCCCATGAGTTACCTTCACGGGCATGATATTTTTTTAGTTCTTTTCAATGCCCTCATGCTCTCTAGGTGAGCTAGCAAAACATATAGCAATATAATCATACCATCGTCCCAAGCCAATGAGGGAAGAGATACAACAAATATAGATCCAAGTATCGTTGCAAGGGTGAGGCACCTACTCTATGAAGTGAAAAAAAAGGGGGATGTGAATTGAAATTATATATAGCATTGCAGTGCCCAATTATTGGCACAAGATTTAGGATGCTTATAGTCTCCAAAGCAAGGCTAAAATCTTCATTTACATTTTCTTTCTAACAAATCCAATTGTATGATCTTTTAGTTAATTGAATGAAAGACATCTTCCCCCAATTTCATAGTGAATATCTACACCAATTGCAAGTTCAATGTTGAAATTGAGGCTTGTATAGCCCTTTCAAAAAGTGAAGTTTTGTCTTTCAACATTCTAAAGAAAAAAGCATGTATGTTCCATATCTCGTGCATTTTATTCTATGTGATAGAAATTAGGTTGAATATATAGGGAAAAAATATAAATACTAGAAATACTTTAATATTCATCTTGAAAAAATTATTATGTAGAAGGTAAAACTAAAATGCTAATAACTTATATAAGAAATTAAGGTTCTACTAATGGTGGTCCAATGGTGAGAATGTTCTTATGAACTTACAATTGGTACCCTTTCATCTTCCTTTTATTTGAAAATTTTGAAAATTGAGTTCAAAAAACAACTTCATATGTTTTTTGTACCTTCATTACTTGCAAAATGAAACTCCTCATTATTGTCACCTCATTATATGGAATTGAATGATTCAATCTTTGGGATGAATGTACATTTTTTTGGATAAATAACATTTTGCATATTTCATCTAGTAATATTGAGGTAAACAACAACAACACTCCAATAAAGATTGCTTCTTGCACTCTCCAAAATAAATGAAAAAAATAAATCTTTAGGGTAGGCAACAAAGGGGTCAAGGTAGTAAGGATTATTTTTGAGCAACCAATGTCATTCAAAAGCAACACAATTTTTTTCCCACATGAATACTAGGTGATATATTCCCCTGTTTTTAGTGAAGTTAAATCTCTAACTTACTACATATTCTAAGGACAATATCCTTCACTTACAAATGAATGTACACTCTTTGGGATGAATAATTGAAGTTCCATCTTCATTTTGCACATTAATAATTTTGAAATTTTATTAAAATGGCACCATTCCAAATGCCATTTTTAGATGGCGTGATTTAAACCACAAAAGTGCCATCTAAAATAGTCTGCTCTTAAAGTGCTCGTTTAAGGGTTGGTCGGCCTTTTTGATGGTTCTTAGATGCATGAAATTATTTTTCCTTATTTATCACTCAAAGAAAGTTGATGTGGAATCTAACCCAAGTGGTTTCATATTTTTCGGAGCATTTTTGAATTACTTGCAAATTTCTAAAGAATTCTACCATAAGTATTTATTTCTTGATCGTAGGCCTTACAAAACCCACACATGCATAGTCTGAAAAAAGATATGGCTTCACCAAAAACAAGGATTGCAGCATGTAGAAAGTAATAGACATGGTTCCAAAATGCAACCTTTACTAAACTAAACTCCTAAAGGTCCAAGGCCTATTTTTTGACAAAAATCACTCGAAATTGCCATTTCTGTTGTGTTCTTTCAAGAAAGAAAAAAAAATTTAATTAAAAAAAACAACCATAGGATCTTGTACTATACTTGTATGAGATCATGTGGTAAAATTTTTATTAAGTTTGATCATGCAGATTGAAAAATATTAGCCAATTCAAAGTTGTGGGGGAATTTCTTTTTTTGAATATAGGTAAACATTTCAGAAATGGACCCACCTCGACTCTTATTCCATCCACTAGCAAAGTATAAATGAACATTTGACAAATGTTAAACGGCTCTGACATCATTGGCAAAACATTCAATGCTTTACACATATCCATTTTACAACTTGTTAATGTCCATTTTAGACCTTGGCTAGGGGCAGTCTTAAGAAGAGGGGCGGAATTAGAGCAAACTATTGTAGGACAGATATACATTTCAGACTAAAGGTAGTCATAGTTCCTCCACCCTCTCGGATTTCCGTGGAGAATGGGAAGATCAACTAATGAATAGGGAGCCAATGTGGTTCATTCTCAGGTGGAGGAACTGTAACACCCCTTTTTCGTCATGCAAGGGTGGAGAAATGGAGGTCTGAGAATAGATTACCTCGGAAAGGGATGCTAGTTATTTTGCAGATTTCCAGGGTCCATTGCAGATTTCCAAGGTCTAACCATAGGACTTGATGGGCTGAGTGCCCGAGTGCAAACAAAACTATAAACTTCCAATGGAGGTGAAAACGGCAAGGTGAAGATGAAATCCAAACACTGCGGAGTGAAACTACAGTGCCAAAAGGAATATTCTTCTTGGAAGAAAATTTCTACGTGTCCATTCTTTTTCTCCGGAGGAGAAGAATAGACGCGTAGAAATTTTCTTCCAAGAAGAATATTCCTTTTCGCAACACATGTGGGTAGCCAACCGCAAATAGGCACGTCCCCATTCTCCACGGAAAATACAGAGGATGGAGGAACTGTGACTACCCCTACTGTGTGGTTTAAACAGTAAAAAATGCCAAAGTAGCGGAATGGCGCCATTTCAACGAAATTTCCCATAATCACTCATTCTGCACTGCGTACAATAAATGGAAACCAAAAATCCCTGGGTCTAACTTATGCCGGGGGTCAGTGGCAGGGCAGGGGAGCAGAATCCTGGTGGGGAACTGATTGGGAACCTAATGGGGAACTGACAGGGAACTCGCTCAGGAATCTGCTCAGATTACCGTGAATATACTATTGGCATATTCTTGGGCCTACCCTGCAGCCAGGGATATTCACTCTGGAGCTGCCTGGAAGAGACTGCCACTTGAGAGAGAAGATAAGGGGAATGGGACTGGGACTAGAATGTACGCCACGGCATCATTATATTCACCGGACTAGAATGTACGCTGTGGAATCATTATATTCACTGAGTGCCAGGGCTCATGATAGTAAGTTAGTACTGCTTCCTGCCTCTGTACTGGAGTAACGTACTAGTAACTTACTACTGTACATCTCATGCCGCTTTTAGTCGCTGCCCTGGGCACTCAAGATTTGACCCCCCCACAAAACCCCAGTCAAACCTGTCCTCATCAGGGTTTGTGTTTGTGTGTTTTTTCATTTTTCATGAAGTGCCAAAGTGGCGATATAAAATGTTGTAGTGGGGTGTTCCAAATTTCAACATTCATCCATCCACATATTGGATAGAAAGTACCACATTAGAACGTAGCACATGTTCATGATTTTGTTTTCATACACAATCAAGCTATTTCATCCTAGATTTTTTATTTAATTCAAATTTTTCTAGTGAAAACACTATGCGGTATGTTGCCATTTGTGTAGCCAAAGTATTTTTTTTCTATTGCAATCAGGCATGAGAAAGACAAAAAAAAAATCATGGTCCTCATTAGAAGGTTGCTCTTATGTGAGCATAAGAGCGTGAGCCCATAAGCCTATAATGCTATATACCTATGTTATAGGTGTATATATCATAAATATTGTCTATGATTATAGGGTATATATGTTACAAATATTTATATTATAGGTGTTTATGATACATACACTTTCTATAGTGTGTGGTATCTATATTATAGATACCTATAATGTAGGCTCAATGTTCACAAGCTTGCATTCTTGGGCTCACATTTTTTTAGACAAGGTGTGCACTTGTTTCATGAATTGAACCCAGGTGGAATCATAATTTTACGATGAAAATTATAATTTTTGTGGATTTTTGAAGCGGGATGCCTAGAAATTACAAAACCATGCATAGAGTGGAGTCATGAACATCCTATAAACAACCCATAACCACTCTTCTATATATCCAATGGTACTTAAGTGTTCAATATTAAAGGATTGGTCTTGTTATCCCTTATTGGTGTTAATGTAGTAATTTTTTCAAGAAATGAACAAATTTGGATGATTTTTTGGATGGAATTGGGGTCAATAGTAGGACGACGCACTATTAGGCAACAAACGTGAATGGGTTGGTCTACTTTAAAGAAAGTGCACACATAATTGACATTAACCCTTAAATAATATGCAACTAAGCCCTACAAACTTGGTTTTGAGAGAATTGTTGACAAAAGTGTTTTTTCGATTTTTTTTTCAAATGTTTTAGTCTACTTGAACTACTTCAATATTGAATATGGCTTGCCCAACACTGCATATAGATTGCAAAGTCAAAGTACTATTCACTTTTGTGTTTAAAAACAAAACAAAACAACAAAGTACTATTCACTTTTGCATGCCTTCATTGCATAGACTTTAGACAAGAGTAAAGGGGAATCAAATTTTTTGTTGAAGCAAGGTGTAAGCCTTATTATTCAAGACTCTTACCTTGCTTCAACAAAAAAATTGATTCCCCTTTAATTACTTTCTAGGCAACTGAATGGTATTTTAAGGGTTAATAGCAACTAAGCATAATATTTATTTTTTAAATCAAATTTTTTATTGGATCTTACTAGCAATTGAAAGAAGATTCCAACTAGGGTAAATCTTTTGCCCTCTGGTCATGTTGTTCATGTAGCAATTGGTTGCAAGATAAAGGTGCTGATTTATATTATTTTAAATTATCTATATTGCTCTATTTGTGTTTTATAGCTTACTATAATTTTTTTTTTAAGATTTGGTGATCCCTAGCCTCACTTAAGTAGATGGATTTGGCAATATGTTTTTTAAGAAAACAAAATTTCCTAGACTCTTGTGACAAGGCTTTAGAGAGGTCGTTTCTTTGTGATAGATTGTCAAATTGAGAAATACTCTCATTCCAATGCACTTTTGCATGCATTATATAAACACCATATGAATAAGTTAAGAAATTTCAAAGTTTTTCTTTTAGGTGTACCAAAATCCAACACTACTCTTATAGATTTTAGTGTTTTGATTGTATACATCTTGTATCATCAATACCTAGGTTTCAATGTTTAATTATAGTTCAAATGTTAGGGTTGTATTTTGGGGTTGTGATGATTATGGAAACACATACTTTAAATTGTAACCTATAGAATGCCAATTACATCACTATTTTAATGTATTTTATTGTATGATAATTCGCTCAAAGCATTTATACATGATAGTTTGGGTGAAATATTTGGCAAGAAGTCCCTTGTTTGTTTTTGTAGTGGAAGAGATTGGTGAATGGCTATAGATTGTTGGAATGTATATTTTTTTTACGAATGGATGTACTTATTTTTTAATGAATAAGTAAATTTTCATCCATGTTTTCCATGTTTCATTCATGGATATGGATGTGATTCACTTCATCAATGTAATGAAGATTGTCTCTGACATTGTCCAAAGTGAATGTAATAAGAAACCATGGCCAACACTTGTTTGTTTTTTTACATAAATGCTCCACCATCTAATTCAATTAGTATTGAGTTTGAATAATGTAAGAGTCCCCTCATTAATTGGGAGGAATGTTGGGTGAATGTGGTCTTATTAGTGTGAACATTTGGACAACTTTTAGGCAAAGATTAGATGAGTGTAAGTTGAAAACCATCAAAACCATCAAAATAAATAATTCAATATAGTTGGAGGGCACCTTTTTTCAAGATATTTTTGTGTATTATTAGCAATTAAAAATCATGGATCCCTTGCTCCCCCTAAAAAAATAGAAATTTTGGATAAGGCATATAATTACTATGACTTTTCAAAGTAGAATCTCCTTGGACCACTAAAACTATAACATAGTTTGGTCCTAAAAATCTAGAGAATCAACAATCCACCACCACCAATTAACCCTTAAAAAATGTGACCCCGATAACCAAGGTAGTGACCAAAATTACTCCAATCATTGAACTAATAAGTGCATTCTTTTGTTTCTACAATGAACAATGAAGTCATCCATTAATCACTTCTCGGCCTCAATGTCCCTTAAGGATTAAGTATGGGGACAATTGAATTGCACTTTGAGTAGACACTTTCAATAGAAGAGTCTATTTGTCATGAATAGGTACATGCATGGGTTGGGATGTTTCCACCTTTGATGAAAGTTTTGAAATTCCATACTAATGCACCTTAGAAACTCACCTAATTCTCAAATTATAGGGAATAACTAAGTGTTATTGATGTGGGCCACATTAACTAAATTGAAATAGACTTATGTAGTAAGTTACTTTCGTAAAAACCTTCCATTGTGCTTTCTACTTTGTACCTGAAGTATATGCACCTAAAAGTGACACCTATCTACAACCATGCAAGATTTTAAGCCTACACTCTTGGATGGTTGTTAAGGTAACTCAACCTATGGCAGGCCCAACTTTGGACAAGCCTAATGTAGTCCCACTTCTTCTTGTATGGTACATTTTACAAAACACATGTACACCACAAGAATTTTTGGGACTGCAATAGGCTTGTTTAGAGTTGTGTATGTCATAGGCTGAGTTACCTTATATTGGTGTCACAATTAGAAGAGTGTCACTTTTAGGTGCACCCACCTTAGTTCTGGTATATGTATTCAGGATCAATGAATATCCTTCCACCAGCTCTCTAACATCGTAAGAAGCACGCGCATCACTGAGTCATGTGGGAACACCTCATTTTTGAGTATATTCTTGAAGTATATGTTTCTCTCCAAAGGGCCTTGACAATCATAGACTAAACTGAATGAGCCTGGTTTCCTCTTTCCTAAGTTACTGTTAAATTTCACATGTTTCCAAACACTCCAGAGAAAAAAAAATTTAGAAAATTTTAGAAAATTTTAAAATAATAATTTGATCTTGCAACATTCCTAAAATTGTAACTTAAGGTACACTTATCTTAGAGGCCAGATGCTGGCCAGAAACTGAATGTGCCTGCAGGATACTCTAACAATGCAATAACTAACTTACAGTACATCATGTCAGAGCAGCAATTCTTTCAATTAGGGCTAAAAGAGCAACTCCACTGCAATCTCAAAGTCAAACGTGACCTTCATTCTAACTTATGTTCGGGGAAAACCCCGGCGGCCACTAGTTCGAAGTTAGCTGGTGGAATTCGGAAAAAAGAATCGGTTGTAATTTTAAAATGTCGACAAAAAGAACAATGAAAAAATCTATGAAATATACATTTAGAGTAAAAAATAGAGAGAGTAAGATGATTAGGTACTTGAAAAGATGGTTCAATATGAGAATTGGGGGACATTAGTTGGTAAACTAAAAAACTTCATGAAAAGTTGCCTTCATTGTCATGGAAAGGCAATTGCTTAGGGTCCCATCGTATCACCGCTATGCTTTTTTCTTGTCTTTGTGGGTGGACACAACAATACTTTGTCCACATCATTCTCGAGGTCTTTGCAAACTCTGCCAAAGTTCAAGCAATGACTCAAAAACCTTTCATTTGATCACTACATAGTCATTCTCTTTCATGCTGCAAGGAATCAATTGTTCTACAATCAATGTTGCCCATGTTAGAGATGGGGTGAAAAGCAAGTTTGGATATAAGGTGTTGGCAAGGGATGAAGCATGGGTGCCAATGACCCAAGGCTTGACTTTCTAAAAACCTTTTGAATTCATGTTCCATATTTAGATGCAACAATGGAGTTGTTCTAATATTGCTAGATTCAACCAATATTTTGGTTTAGCAACAAGAAATTTAAGGATAATTTAAACTTCAAAGGATGTTGTTAGACCGAGAAGCATTTTCAAAGTTATCCTTGAATTTTCATATAGTTCTTGAACTTAAATGATTTTAAGCTTCACAAAAAAATGTTAGCTCCAATAATTAATTTTTTTCCATTTTTTTCCATTTTTTATTAATTGTAATTTTTGTGACAGTTTGAAGGTGACATCTTGAAACCTTAAAATACACCACTATTGAAACTATAGATTTTTATCTATCACTTTCTCTTGGTTTGAGATCAAGGTAAAACCACTATACCATGATGTTTATTACTATTATCTCCATTTTTACTAAAAAATTACTTTAAAAAGTCATCCAAATAAATTATATATATAATTTGAAGAAAAAATATCAAAATTTTGAATTTTTTTATTGTTGGTATACAAAAAAATTAGTTTTGATCTAATGAGGACATGAATTTAAGGTTAGAGACATGTACTAAGGAGGAAATGTAATTATCTAATTATATTAAACAACATAATTTTATAAAAATTTGTTGTAACTTCCTAAAAATTATATCATAGCTTATAGAGAATAACAATGAGATTAGAGAGAATTAGCTAGACTTGAAAGCCCCAACAAAAATATTCAAACCACTTTAGCAAAAAAAAAGGAAAAAAATTGTCCTTATTTTCTTTGTTTTTACACAAGACCATACAATGTTGTTCATAACATTCTTGCATAGCTTAATTTTCTCTTTTAACTATATAAAAAAGACATTGTCCTTATGCTTAGGACTTAACCACTAAATATTCAACCACTAATCTAATTGGTAGATTGTAAGTGTATGGAAAGTGCATTTCATTTAGTTAAAATTCATTACAGATGGCTTCAAGAAAAAATAGAATACATTTATATCAATGGATAGAAAAAGAATGTTCTACATTAATCAATGATATAGATATTTTGAGGGATTTCAATTATTTTGTTTAAAATTCAAAAGTGATCAAATGTCGTATGTTCAAGTGTGAAAGAATTACATGTGAGGCAAGCACAACTGTGGTTACAATATGGTGCTTTTGTGTAATTGATATAGAAGATGTATGACTTCGAGTACCCTTGTGATAGCAATAAAAATTTGTTTCTACAATGAGTTGGATCTAATGACAAATAACCTTGCCAACATGGATGTTTGTAGCTCTTTTTACATGTATATAAGCTAAAATATGGTTACATATTCTACTTGTATGTCGCCTTATTTGAGCATAATAAGTTTTGGATGTAAAAAAAGACATTGGTTGAATAATCAATCCAATGGTGTATATCTTCCTATGTTTTAGTACATAATTAATATTCTAGGAGTCAAATGTTGTATTTTATATATGATTTCCTACAACCATTTGAAGGTTTAGAGTCTTATTGAATTCAAAACAATGAAAAATCATTTGTGAAATTGAAAAATATTCTAATAATCTGGGCCCCACATCCTTTATCTAACTTTTATCCTATTAGATCTTCACAATTACAAATGACAACTACCATATCCTACTATGAGGGTCACCACTTCACCTCAAATATTTAACTAGAGTTGAGAAGATAAGTACCTTATTAGGTCTTCACAATTGTAAATGACAACCATTGTACCATATTGTGAGGTTCATCATTTCACCTTAAATATGTAACTAAAGTGAAAAGACAAGTTTCAATTGACAAGTAATCTATTAGGCCTTCACAGTTGAAAATGACAACAACTATACCTTGCTATGAGGGTCGACATTTCATGTCAAATATTTAATAAAAGTTGAGAAAACAAAATTCTTTGCTAGGTGCTTAAAACAAGAATCTGTCTTCAAATTTTGTCCTTTTTCAATACAACTTCTTATTTTGAATAAATAAGTTTCCTAAAATTTCAACTTGTATTTTTAGAATTATTTTTTGTCAAACCTAAAAGTTAGATACTAATAGTATTGGTGTCAACTATACTCAACCTCCCTAGCAAACTCTTGTTTTCTTCAACTAAATGAGACTTCTAACTTTTTTTTCTTTCTATTTCAATTGTCTTTCTTTCTTTGTTGCATGAGCACATGCATAAATTAAGTTGATTTTCATTATAAAACTAACTAGACAGTCTTCAAGCAAGAGGGATAGGGCATTGAAGAGTGGCATATTAACCTTGTAAAGATGGTCTGGTCACCATGAAAATCATCCTTTTTGGTATTGTGCAAATCATTTGTTTAAAAAAATCCAAGATCACTCATTGGAGGTCAAACTACTACTCTACAAGACCTCACCTTTTCACTAGAAGAAAATATTGTTGATTTCAACAAAATCTAGGTGATGCAAAATTTAGTTTTGTGCCAAAAAACATGGAAACTGCATTGGTTGCAACACAATTTTTAGAAAACTGCATTGCAGCCAATGCAATTTCTGCGTTTTTTGGTAGAAAATTGAATTTTGCGTCACGTGGATTTTGTTGAAATCAACACTATTTTCTTTTAGTATTTCATCCAAAATTCTAAGGATGAACATCTACACTTTTTGTCTTACCTAGAAGGATTCTCTATCATCCATCAAACATTTAGTGTCCATGGCATCTTCCTAAGGATAACATATTCAAACAAGGACTTTGGGAACAATGAAACTTCTAACTTTTTTCTTTTCTTTTCATTCTCTTTGTCTTTCTTTCTACATGAAATGAAATGAGCACGTGCATAAAGCCAATTTTCATTATGAAACTAACTCAACAATCTTCAAACAAAAGTGGTGGACTACGGTATATTAACCTTGTATGGATGGTCCAGTCACCATGGAACTCATCTTTTGGGATACCAAGTAAATCATCTGCTTAAAGAAAAAAATCCCAATGACACTTATTGGAGGTCAAATTACTCCTTTGTAAGACCTCAAGTTTTCACCCAAAATTCCAAGGATGAACATTTGCACTTTTTGTCTTACTCAAAAGGATTCTATATCATCCATCCATCCAACACTTAGTGTCCACAACATCCTTATATTAAAGTTCACATATTCTAACAACGACTTTAGGAATAGAAAGAAGACCTCAATGCACCTTTCTTTGACACACACATTGAATGGCAGCCAGGAAAGGAAAGCATATTAGCATTGATCCACCTGACTGACCCTTTTTTTTGAAGCATGTCCATGTACAAAAAACATATGCAGTTTCAAAGGACCGACCTACTGACCGACTGACGAAGATGTTAGAAACCTCCGTCCATCCATCCATCCATCTGCACACTCACTCCTTGCTCTCAATTCCCATCAATCATATCACCAGGCATACAGCCACATCAGAACACCCATTTTACATTTTCCACGAAGCCGGGGACCAAAGTTCCCATGGATCCGCGATGGCCATTGGGTCGCCTTTGGGTGCATTGGACCGAGACCAAGAGGCTCCGAGAGGTCCCAAGGGTCCGAGACCAAGACTGACCAGTCTCTGCAATGACGACAGCTTGCTATGAGACTTAGCATAAGGTAGTCTGCTCTTAAAGCGACCATTTAAGAGCTGATTGCTTTTTCGGGGAAGAAAAATTCCTTATAACAATTTTCAGTCAATTTTAGTAGGAAGAAAAATGGAATTGGCATCTAACCCAAGTTGTTTCATATTTTTTGGACCTTTGTGGAATTAGTTACAAATTTTTGAAGTTGAAATGCAGTAGTCACTAAAAGCGACCATCTCCTGAAATGAACAGTGTTGGTTCATGAAAGAAAGCAAAATGTACCCCTGTGCCATAATCGCTTTTAGAGCATGGTCGCTTTAAGAGCAGACTACCTTAGTACGGGTTTTAAGTTATGCCCCAGCATTCCCTGGCACCCATCCGTCCATCCATCCATCCATCCGTCCATCTGTCCATCCGTCGTTGGGTTCATGTAGGGCTTGTGTTTCCGAGAGAACTGAAGGTTCCAGTTGTAAGTGCAATCACACACCAATGCATCATGATCATCACTAGCATGGGGAACTGACTGCCAGAAAAAATTTAAATTTAAATTTAAACTTAAAAAAAAAATTCAAAAATTAAAAGGGGGAGAAGAAGATTTGAGGAAGAAGAACTTCAATCTTCCAATGAACAAAAGCCTGGCTGCCCAGGGAGAAGAACGAGGAGTCCGTTTGGTTGAGTGATGGTACGTTGGTACATTGGAGTTCGAGGAATTAGACCACATGGTCCTATGAGGAATTGATGGTGTCATTGTCGAGCAGGAGAAAGGAACTTTGACCTGACCCAACGAAATACACATGCATTGATGATTTTATCTGAAACCTTGGAATAAACATAATATTTGTTGATGGAGTGATATTCATTGGCCACAAGGAATCACTATCATGCACAATGATATCTTATTTTGCCCATAAAAGATATCTTATTTTAGCTCATAAAGATATCTCATTTTGCTTGTGAAAGATATCTTATTTTTGCTCATAAAGATATCTCATTTTCCTTATAAAAGATATTTTATTTTAGCTCATAAAGATATCTCATTTTCCTTATAAAAGATATTTTATTTTAGCTCATAAAGATATCTCATTTTACTTATAAAAGATATCTTATTTTTGCTCGTAAAGATATCTTCTTTTTGCTCATAAAGATATCTCATTTTGCTTATAAAAGATATCTTCTTTTTGCTTGTAAAGATATCTTAACTCCTAAAATGTTCGAGGCATCAAATTCTGGTGTCAACAAAACTTTGAAGTTAAATAAAAACCTTTTCAAATTTATTTTCTTTCATAGTTTGTATTTTAAAATTATGAATTTTGAAGTCTAGTTTTATCATCAAAGGTCTGATTTTGAAAATGAATGATTATGATTTTTCTATTCTAGATTTTGTGTAAGGGTGTCCATCGCAAATCTTGATTTCAGCTAGTGTTGAGGGCTCTTGGAAATGAGACTCAAATACACTAGAAATTGGAGAAAAAAAAGGTTTAGAAACTCATTTAAAAAAATTGTAGAGTAGATTTTGAGAAGCCATAAAGTGATTAGGATTATGCATGCTTTGTCCTTTAACTTCTTATTTTTTTGGTAACCAACACTTTTAGTTTTGACATGTGGAAAGAGGATTGGAAGACTCCAAAATGCTTTCACAATTTTAACACCCTCATGATCAAACATTATAATTTTTCAATTCATAAGGAGTTTTGTTTTTTTGTTTTTTTTCCACTGTGATATCTATCACCTCTAGTTTGAATTTGTATGTTTCACAATTTCTTTTAAATGATAAAACTAATCAAAATATTGGCTTTTTGTTCAATTCAAACTTTCAAAGTAAATTTTGATAAGCTCAAAAGAGGCCTTGGACATTTAGGGGTTAATTTATTTGTAAAGATATCTTATTTTGCCCATTAAGATATCTTTTGGGTTCATATAAGATTTCCTCCTAGGACTATGAATACTCAAATGTGATTGTTGTGTCATCTTCTTCACTATTGATTCTCTACTATTATGGTAGATCTAAATAAGAATGTATTTGATTTCTTACCAAAAAATAGTCTTTTGATTGGATCAAAAATATTATGAAGTGGGATGATATTATATTTTATAATAGGTGGAACCTTCTTTTTGTGTTCTCTTCCAATTCCCAACTTCTAGTTTTCAAGCATTTAAATAGTATGGATTAATGAATACTTTCTTTAGCTCGAGCTATAGTTCTTTGACTTTTTTCACAATAAGTATCTAATATTTCTACTTTCTAGTGCACTGAGCATAAGTGAAATATAAAAATATTTTTCAAACTTTCAACCAAACAAATTTGTACTAGACTTCTATAGGAATTCGTGGAAAAATTTCAAACCATTTGAATACATAGATTGAGAGAATATAACATTTGAAGTTAGAAGAGAATGAATTTTATGCCATTTTCTAAAGGGTCAACATAATTTGACTCAACCTTTCGGAGAAAGAGGCAATATTCAACTTTAGAAACTTGGACCATTAGATAGGTAGTTAAGATATTCACTTAAATGCCAATTTTCAAAAAGTCTTTCACTAAGAAGATGTCCCCCCAAGGCAACTATATGAGCAAGAATTCAATTTTTTTGGAGAACTCACTTTTTGAGAGGAATCAAAATCCTCATGTTCAATGTAAATATTTATTTTTTCTAAATCAAGTACGAAAAAGGGAAAAAAATCTCATGAATTTACAATAGAATTTGAGCTAATGATTCTAAAATTGTTTAGAAACTACCATTTTTAGTGCATAGAGTGAAAATTGGACAATTGAAAAAAAATCATTTGTATATTATTGATTTATATTACTGTGGAAATGTGTGGAAATAATTTTATGTTATTTGGCTTTATAGATTGTGAGATATAAGTGTTCAAAGTTACTAATAGAAAATATTCACAACTTGCATGAATGCTTGCTGAAGCTACCCCTAAACTTTCAAGCCCTATAACTTTTGATTTTGGCATCCAATTGAAAAAAATAAAAATTCATAAAGTTAATATAAGCTTACATCTTTGGAAAAAAAATTCACCTTCATCCGTTCAATAATTACTTCTTATGAACCTCTTGAGTCTTCAAAAAGCTACAAGAGTTTGTTGTCATTTAGGGGTCAAATAAAATGTTCCACCTCAAAAATTATGATTGTGAAGGTTAATACAAATCCTTGTAAAAGAAAGGAATCAATAATGAATTATAGTAGTAGAAAATTCATAAAAAGATTGTCATGATTAGAATTTTACAACATTTAAAAAGAAAAGCAAAATTGCCATAAAACAACACATGCTAAAATCAAAGAGTAGACAAATTTGCAATTTCTTCGAGATTTCTACATCTTTAGCTTCAAAATATAAGATTTTTTACCTAACATGTAATTATGTTGATTTTTCCTTTCACATAAGAGACTACTTCTTTAGCATCTCTAAGATCATAATGTTTAAATTTGTGCAACAAATTTTTAACAATGCTTCCTATAGGTGAAGTTTTAATTGTTATTTTTGTGACATTTGAAGGTAGCATCTGGAAAGCTTAAAATACCCCACTTTTAAACTTTAATATCTTAGTGTGTATCAAAGAATACACCAATTTCACCATGTATTTATCACTATCATCTCCAATTTTGCTAAAAATTTTCATACTATATTAAAATTTTAAAGAATCAGTAAATTTTTTGAAAAGAAATTACTTTAAGAAAATCATAGAAATTTCATTCTAATGTTTTCATTTATTTTGTAAATGAAGTTACGTTTTGGATATATATTCTTACATGAAAAAAATATCAAATTTTTGAAAGTTATGGTTTAACATAGAAAACTAATGAAGTTTGACTAAACATGAACATGGAGTGTCCTTTAACCCCTAAATGCTTCGACATCCATTTTCTAGAAGATGAACAAATTGAAATTGAAGTTTCATCCTCCTTACTCCTTGGATGAAATTTATTCTAATTTGTGTCAAAATAGTCTTGTCCTCATACATCTAATATTTCAGAATGACAACCCGGGAAAATGGACAGTTGGAAACTCGGTATTTGTAAGTTCATCATGAACATCAATCGCCACTGTTGTCTCTTATCATTCATGACGAAATTTTGCTACTTGAAACGCTTCGTTGCTCCTGAAGTCGGCCATACACAGGCCTGCCAGGTATTTTCTCAAACACATGAGACAGCTGACAAGATAATCATGTCCAGGATCTCACGACTGAAGTCCTCACAAACCGTTTTAAAAGGATTTTCTGCACACTTGAAGAGCAGTTAAAACTGAAGGCACCAGGAGCATATATTAGATCGTGGACACTGGCACAAACTTGAGCACTAAGATAGATACTGCTACAAGTATAAGATCTATCTCACTATTATCGCATCCAAAGGAGCCGAGACAAGGCACAAGGGGCTCAGAGTTTGGGTTAAGAGTTTTCTGACACTCAAAATCAGGCGGTAATGGAATTCTCACTTTATGATACACATGCTTCTCTCACACTCGCGAACTTACAACCTATGATTGTCACTTAGCTCCGTTATTCTGACGTTGTAAATCCCACTCTAAGGACAAAACGACACTAAGGATCTTGCAATCCTTAAACCCCTGTCCCTCAAATTTCAAACCTTAATATAAAACTCAGCTTCGTACCACCATACTCCCTGGAGTAAGAAAAGCAGTAATAATAAGCCAAGTCAAAAGAACGTAATAATAGATGAATAAATAACTGGCTCCGATTAGAAGCAGACAAAAATTTCAAAACAGAAGTACTCAACACCATGGCCGCGCTCCCAGCCTTACCACGTTTGTTACCAATCATTAACTCCTAAATCATCAGATAGGTTGATTTGCAATGCTCACAGAAACTATCAACACGCATTCTATAGACTTAGGATTCCGACAAATACATAGGTGCTCAATTCAACAATTGTGTGCAACCAGGCGATTAAGACCAGAACTGCACCAGATCGCAAAATCCATTAACATGCGACTGCTCAATAATTCTGTACAAAAGAACTATCTTATGTTCCCCCTGCATGTGCTCTGACATGTAAACGCGGAGAAATTTTCTACCCGCTACCGTTCCCTCGTGCATCAGATCCTGTCTGGGTAAAAACTCCTTGTCTAATGGCTTCTATCCCAAACAAACCTACCTGTTTTTTCACTGCTAGAGACTGCCACCAAAGCAACTTACAACAGAACCAGATCACTATTTTCAGCTGTACGGGAATTACAACCACCCTCCTGTCAGAAACCTAACAATTTCCGCCTAGTAGCATGCATCGTAGAATAGGAATTACCTACAGTCAAGTGACGGCAACAAAAGCAGTGATGGTTAAGTAGATAAGGATTAGGTGATACTCGATGTCACTACCAATATCCAAGGTGCAGCACTTGTGGCCATTCCCTCTGCAATAAAACTAAAGGTGTACAGTAATTGCACAAGCAATTCCTGGAATCTCTGGCTGATTGGGATTCTCATGATCAGTCGTCCAGAAAAGGAATTAAGCCTAGAAATCGTAACAACGACCGCCTTTCTCCCAGTCTCCATACCTGGTGGGTTCAGGGCCGTGGGGTCCGCCCACCTCTCCAGTCTCTGTATTAATGTCCAACCCGCCATCGTCCTGGTCATCCTTCTCGTCTGATGGACGAGAATCTTCGCGACCTTCCATAGTGACCCAGTGACCTTCCTCGCTCTGTTGTTTTCCGTCCACATCATTTGAGGGTTCTGTTGAGACAGACACTTGCGAGTTGCGTAGCCATGGTGCCCTGGATATGGGAGCGACAACGACAGCACTCTTAGATGTCAATGCGCGAGTGAGGGACAACGCGGTTAACGTCCTTCGCAGTGCCATGGCTGAGGAAATCTAGATGTGTGCACCTGCAGAAGGGCAACTGAAAGGCTCAATTCATAACGAGACAAGCAGACTGTAAGAGATAATTAACCTACTCTTACAGCAAAAATGATAAGTACACTCCACCTGATGTGATTTCTGAACTCAAAATGTTTCAATAAGCACAAACCTCCTGGCCTACATAAGGTGGAGGATACTCTAACCGTTTAGGGACCTGATCCCGTCTCCATTGCTGAAACCTGTCACCAATAGAAATTCATCTATCATGCAGTTGGTTGGACTTAATAGCAAGTGGTGTAGCATGACTTGGCTAAAAGTCTATGGCCACTGATCTCCGAATGGTAAATGGGGTTGTCTACAGTCACTTACAGAAGTCTACAACCTCTCACTTTGAAATTGCCAAAGAAATTCAGACAATGTGATAAAAATATGATCTCAACAGATTGGCTCTTGTATCCAAAGTGATCTCTCCACAGCTCTACACTGATCCCCCCACATCGCACTCCTCCAAATGCTAAGATGCTTAAGAGTGAAGCAAAAAGTAACTGTAAAAATTATCCGAGTTTTTATAGGGAAATCGAATTCATGGACTGTGCACACAAAATTTTGAACCTGGAAAACTCGCGTACAGAAACCAACCAATTGCAAAAACCTACATACTCTCAAAAATGAGAATGAATCCCAACAACAAAGCAGTAAATATTGCAAGATGATCATCTACATGTCTATCCAGCGAAATTCAAAACAATCGCCGTCCACGCATGCCTCACTTGCACGAACAAATACATCTAACACCAAGCTTGCGCTCCATCGCCACTCCAAACAATCTAACAACCCAACGTAATGCGCAGGCAACTCACGAGTCCTAGCAAGCAGCCCAGACGACTGCCGACTTCCATTTCAGGGCATGAAATTCCACTACCATTCAACAAACCCTAAAAAGACGCTACGAATACAATAAGAAATGCAAAAACACGTACCTCTCGCATCCACCATCATGTCCAGAATTTAAAACTGTGAATTTAATCGCCACTCCAATCGTAACAAGAAAACCCTATCTTGAGCGATTGACATAAAAGAACTTCCAAAACAGAATTCAATCTCACGTGCCTCAGCTCACAATTTCCATTTCCCACTACAACATTAAATTCACTAAAACGTCAAAACCACGCACCTATCGCAAATTACGCTCTCGAGGACGCTTCGTGGTGCATAATGCGGTCAAGCCCTACGAAGTAACTCTAAATTGCACCGATCACATAAACAGTAGTCAAATGAAATCCGTGAGCCCTAATTTGCATTTCCCACTTACAACAATAAATTCACTAAAACGTAAAAACTACGGACGTATCTGGAATTGAACTCTCGAAGATGCTTCATGAGGCACGATTCGATCAAAACCCACAAAGTACCCCTAAATTGCACCGATCACACAAACAACAGTCAAAATTGAATCCGTGAACCCTAATTATTGGAGAATAATTCAGTTGATGAAAGCGGGAATGGAGATGAGGGAGAGAAATCGGTACCTCGAAGAAAAAAATAATTAAGTTGGAGAATTGAAGAGCGTGGGCGTCGCGGAGGATTGCTGTTGCGATGGAGACGATGAGTGAGAGCAACCGTCTTGAGTTTCCTTGAGTCTCGCTCATGGGAAGTCGTGGCTTGGTGAAAGGATGACAAGTGGCTGCCAATTTTCTCATCCGTCACGGTCCCATCCAAACCCTTTTAAAAATAAATTTAACGCCCAAATCCTTATCGAAATTTCTCTTGTATGTTGCTTATATGTTTATGAAATTGTATCTAAGAATCTTGGTTAAGAATTCATTGAATTTCGTGTGGAGTTTTCCATTAGTAGCAAGTTTTGTAGAGAATTTGGGTTAGGGATTGTCAAATTTCTTACCTTGTGTGTACAATTTTCAATGGATATCTCTATTATTTACTTCAATTTTATCAAATTGGTCATAAAGAAAGTGTGATTCTTAAAGATTCAAACAATACAATACTTTGCATAGATGGTGGGATGTATTTTGAACATAACATATATATAAAATATTTCACAAGTATTGTTTGCTCAACATATAAAATTTGGATTTTAGAGCCTGCAAGGTCTACGCTTCAAGCATACAAATAAGGATTTAAACATGATTCTAATTGCATTTAAACTACCTTAACTTTTATTGAATCTTGTTGGCAATTGAAACATGATTAGATACATCTTGACATGTATCTTTTGGGTATTATTCATATAGCCTTTTAAAACATGAAATACGACTTTTCAAAATGTTGATTATATGTGTGTCCAAAATCAACAATTGGATTTTTATTCAAAATTTAGAAAAAAAATTGTAAGAATTTGGATTATAGAAAAATTACAATTAATTGGATTTCTTTAATTATCCTACTATTGCCATCTCTAAATATTTTTGTCCCAAGTAAGCCCAATAATACTTAGATTGTAGTGCATATCCTTACTCAAAGCATTAGATGGTTTGGAAATGAATCTCTCCAATGCCAATCTTGTTGCATCCATATGTGCTTCATGAGTTGGGTTCAACAAAAATATAATGTATAACCTTAGAGAAATCTTAGATAACTTGGGATCTTCATAACCTTCAACAAATATTGAATTTCCTAGTCTAGCAAATTGTCATATATTTAGCTTTTGCCCTTAAATAGTTATCAATTTACAAAATTGAAAAAAATTAATTCAATAAAATTTGTACGTCATTTGCAAGATGCCTCGTATTATGTATTGAATAAAGAGAGCTATGCTAGCTACAAAGAAAATGCATGCTAGCAACACCTCGATCTTTTTCCAATCCATCCTAACTAAAATTATATCCATTCTTATTTGTAATTGAACAATATACTAAATATTGCGTACTAATTTGAAAGTGATAGTTATAAAAAACGTAATATGTCTTTCTTGCAAATGTCCTTTAGATCAAAAGTATCAAAGCCAAGGCCAAAAATCACATAAGTATTCTATATTTATATAAAAAATTATTTCACATATATATTTTAATATTTAGACACATTACAATAAGAGTCATAAGTCTTCAATATTTTATATTAGTAAATGAGTTCTTTTATTAATAGATTTTTCAAAGATCTTTTACTTTAAAGGACCATCTAGACTTTAAGACCATTAGTTATTTTTAATAATAACTTATATTTCTTGAATAATATGATAACTAACAAACTCAATTGAATAATTTAGATCTAGGTGCAATAATCTAAAAATAATTACAATGCTTAAACTACAAACAATAAGCTCTTCTACTTTAATATGGAAGTAATCATAATTCCCGCCAAAACTCAATTCTACATCCTATTTATAGCAAAGGTGACTATATGTTCTAATATTTTATTTTCTAAATCTAAAATAGAAAGGAGTAGAATTTTAATATTATTTTTAGTTTTTATATTAAGATTTGTCTAAAATCATTCATCTATCAAAGTCAAGCTTCAAGACTTATTTTAAAGTAGTTTAACTTTTGGTGCATATTCTATCCAATTGAAGCTATCAAAGTAATTACAATACAAAGATCACAAGTTTAAATTGTTTAATTCTAGTGTACTAGTCATTTAATTGGAACTATCTAACTCCAACACACAAATCATAAATTTGTACTTATTTGACTCCATCCACTTGGATATATTTTATTCCAATTAACGTTTTAGTCCTTACAAACTTTACATTAAGAAACTCAATTTGTATAATAACTATCCTTTAAACACAGTACTACCAATGAAGTTCAATTATAATATACATTGTTTGACATTTTAAAATCTTGAAATTTATATGAATATGAGAATTTTCAAACTTTTGAAGTTGAAAATATTTTAATTTCTAAAATTTGAATAGGCTAGTTTGTAAATTTAAATTTTCTTAAAATTATAAGTTATTAACTTACAAATTGATAAATTGATTGAAATTTTTATTTTTATTTTAATTAATTTAAAATTAATAAACATATCATGTGTCAAAATGATTTTAAAAATAATTAGTAATACAAGGATCATCTCAAACTTGAGATTGTCGAGAAGACCACAAAAAATAACAATTTTCTGCATCGGTAGAGTGATTGCTATTGTTTCTACATTAGAGCTCCATAATTGCTATCTTTGCCAACAATTATGGTCAATTGAAGATTTAGAAATGTTAGAATGTTGAAAATGCAAAATGCAAAATATTTGGAATCTTTAAATTTTAAAATCACAAATTTATAAATTTGTGAACTAAAATAAAATCTTATCAAATTAATATTTTGAGTATCTATTTTTGGGGGTGAATAACCTTTGAAGTCTAATTTTACCATCACAAATTCAATTTTGAAAAGAAATTATTTTCAGATTTTTTATTCAAGATTTTGTGCAAGGGTGTTCATTGTAAAATTTGTTTTTCTAGTATTAAGAACTTTTGCAGAGGACCCTCAAAGATTGTAGATCTCGGTAAAATAATTATAGGGTAGATTTTGAGATGTCATATTCTATACCTTACCGGATAATTACTTAAAGTTGGCAAATGTACTTTGATAGATGCCTAAAAATAGAAAATTTTATATTTTTCTATGTAGTTTTAAAAAAATGATGAACCTCTATTTTTGGATTTGGTTAGAGAACTTACCATTGCCCAAGATCAAAATTAGTTCAGATGGAGATGAGTATCATTTGCTAACAAAATTTGACATCAAAGAATGTAGTAAAGAAATACTTCACTCTTCCCAATCTCTAAGATAAGTAATGGAATTAAAATTCATGTTTGCCAAAGGAGAATGCCACATATATGTGTTTAATATCCCTAATGTAAAATGATATCATTACAAATCTTTGAGAATATACATGCCTAGTTCAAACTTCACCCTTCTCTAACTATCCATAACATTTTCACCCCCTTAACCTCTAAAGGAGCACATGGCCACCAAGTGGCTTCTACAACTATATTTGCAGAAAATTTGAAATGTGAACCTTAGTAACAATCCTTCAACAACAAAGAGACAATAGATGATTTTTTCCCCATTAAATCCATTAGTGCAATCCAATCAAGAAATGATTGACTATGTGATTTTTGGTGGATTTTTGGAGAATGGAGAAGGGGCTTTGGGTTGTCACTTTAGATCTTCATATCTTTTTTTCCATACTTGAAAATGATCTAAAAAAAATTATACATGAAAATCATAGTGATGTTTACTCGTGGAAAAAAATTAGATTTTTTGGAGAACTTTAGAGCATTCCGATTTTAGCATATGTACAAAGTATTGCCTAACTAAACATCTATCATCAATCTTGTCAATAGTGGCATTTTTTCAAAAATTGTGTAATTTAAAAAAAAAATTCCATATGAAAATTACTTGAAATCACTTTAAAAAAAATTTTAAAAATTCTTTTCAGTGGTGGTGATCATCAAAATTATTCTACATGAATGAAGAATTATGCTTATTATAAGAGCTAGTCAAGAAAACAAGAGTTATACTCCCCTCTAGTCCATTAGGGTTTAAATACCTAAGTCCCTTTGCCTTCCCTAACATATGGGGTGCCCCCAATGAATATGGTCTTGTGACAATGAAAGAATGATACGGGATCAATTTGAAGTCCCATCCTAGGTGTCCCCAAAAGGGTTATCCTTCTTTGTAGGCATCCAAAGAAGGGTTCAAAATCAAGCAATTAAGAGTGTTATGATGTATCTTCTTATGTTACAAGAAGTTGCATACAAATTTGATAATCTAAGTCTAATAAGGGAAACAAGAGACCAAGATTAACTTTTAGCTCTTGCAATTGAAACTTCATTTATGTAAAAATTATAAGCAATATTACAAATGTCCAAAGATAAAAAGAAAGAATAGTAACTCATCTTGGACATCAAAGGACATAAAAAATCCATTGTTAAATGTTTTGTATGGATAAATGGATTATTGTGGTATATACATTAGTATTCTATTGTTTCTTCACAATCCTATTCACAACCAATTTGAAATCTTAAAAATTATATAGTCTCAAAATTTTAAAATAATCAAATAATCAAATTTTAATTAATAAATTTGATAAATTTATAAATTTCGTAGTTTATAAATTTATGAAATTTTAATTTGTAAATTTGTAAATTAAATGATTTAATCATTTCAATGTTTCAAACTTATAAAGATGTAATATTTTAAAATTAGGAGCTAATTGAATTGAAATAGTCATTACTATAAAATCTTTTTAATTGGAATGTGTCAAGCTTATATCATTGCTTTGAAGAACTTATGAGTAACAAATCTAATATAGAAATTTGTAGTCACCAACTAAGAATTGATATAGACAAAGTTTGGCAAACAATTTGCAAGACAAGTTTAGGCAACTTTTATAAAGTTGATCATTACAAGGCCCATACATATTGATAAAAAGGTGAGGTATTAAACAATGATCAAAGACCAAGTTGGTTAAAATAAAGTTATTGGCTAATATATTTCAAGAAATTAATAAAGACCAATTTTTCTTACTAAGTAGTTCTTGACTGACAAACTTCAAACAAATGATGTACAACAATCTATTGAATGTCAAAAATTCTTAATAGAAACACTATTTGCTAGTTAGTTTGTTGGTTCAAAATTCCACCAAGTATAACAAAGTAATGGCTCCTAAGTCGTGAGTCTCTTCTTGTCATAAAAAGCATTAAAGATCTTGTCTAACTATTTGAATATTCTTCAAAAAATTCAAGGTCAACCAAAATCTAAATGATTGAATTCAAGAGTTAAGTCTTTCTCAATTTAAAATCATGTATAGAAGTATGTAAATACACCCCTTAATGTGAAGCAAGTGAACAATGGTATAATTCTTTGAGCTTCAAAGTGACAAGGAAGTAGAAGGTGCGAGAGGTGATCAAAATCATATAGTCATCCACTAGAGCTTGAGCTCTCTTCTACATGTTGTTCCTCTTCAACACCAATTTCTTTTTGAGCAACCTTGTCTTTGCAAGACTCCTTGGCATCTATTGGCTCTCCTTTTTGAATATTGTTAGAATCTGGTATACACTTGTTCATGTTACCACTCCCAGCAGACTCACTTGGCTTGCTAGACTCATTTCCTTTAGTTATTTGTGTTTGATTTTCTCCCCTTTGCTTGGAGTGTTGTCTCTTAGAGTCAAGCCTTTGTTTTTTGGAAGACCTCCTAGTTGGAGTCTTTTCAATTGTGGTTTTACTATCTCCACTGATTTCACTAGATTCCTTCTTTTCTTTTCTCTTTCTTTTCTTTTTGCCTTTTTCCTCACATTTATTGTCCTTTTTCTCCAATATGCTATTTGACGGAGAAGAGGCAAGACCAGCACTTGTTTCATCAGAAAATTCTAGAAGATCTTGAGTGGTTGCTAGGGACGTTCCAGCATCGGTGTCAACATCAGAAACTTCTAGTTTAATCTTCTTTCCTTTGTAATCTCTCACTCGTGCTATAGCTGCTTCAATTTCCCTATCATTGTCCCTCTTCTTCTTACGTTGTTGTTTCTTTGTTGGTTTTTTCTTGCGGCAATAAGCTCTTTTCTTCATTGCCTTTGACATTTTCATCTTTGTTCTTCCTCTCTTACTTTCTTGCCTTGCCATTGCAATGAATTGAGTACTATAGGATTTTCTCCAAAATAATTGGTTTGACAGTTGGTTTTCAACTCTTACAACTCTAATAAATTCTTGGTCCACAATGTCAAATAACTCAACATATTTGGAACTATTTGTTTTTCCATTGATATGTGCCACAATTGATAGTGTGACTATTTCAATCTTAACTCTCCATTCAATAAGAACTTTCACCTAATCAATTACCTTAAATTTGAAAATAGTAATTGATCATGCTACTAAAAACTATTGTTTGAATTCCTACATTAAACTTTTGGAAAGGTAGTGTTTGAATAAAAAATAATTAATTCAAACAACAAAAGAAAGAAGAAGAAGAAGCTAGAGACATCACTTAGCCTTGCCAACGTTTGAAAAACTTGTGAGTATGTTCTATGAGATTAATGACTTTGCCTTTTAGGAATGAAGCGCCATCTTTTGAAGGACACATCGTTCCATTTAGCAATTCAAGGATATAGCACTCTTTGACAATACCTTTTGGTTATATACCTTTTTTTCCTTCAAATTTTTCTTTGTTTTTCTAGTAATACTTACTAAATCAAAGTGACTACTAGTGAAAATATCATTCCAAGAGCACTATAGGTTTAATAACAATAAATGGCAAAGAGGGCTCCAAGAAGGGGTGTAGCAGCAAGGAAAAGGGCTGCAGCGAGGAGGAGAAGAGCAACATATTATAGAAAGAGGAGACAAACAAGAAATGAACAAGGAGAATCTACCAAGAAAAGAAAAAGGGAAGAACAAGAAAGTGAATCTAAAGAAGGAGATCATGGCGGGAATGAAGAACGAGGGTCAAAGAGGAGGCGCTGTACAAATGAAAGTGAAGAAGAAGAGTCTATAACACAAGAATCATATCAAAGCAATAGTGGCAAAAAAGGAGCTAATAGTAATGATAAAGGCAAGGGCAATTCTAGTAAACAAAAACGAGGAAGTTCTAGTGGAGATGGTCGACCTCAAAATAGGGACCAAGGATGCAAGAGTAAAGAAGCTACTCCAACTTCAAAACATAGTTCAGAGGCAAGTGAGTCATTGAATCAAAATGCAAAAGAAAAAGACAAAAAGACAAAGGAAAAAAAATCTCGAAAAGAACCTGATGAAAGTGAAAGTTATGAAGAGAGTAGCTCCTATAGCTAAAACTTCAATGTGCCTTCACTTTTCATTGAATTTTAAGTTTCTATTTATGATTCTTTTTTATCCACTTGCACCATAGATAGGAATGCCAAAAATTGAGTGATTCAATCATTCAATGTAATATACAATCATTCAATCTTTGCTTAGCTATAATGACCATATCAACCATTTTGTGATTGCTAACTAATTTAGGCACCATTTGTGGACAACAAAAGTACCTTTTCATATTTTAATTTTCAAATGTAGTGTAAAATAGAAGTCTTTGAATAGGCATTTTACAAATTGAAAATTCTATTGCCTAGCTCTTTATGAAGAAATACCGGTATACATGATGTATGTAACATTACTAAAGTGTTAAAATTTCACTATTTGGAGAAATTTTGATCAAAATCTTTGAACATTTTGTGCTAGTGAATGTAAAATGGAATTTAGAGTATCAATTAAAAAAGTCTCATATTAAATATAGAAATTATATTTAGGATGAATTACCAAAGTGAAAAGCTTTAAAATTGATTAAAATAATCTATAAATATATAGATAATTTCTATTTATGAAGAATTACATAAATTTTATTCATTAGAATTCTATTTTTTAGGTAAAATAATATTTTTCATAGTAATACTTTTTGTCCTTAGACTTTCGGGTTCTTAAGGGTTAAAGTGAATTGGTCTTGAATCTTGAAGAATTTAAGGTGGAAGATCCAATGTTTAGTGGGCTACAATACAACAATAATTCGATTTTTTTCAAGATGAATCTAATTTTGAAATTTGTGAACTTTGAAAAGCTCTAGCATTTTCAAAAATGAATGTCTTTCTAAGTCGTAAAGTGCATTAGGAAGATAATAGAATCTAGTTTCATGTTCTAGTAAATTTTTATAATAAATTCTAAAATTATACATCAAAAAAGTTTTTTGTTATATACTACCTATCATCTTGGGCTACCACCCCTAGTTGCAATCACTACATGCATTCTCTAAGGCATAATAGAGATCAATGTATGAAGCTACTCTAAAGATATTGTATTCCATGTGGATTGAATTTCATACTTGATATTGTCATTTCTACCTTATTCTTAGGTCTACTATGATGTCTAAGCAAACCTCTTACAACTATATAAACTTTCTCTATTGGATTCAAGTCTGGAGAATTGGCAAGCCAATTCAACTTTTTCATACCATGAGCACATCTCCATTGCAATAGCAATGAACAATGGTGGATGAGAGTGCCATCCTCCATCAATATCAATTGCTCGATCATGGTCATCAAGTAAGAAATAAAAGCCACTTAATCTACTTTTGGTTTGACACTCAAATAGGGCTTTTTATGTGTTATAGGATTTCTAAAATCAAGTTCATAGAGGTAACAGTGCTAATATGTGAGCTTAATTATCTAGGAAAATGACCACAAGAGCCTTGAAATTTAGACACTTATGTTATAGGTGTCTATATTATACAAACCTTCCATAATTATAAGATACCTATGTTATAGATACCTATATTGAGTATATTATAAGTGTTTATGTTATAAGTACCTTCAATGGTTATAGGATATCTACTTATACCTAGTTTTAAGGCTCATATGCTTGGATTTCTATGTGTATATGCTAACATTGTTGCTCACGTGGAGATACAATCATATAATAGTGCAACAAACACTTACCAAGCTTGCAAGTTCAATCACAAAATACCTTTTGGTTGTTGTGATGGCATGACAAAACACCCTTATACTCTACTCAAACAACTTCCTATGCTTTCATTGCCTTGTGATGTCAAAAACTTTACACTTTACAAACCTTCCAATAACTCAAGATAATCAAAATGGTTGAACAAGGAGCATTGAAGACTTTTGCAATGTCCTTTCACTTCATTCCTACCTTCCTCATTTCCACAATTTGACTCTTTTCTTCAAAGGACAATGTTCTTTTACTTCATGGTGCTTGTTGTAAGCCCTCAAATAACACATAACCAACTTCTAGTATGATAAAAAGAAGTCACTCAAGCTAATAGTGCCCAAAATAAGAAATCAACACTTCTAAAAATATAAGTGAGGAATGCTTAGTTTGTCATAATGCAATGTTCTTTACAACCTTAGATGGCTTATGTAACACACCCCATCCAAGCATTTCGTGCCAACACACCTTCCTAGCTCTTTGCATGCTTGAATTGCATCTATGATTTTTGACCTCATCAAACCACTTCCACAGAAAACATCACATATGCAACCTATGTGTAAGAACACATGGTTGATTACATGCATGCACACACCTCATTTAGTCCAAAAATAGAATGCCAAATGATATAGGCGAATTCCTTACAACATAATCATTGCATTCAAATTAAGAGCAACGTTTTTTCAACAACAATAGTGCTCAATTTTTTTTGGAATTATTGTTGTACCCAATTGTACAAGTGTATTGCTTTTGTAATTTTACAACTACATTGAATAAATTGATTGCTTTTGCAAATTTAAAACTAGAAGGGATATATTTTGATTCAAATTTTTTTGACAACACTTGAAATTAACATTTTGATTCTTAAGAAAATTTATCCCAAAAGTTATGGAATATCCAACTTCTATAGTCCAAAAGAAAATGCATGAATCAAGATGTATAAAACAACAATTAGAATGTGTCTAATGCAACACAATACATGTCTGAATCAATAAAACTATGTTATAAAATGTCCAAAAGTAATTTGAGGCAACAAAATATATTGATTTAGATGATGTTTTCTACTAGTGGGATCCATTTGGTAACTAATTCACTTTTTATTTAAGATTGCATTTGAATTCAATTTCAACTATAGGTTCAACTACCATCTTTGGAATGCCAACAAGGAATGATAGCATACAATCTAACAAAATTGGCTTGCCTTCTTTCTAAATTGAGGTTTAGATCCCATCCTTGCACAAAGAAGGGATCAAAAGTTTCTTTGCACCACTCAAGGTGCAAACTCTTTTGAATTTCTTCACATCATGTGCAGTGCAAATTCTTTATAGTTGAATCTTGGAGTTGCAAAGATGGGACATTAACCTCGATTTTCAGAGGAGCTACATAAATATGATTAGATTACATGCAATTGCACTTTTTTTCATATGGAAATAATTCAAAGAATCTCGTTGTTTTTCATATTGAATAAGGGCAACTACAAATTATAGTACAAGATGAATGCATGAAACACTTATATTTTACAATTTGTTGCATTAGGGATTAAATAGGGGATGTAAGAGTTTGAAACACAATAAATATAAGAAAATATACATAACTAAATAAAACATTACAAATACTTCATTACCAAAAATTTAGTTCTAATATAAATTCTCCTTCAAAAGTTAAGTACAAAGTAATGATTGAATTTTCTCAAGATATTAGATACTTTAATGTTTAAGTTGATAAAAAAATTTGGAATCATTTATAAAAATTAAACAAAAACACATTTTGTTTAAGAGCTTGCTAAAGATGAGATGCCACAATAGAAAAGATGAAAGTTTGTTTTTAGAAGTCTAAAATGAGCAAGTAGAAAACTTTGTGAAATTCATCAATTTTAATTTCCATGCATACAAAAAATGTAGGCCTTCTTTGGAAAAATACTCTCTAACACTAACCTCTAAATTTATAATTTTGGATACTCTATTTTTCCTTTTAAACACAAAAAACTTAAGTGTGACAAAGTAGCAATTTTAGATCTGAAATAGAATATAATTTTAAAAACTCTAGCTAGAAATATATCATACACTTTTACTATAAACTTTGGCTCTATGGACTCATTATTTTAAAATTACAATGTATTTTTATGACATTTTAGAAGCACAAAGGGTGATGCCAAAATAATACAAGTATTTCATGCTTTTATCCTACACCAATTCCCTTCTTGACATTAATAATTCAAGATCCTCATCAAAGAGCTTTGATAAATCTCATCTCATACCTTGTATAACATATATATTTACAATTACAAAAAGTAAAATTGTTCTCTTTGAAAATTCTTAAAAATTCATTTAAAATTTTGGAAATCAATGTGAAATAGAAAAATGTAAAAAATAAACAAAATAGAGTTTTTCTTGTGATTCTAATGAACTTGACAAGAATTTTAAAAGTCATTTCCATTGTTATGGATGAAATTTTAAATTTAGCAATGTAATGCACTATGACAACATTATTTTTTGAAGAGTTTATGTAGTCTCTCAAGAATGATAATTTGATACTATGATACATAAGATCTAGTGGTTACAAACACTGATATATAAATACTTCATTGAAGGTCATAGACAACACCAAACAACATTAAACAACAATTTTTTTCATTCAACAAAATAATCCTCTCATATTAGTTTGGTGGGTAGAAAATAAAAATTATCTCGTTGCTACTTGTTTTAATAAATGTTTGTAATATTTTTATTAGAAATTAACATCAATTATTCAATATCTACTTCTCTTTTATATCCCCTCTCTAGTTAAAATGAATTATATATAGTGAGAGAGTATATTGTACATCCCAATACATGCAATTTCATACTATTCATGGATTAATTTCATCTCACATATATCTTGGTCTTAATTTGATCAATTTGGAGACATGTAGAATAAATGTGCCATTTAGTGCACACATCCAAAAATTGGACAACAACCATTGCCATTTATTAAACAGTAACTACGCAATTCAACTATCAATTCAATTGTGATGGGAACAAAATTTTGTATCACTCACCCATGACCTCACAACATACAGCTAAGGGTTGCAAGAAATTTTTAAACTAGATTTAAGCTTCATCACCTTTAAATTAGAATAAAATTTATAAGAAAAAATCTTTTTGAATTCTATTTTTAGAAGGTGAATTTGAATATGAAATTTAGTAATCATACTAAATTTCAAAATATGAAAGTCTCTATATCTATGTGGAGAAGGATTTGAATTTTGTCTATGTGGTGATTGGGTTTGCCATTTACAGCATAGACAAAGTTTATTCTAGTTTTATGGTATGCAAATTGATGACTATATTCTCATACTGTGTAGCATTTAGCACAATCTACAAGGAGGGAGGGTAGGAATTGACGAGACTACTTAGGTTATCGATGAGAGATTGTAGAAAAGAATCTCTCCATTCAATCATGTATTCAAATTGTTAAAATAACAATCATGCCTCGAAACATGATTGTTTACATGAGATTCGAGAATGACCATGCAATCCATAGTATAATCATCACTTAGGAAATTGATCATTTGAAAAACCAAGTAGCAATATTAGTTATCAAGATGTTGAATTCAATACATCCTAAGGAATTGAACCAAAAATTGAGAGAAAGAACAGGTTGAAAGAAATTTCAATGCTAGGGTTGCGATACCATATGTAGAAAGTTTTAACCACAAAAACTATATTGAAGACAAAAAATAGTCACAAGTGTAGAAAAAAAGAGTTTGTTGAATTGCTTGATGAGCTTTGATTGATCATTTATACAAGAAGTGTGGTGGAGATGCTCCTTACCTATGCCCATGCAAGCGAATAAACAAAAAGTGTATTAGTTTATGTGCATGAGGTGCCTTCATAGCATTCCTAGTTGTTATTCTTGTCACCAATTTCAAGCAAAAAATAAAAGCAAGCCAATGCAAGCATGATCTTTGAAACAAATTAAAGATCGTTTCATGCAACTAAATTAATACACTATTGTATTAAAACCTCTTCCTTGAAGTTGTCTAAGGGAGTTCCGAGATGTTACGATGAAGCCATTGCACTAAGCGCAAATTACGTAAGCATTGTTTTAGAGGTAGCAGTAGTATGCAAATGTCTAGCTACAAAGTCTTATCATATAGTGGGACACCCCACCATGAGGGCCTCCCATTGTGTGAGGGCCCTACCTCAAATGCCCAAGTTGAGTTCTAGGCTTATTGTAGTATAATTTTCGCTCGTAGATACCAATTGAGATAAATATTACATTCCTAGAAAGCTAATAAGATTTTTCTATCTTATGTGAAAGTTTCAAAAAGTTTTACAAAAAATTGAGATCATAGGAATCTACCTAAATTCATTTTGTCCCTATACAAGACAATGGGACTTTAGGGGTTAATTTTTAGTGAGGGAGAATTAATATTGATAATCTTGCAAGGAAATTAAGTCCTTTAGATAATTTCAAGAAAGACTTAATAATGGGAAAAAAAATTTCATTTAGTTTTTTTTGGAGGCATTGTTTGACCCAATTTCACTAAAAGGTATTGAAATAATGCCTTGTCATATTTTTTACTTTCCTACATATGAAAATGGCAAATCTGCAAATCAAATGTATTAAAATTTCTTTCCTATTCTCTTTAATTGAATTTTAGCCCCCCCAAATGATCATTTTTGAATTTGAAACCAATTAATGAATTGAAACTTTGGAAAACTGCTAATGTCCAAAATTTGATTACAATTTGAACTTCAGTCTTATAAATATAGTAGGGTAATTGAAAAAAAAACCCTACCCTATTCTTGTCCCTTTCTCCTTAGATGGATGATTTTTTGCTCATAACTTTTGCATTTTTTGTCAGTTTGGTGTGAAATTTAGAATGAAGGTACATACAATAGTTTCAAACATTGAATAATGTTTTCAAATGTTTTCAAACTAGTTTAGTATTTTTAACCTACCCCCAATTGGATGTCTACCTTGGTCATTTGGGGGAGGGAGGGTAGTTCTATTTTTGAACTAAAATGTGAATTTAAAGCCACAAATTGGACATGTTGGAGGTCTACTAACATTACAAGGACTAACAATGAGTTTTTATGAAAATAGCAACATGTCGGTTGCACATATGGAGGCAATGTAACCTTCCTTTGAGTAAAGACTATGAAGAGGGAAAAATTTCCTACATGAATTCTTTGGTGCAATGTGAGCGCAATCTTCTCTAGCAAAATGATTCTTTTATGGAAATTTTATGATTTTTTTGAATTATTCAAAATGAAAAGGTCCATAAATCCCTTTTCTACTATTTTTTTTCTTCTAATGGCTTTTGTAGTACCATGCAACAATCTATAGTACTATATAGTATTGAATCAATGATTTAGATTTACAAGGGTGTTGCTAACACATAGTATTGGTAGTACTACATAGTATTGTCAATCCTATGGCCCCAAACTAGGTTTTGAGCCAAAAACATGAAGTGATTCTTGCAATTATCCAATGCTTCCGCTTTGTTGTTTAAGGGTTAAGTGTGTTTCTAGTTCATGGTGGAGGAAATTCTCTCATTGAAATATTATTAAATTTTAAAAAAAAAAGATGCTAAAAAAACATATCACTAGAGATGCTTTTGTAGTGTGTTTTGATAACTCCCACCTCTTTGCTCTTGATTTGAAATTTAGGCATGAAAATAATCTTTTTTATATTTGAGTTCAACTAATGAAATGAAGCCAGCTTGACCTAGTATCTACTCCATTTTGAAAATTTGAAAAACACTTTATTGCAATTTGAACATTGGGCATATACTGCAACATTGAACATTGGGTCTGTTGATTTTTCTAATTTTAGATTGGCATGAAACTTTGTTTCACACCATGACATGCTACACTATAATATATGCCAATGTAAAAGATTTCAGATCTTTTAAGTATCCACTTAAAAAATTCCCAGTATTTTCAATATTTCATGAACAAAACTGAAGATTTTAGGATTTCTAGCAAACATGCGATTGCATCTTTGAAAAAAATAAAATAAAATAACTTCTCAATATAAGAAAAACTGGAGGTCTGGAGCATACAAAACAATGAATTTTCAGGTTTTTTCATGCTCACATACGGTCTATCCTTTAAGGGCCAACAATGTAGACATACGCAAACGTTTCAGAGTTTTTAGAACTGCGTCGTTTCAAAAGGTCAAGAGGCAAATGTGTCTCAACTCGGCAGTTCACTTGGTGCTCAAGAGACCTGCTGCGAAATTCTACCAACAAATCTTCCGTTCAAGGTCACAAGCAAAGCAGTTTTTCCCTTCTGACAATCAATCTGAAAATGAGAAGAAATTCCTCGGTCAGTAGAACGACCAACCTCATTCTGAGAAAGGGTGACAGTGACCTAACAACAAAGAATTTAGTTACTGTGGTCTGACGCGATGCCGAGGAAATCGTCACGAGTAGGATCAAAACGGAAACGGAAGACGAGGGCGGGGGCGAGGAAGCGGACGAAAGTTGAAAAGGAAACGGGCAAGCGACCTCGGAAGAAAGCAGAGAAGACGCCACCGCCTCCACGACAGGTAAAGAAGTACCGGTCAAAGGAACGGACAAGGAAATACACAGACGATGACGAGGGTGAGAAAAGAATAGTCGATAAGCGCCCTTTGAAGGAAGACTACGATGAGCAAACCGATGGCGTCGAGTCACAAGATTGCTGATCGTCTCCTACTGAAGATGCTTCGCCGCAAACTAAGGGGAAAGCTGATCACAATCAGCCGAGCGCCAGTCCCGCAACATCGGTACAATGGCAGTGAAAACAACCGTGTCAACTTACAGCACAATTTATAGAATTAATCTAGCAAGCAAAGAATGAGAGGAAGTTCTAAAATGATGAGAGAGGGAGAGAGTATATTGATAGCTGAAGATGTGACAGTATGGTACAGGACCTCTTTATTCAAAAAATGGTGGCTCAATAAGTTGCCGAAACAGTGCTAGTTTGAAGTCGCCACTGATAAGGGAACTTGCAGACCTTAGTCACTGAGTAGTAGTCATAAATGGGTGTTTAATTTTATACTAAGTAACATGGATCAATACAGACCCTCGTCAAAGAATTACTCACAGATTTGATAAAATTACTTGACTGTCCTCACGCGGAGACGGCGACGCGAGTCTTGATTGGCTTCAAATTCAAACCCAGGCTCTCGGATGAAAGTAGCTCAGGAGACACACATGGCGGACTGAGAGGGCTCGTGGGTGACGAGAGCGACAACGGGCGTTTGTAAAAATTATAGAACATCAGAAACAGCTCGATTGGTACTATCATGGACTGGGGTTGTTCCTCCGTTACCAGTGAACCGCATGCTTGTACCTGTGTCAACTATTGTTAATTAATTAACAAAAATAAATAGTCAAATCTCAGTTGTATTCGGAAAGTCGCGAAAAGATTCGTAAAAGAGATGCATAGGATTACCTCAATTAACGCTTGGTACCGTTGATTCATCGCAGTGCTCATATGTACAGATTCACAGTGAAATGGAGAATTCTCGCCAACTACTATCAAAGTACGACATTTCAACTTCATGAGGCTTTCAGTAAGATCATCCCTCCTGCACAAATCAAAGGTACATTAGAACTGATTCCATTTCCATGACAGGGTATATATATATATATATATTTTTTTTTTTGCCAACTGCTATGACGTAAGATCAAATCGCGGGAATGAACGTACTGGTTAATAGCTTGGATATATCGCATCATATTTCTGCTCGGGTGGTCATCCAAATGCTGCAAAAGGATTAATGATAATTGCGTCAGAATCGCAGTTGAAGTGTGAAATACCCACCAAAGCGATGTCCGGCAAATCAGTCACAGTATCCATGTACAAGATTGGTGATGCGAACAAAGAGAAAATGGCGAACTACGTTTTAAATTCGTGGCAGCAACTGAAAAGCGAGGAGGCAATTAGTAAGAAATTAAATAGATTCAACAAGGTAAATTAATGAGTATAGTTTGTGAGAGCAGATGTACTTTGCGGTAGTTCATGAGAACCTCAGCGCCCATGGGTGAAGATCGCACTTCCTGACTGAAATATCGCTGCAGCAGAGCATCCTTTACAAAATTCGTAGCACCACAATAGTAGAGAATATTTACGATTGCCTGCGAACACACAATTGGTATATAAGAACATTTCTCAGAACGAATTAAATTGCACGACTGGAGATGATCTAGTCACGTAGAGACTCGGGGAATCTCTAATATGTGTAGGGAAATTTTACACTTCATGAAAATTACTCAAATTACTAACCTTATTATATATCCATTCCGACCATGTTGGCTTTCGACAAATTGGTGAAACCAGGATGAGACCAATGGCACGCTCTCGGTACTTGATCTGCAAAAATGGGAGTCCGCAATGAATTTGATAGTAAAGAGCTGTATAAATGACTAACTTCAAGTAATAACTCTTGAAAAACTCCATCAAGAATGGCTGTCACCAGACTCAGAACTAGTCAGGATATGCTTCCATGTAAAAAAAATGATGACGTTTACATACCGCAAAAAGACTAAGGATGTAAGAGCCAGCACCAACGCCCAGGCCGATTATTTCATGCACGCTGTACAAAAGTCACAACAGGAGATTGCATAAGTAGCTTATCAAATACGGAAAGCATCACGTTTATTTCACATCTTCCGGTATGTTCACTCGGTTCAGACTGGCGTTGGTCAGGGTCTAAGAAATGAATTCAGACACACCTTTCAAGTGGATTCACTTTGCTAACACTACTCCTAACTCCAAGTGAAGACATACTTTTCGACAGGTACACTGAAAAGGTATTTGCAAGCGCAGACTGTTTAGACTGCATCAACGAACAATGACAAATAGAAAAACCCCAACACCCAACTCATGTCGGAGGACGTTGGCCACAAGGCAATGTGCTCTACGAGTTTTCTTGGTGACCATACCATGCAGAATAACATAGACGTAAATGAGGAAAGGGCAAATAGTGTGCATACTTAAAGTGGTCTAATACTTCTGCAACTTGGTCTGCTAAATCATCCACAGATAGGAACGGTTGATTGTTTGGAATCTCAGCTGCTCCATCCTGCAAATACAAACTCACTTTTCGGTCATAAATTCGTAACAGTGTAATAAACCCCATAGGGCGCTATCTATGTATGCCGAACATTTCTTTTACGCCCATGAAAACTCTGTAACCCCATGTATATTTCCCGTCACCGTGCATGTAGAGAATAAGAAGAGTGAGACTGTTTTATCATCGAACACTAGAAAGAGATAAGTGTTGCCGAACCAACCTGATGGCCAGGTGGGTCTATATGATAAATGCAGAAATTGTGGAATAGGACAGACGCAGTCTCGGGGCATGAAAAAAGTCCTTCAAAGCATGCAAGATCTGTCACATCAACATTAGCAATAAGATCTTAGCATTCACAGTCAATTTAGAAAAAAGTATACTAAAGTACCCATACACTAAAAAATTTGCAATACTTGAAGCAACTAGTGAAGAAGTGCATGCAAAATGGCAAAGAACTCACAATTTAGACCCACATCTGGGTAGGTTACAAGGGAAGGCTTCGTTTGGTCTCCACATACAAGAACAGAAACTGGCCCCTGAGTTGTCACAACTTCGTGTCTCTGTTCAAGACAAGTGCGCTCAGTATCAGAAGAAGAGCTCCAGATGCTTACAATTACCCTGCCTAGACAGACATGCAGCTACTAAGGGCCCTAGCAAGAGATAAAATCTGATTAAAAGGAACCGACTCTTTGTGTCGTACTTCCTTGTTCAACCACATTGTCATTACTAGAGCACATTCAAATCGTTGATTGCGACTCTAAGTCGAGAAAGCAACAAAGGACTTCAACACGAAGAAAAGTATGCATGAACAAGAACATATAGCAAGACGCACCTCTCCTCCCCAGGCATCGAGCTCCATTTCCAAGTTAATAACGACATCATCTTGCGCCATCTGATCATACAGATTCTTTGAAAGATTTGAGTGTCAGCATCTATTTATTGCAAATTCGGTGATTTCCGATCCACCCTGACTGATAATTCAGAATAATACTTGCTGGAACATCAATGCGAACACAAAATCCAGCGCTCATGCACTTCCGCTCCCCGTAATCTTGCCTCCATCCATGTCTTACTTCCTCAATACTCTGCAAAGATAAACCCCTCTCATTATGATTCACCCAGATGCTCTGGAGCTAGAGAAACAATAAGATGTGTGAGCAAAGACCCTCGTCACAAGGACGGGGCGTTGTTCGTTTGTGAACGACCAGGACGACTTCCTAGGATAGAAGGTCCTGCTCTAAGACAACAAAATTTATTCGATAGAAATCTCGCCGTAGTCACGATGGCCTAAACGACACTACAGAGACTGTTTGACAGTCCCTCTGCCCAGGATCCAGGTGTACAATCTCCTGACACCCCAATATTATTTTTATCTAGAATAATTTGGCTACCAGCTGGTTCCTACTGGTACACCTAACAAATCATTACACGGAACCTGCATATTTATCCATACACACCTCTGACGAAACTCTACCGAAGTTTCTGATGCGGCTAAACCCCTTGTTGCTGAGTAAAACACACCTTGAAATCACCGAACTCCTTGAATAGTTTTTCGTCCATCAACGTTGTTAAAACTAGGCTACGCGTATTATCTATCACTCCAGGCGACAAACATAACCCCCGACTACAGGTCAAGTTTCAGAAAGGTTCAGATAAACTACTAGTTACAAGATGTGAGAAAATTTCAGAGATTGGAGAGTGACATACTCCTCCACCTTCACTTCTGACCCAACAGTGCGCGGAGAAATTTGTATTTCATCAGACCGTAAAATACTGAATACACCTAATATCCAAATTCTCCACAAACGCTTGGAACTCAGTGAGTGAAAAACCGCAAACTACCGAGAGACGCTCGCCCAACAAGAAGCGATTCAACAAGCTCGCCATGTCGAAAAAACACAAAAGCGCTCACCAAGAGATCATCATCCATTGGAAGCGCATTCAACTCCACTAGGCATGTACGATTGACAATACTGCGATTCGAAGTTCCAGAACAGGCGACATAGCCAAGAGAAAAGAGGCAGGATCCAGGGCAGAACGGAGGACAACAACAAATAATTGGCTACACACAACAGGCCAACAGTACTGCACAACGTTCGTACAGCTGCAAGGGTGGTGAGCTCACAGAAGACTCAAGACGAGAGCAGCCTCCAACTAGAAGTCACAGGGAGCCACAGGTAAAGCCCGAAAATAGGACGCCAAGAATAGGACGCTGAATTCCGAACTGCCGAACTACGATCCACAACAGAGGCAGGTAAAGCGCGGTCCCGAGAACCGGAGATCTTGGAACTCCGCCAAAAAAGCAGTACGCGGACGCGATTAAATAGCTCCACCTCCAGAACACAGAAACCTCACAAGAACGAACTCAACGTCCACATCTCACATCCAGAAAAGGATTCCACAAAAAATGGCTTCGACATGACACGATTCTGAACCTTAAAAATTCAACTCCAAATTGCAATTGCTAAATGCAGCCGAGAAGCAAGTCGGGACGCATCTAAAGAACAATAATACCAATCAGGTGTCAACACCAATCCATGGGCGAGATTATTGCCAATAAAAATTTTAAAAATCATCATAAAAAAACACAAATCTAAGTTTCGCATCACCGCCAAAGATAGCAAGACGCGGATACCATTAGATAACTCCACCTCCAAAACACAAAAAAACTCACAAGAATATTCTTGCAATTGAAGTCTCTTCGATTTCTGTCAAACAAACAAAATAGACAAAAAATTCTCAAGAACGAACTCCACGTCCACACCTCAAATCCAAGAAGATTTCACAGGAAAAAAAAAATTAGTTCCGTATCCCACAATTCAAAACCTGAAAAATTCAAATCCAATTGCAATTCCTAAATGCAGGATGCACCTGAAGAGCTTCGACGCACAGTTACCAGCAAACATGAGCGATGTCTAAGATTGCCAAAAACACCACACAAAAATTACCAGAATTCACAAATCTTAATTCCGCATCTCCAGATTGAAAACCCTGACGATTTAAATCCTATTGCGCTTACAATTGACAAACACAAGTCGGGATGCAAGTCGGGATGCACAAGTGCAACAGGAGAGATCGAGAGAATATTTGCCAATTCAAGTCAGGTGTCTGACTTACTTCTTCTCATATAAGTTAAGCGTGGCGGTGCTAATACACGTAAAGACGGACGCTATTCGGATGCAATCGAAGCTGGCTGCCGCTATAAGATAGCGTGATGAGCTGCGTCAGACTCTGCAAAAGAAATTCCGGTGCGAGGCTGAGGGAGGGACTACCTTATTACTACTGACAATCTGCCTGCCTGCCACGCCTCAAGACCCCCCCACGCGCGCGGGCGGAGCCAGGGTGGGGTCCTGCATCCCCGGCCCGTGCCCGCGCCAGGACGGACTCTAGTCCCCCTTTTCCCTGGCTCCCCCCGCTGGCGGTCGTGGTCGTGGGTCCCACTTCTGCCGGTCGACGTGTCCCTCCGCTTTAACTGATTTGCCGGCATTTTGAACTGGAATTTTCGAGCTGGGTGGTCGTGGGAAGAGTTGCGGTTGCTTGTCTGTGGAGCTTTGGCGGGCACGCATTCCGGGGGTTCCTTTTAATTGTTACTTTTAATTAGGTTATGTTGAGAATCACTTGGGTGGGGGTCGCAATTGGGGGCACAATAAAGGTAGAAGCACCTACATTTGACACTTGTTTGGATCTCTTGATATGGAGGGCGCATACAGGAAAAATTCTTGTGTATGTGTTAGGAAATGGTTTAGGAAACCAACAAAATTGGTTTCGTATTTTTCCAAGCTTGTATGAATATTATACAAATTTTTAAAAAGTACTTCGTAGATGCACCTATTGTGGACATTAGACTAACACTAAAGTGGGCACGGAAACACCCAAAAGCAACACTCTCTAAACTTGGATCAAGTGCAAGTGATTGGTTGCTTCTTAGAAGAATGACAACTTCTTGGATCCCCGCGTGTCTACTTTAGAACCCCATTTGTCTACTTTGGGTCTACAAGCATTTGGATATAAATTTTTTTTAGGTGTCCATAAACGACTCGTGTGTACATTTGGGTGCTTCTACCTTACTTGTGTCTTTTGCTTTTGGCTTCATAGTTGAAAACAACTTGAAATTTGAGTTGAGGTAAAGTATTCCATTCTAAATAGGGGTTTTAAGGGAGCCCATACTAAATAATTGACATTTCACACTATATAAATATCTACCTTTATTGTACATCAAGTAGTTATTGAAGTGTTTAGGGGATGTACATCATGTTTCAAACATCAAGAGTTTTCGACAATAAGTCCCTTCAATTTTTCAGTTCCCTTCATACCCCTATTTAGTGTAGATAAAATGGGAGCATTCAAGCCCATTGGAGGCTAAATTATCATAGTGGAGTACATTCAAATTTTGAAATGCAAATCACTAACATAACTTAGTTTATAATGGGCTTGCTCCATTTGGTTTGAAATGTATATTGGGATACAATAATCTTACAAACAACTTTTTTGTGTCATTCAAATAATCTTGCATAATATTGAATAAAATTGGCATATTTTGTCTTGTGCAATTAACACACAATTCTTACACAAGCATACCAAATTTCAGTTTCAAAAAAGCAAAATTCCATTTTTAGTAAATTTTTAGAATCAATTTTCATGGCTTTACAGAAGCACCCCAACAGTGCTTGGATTGGACTTATGATTACCTCTCATTGGTGTGTCAAGGCCCAAACCACTAAGCCGTACCAAAAGATGGACATTTATATGCAAATCAAGATAACAATCAAAGGTTGTTTCTATTTGAATACTTTCCGAAAAGTAAGGTTGGTACTTAGTTCATAATTTAACCCTAAAAAGATGGAGTCCTATTACCAAGGTGGTCAATGAGAAATTATGAGAATAAGTAGATTCTTGGTTTCAACAATTTTCATGAAAGCCATTCATCAAGCACTTTTAGTCCTTGGCATCCTTATTGGCTAAAAACTTGAATTTCCTTTAAATTTATGCTTGTGGATTTTTAATATTATAGTACAACTATAACATTTGCTTCAATTTCATCAAATTGGCCATGAAAAAAATGTTGTCTCTTAAAGATTCCAATTACAAAGTTATTTGTCAAAGATTCAACAATATTATTCTGTGTATACAAGAAGTTATTCAAGAGAAACATTGCCCTAAAGCACTTAGTTCATCATCAAGAACAAAAACTTTCAATAGATGTAAATAGATTCATCCTTGTAGTCATCTTTGCTTTCTAAAATAAATGGAAAAATACGCATTGTTGGGTATTCACCAAACTAATACTTTTTCGCAATTGTGCCAAATTATTGGTATTATTAGATTGGTCACATTTTCACATTTTCTTGTTGGTAAGTGAAAGGAGGTTCCAATGCACCAAAGAACAGAGTATTAGGATTCCATATGCAAAAGTTTTGAAGGGTCAAAGTTTTTTGGAGTAGATTGGGTTCTGAAAATTGGTTCTTCCACATACATACATATTGATCATTTGGAGATGTACATAGAGCAATGATGGCAGTGCTTTTGTGCCAAGTTATTAGTATTGTGAGATTGGAAACTCTAAATCCTAAACCCTAAACTTATGATCTATGGATGAAATTTAATTTAATTTATCCAAAATGATATATATTCATCCCAAGTAGAGCAATACTGCCCAAAATTTGGTAGCAAATTAGCAATTTCATGCACTAAAAAGCAAGAATAATTTGCCAAATATTCCCTGTAAGAAAATTTTCATTGCTTTATATTAAAATTTCGCCCAAAATAACGATAACATGGTACCTTCCACCTACCTTCAATTGCAGGTTCATGTGACTGAGAGAATTCGGTCTTGTGTACATGTCGTGCTCAATTGGCCAGTCATTCCAGATGTGGCCGGGCAGTGGAGAATTTGAATTGACAGTTTTACTAGTAAGTCTCGTGTGCAAGTCCTGGTCTGAGCGGCTTTGTGATGTTTGACATGTGATGGGAGCATCCAAGGAAGGTAGACACACCTATTCCTGTCCATGTACCCAATTATGTCATTATGTATCAATGGTGCACATTTTCTTTCTAGAATGTATTCCATTGGTACATGATGACAGAATTGGAAATAAGGGCGGGAATAGATGCATCTACCTTAGTGGACTTTTTGATTTTCTCAAAAAAGGGAATGGTTTGGTTGTGTGTTTTGGAATTGGAATGGGATGGGTTTTTTTTCTATTTGGGTTGGAAAAGACTAGGTCACTTGGTCCTCAATGCAGAACAAATTAAAATACACTCTAACCTCCTTTTATCCCCCCTTCATGTGACACTCTTCAACATGACAAATTTTGTATTGTGATAAGATTCTTGAAAATGGATGTACCTAGTCAAGAATTGAACTCAATACTTTGACTATCACATTCACTAATGTGACCTTATTGGATGAGTAAATGTGATAATATAGAGAAGCAAACAAGTTGTATATCACTAGTATTGTATAATTGTGTATTGCACTATCTATTGTTTTGTATTTGTTTATTGTATTTTGTATTATACTTGTATATTGTAGTTGTAGGTTAAGGTCAATGGAAAATAATTATTTTAAAGAAGTTCAAGAGAATAAGAAAAGAATAAGAAAAATTGTCAAAATCAGCAAGAATTGTTGAAAAAAAAGGACAAAAAAGAATACATCTAGTGTTAGTTGAAAAAGTCCATAATAGAGCCAAAACAAAGTCCAAAGAGTCTAATGCAATCACATGTATTCAATACTACCAATACCAATATGGCATTTGACCGTTTCCCATTATGAACATCTTTGATGTCGAATTGAAAAATTGACTTCATTGACATTGAGTGAGTTTACCAATTGAAGAGGTCCTTTTTATAATAGAATCTATTGTTTGCTATGAATCTTTAAAGGATATGGGATAATTTGAATATGAGAGCTTGACCACATTAGAGAAAATTTCAAGCCTCCAAAGGACTGTTTCAAGGTTATTCCTCTAGAAATGGGGAACTCAAAAAAAATTTGAAAAAAAATTATTTTTTTAGTCATTTGTGACGTGTCTACTGATGTGGTAGTATCCCAGCCATGTTAGCAACCTACATGGCAAGACCTTTTTCCTATTGACCAAAGCTCCCGACCTTGGGAGCTTGAAGATAACTCACAGCCCTTTGGAGGCCTCAATTCTCTTCAAATGCTCATTGTCAAACCATAGAAATTGTGTTAAAAGTAGAATTTTAGACTTCATTTTGGCATACTAGAATGACTTTTCCAAAATGCTTTGAATTAAGAAAAGTTGGTAAGTCAAGCTAACTTACATCTCCAAAAACCTTTTGTGACTTTGAGCCTCCCCCAAAAAGTTATGGATAAAATTCCGAGAGAATACTTGAAAATGTCAAAGAAAATGTTCCTTCTACCCCCTTTCTACAACTTTGCCTATAACTTTTGATTAGAGTCTTGAAATCCCATACTAGTTTACAGAGATGAAATTTAGCTTGATTTTACAAATTACCTTAGTTCAAAGTTAATTTGAAAAATATGTATGCTACATTGCCTAAATGAGGTTTAAAATTCTACTATGCCTTAGATGGCCATTATGGATACACTTTTTGTTGGATTTCAAGTAGTTCAGAGACTCTTCCAACCAAACCAACTTAGCAACCCACTTCAAAAATCCATAACAAATTCATACATAATTTGTCAAAAATAAATTTAAAAATTTAATTGCTCTCCCTATTTCTCACATTCATTTTTATAAGGTAGAAGCACCCATAAGCATCCTTGATTCCAACCTTGTACCCTAGACTATCACTAAATGTGTCCCTAGACTTTAGTTGATGTGTCTTCCAAATGCTTAACTTTGATTTGCTTATGCATGTGAAGGAGACATACTTGACTCTGATTTGCCGACTGCTATTTTTTTGCAGATTTCAGGTTAGGGTCCACCTATGTGACACATTTAGTGGTCTAGGGAGCTGCGACTTTCAAAATTGATAGAAAATACATGCCATATCCGAAAATTCTTTTTTTTTTTTTGAAAATTCATGATTTTTAGTTTCTAATACTACACAAATATTTTTTTTCAGGGGTAGGTGCCTCCAACTATACTGAATTGCTGATATTGACGGTTTTGGGTGTTTCTACCGTATGGAAAAAAAGTTTAAATTTTTTCAATAATGCCAACAACGTCAAACCAGTCTTTCTGCCTTGTCATAGGCTGGTTTTAAGTTCCCTTATTATTAGACTGCAACTGAAGCTCCATGCCATGCAAAAGGATATTTTGTCATTACCCAGCCAGGGCTCATTACTGCACCATGAATTTCCTCACCAACTAACTTAACGTAAAGTCCCCACCTTCAAACTGCCGAGTATGATAAATCTTCTAATCAATCAACCCAATCGAACTGCTGTTATTCATTCTTATGATTGTTTAAAAAAATTGAACGTTGGGGACCCTCATAATGTCATAAAAAAAAACCCAAAAATAAACCTAACTTAGAATCCAAAACTCTAATTTAGGGGGGGGGGGGGGGGGGCGCTATTTCACCTTGCAATAATAAAAAATAAAAAATCTTATGAGAGCAGGCATGCAGTGGAGACCTGGTAGTATCTTATTTTAGACGTTTCCGTAGATGCTGAGTAATTCCCCCAGGCATCTTTTTACTGTTATTAGTGTTGCTAATAATATAGTTTGACAGTTGCCCTCTATTTTCCTCTTTCTGAGAGGGGATAAGGAAGAGAGATTTTTGCATGATAATTCAAATATGTGCCATTGGGTTTATTTGAACAAGGTAAGGTAAGTTAGTGCCTGCGCATGCTGTTGCCTGTGGCGGGGAAATCCTACAGTAAGAGCAGCTCCAATGCTGGACGGAAACACGTACGCCAAAATTAGATGACGGAGGGAACTAAAAAACCACGTCCCAATACTACCGGCATTGGTCACTGGATATTCCCGGGCCCATCACAATCCATCCACTGCTCAGCATTTTGAAGAAATATGAAGAGCCCACGAGGTAGCACTAGCGATCCCAAAACTAGCTAAATTTCGCTCAGTTGCTACATAATTTCTTCAGGCCCTCAATGTTAAATTCAAAAAAATCTTCCAAAAATGAACATTTGGCTAATTTCCCTGAAACAATTATGGGATCGCTAGGTAGCACACTATAGCCAAAGTCATCAATGTCATCCCTTTTTGACCTTGTTTTGCGTGCTAATAAAATTGAGCCCTTCTATTTTGCATGAAAATCTATATTTAATGTAGAATCTTCTTTATCCTTTTTTTTATAATGTGATAAAGGTTCATTTGCGGTTTGAGTTGCTGACTTTGCATTGGGGCAATTTTTAAAAAAAAGTTGCTGGCACGGAATGAGATCCGCCTGCCTCCTCTTCAAATTTTGGATATTGTGCTTGTAACAATGTGTGCATTGGAGCTGCTCTAAGGTAACTTACAATGGAAGCACCAATAAGGGAGGAGGCTCATAAAGCGACCTTTTAAAAATTGATCATCTTTTCAAGGAAGCTCAGCTCCTAGAAACAATTATCAGTAAATTTTTGTAGGAAGAAAAATATAATTGGCATCTAACTCAAGTCGATTCATGTTTTGTGGACCTTTGTGGGAATTAGCTACAAATTTTTATAGTTGGAAAAAAAGTGGTCAGTGATAGTGGTCATCAAAAGCAACCATCTTCTAAAATGTGCAAAGTTGGTACATAGAAGAAAGTATAATGTACCTCTTAGTCATGTATGCTTTTAATGCCCACTTGGAGTTCGAGCCTCCTACCTTAGTTGATCATTTAACCCTTAAATATCGAAGCGAATGTTTTGTGTCCGATGGATGACAAAGAATCTCTCCACATAGGACAGAATTACAACTATTCATCCTTGGAATTGGGTGAAAAATGGGTAGGTCTTCTACAATAGTATGACTTCCAATGAATGTTTTTTATTTTTTTAAAGTAAATGATGTCACATGGTTCCAAAAGGAAGGATTTCCACGGTCACCAATCCGTGTTTGAAGGGTTAAGCAATTTTGGAGCAGATCATGCAGAGTATGAGGTGGTGGAAATTTTTCCCATGTAGGAAGATAGGAAACATGGGGTTATCAAAATTTTCATAATTTTATTCCCCAAATTGAAATTATTGTGAGTTTTTGGAGCCCAAAAGTGCATTTCACTAGTAGCCAATGTCTAGAGTCTTCCGATTCCAATCATTCAATTTCGCTCACTACTTCAAGGCATGTGCCATAATCTTATTGGTCCCAACCTTGAAAAAGACAAAAAAACACATTCCAATCTTGAATTTTAGCCTAAGGTTGGAAATAGCGCACCCTACAAGTTGGATGTTGGGCGTAGTTGACAATTGGTGCTTTTACCTAAATATGTAGTAATAAGGGGCCAAAGATAATTGACCCCCTCATTGCCCTACAGAAGAGTACTTGTAAAAAAGTGCTCCCTATTTTGTGATGCAATTTTTGGTATTTCTTCATCTCTCTTGTCTAATTTTGGGGCTCTAATCGCATTCAACATGAATTCAAAATTTGCAACTTCTATCATGTGTTGCAAATAAATAAATTCAATGTTTTAACTATGGGGCAATGAGGGGGGTAATTCACCCTGGCCAATAATAAGGTAGGGTGCTCCAATAGCGCCTTTGCTCTAAATTAAGTGACTACTAATAATGAAGTACATTTTGCTTTCTTCAAAACACCAACTATGTACATTTCAAGAGGTGGTTGCTTTTAGTGACCACTACACTTCAACTTCAAAAATTTGTAACTAATTCTATAAAGGTCCAAAAAAATATGAAATGACTAACTTGGATTAGATTCCAATTCCATTTTTCTTCCTACGAAAATTGATAGAAAATTGTTTCAAGGAGTTTAGCTTCTCCCACAAATGCAATCATCTCCCAAAAGCATTTTTGAAAAAGCAAATGCTCCCTCTGTCTCCCTAAACCCCTCCGCATTGGAAATAGTGCATGTACCACTATGATTATGAAGGCTCTATTGATTGATTTTGATGGTTGATTGGTGAACAAGTGGCGTGGAATTTGGGGAATTGATTGAGTAGGAATTGATTTGAATTCCACATTGCTTGCTCAACAATCGAAATCAATTAATGGAACAATTTAGTGGTAACACTTACTACTATGTTTGATTTGGAGTTTTTTTAGTGGAATGGAGGGAATAGTTGCCAAGTATTTGAATAGAGAGTAGTGTAAATTTTTTGGTCTCCATCTATGTCCCCCATGTGGTGATAGTTTGTAAGATGAAAATGTCACCTTATATTATTATTAAATATATTTTTCTATTTGTGTTTCATAGCTTACTATAATGAGATAAATTTGGGGAATTTTTAGCCTTCCCTTGGATGGATTTGGCAAAATGCAATAAAGAAAATAGCCCCATATTTCCTTCATAGTTGTTAGAAAGGCATGAGAGAGGGTAATTATTTGCTATAGGTCGCCCAAAAAAACCCATGGATAGAGACACTAGTTGAAGGATACATTTAAATTGGATATAGCTTAGGATTTTTTGGAACAAATTTTACTACAGTTGGGTGATGAACCCATAAGGTAATTATATGTACATCTAAAATCATCATTGACCAAAGCAATGAAGTTTAGATTCATGTCTAGAATTCCAACATTAATTCCAAGGATGTACATTAGATGAACAATAGAGTTTAGTGTTGACTAGCACATGTACATCCTATGTTTAATATTTTGAAAATTTGTAATTTATTTTTATAGTGTCCAAATGAAATGCGTTGGAATCTCTTTCACTAGCCAATAAAATCCAATAAAATCCATTAAAAATATCATCATATAATAATAACTATATTTCGTTACAATTATGAGTCGACATAATTTATTCTTTAAGGCTTGGTCCAAATTCCTTACATTTCTACATTAAAATACACATTTCAAGAATTTGATATTTTTGTATTTAGGAATATACGTCTACAATTTAACCTCGTTTTTTCATAATAAAAAACATCACATTGATTTTTTAAATAATTATAATATCATATTAATTAAATACTTCAAATAGTATGAAATATTTAAGAAAAATGGAAATAATACTAACAAACATCACGGTGTAATTGATGTACTATTTGAGCTCACACCATGAGAAATTCGTTAGAAAAAGTTCAAAAGTGGTGTATTTTGAGCTTTTAAGATGCTATCTTCAAAGTGTCACAAAACTAGAACAATTTTAATAATTTTGATAAAAGAAATTCAAATGGAATAAAAAATAAATTATTGGAACTACATCTTCCTAGTTAAGGTCAAAAACATTCAAAATCAAGAACTATGTGAAAATTCATGTTTTGACTCTCAAAATACCCATAGAGCTTGCAATGTCCTTCGAGGACTAAGTTTTGATGAATCTTTTGAAGAACACTATTAATGAAGCTACCCTCCTCACACATGAGTGGTTTAAGGGGAAATTGTGAATTGAAAATGTGACACTTGCTTCTACCAAGGGGAGTGAAGGCAAGCATGAGAAACATGGGGCTCATACCTTCGTTTACAAAGGTTGGTAGCTCTTTAGTTGTGTAAAACTTTCAAACTCTCTCATCAATGCATTGTGAATTCCATCCAAAAAAACATCAACGCACCACAAATTCAGACATAAAAACCCATCACTACCAATTCAGATCTTCAATCTTCATTTTTGGAAAATATAAAAAAAGTAGGTATTGCAATTGGTTCACCATATCTTCTTTGTAGAAACTTTTGATTGATACCACATGACTAAAAAAAGAAAGTAGAAGTGCCAAAATTGAGAACAATATATTATTCAAGTGCATCAAAATGAAGACCACTATACTTTCTCAAGCTATCATTGTAAAAAACAAGGAGAAATTCGCGAGACAAAAAAGAAAAGAAAAGAAAAAAGCAAGCTCATGAACATGGCGTGCTTTTCTCGCTCATGTTGATGGTTGGTCATTTTTCACAAGGCTCCTATGAAGCCAAGGCCAAGGTTCCATTGATCCTCCCAAAGGCTAGCCTTCAATTATTATTCTGCATCATAACATGGGACGTACAGGCAGTGAGTCACCTGTTCTCAACTTAATCCCATCCAGCTGCAACCAAACCGAACGAGCTCACCGACACTAATTTTATTGTATTTTTTTTCATTTTGGAGAAGGAGCCAGTTGTTTCTTCAATACCCATGTGATACTTGGGTGATACTTGGTGATATCTATACTGAAAAAATAGGTGATACTTAGGTAAATTTGGCTATTGGTTTTAAAGTACATCAGTAATCTGACTCTTTTGACAGCCCCCCAAAATGAAGATTTTCTTTACAAAAAATAGCCAACATCTTTTGGCTGTAGCCAATTGGCAAAAAATGGTGCAAAAACAAACAAACACCAGACGACACACTGGACCATCAGTTATTATGAGATGAGTTGGGGTGAGCTCCACAAGCAACTCATGTCCAAGAAATATGGAACCATGTTTTCCATCCACAGTCTTTGCATTTCACTTTGATTCATCAGCTCTTAGAATTTCTAAAGTTAACTGAGTTAAGCCCTTGGCTCCTGATGGTCTCTTGCATTAGATGAGAAAGTGACACAATTTAATTACACAAAATCCACACAGAACTTGCTTTAAATTAATGACCCAACTTAGTGAATATTCAACTTGTGGTGAAAAATTTGTCCAAGCCCCTCTTGCATTTGATGAGAAAGTGACACAATTTAATTACACGAAATCCACACAAAACATGCTTTAAATTAATGAGTGAGCAAGCTTGTTGAATATTCATTCAGCTTCTTTCATGACTGACTGATGAGCAACTTCAGTTTGGTACTTACTGTATTGTACATTATAAAGGCTTTTCAGAGAATAAGTTATATGCTGTAAGTTATGAGTTGCCTGCATTGTGTGTGCGTGTACTGTAAGGTAAGGTACTTGTGGCTGAAGGTCTGAAAAATGTGGAAACAGAGAGCTCAATAATAGTTTGTAAAGCAGATGCAAAGACTGTAAAAATTCATTTGTACGATGGTGATGGTGATGGTGATGGTGCTCCACCTGTTTCTCATTTCAATTGCTGCTAAGGTACACGAAAACTCCCGCTGACATTCCACGAAATGGCTGGTGAGTTTCAAATATGGTCGGTGAATGGGACAACATGGTGACGAGCAATTCACGAACCAAGCGTATCTAAGACATCTGTTGAAGAGCAACTCGTGAACGGAGTGATATCTCAAACCATATAGTTTGACATCTGGAATTAACCCCTAAACAATGAGGCAGATGTTTTTGTTTGATGAATGACAAGGAATTCTCATGTGTAGGACAGAAGTGCAACTAAACTATTTATTCTTGGAATTAGGGGTGGAAAGGGAAGATCTTCTACAATAGTTTGACTCCCAATGATTATTTTTTAATTTTTTAAAAGTAGATGATGTCACATGGTTCCAAAATGGTTGATTATTCATAGTCACTAACATGGTGTTCAAGGGTTAATGTGTGTGATGTAGTCTAACCTAAAACGAGACAACAAGAGTAGCATTCAGTAGAGTTTCTTAAGTCTAGCTCAGTTTTGGCAAGGAAGTGCTGAAATTGAATTTCCATTTCAAAATTTGAAAGATTTATGTCACTCTACACCAATCATAAGATGACATGTGTAAGTCAAACAAACTATGTATGTCAAATCTGATCCTCATATAAGGTGGGTACCTTTTATTGTTAGCATATTTGGTATAAAATAATTCTAAAAGAAAATACCAAAATTTTAGGGATGTGATTGTTAGCATATTTGGTGTAAAACAATTCTGAAAGTAAATACCAAAATTTTAGGGATTTTCTTTTTTCAATTTGAAGGATTTTCTTTGTATGGTAAAAGAAGAAGCTTCAGAAATCTTGATAGAAAATTTACATTTGCCGGATTGTATTTTTTATTGCAATTCAATAAAAAAATTCAGCACAAGAATGTACTCGTAGCATTATTCACATTTGCCAGGAGATCCCTTTGTTGTCCCTACCATATTGAGCACCTCCCATTTAAGTCAAATTTTGTAATATAATCTCAATCTTATATTGAAGAATTCCTAAGTACTCTGAGAAAAGAGATACCTCTTTCCTTGGTATCTTGGAGGAAGAAATTCTCCGAGTTGTTACAATATTATGAAATTCAATACCTCCTAGCACACTACTTCCCCCTTAAAAAGAGATATACACAAATCTTATCAATTACTTAACCACCCCCACAAATAACAAACAAAAATAAAACACCTGCTTCAGTGCCCCCCACACCACAAAAAAAGAAAAAACCCCAAAAACTTTGATACAAGTATGATACACGCAATACACATGGGAATGGTGTACGGAATACGGATAGGTTGTAAGGAATAGTGGTACGGTATGAATACAGATATGAGATACATCTTCAGTCACTCATATTTTAATAAGTGAGAGGGTAGAGAAGTGAATTCATTCACTACAGTACACTATGCCCTCAATGGTACTAACACAAGGCAGTCCGAGGCCGTATTCAAAGCTGATGACTTTTGTACTGTACAATCATTCAAAAGTTTCAGTAGTTCAACGTGTTCAAGTCCGAAAAACTCACAAGAACTTATTAAGCTTCAGCAACGTCCCAGAATCTGCTCAACAGGGACCAGACTATCCACTTCTGCTGCAAAAAACTTACAGAAAAAAAAAGCATCTCTTTGAGGAAAAGCCGTGCTTCGATTCAGGCAGGTAACATTGCGGCATAAGAGTGGCCAGGTGGTAGGCAAACAGTGGTACAGCTGGCAGGTCCCCAAAATGCAGCTCTGAAGTTCTGAGGTCGCCAACCGTTTGAGCAGCTTATGTGGAGCTTATTCCTGCAAGCACGTGTAATCCATTAGATTGGGAACACAAGTTATACAAATTACAGCATATATCATACAAGGCTGAAATTAAGACATGCGCAAGCATGAATTGGGTCCTCATCAAGCATTTTCATCGAAACTGGCCTGTGACATAAAGATTCAGTGGGCCTCACCACAACATGAAGATCCTTTCCCTTGAAGATTCAGAAAGACTCGGTCATACTAGAACTCACCTACACGAGTACAGAGAAAAAGGATGTCAGTTGACACCTTTCACATTATACCAGAGACAAAACACTCCTAGAAAAAAGGAATAGTTGACACGGTGACATCGCAAATCACACGAATCATTTTAGTTCTACGAATTCTTTTCCGTATCATTAATTCGAAGTGGCTTAGATGACACATAAATGGATAATAGCAACGTGACTCAAATTGCTGCTCGCCATTTGGGATGTGTCAACTAAGCCTTTCACTTTTTCTAGAAGTGGAAGTAGATGGGTTTACACAGGGACATTACACTTCCAACAGAAAATGCCAATGTAAATCTGAATGCAAGCATGCATATTCTCTGGAAACTGGCCGCATCTTGCAGCATTCGCTGGGCGTACTGGCACAAAGACCCTTGCAAAGACACACTTGGAGTAGGCTACATGCCGAAGCAAAAATCCAACTACAAGATCAAGTACAATGAACCCTGAATCGAATATTGTTCCTGCCCATAGCAGCGGGAACAATTCAACATAGTGATGTTAAACTGTAGCTAGCTTTGCAGCAGATCTCTCTGAACTTGAGCACTGAACGTGCTGGAAAACGAACGGTCAGCCTTGGGAATTGAGCTAGATAAGTCTCAAGACATCCATATTCCATGGTCAAGCCCTCTTTTGAATCCAGCGCATCAAAGAAGTGACTTCACTCATTCTTCCAGGGTAATGTGGTCGCTAGTTAAGATCCAGAATACTAGAACCGTTAGGGACTTTTAAGCCACTTCGAAATAACAGCAACTTTCCCGTCTCAGTAAGCCACTTCGAATCGATGATACGAAAAATGAAGACGGGATGAAGCAACTTTCCCGTCTCATGAATTCGAAATGGCTTCATCCCGTCTTCTGAACTAACAGCAACTCCTCTGTTCGTATAATTGACTGGACTAATTAAGCAAGAGGTGTAAGTATGACTTTGTTGAATGCTTTAGGCACTGATCTTTGAATGGAATTGACGTTGTCTACAGTTACTAGTAGTGGTCTAGAGCCTACCACTTTGCATAAGAAATTCATGCATAGTGATAAAAGTTTTATCTCAAATAGACTTGGTTCTTGTACCCAAAGATCTCTCCACAGCTCAATAAAACTACCAAACTCATACTCCTCCATAAATTAAAGCTGTTTAAAGTGACGAAATAGTATTATCCTCTATCTTTAATTATCATTTCTCTATTCAGTTGCTCCAAACTTCAATGTGCCAGCAACCGTCATTAACCGCTGCAGCATCGACATTCATGATAACCCCGACCATTATTCAAACTATACCTTGGTGAGCATAAAGTACAAACATAAAGAACAGGCCTGTACCTATCTGATGTTTCTCCCAGGCCTCTTGTTCGGCTAGGTGGTTAACTTACTTCTCACCTCGACATCCCTGCAAGAAGAAGAACGCCAAAAATGTGCACATTAGAAGCTGCCCAAGCAAAACTCAGGTTCTGGACGCATGCACAAGTGACATGAGGAGCCAATCGTCAAAGAAAAACCTGATGCAATTTCATAATCATATTTGCTACAACTCAATATTAGAATTGTCAAATCACCGACTTCAGTATAAGGCAGCAAAATCACGAAGCAAACACAGAATATTGACGGTAACAAATGCGCATAAGCACAAGATATGGTACTTAAAGAATGATCCTATAGCCGTTAGGATTCATGAAATTAGTTTATAGCCCTTAAGATTCATGAAATTGGTTTCAAAGAGATACACTATCGAATTGAAATGGAAAAAAAACAGAGACATCGAATTGAACATTGAAAAAGTCAGGCAATGTGTTCAATACATCTCACAAGGTTCATGATTTCACTATAAACTCCATTCACGGAACGGTACACAATCGAATATGATGAAAAAAAACAACCTGTAGCGTCCCAGGGTAACATCAGATAGAAAATTACCGTTAAGTGAGGCGAGTATCTCTTTGTGACGCCACTCAGAGCCAATGTTCAGGGTATAAGTCAGTAATTATATCAAAGAGGACTGTGTTGTGTGATTGGCGTATATAACACAACTGTTATACACCATCTCATCGCTATGGAACTGTACATAACAAACTCTCTTGCCTACATTGGGATTCATCAAGAATTAACCAAGTATCTTCTCGAAGAGCCTTGCTGTTGCTGATTATGCAATGATCACAATGGAAATTGAGGAAGAAGGGAGCATTTCTGAGGCTGCAGAAGTCCGAATTAAGACAGAGGATACGAGTATCGTTAGGGACCTGATCCCATCTCCTATGTTTACCTTGTTATCAAAACCATTTCAATCATTCATTCACTTGGTTGGACTTCTTACAAGAAAAATATATATGCGTTGGCTAAATGTCTATCGCCATTAATCCTTGAAAGGAAATGGGGTAGTCTCCTGTCATTTAGGTAGTCTACAACCTCGACTTTGAAATTGCATAAGAAATTCATAGACTGAGTGAGAAAAATTTGATCTCAAGAGAGTTTGGATCTTCTGTCCTAAGTGATCTCTCCACAGCTCAATACATCTCCCAGGAATCGCACTCGTACATTTGTAAAAAATCCTTGAAAGTGACGCAAATCATGTCTCCACCTTAATGCATTCATATCATTCCTTTCTGTGTGAAAATCCATCGCTATGTGTCTTAAGATAACCTGCTGAAAACTAGAGCGAGGAAAACACTCAACATTACAATGTCCCTCGGAAACTCCTAATCAGCATTGACAGGGAGTCTTGAGCCCGTACTAAGAATCCGCATCAGCTTTACCGAAAAATGAACTCAGCAAATCTTATAGACAACTACAAAACCCTTCAATGCTCTGCTTTCGTAGTAGGGTAACCCGTGGTAGAAGCTCCCTTCCCATACAAAATAGATCCCATAAAAGCGCAATAGACTCACCGGCAGTTGGAAGCGAATGCACTCCAACAATTACACCGCCAGTATCTTCACAACTGTCTGAAACAAAATCCAAAAGAAAGAAAGTTACCACCACAGGCCTAAACCCTAAAATCTCACTCTCAATTCAAAGAACAAAAACGCAATGTAATGAGACCACTTCGAAGCGATCAATTGTCCTAATCTTCTGGAGGCACTTACATTCTCAATTCTATTGAAATCGAGCAAAGTGGTGCGAGGATTGTAAGCCAAAGAGGCGCAATTCTGATAATTCCGAGAGAACTGAAGCTTGAACACAAAAGTTGCAGCAGGCAGGCGAAATGCACATGGTAGATGGATTCCCGTCAGATCGTCATTGATGCGAAGCTTCAGCCCTCCCTTTAAACCCTAAACCCTAAACCCTAAAACCCCTAAACCCATTTGAAACCCATTCTATGTTACACTAAAGAGGTTTTATCAAGCTCCATGGTTTCATTATTGAGAGGATGTTTGGATTTCATTAGGGTTTGGCAAGAACAAATTTGCAGATGAGAACGTGCTAGATGAAATCATGACACAGTTTGCAAGTAATATGAGAGATAAATTAGAACTGATTGTAAAGACATTTAAAACCTTGTTCATGTGGTTGTAAAACACATTTGAATTCTTATTCCATTTGATTTTTTTTTTTTTTAAATGACAACAAGGCATGGTTGCATGCAATGTAATCACATCATATTGTCTTCTTCTTGAATGGAAGTTTAACCTTTTAAGCCCAAGGTTGTTCTATTTAGAGTATGAATATAAACAAAAGCTTCAATAAATGTGGGATTATTGAGGATAGCGGAGATGAAGTGAAAAAATTAACCGTACCAACGTACAATGGAAATATATATATATATATATATTTTAACTTAATCATTCACAATTTGGTGTTTTAAAAAGTTGGATGGCTTTGGTGGCCATTTCAATATAATAGAATAACTCTTTTTGAAAAAGCTTTGAACTAAGAAAATTTGGAAAATCAAGCAAAATTTCATCTTTGAAAATCTATTTGAGATTTTGAGTCTTCAATCAAAAGTTATGAACAAAGTTCAAAGAGGGAATTGAAGGAGCTTATTTTCTGAAATTTTCAAACATCCTCTTTGAATTTTGTCCATAACTTTCGATTGGAAAATCAAAATCAAAAATGTCATTTGGAGATAAAAGTAAGCTTGATTTTCCAAATTTCCATAGGATTTTTAAAATTTTAAAAGTCATTCTACTAAGCCAAAATGGCCACCAAAGTTTGTTGAGTTTGAAAGCATTGAATTGTGAATGCATAAGTAAAGAAAAATAATAGTAATTGACATCAATCTTGATCTTGAATGGTGGTGTGATACTTAAAACCTCATTTTCATAGGCATGAGGACTTAGATTTAAACCAAGTGGGCAATTGTGGGTTGATTGCATGGCTATCTGAAAATTTAGAGCAATAGTCAAATTTTTTTGGCCACCATTTTGTTTGGGGGATTTGACCAAATTAACAAAAAAAATCAACAAATTGTAGTGTAATTTTAACCAAAGCAACTTGAACAAAAACAACGCAAACAACAATTTTAGGTTGGTAGGTCACAAATTTTTTTAGTAGTGCTAAGGGCATTTATGGGACTTGAGGAATTATATTGGGTTATAGTGAATGTATAGACAAAGATTACTTAGAGATAAGGTAGACTGTTCATTACCCATTTTTGTCTCCAATTTTTGGCCCCAATTTTGTTTAGAATAACATTGAAATCCATCTAGAAAATTATGCAAATTTGTTCATTTTCTAACAACAAATAGTACATTTATGCCCAAATGGGGTAATGTATCAATCCTTTATTAGTGAGTACTTAAGTGCCATTAGATACATGGAAAGGTGGTTATGGATTGTTTAGGGGACGTTTATAACTCCACTTTATAGGTGGTTTAGTAATTTCAGAAATTCACAAAAATGACAATTTTAATCGGAAAATTATAATTCCACTCGGGTTTGATTTGTGAAAGAGGCACACACCTCTAAAAAATATGTGCTCTTCTTGGGATTGGCTGCAAGACATTCAAATTCCAAATCAGGGTGGTAATAGACTTGTCTTCTTTCAAAAACTTAAGATGAAGGATTTGTACATTGTAGAGTTGTTGAAAAAAATATCCATTCTTTATTGAGACACTTTTCTACATAATCAATACTTCACCAAATTTTGCAAACAAAGAGAAGTTTTAGTAAAAAAATATTTAGAAATAATAATTAAAATAATAGTTAGAGAGCTTCAAAAGTTGTTTTAAAATCAATCACCAATCTACCACCAATTTAATTTAAATTTATTCTCAATATATTGGATGGTTGCTTGATTTGAGGCACTTTCAAGTTCTAAAAAGTGGTTTAGATTGCCAAAACAATGTTGGTGGATGTTGATGACATGGCACATTCCTTGTAAATTATAGGTACAAAATTGTGCTCAATGTGGGTGAAAAAGATAGTAGGACAATTTGCCTACACCTCAAATTTTAATTCATTTTTCTTTCTTTCTTAGCTATCAAAATATATAGTTAGTTTTCCATTTGGTGCTAAATTCTATAAGAAAGGTCTAGGTGTGAATGGACTTCTTTGTCAACATCTCTAGTCAATCAATTCTATTTGGATGACAAATACAATAGAATTATATTGAAAGGAAGGCACTATGAAAAAAACTTCTAAACTAGATGAAAGCAACCATAGAGTCTACTTTATTCAAAAAATATGAAAATGGATTGCTTATAAGGTGAGGTAGTTCCAAAATAGCCCCTATTTAACATTTTGGCTTAAACTATTTGTAAATTAGGAATACTCTTAGAATGTTTTCTATTCTTAAATTATATGTCTTCATTTGTACCCCTCAATTAGATATCCATTGCACTTAGCTAGGTTATTTGTTTTAATACTAAGTGCCTTCCTTGAGAGTTAAACATTCCCAAATTATGGTGTGTGCAATGGACAATGCATTAGAGTTTGAACAACAACTTCTAAATGATGACAGGTGCACTTTTGTCAATGCACTAGAGTTAGACAAGTTTAAGATAAAGACAAATGTGTTAGAGTTATACAACTATCAAAGTGGAGGATCTAGATGTGGAAGAAAAAGAAGCGAGGACTTTTTTTCAATGGATAGGTTAGATAGAACAAAAAATAAAGATAAAAAGGTAAAAGGAACCAAGACTTTTCCTTGAATAGATAGTTTTCGCCAAAAGCAAAGTTGAAGGGAGATCCTAGTTTCTCTTAAGAACTAATAGTCTTCTATTATGTAAGATAGAGTTTGGGGGTGAAGAGATAACCATTTTAAGTTACATATATTTTCCGCGAATAGGTGGTTTGAACTACACATGGAAATCCTTTTTGATTAATTGAATTGAGCATTCTTCTATATTTATTACTGAAACAAAGTGTTGTTTGAAGATTGAGTTATAGTTGTATCCGAGATAAACACCATCTTTCAAAAACAACCTATCTAATTTGATAATTATGAAATTGAAGTAAATCATGTAAATATTCAAATGAGCAATATTGAAAAAAAGGATTGGTGCGTTCTTAAGGGGTAAACGTTGAGAGGCGTAGGGGCTGATGAAGAGTACCGTAGCTTGATCGAGAAGCCGTTGAGGGCGCGGGAACGGGCTCACCCGGGAACCCCCCGCGCCGCCGTGTCCCCTCCAATTCAAACCCTCCGCGCCATTCCATGTCACCCTAACTATGAATTTTCCCTCCATGCGTCTTTTTCCCTCCACTCCTCTTCAGCCCCTTCCGTAACAACCACCGCCATTTACACTGCATTTGCTTCCATCGATAGTTTGCTTCCCTCGATGCCCAGCCTGCAGCTGCAGATTCGAGAAGCAGGGTTTCGGACGTTGTAGTCGATCTCGTCATGTGCGGCTGAAATTTTTTTAGTGCAATTTGAGGTAGAGGAAGCAACATTCGGGAAGCATATGCGGCGGTTGGAGTTTCCGATTCCGTTTTAAATTGGAGGAGTCGCTTTTCTAATTCGGCTGCGGTGAGCTGATTTTGGTGCATTTGATTGACGGAATTGATCACAGCAGTTCCAATGTCGTTCCGGGAGAGAGAGCAGGTGGACTTCACCGAAGGCGCCGTTGTGGACATGGATCCGGATTCTGGTGGTCGGAGGGTTTTAAGAACTAGGGCAACGGTGCAGCGGAAGGAAACAACTGTCTCTTCTGCGCACTCTGACGAGATTGAACATTCCGACAGCGAGGAGAGCGATGGAAGTGAGAAGCATGAAATGATTTCTGACGATTCGTCAAAATTGGACAATGAAATTCCTGTCGCTGTGAAGGTCTATACTGGGCGACTACGACACAAGAAGGCGAAATCGAATCGGAAAACGGTGGATGACGACGGCGGGAAGGCAAGAGCTAAGAAAGCTGCCCCGAAGGACTTGCTGTTGAAGTATCTTCAACCGAATGTGAGCAATGTGGCGGATCGGCCTAGTTATGACAATGCGGGGTATGCCTAAACCTAATCGCCGATCACCTGTATCGGACGATTGACTGTCAATGTGCTTGGTTTATGTGATTAGCTTGTATTTTTTCTGTCAAACTTATTGCTCCCATATTGTTGCTATTGTCTGACCTGTGATTTTACAGGAGTGACTCTGATGATGTAATTGATGGAGCCCCTCCGTTGCTCCAAGCTGGACGCAGGAAGCGGAAAGTGTTGGCACATCCGAGAGGGAATAGCTTGCCGGGGTCCAGTGATGATAATGGTGACGATGATGATGTCCAGCCGTTCAAGAAAGGCCCTTCGAAAACTCGGTGGAGACTTGTGCCTTTTCTGTTTCTGCTTGTGGTTCATTTTATTTAAGTTTCCAGTCTAGATGTTTCAATTTTTAGACGGTTTGAATTCTTGGGGAAGCTAAGAACCAGCAAGATCAGTGGACACTTGTACCTGACATTAAGGATCTGGTATTATGTTTTTGCAGTAACGGCTCCTTGATTGTTAGAGCTTCCGCTCGTCCAGCACGACAGAGCAAAGTAAGCTACAAGGATCCTTCCTCAAGCGATGATGAGCAAGATGAACCTCGCTGCGTAGTCTCCGCAGGTCGTGGTCAGCCAGAGACTCAAGCCCAAGATATGAGGGATGATGATTATGGTGACGACGATGATAAGGATTTTACAGATTTTGATGTCTTTGCATTCACACAAAGTAAAGATGTAAATAAACGTGCCGTTGTAAAAGAAGATGACCCTCCCAATGGCATCAAGTGCTATAGGAGGTTAAAAAAAGTTCAAACCAAGACGGAGGTAATCGCAATACCTCGCGCTGGTCGACGTCTACAAAGGCCCGGTAGGACTGGAAAGTCGAAAGACGATTGTTCAGGCTCTGATGAACTGGAAGCTAGTAAGTACCAATGGATTTTGCGTTCTCTCTTTCGGATGCACTGAAGTGTTCAATCTTAGTTTTTATTGTTAAAGAAATATAGATGTACAGGGTTCAGATCAGTCAAATATTACTATTGAAGTAAATGATGTCAAATCCATTACTCGTGGATTCTCCAGGCTTTCTGTCTCCTCCATTCGTGTTTCGTGAACTGTCTCATGATTCATTGAATATTAGTAATAGTTGTGGACTGTGAACCCCCTCTTATTGTAGTTAGGAGTATAATTACGAGTGCCTTTGCAGGTGAAGAGACGCTTCCCGGGCAGAGACGCTCACTGCGAGAGAAGAACTTCAAAAACTTGAAAGATGCCTCCTCTTCAGATGAAGACGGTGACGATGATGGTATGTTGTTATTTGTATTTTCTGTGAAGACTTTCAATTTCCAGCTGCGAAATTCTTTAAATGTTATTGTTCAACGTGGTTTTATTTGTTGATTTAGAAGTCACTATTAAATATTCCTTGCGGCAAGGTATACTGAGACATTTCATTTTCTGTAGGTCCACCTGTCGGGAAAGAATCGGACGGTGTCTCAGTGAGGAGCGCACACGATCTAGATGACGAACGCGAGTGTGAGACTCGCCATTGCAGGGAGGTAGAAGATTTCTCGAATTCAGCAGTACCCATGGCAAAAGAGCACGAAACACCTAGAATATTGACTGTCGGGGTCTTCGGCATAGAGAGAGAGGATGGAAACGATCCAATTCCTATCACAAAGCGAATCGGACGGGTGGAAAAGATTCTGTCTATGAGGAAGAAGTCTGGTGATGTTCCCGCAATTTTCTGCGTGAAGGAGTACGGGAAAAGCTACAGAGATGTGGCGAATGTGCATGAGAGTACTCTGCTGAAGCTTTGCCCTCAGCTCATCCGAAATTTCTGGAAACGATTATCTCAACTGGGTCGGGAGGAAGGACATTGCCTTGATCGGTCAGACAGTCCAGCTTTCGATCCTCTTTTCACCAGAATTGATAGGATCATCGCTCACGAGAACGTGAAGACGAGCAGACATTTTCTTGTGAAATGGTGTCGGCTTCCGTATACGGAGGCAACCTGGGAGAAGGAAGAGACTTTAACTAGAGATCGATCGGCCATATCTCGTTATCATCAAATCAACAGGAAAGCTTCTCACTCAGTTTCATTCGGAAGGTCTATTCAGAAGTTCTTCAGGGATGGAAGAGCACTAAGGGACTATCAGGAGGCTGGAGTTACGTGGCTTGATCACAACTTCGAGAACCGCACAAATTGTGTTCTTGCTGACGAGATGGGTTTAGGAAAAACTATTCAGGTAAGTCCACCTGAACAACAAACAAATCAAGCAGATTCTATCTAGCACATGTACAAAGTGACAAGACTTCATGCAAGTGCATACTATTTTCTTGATCAGCTTGCAGGCCGAAATACATCAGTCGACTTTCACATATATGTGTTCGCTCGGTTCCTGATATTCGTAGCTGGTTCTGATTGAGGATTTATCGAATTGTGCAGTCTGTTGCGATGTTGGAGACTCTGCGCTGCAAGCGAAATTTGCGGGGTCCATTCTTGGTGATTGCGCCTGTCTCAACCCTTGGGCATTGGCAGCGTGAAATCGAATCGTTGACAGATATGAACTGTGTTGTCTATTCTGGAACCCAAGAAGATCGAGACATTATTCGACAGTATGAGTTTCACTATGCAGACAAGTCGAAGGCCCTGAAATTTAATGTGCGTATCCTCTAGCCAAGTGCAAGTAGACACATGCTCGCATAGGCCTATCTTCTGCTTTGCTTGAATTTCACAATCTTTTATAATCAGAGTAATCGTATTCATACCATTCGTTCTATTCAATGGGTAACCCCTGGAGACTCGGACTGATGAAGCTCTCGATGTGTGTTTTGCAGGTCCTTCTGACTAGCTTTGAGATGGTGATGCGGGATCAAAACAAACTTGCGAGAGAGGCATGGCAGTACATTGTCGTTGATGAAGCGCACAGGTATTTAACTAGCCTTTCACCGAATTTCTCCAAAGTATGAACTAGCCGTATTTACGAGACTCCACGATAACTGCTGCACCCTATAATTGCTCTGGGACTGGTCCTGGGGCTCATCTATAATTCAACAACTCTCGAATCCTCTATTTTCAATCAGCTACGAATTCTCGTACCATCATTACATAACCTAGCTTTGGCGATGATGTCTCTGATACAGGCTAAAATCAAAAGATTCGAAAACCACACAGTCTCTTCGGCAGTTGAAAGTCAGGAAGGGTGGTCTCCTACTTCTTACAGGCACCCCTGTTCAGAACAACACCAAAGAAATATTGTGAGTTTTTGGAGTCTAGATGACGTGTTCATTTTGCTGATGTTGGCACCCATGTTCAATTGCTCACCTGACCTGGTAAGTTGTCCGAGTCCTCATCTTGAGTGTGCTGGCCCTTCTGGATCTGCAGTAGCTTGTTGAACCTGCTGGACTCAGAAACGTTCAACTCAGAGAGCGACTTTTTGGAGAAATTCGGTGAAATTAAGGAAGCAGAGCAGGTATAGCGTTGCTTAACCTCCATGTGATGCCTTTGTCTCCTCTCACTAAAACTGGGGATTTTTATACTGATCAATTTGGTAGAAACTAATTGAGTGCTTAGATGTAGGGACTCCTTTGCTAATACTCCAGGCTGATTGATTGTTGCGGTTGTCAGATCAAAGATCTACAGGAGAACATACTCAGGCCCCGTTTGCTGAGGCGTATGAAAGAGGACGTCGAGAAAAGCATACCTCAAAAAGAAGAGGTACTTGTTTGCCTTACACCCGATTAGTATCATTGTCCTTATTTGGTGTCAGGCAGATTCTTTAGTTTTCATGAGTTATGCCTCTCCCCTTCATGAAGGAGGTGTCGGCTTATAATTTCTTTTAAGATTGTGCTTCACTTTTCTAGTGCGTGGTACTTCTCTCGTCTATGAAGTGGTGCTTTTCACTATCATTATCACATTCAGTACTGATACTTCTGGATTGAGATACATATGGAAGTAGAAAATATTAGAGTACTGATGCTTAGCACTCACCAGTCCTCTCTTCTGTAAATTTAGACTATTGTTTGGGTGGAGCTCACGAGAGATCAAAGAGCCTTCTACAAGGCGATATTTGAGAACAATGTTGCGAGCTTGCTGAAGGGATCTTCAAGTAGCAACTTGCCCAATTTAAGAAACGTGGTAAGCTACTGTGACTCCTGACTATGTTACTGGCACTAATTAAGTAACATTAGCTGAGCCCTACAGATACGGTTTTTAGAACCGCAGTGACGAGCATTATATATCTACAATTTCTTCGTACAGCGATGTTGTCTTTTTGCAGTTTCACAAGGTTGAGAGGATTATACGTTCTTTTGATGATGCAGGCTATGGAGCTTCGGAAGGTTTGCAATCATCCATTCCTCTGTGATGGTCTTGAAGACAACTTACTGGCCAAGTATGGACACAAGCTTGTAAGTCTCATATCCTCTTTCTGCTGTGGAAATGCACCCATGCTTCAAAGATCGGACTTGAAAGTAATTATCACGATTAATCGCGTGGAATTACGACTTGTGTATTTTACATAGCGTGCCTATCTCTTGAATCTACTCATCTTCTATTGATACCAGGGTCAGTCACACGTACCTGCGAACATCCTTCAAAGCAGTTCAGGGAAAATGGTCTTAGTCGACAAACTTTTGCCGAAGTTGAAAGATGCGGGCCGGCGTGTTCTGATATTCTCACAGGTATATTTGTACTGAAAAAGCATCTGCGTAGAAGTTGGTATCTTGTTAGACTTCTTAATTTGTAGGCAATCTAGGGAGTTTCAATGTGTATAGATCGATTTGTACTCCTTTCACCGAGTTACCGACTTACATGGGTTCGTTGGTCTTTCAGTTCACAATCATGCTGGATTTGCTGGAGGACTACATGGCCGTGAAGGGGTATTCATATGAGAGGATAGATGGCAAAATTCGTGGTTCCGAAAGACAGGTATAGTGCTATTCTTGAGGTACTTTCTTTCATCTCATGCATGAAACCGGTCATCAGTTTGAGAAAACAGGAGCACATGTAAGTGATTCAACTAATTTAGGAAGTATTTTTTTCTTGCGCCTCCCACAGGCTGCAATCGATCGATATTCAGCTAAAGACAGTGACATCTTCGTCTTCTTGCTTTCTACTCGTGCTGGAGGGTTGGGCATCACACTCACTGCTGTAAGTTTCTGGTGTTCACTTGTCTCATATCTCATTTCAGGGTTATTACTCTGGAGTTGATGCATAAATATGTTTTATGTTCTTCTTGGGTATTGCCATCACCTCGATTCTAATGGCATATACTTCTATATTTGCAGGCAGACACATGTATCATTTATGATTCTGATTGGAATCCTCAGAACGATTTGCAGGCTATGGCTAGATGCCACAGGTTTGTTCTTCGTCCAGTATACTTTCTGTATTAGTCTTATTGACAAACATTAACAGGGACCTGACTTCTTCGAGCATGCTCTATTGTTAGAGTATCTAAGTCTTACTGCCTGCGATTGCAATATTTCAGAATTGGGCAGACGAAGGACGTCAAAATATATCGTCTGATCACAAGAAACACTTACGAGGAGCGTCTTTTTGAGTGCTCGTCTCGGAAGTATGGTCTAGATGAAGCTATTCTCGGAAATCGAGTAGGGGCAGAAGTTAACCTGGACCATGACAAGAACATTGAAAGTCTACTCAAGCACGGAGCATACGACATAATGAAGGTACTAAGCTCAATCATCAGAAATGTGACGGGTGAACACTGTCTTTGTTTAAACCACTTGCAATCTCGATGAATATGGCTGAATTTCTGAAACATAATATTTTCGTTTTCATCAGGATGAAAATGAGGAAGATTCTGCAGCGTTCACCGCACAAGATATTGACCAAATACTGGAGCAAAGAACTCAGCAACGGCAGATTGGGGGGTAAGCTCCGGGGAAATCTACAGCTGTGGACTCGCTGCAGTGGTTCATTTTGCGAAGTCTCCGTATCTGTGTACTCAGTAGCTAGTAGCTTTCTTGCGTAAATATTGATTTCTTGCTAGGTTTCTTTGTCTCGTGCTTTTTCTTAATTTTGTGTTTGAATTCTTTGATGCTTTTACTTTTAATCTTATACATCGCAGTCTCTGTCCTATATAATTCCTTTACATAAAGTTGACCACAACAACTCATAGATGCAGGGACGATCCAAACTCATCGCATTATTAAGCATGTAATTTACATTGTGGCAGCCGTGGCAACAATACCTTCTCCGTTGCGACATTCAGGACAAATCCTGATGCTGAGTTGGCGCAAGAAGATTGTAAGCAAGACTCTAAAGAATTTTGGCAGGAACTGATGCCTGAAGCTTGTGATAGAACATTAGCCGAAGCTTTGGTTGCTCAAGCACCTACAGATCTGCACCCTCGAAAGAGAACTCGTGGTCGTGTGAACTACAGTGAAAACGCAAAGTCTCTAGAGGAAAGTAGCTCTGAATTCGAGGATCCCAGGAAGAGTAAGAAAGGTGGGAGTGAGCAGGATGCTGCTTTTTCATCAGATCTCGATGATTCGGGAGAATCTGGAAACCAGATTAGTTACTGGTCAGAGAAAGAGCTTAAGCGGCTTGAAGATCGATTGATTGCCCTAGGAAGAGGCCGAACTGGTAAACTGTTCCTAAACATGATTTTTTAGCATTTGCATATAGAACTTGAGATTCTGGTATTCCTATGGAGTTTTATGTACGCGCTAATACTTAAAAGGTTGTGGATTGTGCAGAGCAAATTCGTGATGAAGCTCGATTGGGGCATCGCAGCCCTGAGGATATTGATGAGGTTTCGAATGCCTTGATAGAATTATGCCAGAGACATATTGATGCTCAAATTGCACTTACTCCAGTTGAGAATTGTGCCGCAAATTCCACGGATCCTATTGAAAATGGGCAACAGTTAAATCTCAAATCAGTGGTCTTTCCTGCTTCTGTTGAGAAAGTTTTCGAGTCTGCATCTTTCAAAGAGCGAATCCAAAGGAATGCTCAACGGTATGGGTTTTTATTAAGTTACCTATGCTATCAGATTCATCTTCGTCTCCAATGACGTTACATCTTCCGTATCTTTTAAGTACTAAATTAAAATGCCTGATTGAAACGCAGCTATTTGCAGCAATTGCATGAACGTAAAATATTGGCTGAAGCCATCCAAATTCGGTCTTTTGATTTCATGGACATGCCATCCAGGTTTGTATAGGGTCCTAACTATCTCTCCCCTCTTCTTGCCTGGAGTCTTCGCGCTCTCTCCCGTCTTCTTGTCTTGGATGCATTTATTACGATCACACAAAATGTTGCTAAGTGTCATGATGGCTTTGCAGGAAGAAGAAACTGCCAAGTTGGTGGGGTCCTAAAGAAGACGCAGACCTGTTGAGGGGCGCCTATATGCACGGCCACAAAGACTTTAGAAAAATTAGGTCAGGGACTAAACAAATAGTTCCTTTTGTTCAACATAGGTTTCAGGGTTATTCGCATCTGCTTCTCACCGTATAGGGCTGTCTCACGAGCATACAAGCGTCAATGTTCCTAACGAAACTTTTTACCAATTTTCAGATCTGACGGAAATCTGTCCTTTGCCAATCGCTGTGGCCTAAGCTTGGGACCTGAGGTACGATACATTTCTCTACCAGATTAGGTTGGTGGTGAGGTCTGTCGGAGTGCTGTTGCTCTACTTAATACATGCAGTTTCTTCCATTTTCTTCCTTGGTTCTGTTTGTGACGAGGCACAATTCTGTTCTTTCAGTAACATTGGTCTATGTCATCGGAATTTTTACAACTGAATGAATTGGTTCTGTCCTTAGTTCTTTCGCTGAGTTTTGCTTACCAATCCTACAGGAGTGTGACAATGGAAATCAGACTGAGGAAGGCATGCCTACTGATCAAGTCCTGGGGTCGAGACTAAGGAATTTGATTGAGGCACTTCCCAACGGGATCACTACATTTGTAATGAGGCGGCGGGCCGCCAGGAACGAGTCTTCTCGAAAGAGCCGAGCGAAGGCTGAACAAGGGTACTTCACTCAACCCTAGACCGCCAGGAATGACTAGCTTCTCTGGTTTAGCCTGAAATATTCCCTGTTCATGTGCAGTGTTTGGAATTGAAGTGTTTGGTTGCCCGCTCAACACTTATATTGTTAACTTCCATATTTGCAGAAGATTTGACGATACGAAGAAACCACAGCCTGTTACGAATGATAAAAACTTAGCTGAATGGGTTACGTCTTCGACCCTCATCAGTACTATGAACGCGGAAATTATCGGGGACAAACCGATCAGCGAGAAAGCCAAACTTAAGGCTCATGCTCGACAACCTCAAAAGCCACCGGCGTCGAGAATAGCTTTGCCAGAAGCCTTGGAGCAGTCGACTAAAATGCCTCCTCCCAATTCGTTCCAGGTCGTAGCGCCTACGGTTGATAATGAGCAGTCCACGATTAAGTCCAACGATTTCAGAATCTCCCCAAGGAAACCTCTGTCACAGAACTTTCATAGGGAGTCCGAGATTGTGGAGCTGAATGCCAACGAAAAGAGACTAAAGGTACGGTGACATCTGCTTTTCGTTAGTTTTTCAAACTCTGCAAGTTATGGAGCTTCCCCGCCTGTCCTGATTCTTTGCGAGACCTGTTTTGTTGCTGCGAGGGCACGTGGTCTACATGGGGACTTTCTGGATTTCAATTTCCTATGCTTTTGTCCACCTCATGCAATGTTGTTTTCTGGTGATGTACATTTTGCTAAATTGCGTTTTTTATAATATGATTAAATAAATAGCTGTCATAAATCCATGGAGTTTAGTGGTTTACCTGGGTCCCACCGAGTCAAAACTTGTGCTTGTGCTCGTACTTCGTAGTCTTAGGATACGAGGCGTGTGCTACAGTAAGTCAGGGCTCGATTACTGAAGTCTAACTACTTTTCATTGGGTACTGTCTTCTATTTCTTCAGGTTCCTCAGGAAAACAAGGAACCCAAGAAGCGAAAGCTATCACTTTCCAAGAGTCCCATCATGAGCGCGGGCAAACAAACGACATTGAAATCATTTATGAGAGCTCTACCAGCGAAGTCATAGAAGCGGGTGTACCGGTTGTGGAAGGTGCTGGTGGAGACGTAGAACATTTAGGCGCCAGTTCCTTTTCCCTTGGTATCATTAGATGTACTGTACATGCTGAAGCTGATTTTTTTGTAAACCAAGAGGATTTCGGTACCCTCACCCGATGTACTAATATGGCTGTTGTACCCTTGGCGTTATGACCGACCGGGATTTCGTTGTAGAATCTTCTTAAGATAGAAATTTTGTACAGAACTTAGAAATTCAATGCAAGCGACTATTCGAATTTTGCTACACCCCAGTTTTGGGCTTAGTTTAGTATTCTAGTTTCAAAGATTGGAGAGTATCCAATTACACTTTTCATTCTATTTAACATGGCCTGTCAAATTGCTACTGTATTGATGGAAGCCACAAATTTTTGGGGACTAAGGCTTCTGGAAACAACAATTGCTTGACTGTCGCTGCAATGCAGCTGCAGAAATAGTGAGTGGGTACACAGTGAAGACAAAGAAAAGCTTCATTGAGATTATGTACCATTAAGGCAAGGTTATACAAGTTCAAGGATGTACTCACCAGACTAGTATAAAGATTACAACTCAACGCAAAAAGAGAGTCTCTACTTCGAAAACCATATGTGCGAATCCTGTTCACGATTGGTAGATGTTAAAAAGAGAAACTATCAGTTCTCAGTCGCTTACTCACTCACTACGTAAGGAACGTAACACACGGAGAGGGACAATGGTAATTCAAATGGACAATATGTTGAGACTCGGCATCACTCTAGAACCTGCGATGCATCTTCGCTTCTGTTCGCAACAGAGTAGTCATCACCAATAACGACTCTGGATTCTTCGTTAGAAACACCGTATCGAGCTAGATCGATTGTTCAGTCAATTCAAAGACCAGATCGCGGACTCGGTGGTGCAATTCCGAGACATCGCCTCAGGATTCCAAATCTCACTGGATTTGATGATAAAATCCTCTGCTGCTTGCTTTTTGTCAACACCGGCGATTCCATGACAGGTGTTCTGAGTGAATTCCAACAAATAAGAATGGTCATGTATTTGGTTTCCGACTATTATTTTGACCGCATTCTACTCTTCCGAAAACGTGTCCTAATTACTTTCTTAAATTTGAACCTGGAAGAAAGACTCAGGAAACCGAATGTGAACAAAAAATCCAAGCATCCGTCTGCCACTGTTCCTAGGCATAAACGTGAACAAGCGATAATGAAAGGATATCATTCCTATCATTGATGCTATGGATCAAGGAAGTTTCAGTTAATGTAAATCAAAGTTCTCTAGCTTTCAAGAGGAGCAGAAAAACTGGAATACGAAGACGTTGATACAGACCGTACCTTGAAAAGGATCTCGCATTGGAACGGGAGAGTTGCGGAGTGAGGACCATTCTCACAGGGGGGGGCTCCGCTTTCGCGGCCTCCAGCTCCTTCTTGGACGGCACTGATTTCAACCCCTCTACCGACTCTTTGAATCTCTCCACCTTGCTCAGCACCTCCTTGCTCGACAATTTGGACACGTCAATCTTCGGCGACGCACAAGGCTTGTCCGAATAAAGAAAATCGTTCAGTGTGCTCCTGCCGCTGTGTTCTTTTTCTACAAGGGAGGGCCAGAACTCCTTCGATATTCCAACAGTACTATTGTCGTCCCCAGACGAGGAGGAGGAAAACGCAGAAGACGAAGAAGAAGCTGAATCGCAACCCGAGATCGATTTATCTGAAAACAGGATGCTCACTTCCGAGTTTTCCCGCCTGAATATCCGCAATGGCGATAAAGACCTGAATGTTTGCAGCTTCGCGCTTTTTGGCTTAAGCTCGAACTCCTCATCCCAAGCTCTTCTCTTAGGACTCTTGGACCTTCCACGGAATGACATGAACTTCATTGGGGAGTTTCCCGATCGCGGTGACACGGGCTTCCTAAAGGAGTCGTGAATTGTCGTCCCGTCAGACTCACCGAGGTGTTTCACTGCCTGAAGACGAGGAGGCAAGCGTAAGGGCAAAAGCTGGCCATGGAAGAATAGCTGATCGGCTGAGGCAATGGGAACATCGTTGCTCAATGCATGAGTAGTGTCCTCGTCCACAATGAATCTCGTGCTACTGAAATCGAAGTCACCGGTAGAAGATTGACGGGATAATCTCTCGGGACTCGGTGACCTGCAAAGCTCAGGATCCTCGCTATCAGTTATATCGCCATCTTCCCTGTTTCCCCTGCTTCCTCTCTTGGGTGTACCAGGCTTCAATTCCCAGTCGAATGGTACGGCGGCATGGACCTCCCCCAATGGTGTTTCCTCCACTTCCCTCAGAAACGATCCTCGCGGGCTGGTCGGGGCGCTCATATAGTAAGGGCTCGATGGTGCGCTTTCATCTTCGTAAAACTTATTGGAACTTGGCCTGTACCTCCTCGGTGACAGATTGAGGCGCAACGCCGCGAGAGCTTCCATCTTAGAGAGTTTCTTATTCGTGCAAGGATTCTATAGTCGACTGGGATGATACAGAAGCTAACGATATTCCTGGCGACAGAGCATCAAAGCATCCATGTCTTAGTGAAAAATGCGAGAACAGGGAGTGGAAATTTTGGGATGAGACGATCGGGAGGCCCGTTCGACAGGAAATTGCTCTTCAAATTTCTTCAGCGTTCAAAGATATACGATTTCAAGCTATTTTTCAGCTGGCGATGTCGATTTCAACGCGCCCAAAGATACCTGCAAGAAGAGAGCGGTTCCATTGTGATTTATTGCACCTCGTAACTAGCGTCACAAAGAGCAGTTGAGCAGGATAACTGTGACAGCGACGCTCACAATACAATACATAGCTCAACTCGTCCTCTCTGACACTCTTCACAAGGTCGGCAATGGCAAAATAACTCAAGCAGCATACAATTTCATCTCTACTCCAAGAAAGTAAACATCATTGCACTCCGCCATCCTCTTCACTTAATAACAATCAAAGAAACTACCCCTGTACTCGTTGTTCACACCCAGACGTAGAGAATGAAGTACTAAGATGAAGCTGCGACCGAAGAAACCTTTCGTCTCTGCAAATTTTACCGAACAATTCCAAGAATCTATCCCCTCTCAAAAATTAAACTAATTCTGTTGGCTCGTACTCTGTATCAAGACGAAAACGAAGCGCCGCTGCTTCTCTCTTTTACAGTATACCAATAAAATCCAAGAAGCTACTCTATCAGAAGTTACACCAATTCAGCTGACTCGTTGTTTGCACCAAGACAAAGACGAAGCACTGCTGCTCATATCTCTTCACATTTTAACAATCAATTCCAAGATACGACTCCTCTATCAAAAGCGATACTACTCCTGCTGACTCTTGTTTTGTTGGAAGCACTGCTGCGACTGAGGGAACGTTCACCTTCCCTCTATTTCACATGTCGGCAATCGAATCCAAAAAAATTCTCTATCAAAGCTACTCTCATTCTCCCGACTCAATGCTGAGATCGGAGAAACATTTCCTCCACATTTCACCAATCAAATTCAAGAAGCTACTCTATCAAAAGCTAAACTAACTCTGCTGTCTCATTGTTTGTGCCAAGAAAAAGGCGAACCTCTGCTGCTTCGCTCTCCTTACTTATCGACTTTCAAATCCGAGAAACGACTACTTTACTAGAAATTAAACAAACTCCGCTGGCTCATTGTTTGCAACAATACGAAGACGAGACACTGCTGGCTTCCCTCTCTTCACAATTTCACATTCAAATCCGAGGAACGACTCCTTTATCACAAAATTAAACTAACTCTGCTGGCTCATTGTTTGTGGCAATGTTGTTTGCAAGACAAAAGGCGAATCACTGCTCCTTCCCGGCCTCTTCACATTTTGACTGATGAATCCGACAAACCACTCCTCTATCAAACGTTAAACCAATTCTGCTGGCTCATTGTTTGCGCCTAGACAAAGACGGACCAATGCTCCTTCCCTCTGCACAAATTTGACAATCACACCCGAGTATCGACTCCTCTATATATCAAAAGTTAAAACACTTCTTCCAGCTCATTTGTTTGCGCCAATGTTGTTTGCAAGACACGGAAGAACCACGCCACACTTCCCTCTGCAAATTGACACTCAAATCCGAGAAACGACTCCTCAATCTTAACTATACTAGTTTTTCTAACTTGTTCCCTGCGCCAAGGCAAAATGCAACTAGTAGCAATATTTCATCTCAGATATCAATCAATCAAGCTCACAAGTGAGCGAGTACCAGACTGAGGAGAGATCTGCGAACGAAGAATTTCCGCAGTGCGTCCGCCCGCTCGAAGATGCAGAAGAATGGTGTGCTGTTGTTGCCGTTGTTTTTCTGTTGAAAGCGATCGGTGCGACGTAAAGCGACGGAGAGGTTTAGGCCGACGGAGCTACTGTGGAGAACTCGAAGGCTGATTGCCTGGGAGTCAATGGAGCATGGCAGCGTGAGTGTGTGCGCAGCTGTGAAAGGCGGTTGAGGTTTGGGGAAAAAGTCCTTTTCCGTGCTGGAAAACGAATTCCTAAGGAATATTGTAGAAGAGAGTGGGGCTCACACAGAAATGGAAGGGACGGAAGTCAATAGACACGCAGTGTAGTCTACTTTGGTCGATGGCCTCGTCTTTCGTACTCGGTGGAAGTTACCGTGTGAGAAATTTTATTTAGTTTAACCCATAAATGTCGACACGGACGTTTAGTGTACAATGGAGGACAAAGAATCTCTCTATGTAGGACGGAATTGCAACTATTCATTCTTGGAATTTTGTGCAAAAGGGGGAGATCTTTTATAGTACTTTGACCTCAAATGAGTATTTTTAATTTTTTTAAAGTAGATGATGTCACACAGTTCCAAAGGGATTGATTTCCATGGTCACCAATCCGTTCTGTAAGGGTTAATTTTTTTTTCATAACCTCTCATAACATTGTATAACCATGCAATGGTCCTCCCCTTGCTGGGAAGGTATTATGCCTCTCTAGATGCCTCATAGCAACTTTCAAATAATTTAAGGATTTGTGGTGGTTGAGGAGTCATATAAGACAAACTTTGTTCAGTTGTAGGGGGACCCTTTTCAAGGATGCATGTGAAGGAACCTTTGCCTCATTGGTAAACAATGTTAAGGTGAAGGCACCCAATACTGATCAAAAAAGCAATTATGGACATGATCTGGAATAGTGCAAGGTGAAGCAAATATTTTTAGAGGTGCAATGATAGAAATGATGGGGATGACAAAAACTTTGGTAATTTTATTGCTTGAACTAAAATTACTATGAATTTTGAAAGCCAAAAGTTGGTGTGAACCCATGTCCAATGTCTAGAGTCTTCCAAAACCGCACACATAGAGTCACTCAAGATTAGGGATATATGCCATGGCACTTTGGTACCCAGATTTCTCATGGCATGCAAGATGAAGAATATGTGTCATTTTTTGAAAAACGAAAATGAGTCCCAACCTCTCTTGAATTTCAAACACTCTATTGATTGTCGATAGGGCACTAGTTGGTAATGGGTGCCTTCACCTTGTGGTATACTCAATGAGCATTGGATGGACAATAGATGCTTTGAAAAGTACACTTCATTCACTTAACTCTGAGAGGATGTTGTGGGCCCAAATAGTATGATAGATGACTTCATTATTAACTATAGAAACAAAGAATGCACATATTTGTTCAATAATCAAAGTATTTTGGTGACTACCTTGGTTGTGGGGGACCGCCTTGGTCATGGAATTGGTTCTTTTGATAGGTATAATAGGAGCCAGAGACCAAAAAAAACAAGGGCAAAGCATAGACACTCTTTTCAAGTTAACCTTATAGTGTTGAAAGCAACAATAAAAAAAGGTTTGATGGAATGACTCTCAAAATTACTATAGAGAAGAAGAATGCACCTATTCGTCCATAAATCGAATCATTTTTGGCAAAGTACCTTGGTGATAGGTCTAGTCCTTTCAAGATTAATCCTAAAAGGTCACCGTTCTATAACCAAGGTAGTCACTCAAAAATGATCTAATCTTTGAACCAATAGGTTCATTCTTCATTTCTACAATGATATAGAAAGTCATCCATTTAACATTCTTTGGCCTCATCGTCCTTACAAGGTTATTCTTTTTTTGGATATTTGCATGTTTTTGCTTGTATCTTTGTTCAAATATATTATTTACTTGGATTTCATCAAATTGTTAAAAAAAAAGGTCATCTTTTTAAAATTCAAGGATAGCTTTGGATTCATGAGAAGGTATTAGTGGAAAAACACTTGTATGAGCATCTCAATTCATCATAAGTAATACGGATGTCAAAGCATTTAGGGCTTAAATGATAGTAGAAAGGCAATTCCAAGGTCTTAAATTGACCTTTAATTATTATTTTGTATCAATAAAAATTAAAGAAGAATCATGTGATATATCAATGAAAAGAAAAAAATAGAATTCTATATGAATCTATGATATAAATATATTGAAGGATTGAAAATTATTTATTATAATTGTTTAAAATTCACATCTCTATCTTTAATTTAATCTTTAGTTTGATCTTTAGTTTAAGTACTTATGGATTAATTGTGTTATAGTATTGCTAAACCTTTGTTGTAGTAAATTAAACAACCAAAGGTAGTTCAATTTCCAAAATTGTGAATATTCATCATAAAATTGAATGTATAACAATAATATAATGATGAATTTTGAACATAGCTCATATCAATACAATTAGACAACCTATTTCACCAACCAATATTTTTAATAACATATGAAATAGAAAATTATTAATCACTTCTAAAATTGATTGTAGATTGAATATTTGTAAAATTCACAAGAATTTTTTAAGGTATAATTTATAATTTTAATTATATTAATTGTTCCAGATTTTTGTTTTAATTATTTATTCAAGTTATTTTGAAGGGTCACTCATGTTTGAATAGAATATAACTAGGTATCCTTAACTTGAAAAATACTAAAATAATAATCACCATTGCCATAATCTATTTTTTTAGTATAAAAACATTTGTTATGGTCTATTCAAGAGGCATGTGTTTGAAATCCGACAAATTTATACATAATTTATGTATACACCCATAATCAACACTACCTAAAATGACACACATTCATCTAGACCAAAAGGCATCATAAAAACCTAGATATTCAGTACAAAAATTAATGTACACAATCAAAACACGAGTATCTAGAAGAGTCTAGTGTTGTTTTTTGGTATAGTTAGAAATACATCTTTGAAATTTCATGATTGACTCATCTTGTGATCACATAAAGCATATTAAAGTGCATTGGAATCCTCTTTCACTTCTAAAAAGATTCCAAATAAAAATAATTTATGTTCCATAATTATAGTGAATATGCTATTAAAGTCCATTGTGGATGTGCACACCTTACAAGGTGACACTCTAGAGAAGACACACCACTAGTATAAATTCACACATTCCAAATGATAGTTTTATATTAATTCTTGAGCGCCTAAATCCTTTCTTGATTTCTTGCATTTTTTTTATTCTATCTTTGTAAATGTATATTATTTACCTCAATTTCAACAAATTCATCACACAAAAGGTACTTTTTTTAGAAGTCAAACATTGGTTTGGATGAATGAAAAGTTATGTGGTCAATAAAGCCCCTTAAACCTCTCTTTTCCTCATCCAAAGTTTGGACATTGGTATGCTAAGGGATTAAATCTAGGCTACAACTAACAAAATTGTATTTAAATTAAAGCATATTTAACATCATTATGTTTAAAATATCACAAATTAATCACAAAACCATCATCTAGAATGATTTTTTGAGTGTAGATTTCTACTAGTGATGCATAGATGCCGATCAACAATTTGCATTCGATCTAATAAGTGCACGCACAATTTTTTTAGTGTGGATTTCTACTATGTAAGGAGGTTCCCAAAGCGCTTAGACTCAAAAAATCACCGAGGCACCTCCTCAAAATGTACATTGTTTGCCCACATTGTTTTTTCATTGCACCAACGAAGTACAAATAGTGTACCGATTCAAGGAGGTGGCCGATTCTAAAGCCGCCTTGTACCATTTCAACTTCAAAAATTCACAACTAATTCCATGAAGCTCCAAAAAATACAAGACAACTTGGGTTAGATGCCAATTCCACCAGTGTTTTTTTTTCCGGCAATTTGTTGTCAATATGACCCAAAATATTAGGCCTTGCACCAAGCCTATAGAACATAAATGGTAAAATTTTGAATGAAATCGCCAAAAAACTTCAAATTAATAAAAAATCTTGGATGAAATTGCCAGATTGTAGATGAAAATAGAATTATGGATATATGATATGTGCTAATGTGATATTTTCTTTCCAATATGTGGATGAATGTTGAAATTTAGAGCACCACTATAACATCTAATATCGCCACTTTGGCGCTGCACTAAAAATGAAAAAAATCCCTGAATTCCACTTGTCTTTCAAGGAGAAATTTGCTGAAAAAATATTTCAAGAAGTTTCACCTCCCTGAATTCTGTTGCAGCTCTTAAATGGGCACTTTATGGACCTCCTACCTTATTGATGATGCACAGATATATACAGTACGCGTTTGTGTTGACAAGTGTTTACACAAAAGTCGACACTGAAATTCCAACAGCAGTGTTACTTATTATGTGACAGGCAGTCATCCCATTGAGGCGGGGTGTTGGTCGCTGATATCATTGGCATGAGAAAAAGAAGAGCCAACTCAAGTCAGTCTAACTTAACTTCAGTTAGATTTGATGATGAGAACACTGCAGCATTGGGGAAGTTTTTTGAGTTTTATCGGCTATTTTCCTTCTATTCTCAAATTCAACCGGTTTTTCAAGTATAGAGTCCGGTTATTTTCTCTATATCCCATTCATAATCGATTTTTTTTGTTTTTTTCCAGAGATTTTTAGCTGATATTTTCAAATTGCAACCAGGTTTTTTACCAATTCCACCAGCTAACTTTGAACTAGCTGCCGGTTCTTCCCAGACATTGGAACACTGCTTGAATGTTGGCTTCTTAAAGAAAGAATGCAAACAGATAATGTGCTGCTTCAAATTAAAGCCAACACTCGTAATTGTATGTCGCAGTAAGTTGTCTTACTAACTACCAATACTTGGCACAGCCATCGGGACTCGGGGACACCAATTATACTTCAACCTAAAGTTGACCAAGCCAAAGTTGACCAAGCCAAATAATCGTGTTTATGTGTGCAAGTCAATCTTTGCGGTAGAAAATAATCTTAATTTGTTCAATGTGAAGTATATGCTTTTTCGGACTTGATTAAAATAAATAAAAGGGTTGCTATTTGATTTGCGTAGTGAGACTGGAAAATTGACCATGAGAAGATTTGAAGCCAGTGTATATTTTCATGTGAGCTAGTCTGCTCGTGGGGTCAATACTCGTAGTCTACACATGTCATGTTTCTACAAGTGATAATTGTTGTACCCTTAAATATGGACATTATTTTATTGTATAGAAGCAATCTAAAGTTTTTGACATACCCAAAGCTTATCACCTTAAAACTTTTATTAAGACTACATTCATGACCCTTTGATTTTTTTTGAGATTTTATAGGTAAGGCAGAGCTTTTTACAACTAATATTCCTAGGATTTTTTAGTTTGGTACGAAGATTTATCTGTATTACATGAATTGAATTCATAGTTTTTCACTACCAATATTCTAGTTTTAATATCAATATTTGTAAGTCATTTGAGTTTGATTCAAATATTTGTTTGTATTAAATGAATTGAATTACAAGAGGTATATTTATAAATAGTGTTTAGCAATGCAAATGAATAAAAAGAAAAAGGTATCAAACTCAACGTCAAGTTAAAACTGCAGCTCAAATTCAAAAATTGGGGTTTTATTTTTTAGTTGTATCAAAATCCTTTGTGTGGATTTCAGACAAGAATTTGTGATTTTCTTTTTAAAAATGATCATGTAAATCTTTTGTACTCATTTTTCTACACACCCTGTAACTTCTTCTCCTTTAATGCAAAAACTCCGAAATTGCAAAAAAAGATGGACTTCATTGTCAACAAACTGCACGTCAGAGAACCAGAGACAGAGTTTTGTGCCAATTTGATGATGTCAGGCTGATCCCCAGCTCTTGTAAACTTGTGGAAGGAGCTTAGTTTGACAAAACTGTATCAAGGTTGGAAGGCATTAATTTGGAATGATATTTTGATTCTTTTTTTTTTTAAATTTAACCCCTATAGGACCAAATGGCATATCTTTTGGCAATGCAGCGTTTTTGGTCATTCATTTATGACTAGAATTTTCATTTTCTTTCTATGAAGTTTCATACAACGTGTGATCGAGAAGTACCTTTAACCCATAAACATCGATACGGACACTTAGTGACTGATGGATGACAAAGCATCTTTTTGTATAGGACAGAAGTGCAACTATTCATCCTCCGAATTTTGTGTAGAAAGGAGAGATCTTCTATAGTAGTTTTATCTCCAATGAATATTTTTGTGTTTTTTATAAAGTAGGTGATGTCACATAGTTCCAAAAGCAATGATTCCATAGTCACCAATTTGTCCTTTAAGGGTTAAGGTGCAACAATTTTCACAACTTTTGACTACATGGAAAAATTATTATTATATGATATTTAGTTTCTTTTTCAATGTGGGCAACTCAACATATTAAAAATCACCTTTTTAAGAAATAAAAATTTGAACTTTGTTTCTTAGATTTATATATATATATAAAAGCTTTGAATCAATCAGTTTTGGTTAATGAGATAAAAGTTATGAGGAGTTTTAATTTACAATGTACAAGTTATAGAATCTCTACTCTAAAATAAACTGAGAAGTCTTTTATTTAACTCAATTTCCTATGTTTTTGGAAACTTGAATTGCCTTTGTTTTTCAAGCATAGAATATACATTGTTTACTACAACATTACAACCATTGGGATTGGAATTATTCAATTCCATAACTAAATTCTTAACAATTTTGAATTGTAAATCATACTCTACTTCTTCCTACTTACTATTTTTTTCAAGCTTTAATAAAAATTATTTTATATATATTCCAAACTTATCTCTTCAACATATTATGGAGAGGTGCAAGTTGTAGGATCTACACATTTTGGGGTAAAAAGTTTGTGAAATGGTTTGTTTACCATTGGGAAAGCACTGAGAGCACTTCCTCATGAAATCTGAAAATGATGATATTGCAATTGGTAAGGCTTCTTATTTTGAAATTTTAAGTAGGTGTACTCTAACAAAGTTAACTAATGAATTCAATGATTGAATTTGTTAGTGAATAAATATAGATGAAGATTTTAGCCTTGCTTTAAGTATGAGTACTTTAAAGAAGTTTTGCTCCTAAGAACATTGAATTCCTTTGGGGATTTAAGAATGAATTTTGAAAGCAAAAAAACTCAATCCTCAATCTAGACTTTGCCTCAGGTAGTTTCATTTCTTAGGTTACATAGTCCTCGACTTTGAGAGTGTGGGCATCCATTAAGTGGAATATAAATGTTTTCATTAGGTCATTGTGGGAGCTCTATGAAATAGATTAACTATAGTGCCCTCAAAATGTTTCATACACTTACCAAAATTTCCATAGTTAATTGAGAAATTAGAGACTTTCAACAAAATGTGGATGTGTTGTGGTACATTCAAGTAACACACTAACTTGCTTAACCCCTAAAGGTTTTTTACTATGTTTTCACTAAAAACGCTCCAAAACTGTCATCTCCAATACAAGTACCAAATTTTAGAAAAAATAAATTTTTGGACAAATGTAACCGTAGGATCTTGTGGTAATCTGGTTTGGGAAGATGTGGAAAAAATTTCAGAAATTTCCACCGTTTGGATTTCAAGATATTAGCATTTGAAGTGACAAAAAGCCATTTTTTGGCCCTGCAAAAATCCGGGCAGATGCACTCCACAAGGTCAAATCATTATGAAAAAATGTCCAAAATGGTTGTAACTCTTTGGATTCATTCTTCAAGTCATGTTGGCTACATGCTTGAAATTTTTTGGATCATTTGGAATTGTACAACATATAGGAAAAAAATAGTAAGTTGAAAGAAGTAGAGAATGATTCAAAATACTAAAGTGTTAATAATTTATTTATGGAATTGAAAAATGCCAATCCCAATGGTTGTAATGTTGTAATAAACAATCTACACCTCAAGTTTTTATTTTTTTTCCAAAAATATTAAAAATTGAGTGAAATAAAGGTCTTCAAAGTTTAGTTTAGAGTAGAGATTCCATTACTACCCACAAACTACCCACAACTAAAACTCTTCATAACTTTCGTCTCACAAATCAAAATGGAATGATTCAAAGCTTTTCATGTATATATAAATGTAGAAAACCAATTTCAAATTTTTATTTTAAAAAAAAGTGATTTTTCAAGAAGTTTTTTTTGCTGCCCGGGTTGCCCGCCGAGTAATGAAAACAACATATTATACAATAACTTTTTAACCATGTATTCAAAAGTTATGAAAATTGTTGGGTCTTAAAGCTACTCCTCGGGAAAATGTTGTGTGGAAATTTCAAAGAAAAAAAATCAAAATTCCATCCGTAGTGAGCTGCCCGAAATCGCTATGTTGCCAAAAAACACCATTTGGTCCTTTAGGGGTTAAAATGAATTTTCAAAATTTTACAAACAATGTTTGATCTTTGAAGAATTTCATCAAATTAATGAGTAAATTTTTCTTTCTAATGCAAGTAAATTCTTTTCAAGATTCTTTAGTAAGCAGAATAGCAATTTTTTTTTAAAAATTATTTAGAATTTCACAAGTTTGAAAATTTATTGAGTAAAAAGTTGGTGACTAAAATATTACTCTAAAAAATTATATTTCTTATATATATAACACACTTTTCAAAAATTTCAAATTTTTTTGGTGATTTTTGGAATGAATTTTAAGAAACATAACTATTTGGAGTCATATTTTATTCAATAATATTTCACTCAAATAAACTTTCAAATTTTTTAAATTTTAAACCAAAAATTCTAAAACAAATTTCATTTCACTTACTAAAGAATCTTGAAAATTTTCCTTTTATTAAAATTTTTTTTACTAAAAAATTTGATGAAAATTTTCCTTTAAAATTTAAATTATTTAAAAAAATCATTTCATACAAGTATGTTACTTGTACTTCAATATGTCCAAAATTTATGTGAGGATATACCTATAAAAAGAAGATCTTTAAGGTATAAAGATAAAGGTAAAATGGGAACTAGTTTTTGGGAAAGATGATACCAAAATAGTCAAATAGATGTATAGTTTATAACACAAATTGGCAAAGAATCAAGGGTGTATCTCACATGGCTTTACATGAATTAATAGATACTTTAGGATTGTTTGGTAATTTTCAAAAAATGTAGATACTAATGAACCATAGTCAAATACAGTACTCTAAATGTCCTTGAAACATAGCCTCATCTTATTAAAACCTAACTTGTAGCCAAACAAAAATCAAGGCATATATTTTATAGAATAAGTTTTAGAGTATTAAATAAAAAATTACATATGGTTCAAAGTCGTGTCAAGATAAAACCATATAGTGTTGATTAAATAATGGCTAAACAAATAAACAAGTGATGCCAAATACAAGTCTCCATATGTAAAAGCATAGTAATGAGATGTCTAAGTCGTCAAAAAGAGCTTGTTTCATTAAATCCAAATTGGGAGTTTAAGACCTAGATACTTAGCCTCACCTCTGCCTATGCAAACAAACAAACAAACAAACAATTAGTTGGTTTGTAAATGTATAGCAAGTATATACAATTGAAGCCAATTGTTATCTGTATTATAGATCTATTCATTTATGCAACAAAATAGTAACAAAAAGCCCATTATCACTAAGAAATATAGTAAAGCAAGTTTCAGTATACTATAAGCTAAAGAGACCTTTGCCAATCCAGTGCCAAATTGAGTGCTTGAATTTCAAAATTCACTCAAGTTTCCTCAAAAGATCTCCAATAAAAATGGCAAAGAGGTCACTATAAGTTTAATAAATTAGAGGGAAAGTTCCTAGAGAAGATAACAAGGCATTTAAGAGGTAGTTGCAAGCAATTTCCAAGCCTTGGGTAGTGTAGTGTAGTTAGTAAAATTAAATAACCACCTAGAGTAGATAGGAGAATAGGAGAATGGTATCATATACCTGAAAGCTAGTAATTATTTAACATCCCATAATATATGATTTAGATGGCTAAACTAGTACAATGGTTGACCTCAAATTAAATCAAATAGAGCAAATCCAAATGCATGGATAGATTAAGATTTTCAATATTTAAGATCTTCAAAAGATATCTTGGAATTTGTAAGCATACAAATTAATATTATATTAGTAGAAAACAAATGATAAATCCTAACATTAAAAAGACATTGTCATTTATGTAGATAAGGAATTATATAAAAAATATATATCTCACTATATTGTATGAAGCCTTCTTAGAGGTCAAAAATGAGTCTATGAGCCTTCTTAGAGGTCAAGAATTTGAAACTTTACTCTATGTTTTAAGTTGCGGAAATCATACAAAGCTTTTTCTTACCAAGGATGATAAAATTGAAAAATTTTGAATTACTTATCTGGAATTAAAGACTTCACAATTAGGTGTACGAAGAAAAATTCTCACCCCTCTCCAAGCAACAATTAATTTTTGTTTTTTTGTTATTATGTATCCAAACCAATAGCCGAAATTTCAAAGCAATCATCTTTTTTTGGGGCATCCATCTACCACACATGTAAATTCATCCATAGTATTATTTTAAGTTAATAAACTTCATCAAACAAATGCCTAAGCTTATAATGGTGAGATATTTTTGGCAATTTGATTAAAAGATTTCCCCCAAAATATAATGCTAGCTACTATCCAAGTTAAACATATAGGTCTACTATACTAAAATATGATCCAAGAAGGTGAGCCCAAGGTTGGTTTTTTGAGCAAATTTTCACTAAAAAGTAATGCAGATTTTTTATAGGGATTATTTGGCAAGATATTCTTCCTTTTCTAGTCTATGGGTGAAATTGCTAAATTGCTATCAAGTTTTGGGTCTACATCACTCAATTTGGGATGAATGTACACTCTTTGGGATGGATAAATGAATTTTCATCCATATATTGTAAGTTTCATCCATTTCCATGTATGTATATAGGATATAAATAGCTTCATCACTCCATTGAAGATCACTTTTTGCATCAATGTCCGGGAAGAACCAGCAGCTAGTTCAAAGTTAGTTGGTGGAATTAGATAAAAACCTAGTTGAGATTTGAAAACATCATTAAAAAAATAGTGAAAAAATCTAAATTTTTTCTATTTTGAGTATAAAATAGTGAAAATAACCAGACTTCAGACTGAAAAAACCGGTTCAATTTGGGAATTGAAGGAAAATAGCCGATAAGCCTTAAAAAAACTTCCCGAGTGCAGAATCTGCACTGCCCAAAATAAAGGAAAAGAAACCCACCTACTGTAGGCGAGCCTATCCTTCTTTCTTTCTTATTTAAAGCTCTACCATTACTTTAAGCCCCACCTGAGGAAATCAGGGGCATGATGTCATACTAATAACTGTAGGAATTCCTGCTGTTAACTTACCAGTTGGTGACTTTAGTGTCCACGTTACAGACTGAGGGCAAGGCATTTTTTCAAATTTTTCAAATTTTTTTCAATTTTTTCAAGAGTTTTTTCAAGAGTTTTTTTTCTTACACCAATGAAGGCCCTGACTCCTGAGCATTGTCCTTCGCAGTGCAACAGCTTCATTTGTCAACAGCTCCCCTGGGCTTTCTATTGCCTAAGAGCAGCTCCAACGCTGAAGCAGGAAAGGGCCCTTGATGTTGTCAGAAAAGAATCTGTTGCAGGAGCATGGGAGGGGCTGGGCCGGGCCACTTTCCGGCTTGCCATTTGTGACCACGCCCCCAATGCAACAACTGTTCCAAGAACGGCAAGCACTATTTTTTGGATTTTAGCAGAGCGTATTTTTTGGTGAGAACACACACTTTTGGTGCCTAGAACCACTACCACTTGTTGTCATGTCAGAGAATCCACATTTCCAGTATACTCTTCAGTGCTCAGCAAATCGCCCCAAAATACCGAGCTGGGGCTCTCATGTGAAGAGCCCTGGAAAATGCCGTAGGATACAACAGCTGCATTGGGGAGCAGTTTCTTGTAGAAGGACACTACAAGTCCCATTGGCACCGTTCCTGTGTATGTTCCAGTGTTGCATTGGAGCTGCTCTAAGGTAGTCCCGACCGGGAAGGCCGGACTGATATTTGTGCTTCATTGCCATATAATAAGTTAAAAAGGACCCTGCCTACTTCCAGTAAAAGAAATCATCTCCATTGATACCATGTGGCAGGACCAACTACTGTAAGATACTCACGAAAAGTCAGTGGGTCTTCGTGCGTCTTTGTGGGTCTTCGTGGGTCTGTCTTTTTGAGGAAGAAAGCGAGACTTCGCAGGAGACTTGCGCACAGAAAGAGCAGGACTCGAGCTGACTAAATAGGACACTACGCCGGCTTACTACCAGGACTAACGTAACCGGACAATGAGGCAGCGGCTCACGTGGTTGCAGACACACCAACGGCTCGGGTTAAGGTAGGAACACCTAAAACGGACAGGAGTTGTTTATAGACACCTATAAAAGAACCTAAATCCAAGGGCTTGTGGACCCGAAGTAGACAAGTGGGGTTCTAAAGTGGACATGTGGGGTTCCAAAAAGTTATCACTTTTTCAAGAAGTAGCCAATCATCCACACTTAATTCAAATTTAGAGTGTGTCCCTTTTGGGTGTTTCCGTGTCCGCTTTGGTGTTAGTCTAGTGTCCATAGTAGGTACATCTATGAAGTTGTCTTCAAAAATTCGTAGAATATTCATACAAGCTTGGAAAAATACGAAACTAATTTTGTTGGTTTTGTGAACCATTTCCTACCCCGTAGACAAATTTTTTTTTTGAACACAGACCCTCACAATCACGTCATCTCAAACAAGTGTCCGTTTTAGGTGTCCTACCTTAGAAGTAGCCTAGGGTCACCAAATGATACAGAGAGTTTTTCAAAATTTCTTTAATTAGGGTTCATCAATGGAGACATGTCGGTCACATGGAGGGACACCAGCTAGGGAGGGAGGGCCATACTCACTAACTTAGGAACACCTAAACGGATAGGAGTCGCTCACGGACACCTAGAAAATGACCTAAATTCAAGCACTTGTGGCAGTGTTTAGGAAATTTTTCGAGGTTATCTAGCTGATTTCCTCCTTCCACGAGAATGAACTGGGTTTTTTTTCAATGGGCACTGGTTACATCCTTTGAATCACAAAAAGTATCGGTTTATTTCTTCCAATTTCAATTTCTCACCCGAAAATTTCCTCCATATTGAAATTGGCACTGTCAAAATTGCAAAATTTCTATAAAATATAGAAAAACAATTTGAAAATGATAGTACTAAATAATATTGCATCCTTAGTAGGAATTGAACCTAACAAAACCCTTCACCACTTGAAGGCCAAGGATCCTCCCAACCCATGCATTATGGAGTTGAAAATGGTTATGAAAAGGTTGCATGAAATCAAAAGAGTTTGGGAAGTACCAATTTCAAGTTCTTCAAATATTTCTTCTGTTGCCCATGTAAGGTATGGCTCAGGATTCACATATAAATGGTGAAACTTAGAAGAATTCTTCTACAAGACAATGGCCTCTTCTATTATGTTGTCATAGTCTTTGTCAAGTCCTTCTAAGGCCAATTGCGTGACACTGTCCAAATTGGATGTTGTCGTGCGATTTCAAAGTTCTTGCTTGATGTTATTTTGCACTGAAAATGCCCTTTCACAAGTGCACGGTGCTTACACATTGACACTTAGCAATTTCAACAAGAGTTAGTAGGTTAGGGTATTTTAATTTCAAATATGGACTCCAACTAATTGAAGTCCATACATCTCCAAAAGTTCTATCCATCCACTCTATACTCCCTTGCAACTTGAAAGTGGAGGTTGATATCCGATAGTAACATACCCTCATTAGCCGGGTATTAGCCAATAATTTTTTTGGCAAGGCAGCTGAAATCCCCCCAATATTCTAAGGAAGCGGTCAAATATCCTCCAAATTTTGGGGGGCATCGGTTGATTTCCGGTTCTAAAAATTTATTCCCGGTTTAGCATCCTTTAATTTCAAAATGCAACCGTTTTTTTTCCCAAATCCACCAACTAACTTTGAACTAGCTGACGGTTTTTTCTGATCATTGGCTTGTGGACCCAAAGTAGACAAGTGGGGTTCCAAAGTAGACATATGCCAAGCCACTTGTGGCTGGTGGGTTTGTATCCTCACTCTTTGCAATGAAATTCCATTTCATTTGTTTCCAAAAAAAATAAATAAACATGTAGGGTTCCAAGAAGTTGTCACTCTTCCAAGAAGCAACCAATCACCCACACTTGGTCCAAGTTTAGAGAGTATTGCTTTTGGGTGTTTCCGTGTCCACTTTGGTGTTAATCTAATGTCCATAGTAGGTGCATCTATGAAGCACTTTTCAAAATTTTGAATAATATTCATACAAGCTCGGAAAAGTATGAAACTAATTTTGTTGGTTTCCTTAACCATTTCCTAACACAAGCACATAATTTTTTTTCTGCACGCACCCTCCACATCAAGAGATCCAAAACAAATGTTGCATTTAGGTGCTTCTATCTCAACCCAAGGGGAACTCACTAAGACACTAAGGTAACTACATCTGAAATGAAATGGCACAAATAAGCAATTCAACATTATTAAGCAATGTTCCCATTATTATATTGGAGGTTTTTTTTAGGGTCCTATAGATAGTGAAAAGGGGATTTTAGATTTTCTTAGAATGCATTTTTGGGACACCATATGAAGAAATTATAAATTTTCAAAGTGCTAAAAATAGGTATACCTGAAAGTGATCATAGTTGCTCATGAATACTAGGAGTACATTTTAGGCAATAATATGTAGTGTGTGATTTTAGGTGTAGTTACCTTATCCCAAGATAGACTCATTAACCCAAGTTGGACTCATTGACCTAAGAACCTATTGGATTATCAAAGTAGTAATTGATGGAGAGATAGTACTAGGTGTTGGCCAAGTTGGGGTTACATTGTTATCCAATGTTGAAATCAATCTGTTTTTTTCCCCTAGCAATCAAGCTTGGTAACTTCCTAGTCACCCAATGATTCTTTAGAACTTTTCAGTCAACCAATGACACTAGGTGTTGCAACTTTCCATCCCATCAATGATTTTCTCTAGATTATAACTAAATTCTCTCCCAAGCATATAGGGAGGCATTAACCCTCCTCCAAGGGGGAATGGTGTAGACTAGTTAACAATGTTACGTGGGGTTCAATTTTGGCTAAAGGCCGGCCTATGCCATTTTTTCATAGATGAGATGTCCACTTGGAATCCTACGTAGCCAAAAGAGATATATAAAATTGCTTACATAATTGATTGTTTACTTATGAGATAGGGATTGCCCTTTGGCATCTTTGAAAACGAGCCCCTTCTAGTGAACAAAATTGTCTAATAGATGTCTCCTTAGCCACCCCAAATCCTTAAATTAAGTCCTTCTCATGCATCTAGGGAGGCATAATACCTTCTTAGTACGGATAGGGCTATTGCCTAGTTATACAATGTTATGTACTTCCTAAAGTTCTTTGACCGTATTTCGCTAAAACCACTAAAAAAATGCCATATGAAGTTCCTTATATCTAAATTGATAGTAAAATATTTTCTTAGCATATTCAACCATACAATATTGAAGTAGACTATTGCATGAATGCTTGTAGTACAAATTTGAGCATCTTTGATTGTACACATTAAAAGATTACAATATTTTGAAAATAAGGTAAAAATTATTTTTGGGCTTGTTTGGCATGATCAGTCAACTTTGACTACTTTAGGCTTGAAATTTTTCAACTACATAATTCTAGAAACTTATGAAGTATTAAACTTCATGAAGTTAGGTACATATATACCAAGTTTGAAAAGAAAAATAAGGCTATAGGATGTCTCAATTTTTTTTTGCAAGATTTGTAGGTCCAAAAAATCCCCAATACACTACTCACTTTTCAAAACAAAAATTTGCACTCTAGTTTTCTCTAATTTAGATCCCAACAAATGAACATAAAAAAAGCAGGATCTTCTTTAAGTTGAAATAAAAGTGATTGAAAAGATAGAGATCTCCATTCACAATCTCAATTTGAAATTGAAAACACTTCTTTGCTACAAAACCCATTTTCTCTTGCATTGGGCAACTAGCCCATCCAAACTCCCCACTCTTTCCAACCCAATCAACAAAATGAGAGTTTGCTTGAGTTCCCCCCTCCTTTTGAGTAGTATATCTTCCCATTCCAAGCAACGATTCCATTTTTTTCCAATTGGAAGTACAATCCTACAACTGTGAGAGCTTAAAGAACCTTATGGGTTAACTTCATTTTTGTCTCCCATGGGGGAAGGTATATCCGCCCACTTATGTATTATGTTGTGACTTTAAGCTAATTCACAATGTTGATAGGCTACAACTTTGCATTGTATAGTGATTGTCAAAGACTCTTCCAATGAGGATGTTGGGGTAGTCTTTGGATTTGGGGGAGCAAAAGGGGACCTCTAGCATTGTTTGATAATGTTATGTAATGTTTTGCTAGTTTCTAGGATCTCTTTCTTGACCACCTTTTTAACATCAACCTAAAAAATCTCTAAGAGACCATGATGGGCTAAAATCTCACAACTGTAGATTTTTCTATTTAATTCATTTTTGTAGTTTACAATCTTGGATCTAATAATAAGTAGAGATGGTTGGCAATAGTCTCTCCCAAGTTTATACGAAGCCCATGCAAAGTGTCATTACTATTTTTTGTCTTGGGATCTTGTTTTCTATGGTCACATCTAACAAAGTGGAGTACCTTAGAATGCATGTGGTCCCTAGGTCTGGTCTTGGTGTAAACTAGCACTAAGATAAACATTAAGTTGTAAGTACTACCCCAAAGTTTCTAATTTTTAGTGTGGGTTTTGGAATTACCAGGCACTAATATATTGTCATAACATTCTTGAATAGAAAGAGCATGGACTCCCTTCTACAATATAATTGTAGGAAGTATGTAGTGCTACAACAGTGAATGATTCAAGGCGAATCTAGGTTCATTTAAGAATATCATCATTGAGCTTGAGCTATTGGATTGAAGAGCAAAGACAATGACTAAGCATGGAAAGGTTGTCCACTCCATTGTTCATAAATGTTATTAGAGGTTCTAAAGTTTTCAAATTACAAATATTCTTTTACATACAAAAATATTTTTGAAGTGGAAAGTAACTTTTTATATTATTGAGAGTACCTACCAATAAAAATAGTTTATCAATTTGTTGTCATAGTTTATTCCTATTGTGTCCAAAAGAATATACAAAATGAATATGGAATCCTTAAACAATTGTCTTCTAGCTTCCACAACTAAAACAATTTAATTAATAGGGACGGTTCTTGCTTTCTTACTTTTATTTTGACAATGCTTTTGTAACACTTTTTGAAAAGTCTAACAGCTCCCACCAACAAGAATGCACAACTATTCAGGAAATATGGAAAAAAGGGTGGGAAACTACTTCATTGGTGGAACTCGGAAGGAGAGATGAGCCCGCAAAAAGTCATTTGACAAGGCAATTTCCGAGTGAAAGAGTGGAGATGCTCTATTGAATACTCCGTATCAGACAAAGTTTCAAACTCCGTTCTCTTTCAACTGATTTGTCTTGGGAATAAACGACCAATTTGACTTTGTCTTGTACTGAGTCCATGAATCTTTTTGACATACTTTGAAAGCAAGATGAAACATGGAAGCCTTTTGCTCCAGCTGCAGGAATTTGAGACATAAAACCGCTGACAATCAAAAGCATGGTTGCATGTGTTTTGCCTCCCGAAATACTGGAAGCAAGTTTGTCAACTCATGTTTCTTCAGAATTCCAGAAAGTAAGGCACCGGTATTGGCAATTTCAACATCATCCACAAAAAATGGGGAGACACATGTAAGTTACGGTAGGTATTCTGCAAATTTGTTCATGAGAATGAGGAAGGACTGCATTGATTTTGAGAGATATTTTGGCAAGCATATATTGATAACTTAATAATAACATAATCCTTTTAACCCTTGAACACCGGGCTGGTGACCGTGGAAATCAGCCATTTGGGAACCGTGTGACATCATGCACTTTATAAAAACCAAAAATATTCATTGGGAGTCAAACTACTATAGAAGATCTTCCCTTTCCACCCCTAATTTCGAGGGTGAATAACTTAGTTGCAATTCTGTCCCATAGAAGAGAGTTCCTTGACGTTCATTGGACAAAAAATGTTGCCACTTTGTTTAGGGGTTAAACCCAAAGATCCCTCCATCCCCAAAGTAGATGCGTCTTGGTCAAACTTGATTGTTACTTTCAAAATATAAGTTTTGGGTCTAGATTGAACCCATAAAGTTGTTTCATGTTGAGGGACCCAAAAATTGCTTCAAAGTACTTGGACCCAAAGCAAGGTTGCAATCTTCATCTATATTTACTTTTTAATAAATTCAATTGTCATTAGAAGAGATTTTGGGCCTAAAGAAGCCCATGAGTTCATGAGAATTCCTAGATTGTGGAAACTTGCCACATCAGCTATTTGATGTGGTCAAGATTGCACCTTGTCAGATAACATTAATTATTTGATTATTTTCCAAAAATATTTTTTAATCAATTTTCAATTTTTTTTATCACTTTTAGAAATTTATGAGAATTAAAAAAAAAATTTAATGAATTTTTTTTGTCAATAGTGGTTGGTTCATAGTTCTTAGACAATAGAGGGAGCAACCATGGGAATAGCCTTGAAACAACCCTCCCATGCCCTCAAATCCCCCCCTAATGAGGATCCTTTGGTTAACTTGTTCAAGTACATCCTTCCAATGTTTTAAAGTAAAATATCCCAATTGATTGCAAGTGCCCTAGACACCCCAAATTGCTAATAACTTTTACAAAAATTTGAGAATTGTAAATGCCAATAGTCAAAATGTTATACTAAACACAATTAGCATTTTTTTTAATTTTTAATTTAAAGATTTTCAAAATTGAGTTCAAAAGACAACTTTGCTTGTTTTTCTTGCTTTCATTTCCAATAAAAGAAAAACTCCTCAATCATAATTTTCACCTCTATATTCGGAATTGAATGGTTCAAATGTATTTGAGTAGGTATCAATCTATATAGGTTAGTAAAATTAATTTATATTTTTTTAGAATATATTTTTAGCTACCATATTTGACATTTCAAATTGATAAAACCCTTCTAACTTTTGCAATATTGAATAGAATGATGCAAAACAAAGCTTCACATGTAGATTAGGATGATTAATGTCCATGAAAAAATTCCAAATTATGAAGTCAACAAAGCCTACTTGAATTCTCAAAAAATTCTAAAGTGGGCTCTTTAATCTTTTAAGGATTAAATTTAGAAAATGAAGCCAAATTAGTTGTGTTTCTACTCGATTTCAATGCTTTTGAAAAAAATTCAAAAACTCAATGAGGTATTGCATGTAATTGGAAGCTCTATATCTAATTCATAATCCTAGATTTTCTTTAGGCCAAAAAATTGAAACTAGGTAAACTATAACATTGTTAACCAACATAAACCATTCCCCCTTGGAGATGGGATAACCCTCTTGGAATCTTGGGAGTGAATTTAATTTCATCTTCAAAGAATCATTGGCTAATTGGGAGGTCGTAGAGAGTCATTAGTTGGCTAGGAAGTTGCAACACTAGTGTCATTAATTGGTTGACTAGGAAGTTGCAAAGAGTCATTGGTTGATTGGGAAGTTGCAACGCCAGGGCTCCCATTTTCTTGGGGGGTGAATTTAATTTAATCTTCAAAGAATCATTGGCTCATGGGAAGTTGTAGAGAGTCCTTAATTTAGGTGGCTAGGAAGTTGCAACGCTAGTGTCATTAATTGGTTGACTAGGAAGTTGCAGAAAATCATTGGCTAGCTAGAAAGTTGCAATGCTAGTGTCATTGGTTGACTGGGAAATTGCAAAGAGTCATTGGTTGATTGGGAAGTTGCAACTCTGGGTCTCCCATTTTCTTGGGGGAACAAAATAGCCCCCGTGTTGGTTAATAAATGTTTTGACAAGACCATGTAAGATCTAATCCTAGCCTTTGTGATATGGTAAGTACCTCACAAACATTCTTCACTTTGTACAAAAGAAATAAGAGAGTGAACTTCCATTCAACCATTACCGGGATAGAAAATAGAGGCTGCAGTTGGGCTGCTTCCTGTCTTCAGATGTATGATGAAAAAAGGAAAATTCCAAAGACAAACTCAATCAATAAATAATGTGTGACACCCCAAAGCTTGGAAGATGCAAATAGCATGAATTTTCAAAGCAGATGGCACAAGGGTGATGCGGAGGACAAGTGGAAAGGTTGACAGTCACCAAAAGCGGGTGCGAAAGTGGTGAAGCCATTAAAAAGGATTGACATTCACCAGAAGCTGGCTAGGCTTCTTTCTGTCACATGATACACACAATTTAGCAAAGAAGATGGCAAAGCACCTTATTTGTGAGTTGTTTTGAAAACCAATCTGTACATTTTCTTGCCTAAAGTGTAGAACCTGTATTTATAAGAGTTTGGGGATGATTTTGGGAACACCTCTTTCAAGCACTTTTGGAATTTTGTATTTGGTTCTTAGGCTATCCACAAAATGCGTTTGAAGAGAGTCCAAAATTCCCTTTTGACTACCAACAAGATTACAAGACCCAACAAAAGTCAGACCCAACAAAATTTGGCTCCTAACAAATTGGCTTCATAAACGAATTTCGGTAATCAAGAGTTCAATTTATCATTCATCCAAAAAAAAGATGATTGGGTTCGTGTTATAGCATTTTTACTCTATGGATTTCAAAAACTCCTCTTTGTAAATATTCAATAGTTCCAAATTTATTCACACATTGACTTTTTGTAGTTCAGAAAAGGACCTTTGAAAACGATTCCTATAAAATTTTATATTATTTTGACCATAATCAAAATTTTATCTTTAAATTTAGAGGGTGGAGCATCTCTCCTAGTGTGGTAAAAGTTTGTGATATCAAACATTTGGGTCACTTGTTAAGAGGGTGGATCACTTGTTTACCCCATCCATGCAATTCTATAAGGACCAAATGTTCAAATTTCAAACAATTGATGAATGCAAACATGTCCCAAACACACATTGTATTGAATTTTTATGCCATCAAAATATTTTTGGATTCTTATGTTAATTTTCATACATTTGTTTAGTATAGATAATTAGAACTTATCTTTACAAATGTTCTATAGTTCTAAGGATATAGTTGTGTTTGACATGACAAGTAACTTTTTCAATACCGAAAAGGATTAGCCAAAACAACTTGATTAAATAAGTATAATAAAAATCTTGAAAAATTACCATAATTAGAACATATCATTGTGAACTTAAGGAAAAAAATTCTTGTGATTATTACACATATTCATTTTATATTATCAATTGTGGAAGGAATTTTCAATTTTTGGTTTCAAACTTTATAGTAGATTATTGATTAGTATAGTAGTAGATATAACCGTACAACAATGATCTATAGATCATATTTTAGAACTTTTGTTTGAAAACTACCTTTTCAATTATTATTCTATGTTGCATTATATAATACATGCCAATCGTCACAAAAATTACTTATTCACCATGATAAATAGAATTTCAATGAAGGTCCAAACAATCTTTTTAGGTGCTCACTTATCAACCAAAATTTGCCTAATTCCAAGGTCTATAATTTTGCTACGGCGGAGGCAATGCTTTAAGCCTAGAAGGACACCCCAAACACTAAGTGCCTATAAATGACAAAGAATCCTTCTACATAAGACAAAAGTGCAATTGTTCATCTTCCTAAATTTTGTCTTGCACACACATTTGGCTTCTAGTGAGTGCTCTTGAATTTCTTTTAACCCATAATTGTCAACACGGACATTTTTTGTTTGATGGATGACCAATGGATGACAAAGAATCTTTCTATATAGGATAGAAGTGGAATTGTTCATCCTTGAAATTTTTTGTAAAAAGGAGAAATCTTGCATAATAGGTTGACCTCCAATAAATATTTTTGGATTTTATAAAGTAGATGATGTCACATGGTTACAAAAAGGAGGATTTCCTTAGTCACCATTCTGTCCTTTAATCCTTAAATGTCGAAGTGGACGTTTTGTGTCCAATGGATGACAAAGAATCTCTCCATGTAGGATAGAACTACAACTATTCATCCTCAGAATTTTGTGAGAAAAGGGTAGGTCTTCTACAGTAGTATGACTTCCAATGAATATTTTTGATTTTTTTAAAGTAGATGATGTCACACATTCCCAAAAGGGAGGATTTTCGCAGTCACTAGTCAGTCCTTTTAGGGTTAAGCAAGTGATTCCCATGGTACCGAAAAGGATGATTTCCACAATGCTCATTCATGATACTTCAATTCGAGTAAATCAACACTAACCAAAATGAGGAGTTTAGAGGGTACTGTTATGCTTTCAGTACCACCTCTTCATGCCCATTCGTGCTACGTGGGTATGTGTAAAGTCAACACTGAACAAAATGAGGAGTTATAAGATACACCAATCACAGAGTAGGATTTGCTTGTTACCTAAGCCTTGTCGAGTTGGCCTATGCAATGCGTGCAAAGTGCCCCTCTGGCACCACTTGATTCCCTAGATTCTAACTAAAAACAGGCTCAAGAGTTAATTTTTTGCTCAATTTGCAACCGATAGTATCCTGAAAGAGCAGCCAGTTTGACTATTTTGCCCAACCCAGTTGACTAATCTTGCCCTAGAGCAACAACAGCAGCGTCACGCCAGAAAAGTCTGAGATCCTGATCCTACTTACCAAATATGTCGGGTCCTTCTCAAATCACAGCATTTAATTTAATATACGACAGTCATCTCAGTGGTCAGGTTTCCAGCTTACCAGTACACCGTATGAATTCATGACGTAGAATTGTTACATACTGTAAGTTGTCTACTAGCTATAGCTATAGCTATAAGAGGGTGGATTCCAGTAACTGAGAAAAATCCATTGATGAAAAGAATCAAATTCAGTTCTTCTTGACTATCAATGTTGCATCATGCTCTATGAGATGCAGAGCATATTATATAGAGCATATGCAAGGCAAAGAATGACCAGAGAATCCAAAAATCTATGGATCTTTGCAATAAATTCAACTAGTTTCTGTAGATGCTAACCACAAACAGCGTGGATACAGGTCTGTAATCAGCTGGCAACCGGAGGGCCAATGGTATACCCAAGGATCACGCAAAATATGAAGCCGATGAAGTCAAATCGGAAAGTACCTACACAGGCACAGAAGATTCAGTTTTGAAATCTGTTGAAGATTATTTTCATGACTACATCTTTAATTCAAAGAACGTGGAAAATCAAAGAGACGAAACCAGCTATCTCATTGCAAAACCAGATGCGCAAACATGCTGCACCTCAAATTTATGATCAACTGCATAGAAGTAGGTCCGTCACGTTTCGAAATATACCTCCAGTTGCTCATCACTAAAAGCTGACTTTTGGAAACTCCAAGTGTCAGAGTGGGTGCGTCGAAATTCAGCAATAGTCTTGGTCACAGTGCTACGGATTGGTGATGGCTCACGATTGAATGCAATTAATTGTGTGACCATCCCTGGCAACCAGCTGTATGCAAGAAAACATGAATTTTAGTCTTAAACGCCTAATAGTACAAATATTTAATCATAAACTCTACGAGACGAAATGGCCAAAAGTGTGCGCCTCATATCTATTGGAGTTAATGAAGGAAGCTTCCAGGAGGGTAACAAATGGTGTAAAAAAAATAATGTCCCCCACTTCTGAACAATAGATAGATGTTTTTGAATTTACTATAATTGATTATTAGCTTCCAAAGTGGGCTTAAGGGTTGAATACTTTCCTATGAGATCTTTGACAACAGAGGACAGGGCACACAACACCTACCTGGGCATGTCATATGGAACAGACAAGACGCACGCTGCAAGCCCCAAGACAATGCCATGAAAAGCATTGGTGCTCAAGCCAGTTTCAGCTACTGCTCTTTTCCTGCAGATATATATGATTTTGTGAGTAACCAAAGGTAGAAAAATGGTTGACCATGGAGACAAATTATTCAAAAAATATCAAAGTCTGAGGTTTGATTCCACTTTTTTTTTAAATCGACTTTGTACCGATACCTCTGTCATGCGTAAGATTCTTAACTTTTTGCATCGAATTACCTGTTCTTTCTACCACCGAGTGAACCTTGGAGGGTCGTCACGGTTCTTATAACTTGCTCACGGAAAGCCTTTGCCTGCTCACTGTCAGTTCCCTTGAGCATGCCTGATAAGGTTGTTGCTGCCGACTCCCTCACCTGTTAAAGTCAAGATTAGCTAATGGATATCCAAACAAAAAACTGACATGCAATAATAGAAATTGATAAAAACCAATTCAAGGATTGAGTACCTCAAGTTGAGGATCTGAGAGCAATTCCTGCACTTGCGTCCACAATGCCTCCGCAGCAGCACCTGCCAGGATGAAAGTGTGCCTGCAAGGGTAGAAACACAGTGACACCAATGGAACCAGAAATAACTGAGGAACTGCTTGTGCTTCAGTGTATACCAGGAAGAGCTTGGTTACTTGATAAGGAAACTTGATACTCATAAATGTTTCAGGATGACACTACCACAGAAACCCTGACTGCTGACTCAAGAGATATCGAAGGTGACCACCAAACAGAATTGAACGACGCAGAGGAGATGAAGTAACGAGAACACTACAACGATTAAGAAAAAATTCTGATTAAGAAAAGATGTCAATCTCGATACCTGTAGACCAGAGATTGTAGGAAAGACAAAGCTGAAACACGGGTATGCCAATTCGCGTCAGTGGCAGCACCAAGTACCGCCGATACAGCACCAGCTACATGGTCAGCGTCAAATGGTGCTGCAGAGTTCAAGTACTGCAGCGCTCTCTTCGCCAAAGCAGACAGCTCTTTGTCCGAGGATTCCTGCTCTCCACACAGACGAGAAATACAAATCTCATATAAACTGCATGATATTCCCAACAATAACCAAATAACCCACTCTATGCTTGCATTAATTCATTCTTGACTTAAGAAAAAAATTCATCATCCAAAAAATCCGCTTGGTTGCTTCTTTCTTCAAGACTCTGAAATAAAACCCTTTGAAAAGGGCACACATATGAAGTTAAGAAGACGAGAAAAGTCTGTTTCACACCTGTATAGAGAGAATTGGCCGAAGAAGTCCAACAATGACGTTGTTGAGAGGAACGGCTCTGCCTGACCTCACGCTTGCAATCGCAAAATAAAGAGTCTGGATTGTTTGCCCGTGTTAAAACAAGTTGATCGTAATTCGAGTTAACAACGACAGCCAGATCAACAAGCTAGGAGAAGATCAAGAAATGATATGCAGAACTTACAGTCTCCATCCACTTCGAAGCAGTTTCCCCTTCACTGCCTTCGTCATCTTGATTGGAGCTGCTTGATGGACCAACGCCACCTAGAGCTGCCAAGGCTGTGCCTCCAAGAGATGGCCCAGTCCCAGCCTGAATCTTAGCCGCTGCAGCTGTTGCCCCCTCAACCATCTCAAAGCTCCATTTCTTAACACTACCATCCACTTCTCGTTTGTCATCCAAAGTCACTCCTGCCGCATTAACTCTCTCGTGCAACCTCGAAAAGTGTTCCAGGTTGCTGGCCACAACGCACGTTAAATTTCCTACTCCTTGTCGAACCTGAAACATGCCAGGGCTCAGAAAGATCACAAAAGGAAACAAGAAGTAATTATTTTCTTGATTCAGAGGATAGTGCAGAAACTCCAGTCATCCATTCCACGCATGATCTCATTCAAGCAGTCGACGACAAACAGAGTATGAACTCATAATATCTCTTGAAACTGGTTATGTAATCAAACGTATGAAAACAAAAAAAAACCGCACCTGAGCTGCAGGATGGGTCATGCACGTCATCAACTCGGAAAGAATGGTTGTGTGGTAAGCCACGTCACTTGTAGACCACGAGGCTGGTGATACTTCAACGAGTGCTGCTCGCAGGAACATGAGGCGCTTGGTTACTAAGCTAGTCGATGCTGAAGACGGTGCCAACGGATCAACTAGGCTCTCCAAAACCTGAGAGCGCAGCAGCGGAGCATTTCGGCCCAAGCGCCCTTTCCCAGTTACAGAAAAACGCACACAAGCAGCCCATTCTGGCGCAGACTCCACAGAAGATTGTAAGAGCGCTTTTCGAAGAAGTGATCGTAACCATACTAGCCACGCGTCTTGCACACATTGGACATCCGAATGTAACAGACCAGCGACTAACTCTGCAGCAACACACTGCTTTCCTCGCTCCTCAACTGACTGCACAGCCTCTTCTAGAGGTCCACGCACAGCAGTCAACACCACTTCTCCACCTCCTTGAACTAGCCGTTTAAATAGCTTGGCATTGTTTGAGGAGAATGCTTCACCCTTCATGGTCGCATCCCATGTCCTCGTCCGAGGCCATTCTCGAACAAATGATGGTAGCAGAGCTGTCAAGCCTATTTCTGGTATAGATCGCATTGATCTGGAGCTTCTTCCTCCCCCTTCGGCAAAAGTGTGATCAAACCCAAGATTACTCACAACTTTACCAGCGTAACCTTCCTCCTGGACAATGGTTGTAACACTTTGCTCAGCAGACAGAAGATTTGCTCTAGAATTCGGCAGCACTTGCGCTGGAGATACTTTATAAGGACCGGGTTGCAAGAGTAGCAACAATGCTGCTACTGAAAGAGGTCGAAGAGGTGGAAGATCACTTGTAAGGTTGCTCAGATATTTTCCTACACCATTGCAAAATAATTCGAAGTTAAAAACAATCACAATCACAAGTATCATATGTTGTCGTAAAATCACATGACAATGAGTAAATCTCTAACTCAAGCGACGGATGAATACATAACTCCGCTGTAGAAAAAACTCGTCATAATTCGAAAATACCAGTGACGAGTTGTCTGATTTCCAGAACTTTATCTGATGGCTTCGAAGAGTTTAAAGATGTTTGCACAGGCGCCACCATCAGCATCAGCATGGCTTGAGCCATCAAGTTATATCTGTCATGAAATAACAAACTCTACTTCAGATAGAGTTGATGTAGGTCCGGCAAGTTCCAAAATAAGGAGGATAAGAACAGCACTCGAGAAACAAAGACATGCATTAAAGAAAGGATAACTCGTGAATAAGTGAAGGCATAAGCAATACCGCCAATGCCTGTTTCCAGAACCATCCGCCCAATGACTTTTGAGATGTGAAACAACATCAAAATATGGTAAAAGTCCAGTATTTTCTCCTTCGGATGTGTAGGCAGTCACAGGAAGGCCCGTAAATCGCACATTAAAAACGATAAAAACCTGACATATTCAATCAAGATGTAAGAGCGTAGATAATACCGATTAGTACGCACTCAAAAGCAGATCATTCCTTGCAAGCTCTGTTCCAGAAAGTATCTATTCCACTGCATGTCAACTGACCTCGTTGATTGCAGCCTGAGCTTTGACAGAATCATGGTGGGAGCTGTACCAAGATGCACAATAGTTCAGTACTACTTCTCAGTCAAAGACTGAATAATTAGCAGATGCTTATAAAATGAAACGTGAAGCTGCCACGTAGAACGTCTCTCCCAGAACTGATAGTTGCTTCGACAGTAAAGCACTTAATCAGGAAATGCGAACATTCACTCACCTGTTTAGAATGGCCATCAAGAATGCAACCAAGTCATTCCAATCCTGCTCAACAAGAACGAATGTTAAAATGTGGATACAACGACATCAAATGTAAGCATCATAGTAAAAGAGTTCACAAAGAAAGAGGTAACAAATTTTTTAGAGTAGACGACAACTTCTTCAATTTTTGATACACAGCAAGGAATTGAATTTTCTACAGTATGCTACCTGCATGATATGCCTGATAATAGATCTGGATGACAGGATCTGACAAGCTCCTAAGACGGAATCCTCAACAGTTCCAGCATCTTGCAGACTATACATCAGCGGAGGCATCGACTCTTTCGCCAAGCTCGGAAAGCGCTTGATGACCTTCACAAAAGAACTCGCTGCAGCACTGTGTACATAACCAAATACAATTTTGAGTAAACCTCACACAGGATTCTCGGAAGGAGATCGGGATTTCTCAGGGTGTAGCTTTCAAGCAGACATTTTACTCTTTAATAATATTCAAAGTTCAGAGAAACAAAAAAACATGGATCTACGACACTATATGGATTGAAAAAGTTCGGAATTGGTAAATTACGTTCTAACTGCATCGTAGTGATGCAATGCCAACTGCAGAAGAGCCTGCGCCAAAACTGCAGCATGAGAAGGCACGACGAAGTCTCCGGTTTCTCGACTGTAAATTCGGTATCCAACTTGTGAAGCCCTAAATTCACTATGCGCATAAACCATTTCCACCACTAACCACCGTGGCCTGCAATCCAGTTCAATGTCAACGTTCAGATACGTTGGGCAACAAAGTCTAAAACTCAATATAATTATCCCAGACAACGAGAATTCACCATGTCGTTATAAGGTAAGGGAGGTTCCAGGTTTCTTATAATGTACCTGCGTTTCCCCTCGCTATTGGCATTCGTTATGTAATTGACTTTTGGTTCTGAAAGGCTCTTTGATTCTGAGCGCCACAGTGAACGTTCTTGTGCCCAGTGACCGTATTCGGTCCAACCTACATAATGCCACCAAGTATTTGCATTGGTCAAGATGAGCATGAAGCCCATCCTTGCACCAGGTGAATTGCTGTCATAGTTGACCATAACCAGACTATGACTTAAAATTTTCACTGTCTAATTTTCACTATCCCATGCATTGCTCCTTATAGTCACGCCGCATACAAAAAAAGATCGAGATGATACAACTTAAATTATTTTGTTATTTTACCAATCTGCAATTCAAAATTTTCATGAAATGGCTATCCATTAGAATAAACTCAATTATATAATGCTGAACATACAAGCTTCAGGATGACGTTAACAAACAATGATTACCTTCAATAGTTAAGCCAATTAAAAACTCCATATAACCTGGTTGGACTGAAACACTCACCAAAATTGACCACCGTGTCGATAACTCGAACCAGTAAGATAAGCAGAGCAGAATCATCTGCTCTCTTCGCAAACAGATACCTGCATGAAAACAAAGACATACTAAGAGAAGCAACTCCTCTCTTCCACTCACAGAAAGCCACCAGTATGACAATCTCAACCAAAGTATCCGAGCCACTATATCAAATCATATGCTAACTTACCGAAAAACTATTTGCAGTATGTCAGCTGTTTTCTCCCTTAATTTGCTGCTCCCAACAGAAGCACCAGCGGCCCCTGCCACTGCCACAGAATGAATGATATTATCCTCGGAGATCGGCTGGAAGTCACGCAAGCTTGACCGCACACCACGAAGCGAAGCATCCACTCGAAGAAGCAGAACACGCAAATGCTCCTTGACGTCTCCTGCGAAAGTGAAATGAACAACATATGAGAGATGCGGGCCTTGTTATAATTCAAAGGATGTAGCAGGTCTACAAATACATATCAAGGAAATTACCTGAGTTTTCTTCATTTTTCGGTTCATGGCAAATGCTGCTAAGATCTGCTAGTGAACTCTCAAGATGGAGAGTAAGTAGCTGATTTGCGAACGACAATTCGGATGCTTCAGGAAGATGCCAAACTGGACACGCTAAGGAATCCTTATTACTCACCCAATCCTCAACCCCATCCGTCCCAATGCTGACCCTGCATGGACATTTGTTTGAGAACATATGAATGAAGGTTATAATTCTGCAAACGAAGTAGCAACTCATTTCTTCAGAGGAAAATGCTAAGCAAATTTGTTGATGTCATATTCTATAGTAGCTCCTCGACATCAACACTAGATGTCAAAAGCCAAATGATCCAACTAGATAATAAATCGAACCCACATTCAAACAACCAGAAGATAGTAACACAGAAGATGAACAAAGATGTACGCCCCTCACAGAGCCTAAACCTGCATGATTCCCTCAAAGATGGATAACAAAATAAGTATGACGAAGTACTTACTTGTATTGATCACGCGGGTAAAACAAAACCATGCCTGAAAGCACACTCGACAACACCCTACTACCAGCCTCATTAACCTTCACACGCAACCAACAAAAAACCACGAGCATAAGCTTCGATAATGCTTTGACATCCCACTACAGGCAATACAGCCTAAGGACTACAAAGACTCAGGGTGTTCACTCCAGACATGGATGGGACGCATAGACTCAATCAGAGAAAGTAATGATGGCAATAATACGTCAATTCAAGATAACAGAACGAGACACTAAACAACTAAAGCACAGGAAATATCGCCTAATAAGGAAGCAACTGACCCGCTGCATTCAAAGGCATCCTTGACGATCCACTTTAAGGACTCTAGGCACAACTCAATCTCCATATTTTGCAACACAGAAGCTATTTATCCGAAAGTGTCATTACCTTTATTGAGGGTGCATCAAAAGCAGCCGCAATAACCTTTACAAGCAGATCCTTGTACCGAAGAAGCACAGAACCACCATAAGTCAACGCAAATCCCAACACGTTAAGTTGATATCCAACCGACAATTCCAACCCCGGCGATAGTCCAACCTGTAAAATTCACACACATGGTGGTGACGAGACCAGCGTTGGACTGCTATCTCTAATATGTACATGTCATGCACATGAAACGACCATGATATCAAGCTGACATGCTCTAATGACCTTGATTTTGCTTCATACCAGACTAACACTGGACGAGACCCAACGAGAAAAAGCATATGAACAAAAAGATCAGGCTCACAAAAGAACAGAAGTCACGACACAGGGTTCCAAATTTCTACTGTCCAAACGTACATCTGAGAGACTAAGCATCTCGAACTGACCGTCAATAACAGATTCACATCTTCATATTAAAAAAAAACAATTTTATATACCAGTATATGCGCAAGGATTCAATATCAACTTAAAGGATGCGGGGATGGAATCAATCCACTACAGAGGTTCTAGATTGGGCTATGCTGCTGCAAAGCTATCACTGAAATGTTCATGCACATAATGACTTGACAATTTCAATGCCGGCAGATCGATATATGCAGCATAAACGGCTTGTGTTTCAAAAATATCGCAGAGCATGCTGATGATAAAGTAGTGTCAGGGACGATACTGCAGAAACGATACAGGGGAATTATTATCAAAGTAAAAATATTCAAAATGATCACATTGTGAGTATTCACTGACCTTAAACTCAGCTGAAGAACCCCAAGCCCCTGAACCGCTGAACCCTGTCGAAGGTGTATCAGCAAGAGCTGAGAGCACTGAATTCATGAGAGGTTCTAGCAATTGTGGGACTGCAAATGATGGATTTGCATAGACTGCAGCTGAGCACAAGAACCCAATCTCGGCTACTGCACCTGGTAGCACCTGCCCATGAAGAAACTCTCCTACTTTGCGCACAGCCTGTGGCCCAAACCGCAACCATCGTTGGTAATACTGGATATTCAGACGAGTAGATGAAAAGAAGAGTTCTTTTATACCATAAAGTTGACAAAACTAAGATATATAAGCTTCAACTGGCTACACCATACCTGCTGGTACAGAGGTTTTGTCAATCTTGCAAATAGGATCTCAAGCACATGATGATAGAATGAACCACCTCCCAGCAGGAAGGTTTTTGAAGAAAGTTGAGAGGCATCGTCGGTCTCCGCTCCTCTGCAGCCAAGACCAGAAACTCTATGTTTAGATGAGATGCTCGCTAAATCGGGAAAAGGAACACGATCTCAAGGCTAAGTTAGATTGACCCGTATGCACCCCCAAATTGAAAATTCATAAATGCATTAAATTCTGCCCTTGACTTGAGAAGCAACGTACTCTCCGACATTCATATCTGATCGGGATGAACTCAATAGTTGAGAGATGAGATGAACTCATTTTAACAAAAACTGTAGAGGGATTCACGTCAGAGCCAATATGAGAGACCACGATCGAGTCAACACGTTTTCAGACTGACCAACTTACGATTGGCTGCTTGGCTCCAGGTGCACTAGGAGAGTAAAGAGGCGAGAAAGAAATTCGTTCAGCCATTGTGACCAATCCAATGGCAAAACAGTAGATCCTCCATCTGACTCGTCTCCCAGAACGCCAATCTGTTTTCAACCATTATTACTTGTAGAAACTCTTTGGAGGCAATGAGTCCATCTAGAAATGCATACATCACAGTAAATTAAACAGTAGACCGATATGCAAGTTGAAATTGATACCGAAGAAACAAAAACTTACACTTGAGAGCACTGAACAATAGAATTGCATGGTAGCGAGGGTTTTAGGTGGATCATTCGCATCCAACCCCATTAAAGTGCTGAACATTGCCATTACGAGTGTATCTTTGAAAGATGTAGCAGACTCGGTGTCCAGCATGGGAGAGTGCCCTGTAGCCTCCTCTTTAGCTGATGCCAGTAAAATAGGTCGAGATACAAGGGCTAAACTCGTTACTGCTGTTTGTAACTGATGTGTAGCAGTAATCTGCAAAATTCACACAAGTAAAGGGATCATTCTGAGTATTTAGACCTCCCTAATAGTCCTCTTCAGATTTCACTTCCATTTTTTGCAGTTTCCAATATTTGCCAAAAAACATATCAATGAAACATATATAATCAGATATCCTTAGAATCATCGTGTAATTGTATACAAATTACTTTTGAAATGCAGCAGACGACTTACTGTGTCCATTGCAGAAAAGAAACGTGAGACAAGAAGAGGTAATACAGCATATGGCTCCACGAATGCCAACGCTGAAGCAGCACTGGCCGCAGTAGAAGCCAAGGCAGGAGTCTTGCTATACTGCCCCCGGTCGATCAGCCGCAACATGGCCTTCACAAAGAGTGACCTCTCCTTCTCCCCTAACTGCTCCTTGCTCTCTCTGCCCCTTCACATTCCACAAGAATAGTATAACAAGACTGCTCTGTCTTTGGACCGGACCGTTTTGGGTTCAAGAAGGATAGCTTACTGACCGTTGTTGTGAAAGACGCTTCAGAAAATAACGCACAAGGTGCTTCAAAAATTGCTCGAGGGAAGATGTCCAAGACCCGCCATTAGATGGATGATAGTACCTGCAATAACAGATTATCCTTGTCAGGCATCATGTCATGCTACAACGAGATATCAACCAACCAAAAGAATATAGAAAAATTACAACAACCAAAGATCGTGTTTTCCCAATCAAATAGGGCGCAAGACGGAACTGTTCTAGAAGATCGACTAAAACTTCAAGCTCATGCAATGCTGCACCACTTGGCTTGATCAGATAAACCTACACACATGGCGTTCACCCCAGAATAATTAGCCATACAAAAACACGCATATTTGCATTGAAGGAAGCTGGTGAATCCTTGAGGAAGAAAATGCAATAATCAAAGGCAGAACTGGACAGTCAATTCTGAGAGTGAACACAGTACGCAAATTCGTACCATTGACTTCGCATTAACTCTGGAAGTAGAAAATGACCAGCTTGAATTAAATGCAACCATAATCTCCCTGTTTATTTCCCGTTGAACGGGTGATGATGCACTGGCTCTACCCACAGGCACCTGCGACATCCAGAAACATCTCCATATTTCAAAATCCAAACACGACTAGAACAGGCATCACATTTCATCTAATCTGAAACGCTCAACTTCCAATCAGGAGGAATTAAGTGTAACAAACCAGTTGATGCAAACAATCGACAGCCAATCATACCTCAAAAGACTGCAAGTAGAATGTGAATAGCGTGGGCACAAAATCTTCCCAATCACCAAAAGTAACATGCGAATCTTTAATGACTCGGCTCATGAGCGAAGCCCACTGAAAAGTCCAGAATCTGCAGTTTGGCATAGCCGCCCACGTGCGAATGGCCTCGACAACCCAGTCTCTGCCACAACGTTTTGTACTATTCATTAACTGACCAAAGACATGTTCGCATAAGTATTCCGAACAAGATGATAATCAGAACAAGAATATATTCACGAGATCTTTGCATTTTACCTTGTTAATAAACTTGAAGTTGCATCACGACCGCCAAAGGTACTTGGAAGGAATAGGTTAATAAAACCAACAGCTTCCAAAGCTGAGTTGTGTGAAAGGTCATCAAATGCAGGCCTGATAGAAGTAAAGCCCCAACACATCATATGTTGAAATTAATGCCACGGTATGCGCATTCATCCAATTAGTTTGAGGCACATTTGCATGAGATGAAAGTCAAAACAGTCTATGAACAGAAAGAGACAAATATATTGGTGTACCTAAATTCATTCCAAATCTCAACAGCAGCGTCAGAAGGGAAAAAACGGCGGCAACGCCTAACGAGTGATGTGATCTGCTCAAGGTGAATTTGCTTCAATGCTAACCCTTCATAGCTTTGGCGCCTGTGCGAGAGCAGCATACAACCGACGTTAATAAATCTCCTTAATCAACATGCAGAAAAATTACACGAACGTGAGATATCCCGAAGTTGAGTTTAGTAAAATTCAGCCCAGGTGCGAACTTTACTACAACAGGAAAAAGAAAGTTTCAAGAAATTACAGATATTCGCTATACTACCTCTTGAAGTGAACCTCGTTAACAATATTGAACAGAGGACGCCACTCCACTGTAAGGCTCAATTTTTTCCGAAACTTCCTCAGAATCTTAGTTAGAAGTTGTGCCCATCGAATCTGCAATGTAACAAGGCCAAGAATTACAGAATGCTATATTGAACGATCACACTTCAGATTTGAATAAAATAATCTTGTATTTATCTTCCAAGTAATGCTCTTTCCACAACTCCAGCATCATTGTGACTCAGAAAATACTGACCTGGATAAACAGATTATCCGGGGTTTGCAAGATAACATCCAGTCCTATTCGCACTACAGCCTCCAGGTCTGCAAACGCGACTGGAGATTTCGCTCTCACAAATCTGTAGAGCAAAATCGGGTAAGAGATCTAAAGCAATGCTGGCGACCAAATTCACTGATAAACCTCTTTACTTTAAACACAAAGCTTTAGCTATCTCCAATGTTATTCTACAAGAACTAGAGCATTAGACCTAGCTTACAGAGTAACGCAGAATAGCAATGAGAATTTGTTGAGTTCCGTTTTCTACTATTAGATTCCCTAAAAGAATAATTCTATCTACATAAAAACTTGACTGCAATGCAAGGTTCGCGACAAATACATCACTGTAAGTTCACTCCTTCGACTCACTGCTATTCTTACAAGACACAATGATAACTCACGTGGATATAAGAGAAATCCACTTCAGTGTGGAATCTCTCTTTTGCAGGTTTCGATCCTCCCATGTCGACTGTAGTAAGCCAACCACGTCATGGAACCTTTGTGTTTCAGTCTTTATCTCCTCTGCCATAGGAAGCCATGAATTGTAGGTATGCTCGGCCACAGTCCGACCTTCATCGTGCTCCATCTGCACATCCATGCGCTGCACTCGTACCGAATTAGGTGAATCCCAATGAACATAATTCCAAATATCGAAAGTCAGCCTAAAATCTACAATCGTAACTTCAGATTTCGAAACTATTGATAAGGTGCACCAAGAATTTAAACTGCTCTTCGCTTGCTAATTTTCAAGTGGCCAGGACTTCAAAACCGATAACAACGCTGCATGAATTCCGGGCATGATTCGACCTAACCCTGTTACGGGCTTTCCAGCAGTGAGCCAAAAGTCGAACAGAGCAGGAACGAATTCAAGGTATCTAAAAACCTTTTGACTAAATTGCGCAACACTCCATAGTCATGATTATATACCAGTGCAGGCAACAAAGTGAGGTGGTCTTTCATGGGATACATAAAATTCATGGGCTTGAATATTGCGGACAGGGCAATGTCGATTTTCAAAGATGGTTACGAAAGCATGGTCAAGATAAAGAAACTAGAGTCAGAACAGGAACTCTCACTACTGAAGCGCTACCACGAAATAAACACTACAGCGACCCTGTAGGATTTGAATTATTGGAACAGTGATTTGAATCGCCCAGCAATATGTCAAGCCGATTACAGCAATCCAATCCTTCCTTGAGCCCTTCCAATTACGAAACAAAGTTTGCACAACTTGATCAGTTCACGTCAGATCACAAGTTGCGAGTCGTGACACAAGTTTCTGCAGATGAAATACATTTAAAGTGACGCAGACCTAAAATTGAAATGCATCTCCAATTATCCTATCCTAGAGCTAAACCCGACGCAGCTGGCAACGATCTGAGCATATGCAAGCGACTAGAAAGTAGCAGAGTTGAAACCTTGAGCCGAACCAAAAATATTAAAGTGGCACATGTATTTGCCGGCTTGATCAGTATGTCTCTAGTCCAATCTCTGGGAGGTAGACTGACAGCTGAGTCCAGAAAATTTTAAAAATTCAAGCACTAGAGAATCAAGTGATTCGTCTAGCGACTATTTATTCACTAATTGCAATGCGAAGACATTATCAGAGTTCGCTACTCCTTCAATTCCCTCGATATGAGATGACGTATACGATACAAATGATTCCAAATTGAGCTTATGATCCCAATCACTCATCAAACCGCTACACGGAACGAAGAATGCAAGACCCTAACGTTATCCGCACACCAAAATTCAATGCATAAATCCAATTGTGAATGACAGCACAGAAACCTGAAAATATTAAATTCAATTCAGCGCAAGCATGAATTAAGAAAAAGGTCAAAAGGAGCACAGCGAGCTACCTCCAAACAGTCGCCCTGCGTCCTCAGCGCAACTGCTACAGTGCGCCGACAATCCTCAATTCCAACCTCCGAAGCTATCCAAGATCGCAATTCAACTCCAAAACAGCGCGATTACTCTTCCTCCGTCAACTTCTCCGCTTCCACTTGAATATGGTAATACATATCACTTCTAGAAAAAAGCAATCTCCGATCAAATCGTACCAAGGTCGGTGAGGGAAGGCTCCAGAGGATTCGACACTTCGTCTGCGGGTGCGTCCCTACGATCGGCACCGTGCGGAACAAGAAAGCGGTGTGAATGAAGCGGCGTTCGAGAGAATTGCCATGTTGCGATGCGGGATTACAAATGAGGTTGAAACGAAGTTATGGCTACAAATGGAATCGTGGTGAGCAAGAAAGAAAAGGAGAGCTTCAAAAAAATAAGGTCTCAAATGGTGAGCTTCGCGTGCGCTTCCTTGGAGACTTGGAAGGAACGCTTTAAGGAGACGGACGGGCCATCGTCATCGCCATCGTCATGCTCGGTGCGTGACAATTGAAAAGCCCTTCCAAAAACACAGGTCGACTTAGGAAAGATCCACCGGAAAAACGCGATCTCGAAACCCTAAGTTAGATTTCGGAGCGCATGACCGGGATGCTTGGAGATGCGTGCCATTGGAGGTAGGAATTTTGGTGGCAGAACTTATGGTAATACAGACAGCCATTGGAGGTAAAGAATTTTGGTGGCATATGGTATACATACCGTAAGTGCACCCATAATCGACACTAATAGAACATGTGCCTACTACTTACTATTAGTAGGCATGAATTAGGTGTGAATTAGGCGTGAATTACTTATCATGGATCTTATTGGCAAGTGTAAGAGGATTTTATCGCAAGAGGATTCTATTGCATTTTTGCATGCATCATTTGGACATCATACGAATAAGTTATGAAATTTCAATGTATTGTCTTTAGGTGTACCAAAAATCAATAGTAAGTTCTCAATGGTGTATATATTGTGTCATCATTATCTAAGTATTTTGTGTAGCTTTTTATTCCAAATGTAGGTGTCCCATTTGGGGCAACAGTGATTATGGGTACATATCTCAATTGAGCTTTCTATCTATACAAATCTAAGATTTATGGGTTGAAATGTTGATAAGATGTAGATAGGAGATGTCATTGGAAGTAGGGCCATTATGGGTGTGCTTACCATATCTACCGAGTAATGCTTTCAAGGCTTTTTTTGCCTAGGAGCCTTTTAGGATTGAAAAAGGCAATTCTTCATCCAAATTTGCTTAAACTTTTTTAAAGCAAAATAATGGTGATGGTGTTTTTTCTCTTGGTAGTATTGTTGACTTTTCTATAAAAGAAGATGTTGGATCACCTTATAGCTTATTATAGCAATTTCTAGTTCCTTGTTCTTGATCTAAATTTTAATGATAGGGATTATCATTTTTGAAATTATACCCAAATAATGAAATGAAGATTCATGAGTCTAGATCCTATTCTAGTTTTTAAAATTGGAAATTTGTGAAATTGAATACTTTATTGCAAATGGAATTTTGGATGGAAAATCAAATTTTCAAATTTTCTTGCTTAAGTATGAGCATATGAGTATTGCCCCAAATTCTGACATTTATTTTCACAAGGGATTATTTAATGGTTGACATATAGGGGTGTTGAAGGGATATGTATATGCTAATTTCAGGTATTGGAATACATGTCAATTAATGCACTAGTTGGATATCATAATTCTAGTCATGACCTTTGGGTTGAAATTGGTTTAGATAAAATATGGTAATATGTATTTCGAATTGACAAATATAAGATGCACTAAATGTGAAGAGACAAATAGACTCCATGACTTGCCCATGGAATTTTGAGACCAAATGACTAAAGCCATGAAATGAAGCCACAAAATGGGCATGGAATCAATAGAATCACATAATGTCACACAATTGAGTCATGACTATTGTTAGTTGCGACTATTGGTTCATATAATTTTAGTGTCCCTTCACCCACAATTGCATTATTTCAATATACAAATAAATTAGACTTTTGAGAGTTGAAGAGCTATTTTTATGCACAAATTCATTTATAATTTGTTCTTGTATTAAAATACTTTAATAAATAAAAATTTCACCTTTGAAAGTTATTTTAGGCATAATTTAATTTAATATTTAGAAATTTATTTTGTATATTGTATTTATTACCAATTGGAGAATGTTTTAGTAAATGAGGCTAATTGTGAGAGCATATAGGATTGGTAATTGAAAGAGTATTCTAATATCCATGCCTTAAGTTACATTGGTTCTTTGTTTGTTTTGTTTGTTACGGTAAGTTATCCTATACCATCATCTCCTAGTTGCATATTTGGTACCATCAGAGAGACCTCAACAAGGAAGGGTGCACGGGCTTTGTTTTGTGGTGTTCCAACTCATTAAAGAAAAAATATTGAATTTAAAAATTTTATGTATTAGAAAATTATTGTTTCTTCTATTTTGGTTGTGGCAATGGCATAAGGCACACTAGTTGAAATGACAACACACAACATTTTGACACATTGCTCATTTCCACACTACTAGTGACATCCATTGAAGATTGAAAATTGAAAATTTTGGAACTTCATTTTCATCCCCAGAGACTTCGGCAGCAAAAATTTGACCGTCACATTGATGTAAGAATCTAGAAAGAGTGGTTGTTGAAATAGGACAACAAACTCAAATAAAGCATGAAGTAAAAGTTGCAATGGTAACAAAAGTGATCATGGTTGAATGTTAAATTTTTTTTACACAACAAAGCTTTGAGTCACATGCAATAATTTCCTTACTATTCTAGACAAAAGATATTTATTGCTAAAGTCATAATAAAATTCATCAAATTTTAGTATCAAATAGGCATCTTAGTAAATTTTCATTAAAAATTCATTTATTTTTCTATCTTATTGTATAGACTAAAGCTTATTCAAAACCTTAGATTCATTATATGTTAATCAACTACATAATCTTTAAAGTCTCAAGTGTCTACAATTGCAAGCTCAATAAGGTTCATATGATCTCAATCTTTTGTAATATTTTTTCAAATTTTGTTTAAGATAGTAAAATAATTGAATTCGTTTTTTGGGAATATAATTTTTATTTAAATCAATGCCCTTAAGCAAAAGTTATACCACACAAAACTCAAAAGAGTTGAATGTAGGCAACAAATAAATCGCAAAAACTTCACAAAAATCTTCTTAAATTTCTTTTTGACAGATGAAATTTTTCTCTCCATATATGGATAATTTTGGTCATTTCATTTAGATTAGTATTGCAAAAGTTATGAAGCATCTTGATTCTGCAAGCACTCATAGCATCATTTTATAAAAAATATCATATTGGGTTTGTTTTTGAATTCTATATTCACAATTTTTAGGGAAAAAAATTCATGAGATTTGGTTTTCTTGTTAAAACAATCTTAATATTAAAAATAGTATGCTTCAAATCTATCTTGAAATGATTATTAGTTTCATTTTTCTTTTCATCTATTACTTAAATTACTCCCATTAACACTTAAAAAAATAGAAATGAAGTTGTTGTTTTTGAAATTTTTTTCTTAAATTCTCAACTCAATTCTTCAACATAATATTTATAAATTCAAAATTTTCAGTGCCTAAAACAAGATTTAATACTTTAAATGCAAATATCTTGCAATCTTTATAGTTAAAGTTACTAAAAATTTCTTCCACATATTTTCATACAAGCTTGGAACAAGATTCTACACTTGGATATGCCAAGAATCATATGCAATATAAAATATTAGTTTGTGACTTGAAGTTATCGATGGATAGGAAGTTTGTACCATTACAGTCCATGGGTTTGACCACTTGGCAAGAAAGTGAACAAATTTCAAGTGCTAAAATCTAATTGGATCCATTTTTTTGTCATCTATCATTAGAAAATTTGATGCTTTATATGAGACACAAAATAAGTATCATCCCACACTTAACTACTATGCCTTCATTGATGATTACTTACAATAGACACCATCTACACATGCCCCTAAGGTAAACCACCCCTTAACAAGCATAATTACTAGTTGCCTTTATGGCATTGTTAAAAAAAATTTAATCTATACAAAGACAAATGTGAGAAATAGCAAGAGCAAATGAAATTATCAACAAAGTATGAGTTTGATATGAAATTTTGAAGTATACTACCTAATTGGTCCAAAAGAGTCTTTAGACTATACCAAAACCAACAAAAAGTATATCCATTATTGTCATCTTATTCACCTAAAGCATTCACAATATTTCCTAACATAACTATATCATGAAGACCTGAAAAAGTCACTTCATATAATTCACACTCAAAAGTTAGAAGTTCCTATTGTGATGACTAATCACTCCATTATCATCACTTAAAACATTGATTCTGGCCACTAACTCAACCCAATGTCGTCTGAATCTCATTTATTGAATTATATTTGTCATGGGTAATGCAAGACTTTGATGGATCATTCTCTAGTTGTTTGTAACATAACTTGTGAAGACATTGCAAACCTAAGAGGTCCAATGGATGATTGTCATTAGGGCTTTTTTTTTTGGCAAATTTTCGCCAAATCTGTCAGAATCTGACCAATGTGAATCTATTTCTCCAAAATTTGGCCTGTGCAGTGAAGCCAGCATAGGGGACACTAGTCCAAAAAAAAGCCCTAATTGTCATTGTTAATTATAGAAATAAAGAATACACCTTTTGGTTCAATAATCAAAGTATTTTGGTAACCACCCTTGGTCATGGGGGACTGTGTCCTCCTAAGGTTATCCCTCGAAAAACAAAGCCAATGATCAAGTAGTCAAACTTGAAGTCCTTCACTTTGTATCCTCCATTTCCTTGATTTTTATCAATGAAATTTATTGCTTTTTATATTTTGGAGATGAAATTACATTTCTAATATATATGTCATAAAATTTTCAGAATTTTTTTGTGAAAAAGTCAAATTACCATGAATTTTCAAAGAACAACGAAGAAAATTTATATCAAATATAAATCATACTCAAAAAGCTGAAATTTTCACAATAGAAGTACACTATAGTGTAGAATATGGAGTGTACTAAAAACTTTTGTGTTACTCTATATTTTAAAATGTAGTTATAAATCTCCAACTTCAAATGAAATGCTTATCTTTAGAAATTTTTAAAAAGTTGTAAGTGATGTAGAAAGTACACTTTAGAAGCTTCATTTTGTTAGTTTTTCTCTAGAGCAAAAGAGATCATTTTGAATGTCAAAATAAAGTTTTAAGGGAAAAAGTGAATTGTATTGAAATGCGCTAAATAGTGTATGATATTTTTCCATAAAATACTCCATATAAAATTTAAAAAAACTAAATTTTCTCGAATGTTAGTCAACAATCATGTGGATATAGCATCACAAAAGTTGCATATAAAAAATTGGATAAAAATCATCCATTCTTCAATATGCTCAAAGCCTACTTGATCATTCAAAGGACACAAAACGTCTTTCCAAGATTAAACCATAATAACCCAAGAGAAGTGTCTTTCCAAATGGGCCAAAATTGCCAAAAATTTGAGCAATTTGTTTGCTCATATTTTCTTATAATAGGATAGAATGTAACCATAGGATCTTATAGTTCACATTGAGAGTGAGCACCTTAAAGAATTTAGATCATTTGATCTCACAATTTAGTAGATAATTAAGTTTGAAGTTTTACTTGTGTCAATGGAAAATCATGGCAACACACTTTGAAGGAGTATATCTTAATGAGAATATTTTGAAATGATGAACTTTTTGTGCTTAGTGAAAAATACAAAACAAAAGTGTTGAGAATGCTCATTTAAAATTTCTCAACATTCTATTCATTTTGCAATTTGGGGTAGAGCTCACAATGCACAATGGTCACTGAAATGAGAGTACTATTTGTAAGAGAAACAAGAATGGGCACACTTGTCTTCTCCTTGAACTCCTTTGATCTATCCTTTTTGAGGTAGGCAACAATTGCATTGGTTGGTTGACTTTTTAGTCCATGCCCAAAGTGAACTCCCAAACATGAGCCATGAACTACACTACACCATTCAATTTTCAAAAATTCGACAAGGCTTAACCCAATTTGATGAAACTACCACCATTGGTCTTATAACACACTCTATTTTGTAAAAATAATTAACATTATAGAGAAAACTCAAAATTTGAAAACAAGTAGCTCGTAAAAGAAGGGCACTAATCAGAAAATGGTCACATGGATCATTAGGGTTTAATTGGTCTTTTGCTTATGATAAGGTGGTTTAACCCTATGTAGTAACTACACCTAAAATGGCACAAATAAGCAATTCATCATGGTTTCCATCACTGTATTGAAAAATTTATTGTGGAGGCTTGTTGGTACTCAAAAGGGGATTCTAGATTCTCTTAGAATGCATTTTTTAGACACTCTGTGAATAAACTACGAATTTTCAAAGTGCTGAAAATAGGTGTTTTAAATCCGACCACAGACTCATGAATAGTAGGAGTACATTCTAGGCAAGAATCTAGACTGGTCGGTTTTAGGAAGTGGTCGGAATTAGATGTGTCTCCCTTATCCAGTAAGCTTCCGGTAACCTTCCAATGCTTTCAGCTCTCCAAGATCATCTAGTTCCATTTCTCCTCCGAAAATGGTGAACATTCGGAGGATCATCATCATCTTCGCAACAGCAAGAACGAAGGCAACCCTGGCTGAAGGGATCGTCCACCTTCCGGCATTCTCCAACCCTAGTCTCATCGTCTTCCTCGATCTAGCGCCTCCTAAAACACTTGCAGATCTAGCGCCACGAACCCTCAATAAAGACAGACCTTGCTACAAACTCTCCGCTCGACGCCGTGGAAACTCGGAAGCGTTTAGGTCGAATATCCAAAAAGGAATTTAAGAATCCACTGAGGAAGCGACATTTCGGGGACAGAGCTTACTTCTGCGCTTTCTTATGGCCACGGTTGCTGCCATTGCTCACGGGGCAGATGCTAGCCTCTTGCCCCTTCGGCTGGTTTTATTTTTTGTTTTCCGCTTTCACTTTTTCAAGAAGATCACGCTACTGTAGCTACCACCACATCCAGAGGTGCTGTGTGTGATTGAAGATTTCACTATCTTACTGTAGATCGAAAGCGGTTTCTTGTTGGCTCGTAGAAGGGAATCTCTGCGTGGCATTCATGCAAGCGTTGTTGTGAGCGTGTCTGATCTCCTCGTCAACTTGAACTTGAACTTTTACCTCCCTTGTTGTAACCCTGATCAGTGTTGCTAGGGTGCGGCTTCCCCTGTTCCTCTGCTCCTGCTTCCCTTCTCCTTGTCCAGCTTGGTGGAAGGAGCGAATTAGGGCAGAGCAGGTTAGGACCATCCGCTTTGTCAATTGAATCCCGTTTCTTTATCGAGGTTGCAGTCCTTTTGTAACGATTGCTTCGTCATTCTGATTTTGTAGTCAGTTAACTGAAGGATAGAGAATTCGTATATTCTTGTGTCGTGTTAGTGATTGTGGCTATGCTTGGGATCGTAACACTTTTGTATTACACTGGGAGATGCGGATGTGCTGACTCATGGTGATGTTGTGGATCAGGGTGTAGTCAGCAGTCAGTTAGTTGTGCACGGCAGATTGCGTGAACTTTTTAGGTCAGGCGGAGTGAAGGAGGAGGCGTCGTGATGGAAGTAGCCGCGGTGTCCCTCGCGAGAGCTACTGCAGTGGACAGTATCTCCAGGGCTTGCAGCAAGCGTTTGGGGTCGGCGTCGACGGTAAGCACTCCCTTCTCCGTCCTTCCCCTGCTGTCGCCCCAATCCCCCTCCCATCACCAGTTGTTCGCTTCGGCGAAGCTGGCGACGACTCCCGCGGCTGCGGCGGCCACGGCGATGGGTAAGAAGTCGGCGGGGCTCATTGAGCCCGACGGTGGGGTACTCGTGGACTTGCACGTGCCGGAGTCCGAGCGGGACAGCAAGCGAGCGGAGGCGATGACATTGCCCAAAATCCAGCTCGGGCGAGTGGACTTAGAGTGGGTGCACACGGTGGCGGAGGGGTGGGCGTCGCCTCTCAAGGGGTTCATGCGCCAGAGCGAGTATCTGCAGTCGCTGCATTTCAACTGCTTGCGCTTGCCGGACGGCAGCTTCACCAACATGTCGCTGCCCATCGTGTTGGCCATCAACGATGAGCAGAAGAGCAGCTTCAGCGGCGTCACCGCTGTCACCCTCGTGGCTCCCGACGGCAAGGACGTTGCCATTCTCCGCAAGTACGCCACTGCTCTGAAATGCTGCAAATTGGCACCATAGTTTGAATCCCAAATTTGAGCCCTGCTTGTTGTGATGCTCGCATTATGTGTTGCGTGCCATTGAAGACGAGTAGACCAGCAGTTTGAGCGGCGTCACCGTTGTCACTGTCCTCGCCCACGACGGCAATTACGTTGCTATTCTTCGCAAGTATGGCACTGGCCTGAATTGCTGCGAACTCGCACCCTAGCGTGAATTCTAAATTTGAGCCCTGCTTGTTGTGATGCTCGCATTGTTTTGTTGCGTGCCATTATTACGAGTAGAACAGCAGCTTGAGCAGCGTCATTGCTGTCTCTCTCGTGACTCCCGATGGCAATGACATTATCATTCTACTCCATGTATGCCACTCGCCTGAATTGCTGCCTGGAAATTGTACCCTAGTTTGAATACCAGATAGGACCCCTGGTTTTTGTGGTTCCCGCATTGTTTGTTGTTTGCAGTATTGAGATTTTCCAGCGCAGCAAGGAGTTGCCTCAGATTTTGGGATTCAAATTGTCGCCCTAGTTTGAATGCAAAATTTGAAGTCCCTGGTTGTTCTGATTCACGCAGTGTTTGTTGTGTGCAGTATTGAGATTTACAAGCACAACAAGGAAGAGCGAATTGCACGTACTTGGGGAACCACTGCTCCTGGTCTCCCTTATGTGGAAGTAGCAATTGCCAACTCTGGGAACTGGCTTATTGGTGGAGATTTGGAGGTTTTGGACAGGATTAAGTACAACGATGGACTTGACCATTATCGGTTGTCGCCCGCTGAGTTGCGGGCAGAGTTTGAAAGGCGAGAGGTACTGTTCAATGCAGCTCTTACCTGCTTCATATCTTATTGTCTGCTTCAGGACACTCTACAATCACCCTGCATTCGTTTAACTTGTTGCGTTCGAAATTAGTTTGAAAGTATCCTCTCTAATGACACTGTCTGGGGAGGGAAGGGGAATGGGGAACAAATGGCTCACGTGTTGACAACTTGACCCGTAGAAGTTGTCCGATCAGATTTGGTGCATAGATTCGGAGGATATACAGGAATGTGCGATTACAGAGTGTCTCACTAGAGCAGGTTGAGTGTATCTGTCGAAACCTGTATTTGGTGATTTACCCTAATAGAAGTACTTTCAGGCATTGACTCCTGGAACTGGTACATCAGGCAGATGCTGTGTTCGCGTTCCAGCTACGTAACCCAGTCCACAACGGGCACGCGTTGCTAATGACTGATACTAGGAGGCGCTTGTTGGACATGGGCTACAAGAACCCTATTCTGCTGTTGCATCCCCTGGGAGGTTACACCAAGGTCGATGATGTTCCTCTTGAGTGGAGAATGAAACAACATGACCAGGTTTCTACCTTCATGAGACCATTTTGTGCATTTCTTCTGGTTGTTTTAGTGCGCTCTTTTTTGCATATATTCTCAAGTGACATTCTTTTCACAGGTTTTGGAGGCTGGGGTTCTAGATCCTGCAACCACCGTGGTGGCCATTTTTCCTTCCCCCATGCATTATGCAGGGCCGACGGAGGTGCAATGGCATGCCAAAGCTCGCATTAATGCGGGTGCAGACTTCTACATCGTTGGAAGGGACCCTGCTGGTATGGGTCATCCCACTGCGGGACGCGACCTCTACGACCCTGACCATGGAAAGATGGTGCTCAGCATGGCTCCTGGCCTTGAGAAGCTCAATATTCTGCCCTTCAGGGTACATCCAGACTGACTGACAACCTGCACATGTTTGTTGAATAACCATTTTTTGGCGATCTCAGGGCTACATAGTCCACCAAGGATGTACAGATTCTTGTCATTGTCCTTGGGTTCCTGGCAAAATTATCACACGATTGTATGCCTTGAGAACAGCTGTGTACATAATTGCTCGATTTCTATTGAAGTAAGGAATCAGAATTCTTTATTCTTGCACATCTTCACTATTATCTGGTGAACATGTCTATAAATGTCTCCCTCTACCCATTCTGGATTCAAATGAGGCCACCATTTGCGTTTGCAATGAGAGACGAGAGAAGTGGTTGATTGTATGCTGGGAATCGGCGGTCCTGACTAGTTTGGACTGGGCAGGTTGCGGCTTATGATAAGACACAGAGCCAGATGGCATTCTTCGATCCGTCCAGGGCGCAAGACTTTTTGTTCATTTCTGGAACTAAGGTGTGTTCTAGCATTTGCTCGTGTGTGTTCGCTTGTCCATTCTCTCTACTGCTGACGATGCACTTCTTCATCTTCCTTTCGAGCATGTGTCTGAAAGTTTTTGTTTGCAACGCCGACGCAGATGCGCAACTTCGCTAAGACTAATGAGTTACCGCCAGAGGGGTTCATGTGCCCAGGAGGGTGGCAAGTGTTGGTGGATTACTATCAAGGCTTGCAAAAGCAGGAATCAGCCTAATTCCAGTCTGCTGCTTAATTACTTCTGTTTAGAAATGTTGGATGTAAGAATGGGGGTAATCCAATCTGAAAGATTCTGCAACAGCAGTTTGTGTGTAGCATAATAGGAAGAGAAGGTCATGCATGACTTAGCACAGAGAAACTTTGCCACTTTATTTACTGTAAGGTTTTGGACGAGTTGGACAGGCCTTGGTGGAGTTGAATTATGAGGTCAGGTTGCTCGAAGTATAATCTTTTGCTGCTCCGTTTATATGTACACCCAGAAGCCAGTCTGGTTGCAAAGAACATCCCCGTTTTCTATGGATTGAAGGAGAGCGGCGCTTGGACTTTGGATGTCAGGGTTGCACTAGGCCTGAGTAATTGTAAATGTCAGTACATGTCAGGCTTGACCATTATAAAATAATAAAGGGACCGTTCTTGAATACTGAAAGAACATCTTGCGACCAGTGATCCCAGAACTAGTTTATGGATTTTAGTGCAATATGCTACCTTCAAGATAAACATGCATCAATTTTGGCTACCTTGAGACAAAGTAGTATTAAAAAAAAATAGAAAAGAAAGGATTTTGCAAGTTGTAATGGATTATTGGGAGTAATATAACACAAAATTGACTAAATAGATGCTAATTTCAATGTGAAGGAAGTTGCGAATTGACTATCAAAATGCCGTGGTTGTTGTAATCTTAGCTAAAATCCAATTTTATTAAGGATTTTTCCCAATGTACATTTAGCTACTGAAATTTTTTAGTAGCAATGGAGTGAATTTTAACTAGTTCTATGAACGTTGCTTGTGACTCCATTGCTCATCTAGTAGTGCATGAAATTGATGAGTTCATAGAATTTGTGGATGATAGCTTCTCTCTAATTTTTGTTCATCTTCCCCTAATTTTTGGACGAGTTTGGGAAGTTGTCATTTTCCCAAACTTTTGTCCAAGTGTTTTTGTTTATTTCAATTCTTTCAATATTATGATTTTCATGTTGACCTCAAAATTTCAATTTCTAATGGCAAGGAGGCCACAAATTATCTTGGTCTTCAAATAAAACATATATTTATATTTGTTGGCTTACAGGGGAAGCAAATATCAATCAATTTAAATGCATATCAATCAATATACTAAAGTAGCACCTAGTTAAAACATAGAGATAATTAGTTTACAAAGTATGGTCATACAACACCTCACATAGGATTCTTCATAGATCATATTCTTCTTATTGAATGGGTTGTTTTTTAACGTAAGAGATATACATATAGATTATTTCTAAAGGTTTGTGCTATTGAATGTAGAGAATTCATTACCAATGTTATTTGATCAATTATCTTATAAAACCATGAATACTAAATAATTTTCTTTTATGAAAACTCGAGTTTTACTTTTTTGAAATTAAAATCGTAAACTAAGATTTTAATTATCTAAATTTATTTTGATTTCATTGTAAACTAAGATTCTAAGCTTTTAATTGTAAACTAAAATTACAATATGCTTGATTGGAATTTTGTAAGAATTGAATGTTAATTATGAAAGACCCAAAATGCCAATTGTATTCTATATTATGCAAAAAGCTTTCAATGGCAGAATAGGCAATTTGTACAATTATTGGAGTCAAGTGTATATCATTTAGAAAATGGACACTTGAACAATTAGGGTCTAGTATGTACATTTCTAGTAATTTTGAGGTATTTAGCAACATAAACAAGAATTTTGAGTTTTTTCCAAAAACAAAGTACATGAAACTTCTAATATGTATCAATTATTCAAAATAACTAGAGAATAACATTACCTTCAAGAAATGATATTCTTTATACTATGATGTCTCTTCAATTAATATCAAAAAAACAAATATATCATTCAAATTGAAAATCATCACATTAAAATATAGGATCCAAACTTTATCCTTTGAAGCGCATTGCTTCTAATTGATACAAATGTCTTGCAATTGTCATTTGCATTTGTTCACTATCATTTCGAGGTATGTGTCTCACTACTTGTTGTTTGAATCCCTAATCGCAGTGTCTCCAAAGAGCAATAGAATCATCAATGATATCTTTTTTGTCAATGATAGTATTATGAAGCAAACATCATGCCAATATCAATCTTGGAATCCTTTTCAAATTTGGTTTTGTAATAGGATTTTTCAAAATCCTCCACAATCCTTACAAATTTCCAAATGAGCTCACAACTACCATACATGTAGATGAGTGTTTAAAGTTGAATTCATCATGTAGCCTAGGAAGTTGGATTTTAGGCCAAGGTACAAGTAAATTCTTATCACCAACATAACTTGCATCAGCTACAATGAACTCATTTATATCAATGCCTTCAATCTATATTGTTGTCCCATGTCACCTCCTCTCTGCAATCACTTCTTTAAAGTGATTTGACATAAGAAGCACATGAGAATTGTGTATTGATCTAGGGATGCCTACAAAAACATTTATAAACCAGGCTTCATAATCTACAATGGTTTGAATTATTGTAGAATAATTATGATCTCTATCACACGAGTTCGTTGATCTAAATCCCACATGTAGATCAAATTGGACATGAGAATAATTAAGAGCACTACAACATTGTGGTATGCCATGTAGGGTTTGAAACCCAAGCTTTATTTTTTATAAAGCTTCTCCCCTTGGCTACTTTAAATGCAAAGGCCAAGCAACTTTAATTAAAGCTAAAATGAATTGCTTACAAACTCTAATGCATGTTGAGTCATCCACACCAAAAAGTTTACCCACATAGCTATGAGTGTCTTTAGTACCAAGCCTTCTCAACGCCATGAAAACTTGTTTTGACACAATCATCAATTGCTTGGTAATATTGATAAATCCAAGAGGAGGATTCCTATTCAATTCTTCTTGTACCAAATTGCAAATGTAAAGAAAAGTTGGAATGAATAGTAAAAAAACTAGCAAAAGCGTTTAGGTTCCTCTTGCAACACCCAAATTGAGAATTGTTCCCACCCATGAATTGAATGGGGCTTGATATAATAAAGTCCACACTCAGATCTAAATATATTGCTCTTGCCGCCCTTGTGAACAAAAACTTCTTGGAAAACTTGTTCACATTCCTGAATTGAATGAATGATATATAATATCTCTTTAGCTCTTCTTTTATGTTTTGAAATTGCCAAGGTGGATATTCTTGGTACTATGGTCATTTCACTCCTTTCAAACATTCCATGAGTTGTCAGTTTTACCATAGTCCCAATTAATGTAGTTGCTACCCAAAGCTTCAATTGCAACTCTAATGTTGGGATTGTCCAATGCTACATGCCTTTAAAAAAATTTAAATTAAGAAAATAAACAAAAATGTTAAGGAAAGCAACCATTGAAATGATCAAAACAGAAATATAAGAAAACAAATCAATCAAACCATAGTACATAGGATGACATTGATTTACCAATGGCAAACTTTCTTTCAAAATTAGGTTGGAACATAATGGACAAGCCATAGATGATGACTCAAACTATTGCTTTTTTAGAAGAGTATTTCCAATTGACTTCATAACACCGCTCAAGCTAAGAAGAGCATTCACATAACATTGTCTAGTAGCATTGGCACTATCCATCCTTTCACGTTCAAGTTTCATTGCATCAAAATGGTGCAATTCCTCTTATTGTAACTTTTGTCTATCTAACTCTATAATTTCCTTGTGACAAATACTCTCTTGATCATGCCCACCACTAATGGCTTGAACAAATTCAAGCCTAGTCTTATCTATAGAAGCTAATGCACCATCTTCAACCTTCATTGATGAGGGGCATTTTTTGGTACAATAATCAATGGATGATTCACCACCATCTATAATACACATACATATGATAGCAAATTATTAGAGTGCCCCAAATAATATCCAAATTCAATGTGGACAATACTTTATGAATATATTGATGCACAATGATCAAATTTAAAACCAAAAAAGAAAACAAAGAAGTTTCAAAAATACTACCATAGGTGTAGGGTAGCTTTGCCAAAAAATAATTCTAAAAACTGATGGCGAATTGTTTGGGGAATTATATTGAACATTTGGTGAAATTTAAAAAAAAATATAGGAATGACGAAACATTTAGAAATTATAGCATATGAGCAAAATATCAAATAAATTAGGACTTCAAGGTGAACTTAAGATCTATGTGTCATCTAAGTACCATCAAGAAGAGTTTCGATATCAAAGGGAATGAAATACTTCACTGCCAACCATTAGGAGTAGGGTAAAAAAACCTATTACGGACCAAGGGGGGGGGGCTTCTTGTCATTTCTGAAATTTTCCACTTTTTTTGCTAGAGAAAGTCAAGTGATAGAAATGGTGAGAGCATTTGAAACTATATTTTTTCATCAAAGTGTGAATTTGTTATGAATTTTTGAAGGGTTTAGCCTCTCATGGCCTAAAAGAGTATGTAGACTACCCCAAAATCAGCCAAAATTGATCCATAACACTCATCTTAGCCACCTATTGTGGTCACAATATTTTCTAACATAGAAGACCTGAAAAAAACACTTCCTACAATGAACTAACACTAAAAAACTGAAAGTTACTATTGTGGTCACTAATCACTCCATTCCAATTAGCTAAGACATTGAATATGGCCCAAATCTCAATCACTAAACGAAACCCGTAATGGAGTCATTCTTAAAAGTCTACAATGGGTTGCTTTACCTTGAAGTGTGGAGAGGTCATTTTTATAAAGAATTCCATCGTCCATCATGAATCCTCAAAGGCTAAAGGATAATTTCATTTGACTAAGAGTGGTTGAGTTCTTACTAATCCTAATTTACATATTCCACACGGGTTGTTTTACTTTCTACCACCCCACTTGTATAACAGCTTTGTCTTTTCCATTTTCTCCCACCGAAAGCCTTTTCAATAATATGTGAGACTCCTACATAAGGTGAGTAGTTGCATTAGAGTAGAAAATCTAGGTCAAAGATTGGATGAAAGGTGAAACTGAAATAATTTATTAATCTCAAAAGTTGAATTTCTAAAAATTCCTTTTTTAGGTGTCGAACATTAAATTTTTAAATTAATAAATTATTTGCTTGGGCTGAGGCAAAGTTGCCATGCACCTATGGTAGTAGAAGTTGCCATCACTCCACTATCAAGGGGAAAGCCTCCAACATCCATAGCTTGCGAAATCTTAGGAAACCACTTAAGCATTACTCCATAGATGGTTTGATTGAATGGTGGCCTTGGAAATCTCATTGGATGTTCTTTTTTTCCAATGGACTCATAGAAAAGTAACTTGATTTGCTAAATGGTATTCTCTTTTCATACTCATATACTTTTTGGAAGTCTTGTGATAATTGCTCCCATTTATCTTGAATTTGTTGTGGGTTTCTATGTACACTCCTTCCCCATGAATCGTTTGTCATGACTTTCCACCTATGTGGAGTTGTGGTCATTTGAATACTTTGCAACTTCATTGACCCATATTTCTTATAATCTACCCTCTTATAGTGACACAAAGATAGAGTCTCTGCCAAGGACCATCTCCCAGTTTTGTAAACTCTTCCATCTTCACCACCCTAAGCTACTCCCAATTCCACCTCAATTTGATCTTCCAATTGTGTTTCAAGATCTATTGACTCATGATTCCAATTGAGATCTACGGGAGATCTTTGGGAATCTATTCTCTACATATGGAATTTAAAGTTAACATTTGAAAATTTGTCATCATCAAAATCTTCAAGTAAAACATATGAGGTTTCCCAAAAGCTCACAATGATCAAGAAAAATGGACTTTGGTCGGTAAAGATATGATAAAATCAAAATTCTATGCCTTTTTTCAAAGCCAAAATTCAGATTTTCTTAAATAAATCTGGACTGTTTTAATTGATTTTTATCATCTTAATTCAACCCAAAATTTTATGAAATAAATTGATCTCTTTAAATCTAGCTTACATGTATAACAGGAAACATTTTAAAAGTTGTGATCATCAAAATCTTCAAGTAAATCATATGAGGTTTCCAAAAAGCTCACAATCAAGGAATCAAGGAAAATGGACTTTGGTCAAAAAAGATATGGCAAAATCAAAGTTTTGTGTCTTTTTCAAAGCCAAAATTCAGATTTTCTTATACAAATTTGAACTATTTTAATTGCTTTTTAGCATCCTAATTCAACCCAAAGTTTTATTACAACAATTGAACTCTTAACAATGTGAGCTTAAGAACTCATTCAATACTTGAAGCTCAACCTTCAAAAGTTGAAGAGCAAAGCACTCCCACCACTAGCCACAAGTGCCACCGATGTTGGCCACTCCACCTTCAACCACACTTCCAAAGGTGAAAAGACTTTGACAAGGTTGAAATATTGTTTAAATAGTCAAATGACCTTCTTCAAGAGGTCACAAGAAAGAATCCTAACCTTGCATCGTAGGTCAAGAGGATACCGATCGATTGTTGGAACTCTAAGTCTTCATTCTCCACTCCCTGAAATCAGTAAACAAAGGACATGCCAACCCTAACCCTAAACATCTTGCCATGTAGTGTAACTAGAGGAGTATTTGGATACTAGTGGTTTTTTGACCCACCCGGCCACATGGTAGGAGGCCCTAAAGCCTTTTCTATAGTTCTAATATAGTTGCATTTTTAACAAAAAACAAGAACAATAGACCAAAAAAGGATGACAACCTCTAGACTTTACTTAGTTTTAGGTTTTCATGAAAGACAATTTCCTCTTTAAGATGATTATAGAGTAATAACCAAAACTCCACTGCATGACCTAAGGTAGAATCATCATAAACCACACCAATTTATTTGACAAGCTTCATTGTGTGTCAAGGAATTTTCATTTTTTATTACATGAAGACAAGGTACAACTAAAGTTGCCCAAAGTCCAAGGACAACATTTGATTATGATGCAACAAGTTTTGGAGGCATGTTCATAATACAACCAAAGATTGCCACATAGCATAGGCAATTTTAAATCTAGCACAAAAAGCTTGAATAAGTACAATTTATGAAGCTAGGGAGTTCCTATTCTTTGGTCCCAAACTACTTATGTTTAAACCCTTCACTTCACGTAGGAAAACATCTCCCATGATGTGCCTCTAAAGTTGTTGTGCTTATACAAAACTTAAATTCTTTTTTGCAACCCACCCCCCACCCCCATTAGGATTTTTGGATTCTCAACTATAGAGAATTTTGAATTCAAAGACTATTGCCCCCTTTTAGACAACTCATTTTGACACTTTTTGTTCACTTTAACCTAAGTATTATTGAAGCTTCACCTTTGGATCATTATGAAACATTTTAGTGCACAATTGAATCTTCTTCAAAAGTCCATGATTGCTTTGTTGAATTGTGTGACAACTCCTTTATAGGTTGGGCAAGTAGATGTAATTTTTTGATTGAGAATAACCAAACTTCCACAAGGGCTTCATCAAGAAACTAACCCCCCATTGCATTAGTATTGTTGCAATGGTTGAAGAGTCCAGTATGAAAATTGGACTATTGCAATACTGCAAACAATACATTTCAATATTGCAACAATACATTTCAGTACATTTTCAGTAGGAAAACTGAAAATATATTGTTGCAATGGTTGAATAGTCCCGTATGAAAATTGGACTGTTGCGATACTGCAAACAATACATTTCAATATTGCAACAATACATTTCAATACATTTTCAGTAGGAAAACTGAAAATATATTGTTGCAATACTATTTGCATATTTGTGATAGTCCAATTTCAATATTAGACTGTTCAACCATTGCAACAATATTGCAATAGTATTGATGCGATTGGGGGGCTTTTTTCCAATGTTGGCTGCAATTAGGTAAGGGAACCCATTTTGGCCAAAATTATATTGGGTGGTGTACATTTCAGAACTTGAATGTACACCACCATTAAAATTTTGCACCTTCATGGAAGGAACTCACGAGTCGTTCAGGTCCACATCAGATTAGAAAAACCTTGAAATACGCTGAGTTGGTAGAACCGATGTGGCAGATGAAGCAAGAGCAGCCTGATGCCTCTCCCGACCCTTTTTCCCCCTTCACAGCTCTCAATTTTGCATTCCCTCTCTCAAGCTCTATTCCGGAATCCGATTGCAAGTTCGGCAACCATGGGTAACAACATCGCCGCCATGGAGCAGGTCTACCAGGAGCCCGAGAAAGTGCTGGAGGAGCAGGTATTCCTCTTCTCGCATTTCAATAGATGTAGGGTTTCGTTTCAAATTCTCTCCCCCAAATTCTGTTTGGATTTGGCGATTGGGTTTCTCAGGATTTCGTTGTGGAGAGTCCGTACCACGAGTGTGGTTTTCGTTCCTTTTTTATGAAAGTGGCGTCGTTGAAGTGCCAGGTTGACGAGGAGTAGCTATCCCCTTTTTCGTATTATGATAGATTTAGGGTTTCGTTTCAAATTCTCTCCCTGTTCTGTTTGGATATGGCGATTAAGGTGTTTTGGAATTTCCTTGTGGAGATTCAGTGCAATGAGTGTAGTTTTCGTTCGGGTTTTTGAAAGTGGCGTCGTTGGAGTGCCAGGTTGACGAGGAGCAGGTTGAGAAAGAGGAGACTCCCGTCGAGGTATTTAAATTTCACTCCTTTATATGTCTTTTTCTGTGTGTGTTTTCCAATTTTTGTTGATGATTCTTCGCCTCGTGTGTTGGCTAGCTCATTTTGAATGATTCGCCCGAGATTCGTTTCTTGTGGGGATGTTTACCAGAAGGTATCTCAACTAGGCAAAGTAGCTACTGTTCTGAGTCAGTCTGATGGAATCTTTTCTATTTGTTTGTTTCAATTTGTCTGCGACACCTTTTCCGTTCGGAATTTCAATTTTGGATTAATGTCGATATTGCAAACTCACGAGGTGACGAGAATATTCGTCGATCGGATTGCAGTTAGACAGAAGTACAGTGGTTCTGAATACAAAGAAATGTACTGCCTCTTATTTGCAGGAAGGGGGTGAGGAAGACCAGACACTGGCTGTAAGGGTAAATTCCACTTGTGGTGCTTGACGGAGTTTCACCTGTCTTGAACAGTCCTTTTGCCATTGCAAGATTTGCTTGTAGTTGGTGATGTGGAATGGAAAAATAGGAAGGGCAACTAAAGGGTTGTGGTTCGGTGTTGCAGGAAGAAACTGAAGATGCTCCCGAAGAAGTAGAGGAAAAGCCAAAGATTACTGTGAGTGCTAGACCTATCTCTGGTTGTCGGTGGAAATTTCTAAGGGCGTGTGTTGGTATTCGAACTGGACGAACTGTGTATGTATAACATCTTAATTGGGAGTAATGTGGATCACTGTGCAGGTGGATGATATTAAGACAGCCCCAATGGATTTCCGATTCCCAACCACAAACCAAGCGAAACACTGTTACACCCGCTACAACGAGTTCCACAAGTGAGTCATTGGTTGCGAAAATTGCTTTGTACATTTCGACTCTGCTTTTCATCCAACCTGACAGCTATCTTATGTGTCATAGGGTTGCGTGCATAATTTCCTATTAGTGAGGGAACCCTTTCCCGTGGCTTTTAGCTGTTTTGAATGGTTTAATGGAACTTCTTGGGGTGGCTCTTGGGGTGGGTCTTGTCCCCTTTTCAAGAGTATTTGAACACTCTAAAACAGTCTATGTATTAATTGGATACTGGATAATATGTTAAAGTTTGAAGTAGTAGGTCCAAACATGAGCCTTGAATTATGAGTATTGCAAATGCAATGTATCTCTTGGAAGCACCTTTGACTGAGACAACCTAGTTGCATCCCATTTCTTGCAAGTCTCGTGATTGGAGGACAGTTTATATTGTAATGGTTGATTCAACCTATAGGAATGGAACTCCGTGTGCCAACATTAAGGCTCGACTGATTCATTGGGAATTTTCATCGCAGGTGTGCTTCTGAGAAGGGTGAAGACGCAAAGGAATGCCAAAAATACGCCAGATACTACCGCTCGTTATGTCCTGGAGAATGGGTACGCAGATGAACTCGCGTTCTAGCTATCTGGTGGCTTAGTGTTTCGTTACTTTTGGTAGTGCTTTATGTACTTCAGGTTAGTCTGATGTCAGGGTGGCTTTTAAGCCTTTTCATTGGGATCACATGCTTGAGCTTCTTGTTGCAAACCCCCTTTGATCTTGTGACCAACAATGTGTTGCAGGTTGACAAGTGGAACGAAGAGAGGGACAACGGAAACTACGCTGGTCGTTACTGAGATTATGGACACATCATTTTTCCCTACTCTTGTGCTTTGACTCTGGTTATTGATGGCTGTGCAAGTGTAACAACTCATGGCATGCGATCTCTTGCCATCTCCGCCAGCTCACAGCAGTCCTAGATAAATTGGATCCTGAGTACTGGCCAGACCCTTTTAGGTTATGCGATTTCTGTCGGCTTTTTTAGTTATTTACAGCCTTTCAGAGACACGTTGGGGAGCCTGCGCTCTGGCAAACCAAAAAGCTGTTCATCAGTTACATGAAATGTAGTATGTTGACTGGAACAACGGAGGAATAAAATTTTGATTGATTTCCATGTTGGATCACAATGTTGTGCTCAACCGCAAGTCCACGAATCGGGATCACCAACACAGTCCTTGGATTTAATCCGCACATCATATGGAAGCAGCTTGATTATCATGCTTCTGCAATTAGGGCTTCTCATACTTTGCTCCTGTAGGTGAAGTGATTGATTTGTGGTCCTTTTTTGGTGGATAAGTGCACGTGACCTCCTGGCCAGCCCAATCACAGTCAATGAATGATGGGAATCAGAGTTTTCGATTTCAGTTCTTCAAGAAGGTTGTTGTTTTACTTGTTGTTTTGTTTCCAAACCTGTTTTTTGCACAATTTTGAGCCCTCGAATCTCGTTTCAAATTATTAGCCTCCTCCTGAACTTTGACTGTTGTTTGACTGCATTCATGACGTACTATGGTATCCATTTCCTGAGCATCCCAGCAGGCAAGCTTACTGCAAATTAGTTGACCAAAACAAATACAACATGAACCTTTTGGAGTAATTTTCCTCTTTGATCGCCTAGTGACCTTACGTCGCTAAGCTAAAGAAAGGCTGCTGAGAGGCTTCAGAAAAGTTTTTTTAATCCTAGAAGGGTCTGAAAGCCCTCCGTGGCCGTATAGTATATTATGTATTTGGTGGTATTTGATCAGAAAAATATTGACCAAATACCTTTCAGTACAAAGTAAATTCATAATCATGATAGTACATAAATAAAAATGTACGATAATTCACATATTAAACCACAATTGAAGAGTTATAAAACAAAATATGGGTTGTATAGAGGGACCCCAAGGGTCTTTCAAGGGTTAAGGACCTATAGATGTCAAAGCATTGTACTTGGTGTTTAGTGCTTAAATATTGCTTTGGTAGGCAAAAATATGAATTGATCAACATTGTATAAACTTGATTGTACAATTCTTATTATGTATTTTCAAAGTACTTCAAATTTTCTTGTATAAGTTAGTGAATTTTTGAAGAAACAAGAAGCTTAGATCCTTAGTTGATTTTTTTATTTAATTTTATGAAGTACAAGACACAATTGTAAATATCCATCAATCTTTTATGCCAAGTAACTTCCTTGTGCATTCAACAATTAGTTTATCAATAACTTCCTAGAAGTTTCTAATTGGATGAAAAATGAATTTGCCTAAGAATGATTACTTCTTAAAAGTAGTACCCAACCATAAGAGATCAACTCTTAAAGGATGAGCTAGTCACTGTGGAAATCATCTACGGAGTATTTTTTTATACTATGTGAATTGTTGAATTAAAAATAATACATAAGCACTCATTGGGAGTCATACTGTCTAGTATAGAAGAGGTCCCCTCTTCACACAAAATTTTGGAGGATGAATAGTTGCACTTCTATCTTGCATGGAGAAATTCTTTCTCATTCATCGACTAAAAAATGACCGTGGTGTCATGTAAGGATTAAATTTGTTGTCATTGTAGTACCGAAAAAACTCGACCCCTAGTAAATAAAGTTACAGTATTATGAAAACAAATGAGAGGTCATAGGATATTGACTAGTAAAACTTATGACTTTCAGTCCGACAAACAGTCACCAACTGAAAGCGAAAAGATTTGGACAGGTTCATGAATAGGACGGATGAAAGTATCATACACTCACCATTCAAAGTATATTAGTAAGTTGGGGGCTCCACCAATCACTTCCCACTCATCATTGAAAGGGAGGTTCCTCAAGACCCTTCCCCAAAGAGCCCCTCCCAAGACCTCTCCCAAGACCTCTCTCTCCGAAGCTTTCGTTTGTCTCTTTCATTTTCGTAAACAATCCCGATCTGTTCTTCTGCTGGTCGCCACTACACCCTTCAGTCGTTGCAGGCAACGGATTCCAGCACGGGATCTGTCTGCGCAGTTACTCGTGAAGTAAGTGCTTTTCGTTTTTTCTCGGTGTCAGTTTGTTGCAGAATCTTCTGAAGCTCTTTATTGCGTTTCAGGGGATCCAGGAGTTGATTTGCAGGAGGGATTGGAGGTCAGGCTCAAAAATTAGACCTCTAGAGTCGCGGATGATTGAGTATCAGTCGTAGTTGATGTTCTATGTTCTCAGTGACGCTAATCTGAGAATTTTTCACTAATTTCGCACTAATTGGATTCCGGGTACTCTCGTCGAAGCATTCGTTTGGAAGATTGAGTGATTTGACGGCATTTGGAGAATCGATTCTATCGAACCGGCGGTTGAGAAGGCTCTCTTGCGTTTAATAGATGTTGCGTGACTAAAGTTCACGTGAAGCACAGTGTTAGGGTTTGTAGGCTTTCAGCTGAGCTCGTGATTTGGACATAGCATGAGTTGGTTTAAGGACAGAGGGATTGATTCGAGGTCCGCTCTATTTTTCTGACCTTTAGGCTAGGCAGCAGTCGGTGTGAGGTTTCAGCTCCTCGTGCCATAGACGCTCCATTCGCAGTGACCCTAAGTTGAGAATTTTACGCTTAGATTCTTGTTACTCTCTTCGAAGAATTTGTGGGAAGATTGAGTGATTTACGGTAAATTTGGAATTGCTTCCAGCCAATCGGTTGTTCACGGAGGCACTTTGCGCTTAACGCAGTTGTTGCCTACATATGAAGCACAGCGCTAGGGTTTCAGGCTTCATCTGGGTAGTGACACAGATAAAGCAAATTATGAATGGTTGACCCTATGGACTGTAATGCTTCGGTAATTTAGACTACGGGACTGTATTGATTCATTGGTAGATTAATCTTAATAATCGAGAATCTTAAGGTCAAGGAGGAATTTGGGGATTGGAGTTCTGAAACAGGAGCATGGAGTGGAGCTTTCTAATGCCCGGAATGTAGCGAAAAGACACAGATCTGCACTCTTCTTCCGAAAAGTGGCAGGGATTTCTAGACTTTGGCGAAGTGAGTGTTGGCGAAGGCAGATCCTGGTATGCAGGGGAAGGACATGCCAGGAGTTAATGGTGGCAGCCCCATGTGGTCTCAACTTCTCAACAGGGAACCATTTGAGTTCCCTGCGCAGAATTTCGAGGAAGATGAACTTGGGTTGGACCACCGGGATGCGGGCATGGAGAGTCTCGATTATGAAGTTGTGGAAAGCGTGGCATATCGAGAGGATCAGGTACAGATATGATTGGGATCTTGGGACACGCCCTTATAGTTGTTCATTCTTTATTGCTTCTTGGCCTTTTAGTTTTGATTCATTTCTGCTTGTTGTTTACACAAGCGGAGGATGCAGTGAGTAGTTTCATAAGTCTTTCGGTAGGATTTTGAATCAGGACCTGGATAAATGAGGGAAATAGTCAAGGCGCTCATTGAATACTAAGGTAGAGGATACTATTTGAGTCCCTTTAAGCATTTTAACATGTGTAAGAGTGTGGCTTTTCGGGAACTTATAGAGTTGTGGAGAGACCTTTGGTTAGAAGAGTCAATTTCGAATTCTGTCACTGTGTATGAATTTCGTATGCAATTTCAAAGTGGGGAGTTCTAGACTACTTGAACTGACAGTAGATAACCCCATTTCCATTCAAAGATCATTGAGCCATGCTGCAGACATTTAGCCAAGTCATGCTTACACCACTTCGAATATATCCAACCATGTGTACGAATAGATGTGTTGCTTTTGGTAGTAGGGTCAGTGTAGGACACGGGATCAGGCCCCTAACGGTTTTAGTATCCTCTACCTTATGCTTTGATTTGACAAAAGATAGCTAAGGGTGGACGCCTGGTTGTGTTTTAAGTGCTTTATTGAACTCGCTGGTAAGAGATCGTCGATTTAAAATTAACCGCGTTGCTGAGAAGTTATTTACGTTTGCTGCAGGCTCAAAGAGGAATTTGGCACCATGCATCCTATATAACCTTAAAATGGCTCTTCGCACTGCTCATTGGTATAGGTAAATGTTTGAGTCCCTGCCTATGGGCTTCCTTTTCGACATTTGTGATTAAGATATTTCATACTGGAAACCTAGTTTCAAAGTTCAGCTTTGTGATAGCATAAATATCTGAATTTGAGATATCATGGTTGTCATGCCTTTAGTAATTAACACGAGATCGCTGTATTTGCAGGGACAGGGCTTGCTGCTTTTTTTATCAATATTTCAGTCGAAAACTTTTCAGGATGGAAGTTCGCTGCAACATTTGCTCTCATTAAGTACAACTTCTTTTTAGGCTTAGTAATCTATATCGCATTTAATGCAGCTTTAGTTTTTTCATCGGTTTACATCGTCACTCAATTTGCTCCCGCTGCAGCAGGGTCTGGCATCCCTGAGATCAAGGCCTACTTGAACGGTGCGTCAGTGTAGTCTTTTTCGTCTTCATTTTGTTCTATTGAATCTGTGATATGCCGGCAGCATGTTCAGATGATGCAGAAATGTATATAGCTTGGTATGTTTCACAGATTCTGGTGATGTGCTGAAATCGTTCCATTATTTTGCAGGCATTGACACCCCTGGTATTCTCTTGTTTCGGACCTTAGTTGGGAAGGTGAGGAAGCATGTAGTGAACTGTACTTTAGATAACTAGCAATCGATTATCGGCCTTATTGTCAATTTGGTTTCGTATCAGGCCGTGATGTCTCTTGAGTGAGTACGAGCAACTCATTAGGATCATTCTCTTTTCATGATTAACTGGTGGATTCTACTAAATGAAATAGTTTCTGAAATTTTGATGAAAAAATCGTGTGTAATGTGCCCAATTCTTTGTATATTGGGCAGGTTCTGGGTAGTATAGGTTCTGTTGGAGGAGGATTGGCTTTGGGGAAGGAAGGGCCTCTGGTACACACGGGTGCCTGTATCGCATCCGTACTGGGACAGGTAAATTCGTTGAGAGAGCCCTACTTACGATTACTTGAGCGAGATGATTGTGAAATTCTTAAGTGGGTTAATTCCTCGATAATTTCGTGGGTTAGTTTTGAAGGTTTATAATTTGAGGGCATGCATTACATATATTTCAAGTACTCTTCACTGCTTCTCATTATCTGCTGCTGGTATATTTTATGAGTGCAGGGTGGCTCAACCAAATATCACGTGAATTGGAGATGGCTTCGAAGGTTTAAGAATGATCGTGATCGTCGTGATCTTGTAAGGCTCTCTAAATTTTTCTGAAGCCGAGAGTTTCAACTTCATGTAATGATTTGTACTCTTAGTAGATCACTTTTTTTCTTGGTATCAGATTTAATTTCAGACTATTCTGGTGACTAAATGAAGTGAGTAATAATGAGGGTTTATGGTTAGGCTATGGATTTTCACTACCATGGTAAGTTCAGTTACAGGATTTCAGATATTTATGACTTCTTTAGGATAGTACTGCTGCTGTTTATTGCTAATCACAACATTATGATCATCTGGCGGGTTTTTATGAGGGTTATATGATACTCACATCAGCTCTATTTTTTCTCAGTTTTTACTTGCTTTTCTACCGATTTACATAATAGTTATCAGTCATGGGATTATCTTATGCATTTCCGTCTTTGTGGTTTGATCATGTCAATAGTTCTCCATCTGTTATATTAATGGAGCAGGAAACTTCTTATGTTGTGTATTTGAGTTCGGTAAAATTTTATCCAGAAGCCTAGCTGATCATTTGTTTTAGGTAACGTGTGGCTGTGCCGCTGGAGTAGCGGCAGCTTTCAGATCCCCGGTTGGGGGGGTTTTGTTTGCTCTTGAGGAGGTTACTTCATGGTAATTGACTTCCCTTTTCTGCCGTCTTACTTTGTCGTAGGTCTTAACCTTATAATATCGATAGTCTAAGTTAGCAGTATCTGCAGTGATTGTAAGATGTACACGTTGCCAGTGTCTTCCTCATTAGCAGTATCTGATTATCGTTTCTTTTATGAAGGTGGAGGAGTCAACTTCTATGGCGGGTTTTTTTCACATCAGCCGTGGTTGCTGTTGTGGTGCGGACTGCGATGGGTTGGTGCAAGAATGGAAATTGCGGACATTTCAGCTCTGGTGGTTTTATCATATGGGATATTTCGGGGTAAGCCATGCATTGCTTGAATAGGCGAGACTGTCTCTGTTTTAGAACAGGATGAAGAGAAGACGTCTTAATGTGAGTTTCTGTATAAAATTTTAAGCGTTCATTTCCATGATATATTTTTAGCATGCATTTTATAGACTTCACGTCCAATATTACTTGTTAACGTGCAGGGGCCAGGATGATTACTCATTTTTTGAGCTTCTACCCATGGCTATGCTCGGTGCAATTGGAGGACTGCTTGGTATGTGACCATGGACCCTGCCCCGGCTATAGATTTGCACGGAATTAAACCTCTTTTTGGAGAGTTTGAATTTGTCATTTAGTTTGCTCATTTATTCTATGATTCTGCCTAAGCTGAAGCTCTTAAATTATCCTGTCAATTTCTATAATCGAGATTTGTTGCAGGGGCACTGTTCAACCAGCTTACCATCTGGATCTCGAGCTGGAGACGAAATGTGTTGCACAGGAGGGGCAATCGTGTGAAGGTACATAATTCCTCAAGTGAATTAGTGACAATGATGTGTCTCGATTCATCTTCTATTTGCTGTTCAGAGACTGGAATCATCTCAAAATTCACATGCAGTTGCTAGTATGATCATGTCCTATTGTCAGATATCATGTCATTGTTTTTAAATTCTTGTTAGTGTCTACCGTTTCATATGTGAATTGACCTAAAGAAACTGGGCTTTGGTTTCATTAGTTAGATGTTCAGTAGAGAGAGGTGTAGGCCTAACCGCTTTCCACTTTGAATGTTATCCTAACTATGTTTTGTTGAAATGGTGCAGATTATTGAGGTTCTGTTGGTTTCCTTGATAACATCCTTGTTGTCATTTGGTTTGCCAATGATGACCAGTTGTAAACCGTGCCCTGACCCAGTGAAGTACCCAGGGGTTGTTTGCCCCCGGCCCTCGGGGAATTATGGCAATTATGTGAACGTAAGTATTTGGTATGGGTCTTATTGTCTCTCTGGTTTTAATTTTTGTGGAGTATCTTTCAGGTTTTCTCGTTCTAGACGCATATGATAATCAAGTTATTTTGGGACTTTATTTCCAAATGTGAAGGTTCTGCTAATTTTAAATATTATTCTTACCTGTTTCTTTTATGGAACGTGCAGTTCTTCTGTTCCAATGAAGACCAATACAACGACCTTGCCACAATCTTTTTCAATACCCAGGTCAGATATTTGTCCTATTTAGAATCTCTTTGTGGCTCATGGGACTCGAGACGGATGCTGAAGACCTCTCGCTGCCCAAGTCGCTGTATCTTTTCGTCATATAGCAATTCTTTACTCGCCGCATCATCCAGAAACGGAAATAACGACTCTTAATATCCAATTGTGTTATTCTAGCATCAGTGTTATCGTAAAGGAAATATAAAGTCTGATATATCTGACGTGGCGAGCAGGACGACGCAATCAGAAATCTTTTCAGCACCAACACCCCACACGAATACACAACCCGTAGCCTCTTTACCTTCCTGGTATGTTATGTTGCAACGAGCCGTCAGATTTTATTGTCTCTACCACGAAGGGAGAGGCTAAGCAGTGGTTGAAAATGTATTAGTCTTGGTGCCCAATGAAAATGAGACATGTGTTAGAAGCAGTAGTTTCAATGATTTTCCTTCATATTGAGGCCTATCATTTCGAAGAATGAATTTCTTACGCCTTATAGAATTGTGACATGTGGTTATAGGAATTGTCATTCTAGAATTGTCATAGTATTATTGAATTTTTCCAATCACCGATGATTGTACTGAGGATTATACTAGAGATTATCTGGAGGAATATATTGAGGTTTGTATTGAGGATTACATGGAGACATATGAAAATTTTACATTTTTATTTGGGGTAAAGACACTTCCAATAAGCCGCATTTTTGAGGACGATGCTAAATTCCAATTTTCCTTCGGCCTCAAAAAATTCGACCGGTGAAAATTGTGTGCTGCATCCGAGTAGAAATTGTTATCTGTCAAGTTACAGTGATTTTTTGCTACCTTCAATTTTCTAGTTTGTTTTGTAACTTGTCATTGGCCATGTTCTGGAGAAGAACACTAAGGAAAGTGGGATATGTGCAGGTGATGTTTTTCTCTCTTGCTGTGCTGACTTATGGAACAGCTGTTCCATCAGGGCAGTTTGTTCCAGGTATTATGATCGGTGCCACTTACGGGCGGCTTGTCGGCATCTTGGTTGTCAATGCTTCGAGTAAGGATAGTGTTGACGAAGGAACGTACGTATTGGGAACTTCCAACTGACTTATTTTCTTATGACACTGTTAGCTAGCCAGAAAGGCTGTATGCCAGTAACTAGTAGATGAATCATAGGCTGTTTGTCTGTTTTATGAGTTCCTGCTTTGTCACAACATTTCTCCTTCATTCCAGTTTGAGACCTAGCTGTTAATTATGGGGGCTCTTTTGCATTTGACCCTCATATGAATAAACTAGGACATAGCTATATTAGTAATCCTGCTTGAAGGTTTATAATCCTCATGTTCCAAGTGGGGACGTTAGTTACTAGTTGCAGACTTTAACTTCTCTCTGCGTTATCTGTAAACAGGTACGCTTTGCTGGGGGCTGCCTCATTTCTTGGAGGTTCAATGCGGATGACTGTATCACTGTGTGTCATTATGGTCGAGATCACCAACAATCTTCAGCTCCTTCCGCTCATAATGTTGGTTCTCCTTATTTCTAAGGTGATTTATTTCTACTTTGTAAGATTTTCTTTTATTTGCTCTAACTTCTGTTAGGCACCGTGGGCATATCTGTAGGAGTTGAAATAATTCATTAGGAATCTTTATGAAACATACGTAGTAAAATGTATCGAATGAAAGAAGAAATCATGACCTAGGGTTTGGAATGATACAAATACATTTTTGAAGTTACTACAATCGGCTATTAGCTGTCAAGGTTGACTTTCTATTTTTAGTTTGGGCACTTAGGGGTTGATGAAATCAGATGAAGTTGCCTGTCTCCAGAACGGAACATTTCTACGTTTTTTATGATGCTGATTTTCCTTTGATGGCCTCATGGTTTAGACTGAGGAGGTCAATGTCCTTTTGCTTTCTAGCAGAATTGTCCTTATTTTTATGGTATATTGTGCATCCTCTCACGATGATTGTGCAGGCTGTTGGAGATGCTTTCAACAATGGCTTCTATGAGGAACAGGTTAAACTACGAAGTCTTCCTCTTCTTGAGTCAAGGCCACAACGCTTTATGCGTAATCTGGCAGCAAAGGATGCTATCAGCAAAAGAAAGGTACGGTGCTTTCTTGGTAGCGAATATATAGAAATTCGAATTTCGAGTAAATGACGCTTTGAATCTGAGTGCATCTGCTGTCGAAAATCATAGACTTTTGTTATTCTAAGGTAATCTTCGTGTGGTGTCTGGCGTTAAAGTGTGAGCTTATTTTGGTAGAGCCTCTTTGTGCTGTAGTCAATATGTCGTTTTTTTGTAAGTGGTATTCTGAAAAAGTACCGAAACTGGATGGGGATCTCAGGTTGTGCAGTTCTCAAGGGTGTCGAAGGTTGGCCATATTGTAGCTGTCTTACGAAGCACCAACCATAATGGTTTCCCTGTAAGTTCCGGACGCAGGATGCTATTCTTTTTAGGTTCAAGAAACGGATTTGTGATTGTTTTTATAGCCTCTCATAGTTTCTTGCTGTTCAAAATACAATTTCGGTATATGAAAGTGCAGTATCCAATGGTATATGGAAGTGCAGCTGATTGATGTGATGAACATGTATGCTGGAAGCTCTTTTTAAATAGATTGCTGTTAGAAAAATATCCTAATGATTGCTCATTGGGCGCAAAGCACACATATTCGGCAATTACGAGAAAACTAGGAATCTCCTTGGTGGCTTATTCACTCCGGACATGGAAATGAGTCATGTGTGCTCTGTAAGCTTAGATTTATGTTTGGAAAATCTTCGTGGCAAAAATAGTGATGACAAGGCGAAGGTCAACTCGCACCTAGTCTGATAACACCTACCAGGACCTTTCCTAGCCACAATCGATATTGCCACTTTGGATGGTCTGAGTCTCATTTATAACTGGAGGCATAAAGATAGAGCACGAAATTGAAAGGACATCCCTTCATTAGAGATTTTTCGAAGTTCGTGGTGTGAGAGAGGACAATTGCTCAATCTGCCCTAACAGGGGGCTTCTTTCCACAGGTTGTTGATAAGCTTCAGACAGGAGAGCCTGTTGTCATTGGACTTATTTTAAGAAGGTGTGATCCTCGATTCTTTAGGATGGTATTTAGAAGCTTTTTAGTGTTCATTTCGAAAATTTTAGAGAATTTGTCTTGCATTTGATGATGCAATATCTCCAAGGATGTTCTTTTTAAGATTAAAGTTTTTCTGATTCTATGTTGTTCCAAGTGCAGTTATTTACTGGTTGTTCTCAAGGCTAAAGCAGATTTTCAACATAGCCCGAATCCGGAAGACGCACGGGGTAGAATTAATTTCAGGTAGCACATGGTTATTTCGTGATCTTCCGTTTTTTCGTATTCAAATATTTCTAATGAGGATAACAAATTTGATCTTCTGTGAGGAGCATGGACCACTGCTCTTTTCAATTGGAACGTAAATATTTGCATTCGCTTAAGTTATCTGGAATTGTGGTGACTAATTTTTAAATTGACCGAGCGTCTGTTTTGCTTGTGTTATGTACAGATACGATGTCAGAGATTTTACAAAACCAGTGTCAAGTAAAGGTCGCTCTATATACGACATTGACATTAGTCCTGTGGAGATGGAGATGTACATTGATTTGCAACCATTTGTAAATCCAACGCCGTACATTGTCCCTGAGGACATGTCTCTCGCAAAAGTACGTTTCGTTTCATAGTGAACCTTATGATATCTGCTGATAGTTTGGGGATAGAGATTGAACACGTATTTACATATGTTTAATTTTAGCCTTGAATTACAGTGTATACTTGGATAGATGTGAGATGCACTCCCTTTCCTAAATCATCTTTGATGCTGTCAACGATTAGCTGATGGTTCCCTTGAAATTGTGGCAGGTATACAATTTATTTCGGCAGCTTGGATTGCGGCACATTTGTGTTGTGCCAAGACCTTCACAAGTTGTTGGAGTTATTACTCGAAAGGATTTGTGGGCTGAGGTGAGTCATCCTTCTCCTTTCTGATCACCCCTTGATGAAGTCATCAAGAGTTCAGATATTAGCTGGAAGCTGTCAGATTGATTATGGTTGTTAATGCAACGAGGAGAAAAATATCTTGATTCAGAGGATATAAATGTGTTGTCAATGTCCTTTCCTTTATGTCCAACGGTAGGACACGTCCTGATTTAATTTATCTCGCATTCTGCTGAACAAATTAAAATCTTTGATATCGTCTGTTCTCAATGTATCTTTGTGCTCTCTTGCAGGTGTTGGAAGAGAGAGACAGTTTGGATGAGATAATAAGCAGTCGAGGAAGGTTGGGTCCAGATGTCTGACAAACCCCTTCCTCTTTCCTTCTGAGCAAATGTATGCTCTCCCTGTCCATATGCTTCGTCTAAGGTCTCAGGGCATTGTCTTGAAGGCAGCAGGCACGAAATCCCTAAGTCCCCCGCCCGCACCAACCAAGTAGCACCAATTAACTGCCTTGTGTGTTACGGTTCGTTAGCTAGTTGGAAGCTAAATAACCTATTATGCGGCCGCACTTCCAAGTTAGCTAACTGCTGCGACTTGGTTGGTGCCCGGCCGGGCCTGAGAGTGGTGGCCAGTAGGATTCGTAACCAAAAGGCATAGTTAAATCTGTCCACATGCATTGCGAATTTAAATTCCTGTGGTTTTATACTATTGTGTGACTTGGACATGAAAAAATGTTGGTGATGATGCAACAGGTATTTCGCTCCTGATCACAGGCAACCACTGTTGGAGAGCTCGATGTAAAGCTAGTGCAGAGGCAAGGCTGCACGTAAATGGCAGGGAAGTCGGCTCCGTGCTTTTCAGCATGCACACAAAATGTGTGACGCCCAATAGATTGTACAGGTCACGAAGGTTCTCTTTTCGTCATATTATAGTTCCGAATTTGTTATGGGTTGCCTCTCCCATTGGTAGGACAACCAAGGAGCACATAAAAAAATCTTATAATCACGATGCATCTTTATTTTTTCCTATTTCCTTGGCACTGTAGATTATCGTTCTTTCTAAGTTTCGAGCTTGACATTGAGTTGCTCAACCTACATAGTTTCTGCATTTCTCGGAAGTCCCAAATGCTGTTCATGTGGACAAGGAACATATCTTGGAGCTTAGGATGTATTGATATTGAGGAATATTTTTGTATCGACCAGAGTACTAGAAAGCAGTTAAAGTTGAGAGTAAGTTAAGTTAAAGGCTGATTAAGTTAACGGTAGTCTCAAATTGCTAGTCTTGCCAGTCTTGCTAATGCGTTACTGTACTGTATTGTACAGCCATTTTTATCAATAAGATTACATGGAGCAGAGATGGCTTATCTCCGCAAGGTTAGGTGGCATTTTGGATTTTTGGTTTGTGGAACCTTTGACTCTCTTTCTACCAGGCTGCCAGATCAGCTGTCACTTTGTCTTTTGAAGTTGAGTAGTAGGTGTATACTGGAGTGCTAGGTAAAGGCTCAAGTGGGCCATGTGATGCTTCCTTCACTCCGACCTGCTCTTATGCCAATACCCACCATTCACTTCATTGTACTGCACACTTGAAGGTATGGATGAAAACAAGGCACACATTATTGGGTCGAACAAGAGTACCTACCATTCCAAACTTGTATCCATTATTTGTTTTATTTGATGTCCATACGGTCATTGAAATACTTTACTTTTCCTTGCAGTGTGTTCTTCAACACACTTGTGTCAAAAAAGAAAAAGAAAAAAAAATACTTTACTTTTTATTTGATGGTGATACAGTCATTGAAATACCTTACTTTTTATTTCTGATGCAAGTGGAGAGGTTTGACCACATTAAATTTTACTTGATGGTTACTTTAGGGCATTGAGATGTTTTGTTCCGTACCTTTGAAGTTGGCAGGGACTAAGTTTTCACATATAGCATTCCAAAAACTGGCATTCCTATTGCAGAGAATAAATGACTTTTTTAAATTGGTTCCAATCATCATGATTTTGTCTTACACTAATAGAAGAATGTGGGGGTAAAGCTCAAATATGAGTAAGGGAGGCATCCCATTTCCAACCACTTAAGTGGTTACACATATCTGGAGGGCAAGTTTCTTGGGTGGGAAAATTTTCCAGTGTGCAAAAATTGCGTTAAGAAGGTTTTCATAATTTTCCAGATTTTTATTTCTCAAAACATAATTACTAGGAATTTTTGAGCGGAAGATTCCATTCCTCCCACTTCAGTCATGTAGACCTTCTTATTTCCCACAAAGGCTAGTTGCAAAATCTACCAAGGATTGAGAGTATTGTAAAACAATCACAATGTGCTACAACTGCACAAGGAATTGTGTTGTAATTAATCATTGCCATCTTGTCCTACGTAGAAAGAGAACAATCTATATTGCCAAAAGGGGGTAGTGATCAAGAATGGGTTGCCTCCCATAGTGCTTTTTTTTGTTCATCAAAACCCTTTCCAAAGACACTGTTTTTTTATGAAGTAGAGTTGTTTAAATACATAGTGGTATTCTTCAGACTTGTCGTATAAATTGTGAAACCTTCAATTGACCTATTTTTTGAAGGCAAGGTTGATACATCATTGCCACATATTTTCTTATGGAAAATTATAGTTAAAAAAGATGTCAAAATTGCAAATGTTTTTTACAATCTTTCTTTTCTTTTGATTTGAAAAAAATAATAATTGTGCAAAGAATTTAGGATTCCATTTTGGAATTAATTTTTGCCATACTTAATTTGCAATATGATACTTTATCTAATGAATGAAATCATCATTTTAGAAGTTGTAATGCATAGGATAATTAATTTCAAATTTGTTGATGCCCTAGGCTCTCTACATGAGGTAGGATGTCACAACTTTATATATGATCACCAAAACTAATGAAATGTAATTGAATTGGTTAGTAGGGTCTTCTTAAGTCCAAACAAGTGTATTTGTTTGGACTTAAAAGAGAAACCTCACACAATCATCAATAGTCCCACCACCTAACATCTAATGACAAACCATATTTTTAATCATAGACCTTATTTGGTTACCATCCGTTATAAATCAAGTTTTAAAACAAAAATAGATTTCAAAATCAGATAATTGTTGATCAACACTTAGAAGACTATCCCATAACTCATACTTTATTACTTTGAGTAAGAAGTGAAGGCTTCAACATCTCCAAATCTCATTTTTATTATTACCTCTAAGATGAATGACAAAAGAATGGATTCAAATTACATTCACTAACCGCCCTTAGTGAAATCAACCAAATGGAGTCAATCAACTATTTAGGAATCTCATATGGGCAAGGCTGAGCTTATTAGAAGAAGAATGCTCCCATATTGTTTCACTTGTCCCTACAAGGTTGTTCAACACAGTGAATGCTTATTCAATGGCCAAATCAGTAAATGGAACTTTTTGGTGGCATATAAATTGTGCCTAATTTGGAAGGTTTCAATTGGATAGAAAGAGTATCTACTAGTTGTTTTGGAATCAATTAATTAATGCCAATTTCAAATGGAGCTAAGGGCTACTCTTGTAGTCACTTATGCTTATGTGATATAGGTGAAAATAATTGAAGATGTCACAAAAAAACATTATATGAATTAGCTCTTAAAATGATTGTAGGGATTTACATAGACATCGCCTTATCTAACTCCAAGAATAAGAATTATATATTAAAATATGGTAAGACATTCACTGTTGAATTGACATTAGCAATTTTCATTTGGATCAATGTCACCATTTTAACATCCAACCTTTATCGTGCTCAAATACCGCACCATGCGAATAGAACACATGACCATACAAAAGTTATTCAAACATGTAGGAGGTACAACAATGATTCAAATTTGAGAGTATCACGTATCATTGAATCTTGGTCAATACAAGAACAAACTTTTGTCACTACTTTATAACTCAAATGAATTCTAAAGTAACTACACCCAAAAACAACATCTACTTAAAATCAGCATTTGACAAATTCTTACCTAAAGTATACTCCCGCTATTATAAGAGTTTAGTGTTGGTTTTAGAAACACCTATTTTTCGCACTTCGGAAATTCATAGTTTATTCATAGTGTCCAAAAAATGCATTCTAAGGGAATCTAGAATTCCCTTCTAACTTCCAACAAAACTCAACCTATATTTTTTTCACCCCTAAGGTCCAAATTCCTTTTTTTTCTGAAAAAATGTTCAAAATTGTCATTTCTAGGCAAAGAGAAAAAAAATTTAAAACAACATTTTTGCATACTAAAATATAGGATCTTGCAATAGACTAGTATGGGGATGTGTGGAAGAAATTTCAAAAATGTTGATTGCAAGATGAATGTGTTTAAAGTGATGAAAACATGGTTTTAGGGCATCACAACAAACTAGTTAATGAGACTTTGAATCCTCTTATCTTAAAATCTTGTACTACGTATTTTGAATTAAAAAAAATTCATCATGAATAATTGATTTGGAAGTTCGAGAAATAAAAAATAAAAATACTATAGTGATTTTCATTCTCTAAGAAATTGTTTAGTAGAAGTAGGTACAATATAGAGGGAAAAAATAAATCATTAATAGCTCTAACTAAGATGGAATTGGAACATACTAATAACTTTCACATTACAAATCCAAATGGAATGAATCAAATCTTTCCATGTAGATGAGATTACACTCTATCAAAAAATAATAATAACTTAATTTCAAATTTTTATGAATTTCTTTTGCTACCCTTTGAGTTAAACTTTGGGCTTATTGTGGTATAACTTTTGCTCCAAAGCACCAACTAAAATAAAAATTAAATTCCGATAAAACTAATAATTTTTTCTATCTTCTGAAAAAGATTTTTTTTAAATCACCAAAAATTGCACTCATAGGAACTTGCCCAAATTTTACTTTGTCCCCTAAAATGACAACGAAACTTTAGTAATTAATATAATAATGCCCCCAAGCTAAATTGAAAGTGTTGGGTGTATTTATAGTAGTCTACTCTAAAAATGACCATGCTCCAAAAGCAATCATGATACAAGGATACATTTTGCTTCCTTCAATCTACCAATAGTATACATGCTAGGAGGTGGTCACTTTCAATGTCTACTACATTTCAACTTCAAAAATTCATCACTAATTCTACAAAGATCCAAAAAACACAAAACAGCTTGGGTTTGGATGCCAATTCCATTTTTCTTCCTTCTAAAGTACAAACACCCATTAGTGTCCTCGATCCCATCTTTGTACCCTAGACTATCACTAAATGTGTCCCTAGACTTTAGTTATTGTCTCTTCCAAATGTTTAACTTTGATTCATTGACACATTTGAAGAACACACACTTAATTGTAATTTTGTTGACTACTAATTTTTGCAAATTTCAGTTTAGGGTTCACCTATGTGACAATTTCAATAGTCTAAGGAGCCGACACTTTGAAAATTCATAGAAATCACATACCACATCCGAAAAATCTAATTATTTTTTTTAATATTCATGATTTTCACTTGCTATCACTAAAAAAATATTACTTTCAGGAAAAGGTGTCTCCAACTACACTGAATTGCTTATATTGACGGTTTTGGGTGTTTCTACCTTAAAATAGACTGAAAATTGTTTAAAGTGGTTCATCCGCCTTAAAACTGCAACCAGCTCTTAAATGGTCGCTTTACAAGCAGACTACCTTCCCTTAAGCTTACATCAATTCCACTGCAAAAAAGCACCACGTAAGTTACGTGAGTAACTTAACCACAATTCAGCGCAGTCCCCTCCCAAGCCTGACATTTCAGATTTTGCAGCCAGCTCCCCCATTTTGGAGCCACCTATTGTAATAAGCAGATAGTACCATTTAACTAAACTCCAGAAGACTGTTGGGGACATTAATTTTTAGTGTTGGAGCAGACTCTGGCAGACTGACTAAGCTAAGTGAGGACCTGAAAATTTATGGGCCAAATGAGCACAAGACTAGACTTAATTAATAACTTAATTAATTGTAAGTTAAGTTAGTAGGAAACAATCTACAATGAATTCTAAGTTACATGATTGCCTCATCCTGTCCACTTTGCGTGATGTGCAGTACTTTAACTCGTGCACGTCATGAGAAATGTACTTGTAAGCTACCGCTATTCGAAAGTCAAACTAAGTTTAACTTATGCCTCAACCTTTTTGCAAATGTCATTGGAGCTAACTAGCTAAGTTAGTTGTAACTCCTTTGAAGCAAGCCTGAAATCCCATGCATTTTAACCCTTGAACCCGGGGCTGGTGACCGTGGAAATCAGCCATTTTGAAACTGTGTGACATCACCTACTTTAAGAACATAGAAAATACTCATTGGGAGTCAAACTACTGTAGAAGATCTTCCCTTTTCACCCCTAATTCCAAGGATGAATAGTTGCACTTTTGTCTTACATAGGAGAATTCCTTGTCATTCATTGGACAAAAAACATCCGCCTTGTCGTTTAGGGGTTAAGTGAGAAGTACCACACAGTAGAAACTCCCTAAGTCAATACTCTCTAATTCAATAAAGTTTTGTCAAATTGCATTGATTGTTGGTCCTGGCTTAACAAAATGAACTACGTACAAAGATCATGTCCCTCCCTAATGCAATAACCTCTCTTATTTAATGTGTCAAACCGGTCCCAATCTTATTACTTTAGAGAGGTTCTATTGTAACAACTCTTGAAGTGCTTATAAAGTCAAGCCACCCATTTTCCAACCATGAAGGTAATTTATATGGTACCAAGAATTCAACAAAAGTTGGGACTCATTTCCGACCATCAATTCTTGGTTTTTGATGTCAAAAAAATTGGTTGTGGTAGCACTTTGCCATGACATATGGGAGGCAACCCATTCTTGATCACTTCTCCCATTTGGCAATGTAAACCTCTCTCTCTCTCTCTTCCTGCACAGGAGGAGATGATAGTAATTAAATACAACATAGTTCTCGGTATAGTTGTAGCCCATTGTGATTGTTTTACAACACTCTCAATATTGCAACCATCCTTAGTGGGAAAGAGGAAGGTCTACATGATTAGAGTAGGAGGAATAGAATCTTTTGCTAAAAAATTAAAAGTAAATATGTTTTGAGAAATAAAAATCTGGAAAATTATGGAAACCTTCTTACCTCTATTTCTGCACATTGGAAAATCCCCCCCCCCCCCCCAAAGAAACGTGTTGTCGAGATAGGTGTAATCACTTAAGTGGTTGGAAATGGGTTGCCTCCCTTATGTCCCTTATTTTGACTACCAAAGTGAGTAGAAAGTAAGTTTGTCTCGGAATAAACTGTTTTTGAACACTCTAGACATTGGTTGTGGGTTCCGACCAACTTTTGGTTTTCTAAATTCCTAGTAATTTCAATTCCAAAAATAAAATTGACAAAAAATTTGTAGTCCCTATAAATGATTTCTATCTTTCTACATGGAGAAATTCACATTGTCTTGTATTGCTCAAGATCAAGATTGCTTAAATGATTAGTTATGGGTGGCTTGACCTTAACAAGCATCCGTGGATGAAAAGATGTGTGGAAGATTTTATTTGTCACTGCCAAATGGCATGCCAAATTATTGGGGTCTCAATGAATGTTAACCTTTCAAAGACATTTTTGTTCTTTGTGGGGTAGCCTAAGGAATTTGAAGACCAAGCAAGTTCCTTTTGCAGCTCTGCGGACAACTTTAGAAACTAAGCAACTACTCTCTTGTCAGCAACAATGGAGAACAAGTAGGATGACTTCCTCACTTGCCGATTAACCCCTAAAGGACCAAATGGTGTTTTTTGGCAACATAACAATTTGGGGCAACTCACTACGAATGGAATTTTTAATTTTTTTCTTTGAAATTTTCACACAACATGTGTCCAAGGAGTAGTTTAAAGGCCCAACATTTTTCATTACTTTTGAATACATAGTTAAAAAGGTTTTGTATGATATGTAGTTTTCATTGGTCAGTGGGCAACCTAGGCAGAAAAAATAACTTCTTATAAAAAAACTTTTTTTTTAAATAAAAATTTGAAATTGGTTTTCTAGATTTATATACATGTGAAAAACTTTGAATCATTCCATTTTGATTTATGAGATGAAAGTTATGAAGAATTTTAGTTGTGGGTGGTTTGTGGGTAGTAATGGAATCTCTACTCTAAAATAAACTTTGAAGACCTTTATTTAACTCAATTTTCAATATTTTTGGGAAAAAATAAAAGCATGAGGTGTAGATTGTTTATTAAAACATTGTAACCATTGGGATTGTTATTTTTCAATTCCATAAATAAATGATTAACAATTTAGTATTTTGAATCATTCTTTACTTCTTTCTACTCAATAATTTTTTCCTATATGTTGTACAATTCCAAATGATCTAAAATTTTTCAAGCATGTAGCCAACATGACTTGAAGAATGGATCCAAAGATTTACAACCAATTAGGAAATTTTTGCACAATGATCTGACCTTGAGAAGTGCAACTACCCCTGTTTTTGAAGGGCCCCTAAAAGGCTTTTTGCCACTTCAAATGCTAATATCTTGCAATCCGCAAGGTGGAAATTCCTGAAATTTTTTCCACATCTTCCCAATCCAATGAGATACAAGATCCTATGGTTACATTTGTCTAACAATTTTTTTTTTTAATTTGGTACTTGTACTAGAAATGATAGTTTTGGAGCGTTTCCGGGGAAAACATAGTCAAATACATTTCGGGGGTTAAGGTAAACCAACCCATGACATGCAAATTGCCTAATTTAGACACCTAGAAAAACACCCATTTCAATCTTACATCAATCCATGGCAGATTTTTGCTAGTAAATGACATTAAGACTTCATTAGGTTTGTTAGTGTCCGAAATCAATGCCTTGGGTGATGTTGATGGAGTCATTAGTGATTGTTTTAGGACCTTCTACCTTTCTAGTGTAAATTCATTTGAAGAGCTACCTTTTTTATTCCTCTATGTCATAGCCATATTAACAAATATTGTGACCATATTAGGATATTTTTAGACTGCTTTATGTGATCAAATGACCATTATGGGTACACTTTGTTGTGATTTTGGGTTAGTCTACAAATTGTTTTGGGCCAATTGGGTAGCACACTTCAAATAATCATAAAAAAATTGATAATTTGTCAAGAAAATAAAATTTCAATTGCTCTTTGCATTTCTCATGTTTATCTTTATGTGCAAAAAAAATTAATTTTTTCATAAATGTGAACATGGCAAACTAGCCATTCTACTTGTCATAGGTTGGTTTACCTTAGAGAATATTAAAAACTAACTAACTTGTGAGATTCATTTTTTGGACTCAATTTTCACAATTTTCTGAGAAAACAAGTTCCAGGGAGTTTAACCTACGAGCGCCCATGGTGAATTCCAAAAACAAGCTACAAATAGACATTCAAGTTGATCCTACGGATTGAAAAATAAGATCCAAGAGACATGACTGTTGAGATTGCAAGAAAAGTAAGAGAAGGCATCTTTGGAGGAAACTTATGGAAGTTTTCACTATATAACCTAGGATATCATAATGGTCAAACGTCTCATAGTAGGAGGCTAGAGTTAGGGCACTGGGGCGCTCACGGGTCAAGGGTTATCATAATGCAAGATGCTAAATCCTGCAAATGAAGTGGGTCCCGTAGGGACATTTTGTGTTTTATCCGGGGGTAAAAGTAAAACCTGCCCCTTGTTTTGAGCCGTGTCTAGGGTATGTTCTAGACCTTCCCCAGCTTATTTTGGGGGTCTATGATTGCAAATATGAATTTGGAATTTGCAAAAAATAAAAAATTCCTGTGTTTTTCCCCACAATAAATCTATCCCTGCGGGGCCCACTTCATTTGCAGGATTTAGCGTCCTCCTATCATAATTGGGTTATCTTACTCCAACCAAATTGATTCATGATAACTTAAAAGTTTAGTAGCTGTTTGGTTCCCAGCCAGTGGCTCCCGAATTACATCAGAAAAGTTGGGCCAAATTGTTTTGGTGCCATTTTGACACCAAAGGCCGCATACAGTTCATTTTAGTGTCGTTTTATCCATACTGGGTTAGTATAGAGGTTGGCACCAAATTAACTTAATTGCATTTCAATGCACCATTGTGACACCATGTTCCCATGCCTTGAAGTTCCTGATGAGTAAGTTACTTGAGGTCTAAGGGTAGATAACTGGTGAATATTTCCACTGGAAAATTGCCGCATTGAAGTTATAGACAGCCAGGGAGGGGTGCATGAGGGCTGTGTCATCCCGTCCCATGTGAATTGAATGCCGGTGGGGAGCTGTCTTCCATTCATGCGAACCCCAATGAATGAATGAATGAATGAATGATCGATCAATATCACCCCGTTGATGACAGACAGACAGACAGGAGTGAGGGCATGAGACAGACGGAGGCCCAGGAATTGAATAGAAACCGGGGCTCCCACTGCCAGGCACATTGCATTGCAGCAAGCCCACATTAAGAAGTCGGATTCTGTACCCCAAGATTGTGATCTGCCGCACTGTCCGGGCCTCACTCCTCGGTACCAACTGCCAAGCAAGTTAAGAAGAAGAAGAAGAGGAGGAGGAGGGGAAGTTAAGGTGAAGTGCTGTCGCGAGGCCGGGAAGAAAGAAGAACGGAAGCCATTTCAGTTGTGCATTTCAGTTGTGTAGGGGAGGCAACCCATTCCTGATCACTCCTCCATTATGGCAGCGGAAGGAGTAAGTAGTAATTTCAATCAAGAGGTGATTAACATGATTAATGCTAACGCAGTTGTGGTGCATTATGATTGGGTACAACACTCTCAATATGGAAACCAACTAGTGTTCAGGAAGTTTTTTTAGTTTTACCAGCTATTTTCCTTCAATTCCCAAATTGAACCGATTTTTTCAAGTGCGAAGTTCGGTTATTTTTCACTATTTTCCATTCAAAATATTTAAAAAATTCATTTTTTTCCACCAATTTTTTGCCAATGTTTTCAAATTGCAAATAGTTTTTCTTACCAATTCCATCGGCTAACTTTAAACTAGCTACCAATTCTTCCTGGACATTGAAACCAACCCTTGTTGGATTTTGCAACGAGCAATTGGTCGAAAATAGGAAGGTATGTATGATCAATATGGAGTGGAATAGAATCTTTGGCTAAAAATTCATAGTAATTTTTTTTTAAGAAATAAAAATATGAAAATTATAGAAATCTAATGAACTCTATTTCTGCACATGGGAAAATTTCCCATTGTTAAAAACTCCCTTGGAAATATAGGTAGAACCTCTCTTAGTGCACCCTCCCTTGGTGTATAATATGCATTAAGAGAGTTTGTAAACAATAGGTGGCCCATGCCCATGATTCAAGATGAAAAGACATGTGGCCCATGCTTCAAGATAAAAAAATTTAAAAAAAGTGGCCTTATGGCTTTTCTAAATGTATAATCCTCTCTTAGTGCAAAGTCCAAACATCATGCATTAAGGGAGGTTCTACATGTACATGTATTTGCTTAAGTGGTCAAAAGTACATTACATGGTCAAAAATGGATTGTCTCCCCTAATAATTTAAGTTAAGTCATGGCTTGCCAACACTTTAACTTACACCTAAACCAAAGATTCTTCATAAGGTGTTAATTAGCATAATCCCATCCCTATTTGGTATGATGGAGCAACTGACTCCTTATAAGTGAGCAACTAAGTATAGGATGGAGGAAGCGAAGGTAACTACATCCAAAACCGACCTCTTTCTAAAATTGACCTATAGATTCTTGCCTAAAATGTACTCCGACTATTCATGAGAGTTGAGGGTCAGTTTTAGAAACACCCTATTTTCAACACTTTGAAAATTTATAGTTTATTTAGATAGTGTCCAAAAATTGCATTCTAAGAGACTCTAGAATCCCCTTTTAACTACCTAATAAGACCCCACAATAAGTTTTCTAATATAATAATGGGAACTATGATGGATAGCTTATTCGAATACTTTTGGATGTAGTTATCTTATAGAATAATTGCTCAACTATGAGGGCAATTTGTGATAACTAGAAAGGGTTTGATGAGGAGGGTGAGACCGATAAGGAGGGCCGTTTCACCGCAGAGTACCATGATGCAAGAGGGCATAAATTACGAGAGGGAAATTTTGATGGATGAAGAAAGTAGATGAAGAAAGTGAAATGCCTAGTTACAAGGATATAATTGTGTAATTGGGTTCAAAATCCTAATTATGAAAAATAAATTGAATAGAAAATGCACAAGACATTTCCCAACAGTGTTTTACAAATGGTAAAATTCTTATAAGGAAAGTGTTTATGAGAAGTGACATGATTTGAATTCATTGGTTGTATTTTCATTGTATTATTATTGGTAGAAATTTGGGGTCAAGAACACTAGGAAAATGACTACATGAAGAACCATTATGGGTAGTCAAGCTTGTCATGTAGGTCTTCTTGTGAGTCATTTCCCTAGCCTCCACAATCTAAGTTTGTTCTATAAAAATGTATTTGGAGCATATGTATGTGCTTCATTTACAAGTGATGCTATTGTCAATTATTGATGATCTACTAAAATGAATTTTGGAAGCGGATATTTCTCTTTTCGAGTTAGGGATTACTTCTTCCTCAATAAAAACACCTTCTATTTTATTAAAAGTTACACATTCATCCAAATTCTTATCATTTTCCTTGAATTTAGAATAGATGGCAATTAGAAGTGAGCATATTCTAATTTTCAAGTACAAAATTCTTTTAATTCATTTAATTATAGTCTTATAAAATTGTCTTTTGTGTAAAAGGGGAACTTGTATTAGAACAATTTTGCCTAAATGAATTCAAATGTTAATGGAATAATAAAAAGAATTTGTGTTTCCAACATGTACAAACCTTATATGAAAAGAGCTAAATGTTGCAATTATATTGTTTTATACTTGCTTATTTTTTCCAAAGGGAAGTGACTAATAATTGTCTCTCCTTTCAAAATTAAACAAAAATTCTTTTTTCTACTAGAGAAAATAATAAAAACAAGTTTCACCTTGATGATGCTACACCAAAATGTTGTAATTAGAATTTGGCTATCAAAAGTTGTGGATTTTTTTTCCATAAATCGTGAGCCTTTCAAATTGTGATCTTTGATAGAGTGATGAATCTACTTACATCCATAAATTGATATAAAACACATGGATGAACCATAATTTAATCATGCAATACCATGTACTTACACCCGAAATTCTTCAAATTTCATTGGAATATTAGAGCACATTTGTGAAATTTCATCCATTCCAAAATAATGAGTTTTATCACAAAATGTTTTTCTAAGATTTCTATTATTTTAAAAAAATCACTCAAAAAATGTTAATTAGAGCTTTTTAAGTCAATTATATGTTTCATCTTAATAATAACCTAATTAAAACTTATTTTGACAATTAATAAAAGAAAAATCTTGATTTTTCAAAATATAACACCTCCTTCCAATATAATATAGACTAGTTTGACACATACCAAATCACTGCCTTGGAAGTTGTTGAAAGTAATTCATGGTCATATATTCATATATGACAAGTGATTTTTTTGTTTTAGATTTTACTCTTGAATGTGGTGAAATATCATAGAAAGTCTTTAGAAAAGAATTCTACAAATTTGTCAATGAATATTTGATTGTAGGTTGCTTTACTAGCATACATTTAGTCTTGAAAAGAACCAATTCCACTAGAATTCCTCAAAGTACTTTGCATTGAGTATATTTCATTTTAGTATTGTGTGCTAAATATATTATTTTGGTCAATGCATAATGAAGAGTTGTGATCAATGACTAAATTGCGTGCACTAATAATCTTATATGTCTTTCTCATCTAGTGTTGTCAAAGTTGATAAATGAGTTTTAAGGACTCAAAGTTTAAATGAGGATTCAACCCAATTAAATACGTTGCCTATCCATAATCATTAATCTTAAGTGGCTACATGTAATGCAATGTTAGTAGTTAGATTGGAGCATTGCCAATACATCTCCTCCAATTATGAACCCCGATTACATTATATGTTAAAAAATTTCTACCAAACCTATCTACTATGTAACAATCTCTAATTCCTTAAAATCTTAGGATAGTCTTCAGTCTGGTGCATGTACTATTTGCAAATATGAGCATGCACTCTTTGTAAATAATTGGTGTGGACATCCCATTATATAGTTTTTGTGTAATTTGTGATGTAGTCATATTAAGAGCGCTATAAGAGATACCATTGGAACTCTATAGTTATGTGCCTTTGGTTATCCTAGTGTAGTATTGGGATAGATGACCTCCTAGGACGTTCCATTGTTGCATCCATATTTATTGGAGTCACTCATGGAATTGTTAATGAATAGACTCTTAATATACACTAATTGTAAAACATGATTGGAGTTCAAGTAGAACTTTCCATTCTAGTCTAGTCTCCCATTTGGGAGTTCGGGACATCTAAGAAAAGTCCCATTCCATGTTGTTTGTATTGGAATATAGAAAATACAAATGAAGGGGAAAAATTGCTTGTTTTAGGGAGTTGATTACATGAAAAGAAGATAACATGTGTTTGGAATGTACAAAATCTATGTTTTAATTACACATTGTCCTCAATTCACTTTCAATGAGCTTCAAATTAATGCAAATCAATTCATTTCTTCAATATTAATATGTAGTTGGTATTGGAGTCATCATGGATCTGATTGGGCATATGATAAGTTAGGCATGAGTTAGTAGAATCCACCAAATAGCTATCTTCTTTATGCTGATAGGCATGTCTATAGGCTTTCATGGGAACATCAGGAACTTCAAGGGATGTGAACATGGTGCCACAATGGTGCATTGAAATGCAATTATGTTAATTTGGTGCCAACCTCCATACCAACCTAGTATGGATAAAATGACACTAGAATGACCTATATGCTGCCTTTGGTGTCAAAATGGCATCAAAACAATCTGGCCCAACTTTTCTGATGACATCAGAAAAGTTGGGCCAAATTATTTTGGTGCCATTTTGATACCAAAAGCTGCATACAAGTCATTTTAGTGTCATTTTATCCATACTAGGTTGGTATGGAGGTTGGCATCAAATTAACTTAATTGCATTTCAATGCACCATTGTGGCACCATGTTCACATGCCTTGAAGTTCCTGATGGAAGCCCAAGGAGTAGTACCCTTCTATAAATTAAAAAAAAATCAAATGAAGTCCAAAAATTATTCTTTCAGTTGTAACGTTGTTTCTTATTTCTTGTCTACCACTTAAACTTATTCCCACATTTTCCAGATAGCATATTCTAACTGCACTCGTCATTCTAACCATAATGGGGTAGTTTACTTTAATCTTTTTTTTGTGTGTAATTCTTCTTTTCTAGGACTCCCACAGTCTAAACGCGTCCCAGCTTACTTCTCACTGTGTGAACGCAACTGACTGCTCCCGTGCCATAGTGTGAACGTATCCCAACGGACCCGTCACACGGATGGACGAACCCATCCATCCCCCTCCCCCCAGGCCCCGCCCACTGCGAGAAACTGAAGCGCCCCAGTTCCCTCTCCTGCCCGTTTCCCCTGTTCCTGCCGTTGCAGCTCTGTTGCACTTCCCCTCCATTGCACAGAGTTCAAGGCAGACGCAGTCTACAACAACCTCCCGCATCGTTGAAGCCAGCCTCGACGTCATGCCTCTCTGATGGCGTCGTCGTATGCACCATCGCCCAAGCAATCAGCGTCCTCCCAGGTCACAAGTGGGGTCTACAACAACCTCCGCACACCACAATCGCGGAAGAAGTCGAGCACACAGCGCTACAGTGCGTGAAAGACAAGCAGACAATCGTATAGGGGAGAGTCACAGAGGTGACTCACTTGCAGGAAGAATCGGTGGTATGACTTGCGGCGACTGATGACGACGATTCCCCCCGTGCACTACCGGGAGTCAACTCATCAGTGAGTCTTGCCGGATGGGCGTAACTTTTTCCTCTCTTTTCTTTTGTACCTGCTCAAAGGTGGGCGCCCCATGCGATTCCACCTCTAGCTAGGCTGAATTTGGGATGATGCTTCTAGGATAGCAGGCAATGTGAAACCGGGAGAGGAAGCGGCTGTAACACAACCCACTAGCGCAGAGTCGTCGGGATGGGGTAGAATGGGATCCAGGCAGGACTGAGTGCAGTGGGAGAGAGAGAATGTGGGACGCCGACGCCATAGCCAGGAGAATGAAGGATGCGAGGAGAATACTGGGGGGCGTCTTCTTGGGGTTCTTGGAAAGTTGACTCCAAGCGCACTGCAATTGAACTGTTCTGAGAATTAATTAGCAACAGCAATCTCGGAACTCCGCTGCAAAATCGAGACTCATGCGAATGTACTAGGTATCGATGGAGGAAGAACATAGTGATGGGGTGAGTTTTGTAGCTATGGTGACACTTGCTGCTGTGGTCACACCTCGGGAGTCACGCGCAACTGGTCATGGAGGATTTATTGATTAGAACTAGGGAGGGTTATACTTGCTGTGGTCACGCCTTGGGAGTCACGAGCAACTGGTTATGCAGGATTGATGGATTCGAATTAGGGGTGGGTGGACTATAGGGCGATGAAGATGTCGATAGAGAGTTTGTACTCCGCGAATTTGCGTCCCGGGCCCTCGCCGCTGCTGCTGCCGATGCGGGAGCTTCGTCAGAGCTCGGGATCGAGCAAACCCCACATCAATCCGAGCGTGTTAGTGATCGTCATCATCTTGAGCGTCGTGTTTCTTTGTTCCGGGATCCTCCACATTCTCGCTCGCTGCTTGGGACGACGTAGGGCTCGGGAGGTTCCTGGTGGGTTAATCAGCGGTAGCAGTCCCGGCAACTCCCTCCGCGGTCAGCTTCAGCACTTATTCTCCCTGCACGACTCTGGAGTGGAGCAAGTGTTCATTGACACGCTCCCCGTGTTCTTGTACGGTTCTATTAGAGGCTTAAAGGACAGCGCGGACTGCGCGGTTTGCTTGAATGAATTTGCGAACGAGGACAAGCTCCGGTTGCTGCCCAAGTGCAAGCATGCGTTTCACACCGAGTGCATCGACACATGGCTCTTGTCGAACTCCACTTGCCCTTTGTGCCGACGCAGTCTCCTCCCCGAAGCCGAGCCTGTCTTCACGGCTTGCGCTCCACCGGAAGACCAAATTGTCACCGCAAATGCTACCACGACTCAACCTTCTCACGGCTCCTTCCGAGGGAGCTTTAGAGCAAGTCTTCGCGGCAGTTTCCGCTTCCTCACCGAAGCTGTCGCACCACCTCCACCTCCACCACCACCTCCACCACCAGAACCTGCAAACACAGCCTCGACACCGACACCCCCCATGACACCTGGGCCTACGGTTTCTGTGCCTCAACCTGACGGCTCGGAGAAGACGTTGCGAGTGGAGCTTGGCAGAGTGAACATTGAAAGAATTGCCACTGGCGATGTCGGAAGCTCCCGAATGGCGAGGTCGTATTCCATGGGCTCCTATGAATACATTGTGGACTTCTCCAGCTTGGGTTTGGCAATGCAGGGGGAGCCGTCTTCTTCAAAGCCGCCGACTCACCGGAGCTCGCTCTCCGACGGCATTCCTGAGCTTTCGAGTGCAAGTCACACGCCGGGGCAGGAGGATATGTTTTGGGCGAGCCGAGGGTTAGACACACCGAGTAGCTTGTCTAGAGTTAGAGAAATCATGACCCCGAGCCCCGGGTGGAATTCCTCGCCCTTATTCCTTGCTTCCCAGAAGCAGAAGCAGCAGCAGCGTGTCAAGATGGAGCAGGAAGATGACGATGGTGGAGAAATCAAGCCCTCGACGAGCTTGAATTCCAGCCCTAACCCTAACTCTAATGCTTCCGTGGGGATGGTGGAGTCTACAAGTGTCCCTGTTGTAATTCAGACAGCAGAAGAAGCAGAAGAAGCAGAAGAAGCAGAAGGAGAGGCTTCACCGGTGCAACGACCTTTGTCGCGATCTTTGTCATTGGCTTTGTTGCGGAGTCCTACGCAGGAGCTTGGAGCTGCAGCGAGGAAGGACAAGGTATGGGAAGTGTCGGTGGACGTTTCGGAGCCTCCGCAAGAAAAATCGCCTTCTTCAATGAAGTCGTCCCCTTTGAATTGGCTGAGAGGGCGAGGCAGGCGGTTGGTGTACTCAGCTGCCAGTCCTTCGGCAACTGATCGACAGCAGCAATCCCCTGAAGTGAAAAACACCACGTAGTTGGTGCCGATTTGATGTTTTCGAATGATGGGGTTGAGATGCAAGTGGTCAGATTCAATGTGTCTGGTTGTTGTAATTCGTAGGTACTTCTTTTGCTTGCGATAGAGCATTGCTATATGATTTTTTTTCCCTTTCAACACATAGAATGTAATCTCTTCATGTAGATGAAGTGGCTGAAAGAATTGGAGCCGTGTACATGGTAGTGCAGGTGAAAATTGTTGTAGGGGAAGTCCTTAAGAAAGAAAAATTTGCTGCCAAGTGTAGAGCACTCCTTCCTCGTGGTCTTCCCTGTTTTGGGTTTGTTTAGGCTCCTGGTGAGTGCATGCACCTATCTATACAGGTGATTGAAGGGTCGTGTATACGGGGCCTCCAGCTATTTTAGTTTGCTGAAAACACATGGTAACTGACATATGTTCCTAGGAAGTCTTTGCAGTGATAGTCTTGAGGCGCGGTCTCATGTCATCAACCCTTGATTTGTGGTAGCTATGCTGGATATTATTTTCTGGCGATGGAAGGAAGAATCTTCTTTGCAAGATCACTGGCGAATCGCATTTTCACTGCTTTTCAATCTCAAATTCTTGTGCTTTGATAGAATTTTATGGTTTGTTGAAATCACGGAACATCTGCTGTAAGCTGTTGATGGAAAATCTTACCCCACTAACTTTGCAGGTGCCATGTTGTGTACACAAAGCTTAGTTTGTGTTCCCTCTGCTGATTTTTTTTGAGTCATGGAAGGAAGAATCTCAAGGGAAGAACATTATCAAATTACATTATCCACTGATTTTTTAATCTCATTTTCTTGTGCTTTGACAGCCTTGTGTGTTGGGGTACATTTGGTGGCAGGCTGGGTGGCTTGGGATTTGGGGGGTTTCCACGGGATGTTTTGCAGTTTGTCAGTTTGTCAGTGAAGGTCAACTGCCCTTCCCCTGTACAATTTCTTGTTAAAGTTACAGCCTATAAGGGTCAGAATGTTGAGGTTTTTTAGGTTTGATCTGACAGTTGAGTGCAGAGTTTGACTCCGTCTTAGGTGTATTTGGTGAACTCTCTTTATCGTCTTAGCTATTGTGTAGATGTGACAATTGAAGGAGGAGAATTCGCGGCAGTGAACTTAGGTTTAAATGCTATCTGGAGGAAGTGAAGCGCCAGTGAAATGGTAAGCAAACCGGAAGTGCCTCACACTGTCTTTACCTTGACAAAATAACCTGCTACTTGCGGTGGTTTGAGTTTTTGAGATTTTCTTGTGATTTTCTTGTGAAGGTAATATAAATCAACATCTAAACGGTGGTAAAATCGCATGGAATTTCAACTCACAAGTCACAAGTTATAAATTTTTTGGTTTGAAGTCTAGAATTGAGAAGCAAAATTTAATGTTTTTAGTTCATTGTTGACCCTGTCCTGCACAGGATAGTGATAAAGTATTCTACGGTAATAAGTTGGGAATTATGTGAAAGTTATTTGTGTTGTGTAATTAGATTTGATCAATCAAATGCATAAAATTGGATGGTGGTTTTAATTTTTGTCAACAATCACTCAAAATTGTGCCATTTGTATTGCAAAGATCAGAAAATCTTGAATTTTTTTTTCATATCTATTTGCAATATCTTGGACTGGACTAGAATTTGAATGTATGGAAGAAATTTCAGAAACTTTGATGGTGCACATTGCAAGATATATGTGTCAATAGTGAAGAAAACAAGTTTTTTTTGGTACCTTGCTTGACCAGATTTGTAAGACTTCGAATCTTGGCTTAAAATTTTTGTACTACAAATTTTGATATTCCAAATTTTTATGTTGAAACTATGGGAAATTAAATTAAACTAAAAAAGATTTGATTTTCATTCTTTAAAAAAATGTTAAATAGAAGCAATTTCAAGATTGAAGTTCTAGATTGATAATAGTTTGAAGATGGAAATGAAACACACTAATTTCAATGGTGAAATTGTTCTAGCAAGCAAACTAAACCCTATGGAGCATTTTGCTTTAGTACTTCTTAGAACTCAATTCATTTTTGATCTCACTTTTGAGTTGCAACCTTGTAAATCAAAGATATACAAAATGTTTGAAGAACAAACAAAGATAGCTATGTCTAAGATCCATGTTCAAGAACAAATGACACATAAAGCAAATAAGAGCTTGCTAGTAGATTACAAATAAGAGATAGTTGCCTTTGTTTCTAACATTTGTATGCTTTTAGGATAAAGTCTTTGTAAATATCAAGTACTCTTTGTTTACAAAAATTCTAGTTTATTAGGCCCATTTTTGCATATAAAGCTTTAATTCATTTGTTTCTCATTAGTGAATGAAAATAGACTATAAAGATTTTTGTGTTGTAGACAACTACATTATCTTTTTGCTTAGAGAATGCATTCTTGATTTCATTTTTTGATCATTTTCAAAATCAAAATATTTGTATGGAATAGTACGTTTGTTTAAACATTTCAAACATTGGGATTGATGATGTACAATTCCATGGCAAAGTCAATTTGCAATTTATCTTAGTCTACAATTCCAAATTGTCTTTATCTATTAAGGTGATTTTTTTCAAAAGACAATTAAATGCTTGAGTTTTTTATACTCATGGATAGTGTTTTATACTTGAGTTTCTTTTCAACTTTTCAACTATGATTCACTAACACATTTTATCACCTTCAATAAAATTATATTGAATGTCCAAGTCTAATAATGTAGTTGGAAAAAATACCAAAAAAGAATTGATTTTTCCTTCAAGAGTTATAATCTTTTACTTCATAGGCCTTTTTTCATAAAACTTCTTGAGAACCTACATATAGGAATAAAAAATATATATAATCAAGAATATATATTTAAGTTCGAAAGTTATATTAATTTTTTTTGGCAATGGTTTGATTTCCGTTTCATTGCATAGTTAGAAAAGACCAATTCAATGATTTTTTTCTGGTGAAGTATGTTATAGAATTCTTAAGTCTAATGAATTAAATAATTGAGTGGACTGCTTTGTTGTCAAAATTTTGGTATCCTTTTGGAGCTTCTTCCAAAGTTGGTCAGTAGGTGATAACAAAATGTGAATCAATATTCAATCTTACAATGAAGATTGGCTTAGGAATATGTCAAGGATTGCTAATATCAAATGAAATAGATTGATTGTAGAATGAAGTCAATAGAAAGTGCTTTGATTAATATATTCTCTACCGTCGGATTGTATTCCATGAACCCTAAAAAATTGCACAATATCCAACTCACACACAAACATTAAATGTGTGCTATTAAGTGAGACATTCAAATTAAATACTATTAATATCAAATTGATGGAATTGTATAGTGCTTACAATAATAGTGGGTGTTAGAGTTGGAAGTTGGAGGACGAAATAGCATTGTTGGTTATCACATATGACATCATGTGAGAAAAAATCTTGAATGTTACTTTGATGCCTTTCACATGTGAAGTTTTGTAGAGCATAAAAGGTAAAGAACCAACTCATCAAGCACAATTGCAATCAAAAAATTATTTTCAAAATGCTAGGGATTTCCAAAATTTAGTCTCTTGAGTAAGATTTTGAGAGAATTTATAGGTCTTTGTCTTTTGGTGACATTAAAAATTGACTTTAATAATACAATTTTTTTAAATACCTCATATTGAACCTTCTTCAACTCCCAACTATAACGCCCTTTTATGTAAGGGCTAGTGATGTGTAACGAGTTTATGTTCAATGGAAATGTGAGATGTGGGAAAAGGTTTGGTGCAAAATGGTTGTCTCATGGGGCAAAGGAAAGAGAATGGTAGGGAAGGGAGATTGTTTTGAGGAAGATTACTCATGTCTATTTTGATGTTGAGAATTTGGCCACCCACTTTTTAGAATCCTAAATCTACCTTTTGAAAACTAATTTACAATTGAAATTTCTAGGATAATAAGAGAGCATTGAATTCTACTTTTTTAGTCAAAATAGTTTTAAAAAATAATTACTTTCAAGCTTAATCTAGAACATTTTGCCTACCAAGAGATCATTTTGGGACGAAGGAGTACTTTATTACGAGACCACAAAGTGAAATTGGGTCCAATACTAGGGATCACAGTTGGGCAGGAGTCCATACATTAGGGTAGGGTCTCTCAAATGAGAGGTTTGGGTGGCTTTCAGCTTATTAATTCATTACAATAATCGTGGATACTCCAATTTCTCACAGATACCCGGCGATACATACATCTTACCCGGATTCCTGGAGGACATCTCAACCCAATCTCCGGATCTCAACTGCACTCCTTTGAGGTTCCGACCGCTATTTCCGTGTCCACGGTGTACCAGTCAACGTCGGTCACGGTCCCCGTCACCGACTTGGACAGAATCGTCAACCCTTCCTGATGATTTCATCCAAGAAGACGTTGGGTGAACGAATGAATGTGGATGAAGGAGGAACTTTCTACTGTAGCTCCCGCTCCCGCCACAGGAACTGACTCTCCCGCCTCTCCTGTACGAAAAGCGGTGCAGTGGTCCAAGTGCTCCGGAGACGAGGAAGCAAACTCAGTGCAAGTGGCCGCAGAAGAACGATACAGAAATGTACAGTACAGTGCATGCCTATGATTTCTTAGCTCGAGAGGCACGATTTCCAGGGAAAGAATTGAAATCGCACATATTCTCTAGTGCAAACGGTCCGTTTAGATTCTTACTGCAAAGTTAAGTTAGCGTACTCCAGAAGCTGCTCTAATCATCTGCCAGGTGCTGCGTCCCGTACGTCACACAGCTGAGGATGAGCTTGTGCATGAAGCTCTCTCAATAATCGCCTTTCGGTTTTGGCGCGAGTCTGCATTTTGTTGCTCTTCGTGATGCTTTACAGATTGGAATATGGCATCTGGATTAGGAATATTGCAGGTAGAAATTACATATCACTTTAATTTTGTAAGCTGAATGTCAGAGTAGGTAGTTTGTAATTAAGCGGTTGTGAACATGATTTCTAATTGCTGTTGCATAGGGAGATTATCTCTGATTCTCGGATTTCCATTCCCGGTTGAGAAATTGTTTTGCACGGAAAATTTGTGCCAATGATTTTCCATGTTTGCCGCATTTCCCCGATTCCCCTCTCTATGTTCCAAGCTACTGCATGCAGTATCATCTGGGAAACTTCTGATATTTCCTTGAGAGAAACAAGGATAATCTCCTTGTTGTAGGATTCAGATGCAAATACTTCTGGCTATCTAGGAAGTGGTCAGACAATTGGCTCATGAGTGATCGAAGAACTGGAATTAATTCATATTTTCTTCACGAAAATTTGAGCGTGTCTGAATTATTCTTGCTCTCTACGATGAATTGGAGTATGCCAGCGGCGATAGAAAATCTAGTAGAACTGTATGTTTATTTACTGTTGTAAACTGTTGGTCAGAATAGTCTGCAATCGAGAAGTACGTTAAGAACTTACGATATCCTGCACATACTTTTATGTATATCCTAGCTAGTATGGAGAATGAATTCAGTCCATACTTAATTTCAGCAAGTACGTACGTACTCCTGGGAAATTAAAGTGCTGATACTTTACCTTTGCCAGTTTCTTCATAGGTTGTGTCAATGGTTTGGCTTTGGTTGTGTATAATGAGCGGGAGTTATTGTCTCTGTTCAGACAGTGCGTATATAGTCGAAGTGGATTCATCGCTTGTGAGCGACGCTCTTCATCGTGTACGTGTAAGCAGTTTGGGTTTGCAATTGTCCGCGAATCATGTATCATGAAATGTCTGCATTTGTTTCTCGATGCTATGGTTGAACGAAATCATGTGTGACATGGGCTACCCGTAGAAGAGCTTAGCGGGGATTCGGGGAGCAAAGTTTGAGGGCAAAAGAAGCTATCCATACGGTGGAGCGTATCCAACAAGACGATCGCTGTCGGCTTGTAGCGTGAGAACTCAACAGAGATAGTTGGCCACAGACATTATTGCATGATCGAGTAAGAGCAGCTCTTTGGTATAGCTTCATGTTTGTCCATCACTCCATATACCAAGTCCTTGGTGACTTTTATCTTGGCGGTCTAATTAGATGTGTTCTCGTGTTTTGTTGTTGCATGGTTTTGGATATATGGAGTAGGAACGTGCGCCAGTGCAGGCAAGTGATCAACTAGCGCGGCCGAGGAAATTCTGCCCTGCCGGGAGTAAGCAACTTGGAGCATTGTCTGGTGGAGCAAGGATGCTCAAAATGCAGGTATTGTAAATATTTTGCAGCTGTGATTTCAGTTTCTTCTTTTATAAATATTGTCAGTTTCAGAGATGTGTCAGTCATTAGACGCACTCGTCTGCCTTGTAGTTACTTGGTCGGTGTGAAGCGCGTTATGTTAGTAGACGGTACACCGACCGAGATCTCTTGCAGGGACAACTCACAAATAATTATGCTGTGCTTCGCAAACTTTTAATACGCAGTTTCGAAGGGCTTACGTTCTCTGAAATTTTTATTTCAATTCCAGCTTTCAATTGGAAGCTGCCTGTTCCAGCCGTAAATAATATGAAACCTGTTAATTATTTAGAAGCTGAGTGTGACCTTGATTTGCGCATCAGAGTAGTGCTCAGATAGAACTGTGGCCGGCCAGGCCACCCGGGCTTACCGGGCTTACGTAGTGTAGAGATATGACTGGAATTTTTTTACAGAATGAAGACATGATTTCCTGATTGATGTGCTCCCAATTCTCTCAAGTTAATTTCACGGGGACAGGGGATTGCCACTACCCTAAGGTAGTGGCCTGCCTGCCTGGATAGGTCCCTGACAGTTGCCGACACCGGGGCCGACATCTTACCCATCGAGAGACTGATGAGTTCACTATTTATGGTGATGATTAATTGGTATTTCTATTTATAACGAGCACAACTAAAGTATGAACACTTGGAACGGGCCGGTACTAGACTTGACTCGCTTAGAACTTTTGTCTGGAAGCTCACTTCGCTTGGATTTGGTGTGCCGTTTCGTCTGTGTGAGATGACTGCTAGCTCCTGCCTGCCTGAAATCTGATCGATGTCTCAGTGTGACTTTAGTCTGATTTCGATAACTAGCTTGTGAGCACTCGAGGTCTCGAGCTGGTACAGAACTAGACCGAGCTAGATAAGTGTACGTAGGGCGTGCTTAATTGATTGATATAAACTTGCCGGCGAGTTCCTGAGTCACCAACGTCTAGGTGACTGTTAATTGGAGGTGAATTTCCTTATTCAGTCGGTGGCAGCGGCAAAAATTCAATGTAAAGTTCTCTGAACTGATTAGCCTGGTCGATGACTACATTGATATCAGTTGAATTCTGTGTTGGAGGGACAATAATTCTTCGACCTGAAAATTGCTCAAGTGCACAATTGCGGAATAGCTTCTGGACTCATGTATGAAGGTAGCATTGGATCCAGCTGGTTCAGCACTTCAGAGTTGGGTCTGTCTTAAAAGCTGTCTCCATGCCAGTAGTCCTTGGCACCAGCTTGCAAAGTGACAGCTAAAAGCCAAACATTGCTTCAGCTACAAGCTCCGCAATTTTCGCGCAGTATAGGTGAAGCTACGCTGTAAAATCACTAGTACTTATTGGCCTCTTGAATTTGTTTCTTCTATTTTTGAACCATTCTGAGATGGATTATTTATCTGAGTTCGTGAAAATTTATTTACCCGTGGGTTGACTTCGTCTAGTCCACTTTTGGATGTCATTGATTATTACATTTATTTATTTAATTTATTGTAAGGAGTATCTGACCAGACTGATGTAGCCATGTTAGCATGTCCTGCTAAGCTTAGAACACTTCCCAGTGATCAGACTCAAACGTCTGTGTTTGATTCCGACCGGTAACTTGTGTTTACCTCCCACAGACAAATTTAGTGCTGATATACTATTAATATAAACCACTTGCCCGTGACTTGCCTGGCAAGGCACTTTTTTAACTGCAATATAGGGTTGAGGCCAATGCCTGGTGTGTGGGTTCGCGCAAGTGCTCTTTTGTCCCTCTCTAGTGCACAGCAGTTTCTCTCCGTCGGTATTTGTTAATTGTTAGCCTGTTTATCACGATATTCTTACGTCAACTTTTCTTGCTATTGCTGTTAGATTCCTGAGCACAGAGATTTCGATTCTGGAATTGGGTCTCGGGCTAGCGTGGCGAATGGTGTCGGCGCAGTCGACTCCAACTGTTTTCGAGATCAATGTAGGTACTTCATCTGGGAACTGGGTAGGGCTCTGGGTTGTTGTCACTCAGTATTTTCGCCGAATGACATTCGCGAGACGCTCTAACTGTCCCCGACATTCATCGAACGGCCGACAAATCCCGACTAGCTTCTAAAACCCTCCTTAAACCCTTACCCCTTACTAAGCTGGTCTAGAATTATTTCACCATTTTCCGAGATGTCTCGGGAGGAGACGTTTTCAGACGAAAGAGGATGTCTCGAAGGATCTCCGAGTAGAAGACGCACCTCAAGCGCAGACGGGCCATTGGTAGGATCATGCTCTAATGCAGCAATCAACAGTCCTCTCCACAGCTACACCTCAGCTGCTGCTTGCAAGAGTGCCCCGCCTGCTTTAGGTGCAAGGTGCCCTGATGGAAGAACTCGGCGGTATGTTCGCTCCAGTGAACCTCGGCTGAAATGGAATGACGATCTGCATCAATGTTTCGTTCAAGCAATTGAGCACCTTGGTGGCTGTGATAGTGAGTTCGTTTTTTTCCTCACGCTTTCGTTAGTCATTATTGACATTTTGGAATATATGTTCAGGAATACAGTGAGGAATCGTTGATTTATCATATAGTCAGCACCATCAATTTTTCTTTCAAATATGCATGTACCGCTCTATACCAATTTATTTAGTTAACTCACTGTAACGCTGATAAGTGCACAATTTTACAAAAAAACAGATATTTCGTTAAAATGGCGGTATTCATACCCCATTTTTCCCTTCATTTTCTAGGACTGGTATATATAGTTCAGACCACAAGGTCTAAAATCTAGGTGTGGTATACATTTCAGACCGCATTTGAAAGTGCCAAGTTTGTGGAATACCACTATTTTAACGAAATATCCGTTACGTGAAAACTACTCCCTCCCTCCCGAAATGATTGTCAACTTTGCATGTCATGTTTTGTGAAGGTTGTTTTGAGTAGATCATATGGAGACTTCTGTGTGAGTAATTTTATTTAGGCTGTAATGAACACATGTAATGTTCTCCAATGATTCTAGTAATATAAAATTTGTGACCTTTCTTAATTATGTTTTTCACAATATGATCAATGAGAAATTAGCTCAAAAAAATACCAACAAAATTGTGGACAATCATTTTGGGACGGAGGGAGTACTGTCTAGAGCTATTATATCCTATTCATATTTAATTACTGTTCAACTCAGGTTATCAAATATACGTTTGATGGAAAACAATATTAATACCAATTGCATGCATGAACTTGTACAACAGTACAGCTGAGGAAACTGAGACGTACTCAGGGGACTCAATGAATATTTATGCCCGCTCAAGATCCCGCTCAAGATGCTTGATGTATATATGGTTAATTCAAGGACCAACCCGATTTAGAATTTTCATTTGCTGTATATATACTCTACAGTGTAGGTTACGGTTACCTGTTAAAAGCGAGAATAGGAACTCTAAGGATTTCTATTATTTCAAATGCAGTAAAATTAATGTTAAATCTTGAATAGTTAAATCTGTATTTTTGATTAATCGTATTTTTGACATGTGGTTTGTGGGCTATTCACCAGAGGCAACTCCTAAAGCCATACTGCAATTGATGAATGTGAAGGGCCTGCGAATTGCGCATGTGAAGAGTCATCTTCAGGTATGGAATTGAGTATTGCTCACGGACATTCTCACATGAAATACCTAGAGGCCGGGAAAACTTGCGGAGTATTTTTGCTGACGTTCTAAGGAGTTTTCCAGGAATGTCATGCAGCTGTAGATCTTGCAAAAAATTTTGATTACTTGAGGTTTTGATGTAATAGCCTATGCAAACATATTAATTATCATGTGAGCCATGTCCAAGTTATCCACCGGTGCTTTTTGATTGGCATGGCAGATGTTTAGGAGCCCCAAAAGAAAAAAAAGCAACAGTTCTCAGTCTGGTATGTGTTAAACTTTTCATGAATGCCTTTACAAATATTTCTGAATTGAATAATTGATCTTGAAAGTGAGGTATAATCATTTACTATCAACGCCAGCTCTTCAAAGTTTACATGGCTCCATGCAGCTAGGCATACAGCACGTTCATAATGATTGTCTGAATGCATGATAAACTGTTCATCTTTCCAACCTGCTACTCACTTAACCTCATGTTCATTTTAGCTAGCATTTTTGAATGGGTCATGTGGATACTTTTTTCTTTCTTTTAACTTGTTGGACCAACATACGCAATTATGTTCTTTGAACACTGATTCTGGAGATATTAAATTTGGCCTTGTCAGATATCAGAATATGATCAATCAAACTATATAACGATCGGTCCTTTGGGGATTAAAGTTTAGAATGACTCCATTGTTCGCTGCAAAACATGTAATTATGTAATTTTAATTTAATCCAAGGTTCCATCTCATTCCTACAGATTTTTCCTTCTGGTCAGGTGAACAGCGTGCGCCTCATGATCCAGCTCTCGATAATGACTCTGAAGATTGGAATTTTCCCTTCAATCAATCACATGAACCTGAAGGAGAACCTGAATCAATGACCAGGGGAGTGATTCACCCGATGAGTAGAAATATCACTGAGAATTTGTTTGGCAGAGAGCACTCGGGAGATGTTTCAGGTTGTACATTTGAATCGTCGGCTCCGTTTACGCAAACGAGCCCCCCCGGCAATGTAACATCACTGCCAGCAAGCTCGGTTGAAGTGAGGCCCGAAGTATTCAAAGAAACATACCCAAGTATCTTTAAGATGGTGGAGGTCTTGGAGAGTCGCGCCATGAAATCACGTGATATGGAGGTGCGTTTCGCTGGTCAGAACCAATTTTGATTACGTGCATTGAACTTGTGTTACACCGAATCCTGTTCTTCATCTTTCATGAATTTCGATTTGCGAGGTTGGTTTATATTGGACTATGAGTTAATTAGGTCTTGGTACACACTACCATGCCAGGGCCACATAAACAAACGGACAGCCAGACAGTCTATGGTAGAGTACGTCTAATTGTGGTACTAGCTTGCAGAGACAATAGCACTATTTCTTAATTAGGTTCTGGTTTGTCTATGGGATGATCAATTTTTCGTTTAGGAACTGTTGTACTGACTGGATAAATATAACTCTGATTGTATCCATAGTTGCGATTGAGAAATTGACTTCCAGTATAAAGGACTCTGATCTAGATAAATTTCCAAATTCAAACTATTTTTGGTGAAAACAGTTTGGATCTAGAGATTTCCATTTTACCTACTTCTACAAAATTGATGGTGTTTTTCATTCAATTGGAAAAGTTTGAATTTGGTACAAGTTGTGCAACACGTAACTTGAGTCTGCTTGAAAAACAGCTTGCGCCTTTAGTTCAAGACAATTGGAGATCTGCCAATTTAATGAAAATTGTTGTAATGGTCATCTTTACAGCCTTGAGTGACCCTGCCGTTACTCGTCAGTCAGTAGATGATCTGAAATTTTGATCAGTTTCCATGTTTTGCAGACATTGGACGACGGGGATATTGACAGACGGGAATTAATGTCGCACCAGCTCCTGGCTGGCGACGCGGAAGCCTCCAGATTGTATGACTCGGCTGAGCTTTTGGCTCACAATTTGTTGATGGCTATGAGAGAGCGAAGACTTCTGGAGACTGAGACGACAACGCCGGAGCGATGTGATTTACAGTTGGACCTGCAACCTCAAGGACCAGTCGCTGCCGATGTTCCGCTAGAGCTCACTATGGCGGTTGGAGTCCCGGACTCAAGCCCAGACGCCAGGCCTGAAATTTTGACCCTTGATCTCACTGGGCGGATGAATAGTTCTCCTTTTTGATTTTCTCATTATGATTCAAAAATTTAAAAACATAACTATATAGAATTAGAGTATTCACTAGAGTCGTCTTGCTTATACCTCGAATGAAATTGCAGTAGTGTTATTACATCTTTCAGGTACACTTGTTATATGCTTTAATTATCTCATTTGGTATTGTAAATTTTTTTGATATAGTTGAAAACTTGAAATGCAGTTGTTAGGCTAATTATGTCGTGGGCTCCCGTCTGAGTGGCCGCTTTCATATACCATATTTTAATATAATTATTCAGTAGAGCTTCTTTATGTAGCCAATGACTAAGCGCTGAACCCGCTCCGAGATTCAATGCAGATTGGGCAAAGGTTTTGTTTGCGTTAACTATTGCTGACTGGTCGTGTGTTCAATGCAACTTTCAATGCATGACTGAATTGAAATGTTCATGGAGTGTCTTCGTTGCAGCTGCTCATCCTTCAATTCGTCGGTGTTGCATGTGAGCAACGGTGGGCACCGCCCATGCATACTTGCCGACCACGGTCAACACTATTCAGATAAGCTCAATTTGTTGCCATGGACCAACATGATTTCGTCGTCTCTGTCCCACTGTCTTTGACCGTTTCCAGTTATATTCTTATCCCATATTTTTTGTTCGTTCAAGCCGTGACCGGAAGGCAAGTGATTCAACTGCACCAATTTCTCTAACATCGATCAGCCATGCATTTAATTAATTAACGAACATGAGGTTTGAGGCAGAGTTCAAATTGTCAGGTCCACAATAAGCATCCTCTGTTTGAACTGACTGGCCCTAGCCTGTCCACACACACCATCAAGGGCTTCTCGCTTCATGTGAAGCATTGGGACACCAAGACAAAAGCTGGAACAAAGATTGTTAGACAGGCTTTGCAACTCGGATTGATCAGACAGAGCTTTGAAAGATCATCGATCATAGACTGTGTCAATGAGTTGTCTACTTTTTCTAGTGATTTTGGAAGTTTCAACTTCTAGGCCATACCCATCAGAATTCATAAGTCGAAAACTGTTCTGTGAGTAGAAATACAAATTGACTGCTGGAGCTCCTTTGGCATTCAGTTCTGGGATGCTGACATCGAAACAGTGAAAACGAACCCCGAAAAGAGTTGCCCTTTCCGTGAGCAGCACTGCAGAATTACAACCTTCCAGAAACAGTCTTAACCTCCATTACTTGACACTTCATATATTATATGACTACCTTGATTAAATTACACACTTGATATTCATCCAAGAGCTCGATTTTCCACATTTAATAAATCATTATTCAAAATTAAAAGCAAAAGAAATGCTAGATTTATAAAATAATTAATGAAGGAGGTTGGATTAGGTTCTATTTAAGTAACCCCTATATAGGCACTAAATTGTGGGGTTTTTGGCAACATAGAAATTTTGGGCAGCTCACTATGAATGCAATTTAAAATTTTTTTCTTTGAAATTTTCACACAACATCTGCCTCCAAAGTAGCTTTATCCTCTAGGGGACCAAGGCACATTTGGGGCAGAAATTGTCAAAAACTGCCACTTTTTAGGGCAGCAAGAAAAAAATGAAAAAAAAGTTTGTTTTTTTTCCAAAATTCAACCATGCAAATTTATATTAGACTTCTTTGGGAACATGTGTAAAATTTTTTAGAAAATTTGCCTGCATGGATTGAAAGATTATAATATTTTGAAGTTAGATGAAAAGTTTATTTCCAACCTTGCCCGACAAGACTTGCAAACTTTAATTCCTTCTAGAATGAGATTCTTACAAGAAACATGGTTATTTTTCTGATAATTTCATCTTGTTTTTTCTGATATTTTCATCTTGTGTCATGTAAACTACACACATGCCAAATTTCAAAGTCATAGGACTGAAGAGTTTTGCAAATGTTGCCTAAAGCTACCCAAGTTGCCCACAAAGGTTAGGGAGCATAACTTTTGATCTAGACACCCAATCGGAAAAAAAAAATTAGATTTTCATGAAGGGGGTACATAGATACACATTATGTTGAAATTTCATGAACATCCAACCAAAAATGACTATTGGAACTTACCCAAGATTTCTTGCATACGTTGAATGGGCACTTGGTCCTTTAGGAGTTAAGACCCAACAATTTTCATAACTTTTCATTACATGTTAAAAAGCTATTGTATGATATGTAATTTCCATTGCTTAGGGAGCAACGTGGCTTAGACAACTACATTTTTTCTTAAATCATTTTTTAAAGAAAAATAAAATTGAAATTGATTATACATATGGAAAGCTTTGAATCATTACATTTTGATTAATGACATAAAAGTTATGAGTTTTAGTTTGCAAGTAGTTATAGATTCTCTATTCTAAAAGAAACTTTGAAGTCCTTTATTTAACTCAATTTTCAATATTCTTGGAAAAAAATAAAATTATAGAATGTAGATTGTTTATTATAACATTACAACCATTGATATTGGCATTTATCAATTCCATAATAATGGAATTCTTACAAATTTAGTATTTTGAATCATTCTCTACTTCTTTGTACTTACTATTTTTTTCCTACATGTTGTACAATTTTAAATGATCTAATTTTTTTCAAGCATGTAGCCAACTTGCCTTGAAGAATGAATGCAAAGTACTACCATTTAGGACATTTTTTCATACAAATATGACCTTGTGAAGTGTAGCTCCATGGTTTTTCATAAAGCCAAAGAAGGATATTTGTCAATTCAAATCCTAATATCTTGCAATCTATACAATGGAAGTTTCTGAATTTTTTTCTATATCATTTCAAACCAGCATACTATAAGATCCTATGTGTATATGTGTCTAAAAACATTTTTTTCTATAAATTTGGTACTCGTACTAGAAATAATAGTTCTGGATCATTTTTGGTGAAAAAATAGTCAAAAACCTTCAGGGGAGAAATCTTCTTGTATTTAGCTATCTAATCTTAGAATAAGGCACAAAATCTACTATCTTTCTCCCAAAAAATTCTTTGGATCATAGTAAAACTATAATAAAAGTCCTTTGCATTTGGGACAAGTTCCTATGAATGAATTTTGATTTGCATTTTCTTAGTCTTTTATTGTCACTTATTCTATGTAAATGTTAAATTCTTTGAATGTTTTGTAGATTTTCTTTTTTCCTACACAATTTTTAGGAAAAATAAATTTCCAAGATTCTTTTTGCATCTATTTCTAAATTATTTTCCTTTGACCATGCCCTAAGGATATGTAATTACACATGCTAGGTTTCTAATTGTTCAAATCTTGTTTCCAATGTGACTACAAAAATTTGGTTGTGCAAAAATGTGTCTTATATCTAGCTTGGTGACCAACTCCCATTTTCATTAGCCAAAATTCTAATAACTTGTAATGTAATTTTGCGCAATCCTCAATGAGATAAACTGTTCTAGTTTAGTAAAAAGTTTGCATCCTTTATTTGATCAAAGTTTTCCTAAAAGCATTCTCATAAAATTTATGAAAATTCTAAATTTTATGAAGAATTTTTTTTATTAAGACAAAATTATAAGCTATTAATTCTTCCCAAAAACATTTCTGTTTTTTTAAGCAAAATTGCTATGCCTCCCTTCTCTCCATGTTGAAAACAAAGTCAAATCTCTCTTGAAAGTACTGATAGGATCATTGCAAGGAACGCTTAAAATTTTGTCTCAAAAACCCTGTTTCTTGGCCATAGGACTACCATTATTATGATTACTACAAGTACTATAAATGAGCAATGTAGTTTAAATCATGAAAGACGAATTTAAAAACTATTTATAATGAAATTACAAAACCATTTTAAAAAATCAATGCAATACTATTTACATCTACTTAACCCCTTTAGGATGTTCAATACAACTGAAACATGTATTTGGCTACTCTTGCTAAATTTTTTGTATACACAACATTGTTTGACTTCCTTCTTGAGGGTTTTTTGAAATGAAATTTTTACAACATAACATGGTAGCAATTAAGTAGCAACACAATTTTTTGACCATTTTTTTGAAAGATTCCAAGTTCTTGTAAAATTCTTTGTATATTGTACACTATGTGAAAGAGATGTATTTGTTTGTAATTTAACATTCAGCAAGGCTTACAAGTCATAACTTTCAATTTCAAAAAAATTTCTATCCCTCTTGCCTCTGGAAAGGCTTATAGCATAATTGAATTTGACATGATCTAATTCATCAAGTACATGCCATCATTCTTGAAGACTAGAAATACTTTGCCCCTCCAAAAAATAGAGTTTCAAGAAGAAAGGTGGGCAATACAATAATCATGATATACCAAACTAACATGGAAGATGTTGCTTACCATCCTAGAAAGTTAGAACTTTCCAATGAGTGTAGAGCCTTCTACCCACTCACCAAGTAAAACTACCAAGACAATTACACAAATTGGACAAGAGAGTGACTTGACAACCAACTAGAAAGCCAAGATGAGTTTGGAGCCTCATTGCCTGACATCGCTTCAATTGTTGATTTGTCAAAAGAACCATGCATTGCTACATTATAGAAGCCCTTTTAGTAGAGAAGGTTGTGTATTATAATTAGATTTTTCTGTTGGAGTTCATTGATGGACCTAACTTGTAAGGAAAAATAAACAATAAAAAATCTACTTATTACAAAAAATAAAAAATGAATGTAGATCCACCTTCAAATGTGTGCAAAAAAATGAAAGATTTCCAAACCTAGCTAGTTATGAACAAAAAAGAACCTAAAACCTAGCTTGTTACAAAAATACAAAATGCATCCCAACCCTAGGTTCTTACAAATAAATAAATAAATCCAAAACCTAACTTGTTACAAAAAATACAAATCTAAAACCTCATTTTTTACGAAATTGAAAGAAAAAATTTGACTTGTCATAAAAATATGAAATGAATCCTTATCAACATGATGCATCTACAATTTACATGTGGTGTATTACAAAAATTCAAACTACTTTTCAATTTTCTTTACTTTTCAATTTTATAGAATTTGATCAAATAGATGTCTGTTTCTTTTTTCTTTGGCTCTCCCAATCTTTTCTATTTTGTGTGTGATTCTTTCCAAAGAATCTAAAATTCATTTTTTGGTGAGAAGAGCAACTTCCATTTGGAAAAATCCACTATTTGCTATATTTCCATGCATTTCATTTTTTGAATCTAACAATAATAAATATGGTTAATTTGTACATACCTATAAACATTGAGGTTCAATAAATGACTGTGTTTATAGGTAAATATACTATAAAATTTGTAACATTAATATTTTGAATAATTACATTAATACAAATCTAGAAAAATTGAACCAAGGCATAAAAAGAAACCTAATATGCCTATTCTCATCTATTGTTGTGGTTCAAAATTTTCTTTTATAGCATGGCTGATTCTAATTTCAATGGAAACAATGATATGTCTCAAGAAACAATTTGAACCAAAAAAATTAAAAGAAACCCAATAATCCAATATGCTTCTTCACATCTAATGTTGTGGTTTGAATATTTATTTATGCCATGGTTGATTACAATTCCAATGAAAACAAAGATACATTTCAAGAATTAAGTCAAACCAAAACATTAAAGGAAATCCAATTGTGAGATTTATGGTGGAGAGATCATTTATATAATGAAATCCATTGACTATCATGAATTTTCAAAAGGTATGGGACAATTTGATGATGAGCCTATTGTTAAAACATCATAATTGTATTAAATGTAGAACTTTAGACCTAATTTTGGCATAGTAGAATAACTTTTCCATGATTTTTGGTTAGAGGCTTGAAATCTCAAATGGGTTTGGGGAGATTAAATTTAGTGTGATTTTACAACTATTTTTGTATAAGTGTTTTCGAAAAACATTATTCTATTGTGCCGAAATGAGGTATGAAGTTCTACATTGAACACAATTCCTACTTGTAGTATTTTGGTTTCATTTTGGTTTTGTGTTTTTGTGTTTGTTATCTTTATGATTTTCTATTTAACCCTAATTTCATTTTCCTACTTAGTGATATTTTGGTTTTCATTATATCACCATTTTCTTGTTTGCCTAATTTGATTACTTTACCAAATCTTGCTCAAAGTCCTTTTCATTTAAGAAACCCTATTTTTTTTCCTATAAATTTTCCTAATTTTTCTCCTAATTTTATTTTTTAGATTTTCACCCTAAGCTCCCAAACTTTCCATTGCTATCTAACGAAAAACTCCCTAATTGTATTTGTGGTTTAATCTAAAATACTAATACTATTGGAATAGAAAATTCTTGCAAATTGTTTATAATTTCCATTTTCCAAAAGGTGAATTATTTTAGTGATTCTCAACATCCTTCTAAAGTATTGTTGGGTTTCAATTGGGTGAACCAGGCATGTGAATTAAAATTAGGTATGTAACTAGATATGAGACCATGAGACTTCTTCCAATCTTCCCATTACCTTATAAAAAAATCCACTTGTATGTTGAAATAATCCATCAATTTTGCAAACAAAGATATTTATTTTGGATATTTCTACACTAAATAGGGGTATTAAGGGAACCAAACAAATTAAAGGGATTGATTGTAGAAAATTGTAGATGTTTGAAACATGATATACATCCCTAGGACACTTCAATAACTACTAATGTACAATTAAGGTAGATATATATAGTGTGAAATGTCAATTAATTAGTATAGGTCCCTTGAATACTCCTATTCAATGTAGCTTCTAGAATTCATTTTAGTAGAGCATGAATAATTAATATCAAAAGGTCACCTACTATTCTACTAACAATAGTGACAACACAAACACTTTTAAAATAAAATGTCAAAATTAATAGAGTCGTTTTTAATTACAAAGATTTGCATGTTTATTTGTGATCTTACCAATAAAATGGCAACTTGTAACATTTGAAGTGGAAGGAACCTTCAAAGCTAAAAGCCCAATATATAGTCAATTGTAGGCCAATTTGGCCAGGTAGTCCTAGAGGGGATATGCTCATGTTGTCTTCCTAAACCTCAACTACTTGTGTATGCGTTTAGAATGAAACCCTATTATTATTGTGCAATCTGAGTGTAATATTGTGACAACTGAGTTGAGATTGTAAACCAATTGGGCCATTAGACATATTGGTCACTATAAATACAAACCTCCTATTTTTGAATGCATGCACATACAAGGCCCTCAGTAGAATATACAAATCGCACACTTCTTGTAGGTATAATTTCTTTATCTTTGGTTAAATTTTTTTTCTTTTCACAGTAATTTTGTTACCAAATTTGAAAATATTCTTGTAGCCAATCAAGATTTTGTAAATACCTAGTCCAGCTGCCTTAAAATCGACTTATATTCCAAACTATAGGTCATTTTAGCCTAGACAATTCTAAAGGGGTTAATACAATGGACTACTACAAAGCCAAAGGGCAAAGGGACTAGAAATTAGTAAAGGATGGGTACATGAAAATTTAGATTTTTAATAAGTTCAAAAAAATATATTAATGAATTAAAGATGACCACTTTTTACATTGGAATGCGCTAGAATTGCACCAAATACTTGTGGAAGGAATTTTTTTTCTCATCCTAGTCTTTATACAAAAGACATACACTTTGAGCCCACATGTACACTACACATGTCAAAATTTGAATAAAACCTCATTAGCACTATGTGTAATCTTTGAACAACAACTACTTTCCCAATGTTTGGCTCCAAAATTACATTTTTAGGTCAAAAGTAGGACTCATCCCACCTAAATGGCAAAAATAGTAAAATAATTTAGAAAAAATAAAAATAATTATTCAATGTCTACAATATCCCTTCTTCCTTCATTTCAAATTTCATGCACATTGGACATATACTACAAAAGTCATAGCCAAGGGGACAAAAAATAGGATAAGTATTTTTTGCAACCAACCAACAATAGGATCTTACAACCAACTTCTATGCCTTATTAATTAATTTCTAGAGCCTATTTCTTTAGCAACTTCATTCAAATAAGAGGATTGTTGCAAGAAACAATTGTTCTTTAGCCCCTTGGCCTTGGTCATGTGATTTTTACTCCTAACTTTTGCATCGTATATCCATTTTCTATGAAATTTGAAATCTAGGTACATGTAGTATTTTTCGACATTGAATAAATTTTTCCAATTTTTTCCAATTAATTTACTATTTTTAAACTGCCTCCAATTGGATGTCTATCTTGGCCATTTTGGAGGGTTTTAGTACTATTTTTGACCCCAAAATCTGAATTTGAAGGTCAAAATTAGGATGTAAGGACTTCTTCTAAGGTTACGCAAGCCTAAAAAGAGATTTTATAAAAATAAGAAAGTGTCCACCTTCTTAAGGTAGTGCACGTGTAGAAAACATATATTTCTTTTTAAAGATGAATATGGTTGAGAAAGAGCCTCTTTAAGTTAGAAAAACAAGACATGTGGGCCCCAAAGAATCACCTACAAAATCATATATTGAAGAAAGTTGGATTTATTATGAAGATTAATTTTTTTTAATTAATAGTCTTTACCTTTAAATCATTGAAAACAACTATATAGAATTATAGGTGCAACAATGTAGAATGATTATCTTTAGACTATTTCTAATGAATACTTAATGTTTAGATCTTTTTGGGTGAGGTGGAACTTCTACAACATCTTCTTGTAGGTAGGTAGAGATTGGAGTATTGTCTAGCATAGGATTAGTTGTTTACCCTTGAAGGACATTAGACCCCATAACCAAGGTAGTTATCAAAATACTCCAATTAGTAGACCTATAGGTGAATTCTTTGTTTCTAAACTAAACAATGAAGTTATCCATCAAACACTTTGGGTCCTTAGCATCCTTCGAGGGTTAACCTCTCAAGTTCCTTGACTATGTTTTCAGCAAAAACATTCCAAAACTACCATTTCTAGCACAAGTACCAAACTTAAGGAAAAAAACATTTTTGAACACATGTAACCGTAGGATCTTGTAGTAAGTTGTTTTGAAAAGATCTGGAAAAATTTCAGAAATTTCCACTATGTGGATTGCAAGATATTAGCATTTGAAGTGACAAAAATCATGTTTTTGGCCCGGCAAAAAAATAGGCAGTAGCACTTCAGAAGGTCATATTTATATGAAACAATGGCCAAAATGGTGGTGCATCTTTGGATTCATTCTTCAAGTCAAGTTAGATATATTCTTGAAAAATTTCGAATCATTTGGAATTGTACAACATATAGGAAAAAAATAGTAAGTACAAAAAAGTAGGGAATGGTTCAAAATACTAAATTGTCAAGAATTTAATTATGGAATTGAAAAATGCCAATACTAATGGTTGTAATGTTCTCATAACCAATGTACATCCTCTGATTTTATTTTTTTTCAAGAAATATTAAAAATTGAGTTAAATAAAGGACATTAAGTTTATTTTAGAGTAGAGATCCCATAACTACCCGCAAACTAAAATTCCTCATATCTTTCATCTCATTGATCAAAATGGATTGATTCAAAGCTTTCTACATATATGTAAACCTAAAAATTCAATTTCAAATTTTTATTTTTGAAAAAAGAGATTTTTTCTGATCTACCCAACCTGCCTGATTTGAGAAGCAAACAACATTTTGCATCATAACTTTTCACTTGTATACTCAAATGAAATGAAATTGAGCACCTATGGAAGATATTCCTCATCCACACCTTGCAAAAAAAAATTAAGCCTAAGAAGTCAAATCTCCACTCACACATACTTGCCCCCAAAAGTTATGTTGCCAAAAACACAAGGCCGGTCCTTTAGGGGTTAAGGAACATTCCACACGTATATTCAATCAAAATATTTTCTACAAAAAGAAAAACATAACATGTGGTTAGAAATCCCAATAGCTTCCTATTAGAATACAGATGGGACTAGTGGATGTAAATGGTCCAACCTTAGTACCACAATCATATAGTGGAAATATTTAAATTTTCAAGGATGCAAGTATATAAGGATCACACCAAAAAAAGGAGCAAAGATCATGCTCAAAAAGTAATCATGACAGATAGATACATTTTTTTTTTTCTTCAATATACTAATAATGTACTCATACATTTCAAGAGGTGGTTGCTTTTAGTGACCACAACATTTCAACTTCAAAAATTCATAACTAATTCCATGAAGGTCCAAAGAATATGAAACAACTTGGGTTAAATGTCAACTCCATTTTTCTTCATACGAAATTTTACTAGAAAATGTTTTGAAAAGTTCAGCTTCTACATCAGATATTGAAAGGTCAACATCACCTTGCACCAATCACAAGATGACACTAGGCATAGTTTGACAGATGACACTAGGCACAATACACAAATGACTTACTTTATGCCAAATCTGATCCTCACATAAGTTCCTCATTCCTTGACAATAAAGTGATAATTTTCTCCAGAACCGAATTGCCAATCGCATTGAGGTATAGTGGGAGGCCTCCCTTCGAAGGCCTCCCGCAATGTGAGAGTCCGGGCCTGAAGGCAAGGGCGGAGCCTGAGCATGAAGGTGGGGGCTCTCACATTGTGGGAGGCATGAGGGGAGAGGGCTCCCACTGCGTTAAGCACTGGGCAGCCAAGTTAAAATCATGCCATAATTGTGAAAGACAAATCTTACACTGCCTGGCACTGTAAGTAGTGCCAAATAGTGTAAGCAATGCCATTCTCTCATATAATTGGAGGATATTTCTGTAGGTGGTTGGCAGCTCAATGCTTAACGATGCTCCAAATTACAAAAATCAAACAAGTGACTACAGAACTGCTTCAGAACTGGTTTTCAACAGTAGCAAACTACCGGTAATTGAACTTCGCAAGTTCATCTACCCTTTGAAGTAACTCATGAGAATCATAGTAATAGCAGATGAAGGTTCAGAATAAGAAAGTGTCCACCTTCTTAAGGTAGTGCACATGTAGAAAACATATATTTCTTTTTAAAGATGAAAATGGTTGAGAAAGAGCCTCTTTAAGTTAGAAAAAAAAATCCAATTTCTAGTATATTTTTTTGAAGTTTTTACTATTTTCAAAAAAACAAATTCCAAAGTATTTATTTTTCTTGGCATTTTCTATCGCTCTTTTTTGTGAATAACTTTTAGAGATAATTTCTTCTAGGCTTGAATTTTACACACCTACTATTTTGAATGTTTAATAAATTGTACATATTTTCTTTTATTTAATAAAAATTAATTTCAATAGTAAGAGTACACACTAAAATAGGCCATTTTGAGACAAATACACTAGGTGTTTCTTGCAATGATCCTAGATCATTATCTTTAATGTGGCCTAACAGGTTTCTTCCAATCCTTACCAAGGGTGAACTTCCAACTTTGAAACTAGTGATGAAAAAATGAGGTTCTCTTGCAACTTGAGGAATTTACATCATACGATGGAGAATTGATTGAAAATCTTTGAAATTTTTTCAACAAAAGGAAACTTGATATTCATGTGCTAAATAATCATTTAGTAGGAAAGTATAAATAGTTTTAGAAAAACTAGATTGCTAATAAATTTAACAAGGAATGAAAACATCTTCAAATCCAATGGTAAAGAGATTGTAACAAACCATCTAATCCCTATGCACTATTTTTTTATTCTTTTATTTTAAAAAATTTGTAATTAAAATTGATTAAAAATAATAAACCTGATATGTCATTGTTTCTAAAGGATTCCATATCTACCCATTAATTTTTTTTATCATTTTTATTTTAAGCTCTCTAGTGAAAATAGAATGAATGGAATTTCCCTTGTTGATATGGATTTATTCTATAAGTTATTTAAAATAATGATCATAAAAATATACAATTTCTTGCCTCCACAATAATAAAAATAATTAAAAAAAGATATGAATTTTGAATCCTTAAACTCTTGACTTGATGAAAATTCCCATCTCTACATATGTACAATATTTGATAATTTTGTAGCTTTTGAGACAAGTAAGAAATGCAATAATGATTCAAATTAGAAGTGACATATGTCATTGGTTCCAACTCAACATGAATACAAACTTTAATTTAGTCACTTTTGTAGACCTAAATTCAAAAACCTTTCATATGAAAATTCATTGAGTTATGTCTAGACTTTAGAATTGGGCTTTCCATACCTTTAACCCTAGGATGCCACAAACATCAATTCGTAGTATACAAATAATTGAATGAGTTTGGAAGCATTTTATTTTATTTTTTTCATTCAATTTTTTCTTGATGACCTTTCATTGTGGATTATGAAGAGCATGCAATTGAGTTGACAATCTTCACATTGTTTGTATTTACTTAGATGAGAAGTTAGTAAAATAAAAGGATCACAAAACAATGCTATTTTAATGTATCTACGGAAGGGTTTCTCCTTTCTCTAAAATTTCTCCATAAAATTGATATTTTTAAAATTTGAATCCCACTAATGAAATGAATTTCATCTACTCTAGTGTCTTCTCTAATTTGAATTTTGAAAAGATTCCTAAAATTGAATAATATATTGCAATTTGAACTTTGAATATATTTCCAATGTCTATTGAATTCTAATTATAGAATGACATGAAGATTGTGTTTACACTATAATGTTCTTCATTATTATATACCCATATGATGAAATTTTAATGTTTTTTGAAATAATGTCCTATTTGATATGATTTTCTTCATTTTTTCTTCCAAAATGCTCAAAAAATTGAATTTTCCAAAAAAAAATCTAAGCTTTTTGTGAAGAAAAGAAACATATCATTTCATATCTAAAAAATAAAAATAAAATTTTTCATTCACATTTAGTTGCTAAATGGGAGTATATGGAGTGATGGAATTTAACCTCTAACTCTGTCAATTTCAACACTAAGGGTGGACTAGAAATTTGGCCTAGAATTGGAAAACTCAGAACTCTAGATAAGACCCAAAATAATTCAATTTTTGTGCATAAAATTTTGTTGCATTAGAGGAGATCTGGCCAAAAAGAAGGCCGTTCCAGGCCTATTCCCCCCAGCAATGAGGGCATGGCTAATAACAGTCAACCGTCATAAATTTTTGAAATTTTTTTTTGTGAAAAAAAAAAAAAAAAAAAAAAAAAATTGGTCTTGAAATCGACAGAATAGTTGACCAAAAAAAAATTTCAAAAAAAAAGAAAAAGAAAAAAGTGACCTGGCAGTTTCCCGACCACATCGGCACGCTTCGGTGGCGCAGTTCCCTGAGTTCCCCACTGCCGAGAACTCACAGCCCTCTATTTGGCTAGATCTCCTCTAATGTTTCAAAGTTTTTGTATAAGGCAATCACCAAGTCAAAGGAAATTCTGCAAAAAACAGGATGAAGAGGAAGGTGAAGTCCAATGAAGAATGCCTATTTTGGTTGTTTTTTTCCATAATTCTTGATAACGAGGAGATTGCTTGATGTAAACACAGATCTAAAAATGGATGAAATATGTGTTCAGTGAATGAAAAATCTGGAATCACCAATTACGCAGATTTCATGTGCCAAGAAGAGATTATAGGAAATAATCTTCCGGCAAAATGAACAAGACATTTCTTGCCAGGGGTTACGAAATCGGTTTACATTGCCAGCACAAAATTCTAGTGCATAATGTGAAAGCACTCACAGGAGCTCTGGTTTGAGATGAAATGGCTAATATTGGTAAGACTAATTACAACGCCTAGCATTCTTCAAGAATACTAGTGTGTCCTGTGGCATTGCTATAGCCAAAAGTAAAGTAAAAGTGATTTTCTAATTTTTTTGTTCAAATAAACTTTGAAATTCAGTAACTTTTTCAAACTATCAATCCAAACACCATGAAACAAAGCCCATGCACCCCTCCTCAAGGAGGTTTTTTTGACAATACCAAGAATGTGATCAAAAGATGCACAGTCCAGGAGATCTCACTGTAACAAACAAACAAAGAAAACAAATAAACAACCTAACTTAAGGTATGGATCCCCTTGCATCTCTTACTTCCTAATCCAAGTTGCTAAAATTGTATTCAGATTAGTGAATTTATGAATTTCAATTCAACAGTTTCATTTTAAAATAAAGATAGAATCAATCAATTTTTGAGGATTTAAAATAATATTTTAATTGATTTATGTATACATGGGTGATTGCAAGAAACACTTTTTGATTATGTTGCATTTCACAATACTCATGCTTTTTTTGGGAACACTTTAAAATTAGAAGAAAACCATTTCAAACATTCTAAAAATATGGCCAATTTATACACCTTCAAGAGTTAAAATGAAGGTAACCACCTAATGAAAATAATAGAAAAATTCTCTAAGTAAGAGAATTAGAAAAGTTTGAAATCTTAAGAAAATAGATACTTCAATGCTTTAATTAGGAAAAAAATAGGAAAAAATGAAAAAAATAAATAAATGAAATTGGCCATTTATAAAAACTATAAGGAGATGGTCGTTCACCAAAAAAACATTGAAATAATATTTTACATATTTTGAAATTCAAATAGGAAGAAGCTTACTTTGTCGACTTCTACACAACATATAATTAAATATTTTAGAAAGATTGTGAGCAAGAGCTAAAAATCTACTACAGGACCATCTCCTCCAAATTTTAGCTCCAACTTCATTTCTCTAGGTATTACTTTGTTAAAAAAACACTCAAATTGCCATGTGTGACAAAAATTATGGGCTATTTTTGGGTAGCAAAATATTGTCTTAAATACCAATAAATTAGATAAAGTGTATACTAATCATGAGTACTTTGTTTATGAATTTTGAGTCATTTGGAGAGAGAATGCAAAAGTTATGGCCAAAAAATAGATCAACTAGATACATGTTATAGAAAATACTAAAGTTTTTTCTTGCAATCACCAATATTCATTTACTTCTTTTTAATATAAATACCTACTATAAATATATGTATACTTTTGAAACTTTCAATTTGGACCAACAACCAATGCATAGATAAAATAAAAAGGCAAGGATGTAGTTTGTAAGGTTTTTATTTTATTTTTCTATTGATTCTCCAATTTAACTTTATAGCAGTAGGAGATTGAAATACCATTTGAAGAATTTTATTTATTCTACTTTGGATATAAGACTGTGATTTGAATTCATTCACCCACTTTTTAAAAATTAGACTCCCAATCAATGTCTTGACTAGTGTGGTTTCAGAGCCAAGGACACTATATCACCCTTCATTGTCAATAAAAGAAAAAATTTAAAAAGTTATCTATATTTAGTATTTGGTTGATTTTATATATCTTAACTCCTAGAGGATTGAGGCCTTTTTTCCATCAAAATACAGTCAAAACTACCACTTCTATTGCAAAGAGAAAAATAAATTTCAATTGTTTTTTACATATCTAAATGTAGGATCTTATACTAGAGGCTAGTATAAGAATGTATAGAAGAAATTTCAGAAATTTTAATTGCATAGATTGCAAGATATTTACTTCCAAAGTGAAGAAAACAAGTTTTTTTGCAACATGCTTGACTAGATTTTTTGGCTTTGAATCTTCTTAACTTAAATTTTTTGTATTATTGATTTTGAATTTCTTGGTTTTCATGTTGAAAACTTGAGATGAGAATCTAGGGAAAAAAATTCAAGAAAAAAACACTAAATTTTTTGTCATTAAAAAATTGTTAAGTAGAAATAAGTTCAAGACTAAAGGAAAAACTAAATTATTAATAGCTCTAAGATGAAATTGAAATACAATAATCCTAGTGGTGAGATTGTTCTAGCAAGAAAACATAACTCTCTCTAAAATTGTTTTTAGAAAATTGTAAAAATTTGATTAAAAAATGAATCCTATAAGTTATTTTTTCAAGAAAATACTTAGATTGCCCGAAAAACTAAGATTAACCACAATTTTCTCACCACTAGTCCCCAAAAAATGAATTATTGCTTCAAATGTAGAGAACAAAAAGATTTTAGGAAAAAAATTATAAATTATTTTGACTTATTGTGATTTTTTTGTGGTGCCCATTGACCTCTATTTTAGGCTTATTATTCCCTAACTTTTTTTCTCAGGCACTAATTGAAATAAAAATTATATATCCACGAAACTCTTGCAAAATTTCACATCCTCAAAAAAATTCCAAAATTTTCACTAAAAATTGAGGTCATAGGAACCTGCCCAGACCCAAATTGTCTCTCGAGGGGAGTCAAGGGACAAACGGTCCTTTAGGGGTTAATCTCTCCTCTCTAATTTGGAATCTTTGATTACAGAAATGAATGCAAAATTTTCAATTTGATCATGCATGGTCACTAATAAGTTCCAACAGTTTACTCAAGGCTGAAAAAAAGGACAATGAAAGAGTGAGTCACTTTTCCATGACTATGTGATTGGGCCTTCAAATGAACCATCATAGGTTGAAAAGTGATTGGGATTGAATCTTTAGTTCATTAAGCAGTCTATACAAGTGACTATGAGTCTGCAAAGCACTATAAAGAATCCAAATACAAGGGCTTGCATGAATAAATTATCACTTAGGTAAGCAATAGACCTTAGACCATCTCATCTCATGCTTGGATTGTCAACAATATCATAGGGACCCTATTCCAATAAAAGGTGAAGAAATGTTATGGAAGAGCACTTATGGCAGTTGATGGAGTTGTATTTTTTAAAAATCTTCATATATTCAAATTTGGAAGCAAACAAATCTCTCAAAGTTCATTCAATTGTTTGCATTGCAAGCCAAGGCAATTGAGATGAGTAGACCTAGCTTAAACTTCATATAACATTCTTAATTGGTATTATTTCTACCCTCCCACTATTGGTATAAATTTTGTAGCACTAGCACATTCTATTAGATGATAATATAGAGCAAACCAATAGCTACTTATTGAGTCTTAAGCTCTAATCTTAACCCTTGAAGGACATTGAGGCTAAAAAATGGTTGATGGATAATTTCATTGTTTATTGTAGAAACAAAGAATAAAATTATTGGTCCAATAATTAGATTAGTTTTGGTGACTACCTCGGTCTTGGGGGGTTGGGTCCTTCAAGGGTTAACCTATAAACAATGCCATGGATGTTTTTTGTTTGATGAATGACATGGAATTCTCATGTGTAGGATAGTAGTGCAACTATTCATCCTTAGAATTAGGGGTGGAAAGGGGAGATCTTGCACAATCATTTGACCTCCAATGAGTATTTTTTTAAATAGATGATATCACAAGGTTCCAAAAGGGATGATTTCTGCGGTCACCAGCCCAATGTTTAAGAGTTAACCACCAATCACCTATGAGGTAGACAAACCCATTACCAAGCCTTGCCCCAATACCACCCAAATGTAGGGCCCTCATTGATTCTATGATGAGAATTTATATAGTAGTGTATGCCTTAACTTCACATAAGATATGTATTATAGTTTTACATTCTCACTCTAGAATCAATGAGGGCCCTACATTTAGGTGGTATTGGGTCAAAGGTTACTATTGGGTAAAGCTACTTTGTATTCAATACATAATATAACTGAGCTAAACTATATAGGAGAGGAATAAGCTTCTCCTGATGAATGTAAAACTAATTGTTGGATGAATGACAAGAGCATTACTATATACCAACACCCACCATGTGTGTGAAAAACAAGTCTGTCAAATGAGTTAATCCTTTAAAGTTGACATGGACGTTTTGTGTCCGATGGATGATAAGGAATTCTCCTGTGTAGGACAGAAGTGCAACTATTCATCCTCAGAATTAGGGGTGGAAAGGGGAGATCTTCCACAGTTGTTTGACCTCCAGTGGATATTTTTCTTTTTTGTAAGTAGATGATGTCACACTGTTCCAAAAGCAATGATTTCCACGGTCACCAGTCCGTCCTTTCAGAGTTAATTCTGCCAGATACCTGCAAGTCCTCTGTCTTGGGTTCTCTGACTCATCGTAGTTTGGCATGATCAATGGCTGGATCACTTCCAGTGCATCTTTGCCTGGGACCTCATTCGCCCACTTCAACATAAAGCGAAGTTATTTTATTAGTTAAGGTACATAGCTTTTGCGGGGGGGCACCTCAATTTCAGGGGAAGCACAAGGGATCCCAACAAGAGTTAAGAACTTTATGTTATTATAAGCTAGATGCTCCTCTCTGGGGAGCAAGTACGTCATTTCAGCTCCCTGAATTTTGGCAACAAATTGTTCTCAGAGTCAGTACTGTACAGCAGTCTCGACTTCCGGGATTGCTTCGTTCGGCTGAAGCAAATGGATTCATTGGTGGAGTTTTCATTAGTCAACGGGGATTGAGAATTGTTTTATTCGAATCTTCTTCCCGCAATACTTCAAAATTGCTCCCGAATCTAAAGCTCCAGTAGTAAACCCTTTGTTTCTTTCGCTTGCCTTTTACACAATAGGGTCTCTCATTGCATTGCAGACATGGTGGAAATAGAATCATGGTCGTATTCATTACTTTGGTGTGAAAATTCCACCAAGTTGGGACCCATGATGAAGACTTGCAACTAGGAACTACTGTAGTGGTGTACTGTTTGGAATTTTGCTTTGCCAAGCTGAAACCCTCAATCTGGCTAACTGAACCTCAAATCTACATTAGTCTTAGATTTTAGTGCTTCAGTCACATGTTTGGTGCTCTGAACTTTTCTGTTTGTACAAATATTACCAGTTTAAGCTTCTAGCTGAATTTTCAGGTGCCTGCCCAAAACTTTTAACACTCTGAAATGGGTTAATTTAATGAATACTCCAGATGTGGTTGAAATAATTCCTAGCTTGCACATGGTGTTTCAAATCATATCTAACTATTCTTATTGATGTTATCATTAGTATTCAGATTGGTTTGGATTACTGTTCTGATAACAGAGCATGGACTGGTCAATGGAGGTCACTGATGCGCAGCATATCTGACTGTATGCGCATCTAGGAAGACATTCAAGTAGTCCAGCATTGTGTATACGTGTGAATCCAGTTACAATTTGATCCACACAGATGCAACCATGTTACCCACCTCACTCCAATCCATGATTTGGTAATTGGTGACTTGCTACTGACTTATAAGTTAAAGCATGACAGACCTGTACATCTACTCTATTTGTGTTGGGCATGATGTTTTATCTTGGAGGTGTGAAAGCTACATGCCAGTGGGTGGTATGTGTTGTCCCCTGGAAATGTCCTTGAGAATCTATTAGCGGTACCGATTTTTGGAACAGGGGATTCTGTACTGTCAATCGTGCACTGGACAGAATTTGGAGCCTGTGCCACGGTTAATGATTGTCATCTTCATTAAAACGGCATGTTTCAGAGAGCCAAAATTGTGACCTTCCAGGCTTCAAGTGCAGAAATTGTGATCTTCAAGGAAGGTTATTTCACTTCCCTGTGCTTTAAACCCAGCATTCCCCCTGGACCTCACAGGGGATTTGCAACATTTTGTTCACCATCCGACATTTGCTAGCTATTGATCTTCTCAGGCTAAAATTGGACTCGTCAGTGGAGAGAATAATCTCCATGGCCAGGAGCAACCCAGTTTCTATAAATGCTTCAGCGCAAAATCTGTGTCTCTAGCATCCACGCTGATCCATGAACTGAAATGGCGCAGGTAATGCATATTCTCACAGAGCTCAAAGTTGTAGATGTTTGAACAATCAGCAGCTAGAGTGAAGATACATATGAAAATCAGAATGTCGTCACCCGCAAAATTTCCTACAAAACTCTCAAGAAGTAGACTGGAGCCAGTGTTTAACCAGCTGGCACAGACTCTTAAAGTAGAACATCCTAAATAATTTTTCTTGAGGTTCCTTCTCAGTTCTCTCAAAGGTACGTCTCCCTAGCTGACAATGCTGGTCACAAACCCTCCAGTTGAGGGTACAGGCACTAGTTCAATGACCAGAATTGAAATTATCCTACTAACTCAGAGAATCCGCAAGAAGATTGAAGAATGATTCCAATTCTAATATTCTAGTCACCCTAACCCTAACCCTCATCCTAGTGCTAATGCTAACCCTAATACTGCAGAAGCTGATCTGTACACTCATATGATCTGAAGTCGTGTCATCGACTGGACATAGCAAGTTCTAAGGAAAGATCAAGCTCTGGAACTACATTTAATATCCTCTTCGGTTCGTCTAAACTCTCTGACCAGTACTGATGCTGCCCTTCCTCTCCCCCTTCGGCTGACCCTGTCGACATAGTCAAATCCAGCTGAACATGGCCACCACCGTCCATGTGGCGTTGATCATGCTGTCGAGGTGTCAAATAGTCAACAAAACGCACATGGGGCTCAGCTGTTGTACGACGACTACTCGAGAGAGTTGGAGTTGGATTAATTCTGCGGCCTGGCCAAGAGTGGGGGGGTGACAGAGAGAGAATGCTCTCATCACAGCGTGATTCAGGCTTCGAGTTGACTAGTGGAGGAGACGAGTTTCTGAAAAACACGTGTTCTCGTTCATCCATCACGGTGCTCGGAAACCTGTCGAAAATTGTGCTGGCCCTGCCAGGTCCGGAAGCTGATCCGTAAAACTGTTGGCATCCCAGTCGATCCTCCTTCAGTTCCTGCAAGTTTGTTTTGCCTTTCTCCGCATCAGAAAAAACAGACTTCAGAGCACAGAATGTTGTAATCCTATCCATTTCTGAATTCTAGAACCCTTTTTAATATTGATTAAAATTATGTCAGAAATCGTTAATCAATTGAATTTGAAATCTAACATGATAGCAATAATGTTTAATTGACAGCTAGCATTTTTGTAAACTTAGATTAATCGCTTCAGAAACGTACAGACAGTCCAGACCTGAGGAAGCTTGAGGTCAGCATCCTCGGAGAAGAAACTTCTGCGGGCTTTTAGGTAATTATTTCCAGTCTCGCCACCATCTAGAAGTTTCATGAGAGGCCTGGACTCCACAGTAGACCTAGTGGGTGAATTGCCGGCACTACTAGAAATATTGTTTTTACGCCCCTCCATTAACATCATCAAGGCTATCCGAGCATCATACTCCCGTCGGCACATCTCCCACTCCGTCTCCAGCTGCTCCTTGGCGCTGTTGGGGTGTCGATCGGAATCGCCGGACGTCTGTAAGTCCAGGAGTTGGGCGCTTCTCTTCAGTTCGGCAGCGGACTGGAGCCACATGCTGGGGTGGTGCTGGAGGTGACCTCCACGCCAGAAACTTAGATCTGAATATTTCAAACAGTGCATGGAAAACCAAATCAGGTTAATTGCATGTATACTGATCTATATATTGATCTTAATGTATGTAAACTCAAAAAAACCATTATTAATTCAATCTTCAATCAATTCGGTTAAATCTTAATGTATATAACTTTAACTTCTGTTAATTAGATTGGCGGTACTCAAATAATCTGGCACCTTTCAGATCGAACCCGCGGTCTGAACCTTAAATCTCTATCTATCCCTGTCTCTTTAGACCGTGTGTCACTGTTTTTGGCGATGGAATCGTGCCCATTCAACGAACTTGACCACATATATGCGTCTCGATCAAATCACTGCCTAACTGCCGATCGAACAAAGCTTGAAAATTGAATTGCATAATTATCGTACACGTGAACTTGATTAATGATTTCATACATCCATTATGGACATTTTGACTCCCATTTTGACTCCCAAGAAATTTAATTAGAGTTTTAAAAAGTATGACCTAGTATTGATCTGAGGTTTCAGTCTGGCAACTGAACTATATATGATCAGTCATCATATACTTGAACAAATGTGAAGCTCAGTAATTGCCAAAGGTGAGAGGTTCATATAGAATTAGTCGTGAACTCTTAATAAGGGTTCATTGGTGAGTTGAAAATCAAATGAATCTGAGCTGAACCGCGTTATATGCTTCCATTGTCGGTTCAATTTACGAAATGACGTGGATCCAGACAAGGTGATTACATTCAGAGCCCCAAAAAGAACAGTGAAATAGAATTGTTCTTTTTAGCAACTAGTAACTTACAGTTCAAAGCAGATAACCTACCTGCCTGAGAAGTCTCGTCATTCTTTATGCTTCTGTACATCTGCAATATTGAGTTCCACTCTATCAATGAAGGCTCATTTAAGTGATTGATCGAGACAGGCACTACAATTGAGCGTATCAATTGTCAACAAAACTAGCGACTTTCAAACAGGGTTGTTTAACAGTACTTGTAATATTAATGGCAGACTTTAGAAAGACGTGCTAGTTCATTCAAACCTGCAGGTGGCTTTTGACGTGGGCGATTGTCAGGCCCTTCACATCCATGATCTGCAGTACCATCTTCGGCGTTGCTTCTGATCCACCAAAAAAATTAAACACATAAACACCGAGAGTGTAATTGTAAAAATAATAGTAATGACATGAAATCAACTGAACCGCTATGCACATGGAAGAATTCAGATTCCTTACTGCAGCTGCTATCAGCAATACGTCACCCCTCTCTAATCATCTACTGCGACGGTTCCATCATACAACTAATCCCCATTCAGACATGCACAATGTGAGCCGGGATCCATGTTTGAATTCTACGTCTTTGTAACGAGGCCCTATTAGGACCGTTGTAAATCTGACCGTAAGTAAGGAATTACATCTGAGCTGGTGATCTGTTAAGGGCGCTTCATTCGCTGGAAACTAGACCTTAGAATTGTTCGCACTTACTAATTAATTAATTTACCCGGCCCTTTCTTGGATTAATTCATCTGTGGATCGAGTCTGAGTGTGAACTGTGTAATTCTCTTAAGAAGCCTTGGTTGTGTCCTAGCTAGGTCTTCCTGAGTAGACTAAGTTCTCCTTCGGAACCATCTAAGCACTGTTACCGATCACCTGCAGCTAGCTAGAGACGTACAATTAATATTCTAGCTACCAATATAATTTGTAAAGAGCTTAAACTTTCAAGTGCTGAAGAAAAACTAGATACGGGATTAAGTGTTTAAGAAGATTGATAGCTACCTAGCAACCAGACAATGCAACGGAGCTAACAGCATTTGAAGAACTAACATATCTTAATAAGTTCCGAAATGAATAGCCCACGTCATTAGATGATGCACATATTTGAACGTAATTCACTGATTAAAGTGGCTGAAGGCCTGATACATCAAGTGGATGCACTTACTCTCTTGTCCGCCAAGTCGTTCGACGGCCAGCACGAAGCAGTGATGGAGGTCTTGCGTCCACCGCAGTCGCGGAAGCCTGGAGCGCACGTATTGCCGCACTTTCCCACGAGGCTTGCGAGCATCCGGATTAGGATTACTCGTGTTGCTCTCCGACGAGTGCTCCTCAGAAGAAACTTCGGCACAGCCATCACCCACTCTCAGATCATCACTCTGTTTCCCTAGAACATCCATTTATCCCCTCCGGAACCACCCTGCAGCAATTAAAACTTAACGTCTCTCTCGCACCAACAACTGAATTATTAAGTGACCAAAAGAACTCCTGTGAACGTTGCGGTTCCGGTACAGATATCGATCTTCAGTTCTTCACTGGTATGCAATACCAGAATCGCCAATAACTAATTTACCAATCTAAAAAACTCCTAGCCGGCTTTGAACGTTGGGATAATGGGGTGTCGATGTATCGATCTTCACTGGCCGGCAATACTAGCATCGATCATGCCAACAACTTTAAGCATCCAAAAAAACTCCTTTGAACGCTAATTGCAGGCGTCGATATATCGATCTTCACTGGAAATACTAGAATCACTAACAACTAATTTATCAACCCCAAAAGCTCCTGTTAATATTGCGGTATAGATATGTCGATTTTCAGTGGCAGAACCAGAATCACCAGACCGGGCTCCAGACCAGTCGTCGACCCATCGATCCAGCTAGCTAGCAATGAAATTCGATCTTGATTGCGATCAAGCGTGAATTAGACCTAGTGTAGGAGAAAGGATGAAAGAGCGAGTTTAATGACGACGCGAGCATCTTTGTACACATGCCATAGCGATGAGAGAGGGTATAAATAGCGGTGGCATGAACCTCAAGGTCCGCGAGTTCAATGAACTCCTTTCTTTTAAGTCGATCCTTCACTCGGTGGGCTATTTTTGGAGGCTCAGGTCCGCAGTCGGCGGGGGCTTCCAGTCGGTCCGTCCAGACAAGAGAATCAATCCTCACGCTCCTTCAGACACTTCTAGATGTCTAGGTTCAATTCAATTCTAAGCTGTTCCCCCGCGCTAACTACAACGTACCATAGTCAAACCCAGCCGCCGCGCTTTGCTTGCTAACGTGCTTCGATCGGGAACCTACCGTGTAAGTACCCCCATCGCTAGCACCTCCCTTAAGGTCTCCCTTCCTCAATGCCAAACACAAGTTTACAACAGTAACGACTAGGTCCAGATCGCCTGCTCGCGGCGCTCCTAAAATCCATCATATCACGTGCTTGAAGGGTGTCCCAGCGTGCACTGTAAGCAAACAACTGCAAACCATTTCTAGCGCTGACTGGCTAGCTAGTACCGCAATGATCGTCTTCTCAAGAACCTTCGGATACATATATATCTCTCAGAGAACCCAGTGGTTTGATGACGGGAGCCATAGAGAATAATACTACACTTCCCGACCCGTTGATCTGACTAAATCTTTCTCTATTTTGTTCTTACAGAGACGTCGACATCCGGCAAGACTACATCAACAACTAAACCCCATGCCCGCCCCCTGGTCGTAATTCTACGCCACGATCTGGCAAAGTCGAATATCCCAACTGATCGAGATCACGCACATCATATCCAACTTCACTAGAAACTTACTGAAACTAGCGTCACCTCGACTTGCCATTATTTTCGATTCATGGACTAGGAAAGATGTGAGGGACTGAGGGAACAGAATATTCGTCAACTGAGAATGAGAACAAAACGTGTGAGGAACTGGATTTATCCGGAATGAGCACGAATGTGTGCTGTCTGGTCGCTTGTGTAGAAGCTTCTACCTGAGCTTGCACTAGCGATGACAGAGCTTCTTCTTCGTCTTGTTCTTGAGCTTGTTTTCTTGGACTTGTTCTTCGTCTTCGTCTTCGTCTTCTTCTTCCTGTTGCTGTTTTTCTTCTTCTGTGAGTAGAATTAGAGAATGATATTTTGGTTGGTTCCTCTCGGACAGCATTGTTGTCATGGCGACGGACCCACCATGGAAGCCCTGCTGGTTGCTCCGTCTCTTTCGAGGTGCCTGCCCTGCTTTTAAAGATGTGGTCGTCTGCCTGACACTGTTTTGACTTGGGTGTTCCAGTGGCAAGGTCCCACTTGAGATCTACCAATTCTGTACTGTATCAGGGAATCTTCACCCTTGCGCAATCAATGCAATTAATGAAGGACTACGGTTGGACAAGAGAGAATCAAATTATCAAAAGTGGGCCGGCGTGGGTACCTTATACAGTACAGTACAGCACTACTGTCGCACTCACGTCTTACCACCCAGGCACCCACGTCTTACCGCACGCGACTTAACTCCGGCATCATGTACACAAGGTGTACATTTCGGAGCGGACATGTAAACCAGAGGTACATGTGTATGAGGGTGGTAATAGGTTAGTGTACCTTAAGTGCATCCGGTTAGAGTACTGATTTGTACTATTGTAGTGACTACACTAAATAGTGAAATTAGGTTGCCTTATCACAAGAAAGTAACTTTACAAGCCATCAAAGTCAACAAATACTTCAACAAATATTTTTATTTGTACACATGGAGGTTTGTAAGTCCCAATTACAACAATATCTAATTCAAAAGTAGTGCATTATTGTACAATGACAAAAGATATGTATTTAGTGTCAAATGTCAAGAAATTAGTGTGGGGCAACCTAACTTCACTATTTAGTTTAGTGAGGGGGGAATGAAAGACCTCGAAAATTGTTATCAAGGGATTATTTCATTTGGGGGAAATTCGAACAATATAATAGGATTTCAACCTACACTATTTTACAAATACTATGATTTTGGTAAATTAGTCTAACAAGGATTAATGTTTTAATAAGACAAATTAATATTGTGCTAGAATACCTTGGAAGAAAATATATGAAAATTAATTAGTTACCATGCATGATCAAGTTAGAAAAAATTGAATTCATACTTTGAATAAAAAAGCCCAAGTAATGCAGGCCCCATCCATGTGGAGGCAACATTTCAACAATCTTCATGTTTGTTAAGTCCTAAATTTCTTTGCATTTTGAGCCTCTAAACACATAAATCATCATTTTTTGGTTCAAGATTTTTTATGGAAAAACAATCTAAAAATAGAAATTATAATCGAAGAATCTTTGTCCTAATATTCATCTCAAGTCTTTCTTGTAAATTTTTGAATTATTATTTTGGTTACAAATACTTTATCTCTTTTGAGATCTAAATGTTCATAAATCATAATAGAAAAGATTCTTTTAATCGTAAACTTCAGGGAGTAACTCAAGTTTAAAATTCAATGAAGATTAGTTTTCGGTTTTTATATTGTGTGTATGCTTCATTTGAGAACTATTGCTAACACCTAAAATCCAGAACTTCAATATACTATATCTTTTATGGGTTAATCTTGTCCTCTACACTGAATAGAGGTATTGAGGGGACCCATACTAATTAATTGACATTCCACACTAAAGAAATATCTACCTTTATTGTACATCAGTAGTTATTGGAGTGTCTAGATGATGTACATCATGTTTCAAACATCTACAGTTTTCTAGAATGAGTCCCTTTAATTTTTTGGTCCCCTTAATACCCCTATTTAGTGTAGATTGTCAATTTTGCCAATTAGTATCGTTCAAGTGCAAAAAATCATAATTTTGACAAATTTGATTGTATCCATCAAGTAGAAAAAATAATAATATTAATCAATTTCTTTGTATCCAACAAAAGCGAAAATTAGAATAGCCAAAAGTTTATTTTTATAGTATTGATTGAATTCTAGTTGCCAAACTGAAACCTCAAAGCAATAAAACCTAGGATATTCATAGATTTTATATTTTTATTTTTTGGATTACATTAGGATAATTTTATTTAAATGCAAGAGGTAGCTACCAACATGGGAAGCACAACCAATTAGGTCTTGTTCTTGATGGTCAACAATTTAGAATAACAAAATGAGACTTCAAATGTACAAACCAAAGTGCAACTTCGTGAAGTTATACTCTACCTTAATACCTTCCAAATTTCCAATCATCTATAGTCATCACTTCAGGATTAAAAACTCAAAATTTGTCAAATCTTTCGAAGATTTCTTCTTTCTCTCTAGATCTTTGCTTGGAACCTAAAAACACTTCATGAAAATGCCACTCTTAAACTATCAAGCAAGCTTAGGTAGAAACACCTCATTGTGCAATAGTTTTTTTGGGTCATTCTATCTTGGTATTCAAACAACCACAAAAATTTGATGAGATTATTATTGCACTCAAGAGAAATGCAACCTAGATGGTTTAGTAATTTTCTGATGCTCTAGTTATACTTTTGCAAATTTTCAAAGTTGAGAACATAGGTTATCTTATACATATCACTAGACTCACCTTCAATGAACATCCTTGAATCATGAAACATCTCAACTTTCATTGGTTGCTTTGAACAAAAAATCCTCACCTTTCATTGCTTGCTTTTGGAAAGTTGTTGTGGTTTTGAGTACATGGAAATGTTTATTCAAAGTCCATAATTTAGTACTCCGTATCAGAGAACAAAAAGTGTTGCAGTTACGTCTTTCTACCTTCCTCAAATCATACTCCAAATCACAGATTTCAGATTTCATGAGCTCGTCTCACACCGCTCATCAGACAAGCGTTTAGCCGCACGTTTCCTACCAATTTTTGAAAGCGAATGCATTGCACTGCTGCCGCTACAGTACTACCAAGTCTACAGAATCACTGATGCGATTACAGAAACCCTTTCACGCTTTTTACAAGATGAGTAGGCTCGAGAGATTTGAGGCTTTTAATAATTTCTCTCATTCCGTTCCCCGCCTATTGTCGACTTCCGTTGACAGATGAGTAAAGACGTCTCTGTCTTCAAATGAATGCTCGAGTCAGTCGAGTGTAGGCAAAGCAAATTGCCGCGTTGCTTTTTCGGAAATCAAACTTAAGTTATTGGGGGAAGAGTGTTCAGGAGGGAAGGTCTTTAAGTTATCTCCAGACAGTGAAAGACTGAAAGCGAGAATTATGGAATGATCATTATTAGGGGGAAGTTACAGTCGGGGTTCCGCTCCTCCAACTCGCTGAACTTCGCAGTGACAGAATTCAGATTGCTGCAGCTCCGGAAAGTCTTTCACGGAGTTCGGAGACAACTCTTCTTCATCGAATGTTACCACGCTTACTCAAAATGGTCATGCTAATGGTCTTTCAGAACTTTCGATGTTACCATTCTAACTAAATACCTCGCTAAATACTGTATGGGAGTGTCAATGACCTTTGAAATCTCTGCACTTCTCAAACTGCTTTAGGGTGTTCTGGGGTGGTCACAGCCGCTATAAGTTACACCACTTTATCAAGCTCAATCATGGATTTATGTCATTAGTTCACATAAATCATGTACCATAGTGTGGAGGTCAGAGATGAATAGTGATTCTTTTCAACTGTGACTGCCCGTATTAACCCCCAAATGCCCAAGGCCTTTTTCAAGATTCTTGGAATTTGCTCAAAATTGAACAAAAAAGTCAATATTTTGATAAGTGTTATCAAATTTTTTTTAATTGTAAGGTTCCATACATATTCAAACTAGAATTATTAGAGATCACATGGGAAGAGAAAACACAACAATATCACTTATGGATTAAAAGATTATAATGTTTGATCATGAGGATGTTAAAACTATGAAACAGTGAAAGTGATTTGAAGTCTTTCAATCCTCTTTTCACAAATCAAATTTGAAATTCAGTTCATTGAAAAATAAGAGGTTAAAGGGCATAATATACATAACCCCAATCAATTTATGGCTTCTTAAAATCTACTCTATAATTTTTTTAAATGAATTTCTAATGTGATTTTTTCTCCAAGATCTAGTGTATTCGAGGCTCATTTCCAAGAGCCTTCAACTCTAGAAAATCAAGATTTGCAATGGACACTAGTGCACAAAATCTTGAATAGAAAAAATCATAATAATTCATTTTCAAAATTAGACTTTTGAAGCTAAAACTAGACTTCAAAAATATTTTTTCCAAAGTATAAATTACTAAAAATGGTAACTTGGTAAGCTCTTATTCAACTTCAAAGTTTTTTCAACACCAAAATTTGGTGCCTTGGGCATTTAGGGGTTAATTCACACTTTTGGGTTCATAATTTTCTTACTACCCTCCAAAACTATATTTGACTAATTTGAGACTATGTCCTAGAAAAGGGGTATGTCAAGGTTTTAATTTATAATAAATCAACCATAGTGAAAATGAAAAATAAATAAAAATTAGCCATTGTAAGGACTTGATGGTGATGAAATTCCACCAAGAGAATGAGGTCAAAACCATCTTCAATGTTTAGAAGTGCATACGCTAAGGAGCTATATTTGTACAAATGTAGTCATCTAGAGGATATAAAATAAAATATTTTTAGATGCCCCTTTGTAGAAACATGCCTCCCAATTGAGGAAATAAAACACAAAAATTTCTACTCAAAATTCTTAATTTAAAATACTCAATAGTATTCAAATTGTCCCCCTAAACTCAAAAGTGAGACAAATTCTTAGAATTGAATTTAAAATATAAAATGATTTTTTAAAAATTTCTAAAAAAATAAAGAACACCATTACAATCAAGACATTTACAAACCAAAAAAAAATTAAGTTCATTAGGTTCATGCTTCAAAAGTCATAGCGGAGGACAACTACAATTTCACAAAACACTACCCAAAACAGGGGTGGTGTTTCTTGCAACCACCCATAAATAATCATTGTACTAGTGCATCTACAACAATGGAAGAGGATTATGGTCTAAGGTCATGCATGATATTGTTGAGAAGAGCCTCTAAAGGCAAGGGCTACAAACATGTGTCAAGATAAAAAAAACTTTTAACAAAGAAATATCAAGCATGCTATTTTTAATGGATAAAGAAGTACAAGAATGTAGCTTGGGTAGATTGGAGTTATGTCATTTTTTTTTATGAGCCAAAATTTAACCTTTTGAGCTGAGATGGGTAGCACTATACTGAAGAAAGAATGGAAAGTTAGTGTCTCTTAAATCAACATGTGCAATCACTAGAAGAAATTCTCGTTCATTGATTTGATGTGTTTTTGTTAAAAAAGACAAAACTTCGTTGGAAAAAACGTAGTTCTGCAGTTTTTTGACTAAAAAATTGCAAAAATGCATCTTTTCCAACACATTTTTGTCTTTTCTAACAAAACCTCATCAGATCGGTGAACAAGAATTTCTTCTAGTGAATGTATAGTTAAATATAGGGAGAAAGCCTAAGAGCATCCTTTTTCCGCTTCATGAAGGCACAACAACAATTAGTCTTGTGTAGGTCCAAAAAACTTGCTCCAAATGCTAATAGTACTTTCCACATTCCCTTTAAGGTCATTGAATTTCATGGCTTTAGCATGGTATTTTTTGGCTCTTTCTAGTGCCCTTCAAGTGAGCCAAAAAAAACTCTAACAACGTAATTATACCATCCCACACCAATGAGGGAGCAAAAGGGGAATAAGGTTAATTAAAAATAATTGTTATGATAAGGCAACAATTATTTACTCTTGTGGAAGCCCCATTTGTCACTTGACAAGGTTCTAGAGAGCTCCCATACTATGTCCACATTGGAGAGCTCCACCCACCATTTCACCCTTTAAAAAAGAGGGCCTAAAAGGAGGCACTGCAGCTCCTCTTGAAGAAGCTATATACTATATATATGCATGGACTAAGGATGCTCTAATGGTTTGGGGTTGTATGAGCTTGGAGGGAGTTGGTAAGTTTCATGTGATTGGAGGGAAGATGGATAGACATGTGTATCTTGAATTTGTGACTTTCTAGAGGTAAAACTTGTAGACAATATATACATGCAAGGTTAGAAGAAGGAAACATGTTTTTAACATAACAATGACCCCAAGCACATTGCAGATTATATTGCAATTGGGTTGCTTGCACAAAAGTTTCAAGCTATTTGACACCTTTCACAATCACATGACCTCAATCCTATAGAACACCTCTATAATGAAGTAGATCATTGCATAAGAAGGTCTAAGAGGAACCCATTAGTAAAAACAATTTATGGGAGAAGACACATTTAAGAAATTTGGTATAGTATAGAAGTTGATGTTCTAAGGAAGTTGATATGTTTTATGCCTCCAAGAGTTGCTAATGTTTACAAAGCAAAAGGTGGCTAGACACAATGGTAGTTATCATGAATGCTTAGAAGGTACATCTTTGAGTTGAGTGAAAGTTTTTTGTAGCTTGTGGTTTTGTTTTCTACAATTAGTATACAATCATATCAATTTTTGCAAAAAGAATCATACATCTTTGTTTCACATTCAAATTAAGTTGGTTTTTTGTTCATATTTTAGCTTAAAAGGTTGTATTCTATGTTTATCTCCTAAGTGCTCCAACGTCCATTTTGGGATGATGAATAGATCGAAACTCAAGTTTCATCTTCATTACTACTTAGATGAAAGTCATCCTAATTTGTGGAGATACTTTATCAAGTTGTTGTCCTATCTAATAGTTGGATTTGGTATCACTAGAGTGCATATTTTTCTAAAATTACAAATGTGCAAGTATGTCAAGTGGTTGACCGAGCCAAAATTGCATTGACTCTAGTTCAAAACTGGATTTGCAAAAATGAGGTTATACATTTGAAGAACACAAAAATTTCAGAAAATCACCATGTGAAGAGAACCTCATTTCAAATCCAATCCAACAAATTTGACTCAAAAAGTAATAATATTTTCCTTGTAACCAAATTTACAAGGAATTTTGAATTTTTCCTTTCAAAATTTATTAAATTATATTTGTGATAGCATTAGTGAATTTAACCATATGGATGGAATCTTAAACTCAAAAATCTAAAACTTTTTCTTGTATACCAATTCCAAAACATGCTTTCAAATAGCAATTTATAATGATTTTTTCCATACCATCAATCAATTCAAGAGTTATTGCAACTATATGCTCTTACAATCTTTTCCTTGTAATATTAAAGGCGTACAACCCATTTCCAACCATTGAAGCAATTACGCATACATGGAGTGTGGGATTCTTGAGTGGGGAAATTTTCCTACATATAGAAATAGTGTTGGAAAGGATTCTATAATTTTTCAAAATTTTATTTCTCAAAACATGATTACTATGGATTTTTTAGCTCATGATTATGTTCAACCCATATTGGTCATATTAGTTTTCCTATTTCCAACCAAGGGCTAGTTGCAATATAGATAGTCTTGTAGCCAATCATAGTATACGACAACTGCACCAAGATCAAAAAGGCAAGGGGCGCATCCTATATGATAGTTTTCGTAGAAATGGTAAGATAAAATAGCCCATTACAGACCTTTCACCCATTGTGGACTCCTAACAATGACCTCAATATGGTTTTCTTTTAGTTATTGAGATTTGGGCCACAGTTAATGTCTTAGCTAATTGGAATGGAGTAATTAGTGACCACAATAGGAACTTTCAGTTTTTTAGTGTTAGTTCATTGTAGGAAGTGTCTTTTTTAGGTCTTCTATGTTAGAAAATATTGTGACTGCAATAGGTGAGTAAGATGAGTGTTATGGATCAGTTTTGGTTGGTTTTGGGGAAGTCTACAGACTCTTTTAGGCTATGATGGATTGAACACTTCAAAAATTCATAACAAATTTACACTTTGTCAAAAAAAATATAGTTTCAAATGCTCTTGCCATTTCTATCACTTGACTTTCTCTAGAAAAAAAAGTAAAAAATTTCAGAAATGAGAAGAAGACAAACCCCCATTTGGTCCATAATGGACTGTTTTACCTTGGTTCATTTTGTAAATCAGTCTGCCTTATCACAACTATTTCTGCTAGCTATTGTATAAGGTAAATTAGCCCATTGTGGTCAAATGACCCATAGTGGTCACCTAGGAAGTCACCCCAGTGTGATTTTTTTCAGACCCCATCATGGATTTTATTACTAAATGAGATTTTGACCACAATCAATGTCTTACTTGACAGTAATGGAGTGATTAGTGACTGCACTAGGAACTTCTAACTTTTTTAGTGTAATTTCATTGTAGGAAGTGACTTTTTTAGGCCTTTCACATTAGAAATTATTGTGACAACTTTAGGTGTGTAAGATGAGCATGATGGATACAAATTTCGTTGGTTCTGGGGTAGTCTACAGACTCTTTGGGGCCATGATGGGCTGAACACTTCCAAAATTCATAGCAAATTCATACTTTGTCAAAAAAATATCATTTCAGATGCTCTCTTTGTTTCTCACATTTGTCTGTAAGTGGAAAAAAATTATAAAAATTCAGCAATGGCATGTGTACAGACTGCTAATTCTGACCACAATGAGCTGTTTTACCTTATCCAGCAGCTAGAGAACACCTATTGCAGTATTGATCTTCTTCAACTAGACAGTAGGTGGAGCCGGTCGGACTGATCAAGTCATAAAAGCCAAGTGCCGATACAGACTGCTGGATTCAGGAGCAAGGAAGCATTTCCAAGTTGCAAGCCAGTGAGTCTGTCGTGCATCATTGCGTAGACATTCTTGTAATTCAACACTGATGAAGTGCAAAAAAGTCTAACTTTGAGCAACTTGCTAGAGTAAACTTGCCAATCACCACTACACAGACAAAATTCAAGTCCTTCTCCACATAAATACATTGGAGACTTGCATGTTTTGAAATTTGTATGATTATTAACTTATTAAGGTCTGGTTGACCACTTTATGGTCGAAATTGACACTTTTTCCTTGGTAGCCAGAGTTCTAGAAAGAATTTGAGGTTGGATGAAAGGGGACGGGTGTGGGGAATTTGGAAATGAAAGAATTGGGACAAAGATCGGGAAATTCTCTGTTGGCATGTGGTCTAGGGGTTGAAAAAACAAATTAAATATGGGCTGAAAATATGCAAATCAATGTGCAAATCAAAATTGGGAACCATCAATCGTCACAAAATGTGTCATGTAGCTTCAAGCATTTACACCTCTTTCAATCGGTACTATCAAATCTCTTGAATTCATCTTGGTTTGATATTTTTCTTTTATCATGTTGAGCCTAGGATTAGAAAATGTCTTGTCTACCTTCAGAATCAATCATAGTCCTTAGTGGGTTAAATGCCATGTTACGATTCACCTTCAAAAAATAGAATGCAAAAAGATTTCTTCCTAAAAATTTTATTGCAATTTAAAGGCAATGAAGCTAAAATGGAGTTAAAAGTTCCTTGCAACCTTTCACCATTCAATGTATAGTCATTGGGCGGTGATACACAATTTTGTTCCCATTGCAATTGAACAGGTAGTTAAATTGTATGGTTATTGTTCGGTAAATGGCAATAGTTGTTCCCCGGTTCTTGGATGTGTGCAATAAAGGGTGGTTTACTCTACTACAATAACTTATAATTCCATCAACATTCTTCGAGCAATTTTCTTTTTTGACAATATATTGCAAAAAACAACCTTCCCTTAGGCCTTTGCGACAAGAGTATAGGAAATTTGGGACTATTTAAAATTGTATTTTGCCAAATCCATCCAAATGAAGGCTAGATTTTGCCAAATATTTCTTATCATAATAAACTATGAAACAAAAATAGAAAAAAATAGCTGAAAATAGTACAAGATGGCGTCTATATCTTACAAACCATTGCCACATGAGTGATACAGCTAGAGATATTGCTTTGAACTTAAGAAGAAAGTTCAAACCACAAGAAAACAAATGTAAAGGTCAAAGCACCAATTGCTAGTACCAATTGTCAACTATGCCTAGTACCCAACTTGTAGGGTGTAGTATTTCCAACAAAGGGCTGGAATAGATTTCCAATTGAAGCTTGGAATGTGTTTTTTTGGTCCTTTTCAAGATTGGGACTAATGAGGTTATGACACATGTCCTAAAGTAGTGAGCAGAAAAGTAGTTCTTGAATGATCGGAATTGGAAGAGTCTAGACATAGGGTATAGGTCATGAGTACTTTTTGACTCCTAAAAGTCATAGTAATTTCAATTTTGGGAATAAAATTTTGAAAATTTTTCAATCCCCCTATTTCCTATCTTTGTACATGGGAAAAATTCCATAACTTCTTACTACTCACGATCTACTCCAAAATTGCTTAAATGATTGACTACTAGTGCCTCTACCTTATTACGCTAATATCATAAGCAATGATAAATGCAAGGTTTCTAGACTATGCATTAGGAGTAAATTCATTAATTATTTATCATAAACATTTGCAAGGGCAGGAGGGCCCCCGTCTTCCTTATATTGTTTGCATTTTTTCTCTTACTTTACACAATTTAAATCAATTGATTAACCTAATTTACATTCAACAGAATTAAAAAAATCAAAACAATGACAAGTGCAACTTCTACATTTAAAAAAAATTAGATCTAGAGACTCCCACTTAACCCCGAAGTGCCTAAGCCTTTCCAAGTGTGTTTTGACTATGAAAAATGAGCATTGGCTCAGTGTAGTTATCCTCAATGAAGCAAATTGTTTTTTTTTCCAAATCTAACCATATAGATGTTAATAGAGGTTGTTTATTAGTATGCACACCAATTTTGAGTGCAAAATTTCCTAAGAGTTATGATATTATACCAAGGGAAATGTACATTTTCTATTTTAGTATGTTGTCTTTGTCCACAATGTTTCAAAAATTTGCATATAAATGTTTTTTAAGATTGGAGGTAACATGACCAACTTCAAAGAGTTTTAGCACACTAAAATACACTTCCAAAAAACTTCATTTCACATGAAAAAACATCAAACTCATTACACAATCCACCTTGCAATTGTTGAAATGCAATTTTTGTTTTTAAGTAGAAATTACAAATAGCTTCAAATAAATACTTGCATGTTGAAATGCAATTTTTGTTTTTAAGTAGAAATTACAAATAGCTTCAAATAAATACTTGCATGTTGAAATTTTCAATGGTGAAAATTATGAAAAGACTTTAAACTTTTCATTGGGACCATTCTCAAAGCAAATGGATAAGTACAATTTCTTAGATATTAAATAAAATGAAATTGCCAAGTTTTGCATAAAGTCGGGAAATGAAGTAAAATAGCAAGCTTTACACTCCACTTTTATTACACATATGCCTTTCAAGACCTCTCAATAATTGAATATGTACTTTTCTCAATGAACAATGAAAGTTTTTCATAGTTAACCCTCAAAATTGCCCCCAATTTTTTTTAACCGGTGATAGGATTTTAATTGCCCTCACAAAAATGGGCTTGAAATTTCAGATTGACCATATATGGTTGTTAAGGCAATTTGGGGTTAAGGTAGGAAGTCCACAAAGTGATTAGTTATCAACTAATCATATTTTAGAAGAAGATGAACACCTTGTAATATTTTTCTATAAATTTTCTTTGAAAAAGAAATAGGATCAACAATGGACCTAGTTGTTTCATATTTTTTGGACCATGATCGTGGAACTATTAAAAAAATGAAGTTGAAATGGCATAGGCATTAAGGGAGATTTGAGGGCTTTACAAGCCTGCAAGTTCCCAGGCTACGGGGAATGCAGGAACTACGCCATTGCTGCAGTTTGACATGGCCGAGATCATGCCACATAAAAAAATTAATTTTATTTCAATTTCTTTTGCATTTCATAACTAATTTTTTTTTTGACTGACAGCAACCAACCATTCCCAGATAGCAAAGGGAATAGGTAGGGGAACAACCTTGAAATAAGCATTCCTTAACCCCAAATCTCCCCTAATGATTCTAGGAGCATTGTAATCACCCTTGGTGTTAGAATAGACATTTAGAACTTGTGCATGTGCTATTAGCACCTCTAATATTGCTTTAGTAAGCATAGTAAACTACAATAAAATTTAGAGTAATTTACCAAGAATGAAATCTTATGAAATGTTTAAATAAGTTAGTTTGGTTAACTCTAAATTTCCTTATTCGTGTAGTTGCTTCAAAAGCATGAAACAATCATTGTCTCATTTCTTTTACACATCACTACTTTGGTTTTAGTGGCTAGTGCTAATATGCTACTTCATCTGATAAAGTGACAATTTCTCCCTTCCTAGAATCCTTGTAAGGTTGGGAGGTCCATAAAGTGCTCACACTTAGAAGCGTCCACTAATGTAGAGGTGCATTTTGCTTTCTCATTGCACCAACAATGTACAAACAATGTACATTTCAAGAAGTAAACACCTTTAGTGACTACTACATTCAAAATTGCATTTCAACTTCAAAAAATTCATAACTAATTACACAAAGCTCCAAAAGAATATGAAAAAACTGGAATTAGATGCCTATTCTTTATCTCACAAAGAAAATTTCCTAAAAAACATTTTTGGAAGTCTAACCTCCCCAATTAATTTTTAGCTATTAGATGGACACATTAGGGATATCCTACCTTTCAACACTAAATTTCATTATTATTATATTGAGCATTCAACAACATGGAAATTTTGAAGACTCCAATTAGTAATCCACTTTTTCATATTAAATTGTGATAAAAAAAAGGAACATGAGAGATGATGCTAAATTTCATTTTTAGTTGAATATAGTAATATTATTCAAGTGGGAGATGAAAAATAAGTATGGCAGCAAAAACCTTTAGTATCCATTGATTTCCCATCTTGCCATTTCAACATAAGCATTCACCATTGAAAGCAAGTGTTGCAAAACCATTGTTACAAAGTAAAGTGAAAACATCCAAAAACATCAAAATAAGCAATTCATCATAATTAGTTGGAGGCACTTTTCAAGAAGAACATTCTTGTAGTATTTGCAATTGAAAATCACAAATTAAAAAAAATATGTAATTTATTTTTTGGATAAGATAAGTTATTACTATGAATTTTCAAAGTGGATGCTCCATAGGCCATTGAAACCATCATATTGTTTGGTCATAAAATTAAAATTTAGAGAATGAACAATCAACCAATCACAATTAGATATGGGAATAGTTTAATTGCACTTTGGGGGACACTTTCAATAGAAATCTACTTTCAAAAAATCATTGTGTATATGGACAATTTTGTGTCTTTTCACCTTATAGACAAATATTCTCAATTGAAGTTTTTAAGACTTTGTTTTACTTGCTAGTTTTCCATTTCGGGTGTTCATATGTGTTCTCAGCCTCTCAGATGTAAGGTAATCCACATTATTTGTGACCAAAATTTTTTAATTGGTTGCTTGGAGGAAAGAGGAATTGTCAAATTTTTTATCTACATGTGAAAAAACAATTTGCAATGGATTTGGAATCATGGTATTTTTTTTTGATAATATATGTGTTTATTATGTATTTTTTTTAAATGATTTATTTCCAAACCCATAAGTCCCATTAGTTAGATGTGCAACCTTACTAATGGTAGTATAATGGTAACTATTGTAAAGGTGGTTTATTAGGGTGGCTTACTGTAACCCCTAAATGTATTTGACTATGTTTTTACCAAAAATGCTCCCAAATTGCCATTTCTATTACAAGTACCAAATTTTAGAATAAATACATTTTTGGACAAATGTAACCATAGGATATTGTAGTACGATGGTTTGGGAAGATGTGGCAAAAATTTCAGAAATTTACACCGTTTGGATTGCAAGATATTAGCATTTGAAGTTACAAAAAAACTTTTTTTGGCCCTGCAAAAACCCAGGCAGCTGCACTTCACAGGGTCACATTTGTATGAAAAAATGTTAAAAATGGTTGTAACTCTTTGGACTCATTCTTCAAGTCATGTTGGATACATGCTTGAAAAATTTTAGGTCATTTGGAATTGTACAACATATAGGAAAAAAATAGTAAGTAGAAAGAAATAGAAAATGATTCAAAATACTAAATTGTTAATAATTTATTTATGGAACTGAAAATTGCCAATCCCAATGGTTATAATGTTGTAATAAACAATCTACACCTCAAGTTTTTATTTTTTTCCAAAAATATTGAAAATTGAGTTAAATAAAGGTCTTCAAAGTTTATTTTAGAAAAGAGATTCTATTACTACCCACAAACTACCCACAACTAAAACTCTTCATAACTTTCATCTCATAAATCAAAATGGAATTATTCAAAGCTTTTCATGTATATATAAATCAAGAAAATCAATTTCAAATTTTTATTTTAAAAAAAAAGTGATTTTTAAAGAAGTTTTTCTTGCTACCCGAGCTGCTTGCCGAGTAATGAAACTACATATCATACAATAACTTTTTAACCATGTGTTCAAAATTTATGAAAATTGTTGGGCCTTAGAGCTACTCCTTAGGCACATGTTGTGTGAAAATTTCAAAGAAAAAAAATAAAAATTCCATTCGTAGTGAGTTGCCCCAAATCTCTATGTTGCCAAAAACCACTGCTTGGTCCTTTAGGGGTTAAAGTAGAACTACTAATTTCTGCTCACTTTGAAATGTTATAAAGTAGGGGTGTCATCAAGTAATCCAAATATAACTTCAAAAATAACATCTATGTAGAAGGGCTCCTACTTTATACATGGCCTTGCATAGGTGCAAAGTATAAACCCATTATTGAATGGTTTGGGATCTTTGTGAAGGAACTTCAAACATGCACCTAAGAAACACTTAAATTTTCCTTCATATTTTGACTTTGAAAATTTATAGAAAATACAGAATCTCTCCAATTTATTTATTAAAATTTATGATTTTCATTTGTCTTCAAGTAAAAAAGTAAACCCTAATTATAATTTTTCACTCTATTTATGTAGAAGTAAAGTGTTTTAGATCTTTTTGCATTATTTAAAAATGGTTGAAAATGGTGATGAGATGGAAAGGAAGGTGGAACACCCTTGAATGTCATTTTTTACAAAGGTAGAAGCCCCCATTTCCAACCTTGAACCCTAAACTAATCACAAAAGTATGTTGATACCAAATGTATGGATTGCATAAATGAACGCAAAAAATGGTTTGGAGAATACCATGTAGTCTATTCATAGAGATTCAAATAACTTCCAATTTTTTTTTTGGATGATTTTCAATTGCCAAGTGTCATAAATTAGTCATAATTCTTGATTCCATCCCAAAATATGTATGGAATTCATTAGAAACCTTATGTTTAATAACATGTGCGCATGGCTCAAGGATTAACCCCTCAAGGCCCAAGGAGCTTATTTTGGGCCTCTCACCTGTTCAACAGGTCAAAGTTATAACTTGATTTCCTTACATTCTAAGAAGTATATCTAAGTGAATTTCATATTGTGATGTTCATATTAAATGGGGAAGTTCAAAAGTACAATTGACATCATGTAATAAGCTTGATGTACAATGCATACTGTCAATCAAAGTTCAAAATTGTGAAAAAGTACATAAACTGCTTGGGCCTTGAGGGGTGAATGCCTCGAGCTTTTGTTGCGATTAGGTTAACTGTAGATGTGTCTTCCCAAGATCGTAAACCTGAATTTTTGTCGCGCCGGGAGGATTACCAGAGCACCGGCATCCTCTGTAAGTACCTCCCACCAAACCCTAATCTGACAAGTCATCCATTCTTCTGTAACTTACTCCAATTTCTCATAGAGTTTTCATTCTCAAATCCTAATCAGCAGCCTTGCAGTCTGCCCGACCTCAATCGCAGTAAAATTCCGATTGGAGCCTGTCTTAGTTTCTTGAGATTCGACTTCGTCAAGGCTCTGTACCGGAATTTTCATCGCGCCAGGAGCAGCCTTTATTCGTCGCCGACCACAAGACGTGCGACCGGGGGCTCGCTGGGAGGATTACGGCACGCAACCCGAGTACCGGAATCCCCTGTACTTCCACCGAATCCTAATCTGGCAAGTCCTACAACTCTGTACTCCATTTTCACATCGAAATTTCATTCTCAAATCCTTATTAGCAGCTCTGCAGTCTCACTCGCTGCAAAATATCGATTGAAGTTTTTCTGCTTGAGATTCGACGCCGTTCAACTGTACCGGAATTTTTATCGCGCCAGGAGCAGCCTTTGGTTCTGGCCGAGCGGAAGGTGTGCGACCAGCGCTAACCGGGAGGATTACGGCACGCAACCAGAGTACGGAAATCCTCTGTACTTCCAGACAAACCCTAATCTGGAAAATCCTCCTTCTCTGTCCTCCGATTTCTCATAGAAATTTCACTCTCAAATCCTTATCAGCAGCTCTGCACAGTCTGCAGCTTTCCAAAGCAAGTCGTACGTCAGCGTCAAACTCGCATTCCTGTTCAGGTGTCCTGCAAATCAGGCAATCCTGCAAATGAAGAGGCAGGGAGATACATTGGGATTGCCGGTCTATTCGATTGAAAGCTAAAACACAACAGGTACATGCGTCTATTCAGACCCATCGGTTTCAACATCAGTAGCAAAACCGCTCCGATTTTAGGTCTCTGTTACGGAAACTGCAATGGAATCATGCCTTTGTTTCTAAGCTACACGCTCACTTATTTACCAAAATGATATGATTTGATCAAATCTTTACCGTGTTGGTGAGATTGTGTGGTGATCCGATCCGTCCAAAGTCGGCAAGGGTTAACGTGAAGTGTGATTTTGACACTCTTCTCGAACTCTTCATCTTGCACTTCAATTCAACAACTGCTTGTCGTTGTGAATGCACCCTTATGCGGATGAGCTCTTTTAGACCTCGATTTCTACAACATAAATTGCCGCATCACTTCAACATTGACAATAATAAACAAAATTCAGGAATGAGGGATGCAAATGAGGTGAAGGAAATGTTGTTTTGGACCAACCTGTGTGAGTTCTTTGCAAGCCATTTTCTCAAGAATGTTATATGAATCTTGGCCAAGGTCTTCCTCAAGTGTGCCTTACGAAGATCGTTCAAGTGCCGAAGTTGTGAATTCCTCCAATGATTGACGTTACCCACTCACACTCCATCTTTCATTTATAGCAGATTGTTCCTCTGCATTAAAGTAGATGGGTCTAAGGGACTTCATCAAAGTTCTTGAGCATTATATCAAGAGAATAGAAACCATGTACAAATTGTCATCAGAACTCGTTTTCACCTGCGTTACATACATTGAATCCATACCTGCCGGTATTGCGCTCTAAAATTCTTCATTTCCTGCGGTGTGTCAAATATCCGTGTGAGGTTGCAAGAGCAGGTAGTTAAAAATGCTTCACACAGACAAGGGGACTTGCAAAACCATTTGCAAATTCTAACCATGACAGAATCCTAGATTTCTTGTGGGTCTGTATGTCTGCTCGACAGTGCTCATTCACACAAAGCTCATTTATAAACACTTGAATGATCATCACGTGGCATGCTTGGGAAGACCTTGACCAAGATTCATAGAGGCTCCAAATGTGGGATTGGCTAATCCATACTGATATTCGTGAGCCATCCAAGCTGAGAAAGCTGGAATCCACTTCCAGAAGGCTCTTCATCACCATGACGCTCATAACTTGAATGTCCACACCATGACTTGCTGCAGGCTAAAATGCTGCAACTGACGATGATTTCCGTGATCTAATGCGCAATTATCACTCCTTTTTGTGAACTCCAAGCCCACCTAGCTGGTGGGTCCATTTGTTGTTAGATCTGGTGGAAATTGAAGAATGTCACCAAAAAGTGCTGCATTAATAACACTCACAAGTTAATTCTCTGGCAGATAGTGGAGCAGTAACTTAGTGACAAGGAAGATGAATAATCTTTTCAAGTTGGGAAGTTGCCATGATCAGAACTTCTGAACTCACTGACTAGCCCAATCACTGCAAGGAGATATCCAACTATAATATCGGCAGATGAATAAATTCATTTTAGAGTAGCAGAATGCAACTGGCATCTTTGCCTGGTATAATAAAAATTAAAAAAAATCCTAGTATAATAATACTCACAAACTGGAAGCTACTACACACGTTCATGACACTGAAATTTTCCACGTTGTTGCTGGATCTGGAGAGGAGTCAGTGAAGTCTCAGAAGAAAGAAAAACTGCAAGTGGCAAATCGCAAGTATCTCTACCCAAATGAATATGTGTTTTAGGCGGTGACCCATCTCCGATCACCTCCCATTTCCGCCCTATAAATTACTTTCTTTCTGTTCAAGTAGTGATGAGTAGTGATTAGTTATTGTGGAATTCCTGGTGTAGTTGTGGCACATTATAATTGGCTTCAAGACTCTCGATATTGCAATCAGCCCTTGGTTGCATTTCCAACCAACCCATGGGCGATTTTGCAACCACACCGTGGTAAAAAATAGGAAGACCTATATGAATAATATGGATCAAATAGAATCTTGAGTTGAAAAATTCACACACTACAAGAGAAATGGGTGTTTTAAGTATAGTCCTAGACATATAGTCCTATAAGTAATGATCTTAAAGGGGTGTTTTTAGTAAAAAATTACTAAAAATACATGTGTGCTTAGTAAATTTTTACTGAAAACACTCCTTTAAGGTCGTTACTTATAGGACTATATGTCTAGGACTATACTTAAAACACCCATTTCTCTTGTAGTGACAATAATTATACTTTGAGAAATAAAATTTTGGAAAATTATGGAATCCTTCCAAACTCTTTTTGTACGTTGGAAAATTTCCCCACTCGAGAACCTTGCGCTTCATATATGCATAATTGCTAAGTGGTTGGAAATGGGTCCCCTACCTTACCTTTATACATCTAATTCCATATGATCTTTAGTTCAATCCTCTATTTGATTATTATAAAAAAATTCCTATGTGACAATTTTTGACTACTATTGCTCTTAACCCCTAAAGGACCAAATGGTGTTTTTTGGCAACATAGCGATTTCGGGCAGCTCACTACGGATGGAATTTTTATTTTTTTTCTTTGAAATTTTCAAGCAACATTTTCCCGAGGAGTAGCTTTAAGACCCAACAATTTTCATAACTTTTGAATATATGGTTAAAAAGTTATTGTATAATATGTTGTTTTCATTGCTCGGCGGGCAGCCCGGGCAGCAAAAAAAACTTCTTGAAAAATCACTTTTTTTAAAAATAAAAATTTGAAATTGGTTTTCTACATTTATATATACATGAAAAGCTTTGAATCATTCCATTTTGATTTGTGAGACGAAAGTTATGAAGAGTTTTAGTTGTGGGTAGTTTGTGGGTAGTAATGGAATCTCTACTCTCAAATAAACTTTGAAGACCTTTATTTCACTCAATTTTTAATATTTTTGGAAAAAAATAAAAACTTGAGGTGTAGATTGTTTATTACAACATTACAACCATTGGGATTTTCATTTTTCAATTCCATAAATAAATTATTAACACTTTAGTATTTTGAATCATTCTCTACTTCTTTCAACTTACTATTTTTTTCCTATATGTTGTACAATTCCAAATGATCCAAAAAATTTCAAGCATGTAGCCAACATGACTTGAAGAATGAATCCAAAGAGTTACAACCATTTGGGACATTTTTTCATAATGATTTGACCTTGTGGAGTGCATCTGCCCGGATTTTTGCAGGGCCAAAAAATGGCTTTTTGTCACTTCAAATGCTAATATCTTGCAATCCAAACGGTGGAAATTTCTGAAATTTTTTCCACATCTTCCCAAACCAGATTACTACAAGATCCTACGGTTACATTTGTCCACAATTTTATTTTTTCTAAAATTTGGTACTTGTATTGGAGATGACAGTTTTGGAGCGTTTTTAGTGAAAACATAGTCAAAAACCTTTAGGGGTTAAATATCCACATTCCTCAATTCTACTAGACAATGAAATGAATTATTAAGAATGATGGGTCCCAACTTGCCACTATTGCTTTTAACACATGTTCCACTTTCATTTGCCTTCTTAACTTTGAACTTTCAAACCATTGGGCTCCATTATTATATCTCTTCCTATGGGTAGAGGTAATAATGAGAGAAACAAAATGGAATCAATTGAGAATACAAGAGAGACACATCACACAATTCAGAGGAAGGAAAGCACACCATAATTCCTTAGTCATATGCAGAAGAAGAAACAAGCGGGGTGGTGGAGTTTAGGGTTGAATTCTCATCTTCAGTAGAGATAGGTAATTTCTATTCCGACTTAGAATTCTTGACATCATTGGGGCCAGGTAGACCCCTTGATCCGGCTCTCTGCCTGCACTGTAACAGGAAACGCAGTTCCGTAATTTTGCCTTACACTCATAGTCTATTGCAAACCATTGCAAAGTGTTCCAAATTTGGTACAAAAGTCATGGGCACAGAATCAATCCATCTCTATGTGTAAACTATTGCAAAAACTATTGCAATCTCAAATTGCAGTATTCACAAATACATTTGCAAATAATTCATAAAACTATTGCAAAACTATTGTTAACCCCCAAACGACGCTGCGGATGTTTTTTGTCCAATGGATGTCAAAAAAGCAATTTGCAGGATGTAAACAAGCCGATTTTCATCCGTTTTTTTTTTAATTGTAGTCATGCAGAAGTGCATTGTCATGAAAAGCTAGAATTAGCCTCATTGAATGCATTGTCATTTTTGGGTACGTCGGATTGTGTCAAGATGGCAAAGAGAATCAGAAGACGGTGTTAGGCCACATGTTGTCCTTCCTTCAATTTCCGTAAGGGCAACATGGGGTGTTGACTTTCGCAAACGCATGAATAGTGCCTTCTTCTGCGGTCAGCACACTTATTGTTACTATTCACAGCCCGCCTCTCCCCTATGGTGACCAGCCCGTCGTTTAGGGGTTAATAAATTCTTGACAGTCATTGCAAAACCTTTGCAAAAACTATCAACCTTATGTGCTAGTGCTAGAGCCAGACTTTTTCTCTTCCAGGAGCCAGACCTCTTGACATCACTTGGAATTCTTGACATCGCTGGAAAGGTGATGGAGATAGAGCGACTGCTGTAACTGAAACATTCATTTCTCTGCGCGCGTTTGCTTCATCTTGCTACCAATGAATTGAGCATTTAAATAGCTGGAACGATGAAGGACCAATAAGGCAAATCTCATCACGGCAGGCAAGAACATGGACAAGGACAAACTAAGGTGACATTGTCTTCTGAGGGTGCGTACTTGGAAGGTGCATATAGGTGTGCAAGGATTGTAAATGGTTCTAGAATTTATTCTTAACCCTTAAAAGGGTGGATTGGTGACCGTGGAAATCAACCCTTTCGGAACCTTGTGACATCATCCAGATTAAAAAAATTTAAAATACTCATTGGAGGGAAAAGTATTGTAGAAAATCTCCCCTTTCTACACAAATTTCCAAGGATGGATAGTTGTAATTCTGTCCTACATAGAGAGATTCTTTGTCATTCATCGGACAAAAAACGTCTGCTTCGACGTTTAAGGGTTAAGCATACTCATTGCCCAAAATAGGGATACCTTTTGCATTGCAAGCTTGCTCAATGCACTTGCAATTGCATTCCCTAACTAAGGCCAAGGTTGCAAACTTGGGAACCCAAAAGTTGAAGAGAGGGAGAGCCCACATGGAATGTGGGACTACAAGAATAGGCAAGTAGGCAAGCAAAATATTTCATTCCATGTTCTTGCAAGCAAGTTTTTTTTATGGGGGGTGATACCCCTAGTGGCATTGCCAATTGCATTCTTTGATGGTTCCCAAGGCCAAATTCCAAATAAGTGAGGGAGCTAGGGATGAGGTATGATAGTGAATATTCCAAGAAATACTCGAATTCTTTTAACAATGTAAGGATAGTTTATGATCAAGTAGTGAAACTTCAAATTCTTTCACATTGTATGTTCCATTTTACTCTTATATTAATATGAATGGATTTTTTTTAGTTCTCCTCAAATATTCTTTGCAACTTGATTCTCTACCTTTATTTTGGTGTCTGACCTAGAAAAGTAGTCATGTTCAATTTTCCAATGTCTTGTGTGTCAATAGTATTTAATTATTATCCTAGTGGTGAACAATAAAAGACTATGCAAGCAATAGTGTTGGGTATTCAAGATGTTCAATTGGAAAGTGGAAAGGACTTCGAGATGATGGTGGTATATTGTTGGATTTTTGTGCATCTTGTGATAGTAACCAATAGCTTCACCATATCGTCAACTCATCTAGCACCCACTATAAGAGTCTAGTAAAAATGCATTTCATAAATTATAATGGCAAGTTTCAATTTGAAGCAAGTAGTAGAAGGAGAACATTTGATTATCTAGTCTAGTTTCACTCTACACCTCCTCCTCAACATTTCTACTTTGCCTTAGGAAATGTACATCCAATGCTCCTAAATGCTACAATTAATCTCTTGGTGAATTACATGTTCTTCTCTCTATCCAAGAAGCTTTGTGAATTGTAGGTATAATTCTTTGTACTTCAAGTAGTTGGTGTGATGTAGACACGGAGTAGAAGGAAGGTGTGTAATGGGAGGTGTGAGTCTAAGTAAGTAGGATTGGCTTGTTTATCAAAGTAGCTTTATTTTTTTGATATTACTTCAATTAGATGCTCCAAATTGAAACCAAAGATTAACTTTATTCACCCAATTTTCTAAAAATGGTAGATGTAGACTTATATACTATAGTCTTCTAGCAATTGAAAATTTTAAAAATCACTATAGGATCATTTTCAATGGAAATCAACAATATCATGGGACTTGCAACAATCATGGTAGATAAGCAATATAAATAATCTCTAAAATTGATGTAAGTTTTAGAGATTGACATTCCCCTTCTTACATCTCAGCAACCTTTACAATGTTGCTTGGACAACTTGTAATGCTCTTTACATTGTCTTCAATCATTGGTCGGAGAATCACCTTCCTGAAGGTGCTTATTCAATTGTGATCCTTTAAATTGTTATAATTTTGATCTTACTACTTTATTCCATCTTTTCCTTCTTGAAAATTAAGGGATATGTACATGCCTAACATGTCCCTCAACCCCAATTACCAAAAAAATGTGCATCTTGATCTAAAGTAAAATTTATGTAAAGTTATATACATACAAAGCTCTCAAAATTCTGCATTTTTGAAAAAATTCTAAAACATCATGGCAAAAAATAGGATTATAGGGGGCTTGAATAAAATCCATTTAATCCCTCGAAGGGATAATGAGACTTTAGAGGATTAAGTACCTAGTAGTGATATAAATGTGAAAGTTTTTTTATAGTAAATTTTAAAAAAAGGAATAACTCAATTTATAAAAATAAATGAGAAAAGACACATGTCCAACTTCATCTTTTTTTAGAAATAATGTAATGAGGCATTGACAATTTTGAGGAGAACAATCTTTGTGCTCCAACTCCCATATGGCTATTATCAAATGAAAGTGTGTCCAAAGAGTGGAGTGATTGTTGTCTTAGAGCATTTGCAATGCTTTTTGCAACAAACATAGTATTGGCATTGTACCGAGTGCGGGCTTTTTCCTAATTAAAATTACACTCCAATGCAATCATTATTGGGGGCTCCAATTCCACAACCTCGGTATATGACCATCTAGGACTAGCTAATTTGTAAAAAGGGAAGGGCCCACGAGTTGTTTCTTATAGGAATAGTCATTATGTGTACTAATCAATTCAACCTTCCCTTGTTTCCATGAAAAATCTTTTTTAAATGTAGATTCTTTTCTTTCTTTCTTTTTATAATACGGAAAAGTCCATTTGATGTTTGGATTGTTGGCTTTGTATGGGGGCAATTTTTCCAATGAAAATAACGGCATTATGTGGGGCTTGTGGAATGGCTCGCCATTTGCCATTACAAGGCTTGTATACTAAGTATGCATTGCAAATGCTCTTAGCCATTGCAAATGCAGACTTATAATAAGACCCTCAATAGTCCCAATCCTTTGAAAGACTCATTTCACATTGAACAAAATCCATATGCGATGTAGGTTAACTCCTAAAAGACAAAGCCTATGAGTGTGTAGTCAAATTTGAAAGTCCCTTATTCTTTATTGTCCATTTCTTCATTATTTAACCCCTAAAGGACCAAACTGCATTTTTTGGCAACATAGCGATTTGGGGCAACTCACTACGAATGGAGTTTTTCTTGTTTTTCTTTGAAATTTTCACAAAACATCTGCCCAAAGAGTAGCTTTAAGGCCCAACAATTTTCATAACTTTTGACTACATCGTTAAAAAATTATGGCATGATGTGTAAATTTCATTGATCTTCAGGCAACCCAAAATTTCTTAAAAAAACACTTTTTTAAGAAATAAAAATCTGAAATTGGTTTTCTAGATTTATATGTATATGGAAAGCTTTGAATCATTCCATTTTGATTAAAGAGACTAAAGTTATGAGGAGTTTTAGTTTGCGGGCAGTTTTGGATTCTCTACCTTAAAATAAACTTTGAAGTCCTTTATTTAACTCAATTTTCAACATTTTTGGAGAAAAATAAAATCATAGGATGTAGATTGTTTATTAAAACATTACAACCATTGGGATTGGCATTTTTTCAATTCCATAACAAAATCCTTAACAATTTAGTATTTTGAATCATTCTCTACTTCTTCGTACTTACTATCTTTTTTCTATATGTTGTACAATTCCAAATGATTTGAATTTTTTCAAGCATGTAGCCAACTTGCCTTGAAGAATGAATCCAAAGAGTAACCACCATTTTGAAATTTTTTTTCATACAAATGTGACCTTGTGAAGTCTAATTACCCGTTTCTTCATAGGGTAAAAAAAAAAGGATTTTTTCCTTTCAAACACTAATATCTTAGGGCCTCTTCACACTATGGCCATCCAAGTCGAGAGGCCATGGGATTGAGTGGCCAAACTTTGGTGAGAGTCCAAGGAAATGAGCAATAAATAGGCCAAAAAAACTAGGAATTGGAGCCTTCGGCCAGCCATAGTGTGAAGCCTCCAAAGGCCAAAGGCCAAAGTCCAAGCCCACAGTCCAAACCTATTCCATTTTTTTTGACTTCTATCCTTTCTCTCCACATTAATCCATCCAATTTCTGAAATTTTCAATGAATTTTCACCCATGTGACAATTTTTTCAAGCAAAAGGTTAAAAAACATGAGGAAGGAGTCAAAAATGGCCTTGGAAAAATAATTACAGCACATGCTCTCATCATTAAATAAGGAATATGAAGGATATAAATGGAATAAAAAGGTGGCATTAAACATTGAAGGGAAGTAGGTTCATAGAATGCAAAGACTCCCCATTGCAATGGTGGAGACTAGGGTTCAAACCCCAATGGCGACACAAATAAACAAATAAACAAATATGGATTGTGCCTCCTCGTGTGAAGGCTCGAGAGGCCGAACTCTCGACCTTGTGCCGTAGTGTAAAGTGGCCCTTACAACCTACGCAGTGGAAATTTCTGAAATTTTTTCCACATCTTCTCAAATCAACATACTACAAGATCTTATGGTAACATCTGTCCAGAAATGTTTTTTTCTAAAAATTCAGTACTTATACTAGAAATGACAATTTTTGAGTACTTTCGGAGAAAACATAATCTGAAACATTTAGGGTTGAAGATTGAAGAGTATCATTTTTCACATACAAAATCAGAAGTCCAATGTTTTTTGTTAAATCATCATAAAGAAATTGTGAAAATTTCAAATTATTATGAATTTTTGGAAAAAAATTAAGAAAATTCTTAATTAATTACCAATCATGCTCAAAAAATTCTCAAAATAGAAGTACATTATAGTGTAGAACATTGTGGTATTAAAAAAAAATTCTATATTACTCCATATTCTAAAACGTGGGTATAGATCCTCAATTTCAAACTTCACTAAAATGCTTATTGTAAGAAAATTTTCAAAGTTTTCAAGTGAAGTAGAAGCTAAGCTTACACTTTAGAAGCTTCAAATTGTTAGCTTTGCTCAAAAGCAAAAGAAATTGTTTTGAATGTCAAAACCAAGTTTTAAGGTTAAAAATCTCACTAAATATTGAAATTCATTGGACAATGTACCATTTTTATTCTATAAACTACCCCATAGAAAACAAAAAAACAACCAGAATATCTTGAACTTAACTCAAAGATGTGGATATAGCATCTGTCATTATCGTTGTACCCCCCAAAATTGAATGAAAATCATCCATTCTTTAATATATGCACAACTGAAAACTTCAGATGGTTGACCATCCAGAAGACACAAAAAGTCCTCGACTTCCTTCTACGGTTCATTGCTGCAGCATAAGTGAACGTACATATGGCAATGGGTGACTCATCATCGCAAACTTGGAATCAGTTGACCAGTAGTCTACTTGCATCCCCAGTTCAATGAGCAGGTTGGCAGTACTGCGGCATCATGGTGGCCTAAGGCTTATCTTACTGTGAACTTTTAGTAGGTACTAAGGTAAAACAGCCCATTACGGACCAAATGGGGGGTTTGCCCTGTTGTCATTTCTGAAATTTTCTACTTTTTTTTCCAGAGAAAGTCAAGTGATAGAAATGCTGAGAGCATTTGAAACTATATTTTTTCGACAAAGTGTGAATTTGTTATGAATTTTTGAAGTGTTCAGCCCATCATAGCTTGTAGACTACCCAAAAACCAACAAAAATTGATCTTGAATACTCATCTTACTCACCTATTGTGGTCACAATATTTTCTAACACAGAAGACTTGAAAAAGGCACTTCCTACAATGAACTAACACTAAAAAAACTGAAAGTTCCTATTGTGGTCACTAATTACTCCATTCCAGTTAGCTAAGACATTGAATGTGGCTCAAATCTCAAAAACTAAAAGAAAACTGTAATGGGCTCATTCGTAGGAGTTTGCAATGCATAAAAGGTTCATAATGGGCTGTTTTACCTTACCTTAGTGTGCCCTTTGCCCGTGCCACAGTCAAAATCAAAGTAAAAGTAATTTTCTAATTTTTTGAATTCAAAAAAACTTCAAAACTTCAATAGCTTTCCGACCGCGAGTCTAGACACCACAAAACAAAGCCTATGCACCCCTCCTCACCGAGGGCTTTCTAACGTTACCAAGAATGTGACAAGGGGATGCATGATCCACGAGATCTCATTGTAATAAACAAAACAAACAAAACAAAACCTTTCCTAGAACATCCTTGAAACTTCAAGGTACCACATTGATTCCTATTTAATTTTTCTGAATTTTTTCTCATACTTGGAGAGTAATCTACAAGATTTGTATCACCTTTGTAAGGAGATTACTATCATAGTTTAGTAATATAAGCAAATACTAATTTTTGAACTACTCTCAAATGGGAGCAAAGTAAAGCTTACCCATTTGTTACCTTTTAGCTTTGATGCATATCAAATGACCAAATAACCATGCTAGAGAATCATCACATTACTAATTTGGGGCTCCATCTATACCACTGATTTCCCTTATGTATATCCCGTGTGCCGAGGTCTACTAAAAGTTGAGTACATTACAACCTCAGGAGTGATATACTACTCGTTCTACAAACTCTAGCTTCAATCCAAGTATTGAACTCATACCACTGTTTTTCAATACATGCAATTACAGACAAACAACTAAATTGGTGTCCAGAGAGTTTATCTATAATTGAGGCTAAACTCATTACAGTCCTTGCTTTGGAATGTTAGACCTCTATCAATTCCTTAATACAAAAGGAATCAAAAGAACAAACATAGGAGTAATTTCAAGTCTTGCACACAAAAACAATTTTGGAATGCTTCAAGAGGCCATGGACCTCACCTATGCCCATCCCAACAACCACACAACAATGTAAGGTTAGTAAAGTACATGAGGTGTCTTTAATCCATGAGCGCTTGTTATTGCTATCATAAGAAGAATACCTAAATCAATCAAGAAAACAACTTCCATCAAATGACAAATTTGCATCTTAACATGATGACCATTAGAGCTTTGAGCCATGTTTTGCAAAGGATCCATGTTGCTTGATTATTTCCAACAACTATATCTCAAAGGGATGGCTACTCTTCACGCACAACTTGCACCAGAAAAATCTAGACTAGGTGGAGAACAACAACTAGCTAAAGCAAGGAGAAAGAGAAGAGTGATCAGAAAAGAAATTTAAAAAAAAAGTAGTTGTTGTCACTATTCCTCCTCATGCCCTGTCCCATTATGGAGCTAAGTTGCATTACTACAAGGGATGCCGGCTAGTGCATTTAGTTGATTTAAAGTAGATAGTAGCCACCTATCAATAAATTTCAGCCCCCCAATTGCAAGGCATTAAATTCATACCGGTATTTCAAGCGCCCATTGCCATTGATTTTCCTATAAGCCCAATCTCTTCCAAGAAATGACTAGGGTAGTAGTTGTAAAAATCAATAGTACTTCCCATAAGAAGTACAATCCAATTTTGTACATGGTTATATAGTCTTTTTTTAATGTCAAAGCTTTTACATGATTAAAACATCACATGATCAAGATATCATCTCACAAGTTTACTATGAAACTTGGAATTCCAAGAGACTCCTTTTGATGCTATCTCCATGCTAGGCCCTAACCTAGGATGTGAAGTCTAGAAAAACAAACAAACAAACAAACTTAAGGTATGGATGCTACCCAAAGCATTGTAAAACATAATGGACAATCCTTCTTTGGGGGGGATGAAGTAAGGTAAGTGAGTCCATTGTAGACCAAATGGGAGCAAGCTCATTGTGGGCAAAATCATATTAGTGGTATTCATTTCAAAACTTGAATGTGCACCACCACAAGAATTTTGTCCATGATGGGCTTGCTCCCTTTTGTGTCCACAATTGGCTCATTTACTAAGTAAGGGAGATGATTATAGGCAAAATGGGAGGAAACAATTTGTGGGCAAAATTGTAATGGTGGTATACATTCTTGTTCTGAAATCAAATGCAACACTAATGTAATTTTAACCACAATGACTTGCTCCCATTTAGTCCATAATGGGCTCACTTACCTTAAGGGTTTATTGCACATAAACCAAATCATTCTATTCCATGGAAAACACCCAAAGTACATACTTTTTGGTTGATGCAAGGGTTTTGAATGATAAGAAGGATTATGGCTTTAGAGTATCTATGCTCTAACTCCTCAAAACAATAAAAGAATAGTTTTATTTTCATGAAACTTGAACTTTAGAGTATCCTCATTAGAGAATTAATGAAAAAATCACATAGAATAGACATAGAAAATCTAAATTTGGGCCAACCAAAGTACCCTTAAATATCCCATTGTAAGATAAAGGGATGAATTAGTATTTACACATGAATTATAATGTTTTTCAGAGGATTATAGAAATTTTGTTCATTGATAATTATTTTTTTATCATCTTCTATGGTGTACATTTTACATTGGGGAATGCCCTTCTCATTGGCCACTTCCAAAATAAGGGCTTTCTTTGTTGGCCTTGGCCTCCTCAACTTCCTATTATTGAGAATGCCCTCTTTTAAGGGCATCTCCATATATTTTAACCTCTAAAGGACTAGGTCCATTGTGAAATGGTCAAACATCATGTTTGAGCTAAATTTAGCCTTTTAGAATATATTTGATTATCAGTCTTGTATTTTTAATATATGACACTGTATATTTTCTACTACTTTAAAAAAAATTCAATTCCATTCATGAAATTTTGTTAATTGTTATAATTTTGGTAGCAAAAAGTGAAAATCAATTAAAAATTTAGCAAAAATAGTTCAATAAATTTGTTTTTTAAGAGGTACAAGAAGCAAATAGAGATTATCATGAAACATTTTCAATTGATTATTTTATTTTACACCCAAAAAACCCTTGGCAATGAACTTCAAAACACATTCCAATAATAAGCTAAATTCATCCTTTTATATAGTTGATACAAAAAATTTAGAATTTTTTTGCTTGAGAATAAGTGAATTTTCTATTGTTGCTGATTTTTGTGGAATTTTGGGTGGAAACATCAAGTTATTCTGAATTTTTAATGGTAAAGGTGGAAATACAATTATATCAATTCTAATATATATTAGAATAATCTGGGATTTTTACCACAGATAAAGGTTATAATTGACAATGAAAAACATAATCTTAAATGAAAATTTAAAAATAATTTTAAAAATGAAGAAGGAAAACTAGACAATCTTATGTAATTTAGATTTTAACAAATGAGCTTGCAATTAGAAATTCTTTTGTTTTTTGAAATTTTTTCAAAATTTGAAGATGGAGCAGAGAGTGAACTTGTCAATCTTCATTTTCTTACTTTAAGTTAAACACTAAAAATGATTATTTTAACTTCTAAATTTTCCTTAAATTTTGAACCCCACCCCAAAATCTAAAAATGGTCACTTTAATTTGTGTCAAGATTCTTCAATGAAAAAAATATAAACTATAAACGATGAAAATTGTAACCATCAGATCTTAGTTTCAACTTCATGTAGTGGGATATATACAAAAAGTTTCAAAGTCAAATTCCTTACCATTTGTGAGATCTACAAGTTCAAAGTAAAAATATTTTTTTCATTAGGTGATTGGGGGGATCTCACCTTCAATATTCAATAAGAATATGAGGATGTTGAATTTAATTTGCATCTTTTAGTACGATATAAATGTTAGGGTTTGAAACTGGCAAACCCAAAGTAAAAACTTGAGTCCACTTTGGAATAAAATTATGCACCTTGCATTACTATGCTTCCATTGAAAAGAATAAAACATCCATAAACATCAGTAAATTCATGAAAATTTCATAATATAATACTTTTTCTACAATCTAGAGAGTGAATTGTTCTATTGTAATACAAAAAGTTAGAGGTGAAAAAATAAAAAATAAATTAAAACACATTTTTGGGGGCTAGAAAGATGTTTTCTTATGCTATTGCCTTCAAAGGGGGATGTCCTCAATTATATAAAAAATTGACAAGTGGCAATTCCTCACAAGTCCTTTAGTTATTGTAGAAATTGAATGTTTGAGACCAAATCACTCGAAAATTCATAGACAATGCATCTACACTTGTATGTGTGCAAATGATCAACTTTCTGATTTGTATTGAAAATGTGCTTCCAAAAAGACAAATTTTGCACTAGAACAAGTGAGAAGTCAATCCATAGTAGTTGACCAAAACTTTGAAAACTACAATGTGGGTGCAAGAAATTTTAGGGATTAAAAGGGTTCAAAGTGAAGTAAATCAATGGCAAAGTACAAATATTACAATCTTTTTACTTTTAACACTAAATATTGCAATCTACTTGGTCAATTCTTTTTTTCCCACAAATTCTTGTTCAAGTTTATTGCAAAATCATGCGGTTGAATATGTAAAAAAAATAGTTAAATTTTTATGGTAACTCTTTACACAACTGACAGCACAGCTTGAAATCAAAAGGTGGACAAAGAATCGAGGTTGGCTCTTCAGGCCTTCTAATCGGGAGGGGTTTCGGGTCAGATGAGGATTTAACCGAGCCCGACCCGTTCTAGGAGGACCCAGCCCAGCCCGACTCGTCTCTCTCGGAATGGCGATGGCCACACTTACTGTAGCCATAGCGCTTTGCCGCATTTTCTGAACTTCCGTCATCCTTCATCGCATTTCAGCATGAATATGTCTTTTCCATCTTTCTGCTACCGTCTCTCTGCGTAGTCCGCTTTGTGTTTTTTCCGAATTTTTTCGGAGAATTTTCTCGCGTCGTTTGGAGGCGGAGCAGAGCTCGTTTGAAGGCTAGGCGGGAGATTTTATTTTTCGGACGTGGTTTTTCGTTGCGGTTGAGATCAAGCGAATCTTGAACGAGAGTAGTGCGTGGTTGCGTTGGAATCGTAAAAGGCGTGAGGTGATGGTATTTCTATTTTATTTTGGTGAAGGAAAGGAGTACTAGAAATATTGTGTCCCAAGCTGGAGCAGATTTTAGTTTATTCAGTTTTGAGGTCTCTGGATTGTGGTAATAGTACCTGGTGCTATGAGGTACGCTGTTCGGTAAGAGTGGAAGATTCTAGAATGCATTGGAGTATGGAGTTGAGGAGTGAGAATCTAGGCGGGAAATTTTGATTGCGGGAAGGTTTTTTATACGTGTTCGATGAGCTAGCAATGCTCGTGGTGGTGCTCGTGTCGTACTGCTGGAAAAGCACGCCAGGCGCTTGCGAGGGTTTAGCGCCGGCGGCGAGAAGCTCCTATAGCCGGAGGTTTGGAGTCGAGAAGATATTGGCGAGATGCTTCTCGCCCCTGTTTCAAGTCATCGTTGATTAAACCTGCAACTCTGAGAAGGTTTGTACTCATTTTAAGTGAACGACAATATTTCTTTGACTACAGCGTCACAAATGTCTTAGGATCAAGCGGGATCGTCTAGAATTGAACCAGATCGAACGAGAATGCCCAGCAGCCTTCCTGATACTGCTTGAATCTTTGTGGTTGGCCTTATGGAGAATCTGACGGTCATGTTCAAGTGTTTACATAAGCTGTTATACGTGTGGCTTTCTCTCCTAAATTTGGCGCTGGAGTGAATGTGCGACGCGTATATCCGTCTTGCGAAGTTACTGTATTCTTGATACTTATTGTAGTTCCTATTCAAGTTCTCATTTGTTATGAGAGTTTTCTTGATTCTGAAGGAGACGATTGTATTTAAAAACTTTGGATTCGTTGATTTTATATTTTCTACTTCTAAAGCGGAGTTTCTTTGTCACAAATTCTCGGTTCGCTACTAAATTTTATCCCGTTTGTCTCTCACCTTCCTCAAGAGGTTTAATTATCTCTTGAGGTACTTATATCGGTCAGTAGATGGTATACTATGGAATTTGCGTATGCTCTGATTGGAAGATTAGGTCTGGTTAAATTTTAGGTTTCACTTTATGATTAAATCGGAATTAGTCATGGCGGCATTGTATGAGTGAAATATATATTGAAATTGATTCCCTTTGCTACAGTTCAATCATCATCATGAAAGCTGATCTTAACACATGCAGAAATTTTCCACAAGCTTGATAGGAAACCAATAAATGAGAGCTGTACGCTATCATTTGCTGGTGAGGAGACCACACTGAAGCAACGAGTCTGATGTAATCTCGTTTCTTGGTTCGTTCATTACTTCCTTTTGAAATGACTCCACGAGAATTCTTGATGAATTTGAATTCCATCTATTCCTTCAGAGCATCATTAAATTAAAGAATCTAATTGATTGGATACCACTATGGATATCCCTTTTTCTGATCTGTTTTGTTTGTCCCTGTGGTGATTACTTGCAGTGCCCTACTGTAGTTCATTCAGGCAGAGAATGATAGAGTACTTCATTTTTGAAAAGTCTACTCTCTTTTGATCCCTTCTACGACACAACCTATCGTAGAAATCAGTATATTGTGATTTCCTAGAGGCAGCGTCGCTAGTGTGTAGTTCATGCTTGAACTGTAATGGTTCTTTGTCTACTGAGGGGAGATTGATGGATCGTACTGCAGGCTGAGACTTCCAGTATTGGACGTCAATCGCTGCAGTGAGGGCAATATGGGCTCAATCTGGGAGACTGAGAGCTTCCCATCGGTGCAGGACTACTACGGAGTGTGCTACTTTGCTGTTGCCTTTCCAGTAGCGCGGTTTTTACTGGACTGCTTCTTCTATCAGGTACTATATGTGCTGTAGTATTGATAACCTACCATAATGTTTTGAATATACGATGATCTTGTTTCTGCGGGGTAGAATTTGTTAGTAGATGTTGCGGGTTGCTTTTGCTATAATATGTTGCCCACTTAATGCTTTCGGTTAAAGCGCGCTGTCAGTAAGAACTCAAAATGGAACTTCTGTGTAAGAAATATCCTGTTGTCTCTAATGTCTCTCGATTTTGAAGATGAATCCTGACATGATTTTGAATGACAGAAACTTGCACGCTGGTGCATTTTCCCAAATGGAGTGAAAGACCTGAAGAATGGTGCGAGAGAATCTGGAGAGAAAAAGATCTCTAAATTCACAGAATCTTCTTGGAAACTTACATATTACTTGGCTACGGAAGTGTTTGTTGTTCTGATAACCTACAATGAGCCATGGTTCGGCAACACTGCTGCGTTTTGGCATGGTTGGCCATATCAAACTGTGAAGTATGTGCCATTCTACCTTATTCATTCCATCTTCTCACCAAGATGAACATACGTTTTGTCTGGCAGGGTGTGTGCTCAGTGTTTCAAACTTTAATCTCTTAGCATTCACCTTTGAATACGAGTCAGTATTTTCTACAGCTGTACCGAAACAGTTGGTTTAGAGTATGCAATTTTCACATCTAATTCTTTTCTTGAGGTACTCTTTTAACGTGGAGAGATGCCTACTTTTTAGTTTAAAATTACTTGAATCTATTTATAAACTTTTAATAGTTATTTTCTTTATGAATGGTGGAGTATAGGAGCACAAAGCTTGACAGGTTGTTTGGATATACGGATTTATGTGCAGGCTTCAGCTGAAGTTGTTCTATACGTTTCAGTGTGGTTTCTACATCTACAGTGTAGCGGCATTGCTGTTCTGGGAGACCCGCAGGAAGGATTTCGATGTTATGATGACGCATCATATTGTAACTATCGGTCTTATTGCCTATTCTTATATCGCTGGGTATGTTCCTTCTCCAGTTCCACTTTAAAGTTTTTGTTTTGTTTATTGTATTATTCTTTTTGGACAGGCTTACATGTCCGCAATTAGATGCTTCTTGTATACTTAGGGAATAACAGAATGGAGGTTCAAATAGAAAAATGTGGTGGGAGTTTTGTCAATGTTCGTGATAAATCACATTTTACAGTCTTTATTACATAGTTTGTAACTCTTCACTGCCTTCGCACGAGTTGCAGGTCCTTTCGTGTAGGGTCCATTGTGCTCGCCCTTCATGATGTAAGTGATGTTTTCATGGAGGCAGCCAAGCTCTGCAAATACAGTGGTAGCGAAATGGGGGCCAGTGTCGCCTTTGGCCTATTTGTGCTATCCTGGGTACTCCTGCGGTTGATCTACTTTCCCTTCTGGATTATCTGGAGTACCAGGTCTGATTCATTGCTACAGCAGTCATATTCACATTACTTGAAAACATGATGCTTTGCTATCATCATTAACGACTTTTTTTTTCCCTTAAGACTTGTATAATCTAATTTAGATCTGAGATGGTCACTTCAAATTCAACTTGAGATGCTGATTTTTTCATCAACATTTTATTGTGTGAACTTTAACTTTTGTTACTATGTTTAGTTGTTCTGAAGATGATTACTTTGGGTGTATGGTTGGCAGCTATGAAGTCATCAATTATGTGGACCTTTCTCAGTTCTATGTATCATTTCAATATTATGTTTTCAACACGTTGCTCATCACACTGCTGGTTATACACTATTACTGGTGGGTGTTGATTCTGAGAATGCTTGTAAAGCAATTGAAAAATTGTGGGAAAGTTGGAGACGACGTCCGATCAGGTTCGTTCCTTCGGCATTCACAAAAATATCTCGGTTCTACAAAGGAAATATGTATATCTCTTGTGCTCTCGCCCGGTTTAGACAGGATGGCAAGCACCAGACGTTCGCCACCAGGATTTGAAGAGGCAGCTATGATAACTTTTATTTAGGGTAATTATTTTTATAGCTTATGTATCTGAAGAGAAGTATTAACCAATAATGAGCAATCAAGAGGGGACTTGTATATTAATGTCGGAGTTCTTGATTGTGGAGTATTGCAGATTCCGAAGATGAGTAGACGCAATTGATGCGTAGGCGCTGTGGGACATCCCTTAACAGGAAGAGATTTCGGTAGTGTGTTTCTTGCAGTAGCAAACGCCTTCTGCACTTATCCAAAGAGTGGGCTTAGTGAGCAGAATCGAAATGCGTCTTGGTGCCTCACCCAGATTTACATAGCCGTCAACTTGGGGTGCAACCTGCCTGCAGGTTTGCTCGACGAGGTGACACATTGTCACTGCTGTAAAGTCTGATTAGAAGACACAGCGCAACGTGGTTGATCATTGGGTAGGCTCAAGCTAAAAAAAATTGAATCCAACCTTACTACCAGGTTCGACATCAAGATTCAGCTGAATTTCTCATTAGCCGAGTCTCCTGAGTTTTATAGCCTGCGTTGGGGCTGAGTTTCTTTAGGTGCTTCCGTATTGAAGCTCGGTAAGGAGTTGTATGTATATGCCCTCACTTTTAATCGTATGTCTGGAATTGTGTGGACCCTGCCCATTGGAAGTTGTAATATATTTGAGGTTGTATGAATGGAATACATACAAGATTGTGTTGTTTTATTTGGATTTTAACCCCTTAATGTCGCAGGGACCAAATTTTGGTGTCGACAAAACTTTACCAAGTTAAATAAAATCTTACCAAGTTACTACTTTGAGTAGTTTATACTTTTGAAAAATTATTTCTGAAGTCCAGTTTTAACATCAAAATTCCGACTTTGAAAATGAATAATTATGATTTAATTACTTATTTTTCGAAACAAATGATCCAGAATTTCATTGTCATAGGAAATAAAATACAAGTTTGCCAGCCACAAGTGGCTGGGCAGGAAGGAACCGACGCAACAAAGACCAAAACAGAATGATGATTTTTCTATTCAAGATTTTGTGTTAGGATGTCCATTCAAATCTTGATTTTCTAGTGCTTGAGGGCTCTCGGAAATGAGCCTCAAATGCACTAGATCTTGGAGAAAAAATCCCACTAAAAATTCATTGAAAAAAACTGTAGAGTAGACTTTGAGAAGTCATAAATTGATTGGGGTAATGTATGTTGTGCCTTTTGATTGGAGTATTTGGCAACCAAATTTTTTGGTTAGACATGTGAAAAAGGACTTGGAAGACTTCAAACCACTTTTATAGTTTTAAGACCTTCATGATTGAACATTATAATCTTTCAATCTATAAGTAATATTATTGTATGTTTTTCTTATGTGATCTCTAATATGTCTAGTATGGATTTGTATGGTTATAATTAGAAAAAATTGATAAAACTTATTAAAATGTTGGCTTTTTGTTCAATCTAACCTTTTTAGTTCCTTGACTATGTTTTCACCCAAAATGCTCCCAAACTGCCATTTTTATTACAAGGACTAAAATTTTGAATAAAAACATTTCTAGAGACATGTAACCGTAGGATATTCTATTATGTGACTTAAGAACATGTGGTAAAAATTTCAGAAATTTCCACCGTGTGGATTGCAAGATATAAGTATTCAAATTCACCGAAATTATTTTTTGGGCTTTGCAAAAAGCAGGGCAACTACAATTCACAAACTCTTTTTTCTACGAAAAAATGTCCAAAATGGTGGTGCTTCTTCAGATTACTTTTCCTAGACAAGTTATCTACATGCTTAAAAAATTTCACATCATTTGGAATTGTACTATATATAGGAAAAAAACAATAAGTAGAAAGAAGTAGAGAATGATTCAAAATACAAAATTGTTAAGAATATAGTTATGGAATTGAAAAATGACAATCCCAATGGTTGAAATGTTATATTAAACAATCTACATCCTATGATTTTATTTTTTTCAAAAAATATTGAAAATTGAGTAAGATAAAGGACCTCAAAGTTTATTTTAGAATAAAGAATCTATAACTACCATCAAACTAAAACTCCTCATAACTTTTGACTCATTGATCAAAATGGAAGGATTCAAAGCTTTCTACATATATATAACTCAAGAAAAGCAATTTCAATTTTTTGTTTTTAAAAAAAGTGATTTTTTTTATCTACTTGAACTGCCTATGTAGAGAAAAAAGTAACATATTAGGCCACAACTTTTGACTCATATTTCCAAATGTCATGAAATTTAGTGCATATGAAAGATATTCCTCTTCTACACATTATGTCAAAATTTCAGCCTAAAATATACAAATCTCCAACCATACATACCTGCCCCAAATTTCTATGTTGCCTAAAAATGCGTATTGGTCCTCTATAGGTTAAAGCAATTTTCAAGCTCAGTAAAGGCCTCAAAAAGAATATAGAGCTTTTAGTTGCAATAACTTGAAATTTTGATTTTTTTCAAGTTGAGAAATGAAGCATAAAGACAACTTCTTAGGTTTTGTTTTCTTAGTTTAAATCAAGTCCAAAATTTTGAAATTTTGAAATTTTGAAAGTGACAATCAAGTTTGATTAGGGTGTATCCACTTTTTGAATGTTTTGGACCTTTTAGGTTTTAAATGATGATTAAAATGTTCCAAATAAATCTCGAAAATTAAAAAATAAATAACCTTAAGTAGAAATGATGATATTTTTCCGTTTTCAACTAATTAATACTTCAACCATTTGAAATCACCTAGGAAAAAACCCAAATATGGAGTATCTAAAAAATGTAATCCTCTTGAGATGTCTTATGTGCCTTAATTTTACAAACCACAATTTTATTTTATTTTGAGTATCTCTAATATTCTTTTTTGACATGAATCAATTTTTAGAATTAACCTCTAAATGATTGGGCTTTTGAATTCTTTGTGTACGCCATTATAAAATTATTTTTAGAGGAACATGTATTATGATGATAGCATTCTAGAGTACCAATCTATGCCCAATTCAACGAAGTTGTTAAATTATGAGGTAAAATTTGTTTTGGATCTCAAAACACTAAACACTTGCAGGTCAAGAAAATGCATTTTGATTATTTTTTTAATCTAACTATAACATCCTATAGCTAACTCATTGAAGTTTATTTTGTTGAAATTTCAAAGTGCCAACCCCCAGTGATTGTAAAATATTAACCTTGAGATTTTTTTTTCATATCCTTAAACTTGCATGGTTCATATTTCAAATTTTTATAGTAGATTGTATGTCTCTCACAACTTGTGCAAGTTGATGAATTGATTTTAAAATTAATTGAAAATTCATGGTGAGAACAAAAAAGGTTGAAATTAGACATAACTTTCTTATCAACAATCCAAATTCTAAAAAATTTGGCTGGCATTCAAGACAATTTTTGTGTACATCAGTCAATAACATATTCTAGATTGAAAAAATTAGGATTACAATTGAATGTGTGAAAATTATGAATGCCTAGAAAACATCCCTCAATCATTTAGGGATGAATCAAGAGTTTTTCTTCTATTGGTTCTGCCATAATATTCATTTAATTAATATTTTCTTAGAAATAAAAAATCTAGATTACTAAAAAGAATCTTTTTGCACAAATGAAGAAGAAAGTGAGTATTAAATTCAATAGCTTGTAGTTAGACCTTGGTAAAGATATACACTAGAACAACCCAATTCAATCATTCATCCAATTTTGTGACCTATATATTTTCCCCATCACCTCACATATTTGCCCCATCAATTTACAGCTTTCACCACTATAATGTAGTAAAACATTATATATGGCAATAAATGCAATGTAGGATTCAAAGTTAGTTAGCACTACGTATTAGAGGTGATGCATTTGTACCCTTAAACGAAGCTCACCTTACATTGTTAGAGCTAGTACCCAACTTATATCCTTTCAAATATACAAAGTAATTTATTGACGACATGAATGCTCAGATATAATCATCTACGGTTGCAACATATGAGTTGGAACCTCAATTTCTGGATATTTGGAGCAACTTGATGTATATTGTTTCAGCAAGATTATAAGAAGGCATCTCATTGAGTTTGCTGAAGTTTAGGTCTTGAAACCTGATGAGGCAATGAGTGGTGAACAAAGACGTTGTCGCTTTGTAAATGCGAGTATTGTGTAAAAATGTATATTTATATGTTTTTGGATGGATTTGATTACAATAATGTAGTGTGAAAGATGACATCAATTGAAGTAGCTTCTAGATGATGCCTTCTTCCCGACAACAAACTATAAAGAAGAAGGGTCATTAAAAAGCTTCATGAGGTTGCTTCAAAATGATGCCTTCTTCCTCACAACAAATTATAAAGCGGAAGGGTCATTGAAAAGCTTCATGAAATTAATATAGTTTTTTTTGCTTTATTTACTTTGAATTTTAGTATGTTGAATTGTAGGATTTTTCTGAGTCTCAAGATGAAAAACCTCAACCGGAGTTTGAATTTGAATTTCCCTTATCACAATTATCGGATCAATTTCTTCTACCATTCAATCTTGCACCGCCACATGAGCATCCATAAGAAGCTGAGCCTTCTCAACCGCCAAAGCAACCTTGATTAGAGCAATGATGGCACAAAAACCTTTAGCGCGATGCTCGAGCGTTGGTGATTTTGTTGCAAGTTAAATGTATTGAGCTCGGTAGTCGAGAAATGACATTCGAAGGGTGTTTTGAAGGTCTTAATGTTGACTAATATTATTATATGGCTAGGCCTATGAAGAGGAGTCATGGTCACCAACGTTGATTAGAAGAGCTAGTCAATCCTTTAATTAAGACAAATCGTGTAGAATATGTAGCAACTACCATTAAAAGTATCCTCAAGTTCTTGAAGATGGAGTGATATTCCGATTGGAACTCTATTCTTTACCTCTAATAGACATATATTAGATCCTAGTACCTTTATTTTGTATTTAGAAATAATTTCAAATTTTATATTGTATGTGGGAAACTGTAAGAGAGAAATATACAAATAGTTTGCCTTCTAGTGACTTTAGAGTAATTTATCTTTTAACTAAGGATGTAGATTGAGTTGAATGGTCAAAATAGATGACCAATGGATGATAGGGGAGCAACATGGACATAGTATGGGCTAAAATTCACTTGACTTGTGTGGTTAAGGTAGAAGATAAGGTGAAGGAAAAATGGGATACTATTCATCGTCTCTCTCATTGTGTTTGTAAGGCCCAAATGTTTGAAGAACCATAGTGTGTTGAGTTTTATGAATTTTAAAATGAAAATTGGAGGAATTGTGTATCATAATGTTGTGATTCTAAATTGATCTCACTTGCTTGAATTGGAGTTGTTATTCAAAAGTTGTACTAGTTTGAATAGGAGAAGGTCTACTACCTTCTATATAGAAGGGCAAAGACTTTGAACGACCATAAAAGACGGACAGATCTTTTGTTTGCAATAAAATTTGAAGAGAATGAAGAAGATTTTTTTTTGGTTTTACATGAAGCTATCATTCATTCTATTTGAAGTTTATAAGAGTGAATTTATATGAGTGAGTTGTGAGTGTTAAAGTAAAGAAGGGTTTGCTGCCCTCAATTTCAAAGGCCAAAATTTCGGACAACCATAGAAGTTGTACAAAAGTTTAAATTGATTTGAGATTTGGAGTATGAGTAGAAAATTGTATTAGCTTTTCAAAAAACTATCATTCATATCATTTGGATTTGTAGAACTTTAGTGGCATCAAATCAAAGTTTAGTGAAGGAGTTGGAGTTTGGAGGAGATGAAGCTTGGAGGAGATTTTGAAAACTTGTGTGCTGCGGCTTGTGACTTTCAATTTCTTTGTAAACTTTGTTATTTCAGGCGGTATGGGTCAAACCATTGCTTAACCTCATTTTGTATCATCGTAACGAAGTGGAGTTAATGGCCCACATGGTCAAAACTTGCTTTATTCTCACAATAAAGCAAGATTGTTGGTCACCGAAAGTTTGAAATTTAGGAGCCAATCTTTCTTACAATTTAGCTTGTGGTCTGACCATCCCATTTTACATATCCGAGGCCTGTGTTTTCTTATCACCTACCTTGATCGTCACATCCATTTAGAGCCTATAACAGAATAGGCCAACGAGAAGCAATTCTACAACGATTTAGAAGATTCAACGAACAAGATTCAAGATTTTACACGAACACGTTTATTTGTGTTCTTCAGTCATTTTTTGTTGCAACTAAGATCCCCGTGATTTCCCGAGGCAAATCGCTCTCTACTCGACAACATAAAAGATGCTGTAAAGATGTAAATAAAGTCAACAATGAAGGATCAATGTTTAGAATTCAAAGGAAATTTAAGACCTACATTTTCAGAAATCCAAAATTTCAAGACCTCAAGTCAATTTTGCTTCCACTTATGCAATTTTAGAGGGGAATCATAGGGGCTCCTCAATCAACAATGAGGAGCTCTTTCTGTACCTTTAACTGACACTCACTTAATTTCCCCCCCCTCAAGAAACAATATGAACTCTTTCAACAATATTTGATAGACATATCATCTCCTCGTTCTATACTGACAACGAGAAAAAGCTCTTTGATTTTCCATGTAAATTATCGACCTAGAAGTCGTAGAGGCTGACTATCTCATGCTTCTAGACTTTGAACATTCTTCAAGTAATTTAGGGAGTTGTAGTAGTTGTTCCCCTTTAATTGTATTACAATTTTCAAACTTCAATTAGTGGAACTAATGCTAAGTTGCTAACATAAACCATTTCATTTCCCTTATTGCAAATGCAATTCCATTAAGTACTTGGACTACTCATGAATGCACCTTTCTTCAATTTCAATAGGTTTTACATTGAATCCTAATCCATAGCTCCACACCCTAGCTATGTGTGTGAACTCAGGGTCTAATGTAGGGCTTTTTTTGTGGCTTTTTGGTACCAGATTGCACCAGAAAAAAATAATTTTGCTAAAAATTGTCAAAAAATTGTAAAGTTTTTCACAAGAAAACTTTGAATTAGAAAAACAAATCCTGGATGAAATTGCCAATTTGTGGATGAAAAGAGAATTTACAGACATAGGATATTTGCTAATGTGATATTTTCTATCCAATATGTGGATGAATGTTGCAATTTGGAGCATCACTATATCACTTTATATCACCACTTTGGCACTTCATTAAAAATGAAAAAAAAAATCCTTAGTCTGATCACACCATTCTATTGGGCTCTAACCCAAGTTTTTTTTGGTGTAAACATGCCCTCTGTTTGATCAAGGTTCCAACAAATTTCCATTTGTGAACCCATCTCTGAAAACTGGATTTCTCCAAAATATGCAATTAAAGTGTCCCCATATTGCATATTAAGAGAAAAAAAATGAGGCCTTTAGAGGGTTGCCCAACACTAATATCCTCAACTATTTCTAAGTCACCGATAGACCTTTAAATTGTTACTCAAATATGTCCTCACCTAAACCCTAAACATCAAATCCTACCATTAGATAGGACAACAACTTGATAAAGTATCTCCTCAAATTAGGATGACTTTTATCTAAGCAATGATGAGGATGAAACTTGAGTTTCAATTTGTTCATTGTCCAAAAAGTGGATGTCAAAGCGTTTAGAAGTTAAAGTGTCCCCATACTGAATTGTGATTAGTTGATTGTTGATTTCCTAGATTTTGGTTGTACGACTATGTACTAGACAATTTCAATGGTCTAGGTAGATTTGACTTTCATAAGTCGTAGTAATTTATAGTAATTCATGATTTTCAATTGCTCATACTACAAAAATATTATTCAACTACATTTATTTGTTAACTCTGACGTTTTTGAGTGTTTTTACTTTATATTACATGTGAGTCGTTTCTAGAGGACCTACCTTAGATAACAAAACATATTTACGATTCACTAGTTTCTAGAATATGCCACAAACCACTTGTAGCTCTACAAAGGATAGGGCACTTTATTTCCATGGTTGCACACTAATGGTCTTCCTAATTCAATGGATATAGGACTCAAATTGTCAGGGACAATGTAAATAAGGACTCATTTTTTTCCTTCAAACTCACTTGACACTTCTACAAAAATTGGATTCACTATGCTTTCATTCATCCGAGAAATTGCGATAACTCAAATCTCTTATTTTTGAAACCCATAGTTATGGAGTCATACAATAAATAAAGAATATTACAAAAAATTTATAGTTTTTAATTCCTCAATGTTCACTCAATTACATTCCTATGCATTTTAGGCAAAAATTTGGAGGGTTCTTTTTCAAAAATAGATTGCAATCACGTACAATTTGCTAATCCTATAATGTTATGTAGTATTCAAAATGTCCAATTAATTAGAAACAACAATTTGTTGTCTAATGGCTACATTGATGGATCCATTGTTTATGGATTAGCTTTGATACAATGAGCATATCATAATATCATTGAGATTGTAGGCATCCAAAAAATCATCCTCTAACAAGATGAATAGACACATTCTTTACATCCACATGAACCTTAAAAGTCATTTATTGAACACATTAGAAAAAATATACAACTTGCAAAGGGTCATTTAACTATTGACAAGAGTGCAAATATAGGGAAATAAAATAATAATATTTTTGAAAATATATTTAAAATAAATAAAAATAACTATTTTACTACATCATTTGAGTTATTGTAGAAAAATCATATTTTCCAATTTTTTTTTATTTTTTTATTCCTTCTCTAGTTATATTTGCATAGTTATTGAAAATCAAACAACCTTCTGGGTGATTGCAAGAAACACTTGGCCTATTTTTTGTCCCCTTGCCCTTGGATAGGTGTTTTTCTACTCATAACTTTTACATTATTTGTCTATTTGGCGTGAAATTTGGAAAGAAGGTACATGTAGTAGTTTCGGACATTGTGTAATTTTTTCAAATTTTTTCAAATTATTTTATTATTTTTAAATTGTCCCCAATTGGGTATCTACATTGGCCGTTTGGGGTGTTTTAGTCCTATTTTTGATCGAAAAATGTGAAATCAAAGCCACAAATTGGATATGTTGGAAGTTTACTAATATTACAAGGACTAACAATGAATTTTTATGAAAATAGTAACATGTTGGTTGTCCACATGGGGCCAAAGTGACCTTCCTTTATGTGAAGTCTAAGAAGAGGGGGAAAATTTCTTAGATTAAATTTTTGGTGCAATGTGAGCAGTGAGTGCCATCTTCTTTAGAAAAATGATTTTTTTAAAATTTTTTTAAAAATTACTAAAAATGAAAAGGTGCATAGACTTTCCTACCTTTTTTTTGCTCCCAGTGACTTTTGTAGTACTTTATAGTAGGCTAGAGTACTATATAGTATTAGATAGTATTGAATTGGCAGTTTAGATTTGCAAGCACCCAAAATCAACAATTGAGATTCATAGGTGCACATTGATGTGCAAAAGAGGTAGTAGTGTGTAGTAATGCTAGTCCTATGGTTGGAAATCACATTTTTGAACCTAGAAGTTGAAGTGTTTCTTGCCATCACCCTTCTACAAGTCGTAGATTTTCTATAGTGCATTTTTCCCTATACAACACAAGGACTCTCAATAGTCTCAAAGACAATGACTACTTCCTATATCATTGCTTAATAATTGTAATAGTAGATATCATAGTTGGATTATGAGGAAATCTAGCTTTCTCCCCCATTCGAAGAGAATCAACAAGTGGGCCGGTCCTCATAATTTATTTTTTTCAAAATCTTGCTCGGGATCTTGCCTTGCCTTTAACCACTAGGAATCTAGGGTGGGGAGACAAAAGTAGATTTTGAAATATCTTGGCAAAATAAATTATGATAAGAATAGAATCTAGACATTAGATCTTCATTATTGCAAGTTTTTATTTCTTTTGCACCCCTACATGAACTCATTCACAAACTTGCACAGTAACCATGAAGCACCAATTGACCATCATACTATCATACTCACATTGTTGAAAATTAGACAAATATTGCTTTTTCAACAAACTTGGACATACTTCATCCATCTCCTATAGCTTTGGCAATATGTTATTAAAAACATTCATAACCGCCATAGTGGATGTTGGCTCTTTGAAGGATTAAAGTTATCATAGACCTTCAGAAAAAAATATTTTGCAATTAACTTATTAGTTACCCAACTATTGTCCTGCTGAATCATCTCATTTACTACGCTACTCCCTGACTTCCTAAATTAAGACTGCAGCGTACGGCTGCTTCCTATCCCCCCTTGCCATACTAGAGTTGTTGACTTTATTTCCATTTCAGGTATAACTCAAGGTCAACTCCAATCTTTGTTAACCCCAACAGGTGCTCAAGCTTTGGTCTGATGAGCAGTTGGGGATACACGTGAAGCCAATTACCTGGGATCCGTCGTTTGGTATGAATCTGCTCAAACTAATAAGGACTGGAGTCTAGTGTAAAAGCTACAAAAAGACCAAGAGAAATCTCCAGTTCCGGTTCAATTTAGGATCACTTTCTGTAAACATACACACATACTATTTTTTGCAATGAAATCTACTTTCATTTGTATAATTTTAAAAAATAATACTGATGCCTTGCAGTGTTGTCACTTTGCAGTATACCTTGCAATATTCTAAACGTCAATTTTGTTAAATTGGCAATATTCCATGCGTCAAAAACAGTGACATATATCTTCACAAAGGTCCAATTTCAGGCCACAAACTACGACGGGTATTGATTTTGTGTTCAAGTTGTGCGTCCTGCACTGCGCCAAAGTAATGGAACATTGTGAATTTAATGAAATTGATGTTTACACCTTCAGTGCTGTAAAATAGTTGGCAGTATTATCACCTTTATTGAGGGGGTGGGGTGCGATCTACACAACCACCAAGTAGAGGAAAATTTACACTGAACCTGTGTAAACAACGGATATTTCGTTAAAATGGCAGTATTCCAAAAACTTGGCACTTTTAGGTCTAGACCGTGCGGTCTGAAATCTACACCTGTTCTAGAAAATGAATGGAAAAATGGCGTATGTATACCGCCATTTTAACGGAATATCCGTTAAACACAGAAAGTTTACACGAGTAAGACAGCTGTCTTCTTGTGTATCCAATTCTACAGTCAACGCACAACCCAGACAAATCCATCATAGACTGAACTGTGCTTGACACACTCAGTTTTACAACACCGATATTTGAAGAAGCAGAGTAGCCGACCTGTCATGTCCTTCAAATGTTTCAGTTTTAACACCAACCGTCGACTGGTAGAAGAAGTCATATAACGTTCTGCATTGGTCTTTGACTTAAGTCGTCTCCCTGCCAGAAACCTTGAAAGTCAATACCAAACACAATACTCCACAAGCTTATCTGACAAACAACCAATCCTTATAATGGCATAAGCGACCCCAAAGTCCATCGCCATCCAAATCTCTGAAATCTCCGAAATCTTTGAAATGCTACCCCACTAGTCATCATCCTCGTCAGGCGAAGCCCAAAGTCAACTGACCACAGAGGCAGCCCCACCGAAACAAGTCAGAGACCCTCTCCCTTATGAATAGACCAAGCTTTGTCAATTCAGTCACCAGTCCACCAGCCGTCAGTTCGATCTCCGTCCAGCTCCGATCTAGCTCTCACAGCCATCTTCTTCCAGGAGCTGCAACCGAGGCTGCAACGAAGTTGCATCAACTCGTAGTACTTCGAGCTAGCTCAGGCTGTGTATTGAAGTGTTCAATCTTTGGACATAAGCTGTGTGATTGTGGAGATTGACTAGTTCGTGTCGAGCATTGCTCTAGCTCAGATCCCTTGTCGATCGATCCCGCGTCAAGCATTGTACGTCCGATCGGAAGTTAAGCGTCGAGGCGATCGATTTTCATCTTTCTCGTACGTGCCAATGCGTTGCATTGCTCTGTCGTCTATCCTTGTGTCTTTCAAATTTGACTGTCTTCGAAGGGGCTCCCAGTTTGCTGCGGTCTCTAAATTGTGCCAAATGAAGCTGCGACCTCCCAGGTAGCCTGTAGCAGTTTTGTTGTCTGGAATTACTGTAAACAACTTAACATGTTGTATCCAAATGCATGCATTGGGCCGGTAGGCTCTAGCTGATTCGACCTATGAATCCGAAAATTTCCAAGCGCGTGTTGGAAAGGGCTTCTATCCGATCCATTCATTCAACTTTGGTCAATTAATTCAACTTTTGGTTAGTTTCTGTCTCTGGATAGGGCTCCAGCTGCCTTCTGTACTTCGGTACCTGAATTGCGCTCTAAGTAGAGCTTCACTGTCGCAGTTTCAGACTTCGGAAGCTCGTAACAAATCCAAATGCATCAATTGGAATTCACTGTCTTTCCGAAATATAGTTACATGTTTAGAATGGCCAGTGCTCCACGCCGCGTCGCTCCGATCCCTGGTAATCTAAATCGCCTTCAACGTTTCCCGGTCGCATACAGTTTACCAGCCCAAAAGTTAAGGGCTCTATCTATCTATCTATTTAGGAAACCCAAACAAGTGACCTCCAAATTTGCATGCGTTCTCACGGACTGTTCAAATTGAGTGTTGCACCATTGCCTGTCTTGGAAAGGGGTGCAAGTAAACCAGTTCTAAGCGAAATGTTACCGTGTCCGTGTGTTGTGTGCAGGATATCTATCTATCTACCGACCATGAGGTCTCAGGCGATGATAGCAGTAGCAGCCCTCGTGCTCCTGGTGCTCGCAACTACTGCAACAGCTGACTTAACTGTCCAACAGACGGTGCTGAATTCCTGCACAGACGACGTCGATATGCAGTGCAAGACGACTCTGGGCAAAGACTACGGCCTGCAGACCCTCCTCCCAGGCGGCACCTTCCTCATGTCCGTCACCAGCTCTCTCGAGGATTCCGACCTCACCTGCACCTTCACCTCCAAAGTTCTCGAAGTTTTGAAGACGCCAAGGTCGTACAAGATCTGGGAGTATTTGAAGTCGGGATTCACGGATTTCCCCGAGATGACTTGCACCGACGGGTGCTTCTGGAAGACCCAAGACGATGGGCTGTACTATGGCAAGGGAGGGAACTACGTTAAGCTCGTCTTGTGGGCGGATATCCTTCCGGGTGTCATCGTTTAAGCGTCCTCCAATTGCAAGCATCGTCAAGCTCTTTCTGGTGTTGGGACAGAGTGGAAGTAGAATAGAGTCGGAGTGAATTTTGAAGGATTTATGTGCCGTGAAGCAACTGCAACATGGAATAAAAGCTTCAGTCAGTGGTATTGAACTCTGTTTTGTTCGATTTCATTCTAGACGGACTGTGTAACTTGTGCGCTTGAGTATCAGGAAGTTTGTGTTGATTTTTATGCGTTCTTGTGTTTTTCGAGACTGGTCTCTAACCATTTGCTGGAGTGTTGGGAGAAAGGAATTCTCACTAGGAAGGAAGGCTGATATTGCAATTGTTTTTGTAGTGGTTTTAATTGCAATGACCGTCAGAAGTCATTGTTTGAGCATCCTTATATTCAAACTCTTTCAATTTTTGGAGGAATAAAAGGGGGTACGTAGTAGTAGATAGATAGATAGTTCAGCTAGGTGTTGTGAGAGTCAACCTAGAATAGGATCGGAGTGATTTTGAAGGATGTATGTGCCGTGAAGTAGCAGCAACAAGGAAGAAAACCTTCAGTGGCATTAAGCTCTTTCTGTTCTATTATCTATGGACAATGTCATCTGCGCGCTTAATTATGTGTGTGTGTGGTTCCTTATGTTTTGTATGTTGCGTTGCGTACGTTGATCTGTGGACTGTAACCATCTTCTTCTTTTATTGAAACGAATGGAATTCCGTGGCTGTAACCATTCTTGCTGGAGTGTTGGGAGAAAGGAATTCTCACTAGTAAGGAAGGCTGGTATTGCAAGGGATTTTGTAGTCTGTGGTTTAGTAACGACCCTCAGATTTAAATTATAACAATATTTTTGGTATGGTTTAGTGTACCACTATGCAATGTATTTGCAACTATTTGATATTCCAACAGTTTAGGCAACAGTCTAGACATAGATATACATTGGTTCCGTGCCCAAGACTTAAATTGCAGTAAGTTTACAGTACTTTTGCAAAGGTTCACAAGTTTTTAAGAAAATTAAAGAGCTGTCACAAACCATAGCAAAATCATTGATGATCTGTTGCAACAGCAACTTCCTGTTGACTGTTGTAGTGTCTATCGCAGACTCCGGAGGTTATCTCTGGTTCCTGGATTGCCATTCCCGGAATCCTGGTTTACAGTGTTGCCAAGTGAGAAAATTCAGTGTGTCAATGACTTAATTTCCCTATTGCTCCATTTCTCTGATAGTCTGATTCTCCCATTCCTAGTGCAAAATCGCCTAAGAAACTTCTGGTATTCTCTTAAGGGAAACAAGGATAACCTCCCTTATTTTGTACTATACAATGTACTTTGTACGTGATCTCTGATACAGGTATGCATAGGCTCCAAAGTGTAAACTTATACTCCCTATTTTGTAGTTGCACAAGTCGCCTGCTTTTGAACGGTGTGACCATTTTTCTATAAATGCACATAGAAAGTACAAACATTGAAAATTCAGCTGGAGGATTGCAGTGGTGGATGGTTTTGGGGTGGTAGTTGGGTGCAGTTGAGAAGAAGTAACGTACCTACCTTAGTGGTTGGTTGTAAGTTAATGGCAGGTCATCAACTTCAATTGAGTTGGATGTTCTGCAGTCCAACTGGGCAGGAAAGTGAATGTCTTGTCAGTCTGCGCCGTCGGACTTAGTGTTCAGCAGACTTATCATTATCAATGTCCCTGAGTGTATGATTCTAGAGCTTTCACTGTTGTAGTTTACCCTTGCAAGAAATCTCTTTCATTTGTGTCCAAGAGAAAAAGGAAAAAATAGAGCTCTCATTGCATCAAGTAGTGATGTTTTTCACCTGAAATTGGTCAAATTGTACGTATAATGCCCGAATGATACTAAAATGATCTGATACAAATAGACACCTCAAGTTGATTGTTTTTCAGGCTAAGTGTCTGAAAAGAAGCAACCGACAATTCTTTGAAACAAAATGTAAGACACGATATACAAAAAATCCTTTTAACAATAAATTTCAAAAAATTTTAAGTCCATAGGTTTATCTATAAATGATAGTATACTCTTAACCCCTAAAGTTTTTTGACTAGGTTTTCACCAAAAACACTCCCAAATTGCTATTTCTAGTACAAGTACCAAATTTTAGAAAATAAAACATTTTTGGACACGTGTAACCATAAGATCTTGTAATAGACTAGTTTGAGAAGATGTAGAAAAAATTTCAGAAATTTCCACTACAAAGATTGCAAGATATTAGTGTTTGAATTGACAAAAATCCTTCTTTTAGGCCTTGCAAAAAACGGGTAGCTACACTTTGTAAGGTCACGTTTTTAGGAAAAAAATTTCCAAAATGGTGGTGCTAAATGCTTGAAAATGTTCAAATCATTTGGAATTGTACAACATATAGGAAAAAAATAATAAAGAGAAAGACATATAGAATATTTAAAATACTAGATTTTAAAATTTTTTGTTCTGGAATTGAAACATGCCAATCCCAATGGTTGGAATGTTGTAATAAACAATCTACATACTATGAAAAATGTATTTTATCTAATGTTGCAAATGTAGATCCTTTGGAGATCAAGGATTTGCAATTGGATAATTCCAAAGTTGCTTAGTTTCTCCAAGATGTTCTTGCTTTTGGATTTTGTTTTTAGCATCTATTGTGGGAGTTGATAATGTGCATTTTTTAATATGAAATTGTGGGGGTACCACAAATTTTATTTGAAATAGAGGGAATACTAGATGGCTAATTTTTGGCTATGACTTTCTAGGACATATTTTGGGACATAGAATTTTGGCAAAGAAAACACATACTTTGACGTTTCAATTTGTAGAAAATAGGAAAAATAATTTTCAACAAAACTAAAAATTGTCCATTTGGGAGGACTTTTGGGTGATGAGATTTGAGCAAAAAAATGAGTTCAAAACTATCTTGAATGTTTAGAATTGTGTGCAAGAGAGGCCTATTTCCACGAATGTGGAGGATATAAAATAATGAATTTTTAGATTCCCTTGGGTAGAAACATGTATGCCTAATAGAGGAATATACCATAGAAATTTCAGCTGAAAATCAATAATTTAAATCACTCAATAGTATGAAAAAGCCCTAAATGTCAAAGTGTGACAAATTAATAAAATTGACTTTTAAATATAAAATGATTTTTTTTAATTTTTGAAAAATAAGGGATACAATTACAAGCAAGAGGTTTAGAAATAGATTTTTTGGTTTGGGAATTTGATTCATAATTCAAAAGATATAGCATTCCAAAATCAAAATGCAACCAAATTGGTAGGTGTTTCTTGCAATCACCTATGTAGTTTGAGTATAAGATAACTTTTCCAAATTGCAATTGGTACAAGTGAACCCTATATATTATAGCTAAAATCTACTAGTGTTTAAGATACAATTGTATCTTCAAAACTTTGAAATTCATGGTTTCTTCATATGAGGTTAGAAAATGCATGCAAAGAGAATTTAGAGCCCCTCATTGACTCCAAACAAGATCCAACAAAGATTAGACACTATCCTTAAATGCTTCATTGGAGGATTTGAGATTTGGAGGATTTTAGGTGTTAAAAAATGAACCATAAAAACTACTCCCTTTGTCTCAAAATAAATCTAGAATTTATGAATATACTTGTTTCAAATTAAATTTGAAATTGGCTCTCCATAACTTGATGGACAACAATTGAAGCTAGTTTGAAGTACCCTAAAGCAAAAGCATTCATTGATACAACACTTCGAAGACAATATAACAATTCGATCCTTGCAAAGGTAATCAATATGCAACCTCTAACCAACCAAAGGCAAAAAAATCAACCCACAATTGTTCAAAAATTGCTACTAACAAATCTCTTGTGGAGAATTTCCTAGAATTGAATCACAAGACATTGTTGGAGTTGAATATAGAGAACATCAATAGATGTCATTGCACCAATGTTGCTTGGAGAATGATCAAAATTAATACCCCTAGGGCAATTCCAAAAAGGGCAAAAATTTATCGATTTCATCACTTGTTTTCAAAATGCATTACTTTGTGTTGACTTCCATTCTTTCATACCTATTGGGGTTTAGTAGAAGTTATAGGATTAATGCAATCTCTTGAAAAAAGGAGTAGCTCAAGCATTGATCTAGCCATTTTCAAGAAAACCTAAATTTATTTTGAGACAAAGGAAGTATTTATTGACATTGTTACTCTATTCAAGTTGGCAATTGTAAAATCCCCTCAATATTCCCATGTTGACTAACATCTTCCAAAAAGAATGTGGCCTTCAATACCACACAGTGCAATTACATGAAACTAGGACAAACATGTTATAGTGTAACATTAACCCCTAAAGTTCCTTGACTATATTATCACCCAAAAACCTCAAAAACTGCCATTTCTAATACAAGTACAATTTTTTTTGAAAATAATCATTTTTGGACACATGTAACTGTAGGATCTTGTAGTACACTAGATTGAAAAGATGTGTAAAAAAATTCAGAAAATTCCACTGTGTAGATTGCAAGATATTAGCATTTGAAATGACAAAAATCCTTTTGGGGGCCTTGGGAAAAAACAAGCAACTGCACTTCACAAGGTCACATTTGTATGAAAAAATGTCCAAAATGGTGGTGCTTCTTTAGATTCCTTCTTCAATGCAAGTTGGCTACATGCTTGAAAATTTTTAGATCATTTGGAATTGTGCAACATATAGGAAAAAATAGTAAGTAGAGAGATGTAGAGAATGATTCAAAATACTAAATTGTTAACAATTTATTGATGGAATTCAAAAATCCCAATCCCAATGGTTATAATGTTGTAATAAACAATCTACATCTTATTTTTTTATTTTTTTCAAAAAATAATGAAAATTGAGTTAAATAAAGGACTTCAAAGTTTATTTTAGAGTAGAGAATCCATACTTGCCCATAAACTAAAACATTTCATAACTTTTGACTCATTGATCAAATGGAATGATTCAAAGCTTTCTATGTATGTATAAATCTAGAAAACCAATTTCAAATTTTTATTTTTAAGAAAAATTATTTTTTCAGATCTGCCCAGACTGCCTGAGTTGAGAATTAAACTACATATTAGGCCATAACTTTTGACTCATATTTCCAAATGCCCTGAAATTTAGTGCACATGAAAGACATTCCTTGTCCACACCTTCTATTAAAGTTTGGGACAAAAACATGAAAATCTCTAGTCACATGTACCTACCCCCAAAAGTTATGTTGCCAAAAAACACACCTTGATCCTTTAGGGGTTAACTGAACTTAGGAAAATATGGATTGGATGAAAAAACATTCAAAATGAAATACTTGGGATGAAAATGTGACCATTTTTGTGACAATAGGTCATAACAAGGGCCATGATTAATATAATAGATGAAATCATCACTAAAGTAAAACATCCCATTGTGGTCAGAATTTGGAGTGTGCCCTCATGCCATTGCTGAAATTTAAAAAAAAATTTCCCACATAAAGACAAGTGTGATAAATAGTGAGAGCAATTGAAATTATATTTTTCAGACAAAGTATGAATTTGTTATGAATTTCTGAAGTGATCTGCCCAAAAGAGTCAACAGGCTACTTGATAACCAACAAAATCTGTATCCAATATGCTCATCTTAATCACCTTAAGCGGTCAAAATAATTTCTCATGTGAAAGGCCTTAAAAAGTCACTTCCTACAATGATTTATACTATGAAAAACTGTCATGGGATCATTAGGTGTCACTATGGGTCATCTGACCGCAATGGGATGTTTTACCTTATACAGTGATACAGTTCCTGGCTCTCAACCTTCAAACAATCAACAATCACTGCTGAGTTCAACTGAGAAGTCTAATCCACCAAAAAAAAAAAAACTGTCTGAATCAGGTGGCACGTCATAACTACCTACACCACTGCATACTTATGGGATACCTGCCCGTGGTAGGATCACTGATCATAAGTAGATTTCTCTCTACGTTTCACGTTTTGGTTTCTACAAACGTCAGGTTGGCGCACTACGTAAATTTGATCACCCACCACTTCGTCATATTTGTCTTGGTTTCGATGCCAAGTCCATAGCAAGTGTGTGCTGTTCTTCACCTGTTCATACAACATGGAGGCATGAGGCACTCACTAAATTCTTATCGAAAGCAGCTAGTTGTGCTGGATCCAAATTTAGACCCTAAGTGCCCAAATGAACCGAGAGTAGCAGCTTCTGTATCTCTAGGAATTAAATGAAATCATCAAGGTAGCTCAAGGAAGCTCACAAAATGTACCAGTAGGAGGAAATCATATGTTTTGGAAGCTATTGTCTTGGACTCTCAGCCTCCAAAGTGGACTTTCTATGTTTTAGTTTAGGCACATAATTAAAAGGTAGACCCCTAACCACTACAATCTTGCAACTGGTCGAAAAACTTGAAGATTTTCAATATTTTGAAGCGAAATCAGATTACACAAGGACTCAGATCACCGATCTCAGAGGCACTAAGTTACAAGGTCGATACAAAGTTTCTTTTAGTGTCCTCATCTACTACTTCACAAAAAGGCAGAAAACACAAGCGCACAGCACCAAGGGCAAATCGAAGTCTCACCTCAATGATGCCGTGTCCAAAGCTGCTATCACGCCAGGCACTCCAGACCGGTTGCTTGTCCCAGCAGAACTTGCCATTGGTGAAGTTGAAACCACAGTAACCACTCAGGTAAGCAAAACCCCTGTCAGGTGTTTTCATTGGTTGAGGGCATTTACCCTTTGCATCAGCATGTGGTATAGCCAATCTCTCACCATTGCCACCATCTCCCACTGTGATGTATACAGGGCCGCATGGATCGTAGTTGTAATTATATACACGATTGATTCGTTCATAAGCATGTACCTGCAACATGACAAAAAAGGTGTGAACATCACAACTAAACAATACTACCTGACACCACCCTTATTAAGTCCCGTATCTACAGGAGTATCTATAGGAGTTAGACAAACGAGTCAGACAAGGGTCTTAACCCCTAATGCCGGTTGGAACCTGACATACGGACACCATACAAACAGCCTTGCAATGAAGAAACCCTAATACAGTAGACCGCATTCAGGTTCCTACCTGCACTAGGGGTTAAAAGTTTGGTCTACTGAGGTTGTTTTTAACTAGTGAATAGACGTTTTATTTTTAGCATGGACACTTTATTTTCACTATAATCAAGTGAAGTGGCCCAAAAACACTCACTAGAGAGGTTCAGACGAGCATACATGGCCATGGAACATGACATCAACTCCATATGCATAGAGAAGGTCTTCCATTGATTGTCGCATGCACTCAGCTTCTCGATAGTGAGCCAAGTAGCTGTTGTACCACGGAGGGTGCGTTAATGCAATGATCCATGGTGTCACACTCCGGTCCACCTTCGCGAGATCTTCCTGTAGCCACCGATATTGCTCTCCTGTTTCCACATTCACCATAAAAAAACATTCAGTAACGCTTATCCCCAGTGCCCAAATGCCCCAAAGTGGCCACTTGCGCATCTTTAGAAGTTGACGTAAGGTAAACTACTCCATTCCAGACCAAATGGGAGCAAGTCCCTTCTGGGTTAAATTCTGTTAGTGGTGTACATTTGAGAACTTAAATGTACACCACTAACATAACTTAACGCACAATGGGCTTGCTACCATTTCGTCTGGAATGGGGTAGTTTACCTTACATTATTTAGAAAACCCTCAAGACGTACCAATAGAAAGAAGAAATGGTGCCCTCCATCTTGGAACAATAAAAACATCGTTTGAAAGCTAATACGATTTTGAGTGTAAAGCTTCCAATTACGGTATTCTAATAGGCACTTCATAAATTAATACATATAAGCTCTTAGAAAATGCACAAAGTACTAACATATTCTCCAAAGAAAAAAGATTAACATAAGATTAACATAGGAGTACAGTCTTAGAAGCAGGAAATACAGTCCCACAGTGTCCAAAGTTCAAGCATTCGAAACTCAACAACAGAAACAGGAGGACTTACCGGTCCTATTATAATCAACGTAGGCTCCAATCATGAGAAAATGGATGCCACCTGCATTGAAAGAATAGTACATGCTGGTATCCGAACCACTCTCCGCATGGGGGACCGCAAACCTGGCCTTGTACGCGACAAAGCGTTGGTGGTGGATTTGTGGTTCAACTTCATGGTTACCTTCTATGACCATAAAGGGGACTCTCGATGCTATCGGCTGGACCATTCTGCCAATCAACACAAAAATCAGTCACCTCGTACAACAAGCGGCTTCATGCAAGTGTCTCCACCCCAGATAGGAATGTTCATATGTGTCTTACAACATGATCCTCAATATAATCCTCACTAAAGAAAATCTGAAGAATATTATACAATCTTCAAATGCAACTATTCCTATTAACACAGGTCACATGGCCTATTCTCCTTGTACGTTGTCGATTTCTACATTTTCGAACCATTGCTTATTCTCTCCCATTGGGAGTAGAGACAAAAAAATGTCCAGAAGTAGCAATGCCAAGCGACCCTAAACTGTAGTCAAAAGAGCACTACTACAAAAAGGGTGAACATGAGTACCTCTGCCACATGTCCCAGCGAGGTTGATAAGTCTCGTGTATGGGAGTACTTTTCCCAAACGTTTTCCCATAGTCATTTGTGCCGGTTCCATTCGTAATGTACAAGTTTGCATACGACATGTCCCCAACCATAAGAACAAGATCTGGATTGTTCTCAATCATGTGGTCAACTGTCGAGGTCGAATTGTAGGTTAGTCCCAAGTCGCCAATAATGGCAATACGCGTGGGGTAACTAGACGGTCCCGGGGCTGGAAGGGTCGTAAAGGAACCCTCTTCGCTCATGGCCTTTAACGTTGGGTCCCCACACCTGTAGTAATATTTGGTATCCGGCTTCAGTCCTGTTCCATGAACATCCACCCCAAGTTCATAAACAGACTGAAAATCCAATCCAACTGCTAATTCTCATCAACAATCAACAAACTATGAACAAGCCACACTTCATCCCCTGTAGGACAAAGGATTCATGATTTAAAGAAGCCCAGTTTGATTGATCCCATTGTGAAAGATATCATTCAGATGGAGTGAAATTCTAAATCGACAGAACCAAAAAAGAACATAGCATGAGTTGGTCCTAAAAGAAATAAGATTGAACAAAAAAGTTCCCCATGTGACCTACTCAAAACTGCCAGGAAAACATTTGGGCCTCTAGGACCACTACGAGTTAGCAAAGAAAGCAACACGATGAATTTCTCAAGCAAAAATCTCTTCCAGTGAAAGAGCGTCAAAGAGACAGACTTGCCTGAAATAAACTTGCCTGAAACAGTAGTGAATCTATACAAATGTTTGATACTTTCTCTTATTAAAGAAGTTGGATTGCCAGTGAATCTACACAAAATATTCGTACTCTTTTCGAATAAAAAACATTTTGGCAATTTGACGCTCTTGAAATCACTGAAAGGAAGAGTAAGCATTACCAGTGATTCGAACATGATGAATAATGCCCGACGTATAATTCAGCGTAGAGTCGAAGGGGTAGAGTTGGCTATAAACCTCAGCAGACCCCTCTGCAGAACTCGAGTAATTATTCGAAGTAGTTCCGTACTCGACCACACTCTTCACACTCGTAGGATCCAACGGCGTCACTTTCGGACCCATTTGCCAATCCCCTGCACCACCAACACAGCAAAATCCACCTTAATGACATTGCAAATTAGGGTTTCCTCTGCTTTCAAACTTGTGTGCAAACTTGTCTTCACCCTTGCGTAGAAACTTGAGAGAGAGATTGTTTTGCGGGCTTTTACCTGAGACCCAGGACACCCACATGGCATCAGGAGTGGAGAGCGCTATGGCAATCTGCTCGGGGAAAATGGCGGGCACGCGCTTGACCACGCGTGGATCGTAAAGCGGGAGATCGTCGCTTCCAATGCGCAGATTCTTATCGAATTCCTTCGTAAAAGGCTTGAACGGCCCATCCAATGTGGTCGGAATGTCGCGTCTCGTCTCAGCCGTCGTGGAAACCGCAAGCGTACCAATCAAAAGAAAGAAACAAAACGGGGAGAACACAGCCATTCCATTCCTCGAGAACCCCATGGCGCTCCCACCCCCTTTCCGCTTCCCCCTTCCTTCTGAAAAAGCAGAGCAAAAACAGAGCAAAACAGAGCAGCGTGATCTCAAACACTCGCAATCTGTTCCATCTTGAGGTAGGAAAAGTCAAGAAATCACGATACTACAGCTAACTTAAAGAAGTGCGAATCCTCTGGGTGCTGCTCTGGTCACAAGAGTCTCGCACACGAAAGCTCGTGCCTATGAAGCTTGTGCACGCCAGACGCCAGACTGATTCGACTCTACCTAAACTTGGATAAGTTGTCAAACTAAAGAACGGGAAAAAAATCCTCGAAAAACGAAAGACACAGCAAACGTGGGGTAAGGTAAAAGAAGGAAGCTCGGCGTGACCGCTTCCTCAATACGTCACAGAAAAAAGCGGTGAATCTTCGAACTGTCTGTATGTTCGTAGTGCCTGATGGAGTAAACCACACAAGGAATTAAAAAATTATAAAAGGGAATGAATGGACGAAATGAATCATTTCGTTTGCAAGGGATCTTGGAAGTGAACAGTAAAGCCCCCAAAAATTCCTTACAAATTAGAGTCGCCGGAGTGATTGGCGAATTCACTGCCAAAGGTCAGTCCTCCCCATTTGCTCCAAAAAGATTTTAAAATTTTAAAAACAAAAGGTGACAGAGGAAGTTTGGAATTGGATTGCGCATTGAGTGGGTCGGTTAGTGGTACTGACGCGGCTTTTCCCGATGCTGATGCTGCTGCTGCAATCTACGCAATTCGGTTATCTTTCGCCGCATTTTGATGGGCTTTTTGCCAGTGCCAGGTCACCACGGAGGCAAGAAGATCCTTCTTTTTGTGTGGCTAAGCGGCCTCAGATTACACTGATTTGTCCTATTAGTAGCCTGCCACTACTGTAGTACTGTAGTTTATCAGTCACACTATTTTGTACTCCCTCCGTTTGTAAATAGTGTATCCATTCTCAGTACAATCACCATTGAGAATGGATATACTACTTCCAAACGGAGGGAGTATGTACTAGAGAATGGGCCCTAGGGGATGCATTTTGTGCAAGAGCAAGCCCTTGGCTAAGCCTTGCATGGCGAGATCTTGTGCAAAATGCATCCCTCACGGCATATTGACTAGTGTTTAGAGCAATTCCCAAACGTCTCACGATGTTCTTGTGGTAGAATTGCCTCCTGCCCTCCTCCAATAGAATTTTCCCCATTGTTCATTCTTGCATTCAATATGTCCCTTGAAAACTCTTGAATCAATGGGAATTGCTCTTAACTAATACAAGACAATGTTCAAGGAGAAACACTAGTTAGTTCATTGTTAGCCAGTGGAATTGGGAAAAAATTTGTTGCAATTTGAAAACGTCAAAAAAGAATTGGTGAAAATATCATAAAATTTCTATTTAAAGTAAAATAAAATAAAAATAAAATTCAATATTTGAAAAATCAGTTCTAGAAGATGACATCCAAATCAACAAAAGGTCAACATATTTTTGTTGAATTGGTTATTGTAATGATTGTTTTCCCAATTCTTTGTTCATTTTGCACAAGTTAACAAAATGGCTACATTATTTTTGTTTATTCAAATAGTAAAATGATCAAATCAACAAATTTCTATTGATTCTTTTAGAATCTTTTGGAATGTCCTTTGGACAATATTTAAATGACCATGGTTGGAATTCTATGTACAATGGAAATATTTATTTTACTTAATCATTCACAATTCAGTCATTTTAAAAACTCATTAGACTTTAGTGGCTATTGTGGTATAGTAGAATAATTTTTTTCAAAAAACTTTGAGTTGGGAAAAGTTGGGAAATCAAGCTAAATTTCATCTTCACAAATCCGTTTGAGATTTTGAGCCTCCAATCAAAAGTTATGAACAAAATTCAAAAAGCGGTAGCAAGGAACATTTTCTCTAACATTTTCAAACATCCTCTTTGAATTTTATTCATGAATTTTGATTGGAGATTCAAAATCACTAAAAGAATTTGGAGATGAAATTTAACTTAATTTTTCAACTTTATTTGAGTTCAAAATTTTTTGAAAAAAATTATTCTACTATGCCAAAATAGGCACCCAAGTCTGTTGAATATAAAAGAGATCGAATTTTGAATGATTAGATAAAACAAATATTTCCATTATATATAGAATTTCAACTTTGGTGATTTAAATATTGTCCTAATGGCAAATGGATAAGTAAAAGAATTTATATTGTACAGTATCCACCAATAAGTTTACGTTCAAATTTTCAAACTATGAGTGTCATTGAAAATGAAGTGCAACTTTGATTGATCATATCTTCTACTTTATACCTCCAAACTTCATGAAATTGCCACCAAAATGTTGAAAAACGAGTTGACTACATTCTAAGTGTCATTTAGATGCTAATTCAAGCCACTTGTCTAAGAAAAATTGAATTGCATTGTCTACACTTCAAGTTGTGTTTGTAGCTCCTACACTGTGATGGCAACATCAATGCTTCTTGTGCCAACACAATTCAAATTTTGTCAATTTGAACTTCATATATGGAGATCCAACAACCTCTCAATGCAAAACATGCTTGGGCCAAGCAATGTGGTAGCTTATAATTACATTGTGTGTGTGTTTTGGTGAGTGGATATATCTCTAGAGACAATCAGATTGTGTGAGATTGTAGGTGTTCTTGATTGTAACAAGTGACTTTAGAGGTGGTATAAGGTGTGCTTTAGAGTTGTGAACACCAACAAGAAACTGCATTTGACTGGAAGAATGTAATATGGATAAATGAATCTCCATATGAAACTAGAAAAGATCAAGTGAACGCAAATGAAGGTATGATGAAAGTTATATAATTGTGTTTTTTTGGATTGTTTAGCACCATTTTTTTAATCTAGTTGTACATCAATGATGATATGGGTGCATTCACCAATTTCAATAAGAACCTCCTTGTTAGAATGCCATGTGATAGATGAAGAGGTAGGGATTTTGTTGTTATAGTCTATGAAAGTCAATTGAGTGGCTTTTACTTTCTTGATAATCACCCTAAGACATTCATACTCATGGAAGATGGTGCTCCGGCGCACCAAAATGGGGAATTATGTGATTGGAGGCAAGCACATGTCATGAGAAAGCTTTCATGGCTAGCAAAGCCTCCTAACTTAAAACCCATCGAAAACCTATGAAAGATTGTGAAAGATATTGTCTAAAATGAGGCGCTACTGCAAAACAAAGAAGAATTAGTCAACACCACTCAAATTATATGGAAAGAGGTGTCTCTAGAGATGATTGAAGTTCTCCTTGCTAGCATGTCTTACCATATGAAGGATTGAAGGTTATAATCAAAGTAAATAGTAGTAGCACTGGAAGGTAGATAGTTTGTCAAAAAATGCTATATTTATATATAATTTTATAATTTTTTTGTAAATACTTAAGATATCAGTAAATTAGACTTCATTATCTTTCCATCGGACTTTGCAGTTTGTGATTTGGATCATTTTTGAGCATGTGGTGGCAATTTGAAATTGGAGGTTTGAACTTTGTTTTTGTAAATTGACTGCTATAAACGTAAACTTGTTGGTGGGTACTGTACACACAATTGCAATTGGTGGTGTGGTGGTTGGAGGCTTGGACTCTTGATGACGAGGGCTCAAGTTTGAATCTAAAAGGGTCATGATGGGCTACCCGCATGGTGAAGTGACCACATGGCCATTTTTGTACGGCCTTTTGATGTGGCATGGTGCTACATGGAATTTTCTAGATTTTCTGCTTGGGATATTCTAATTTTTTTAAATGAAAAAAAATCCTTTTGGGATTTGAACAAATCAAGAACCAAATCAATATTTTTTTATTCCATGTTCTCCAAGTCAATACATCCAAATCAACAAACAAAATCAACACTTTTTTGTTGATTTGGACTCAAATTTTCTAGTATTTTGAGACTCCAAGCAAAAGTTATGGACAAAATTCAAAGAAGGGATGCAAAGGACATTTTCTTTGACATTTTCAAATACATTTTGTGAATTTTGTCTAGAACTTTTTTTTCAGAGGTTCAAAATCCCTAAAGGATTTTTGGAGTTGAAAATCACATTGATTTTCCAAATTTTTGAGTTCCAAGGGTTTTGAAAAAAGTTCTTCTACCATACCTAAATGAAGTCCAAAATTCTACTTTGAATACAATTCCTTGTTTTTGATAGTGAGTGGTTAAGCTCTCTTCTTCAAACTATCCAATACCCCTAGAGGATTCATAAAAAACAATGCATTTCCTTATACAAAAAAACTTTCTATCACCATTCTTTCAAAATGTCAAAGAATTTTATCTTTCCCTACACTATCAAAATTCCTTTTGATAGTAGACAATCAAATGATAGATAGGTAATTGATTGAATGAATTGTTAATGGATTCTTTGGATTGTCCTAAATTTTTAATAAAACTATGTTGATGTTACTATCCAAGTACAATAATGTCCTCGTTTAATGTGGCAGTGTCCCAATCACATCAAATTTGTTAACATAATAGCCACCAACAAAGGTGGGCTTACAAGAACATCTTAAGAACTTGTGATCTTCCAATGACCTCAAAAATCATCTAATGATAGTTGATTAAATTAGTTAGTAAGAATTTTAATTAGATACTTAGTACGAAGTAGAATTTATAAAGCCCATGTCTTTCTATTAGTTTGATTCTTAGTAGAAGACAATGGTGGCAACTTAGAAAACATTCTCGGGGAGATGACTAACAAAATTTTAGAAACTACAAGAGATAAAGAATAGGGTCAATTTAATTAGTCGAAGGAAAAAATTATACTTTTCTTAGATCTACCATAGCGTTGGTAATATGTGGTATACACAATTATATATAAAATAGGGTGTTTTGTAATTCTTCCTTTTTGTTGGACAGTAGAAAAAAAATAGGATGTTGAACTTGGGATTTTCCTAAACTTGTGTAGTAGGTTAAGTTGAGTTATTAAAGTTTTGACAATCATATAAGAAACCCATGTCTAAGTTGATGGATTTTTTTAGACGTACAATGTAACAACCCGTGTTTTTATGTCAACCATGATGTCCAATGTAACATATGTTGTCATTGAAGATGTTTCATTGAATGCCATTGTTGACAAGAAAACATGGGTTGTTACATTGAATGTCCAAAAAAATCTGTCAATTTAGACATCCTAAAACATGGGTTTCTTATAGTGCAAGGTTGAACAAATAGTTTGTACTTTTTTTCCATTTTTGAATAATGGAGGGAAATTCGTCATTGTTTATGGATGGGTAGTTAGGAGTGTGCTAACATTTTCAACGGTTCTAGGATTTGTATTTGCTGCATAGTTTGTTCTAGTTTTGCCTTCGTGGTTTCCCTATGAAGTTGTTTAGTATAGCCATTTGCGCATGCAAATTTGGAAGAGCTATTTGCGTTACGGGAGATCAAGTTAACAAGTTTGGTGCTTTCCAAAAACATCTAACAATAACTCTAGTTTGGTCTTAGAGGAATTGTACAATTAGAAGAAGACATTTCCAACTGCTTTGATAATTGGTTTCAAAATCTTAAAGTACTATCATTGTTTTATTTGTTGTGGATTTGCTATCTTATATGGTGGAAATGTAGAGGACATGTTGCTAGGGATTAGGGGGCTAGAGGGTTGTCAAACTTGTCATTTCAGAATTTGGGGTTGAGTTGCTGCCAACTACAAATTCCACTAATTCTTACAATATGCAAGTGCATTTTTTGTATATCTAGGGCTTAGGATTGGTGGTAACACTTCGGCTTGACAATGATGAAAATCAAAGTGTACACCCTCATGCATAAAGGTGCATCTCCAAAATGTATTGGGACCATAAAAGGTGAGGCTTAAGAATCCCCAACTAACCTTACAATGCATCTAGAAGAAAAGTAGGCATTGAATTTTCAATTTTAGTACTAGGATGTCTAAGAGTGGTGTAGAGTTGTCACGGCTTTAGTAACACTTTATAGTTCCAAGCAACCTTTAGAAGCCCTTTAAAGCTTGAAGGGCTCACTATACTTCAATTCCAGTATCACTTAGGCCCAAACTAACTAACACTACACATACCACGGACCCACAACATTAGTTCTTATTTCCAACTTACACTACTAAGTCCCAGTTCCCATGACTATTAGCACGTACTCCACACATGACACTTGGCATGTCACTTGGTGATATAAGGCAAAATTTCGATCTTACTATGCTAGGACTCATGGTACCACTACTCACCACGATCCTAACAACCCTTAGTTGTCACCCCACTCCATACTAGGCTTGTTGTGTATTTGCTACTTTCACACCAAAACTAATTGGGACTCACAACTCAAGACACATCTCAAATACAAGGAGTGGGATTCCATCCAACCGGTGCCCTGGGACACCTACATAAATGTCCCATAGTGCCTTGAAGTCTGTGGTGAAGTTACATCACCAGTTTTGAGTCACCAGGACTCACCAAGGCTCTAACAAGGAGTCAAGAGGGAAACCAACCCCTCCTATAATACTCTCTGTGGTATTTGGCATCCCTCCCCCGTTTGTGGATCGAAAGAACTTCCCTACCCCCCTTGGATTTTGGAAGACCACCCATTTTCAACCAAAATTGTCAAGTTCCAACTCCATTTAGACTGCCGAACTTCCAAATGGCGTAACTTTGCATTCAAGGCTCCTAATCCCACATGCAAGCCTATTTGAGATATGTAAGCGACAAGTAAATGTTGATGGACTACTCACTTGTCCCATTTGGACAAGTTCTCACAAAGTTATGGCCCTCCAAAGATTCGGGTTCACTGGAAGCGGCATCACACCTTCACCACGGCCTTTTTCTTGGCCATAACTTTTGACTCATATCTTAGAACCTTGTAATTTTTGGCATTATAGCTTTCTTGTCTTCATAGCTTTCCAATGATATGCTACATGACATACTTTGTTGAGTGATTCTTTGGGAACCCCTCATTCCTAGCCCTTAAGTGTCTCGACACCATTAGGACACCTCCAACTTTGAAAGGCCATAACTTCTATCTTACTAGTCCAAATCACGCATTCTTTGGATTGTTGGAAGCATCTTCTCAAGAGTTTTCCAAGAATGTATCACATGGTACCATTCTCTTTTTATCAAGGGGCTATTGTGCCCTATTTGCTTAGGAGTCTCTCAATTCTTCCTTCTTACACTAGTAGAAAAACAATGACCAAATCAACAAAACATCAATAGATTTTTGTTGAAGTGGGTATTGTATCATCCATTTTTACAGTTTTTTGTTGATTTGGGCACAAGTTAACAAAATGGTCACAAAACTTTGTTGATTTGAGTAGTGCAAGTCCAAATCAACAAAAAAATCAATACTTTTTTGTTCACTTTAGTGCAAAAGTGTTAAATAAGTCTTTATAAGGCTTACGCATTAGAATTAAATCATTGTGGTTGTAATTCTATATGTAATGAAATTTTATTTTTTAACTTATTCATTCAAAATTTGGTGTTTTTTGAAATGAGCAGACTTTAGAGGCCATTTAGGCATAGTAAAAATACTTCTTTCAAAAAACTTCCAACTAATAAAAGTTTGGAAATCAAATTAAATTTCACCTCCAAAAATCCGTTTGCAATTTTGCGATTTTAATCAAAAGTTATGTATAAAATTTAGAGAGGTGTTGGAATTGACATTTTCAAACATCCTCTCTGATTATTGTTCATAAATTTTGATAAAATAATGAAAATTGCAAACGGATTTTTGGAGGTAAAACTTAACTAGATTTTCCTACTTTTATTAGTTGGATGTTTTAAAAAATATATATTTTTACTAAGACTAAATGACCTCTAAAGTCTACTGAGTTTATTGCCAAATGGAAAACACTAGCAAAAACTAAATAAATCCAATGGGAATCCATGACCAGATATGAAAATATAACCATGACGTGTTGATAAAGGCCCTCACTACTACAAGCAAGCAGTGCAAAGTTCAAATCCCATTGGCACCCTTTGGCTAGTTGGTGGCTTGCGGCCTAGATGGTGGTGTTGTAGAGTAGTTGAGGTGGCTTTTGTGGTGATGTGGCATTTGCCATGTGGCAATTTAGTGATGAGGTGGTACTTGCCATGTGTCATTTTGTGTATGGTTGAATTTTATTTAAATTTAATTTTTTTCTTCATTTTTCAAGTGACCAAATTAACAAAAAAATCAACACTTTTTTTGTTAACAACTATCCAAATCAACACGTCCAAATTAACAAAAAAAATCAACACTTTTTTGTTGAATTTTTGTTAATTTGGTCACTAAATTTTCTACTAGTATTAGACTATTGCAAGGCTTGGGAAGTAACCCCCAAGGTCCCCCTTGCTCATTGAGGCACTTCAGACACCCTCCAAAGAGATAGGGGCTTAAAAAGAGTGGCTATCCACTATAAGAAAACAGACTTTTTAGTGACGTCAAGAAAAACGTGGTTGGACATTGTCGGAAACAGGTTTCATGTAACCGTTGATGTCACCTAAAATCCGTTATTTTTGATGCCTCCCAGAACGCCAGAAATTTGAAAAAACGCGACAAAAAATGACTTGTTTTTTTTTGACGTCCTAAAAAACATGGTGTTGTAAGCTCTCCAGAAAGCCCCATGTGGAGGGGTTATGAGCGCCACATAAGCACTTTCAAGTTGGGCAATGCCACGGGTAAAATTTTTTTCCACAGCCCAAACTTGACCGACTCTGTGACGTGGAGCCTACACAAAAGTGACGTGGACACCTTTAAAATGATGACGTGGACAATTGAAATTGATGACGTGGAAAACTTTGAATGCTGACATGGATTGTCTACGTCAGCCTCCACGCATGCCGTGCAAGCAATTTCTGTTTGTAACATGATGTTCACAATGACATTCGAAACAACGTGTGCATGTTTTTCGTGATGTCATCATGGACGTGGCTCCGATAGAAAAAAAAACACCATTTTCATGAAAAGTTGTGTTTCATCACATGAATATGTAGTAGATAATGTCACCCTTAACATTTCTGAAATCAAGTACATGACAATTTTAACAGTAACTCATGTTCGGGTGAACATTCTTGAAAACACCCATTTGAAGTACTTCTATTGAGTCTTGTTTTGGTGAGTGTTTTGGGGAACATTGTACCGATCAGAAACGCCAACTACGGCCCTTAGCTCTGTTAGGGAAAGCAAATGAAAACACAATGCATGACTACTTCAACATCAACATTAACATGTAATTTGGTTGATTCTATAAGAACCCTACTACCTACAACATTTGAAGTAACATATTCTCACTTGGATGGAAAGAAAGTCTCATAAAACATTAACACATTACCAAATACAAATGGAATGGTAAACAAATAGTAGGTCATAACAAAATAGGCCGTTTTATTCTTTGCATAATGTTGCACCTAGGATGCTCAATTTGTGAGCACAACCACGGCACTATAAAGGAGGTATCTATTGCATTCCTTGAAAGGACCTTGCAAGGGTGTCAATTCTATGAAACAAAACAAACAAAATCATTATATGGCTGAATATGTCTATATTGACACTAAAACTGATTTGAATACCCGCTGTAGAAGACGTCATGAAAAAACATGGCCTACTCTGTGCAACACCACATGAAGCATGGTGGTCACTTTTTGCGAGGTGTCTCAGGTTTCTTGGCACTACTACCCTGCATCATTGGATAGCCACTTGTTAGCACAAGAACATGATGAAACTTTATATGAAGGTACACCGGAAGACCACTTCCAAGACCACTTCAAGCTTTTACCAAAAGAAACAAATGAAATCAAAGATGAGGGAACGCTTAATCACCTTTGAAGTAGTAGCCGGAGGCTTAGGGAGCCCAACAACCTTTGAGGCTTGGGCTCTAGGAACTACTGCCTTCTGGACAACTTTTGTTGGCTTTGCAGCTGCAGAGGTCCTTCTAACACGACGTGGTCGACTTGAAGATTCGCCTAGTGCTTCAAGGCCCTCCTACAAAATAGTGCAAGGGAAGCATTTTAGACTACATTTGCATCTTGCAAGAATGGCCCGGACAGGAGATGTTCTTGCAAACCGAAGAACAAGGGGATCAAAGATAGTATATGGTGGCATACGTCGATATTTGCCACGGCATCACCCATATTGGAGGAATTTGAGATTCAATGGAAAGGTTGAGCACCGCGGCATGCCTAAAGTACAAACCGGACAAGATATCATTTGATACGCAGCATGGACAAGATATCATTCGATACGCAAGAATGCCTTACCTGGTTTGATGCCACTGGAACACCCTCAGCCACGCCTTCCGCCTCCTCCCTCGCGGGCTGCACTCCAGCCTTTTGCACAATGGAGTAGACATCCCCCTCTTGCTCGTCGCCATCACCCTCCTCCATAGCATCTGGAAGTTTTGCAGATGGGGACATTTCTTCTTCAGCTTCTGTGGTTGTGTTGCCAGTGACATCCAAGTCAACATGCTCCTTGTTCTTCTGGACATCAGGAGTAACAACTTCGTCATTGTTGATGCCACCTGGAACGATGGTAGGCGATGCTTGAATGGAAGGGTCCACCGCCTTCAACATGGGCATAAGGAAATCTTTTTGGCCCACCTGCCACACCTCCTGGGAATGCGAGGTCAAGCCTGATGTTCCAACCACCTTTGTGGAGGAAGAAGGCTCCATGTTCTCATGCAAAACAGTTCCTTCCTTTGGCCCCCACTTCTCAAAGGCTTCCTTTAGCATGTCTTCTACTCGCTTGGTGGACGCTGTGACATGTTCCCTAAGGCTCGAGAAAGAGCCTTCCAAATCACCAACACGGCTGCGAACTTCTTCAATCGCTCTCCCATAATCAGCAAGGCCTTTGCGCTTCTCCTCTGAAAGACGCTTCTGCTCTTTTGCTACTTTAGCGTCCACTTCTTCGTCAGTTGGAGACTGGTTCAGTAGCATGGTCTACATTCAACAACCAAAACAAGTCAATGAAGGGGAGGGAGTAATTTAGGGGAAGGAGAACATTGCAATTTAGAGAGAACTTACTTTGGCATGATTTTGGGCTAAGCAAGCCCAGAAGGACAACATTGACCTTCTTCGTGCAACATGAACTTACAATTCTGCATTGAACACATGTTAGTACTAATGTCATAACCGACGTCATCTGCACCATCTCCTTTGACATTCAAATGGTAATGAACTATTCAGGGACAAAAAATGTATAAGGAATGAACCATCCTCCATACTTACCAATCGTGAAACAACTTGTCTCTCAATGGCCTTCACTTATGCTGATGTGGACACCTTACTGAAGGAGATTGAACGCATGTGGGCAGATCTCTGTTGTGCTGCTTCGGTGGAGCGCATGGCTACAAGCTTCTTCCAATATGGGCCATGCACATCATCTGGTCTTTTTTGTTTTGCGTCAATCAACTGATTGATGCGAAACCGTGTAGTAATGAGGGTCTTTGTTATGATGGGTTGGAGGTACTTTTCGGTCACCCTCTCAGCATCCCCACACATTTGCCAATCTACAAGCCACACACATTCATTAACAATAGCTTCAATATTAGGCTCCCAAAACATGGCATGCAATAGGGCGCATTTCAAGGATGGGATGTTTAATACAAGGAAATAGGCTAGGTCTGAGAAATTAGAAGACCTCAATGTGTGGGGCTAGTCCTAAATTCTTAGAGACATTGACATCAGCCATAATATTTTCATTCATGTAAGGCTTCATGTGAACCTATACCACACAACATCCCCAAAGAACATCAAAGAAAGCTTAGAATTGAACATGGAAAGAAAGTTGTCCAATGCTCACCCGTGTACACTCTTCTGAACAAATTCCTTCGAAGACTTTTATCTTGGCCTTCCTAGCCACAAGAAGGGTCTAGGTCCTTTGCATACTTTTGGATGTCCTTATGGAAGGCATCCTTCATCGATCCCCAAGGCTGCCCTTCCACATCCAACTCAATGGGTTTCTTCATAGCACTACTCCCCACTTCTTTAAATTTCCCTTGGGAATGCAAGGCATCAATGATATCCTCCGTATTTCCCTCTAATTCATCACCATTGCCTGCTGTTCCATATCCGCGACTACACAAGGCACATTTCAAGTTTGTATGCAAGAAGATTGTAACACATATGCAACATGCTCACAAATGCCTTGCACAAAACTTTATAGAAAACCAAGGACACACGGTAGGCTTCAGGTCCTTCTGCAATTTATATAAGGTTAATCTAAAAGTTTAGGGCAATCTTTGTGGAGTCCCATCTCCATAGAATCTATGTTAACTATGACATCATTGAGAACATACGATGTCACGTTTGACGTCACTAAGAACATACAATGTCACGTTTGACATCACTGAGAACATACGATGTCACGTTTGACGTCACTCAGAACATACAATGTCACATTTGACGTCAATCCCAACACTTGATGATAATTTTGACAGTAATCACAATAGTGTCCGTCTGGATTGACATCAATCACCACAACATGTTGACAAATTGTGCTACAGAAACTAAAAATACTCACAAACAAGGTCTAATAAACTCAAAGGACTCTTAGTACAAAGCATTCCATGTCTAACTTTCACTTGAATCTTTAAGTTCTGTAGCGCTATCTGCATTTAACCTGTTTCCACCATCTAGGTCAATGCACAAAAATCACGGCATAAACATCTTGACGTCGTGCATAATGCAAACGTGTTGACGGTGACATCAACAATGACAGCCTGCCTTACGAAAAACGGAAAAACACAAATAAATAAGAACATCGAGGGAAACAAAACCTTCACCTCCATGACTGCTCCTTTGGGGCTTCGCTTTCCTCGCACTCCTCAGCGGTAGGGTCAACGTCTTCATCGTCCTCCGAATCGACGACAACCACCTTCTTCTTTTTGGAGGGCGGTGCAGCTTGCCATGCAGCTGCCTTCCCTTTTCCAACCAAACGGCGACCATCCTCCCGAGCCTTGGACTTGTGCTCTCCCTCGCCACGCATGCGCATCACCGGTGAGGTTGGCGGCACCTCCTCCAATGAGGGGCTCTCACGGAGCGGCGCATCCTTCCGCTTCCTATGTCTGTACGGGAGCTTCGGCATCGCAGGAGGGGGCTCTCTCCACTGCACGAAGAACTCTCCCACCTAGGTCCACCCACAAGCACAATCAAATTAATACATGTGAAGGAGGAAGGAGCAACCACGTCCATAAACAAGAGCAAAGGACTCGGGTTAGAAATCAGACACAGACTCAAGCAAGGAAGGGGAAGTAGTCACGGTGTCATGGGAGGTTGGAGCGACCTTGATGGGTTTAGGGTATGAGTTCAGGAACCCCCACAGTAGGCCATGGCGGCAAGGTCACCTGCATTGCGACTGAAGAATGCACCCTCCTCTTTCATCAATTCAAAGCAACATCGCCAAACAAGAAAATAAAATCAAAGAACCCCACCAAGAAATCAACAAATTTCAAATTACCTGAATGATCATTGAAGAGCTAACGCCGCCCCTTGTGCCCTGAAATTGAAGACATGATGGTTCCAAAGAACGAGGAAACGACAGCGCAAATGGAGCACGTCGGAGGAAACGAAGAAATGACGGCAAGCAAACATGATGCCCAAGTATTACCCGGGTCTTATGGCTATACCCTCTGTACAGTAGGGAGATACCTGGTAGAGGCCCGGCCGGGGCTACACTGCAGCTGCGATGGCAAGCGTCCGATGGCCATGGCGCAATGGCCGACGTCGTTGTGCTCCTGCTGGGTCGAAATCCCCCCCCCCACGCAGCCCAAATCTTGAACACAAACTCTAAGTGCAGAATGAAAATATGTACACGATGAAGGCAATTAGAAATGGGTTTACATTCACCTGCTTGGAGGGTGGGTTCGGTTCACTGAGCTGAACAACAGCCGTTGCGCTAGGGTTTGGGAGTAACTAGTGGCGTGAACTCCGCCGAAGGAAGCCTTCATCAGTGGACTCCGCCGAATGCTTGATCGCACTCTTCCTTGGAGGCATTTTTGCACTCCCAGAATTCAGATTTGTGAGAACTGCCGCTGCCTCGGAGTCCTCCCAATCCACTGACTGCGCCTCTGGAGATGAATCTGCAAATCGAACAACCCTAGCACGCGGTGAAAGCATAGGCAATAATGCCATATTGGTGAGTTTTTTCATTCACCACAGTGATTGCAAGTAGATTCTTGCGAAATGGTCAGACGAACCCTATCCACCCTACTACCGCACCTTCTACAGTGTTCTTGCTTCATCATGAAGTAGGAGACACGTGGGACATTCTCAGCTCTTTTAGTACGGAGCACTGTTCAACATGACATCCACGGTGACATTATCTTTGACATGCTACCTTGTCAATGTACCTACAATAGGATTGAGCATGTTGAGGTTATAATTGGCTTCTGAAATTGATGGAAATGCAAGCCCAATGTGGGAGCAAGACTGAATTTCTGTTGTTTGGGTTGACATGTGGTATGTAAAGGTAACAAGGAGGCCTTCATGTACCTTAGGGTTTAGGGCTACTGTAATCTTTAAGCCTGATCCAAAGACGTTAAATGCATGCAATTCAAGAACTTGTGACAAGCCCCGACCCACAACTCAAATGACGGTGCAACTTAGTGAGGCCTTGTTATGAATTCCCTAGTCTCATTAGCATGTTCTCCAAGACGTCACTTTGAACGTCGAATGTCACTATGAACATTTCTTCTAACATCTTCTTTGACATGCTAGTCCAAAGTTAGCAACAACTCTGTTGTGATGGTTCACTTATATTGCTTATGTGTTTCCAACTTGGGCTTTTAGTTATTGCAGGTTGTTCTTCACTAATATGCAAGGGTTGTGACCACAAACAAAATTGCGGGTGTGAGGACAACATGCCACGGCCTAGGGCAAATCCAAATCCTCTAAGCCGTCGCACAACCATCCGCATTACTGAGGATAGGTGCACGCTGAGGCATATACCCGTGGGTGACTTGATATTGTAGACTGAGCTGCGAGTGGCTACCGAAAAGCATGTACGGTCCTTCAGGTGTTCGTGTCGAGATTGCAAAGGTGGACGCCGAAAATCCATACAAATCATCCAGCAGCACCATGCGGCCATGGGTCGAGATCCCTTTCTAAAAAAGTCGCTCCTAGGGGGGGACCCCTTACATGGCTATCCACGTAGCAACATGTGGGTTGAAGATGTTGCCTACGACGACGACGTCATTGAAAACATGGATACTAGCAATGCAGCTGACTTCAATATTGATGTTGAAGATGACATCAGAGAAAACATTCCTGAGGATCAAGGTCTAGGGGAGTTGGATGACTATCACGAAGTGCAAAGACAAGTTATGGAAGCATTAGATCGAGGAGATGCATTGCATGAGGAGGCTGAGGGCTCCAGGGAGGTAGGCGATGAAGAGGACGCTGCCGATGATACTATGGATGGATTAGAGGATTTGTACGTTGAAGCTACAACCCCATTATATCTGGATTCAAGAACAAGTGTTGTGTTGGCAACAATCATCATTATGAATATGTGCATGGTGTTCCGCGTGAGCAACAAATTCAGTGATGAATTGTTCCACTTCTTGTCCACAGATTTACTTCCGTCTGGGAACAAGCTTCCTCAAACCCATTATGCTGCACGGAAGAGCATACGCCGATTGGGATTGCACTATAACAATGTGCATGCTTGTCCTCAAGGCTGTATTTTGTATGAAGATGGATATCAAGTATTGGAGAGCTGCCCAAAGTGTGCAAGCTCACGATGGATGGATGGGAGTAATAGAATCCCAGCCAAGGTTATCAGACATTTTCCCCTCATTCCAAGGCGAAAACGAATGTGGAGGTCGTCTGAGATAGCACGCATGCTGACAGGCTATACAAAACATGTTAGCAGCGACGGCGTGATGCGCTCCGTTGTAGACAATCCAGCATGGAAGCACATCGACAGTGATGTTGCATTTGGCAACTTTCGATCTGAAGATCGTAACTTGCGGCTTGCGTTAGCTCTAGATGGTGTGAATCCATTCAAGTTGAACAATACCAATTGGTCAACATGGCCAATTCTTATATTGATATACAACCTTGAGCCTTGGTTTGTCACCAAAAAATTCTTCATTTCATTGTGCATTTTGATTTCGGGAAAGCACTCGCCTTCTTCTACTAGTCTTGATGTATTCATACGTCCCTTATTGAGGGAGCTCCAACAATTGTGGGTCGGTGTGCCAACGCTTGATTTTTCACAACCGCAAGGGAATCGTTCTTTCAACTTGCATGCCATACTGATGTGGACCATCTCTGCCTTTCCAACATATGGTTTGATTTCCAGCTTGTGTTGCAAGGGGTACAAGGGATGCCCTCATTGTGGACCAGATACCGATGTAAGAATGGCCCGGATAGGAGATGTTCTTGCAAACTGAAGAACAAGGGGATCAAAGATAGTATATGGTGGCATACGTCGATATTTGCCACGGCATCACCCATATCAGAGGAATTTGAGATTCAATGGAAAAGTTGAGCACCGCGGCATGCCTAAAGTACAAACCGGACAAGATATCATTCGATACACAGCATGGCAACAATCATACTTGGATGTTGGAGGGAAGGAAAATGGACCAGATGACCCAGTGCATGTGACGGGGGTAAAATGTTTGTGTGCATTGTTTGAGTTGGATTACTGGGAGGTGAGGTCCTTTTCTTTTCTCACGTTTCATAATGATTTGATTCCACATTGTCACTAGAAACATCAGGCATAACACAGAAAAACATGTCAGTGATTTATGTGTCCATGTTGATGTCATAGTGAACGTGAACTCGTCAAGTAAAATGTCATTTTCAATAGACTGACGGCAGCTTCAAAACCAGAACTTCTTGGGTCAAAGTATGAGTTTAAGCATGCATAGCTACCTTGCAAAGCCTAGTTTTGCTTCCAAAGGTTGTTGACGTGGAGGAAAATTATTTTGATACGTGGAGTTGATCTTCCAATTTCAACCTTATTTTTTCCATTAATTGGACTTCCGTTGTTTTTGCAGCATTTATTGGAGCGACACATTTTGGATCCCATGCATTGCGAGAAAAACCTTTGTGAGAACATTGTGAAGACATTGTTGGGAATGAAAGATAGTCCGGGTAGCCGAGTGGATGCTGAAGATTTGGGTATCCGTCAAGAAATTTGGCTTCAACCTCCACGGCGGCAACAAGACGAGTATTATATGCCACAAGCCCCATTTGTACTGAATCCAAATGAACGAAAAGAGTTTGTTTCTATTATTTCAAATATTCGAACACCTTCTAGATATGTGGGTAGCATTCACAAGCGCTTGGAAGATGGTAAATTACATTATATGAAAACACATGATTACCATGTGTTGATGCAATAGGTGAGTGGGCATTCAACCTTTAACTTGAACTACATGATTCAATGACCAATTCTATAGACTTCACATTCAATATAATGGGATATAGTAATCTGCATCTTGCGCCAGGTTGTCTGATGTCAACAAAGAGGGTAGCTGGCGTTGCATGTGATGTCTATGAACACAAAGTATTTGACATGTTAAAGGATAGCTTGTTTCCTGACATGTCTTGAGGATCAACTTACCTTAATTGAGGTATGATTAGCTGCACCTACATTGCTTGCTTCTATGATTCCATATGACCAGTAATGAGCCCTGACATGCTAACATGTCAACATGTTGTATAGGTCCTCCCAGTGGCCATCCGAAATGTATTGGATGAGAGTGTGCGCTTGGCCATAATCAAAATCAGCAGGGTGTTTCAAAGACTTTGTGCAAAAGAGGTGCGATTGGCGGATGAACATGACATGATGCAAGATGTCATAATGGCAATGTGTGTTCTTGAAAAGGAATTTCCAACAACGTTTCTAAACATCATGACGCATTTGCCCTTGCATTTGGTACAACAATTGTTCACGTGCGGCCCAGTGCATTGTCGTTGGATGTATCCTATTGAATGATACATGAAAACCTTGAAGGATTATGTTCGGACTTTTGCACATCCAGAGGGTAGCATAGCCGAGGGATATCGAATGGATGATACTCTTGGATTTTGTACAGAGTACATGCGTCAGTATCAAGGCACAGTGTATCGAGTATGGGATCCATAAGAAGAAGCAATCATGACAGATGAGATCTTGCGATCAAATTCCCAACGCAAGCGAAAGATGTCTGATCAGTTTCGTGAGTACGCGCATGCATTTGTTCTTGACAATGCAATGTGCTTGGAGCAATGGCGTGAGTGAGTTCCAAAACCCTGAAGTTCTTGTGATTTTCTTAGTTGAAGTACTCTCATTTTCTGAGGCAGTTCTATCGTGTCTCATTACATGCAACGTAGATTTCGATGTTACATAGTGCATTCTATGTTTCATCAAATGTTTGTGAGAATGCTTTTAGTGCCCCAATCAACACATCTATGTCAAAGTAGACGTCATCCGCTACATGTTCATGTTCCAATTGATGTCCATGAAGACGAATTTTGCATTTGAAATGACAATGCTCTTGCATGTAGGTTGAGAACTTATTCTCAGTATAACTGTTTGTCTTATTGGGCAAGGAGTATTCCACAGCAAGGGGATGTCGATGGGAAGAGCGAGAGGCATATCGGAGACAATTTCAACGTCGACATCCATCAGCAACAGTGTGGTACCCAGCCGACCTCTTTGATTTGCCACCTTTTGCATCGTGGTTGACAAGACGCGTGCAAACTCTACAAGATGAGGGTGAGCATGTGGACGACGATGTTGTGCAATACTCGCAGCCTCCAGAACGATATGCGGTGGCCCATCGTCAAATGCATGCTTTTGGCATGCATTTCCGTGTCCGCAGCGTAGAAGGAGGCCTTGTCACATGCGATTCCTGTATTGTGGCATCATTCATAAGTCAACTTCGTTGGGGGCTTCGCAACAGGAGGCCTATTGAGAGAACGGATGATTATGTGGGCTACATTGAAGAAATTCTGGAGTTGGACTACCAGAACCCTTGCACCACTATATTGGTATGTAATTGGGTTCAAGGAATGTGTGACGTTCGCTTTCCTCATGTGCAAAGGGATCGATATGGCTTCACCATAGCCAATTTCAACCACATGGATGGCAATGTGCATGCCAACTCTTTTGCATCTCCCTTGCATTGTCAACAAGTATCTTTCTCTGATGATCAACATAGGCCTGGATGGAAAATAGTATGTCGCACGGATGTAAGGGGTAGACGTGGACAAATTGTAGTCAACCAAGCCATTCCTTCTATGATTGATGTGGGAAACGATGCAGATTTTGATGGTTTGCAACCCGAAATGCTTGAGTTAGAGCCGGTGAGGGAAGCCACAAGTGAGGGTGGAATGTACATACCACCCATAGCAGAGGCTCCAAGGCAAGAAGAACCAGAAGCAACACAGTAAGAATTGTGACAGTGTTTTGCGACAGTGGCGGTGCTGTAGTAAGTGATGTCTATTGTGACGCAGGCAAAACATTACTTTAGATACTCATTTGCGTCCATTTGAACGTTACTTAGAACGTTGAAGTGACGTCTTAATTAGCAAGGAAACGTACATTTTGGCAATTACCCTAATAGATACAATTAGTTTGAAGTACAAATATTTCTAGATTTTGAACTCAAATGTTGTCATGCCTAAACTACATATATTAGGAAATTAAATGATATGTTCCTAAGGCCTTATTTTATAGGTTATCCACCAAAGCACCTCAATTGTCTTTTTCTTAAATAAAACCTTCTTCATTATCATATGTTGCATTCCCTAATCCTTCGAAGGATATCATAACATTATAACTTGAAGCAAGAATTGACTGAGAAACATCCATAGAATTGTCTCATTCTAAGAAAGAGAACTTAGAAAACAAATTTATTAGAACATGAACAAGCCTTCCAAAGAAGGAGGTTTATTTTGTGGAGCTCAAAACGCTGTGCATACCACTAGTGACTTTCAAAAAGTGCATGTATAGAATATGGAGCACAAATGAGAGACTTTATTTTGCATTGGTCTGGAGTATCCCAAAATTTCAGGACCAAATTTCCTTCCATATTTCTTAAGCATTGTGAACTTAAAAGATGCTAGTAAAAAAATTGCAAAGAAAAATAAGTCATATCTTGTCCAATAAATCATTGAAATATATATTGTAATGGTTAAAATAGCAATCTCACTAAGTTGTGTCTAAAACAAAACTCTAAATCCAACTCAGAAATTGGAAACCAAAATGTCACAATTCGGTTCATTAGTGTTAATATAAATGTTTTACTGGCATGAACTTCTATGAAAGTAGGTTGGGTCTTTCAACTCCATGAAAACAAAGAAGGGTGCATTGTACCCCAAAAAATTGGACATAGAAAAAAAAATTGGAAATAGAAAAAAAAGATTGGAAATAGAAAAAAAAATTGGAAATAGTCAAAAGAATTGGAAATAGAAAAAAAAATTGGAAATAGAAAAAAAATTGGAAATAGAAAAAAAACTGGAAATAGAAAAAAAAATTGGAAATAGAAAAAAAATTGGAAATAGAAAAAAAACTGGAAATAGAAAAAAAAATTGGAAATAGAAAAAAAATTAGAAATAGAAAAAGAATTGGAAATAGAAAAAAAAATTGGGTCCAACCTTCCTCCAAAAAATGTTTTCATGACCGAAATACATTTGGTTAGTGCAAGATACGTTTGGATATATTTGTATAGAAATTTGTGACCACTTTTTGAAATATTCCAATTTGGTACACTGAATAAAACAAATGTACTCTTTATCATATTTGTTTTTCATGCTCGTTTGAAATTCAAATCTCCTATCTTATTAGAAATTGGATGTGTGATTTAGTGATTGTAATAAGCTTTCTAAAATTGGGAATTACCTTTTTATAATTTTCTTTAATTTTAAGAATTCATTTCTCTAAAAAAATTTTGAATTAAGTTGGAGGTCTTAGGAGATTTTTAGGTGAGCAGATTGAATTATTTTGTGAATAGTTAGGAATACAATTCCACAAAATTGAAAATTTCATTTAAATAATAGCAAGAAGGAAAAATGACCCTTTCTTCCTAAAAAAACCCTATGCATCACTTTGAAAATGGAAATAATGTGAAAAGCATGTGCAATTCTTACTATGCATTATTTTAAAGTTTCCATGAGTGATTTATGGGAACTATAACAATCTAGAGTTTTACTTCAATCAAGAATATTTTATTAATTTATGGTTAAATTTCGACGTATTTTTCCATTAAAATTTTATAAAAAATTCTCATTCCACTTACTAAAAGAATTTTTTTTAATATTTTGTATTCAATTTTTTTAAACCCTATCTATTTTTCCTAAACTTTCCGAGCTAGAAATGAGCCATATTATTTTCCTACTCCATGAAAAAATGCTCAATCCATCCCTACTAGTTTTTTGGCTCCCTACCAAAACACCTACTCGTCCCTTCAATTTTTTACTTGGGGTCAGTGTTCTGCCTTAGGTCTCTATAGTGAATGTACTCTGCCCGTACTGAAAACAGTCCCTGTGGCTGACGTGGCAACTACATGTTTTTGGTGATGTTCAAAATCTAACGTGTACTGCTATCTTCGACGTTAAGAATGACGTTCATGTTAGTTCAACCATGTTTACGTTCACTTGGTTTCAGGGACCTGTTTTAGGAAACATTAGTGCAAATTTCGACTACTAGGCCCGTTAGACAGAAAACGCAGATGTTAGGTAGAAAACGCGTTGACGTCAAGAAAAACAAGGTATGTTTTCTGTATAACGTAACCAAAAACGCGGTTTTCTTATAGTGATCACATTGGAATCCTTCAACGACATTGAAAATAATGTGTTTATGATCTTGTCTTTTGCGATTATGAAAAATCTGTTACGTAGTAAACTAAGACATCAAAATTATATTCAGAATGTACACTCTATTGTTTGTACGCAGGAAAGCTTCAACAGATTGTGAGTGTGGACGATCATGGAACTAGATTGGGGCAAGGGAATCCAGCCGTTGTGGGATGACATGTGTGCTTCTACACTATAACCCCTTTGTAAACCTCACGCACGGAGATAGAAGGAAATAGGACCTATTACCACGAAAATATGTAAAGATATCCACATATGTACTAGTGACTACAGTTTAGGATCCAAATAGAAAGGAAATGTCCCAAAAATACAATATTTGTACTATCAATTGCTATCTCGAGAGGACTTAGTGTGAGCATCATCTGGAGATCTCCAGATGGTAGTCTCTAACTAGAAATTACTGTACATATCATTTGGAGATCTCTAGATGACAAAGAATGAACATCCCACTCCATACGTGATTAACGTATCTCCCAAGCACTATGTAATTGATTAAATTAGAAGTCTAGAATAAAAATAGAAAATTTTGAATATACGGCATGCTAGTACGCGTTATCTCCACTATCATTTGGAGATCTCTATATGACTTGTTGGTAGTTTACGAAAATTCTGACTAGCCTCAATCACTTGATGCAGAGATGAACACCTCTTTGAGGGTCGTGAGGATGCTCAACCCCTAAAGCTAGCCCCCTTCCATGACGGATGGGTTTATAAGTTCACATATCGTGGAGCCTTCAGCCTTAGAGTTGTATATCGCTGCAACAACAAAATTACAAAGTGGGGGATTCAGTAGAAGGAAGATGCTGATGGTGGAGTCAAAATCGTTCTGAGTTTTGTCAAGCACGGAAGGGTGAACTTGACCGCAGGCTTGAACATTCTCGAAATGCAAGGTCTCGATGAGTTCAACATCTTCGTTACAATTGAGGAAAAGATAGGAAAATTAGAGCGATCAAGAATATATGGGCTTATTCTAGATTACAGTAAAATGGACCTCGGTTTACGTCACAGTTGTGTAGAGCGTGGATTATTGTTTTGCAAGAGTGATGTCCCAAGGCGGACTCCTAAGAGCATGGATGTACAGTGGGATCTGATCAAAGAGGCTCGAGACGACGTGAACCTTACCCCAAAAAACGTTCAAGCCATGCCACTTGAGCCATCACCAAAAAAGAAGACTAAGAAACGAAAGTCTTTGGTGGGAGCCCCCGGCGATGCTGAGAATGACAAAGCAAAGAAGCTTACCCTTGCCCAATGCATAAAAATGAATGAGGGGGAAGTGAAGAAGCTTCAACCCAAGGACATGAAGGTCATGAAGGCTCTTTATAAGATTACATTTGATCCTTTGTATAAATGGGGAAAAAAACCATTCATAGATGTGGTTGGGGAGTCGCTGCGTGTGCATTTTGATTACTTGTACAAGGCTCCAATCCCTCAACTTGTGTATTGGGGAATTGAAGAGGGTTGATTGAAGAGTATGAAAAACAAGGCATGCTTAGAAACCGACTACTAGTCTCAATTCAAACACATTGTTGTTCTTCCCGTGAAACAAGGGCCATACAATGCATGTGGGCAGCCCAAATTCTATGATACCTGCCCAAAGAGAGAGTTCCTGAAGAATGACACACCCTACTTTATCATTGGAGGCCAGCATACAGTGGAAGCATATATGACCCTAGTGCAAGATGGGGAGATCCCCGAGTGTGACAAGTAGGAGGCATCGACTTTTAATATCATTCCAATCTATGCTCCTTACAGCAAATGGAATGACCTCATATTACTCTCGCGAGCCTTTAACCAAAATGTAGTTGGTGAACAGAGAGAACAATCATTTACTAAACAGCTCATCCATGCAAGGATCAAATGGAAAGAAATGGGAAGTCCATAGCCATCATACGGTGGCCAAGCGCACATAGAGCTGTACTTGGTATGTTTCTTCTCCTCATATACTCCTTGTTGGTAGATTATAAGAATGCTTAAGTCTTTATAGGTCGAATTCCTTTGAAAATGACTTTGTGGTCTTATAATTTCATCTATATTTGTTAGTATGATTTTTGTGTATGAATGTTTTTTTGAAGTCATCTAGAGATGTCCAAATGACTTGAATATGGACAAACTTCAATTTCCTATTTTTTTTGCCGACCATTGGTCTTCAAATCATTTGGAGATCTCCAGATAATTCTAAACTTCATTTTCCATTTTTTTTCGTTACCATGCTCCTCATTGCTTATGGTATTGATAATTTGTCTTTTTAAATGTTGTGAGTATCAATTCTATTAAATCCATCTAGTCATATATAGATGATTAAAATACAGGTAGTCCTTTTCATTTACGCCCCCATTTATTTTTTGCCCTGAGCATCTGTGCTGAAGTCATCTGGAGATCTCCAAATGACTTGAATATGGACAGACTTTGATTTCCTATTTTTTTGGCCCAATCATTGGTCTTCAAATCATTTGGAGATCTCCAAATGATTCTAAACTTCATTTCCCATTTTTTTTTCTTGATCATGCTTTGGACCACTTTTGCTATTCATAATTTCTCTAGTTGTAGTTTGTGAGTACCACTTTTGTTAAATTCATTTGGAGCTCTCCAAATAGTCTCATTATGAATGCCTTGGTAATGAAATATAGAAGAAGTTAAATGAAGAGAGTGACAATAGAGTAATTCTGACATGTCTCTTATGCAAGAGTTCTTTCCAATTATGTCCACCATCTTTACAACTATAAAAGGCAATGAGGCAACTGCGAAAATTCCATTATTATTCCTTGACAACGACGATGACATAAATAGATGGATCCGAATTGAAGAAAAGTACGTTCAATATATGCTCCTTGGTACTAAAGGGAGCTTATCCAAAAAAGTGGATGCAAGGTGGAAGCCATTGACAATCAACGACTTCAAACCTCTTTACGGTCTTCGCTCGGAGGATATCAACTACTTGGCAGGTCTTGTCGAAATCGAGAAAATCTGCTTTAAGAGCACGAAGGCCAAAAAACATGGCGTTGGATCTTCACTCCCATCTCTATATGATGTTGGTTAGAGAGAGAGGCTTGTCTGGGCAATGAAAAATGAAATGATGTGGCACTACTGGAAGTTCTATCTTCCAAGCAAGAAGCCTAAGTACGTGCCATACACGGATGTGGACTGGGAGGACTTTTCGATAGAGATGAAGATCTTGCGTTTGGAAATATGTCATTGGGTGGACAAAGCTATGTCGACAGAGGCCAGAAACTAGTGGTTGGAGGGACGAACAAGGAATTTGAACAAAACCCACAAGCCCTTAGACTGTCCAAAGGCTGTACACGACTTGTAGGAAGTATTCATCCATGAGAAGGCTGAAGTGGCTATGGTAGAGGCTTTGGAAAAGGGCTTTGCAAAGTTCTATTTGTCTAAAACCATAGACGAACACTTCTAAAACATTAGCGGAGCTCTTACTCAACCAGATGTGGTTGCTTGGCGAGGAAAGGGAAAAAGACACCTCTATATTTGGTACATGTTTGAGGCCTCACCGAGCAGTCCTCAAGCCAAGATTCTGGAAGGCCGAAAGCTACGAAGATTTTTTGATGCACTTAAAGTCACATACTCTGATTGAAACATAGTTGAAGTTCGGTCTCCTGCCATTCTCATGACGGACACTCTAGGATTTCACGAAATATTGGCTCATTTATGCAAAAGAAATTGTGAAATAGAAAACTGTCTTTGGGATTGGCACATCATTCACTACATTGTAGGAATCGAAGATGGCTTTCGTGAGTTTGCTGTGGGGGAGGAGTTCGATGTTTATCTAGTGTTCTGTTTCGGATACAATGCAATGGAGAGTGCACGGAAATGCTTCAAAACCTTCTTCCCCAACAATGCCCCCATCAAAGCAGTGTACTATTCAAAGGACATGCCGACAAAAGTTGATATATCTTGGAAACGTGCAGGTGTTCCCTATCTGAGGTCAAATACCACGTTAGTAATATTTGCAGGTTTCCTTGAGGCCGACATGGTTCTAGTGAATGTGAATGGGGGTCTTGAAATTACTCACCTTGGAGCGGTGAGATTTTCGGACATACTTTACTTTGATGTGCAATGATTTATACTTTTCCATTGAAAACTCACTTATATTTGTTGTCTTGGAGCAATGGGGTCGATTGAAGATTCTTGAAATTTCTCATTCCAAGGATGCTAAATCGAGAGGGCAAATGATTGCCAAGCACATCATAGAGTAGTTCAGCATCAATGATAGACCGAAACCGGCAGGTACTATTGCAGACCTTGAAACGTCGGCTTCAGAACACCAATCTGCAACTTCGGAATATAAACCTATGGTTGTGAGTCGCCAAACAGGACGTCATATTGAGGAATTGTCAGCTGATACGTCTGAATTGGAGGAGAATATTGATGACTACTACTCCGAGAAGAGTAAGGGGATGGTACCACGCAAACGTATCTTAATTGAAGTGAGTATTGCATGACCTTTAATCATCTGGAGATTTCCAAATGTTGGATTGTTGGCTAATGTTATAGGTCTCAAGTCTCATGTATTATATGCTATTGTCTCAGGATTTACCTCCCTCTCTAGCGGCGCCGCCAAAGTAATTGAAGAATCCGACTCCCAAAAAAACAAAATCTATAAAACGACCAAAGCCTTCAGAGGTGTTGGAGGGACCAAGCAAGAAGAAAGGTAGGACCTCCCAATTGCTAAAGAATCCACTTGCTGCCAAGAATCGGAAGAAGGTGACAAAACTGCAAAAACTGCAAAACACTCCAAAGAATCGTAGGAAGGGAAATTTGAGTTCCGTGTTTAATTAGGCTACCAATATTTCAGGGGATGCATTTGAAGCCCTCGAGCGTTCATGATGTGGTGGAGTTTCTGATGTAGCAATGCCTAATGCTGAAATTACTGATGCTCAGATTTGTGACTATAGCATTGAAAATGACAATGATAGCACAACAATTGATCTTCTACTCAATTATGCAATGGTTGCCCCAATTGTACCGATTGTTGAGTACTCTTGTTCGGAGATTCCGCAAATTGTTCAGTAGTCTTTGAATCTTGAAGTCATTGACGCCCCATGTCTAAGGGAGGATAGACTAGAGCTAGAGAAGGGCCCAAGTGCATCAAGAGATCCCCAGATGGTTCTAAATCCATTGATAATAGAAGGAATGTCCAATTCGCTTCGAGTTGATACTTTGACGGACTTAAACCCGTTTAGTCCAAAGTCTATCCCTCGATGTGAAAGAGGGGTGTGTGGAAGGTTAGTTCCTTTGATAGGATCTAAGACCTTGTATGCATTCCCATACACAAATAATATGGGCACATGCTTCTAACATCATGTCTTAGCTTTCATTATTCTTTAATGCAACAACTTGCTTGTGCTTCAGCTTTTTAACAACTAGATGCTTTTTGTTTGTTTATGGATAGAAATTGCAAGTAGTTGACTTGGATGACTCTCGTGATGGAGTTCTTTCCGTTGTCTCGCCAATCGTGGAGGAAGGGAAGAGAGCCGAGATGCTACCATCTGAGGGGAAGGGACCCGAGTTGGAAGTGGAGAAGGTGTTGGATATGGCGGAATTGGAGGAGGGGGCGGACATGCTGCATTCTAAAGGAATTGGGGCCAATTTGGAAGTTTAGAAGGGGTCGGATGTGGCTGTATTGGGGGAGGGGCCTGAGTTGGAAGTAGAAGAGGGGGTCAATAGTGCAAAGGAGGGGAAGGAGTTTGAGGTGAAAGAGGGGAAGGACGGCAATGTGGGCGTTGTCGAAGGTGCTTGAAGTGACATTCTCTTTTTGTTACATATGTTGTACATTACCTGTCTTCATTATTAGGGATTTGCTTCTAACTTGGGTCTTTCTCCTTGGTGTCTAGGTGGACTCAAGGCTGTGGAGACGATGATAATTGTGCCTGATCAGGTATTAACTCAGGAATATAATGTCGTCCTAGATTTGAATGGACTTCTCATTCAACAGATTTTCCATAGAACTAATCCAACAATGAAGTGGAGATTGGGTCTAACGGCGTTCCTTGACTGGCTATTTCCTAGAACACGGATCATCTTCTGGAGTAGTGCTTTGGAGAAGAACATGCTACCGTTGTTACGGATAGTTCTGTCACATACTACTATTGGTTACAAAGAGGTCCTGTATCTTATGCAAATGGATTGCACTCAGTCGTCGTATAAGAATCTAGCTCAACTAAATAAGCCCTATTTTTTGAAGGATATGACAATCTTGGTTCTCATGGAGGAAGTAGATTCTGTAGACAATGTACTCTTGATTGACGACAGTCCAGTGAAGAATCTGTTGAATAATTCTCACAATGCCATTCACCCACAAACCTGGTCTGGTGATGAGTTTGACAACTTCTTGAATGCATGCTTATGGCCTTGGCTCAACGGTCTTCTGAAGTCCAACAAAGTTGTGCCGGTTTATATCCGGGCTAACCCGCTTTTCAGTTGTCAGATGTCGAAGGATCCACCATGCAATCTCAGAAATTGCATTTTGAAGGGATGTTTGTAGGCCTAGTACTTGTATCTGAAAGATATCATCTAGAGATCTCTAGATGATGAATTCCAAGACATTCTTCATAATCACTGCACTTCTATAGTTGTATATAGGAATGGGAATAATGACTCTGACATTCTTGAACATATTGTAAATATTGGGAATGCACTTTCTTTTACCATTAGCGCCATAACTATTGTATCTTCTCAAATGACAGGCTTTTTGTAATCTTATTGTATGTAAAACTATAGGTGCATTTGTCAATTACTATTTGGTAGTTGGCCTTGCAAGTGAACATATGTAGTTTTCAATCTGCAAATTTTATCTGGATGTCTAATAAAAGATACATTTCTATGCCGACATTGATTTTACTCTATATTTCGAAGAATCTTTTGCAATTGAAATAATTTACATATTGTATTGAATCGTTAGGATAGTAATGCATAAGGATAGCACTTACGGTACAAGTCCCACAGAGGTTTTTTGTAACTTGCACATGATTTTGAAATTCTAAAGTCTGCTTTGCGGTCTTCCTGCTTGTTTTGTGGTAAATGCACTTTAGGGTACCATTTGCGTATGTACTTTGTTTGGTGTGCCATGGTTGTTTATTGTAAATTCTATTTTGCAAGGCATCTAGAGATCTTCCAATGTTTTTAGTTCGTTTGTCATGCAGTTGGATGTTGTCTACAATTGATTATGTGTTGAGGTGGGTCTTTGCAGAGGGTGGTTGTCATCGTATTGATAGGTCCTCTATGCATTGAGGGTATTGTCTCTATTGTTGAATAGAATATACAGTTGGGGAGCTTCGGATATTTGGTTTGATTGTTGTTGGGACGCATTGTTGTTGGTATTTGGTCAAGGATGAATACTTCAAAATTGGAATACCTCTTTCAATTTATTATTCCAGAAAATATAGTAACCAGGCTATTTGTTGTTCAAGGATGTGATTTATCGGACAAGTCAAATCCACATCCTAATAGGAAGGAGTTCTTTAGGGAACTCTTTAGTAGGGATGCAATGCACAATTTGCTTAGGAATCACACTGTTGTGTTCATTGACATCAATCCCCTAAACATACTTCAAAGGTCTATAATACTCCCACATGTTTATATTAGGGATACCCGCATTCTAGAGATCAAGTAGACTAGTTTCAGAACTCTAAGTAGTGGAAGGCACATGCCTATTCCTTTGTGTCTCTAAGTGAATAAATATGGGTGAATCCACCTTACTTTAGTAGACAAATGTCTTTGTGCATGAACTTGTGGAAGAATGTTGAGGGAATGGCATTTGAAGATCTCCAGATCTCCAGATCTCCCATTCCTAAGTTTGGTTTTGGAATTGTCTTCTACTTTGAACTTGTGAAAGAATGTTGAGGGAATGGCATTTGAAGATCTCTAGATCTCCCATTCCTAAGTTTGGTTTTGGAATTGTCTTCTATTTTGTACTTGTGAAAGAATGTTGAGGGAATGGCATCTAAAGTTTTCCTGATCTCCCATTCCCAAGTCTTGTTCTCGAATTCTCTTTTGTGTGTGAACTTGTGGAAGAAAATTGATGGATGGCATTTGAAGATCTCCAAATGTCCAATTTCAAAGTTAAGTATTGGAACTCCAATGTTTGATGGAGGAACTAAATGCCTCTACATCATCATGTAGATGTTTTAGAATATAAATGCTCATTGCTTACATACAATCTACAGTTTTTAAGAGCTAATTTTTGGTATTCTTTTATATGAAGATATCTCCAAATGGATTGGTTAATTACAAATACAACCAATTTGCATGTTTGCATTGCTAAAATATGTTATCTCATACAGCTCTTAGTATATTTATAGGCTCTATCAAATAGAGTCCTTTGTACTTCAAATGTCATTGCGGTCTCAAATGCATCATAACGTAGGTAGTTTTCATCTGGAGATCTTCTGAAGAAAAGTCCAAAATTCCCCCCACAATCCAAAAGTAGTTAAATGTGACATAATTTTTGAAATGCAATTTTTATTTATAAGTAGAAATTGCAAATAGCTTCAAATAAACACTTGCATGTTGAAATTTTCAATGGTGAAAATCATGAAAAGACTTTAAACTTTTCATTGGGACCATTCTCAAAGCAAATGGATAAGTACAATTTCTTAGATCTCAAATCAAATGAAATTGCCAAGCTTTGCATAAAGCCGGGAAATGAAGAAACATTAGCAAGCATTACACTCCACTTTTAGTACACATATGCCTTTGAAGACCTCTCAATAATTGAATATGTACTTTTCTCCATAAAAAATGAAAATTTTCCATAGTTAGCCCTCAAAACTGCCCGAAAATTTTTTTTAACCAATCACAGGAATTTAACTGTCCAAGCAGAAATGGGCCTGAAATTTCAGATCGACCATATATGGTCGTTAAGGCAGTTAGGGGTTAATGACACTCAAAATAGAAGCCTTAGGCTGAAGGCTTGGGGTATTCCAAATCTCCTCACAATGCGAAGCATGATCTCTTAAAAACAAGATTCAAATTAGTAGTAGACATCTTCAATGGCACTGCCACATACTGTTGCCTGTTTGGTCATTTCATTGAAGAGGTATTGCCATTACTCGTAGTATTTAGTCGTCATCACTGTCATTACTGTTCACAAGGTCAACCCATTGCATACTTCTGGGATGCCTGCTTGGGGTTGGATCACTGATCATAAGTAGATTTCTCTCTACGTTTCACGTTTTGGTTTCTACAAACGTCAGGTTGGCGCACTATGTAAATTTGATCACCCACCACTTCGTCATATTTGTCTTGGTTTCGATGCCAAGTCCATAGCAAGTGTGTGCTGTTCTTCACCTGTTCATACAACATGGAGGCATGAGGCACTCACTAAATTCTTATCGAAAGCAGCTAGTTGTGCTGGATCCAAATTTAGACCCTAAGTGCCCAAATGAACCGAGAGTAGCAGCTTTTGTATCTCTAGGAATTAAATGAAATCATCAAGGTAGCTCAAGGAAGCTCACAAAATGTACTAGTAGGAAGAAATCATATGTTTTGGAAGCTATTGTCTTGGACTCTCAGCCTCCAAAGTGGACTATCTATGTTTTAGTTTAGGCACATGATTAAAAGGTAGACCCCTAACCGCTACAATCTTGCAACTGGTCGAAAAACTTGAAAGTTTTCAATATTTTGAAGCGAAATCAGATTACACAAGGACTCAGATCACCGATCTCAGAGGCACTAAGTTACAAGGTCGATACAAAGTTTCTTATAGTGTCCTCATCTACTACTTCACAAAAAGGCAAAAAACACAAGCAGAAAGCACCAAGCGCAAATCGAAGTCTCACCTCTATGATGCCGTGTCCAAAGCTGCTATCACGCCAGGCACTCCAAACCGGTTGCTTGTCCGAGCAAAACTTGCCATTGGTGAAGTTGAAACCACAGTAACCACTCAGGTAAGCAAAAACCGGGTCAGGTGTTTTCATTGGTTGAGGGCATTCACCCTCTGCATCAGCATGCGGTACAGCCAATCTCTCACCATTGCCACCATCTCCAACTGTGATGTACACAGGGCCACATGGATCGTAGTTGTAATTATATACACGATTGATTCGTTCATAAGCATGTACCTGCAACATGACAAAAAAGGTGTGAACATCACAACTAAACAATACTACCTGACACCACTCTTAGTAAGTCCCATATCTACAAGAGTTAGACCAACGAGTGAGACAAGGGTCTTCAAATCTTGGTCTACTGAGATATGATTTCTACTAGTGAGTTTTATTTTTATCATGGACACTTAATTGTCACCATAACCAAGTGAAGTGGCCCAGAAACACTGATTAGAGAAGTTCAGACGAGCATACATGGCCATGGAACATGACATCAACTCCATATGCATAGAGAAGGTCTTCCATTGATTGTCGCATGCACTCAAATTCTCGATAGTGAGCCTTGTAGCTGCTGTACCACGGAGCGTGCAATAATGCAATGATCCATGGTGTCACACTCCGGTCCACCTTCGCAAGATCTTCCTGTAGCCACCGATATTGCTCACCTGTTTCCACATTCACCATAAGAAAAAACATTCAGTAACGCTTAACACGAATGCCCAAATGCCCCAAAGTGCCCACTTCCGCATCTTCAGAAGATCACATAAACTATTTAGAAAACCCTCAAGACGTGCCAATAGAAAGTACAAAATCATGTCCTCCATTTTGGAACAATAAAAACATCGTTTGAAAGTTTCCATTACGATTTGAGTGTAAGCTTCCAAATAAGGTATTCTAATAGGCACTGCATATTATAATGCATATAAGCTCTACAAAAATGCACAAAGTACTAACATATTCTCCAAAGCAAAAAGACTAACATAAGATTAACATCGGAGAACAGTCTTAGAAGCAGGAAATACAGTCCCACAGTGTCCAAAGTTCAAGCATTAGAACTCAACAACAGAAATAGGACTTACCGGTCCTGTTATAATCATCGTAGGACCCAATCATGACAAAATGGATGCCACCTGTGTTGAAAGAATAGTACATGCTGGTATTTGAGCCACTCTCTGCATGAGGGACCGCAAACCTGGCCTTGTACGCCACAAAGCCTTGGTCGTGGATTTGTGGTTCATATTCATGATTGCCTTCTATGACCATAAAGGGGACTCTCGATGCTATCGGCTGGACCATTCTGCCAACCAACACAAGAATCAATTACCTTGTACAACAAGCGGCTTAATGCAAGTGTCTCCACCCCAGATAGGAATGTCCATATGTGTCTTACAACATGATCCTCAATATAATCCTCACTAAAGAAAATCTGAAGAATATTATACAATCTTCAAATGCAACTATTCCTTTTAACATAGGTCACATGAATACGAGTACCTCTGCCACATATCCCAGCGAGGTTGATAAGTCTCGTGTATGGGAGTACTTTTCTCAAATGTTTTCTTATAGTCATTTGTGCCGGTTCCATTCGTAATGTACAAGTTTGCATACGACATGTCCCCAATCATAAGAACAAGATCTGGATTGTTCTCAACCAGGTGGTCAAATGTCGAGGTCGAATTGTAGGTTAGTCCCAAGTCGCCAATAATGGCAATACGCGTGGGGTAACTAGACGGTCCCGGGGCTGGAAGGGTCGTAAAGGAACCCTCTTCGCTCATGGCCTTTAACGTTGGGTCCCCACACCTGTAGTAATATTTGGTATCCGGCTTCAGTCCTGTTCCATGAACATCCACCCCAAGTTCATAAACAGACTGAAAATCCAATCCAACTGCTAATTCTCATCAACAATCAACAAACTATGAACAAGCCACACTTCATCCCCTGTAGGACAAAGGATTCATGATTTAAAGAAGCCCAGTTTGATCGATCCCATTGTGAAAGATATCATTCAGATGGAGTGAAATTCTAAATCGACAGAACCAAAAAAGAACATTGCAGGAGTTGGTCCTAAAAGAAATAAGATTGAACAAAAAAGTTCCCCATGTGACCTACTCAAAACTACCAGGAAAACATTTGGGCCTCTAGGACCACTACGAGTTAGCAAAGAAAGCAACACGATGAATTTTTCTCAAGCAAAAAGAGACACACTTGCCTGAAATGAATTTCTCTTCCAATGAAAGAGCGTCAAAGAGACAGACTTGCCTGAAATAAACTTGCCTGAAACAGTGGTGAATCTATACAAATATTTTATACTCTTTCTCTTATTAACGAAGTTGGATTGTCAGAGAATCTACACAAAATATTGGTACTCTTTTCGAATAAAAAACATTTTGGCAATTTGACGCTCTTGAAATCATTGAAAGGAAGAGTAAGCATTACCAGTGATCCGAACATGATGAATAATGCCCGACGTATAATTCAGCGTAGAGTCGAAGGGGTAGAGTTGGCTATAAACCTCAACAGACCCCTCTGCAGAACTCGAGTAATCATTTGAAGCAGTTCCGTACTCAACCACACTCTTCACACTCGTGGGATCCAACGGCGTCACTTTCGGACCCATTTGCCAATCCCCTGCGCCACCAACACAGCAAAATGCACCTTAATGACATTGCAAATTAGGAATTCGTCTGTGCTTTCAAACTTGTTTACAAACTTGTGTACAAACTTGAGTTCACCCTTGCGTAGAGACTTGAGAGAGAGAGAGGTTGTTTTGCGGGATTCACCTGAGACCCAGGACACCCACATGGCATCAGGAGTGGAGAGCGCTATGGCAATCTGCTCGGGGTAAACAGCGGGCACGCGCTTGACCACGCGCGGGTCGTGAAGCGGGAGATCGTCGCTTCCAATGCGCAGATTCTTATCGAATTCCTTCGTAAAAGGCTTGAACGGCCCATCCAATGTGGTCGGAATGTCGCGTCTCGTCTCAGCCGTCGTGGAAACCGCAAGCGTACCAATCAAAAGAAAGAAACAAAACGGGGAGAACACAGCCATTCTATTCCTCGAGAACCCCATGGCGCTCTCACCCCCTTTCCGCTTCCCCTCCTGCTGAAAAAACAGAGCAAAAACGGAGCAGAACAGAGCAGCGTGATCTCAAACACTCGCAATCTGTTCCATCTTGAGGTGGAAAATTTCAAGAAAACATGATAGCACAGCTCAATTAAAGAAGTGCGGATCCTTATATTAGCAGGCGTCATGGTCCACTTCTGCTCACAAGAGTCTCGTGCACCAGACTAATACGGCTCTCATCTTTGCCCTATTCTCGTCATGACTCACGAGAGAAGCTCGTGCCAATAAAGCTTGTGGACGCCAGACGCCAGACGCCAGACTGCTGATACGGCTCTACCGTACCGATAGTTTGATTTCAAACAGAGCAAAACAGAGCAGCGTGATCTCAAACACTCGCAATCTGTTCCATCTTGAGGTGGAAAATTTCAAGAAAACATGATAGCACAGCTCAATTAAAGAAGTGCGGATCCTTATATTAGCAGGCGTCATGATCCAGTTCTGGTCACAAGAGTCTCGTGCACCAGACTGATACGGCTCTCATGTTTGCCCTGTTCTCGTCATGACTCACGAGAGAAGCTCGTGCCAATGAAGCCTGTGGACGCCAGACGCCAGACTGCTGATACGGCTCTACCGTACCGACAGTTTGAAAAGTTGTCACACTAATGGACGAGAAATAAATCCCCATGTAACATACAGCAAATGTACGGTGCCATGCTGGTGTCGTGGGAAAAAAATCCCGCAGGCAGGTACAGCAGAATGATGTGCGGTACAGGAAGTAAAGCTCGGCGGGACAGTCTCGTCACTGCCGTACCTCAATCTTTCGCACACATAACCAATGAGGCAATGAGGCAGGGGTCCTTTTTGCATCCTTGAAAAGGCCACCCGTTCAGGGACTCAGTCGGGGGCGGTGGACTTCACCGACGATAGATGGGATCGGCAGTCCAGAGGAACTGGACTCCCATTCCACTGATCATACGTGAGGTCCACCAGCCCCAATTTCACATGTAAAGCCGGCTCTTCCACTGGGCACCCCAAAATGTGCCATTGACCCTAAACCACCATCTTCACTCTATGTATATCTCCAAAATTAATTGTGTACCTATGTGGAAGAAACACTTTTAAAACCAAACTTTGTTATTCCTTAACTTTTGCATAGAGAATCCAAAGGTCATGTTCTTTGGTGTGTTGGAAGCTCCCTTCACTTGCCAATAAGAAAATATAAAAATTTGATTAGTCTGATAATAGTAATTAGGCACAGTAGCAATTAGTGACAATTTTGGGGGTACCCACCTATGGTTCTTCAACCAACCCCAATCCTTGATTAGTCCTTCCTTAGGCATCTAGGGAGGCATAATACCTTCTTAGCATGGGAGGGCCATTGCTTGGTTATACAATGTTAGAGCATCACTAGCCATTCGCAATCAATTGAGTGAGCTCGACAAATTTGCAATTCTAGGCTTCTGCAATCCCGCTCAATGGCCACACTTGTTGCTCTTCCATTCATTCCTGCTAAATGGACACACCAAGTGCCATTGCAAGCCAATTGCAACACAACAAACTATAGTTGACACCTTAAGTCTATTCTATCAACCCACTTGGAGTGAATGTTGTATTATAGTTTGGAGAGCCGAATTTGGTGTAGATGGGCTCCTTCCATCTTTAGCAAGGGATCCAATAGGGACATCTTTGTCGCCAATGGCTAGCGATGCTCTTATGCAGTGAAAAAAATAGTGAATCTTCAAATAGTCCATTCAAAGTGCTTGTTGATGGAATAGGAAGGTAACTAAAAAGAAAAAAAAAGAAAAAATTAGCATCTCAAGGGAGAATGGAAAAAATGCATCACTTGTTGTGGAGTTCAAAAGTAAATTGTGAGTTTTTTCCTAAGGTTACTTTAACCAGTCTCAAATTGCACTAATTTTTCCTATTAGTCTGTGTGACAGTAGTTACCACAATTACACTATTATGAATTACTACAAGATCAAATTTTCCTTCAATTGTACTATCTTGTACCAACTTTTTCAAAATGAAATTTTGGGGTGACACTAATTTTCTAGGTGATGCTAATCCAATATAACCTTTACTATTAGGTCAAATCATTGGAGGATTAATTACATTTGGCAAATTGTTGCTGAAATGAGATCAATCTCATTTGGACATTGGCTACCTTAGCATTAAAAAAAATAGCAAAATGTGGATGAGATTGTGAAGTACCTCTCAAAAAAATTATAATGCACGAATATTAGGATGAAAGATATTGATATTAGAAAGATGCTACATATGAATGTACACATAATTACACTTACTTGACTTTATCCAATTTTGTTGTCCATGAATACATTTCTAGGATACTCGTCAATGCACTACAATAAGGAAATCATAAATTGGTTGCCTTAAAGGTTTTAAAAGACCAATTTTGGCATCAAGATAGTGTTTTGTGTATTTCTATATACATGGTGCAAGAATTGTGGTAAGATAATGACACCTAATTCAATTCAAATCAACAATTGAACATTGTTCCTATCATTAAATTACCAATTCTTTTCTTGAATCTTGTTGAAAGTCTAAAGATGATCCTAGATTTTCTTATGCATTTTTTGGTCATCATAAGAATAAATTATGAAGTTTCAAAGTGTTGAAGATAGATGTATCCAAAAGTGACCTTAGTCTCTCATAAATAAAGATCCTACATTTTAGATAAGAATTTGTAGGGGTCGGTTTCAAAAAGGGCTCATTACATTTGTAGCCATCTTATTTGACATAGAAGGTGCATGAATTGAAGCATACATTAGTGACAAAATTATGGCCTCATATTTAGCCAAATCTACTGGCACATGGGACTCTCAATTTAGGATCATTATTGAGCTTCCAATATATCTAAGGAGCTCCAAACTAATAACATGTCTTACTTATATGGTGCCTTGTTTGAGGATGATAAGAATCAAATGCTAAAATGACATCCAAATGAAAGATGCTAATTGTTGAATCATCAATGCAATGGAGTATGTCTTGCCATATTTTAGTATTGCTATTTGAATTTTGCTATTCTTATTGCTATTTTAAATTTAGGGCTTAAGTATATAACAATGGAGGGTTGATTTCCTATAATGCCAAAATAAATTAATTTGCAACATGATGTTCTATACTATTGTACAATTAACACATATAGAGAAAATTTCAGAATTTTTAAGCATATTTTGTATTTGATGTGAAATTTTCTCACTTTTTCAAAGAAGTCACATTAAATTCAAATTTTCACAAAAGATATGAAAATCTTGCGACTCACAAAAGACATGTGATTACATCTTTGAAAAATAACTTTAAAAAATTTCATTCATATATAGTTGTAAAATGGGAGCATACATAGAAAGGGACTTTGAAGTTTGAAAACATTGTCATAGGCTTGTCTTTTCATGGGTAACATCTACACCATGCATTGGGGACACCAATTTTGGGGAAAACCGCTAGTTAGTTCATTATTAGCCCGTGGAATTGGGGGAAAAAATGGTTGCAATTTGAAAACATTACCAAAAAAAGTGAAAAAATCTACAGAATTTCTATTTAGAGTAAAATATAGAGAAAACCCAAACTCTGGTACTTGGAAAACCAGTTCAATATTTGAATCAAAGAAAAATAGGTGATAAAACTCAAGAACTATATTGAACGCTAGGGGACACTCTTACCTACACAAGGTGAGCTGAAGTTTGTTGACATTGAGAGCTCTCATGTCAACACGTGCTACACTGTTGGATTGGGGTTTAAGCTTAATTGAAGTTACATCTACTAAAGTTGCCTTAGCTCTATAGTAGATGGTGTGGGATATTTCACACCCAACAAGTACTTCATCAGTAGTTAACCCCTCATCGCCCAAAGTCCAAACGTGTGTAAAAGCATCCTTGCTTTTCAAGTGCTATAAGTCTAAATTTTAGTGAAGTATGAAAATCTCAACCATATAATCTTGTAGTGTGCGTGTTGTAGATGGTGTGACACAAATTTGGGGTCATTTGACCATATAGATTGCAAGATTATAATGTTTTAGTCTTGAAAAAAGATGCTGAAATTTTCTTAAAAACACATTTGGAGGTGAAATTCGATTTCTAAACCTACTCAAATGAAAAAAAATTTAACTGAAAAGTGATTCAAAACCCAAGGACAAAAATCTTGGTAAAAAAAAATATCATTCAATTGACTCATTGTTTTTGCAAAATTGTTTTGAAATGTCAAAAAAACAATGAAAAAAGTAGCAAAAAATCACACCTATGGCTAAACTTCCTTCTACTAAAATGCTTCTCAGTCACTCATTACCTCTTGGATTGATATGAAAATTTAACCACGCAAACTAAATTAGTATGTAAAACTTTTCCAACAAAAATGATTGAAAATGGACCACATATGAAGAAGTTATAAGTTGCGGAAGTTCACTATAATGCAAAAATGTTTGCATTTTGAACTTCGAATTGCTCCCAAACATTTAAAGCAAATTGGTTTGACATGTAAATTTTACTAAATAACTAGACCTTAAGAGGAACAAAACCCAACAAATTTTATTGAAAACAAACATTTTATGAAAAAGTTACAAGCCCAAAGTTGTAGCCATTAGAATGCAATGTGGTGAACTCTAATTAAACCTATGAACTTCAAAGGGCTCTCAAAAACTCAGTAAATCTTGGATTGATTTGAAAATTTTACCAATGAAACTAGACTAGCATGTTCAACTTTTCCAAACAAGTTTTTATTGAATTTAGACATCGGATGCAAAAGTAACAGTACTTTGAATATGACTGCTAGACAATGTGAGGACACTTTTCATCCCCTTGGACGATGAGGGTTAAGTGGACAATTGGAGGCTCAATGTGATGAGCAGGATGGAGCAAGGTACATGAAAAACATAATCCAAAATATCCTATGACTAAGGCTCATTGTCTCTAAGCTTGAATCATATCCAAGTTGCAACAACATCACTTGAATCTCAACAATTTTCTCTTCCCACATGTTGCATCACTTGCCTGCACATTACCGTAAAGATTTCCACTGAACTGTAATAAGAAGGGCTGACTACTTCAGTGAGATCCTTCAGTTCAACATGCCCAAGACGTGACGGCATCTAGAATTCTGTTATTATGCCATTCAAAGACTATTCTCCCCATCCAAGCTATGGGTCGAAGTTGGCTTGATAACACCAAGTAACTAAAGGTTGTCTTCACAACAACACAAAAGGGCTTGGGAATGAAAATTGATGGCCTATCAAAATACAAGCCTGCAGTGAAAGGCTTGGGGTCTTCAAAATCACCTCGCAATGGGAAGCATGATGTCTGAAAGACAAGCTTCAAATTTTGGTAGTGATCTTTAATGGCACTACCAAATAATGTGGCGCATTTGGGCATTCCATTGAAAAGGAGTTGTTGTTACTTGTAGTATTTAGTCATCATCACTGTCATCAATGTTCACAAGGTCTTGCAACATGCGGCTTTCCCACATGGTTGCTTTGATCTGGCGGAGCTCCTCTATGTCTTGCCAAAGGCGACTGTCAGTGACCAATTTATTCTCTGCTAGTAGCGCTCGGCACCCTGTACACCACCACCACCACTAGAGAGCATTATGGACAGAGCGTGGTTTTCTTGTGAGGAAAAAAGACAATGTTGTTTTCATTGTGGCATTTGTTTTTGTTCCAAAAATCCCCTTAGAAGACCCTCCTATTAGATTCTCAAAGTTCTTAATGTTAGCAATAATCTAAAAGGAATGTTTGTGAGAGTCTTAGAAATTAATAATCGAAGTACAATCTTGCTAACTTAGTGTTGACATATACCATTAATAACATTTGCATTAACTTGACATTAACTCAAACTCTCAAAGTGAGGACTATACAAATCTAATGTCTATTAGTTTGTCATTATTAGTTTTGTCAAACTAAATCATAGGACTTTTGTAATGATGATGGTATGAATAAGGTTGGTGTACCTGGAGATGCACACAAGCAGAAGCCGTCTTTTTCCATGCTTGATATGAAGTTCAGAGCTGATGATCGGTCATATATATGTTCACATTCTTCACTGCATCAACATCAAACTAAGATTCTATCAATTGTCTGAAATTTTATAATAAGTCTTATCTTTATCAGTCAAAATAAACTAGCATTTGAGAGGACCGATATTAAGAATGATGATATTGTGTGCAAAAAACTTCAGTAGAATAAAAATCTACAACAATCTTCAAGGAAATATTGCCTTGCAAGATTTTAATTAGAGTTGCTATCATCTAAGGCTTAAAATCATGTCCCTTCAAAAGTTTTGGCTTTGTTTGTAGAAGTGAAAAATTTCTCCTTATGAAGGTTTGCATTTTGCATAACTAGAAATCAAACACAACCTTTATTCCATTGGAAGTAGTAAGAAGGAAAAAAAAAATAGAGAGAAAATGTAACCTGCGAACTGGGTCTTCAAGATCAACTACTGGAATCCCGCTGACAGGGCAAACAACATTAAGCACTGAATATGAAGAGTGCGTCATATATACATCATTTTCTTCCCCTTCATCAATTTGTTTTCCTGCTTTTCGGCAACAGCACTGCACCCAAAAGCAAGCACACACAAAATTCATTCCATTGTTGTCCTGAAGATTCTACATCTTTTCATAAACAATGTCCACAATTAATTCGATTATGAACATTTGTAAACATTCAACTCAAATTACTTCCTACAACATGACACAACAAAGATGATAGCTAGCGCTTGATGAATTCAAGCAACACTTGCCAATGTAGAAGGGTCTAGTATTAAAAATTAATGTATTATAGATGGAGAGAGCTATCAAGAGATCACTCATATACAAGCGCCAAATATGTTGAGATCAAACTTTATCACGATGTTTGAATTCTTAAACAATCTTTCATAATGAGAGGTTGTAGATCACAATTTCTATCAAAAAGGGAGAATGAATCCCATTTCCATTAAAAAAATGAATAGCCATAGACATTTAGCCAAGTCAAGTTTACACCTAACTAGCTAATAAATCCAATCAAGTGTGTAAACAAATTAGTTGTTGGTGCCAGGGTTAGAATGGAAGACGAGATCAAACCCCTAATCATTTTATTTCCTCTACCTTACATCAGAAACCAAGCCATACCTGGCACCCAGTGCTACCCTCACGATTAGTGTACTCTTGAAGCTCCGACAATCCCTCGTCATCATAAGCCAAGTCCTTCATTGCATTTCTCACATTTGGGGGTCGAAATTGCGACTTCACATCCTCTTCAACACTTGAATCGCCTGGGCTGCAAATGGAAACTTCGGCGAGGTTGTTGATAACTCCATCTATGGTGGCTCTCACTGCACTAGCAGAGGAGTCGATGATATCCTCATTAGCAACATTAAGCGTTGTCATTGCATTTCTTGCTATAACAGTGGCACTGTGATCAACGTTTTTACCACCATCGTAGCTATCTCCAACCGTTTCCCCTTGTTCCGTCTGGTATTTAATGTCACTCCCATCTATGATATCAGATGCCTCCCCTAATGCACAACCCGCATACATCTTCTCTTCCTCTTCCAGCCGCTTCTTCAACTCGACAAATTCAGAATGCTTCCTTGCCTTACTTTCATCGTCTTCTTCCACATTAACACCTTCTAGTATGAACTTGACGTGAAAATCCTGGAGAATCTTTTGTTGTCCCTCTGTCAACCTGTCATGAATCTCTCTCACTTCCTTCTTCACCAGGGCCGGTTTCACTACAGCTCCTTCCACACCTTTGTGTTTCAGAGCAATTCTCCTAATGGACACATCTTGCTCTAAGTTTGGTTTCAGATTTTCATTCTCAAATTCTTCTTCTGTTACAATCTCAACTTTGGGCTTCTCCAAGGGACTATCACCCTCTCGGGTTACTGACTTGGAAACTTGAAAACATTTTACCTCATAATCAATAGGATCCTTAAATAGAGTCGGTTGGCCTATGGATTCATCAGATACTATTGGCAATATATCTTTCCTAAGCAAGCTCTTCTCTTCCTCCTGGGGCAACCGTAACATCTGAAGCCCATCCAGATCCTCTGACTTTGTATTGTCGATCTTCGTCTTTGTGTCTTTCTGATTTTGGTCTACGATAGAGTCCTCCATTTCGTTGCTTAAGTTCCCCATTTCTTCACCCAAATCCTCCATTGCCATTCTCTGGGTTGCAAAACTTACAGTCTTGTTGCAAGCAACTCCTTCATAGCCAGGTAACCAGGTTGCTTCAGTGTATTTACAGTGAGCGCATTCTTAAACTACAAAACGAACATGTAATGAGTTAATAACTAGCAAGGTTACTTTGAAACTCATAACATATAGCGGTTATATTACAAAAAACAGAGTAAAATATGCTCGAAACAATGAGTTGGAGCAACACTTGGTAACAAATTTAAGATGAGAGCAATTTTGCGGAAAATAAGAATTGCAAGAGATTGCCAATATGGTTACGACAAGCTAAAACAACGCAAGGTGTTGTTAAACCTATTTTCATAAGTAGCATGCCTTCTAAAGCTGAGAGTGACAAAAAAACATCTTCTTCACCAAAATTCAAACTTAGATTTGTAAAATGTACCACGTCATAAAAGAAATGGAAGATCTCTCACAATGAGATGGGTCTTTATGGCAATTCAAAAGTGATAAAAGTCACAAAATCGACAAGTGAATGTGACCACGAATTGTAAGAAAGATGAGTCTATTATAGAAGTAGGGAGGAAGTGAAGGTTGAAGCAGATTCAAAAGGACATCAAGTTTCAAAACTTTTAAAAGGAAGAAATACATAGCAAGCCTTCCAGTAGTGTCTATTGGAACCCAAGGGGCAGGCAATCACAAACCCTACACCCCTACAGAATAGGAAAACAACAACAATAGTTCCATAGTGTCCTATCCCTACCTATACAATCTAGATTGATTGTCTATAATGCACAATTTCTTTTCAAAATTAAACACAATGCATGAACACACTATGAATTTGAATAATTCCTCTCCAAAGCATCTTCTAACCCTAGAGACAATCTCTCTAGTCCTTGCAAAGGATAACCACATAAACATTGCCTCTATGAAGTACATAAATAGAAGATATTCCAATTCAATAAAGAAGACTAAATTGGTAAACAATTTTGAGCAACAGGTGTGACATGAGAGAGAAATTATTCCATAGTTGGTTAACCCTTTCGGAGGAGAGGAATTGGGGGTGGACTTCATAAAATTCCTCCTCCTCCTTCTCCTCTTCTTCATTCTTCAATGCTTGCGCATTTTTGAAGAAATGCTCTTACCGTTGCTAGTCCATTGACAAGATGTAAAAATTTTCATTTCCAGCATGACCCAAACCAAAACCCCACCTTACAAACATTTGCAAATATATAGAAACTTGCACCGATTTACAATTCCCATGGACTTATGCAATTACAATCTCAAACTTGGTCTAAGTATCCAAGCATGATCAAATATCACCTTCTGAAAAGTAGAACTCCTTCCATCAAGATGTCGACAAACCCTAATCACAATATAAAAACCCTCGAATGAGAAATGGAGCATTGCAGTACCTCAAACGTTGTAGTAAGTCTTTCGTGTAGAAGCCATTGCTGCTTTGGAATCACAACCCCGTTGCCACAATCAAAGGCACGTCTCATCCTGCCCTCCTTTCTCGAGTTCTTCTTTATAATTTCTTTGCAGCTCCGCTAGGTACTTGGGTACTAAACCCTCAATCCTTAATTTCTCTCAAATTCTCTCAATCTTTTTCAATCTCAATCAAACTCTATCAATTTTGATCAACTATGTTTTTGATGCACAACGCAAGAGTAAATTCAAGAATTCGTAAACAACTTCATTACTTGAGCTGGGCTAAGAGAGTCCTGAGCTTGGAGCAATATTTGTTGCATAGGAGTGAGATTTTGCAAAAATTAATTTTTAAATTTTTCCATCGTGTGCCTTTGGGTTTGGGTTGTGCAGACTTGATTTGAGGGACCCTCTCTAAAGTTGAGGTAGCAACGTAGATGAGTATCGGTGATGGGAGACTTCAAAAGATTAGTCTTCATATCTCAAGATAGATGGGAATTTGTAAGCACCGTCCTTCACCTAATTTATGATGGCCTCTACACTCAACCCTCTCTAATTGCACAATTTGTAATTGCTCACAGTCTTAACCTTTAAATGCCCAAGCCTTTCCAAGTGTGTTTTGACTACGAAAAAAGAGCATGGGTTTATAGTTATCTCCAATGAAGCAAATCTTTTTTTTCAAAATCTAATTGTATAGATGTTCAAAGAGCTTGCTTATTAGTATGCACGCCAATTTTAAGTATGAAATTGCATAGGAGTTGTGAGATTATAATAAGAGAAATGTACATTTTCTATTTTTAGTATGTTGCTCCTTCCCACAATGTTTCAAAAATTTGCATATAAAAGTTTTTTGAAATTAGAGGTGACATGAATGACTAAAAATTGTGTTATCACACTAAAATGCACTTCCAAAAACCTTAAGTTCAAATGAAGAGCTATCAATCATAATCCACCTTGCAATTGTTGAAATGCAATTTTTTTATTATAAGTAGAAATTGCAAATAACTCCAAATCACCACTTCCATGATTATCAATGGTGATAATCATGAAAACATTTTACTCCTTCTATTGGAAGCATTCTAAAAAAAATGGATAAGTACAATTTTTAAAATCTTAAATTAAGTAAAATTGGCAAACTTTGCTCAAAGTCGGGAAATTAGCAAGCTTTATTCTTCACTTATGGTACATATATGCCTTTGAAGACCTCTCAAAAATCAAATATTTACCTTTTTCAAAGAAAAATAAAAGTTTTCAATAGTTAACCTTCAAAACTATCCATAATTTTTTTATAATGGTCAATGGAATTTAATTGCCCATTCCAAAATAAGCCTAAAATTTCACATTAACCATAAATGATCGATTGGGCACTTGGGGGTTAATATCATTTCATACAAATTTGATTGCATCTCCTCTAGCACTCTTCCATGACATCAAATCATAGACTATGATAATATTGTTGGTCTTGAAACCAACCTAAATGAAGAGTCTGTTGGATTAGAGATATATAGTTCAAATATCCATGTCTAGTGGACATGAGTAGGCAAGGGCTCAATAATGCTAGTGTGTTAGAGCATGAAAATGCAAGCATGTGAAGCTTGAGCATATTTATAAGTAGATATCCTACAAAAATTACAAGCATTTGTCCAAGTGTTGGCCTTGCCTAATGATCTAAGAGTATTATAGATTTATCACACTTGGGTAAATAAGTGAATAGTTTAAATCTAGAAAAGCACCTTATAATCTAAATTTAGATATATAGATGCAAAATTATTTTGATATGGACTACATGAAGATCATTATATGATCATTCAACCATCTTTGTGAGGGTGGTTAGTAGACGGACCATTCATCATTTAATTAGGTGTAATGAAAATCTAGAGATAGATGTAAAAGACTAAGGTAGATGGTGTAGAATTAAAAGCATTTTCACTTTCACAATCCAAAATTGTGGTCTGAACAATTTAGATGAATTTTAAAGAGTAAGAAAAGAGAAAATGAATTGAGAAGCAATTTTTTTCATAATTTTTGCTAGTGTGCTATATTAAATATGATTTTTTAAACACAATTGCCATAGGGTGATATTTATGTTCGTAGAGGACATCAATAAAAGTGAAGCATGTGTCCTTGAATGGTGCAATTAGACCTACCAAATGCAAGTGCCTTAATTTTAGGTAGCCTCCCTTTAGTTCATGTATGGTCGTGGGAGGATACATAACTTTACACACATGCCAACTTCCAAAAATTAGATTATAAAATTAGATCTAAAGGTTTGTTGATCAAGCTTTGACAACTCCTAAACTTAAAATGAAAATATTATAAGAGACTCATTAACTCTACGATTGCATTTATAAATTCTCTAGGTATGTTTTAAAATATCACCATTCTCAACTCCAAAAGTGTCCAATACCATTTCAAATCACGTCCATATATCAAGGACATCATTAGAGGCACTGTTTTAACAATGTCAGAAGAACACTTTTTGTTCTACCTATAGGGCAATTGTTAGAACACACATAGAATTACCACCATCTACCATAAACCAAGTTTTTCAAATATTTACAAGTGACCACAACAAGTTCATTAAATGTTTGCATTATGTGCCACCTTGTTTAGAATGAAAAAAAATTAAGTTACTTCCATAGGTCCCTCATTCATTATGTTTTCTTATCATATAATTATTATTTTTTGTTTCTACAAGTTTTCTTCAATTTTCTCATTGTTCCCCTCTTTTGTCTATGTTTTTTTATGGCTCATTAAATGATTTATTATGGAAAGGATTCTCCCAACTTTAGCTTAAGAACTTAGTATAAACCTTTTGATGCCGAAGAAGCCTTTCATTACAAAAAATTAGGGGCCTCAAAAGGACCACCAAACTTTGGACCAACTTTCCAAAATAATTTGAGTGTTAGTCTAGCTTTGACAGCTCTACATAGGCCCCATTCTTTTCTAATATTAGGTGTAGTCATCCATGAACAATGTATAATTTTTAGTGGTTGAGTGATTTTTTGTCTATTTGACTCACTTTTTACCCATTTTTTTCAAAGGTTTAAAACTCAAGGATGTATAACATTAGTGTATTCAACAAAATAAATTTTCTGTCAATCTTATGAATTCTAATTAAATGTTAATGAAGATTTTGCAAATTTCCAAAGACAAGACTCCAAATATTCCCCCCAAAACAATTTTAATACATGAATCATTATGTCATTTTGAACCCAAGAATAGTTTAGTTATGTGTTTAAATTAACTCATAAAAGCTTTGACTTCTGAATTATGGGGCCCTTTAACTACTTCAATTTGAACCCAACAATGTTAGTACATGAGCATAGAGATGTGAGCCTACAAGCCTTGAACCTAGTTGTAGGTATTTACCTTCAACCACTTGAAGGTGTTTATAACATATGTACACTATAATATAGAAAGAGTCATAATATAGGTACCTACACCATAGAAAGTGTTTATAATATAGACTCCTAGATTCATAGACTTATAGATTCTATGCTCACTTTCAAGCACTCTCCAATTTGAATCCAAACTAAAATACTTCAACTAAACAACACATCCGTTGCAAAAGTTGATGATAAGTATTATTTTTTATAATTAGTATCTTTTTCAAAATACTAGTTTCACCTCTTTGAACATTTTCAAAAATCATGTGTCCTATATTGTAAAAAAACTTTAATTTTTCACCCCACTAATTAAACTTTTATTTCTACAAATAAAAATTGACAAACTTGTTGTTTGGCCACTGTCTATATTGTATAAGAAGGTATCATCAAAATTAATTTGATTTTTTGAGTGTATTACAAAATATAACATTAGAACTTTCCTCCTTACCCCCCAAAAAATTGTCAATTTGTAAGACAACATTTGAAATTTAATTTTGAGCTCATTTGACTTTCATATTATTGATATTAAATTAAATAGGAAATTATATAAATTTCTAATAATAAAAATAAATAAAAATAAAATAACCAAAACTTTGAATAAATTTATTCATTAAAATTTAATTGAAACATCAATTATAGACAATATTTGAAGTCTTGTAGTTGATTTTAGATATGTAACTCTTATGATTTTGAATCATTCAAAGTGTTGGTTTGGTTTTGGAAAAGCCATTTTGAAACCAACAAATTATTCATTATAAACTTGAGTTGCATTATATCAATTTTTTATGAAATCAATTCAATTTTGAAAATTTAATAAAATTTTAAAATTAATGAGTTAATCCAGTAATTTATTAAAAAAATGAAAATAATAAAAAACTTAAAGTCTAGCATAAATGAAGGAGACGTGTTTTTATTTATACATTATTAAAACTTTAGAATTTTTAAGGATAAAATATTTGATGGTTGCTATACATTTTTAGCTTATAAATCATTTTTATTGTCATTCATGGCTAGGTTCAAGTTATTGTCCAAGTCCAGATAATACACCAAGAATAACAAGTGATAAAAAAGGTGAGTACAAAACTCAAAAATCACATCAAGTTGATCAAGTAGTTCAAGCTATAAAAGCTCAAGACAATAAGAAGGATGGTAATAAAACCAAAGGAAAACTAACAGCATGTGTATTGGGACACCCAACTGAAAATGTGAAAGATGTTTATGATTTGGGGAAAAAATTAGGAGCAGGAACTTTTGGCGTTACATATTTGTGTATTGAAAAAGCCACTGGCATTGAATATGCTTGCAAAACTATTGCTAAGAAGAAACTTTTGTCAGAAGCTGATGTTAGCGATGTCCGCAAAGAACTTCAAATTATGCATCATTTATCAGGTGAGACCTTTTAGTTACTAAAATACTGGATGATATGCATTGCAACTCTTATGGTACATAAGATGGGTAATTTTGGTATTTTTTTTATTAAAATATGAATACATCATAGTATATACATCTCTTTACTAAATACATCATAATTATTATTTTGAATATAACTATTTAACTTTGAATCATTATTTGTATTTATATAGATATTCAATTAATATAGCTATTGAAATATTTATTCAATATATCATAATAGATATTAAAAATCAATTATGATTATATGTATGTATGTATGTATTTATGAAAATATATATGTATTAAATTGATGAAATTTAACATGAAAATTTTGATATGTTAGAGATTTGAATAAATACTATGTTTTTTTTATTATATTGTATGCCCATATCAACTAAAACAAATGAAAAAATAATAATTTTATTAAAAAAATTCTATAACTATAAATCCACCAAACAATAGAAGATTCAAATGAAAAAATCTTATGTGACTTTTTATATTAATTTCATGTAGGCCATCCAAATATTGTTGCAATTAAAGGTGCATATGAAGATGCAACATCTGTTCATTTTGTTATGGAATTGTGTGCGGGCGGTGAGCTTTTCACACGCATTATTGAAAGAGGGCATTATAGTGAAGCAGCAGCAGCTTCAGCTACACGAACTATTGTAAGCGTTATAGAAATATGTCATAGCTTAGGTGTCATGCACCGTGATTTGAAACCGGAAAATTTCCTTCTCCTAAACAAACGTGAAGATTCACCTTTGAAAGCAACTGATTTTGGATTATCCACGTTCTTCAAACCGGGTGAATTATGCAAAGAAGTTGTTGGAAGTGCATTTTATGTTGCACCCGAGGTTTTGAGAAGGAAGTATGGACCGGAATCGGATGTTTGGAGCGCGGGAGTGATTGTTTATATCCTCTTGTCTGGACTTCCTCCCTTTTGGGCTGATACCGAGGATGGTATATTTGCAGAGGTTTTGAAGGCAAAATTGGATTTTGACTCAGCTCCATGGCCAAAAATATCAAAGGAAGCAAAAGATCTTATACAAAAAATGTTGACTCCAATCATAAAACAAAGACTTACACCACACCAGGTTTGACACAACAACACTATCAACCACTCTAAACCATTCCTTCTTGAAAATTGGGATAATCTTTTCCTAAATCCTTCGAAGCGAATTTAGTTTAATCTATAAAGAGTCATTGGAGTCATAGTCTGACAAGGAAGTTGCAACACTAGTGTCATTGGTTGATTGTAAAATTGCAAGGAATTATTGGCTAGCTAGGAAGTTACAACACTAGGGTCCTTACTTTTTGGAGGGGTGCAAAAGGGAAACCCTAGTGTTAGTTAATAATATTATGTTCAAATTACAATTTAATATCTTAAAATTTAGAGAGTTATTTATTAATGAATCCACTCTATTGTATCATATTTGCAAAAATAATGTCAATTATCTCAACATATTTTCATTGAGATTAATTATGAATATAATTACTAACACTAAATGTGCATACTTTTTCTAATTTCTTTTAAACATGTATTCAAATTTTTCTTCCCAAATATAGGTGTTATCACATCCTTGGGTACGAGAAAAAGGAGTAGCATCCAATAAACCCATTGATTCCTCAGTACAAGATCGGCTCAAGCGTTTCGCCGCTATGAATAAGATGAAAAAACTAGCTGTCCGCGTAATTGCACAATCGATGTCTGAAGAAGAAATCGCTGGACTTCACAACATATTTAAAATAATGGACGTTGACGGAAGTGGCACCATTACATTTGAAGAACTCAAAATTGGTCTTCAGAAAGTTGGTTCGAACATGAGAGAGTCCGATGTCAGGGACTTGATGGATGCAGCTGATGTTGATCAAAGTGGTACAATTGATTATGGAGAATTTTTAGCGGCTACAATCAATATGAACAAAGTCGAGCGCGAAGAAAATATGCTTGCCGCATTTCGATATCTTGATAAAGATAATAGTGGTTATATTACAAGTGAAGAGCTACAAAATGCTTGCACAGAATTTAATATGGGGTACATGAATATGGAAGATTTGATGCGTGATGTAGATTTAGATCACGATGGTAGGATAGATTATCAAGAATTTGTTATCATGATGCGAAAAAGTACTGGTGTAGCATTGCCTACCAAAGGAACAAGAATGGAACAAAGTTTTGGCTTCTCAGATGCCATGAAGGTTTGGAAATCCATTTTCAATGTTTGTTGTTAAATTTCCTAATAGTATTCTTTTTAAATTTAAGACATACTTAATTGTTGAAAGATTTAATTAAGTTCTAAAAATGTTTAGTATTTCATTTTACATCATAGTTTTTATGAATGATTGAAAGATATATGTATGTACATAGTATTTGTTGTAAGCAATATTAAATATATTTGTGATATTTAATACAAATATTATATTAAAATAATATTTTAAGAACATATATTATTATATATTTAATACATGATTTTTTAAACTCTTTTAAATATTGCGCAGCTAAATGATCCACCATTACCTAAAAGACTGTGATCCTATAACTCCAAAATTGCTCAACTCTTTAAGGGAGCTTTGCCTTGGATGACCATTTCTATTTATACAGAAATCCATGTACATTATGAAATGTTGGATTGGGATGAAATTTTTTTGTTTACCTAAAAGGGACCATGATTGCTCTCTCCAAATAAACTTGTATTTTTTAATAGAATTATTATGATTGTGTGAAATTTGTAAATACAACACAAGTGAGCAAAATTAGAAGAAATTTGCATACAACTTACATTCTGGACTCCTTGCTTGTTGAATTGCAATCAATTTTCAATTTTTTTCCATAGCATAGATTTTAGGATTCTCTACAATACAACACTTTCATTTGTTCACAAATTGCACTTAATAAATCTAGTGAAATTTATATATTCAACCTACTTCCAACCCAAATGTATATGCAAATGCATATTACAAAGGGAATAGTATGATTGCAGAATGTCCTCTAAAGTGTACTCAACATATATACTAAAATTTTGTACAATACAAATATGACATGTAAAAAACTCTCAAAACATCCTTGATTGTTTAGTTGTAGACAAATGGAATAAACATTTAATATGCCATGCCAAACTCTAGAACAATAATGGCCCAACTCAAGGCCTTTTGGATTAGTACAATTTGGTTTTAGATAAGCTATTGATTGTATAAGTTGTATAAAGCACAACTTATATATAGTAACACACCCTATTTTGATTATACCACTAGTATTTTAGATGAAGATCTATATACTTGTATTGTATTTACAACAATACAAAATTATGGTCATTGAAGGTGCCATAAAATACACTGCAATCTCTAATATTCTTGAAAAATATCTAATTTGGCACAATTATTTTCCCCCACTTATGTATTTACACTCAAAAACCAAAACAATGTTTAAAATCCATAATTAATTACCGATTGAGGATTTCACAAATTTATAAATTATGATGACAATAATACTCTAAAATTAAATATGTGAAGTATTTGGTCTGAATCTTGTGAAATCATATTTATACTTCCATCTTTTTAAGGTCTATTCAATAATATAAAATAACTACTAGGAGCATTATATCGCATATGAGGGTCAAATTTGACAAAGAGGAGCCAAAATCGAATTTCTTTGTCATATTTTGAAAAATCAATGTCACCTTGCACCAATGACTAGACGACATTTGGCACTTTTTTTATTTTATAAAAGTGACTTAATTTATGCCAAACTAACATCCACATAGGATAGTTTAGGATATATAGTAGTCACAAGACAAATCAATGAAAAATAAATACATAATTATCTTACTCAGCAGATGTTCCAAAGTGATAAATTTTAAAATATAAATATCATATCTAAAGTTAGAAATATATTTATTTTTTTGAAAATCATTGTGAATTTATTTTCATTTTGGTGAATTTGAAAATGACAAATATTACGAGATGTGATACATTCATTAGTAAGTAAAATGCTTTGCCTTGGATGCAAAAGATTGTGAACTTTTGATTAAACATTAAAAAAATTCTCTCTTAATTTATACCAAAAATAATTCATAATTTTTCATTTTATATTTATTTATTTAAATCATATTATCAAAATGTTGATTTTTTATATTATCTATTCACAATTGAGGTGAGACTTGTTGTAAAATGTTGTCTTAGACCTTTGCAAGACATACTCTAAAAAAAGCAAAATTATAAAGTTATGCTTATGTTATTTTAGATAGAAGATTCTCAATATACTATTGAAGATTCAAGAATATACTTAGATTCAATGCAAGGAATCATTTTTGTGTGAACAAAGAAGTTAGGCCACACATTCTTCTTTACAAGATACTTAGGCTCTCTTCTAGCTAATGGGAATTGTCTACAAGTGTCAAATATTATTATATAACATGTCATTTTTCATGTACTATATAAGATATCTAAAGCATGCTAAAAAATAGAAAAATGACTTTACAATCTTTCATTCTATAATTCTTCTAATGTAGCAATGCTTACACAAATAGATCAACAATGATTTTGGCACTTCATTACCTTTCTTGAAATTTTCCTCTTGTATATACTTATCTCTTTATTGTTGAGTGCTACATTTGCTTCAATCTTAGTTTTAATCCACATAAAAACTTCTAGAAAGAAGGTTATGGATATTGTTGGAAGTATAAAAAAAAATTGACCAATTATATTAAATAGATGTTTTTCTCATGGATGTGTATTATGCTATATGTAAGAAAAAAAATCAACTAAGGATTCAAATTTTCCTTCATTAAAAATTCCCCATATATAGATAGTTGTGATGAATTAAACAAAAATAATAAAAATTGGTGTTATCTTATTCAATGTTCATAATCTTATAGATTTAGCCTATTGTAATAAAATTTAAGTGCTAAAAATAGAAACTCAATTTTTGATAATTTATTGAAATGAAATGATTCTAAATTGATTTTTTTATAGAGATCTATAAATTACTTTAAAAATCTAATTTAAAATTCAAAAATGTTGACGAAGTCATACATCACAATGCTACTAGAATTTATTCAAAATCCTTGGACGGTAAAGAACTAAGCCTCAATCTTTAACTTAGTGACATCTTAAATTGACAATATAAGCGTTTCAATGTCTTTTGTGTGTCTACATTGTGAAAATTTTCCTCAAACATATCAACAAATTGTAGTGAAAGATTTTGCAATTAGAATTAGAATTCTCTTGCTACTTGGTGATTATATTATATATTTCAAATGCAATATACCCTACAATGGGGCATAGACTTAGTAGTAAACAACACATTTGGAACCTTGAAGCAACAAAGAGTGATGTATGAATAGAGGTATGCTTGATTAATTAGTTACTTTGATAATCTAATCAAGTTCTAAGTAGGAGAAATGGCATTTTTATATTTATATTTGGTTTGCTATTAGGCACAAAATAAGAATTCATTTTGAGTATTTGTTAGTTCAAGGTGCTACTAAGGTAGGCATATCCTTTTGCAACCCTGTCCCTTCAAAAATAGCTAAACTTTTAGTATTCAAAGGGAGCCTACACTAGAAGAAAATTGTAAGGATTTCATCACAAACAATTTGATGTTTCCGTTTACTCTAATGCAAAAATATCAAATTCAAAGCAAAATCTATGTTGAACTTGATGTTTCTGCGTTAGAGTAAACTAAAACATCAAATTGTTTGTGTTGAAATCCTTACAGTTTTCTTCTAGTACTACTAACCTAATTTCAACAAATTATTTTCTTAGAATCAATACTAATTTAAGGAGAATTAAGAGGGTGATTGCATGAAACACTTGTCAATTTGTTGTGTGTTGTAGTAATCATGCTTTTTTTTGGAGTACTTTAAAATTAGATTTTAATTTTATTTATTAATAAAAATATGGACAATGTATATATGTAGCAATTCTATGGAGATGGTCTTTCACCAAAAAACCACCAATATAATTTTTTGCATGTTTCAAAATGCAAGTAGAAGAGGCTCATTTTGTGAACTTCTACACAATGTATAGTGATCTATTTTTAGATCTATTTTGAATAGTAGCTAAAAGTGTACTACAAGACCATCCCCTCCAATTTCAACTTGAAATTTGTTTCTTTGGTTACTACTTGGTTCCCCCCCTCCAAATTTGCGAGTATGACATAAAATTGGAGATTATTTTTGGATAGTAAAACATTTTTAAAAAATTCCAAAAGAATGCCCAAAGCATATTATAGTCATGAGTACCTTGCATGGGAATTTTGAGTCATTGTGAGTCTAAACACAAAAATTATGGTGGAAAAAAAAAGAATGCAACACGTGAGAAAATAGTACATGTGTTTCTTGCAATTACCCAAGAAATCAATGGGAGATGAAGAGTTCTTTGAGGCAACCAATGAGAGTTGAAGCATTTCATATTTCAAGGATGTCCAATTAAAGATATGACGTCAATAGTAGGTGTTCCTATGACCTCCACTTAAAAAATTTATAATTTATTCACTCTGCCGAAAACCCTCAAACCAACTCTATTCACTTCCACTTTCATTTGCTAACATCTTGGTGTAATTATTTTCCCAATTTCTGTTCAGAGTCTGGATCTCAATAAAGTGAGGCTGTTTTACGTGAGATACCTTACCTTGCATGTGTCACAAAAAATCAGAGAGAAAATTGTCCAAGGCTGGGCTGCAGCAATGGAAGGCTACTTTCCAATTTATTTGTCAGAAAAGTTTGAAATTTTTTAAACTTGATCATGTTTTTATTGCATTAGGGTTTAGGGCTTTACATTGTAGTCGTCTCTTCCTGAGCTCCATTGTCCCGCCTGCGAGCTCTTGCGCCATGGCCGCCCAAGCCATGCAAGCTTCGCAGGTGCGAGCAGCCACGACCGCCATCTCTCCCCTCAACCCCGCTGTCAAGCCCGCAGGTGCTCTCCGCTTGTCCGCTTTCGCACCTCTCCGTTTTCAGAATTCAGTTCACAAACAGCTCAAGCTCAGGCAGCAGACCACAAGCAGAACCTTGTTGAGAGCGGCGGTTTCTGATTTTGCCGCAGTGAAGGAAGAGAAGAAGCAGACGTTCACCACAGCCTTTCCCGTTCGCGAGGATGGCTTCATGTACTGCGAGGAGGCGCGCGTGCAAGACATCATGGAACACGAGGTGGAGGAGGTTCGCCCATTCTACCTCTACAGCAAGAAGCAGCTCCGTCGGAACTATGAAGCCTACCAGGCGGCGCTCGAGGGTTTAAACTCCGTCATCGGATACGCCGTGAAGGCGAACAACAATTTGAAGATCATGGAGTACTTGCGGGAGCTCGGGAGCGGCGCCGTTCTCGTTAGCGGCACGGAGCTTCGACTTGCGGTGGAGCATGCGAATTTTGACCCTGCCAAGTGCATTTTTAACGGAAACGGTAAGCTGCTTGAGGAGTTGGAAGTCGCGGCGCAATATGGCGTCCTTGTTAATGTGGATAGCGAGTTTGATCTGGCGCAAATCATTGAGGCGAGTCGGAATACGGGAAAGAAGGTGAAGGTGTTGCTCCGGATCAATCCCGATGTGGATCCGCAGGTGCATCCCTACGTAGCGACGGGAAACAAGAACTCCAAGTTTGGGATACGGAATGAGAAGCTTGGCTGGTTCTTGGAGCAAGTGAGGGAGAATGGCGACTATCTTGAGCTAGTTGGAGTGCATTGTCATCTTGGATCAACTATTACGAAGGTTGATGTGTTTCGCGATGCTGCAATCTTGATGGTGGAATTTGTGAACAAGATTCGGAGTGAGAATTTCAAGATTCAGTATCTCAACATTGGAGGCGGTTTAGGGATTGATTATTATCACAAAGGCGCAGTTCTTCCAACGCCGAAGGATCTCATTGATACAGTTCGGGATCTTGTGATTAAAGAAGACTTGACTCTTATTATTGAGCCAGGGAGGTCACTAGTTGCGAATACTTCGGTGTTCGTCAGCCACGTGACTGGTGTGAAGACGAACGGAACGAAGAATTTCATTGTTATTGATGGCAGCATGTCAGAGCTCATTAGGCCGAGTTTGTATGGGGCTTATCAACACATCGAATTTGTGGCTCCTCCTGCTGATGGAGCGGAGTTCAAAACTTTTGATGTTGTCGGGCCGGTGTGTGAATCTGCGGACTTTTTGGGGAAAGAGAGGGAGTTACCAACACCGAAGCGCGGGGATGGACTCGTCGTGCATGATGCTGGTGCTTATTGTATGGCGATGGCATCGACCTATAACTTGCGGATGAGGCCTCCGGAATACTGGGTGACGGAAGATGGCAAGACCGTAGAGAAGATTAGGCATGCTGAGCAGTTGGATGACCATATTCGCTATTTTGAAGGCTTGTGAGTCACAGGTCATTGCGTGATAGGAAGTTCAAAACTGCTGTTATCATTTTTGTTTTTAATCTCAAATGACGAGGGCTTATTGCCTCTTGCAGCTTTTGCGGGCTTTGCTCCCTTTATTCACATGTCCGTAGGCAACTTGAGAAAGGCAGTCCTTGTATCTTCAATCAGCTGTATCAGTAAGCGATTATGAATTGTATTGATTACGTAGCCTCCACAGCTCGTCGTATAGTAGTTGCGCATGTTGACACAAAGTTACAAGCAATACATCGATGCTTTGGTGAATTTGCCAAACTCTAATGGTCATGTGCAACGTTGCATTCAGAGGGACAAATTTATTTTTATTCTTTTGAGAGACCTTCAATACTCCTGCACCAGTGTGGTTTTATGCTTTTGGCTTGGGCGTTGGTGCATTTTGTTAGTATTCTGTTCCAATCAAGGTGTTCCATTTTCACAACCTAATGAATTGTTCTGTTCTAGTCCGCCTGATACTGTCGCCCACTGCGGGTAGCTTTCATTGTGAAACCTTCGTTTCCCTGCTTTGTTGGAGCCTTTGACCATTTTAGTACCCATTTTCATTACTTTATTGCGGATGCAAGTCTTGAGTTCGGGGAAAGGCTGGTATGCTTCAACATCGCTAGAGACTTATCGTGACGCGTCTACTATGTTGTGCAGCCCAGAGTGTTATTTTGTCAGTGGCATACGTTGGTGCTGGTTAAGTTTCTTGCACATGAATGCGAGGGGTGGCGATACTGCTTATTCAATGCTTTTTGATGGCACTGAGGTACAGTTGCTGACCATTCATATCGGCAGTAGGAAATGAAATTTTCGTGAAAGCTGCAGTTGTAACAATTTGAGTGCCTGTATTATGAGTACACCGCTCTGCTTTTGTATGCCGTGGGTCATGTACCTGTGGTCACTGTTTGGTACTCTCAGGATTGACCTAAGATGTATGATTATCCTTCAGAGTCGAGAAGTTCCTGTACCGTATCTCCTAAGCGGCGTCCTGGACCCATCGCGGCCCCGTGAACTAAATTACCTTGTCCATTACTACTGGCAGAGTACGAGGTGGTACAGTCGAAAGATGGTTGCAGCCAATCAGTTATAGATATCTTGATGAAACTTATTTGTCACTCCAACAATTCGCCGTTGTCGGAAGTTTCTTGTAGGCGGTTTCTGTGTTCTCACTGACTGACAGGTCCAACAACAACAATGCCACTCAAGTTAGTTTTACATGATGCAAGGGATGCCAAATTTTTTCAGGCGAGTCGGGAGAGCAAGATGAAATTAGGCCAGAATCTTTTCGTTGGTGAACTAGAAGCTGGACTATTATAGCAATAATAGTGAACGAGCATCTTACCGAGGGCCTCAGTGGATGGATGGGAAACTTCCTTGGTGTTCCATCGGCGGAGGATACTTTAACTCCGGTAGCAGCAGGTGCGGACTGAATGGAGACTTGGTTCTGGGAAACCATAGAAGGTGTTATGCTTGTCCTATTCATGGCTCTTGCTGATATGGCAGCCAGTTTCCAGTCTAACCTTTCCAAAGAGGCTAGTATACTCAACTCTTGATCATCCGAGCCGCTCATGCCATAATTCTCCTTGTCGCCCAGAGAGTCATGGAACTTGCAAGGCTGACCGTGGGGAATGTTTTGCTTTACTCTCTTGGGAGATTGGCTAGTCTGCGAATATCCAACTTGAAGCAAGCCATGGGAGGAGTAAAAACAATGCTGCTTGGTATGTTTCGGTCTTGGAGCTTCACTCAAGTCTCTATAACCGATGTTCAGATACTTCGATGTTCTTTTCGAACTCGTCAATGAGCAATCACTGCCAACTTCTGTATTTTCTGCCCGACCGCCAAGCAAGTCCACCTGATTTGTAGAATTGTCGACATGACACCGGGTGTTTTCTCCAGGTTGCTTAAGATCATCGTCTGTTTGCAACCGAATGTGTCTCAGATGTGGTTGTTGGTCAGGTAAATCCCTTTGTTGCTTGCTCTTCTCTGAATGATTATCAACGGGTAACGTTGTTCTTACAGGCTTGGGAGGCTTGGTGATTGCACTCGGAAAAGGTGACCCTGCAACAGGAGAATTCACTACTGGATCAGGCATTGGTTCCACAGGTCTCCTTCTCGGTCCAATTTCATTTTTCCAGGGGATTTCCCATGCTGCTCCTTGCAATGGTTTTCTCGATTCCATCTCTTCAAAGGTATGCATTTCTGTGAAGTTATCTACTCTATCTGAGCCGCAGTGTGTAGTGGTCAATGCTTCCTTTTCATGGTCACCAAGTGAGCTTTCTCCAACAGCGTTGGAGGCATTCTCTGCTATCTTCTCTTCTTCTCTAGAACAGTCCTCCAAGATGGATGCCCTTGTGTCTTCCTCATCTTCGTGTAAGAAAATTTCATGATTCCGCATAGTCACCTCAATTGTTCCCTGCTTTTTCTGGCGGCGAACCAATTCCGGGTCATCTGCTTCTGGAGATAGACGCGTCACGCTTGTATCTTCTGTAGGGTACCATTCAGCTTTACTGTGTTGTTCGAGGTGATTACGAGGGTCTGCAAAGAGATTTCTAAAGTCGAGAGGCTTCAGCTTACAATCCTCAAGGCGTGATTGAACAGCGATGACTTCGGCAATTAGTCTTGTAGTCGCTGCTTCACTATCCAAAGATGTGCTAAACATTTCTTCTTGAGATTCATAGGTCTTCTCCTTCTCCCCTCGTGATGATACCAGGGGTGATGTGGGGTATTCTTCTGGAATTGATGGCTCTAAGTTTCCGTCTTCTTGCCAAGATTGAGTGGTGGGTGTGTACCTAGGAGGAAGAGTCGATGGGGTTGCTGTAATCCGTTCAACAATATCTGAAGGAGAGGAAGCATTTGGAGTGTCACTTTGCTTCGGTGTATCAATCCCAGAGCAAGATATAATTTCCGGAATTCCGCTCTCTAAGGTAGGTCTCCGAATATTAGGGTTTGCCAATGGGCTCTCAGGCAGAGTTTTTGCTGTAAACTTCTCCTCTGAATAGACAACAATTGATGCCGTTGGCTTTGGAAATAGCTGTTCTGGTATGCTGATTTCATTTGCTGGTTGTGCACGCGGATGCTCCTTCAATTCTTCTTCATGGTTACCCCAGGAGAACATATCGGGGTCCACGAAATGATTCGTCATAGACTCGACTTTTGAATGTGTCATAGCCTTGACCAAGGTCAGAGGCCCATTTAACGTTGTTTCCATTTTTGGGTTTGTCACTGCTCTTGACTGGGATATCTCGCTAGTCACATATCGCTCAGTTGACTCCTGAGAAAAAGTTCTAGGAGTTTCTAAAAGAGGATTTGTGGGTTTCTGATTGTGCTTATTTGATTTCAGGCAAGACTTAAGAGATGGGGTAACAACTTTCGTATTGGACAGGGGATCCACAGGTGGCAATGCTGTTCTCAGGCCATTGGATGAGTGCTCTCTAAACACTGTAGGCTCCAACATGAGGAGGTCTGTGCCAATATTCGCACACGGCTCATTTCCCAGGACATTCAGGTTACTCCGTTCAACAGAGCCATTAATCTTGTGATTTGGGTCAAAGCGTTCTGGTATCAATTCATTGTGGTGGAATTCAAATTCTTTGTTCCTGAGGCAGATGAACAGAACTTTGTCAACTCCAAATGGTAGCAACGAGGAGGATTCCAATAATCTGAAAGGCCATAGACTAATTCTGATCCATCTAAATCAGACACAAAAGGGATAGTGACTGGTGTGGGCATACAGAAGTGCGTACGATAGATAGGATTCGTCTCTTCCATTTGTGTGGTTTGTGTGATTCGCCTCTGAGTTCATGATCTTGTTTGGCAGTTGCTTATGATTTTTTATCCTTAAAGTCGCCACAGCAATTTCCTTTTCCCTCAACTTGATTAGGGTTTCGTAGTCACTTCGTAAGGAAGCTGTCCAAGGAGGTCGCCCAAACATTCCCTCGGTGTGAGGTCTCCGCATTCCTCTAAAGTGCTCTGGATGTTTGGCATGTGCATCAGCAACTGAGTGCATGTACGCATTCAGGCGGTCACGCTCGCTCTTTCGACGTTCAAGGATCTCCTTGGCTCTTTGTAAATTTTCTTGCTCTATTTGCATAGTCAATTCCTGATATTTTCTGTGAGTCACACGACGAAAGTGCTTAACGTCAGAAAACGAATCTCAGCTTGCTGCATCAGTACCCAAAATGACATCATAGCTTCTAACAGCGGACGCTGAAGATTTATCAGTTATCAGTACTTGCAATTTGGGGGTTTCATTACGAATAGGACATGCCTCAAGCTGCTTCACTATGTTTCGATGACCCAATTACAGCTTTAAATTCTCGTCTAAAATGCGGAGTAACTGAAAGGTGAAAAAATACTTACGCATGAGGTCGATGGAGCCCTAGCTTCTGATCGCACAAGTGGGTCTGTTGGGATGCAGTATGCTGTGTCGGAACCTGCTGAAGTGATTCTGGACAAATCAAGGAGGAGAAGCTATGCGACATGGACAAGCGGAGAACATTGCCCAGCAACTTCAACCAGTAACAGCGTTAGAAGTGGTGATCACAGGTTATCCTTCATTCTAATGCGCAGCAATGAATGTCTAGGGTTTGTACGTGTGGAGATTTTGGCGTAGGGGTATCCACTGTGAAGTGTGCACCGTTCGAAGCGTATCTAAATTTGATTTCTTGAGCTGTAGGTTCATAGTTCAATGAAAAATGCAAGGGAATAGACTTTCAAAGGAGATGATTACCTTTGCCTCAATGTCGTCACTTTAGCATTCGAAACTCGCCGGCGTTCCATGCTTGACCTCATGGTTGTCACAGATCCTCCTTTCCCTTTCTCGCACCCCATATCACAGAGAAGCCTCCCTGTATGAGCTTTCACAGGATAGCCCAACTCTTTTATTATACCTCGTATTTGTACACTTGGTCCTTCACCATAGCTTTCCCTTTACTCTAATTACAAGACATTTTGTTTTGAAGGTGCTATGACACAGAATGGGCATGGTGATCCCAGAATGGGAAATGCTGAGAGACTGCGAGTTTGAAGAAGAAATAAGAAACAAAGCTTTGCAAGCCAACCGTGGGGGTCAGGACTGAGTTTTCGGAGGCTGCAGGGAGTTCCACAATGGAGAGAAGCAGGTGCAGGGGAAGCACTCAGTTGTGCAATACGACTGAAACTGCATTAATTGATGCGGATGCTCAAGACATTACATGATAGTCGGGTATTGACCGCGCAGTGAAGCCCGCCATATGAAATAAGTTACATTGCGGCTGGTGATACGTCAAGGGATACGATTGAATAGAGCGGACAGATGTTCTTGGAGAAATTGAAGATGGAGAAAGCTTTGTCTCCAATATTTTTTTTGATGGGATGTCGAAGTGCAGACTGTGTTTGAACCAGCAAAGAACGGAGCAATTGAAGCCCATCGTAGCCAAGGAAAGCGGACACAGAGACCTCATCAATGGGAAGAGGAAGCCTTAGGGAGAATGGCCAGACAGGATATCGTAATTGTCATGCATTGTGTTCCAAGGGCTCACGGCTGAAAACCCGGAGAAGTCTTAGTGTAAGTCATTTACTGTGTGAAATTTTTGCTGCAAAGCTCAAGCGGAAGCGGAGGATGATCAGAGGCAAATCAGAGCGCGAGGAAGTCGGTTGTTCATGCTTTCCCTCCCTGGCAGGTTCGTTTGCCCTAACCTAGCCTGGACACCAGAGGTCCAAGCCAGGACAGGACACGGAATGGGACGTGGACCTCGTTTGGGGTCTTCTATAAGGTTGGCACTGCGAGGATATTCGATTATTCTCTTGCAATTGGTGGCGCTGCATTGATTCTCCACTGGGAATGCTATTGGTCGGAAAGAGGCGTTATATTCTGATGAAATTGTGAATTCTCTGTTGCAGTTATGGGCTTCTGTGCTCTGAATCATGCTCTGGATCAGGGTCGTTTGTGATGGAAGGTAGACCTACTCCCTTGGCAACAAGCTTTGTGGGCGGTAGTGCAGGCAGAATCGTGGCCTGATATTTTATACCTCCGTCCAGAATTAAGTGTTCACTTCGGACCTCATGTTTTTTAAGTTGTTATGAGTAGGTTATATGGAAGCTTTCTTGTGTCCAATTTTATTTAGGTTGCAACACATGTTCCTCATCGAATCTGGTGACATAAAATTTGGAACCCTTCTGAATTATTCTTTTCACAATATGATCAATGAAATTGGTATCAAACGTTTCAAACAAAACTGCGGACACTTATTTCTGGACGGAGGGCGTATGTGGTCCGCGGTGTTGTAAATTACATGGTCGATTTCTGGAAGGATATATTGCTATGGAACAACGTGCTCAAACTAAGGAGTGGAATAACAAGTATGTGTCTGGGAAGCAAAAGCAGTATCACTGATCCTCACCGATTCGATGTTGAAGTGTTAACAATGTATGCTATTGAAGACGAGCCCTAAACGTGAGCTCTACCCTGTTAAATTCAGCTTCAGTATTTTAGCCTCACGTATTCCAGTTCATATTTTGGTGCATTTTATGGAGAACTGGCAAAATCCTTGCTCACATGTTTGATGGAAGAGAAGAAAGTGCTCAAGGATTTCAAGCATTTTGGACGTCATTCTCAAACTTTGCGTGGCGGAGCAGTGGGCGGCTATGAATTGGACAGCTTTATCAACTGCTGCGGGTTCAAAGTCTAAAAGACGAATGATACTCAGTCTGAAACTGCTGGCTTGGTGGCTTGAAATTCATGAAGCTCACGGCTTTTGTTTGGCAAATGAAGATGCAACTGTTTTCAGATTTCTTGAATGGATCAAGTGCGTTCTGGTGGGTACCCATCCTACTCCATTTCGAACAAGCTCAGACTGTTTCTCCATAAAATTTACGCCTGTTTAAGTAACATTTTCCTGCAATTCTTCGGGAGGGCCACTATGCAATGAAATTAGTTGTCCGAGTTTACAGACTGGTGAGGGCGCAGATTCAGTCAAACACTGAGCCTCATTTGCATAATGCGTGCACACAGGGTTAAATTAGTTCAGAGGTTTGCTGAAGCATAACTGACTTTCACAAGCAAGCAGGCATGGCGACTTCTTCCGAGTATGTCTTCTCTTTCCGAATACATTCTCACAGTTGCTTCCTTTCTATGAGATGGAAGCGCCATGAAGTTTTGAGTATTTCTATTTTTGCCTGGCTCGTTTGGTATCTAAGCTCATGTTCATTACATTCGCGCTCAATCGAAGTGAAACACTGCAGTCTCTGAAAAATTGAAAATTGCGGACGCCAAGTGCATTTACTCTTTGCTCCCTTTTAGTTTAAAAAAAAATTTAGAGACTTGTGATGTGCAGAGGTATTGAAACTGAAAGTGAAGGATCCATGAGCCCTCCATTAATCGCCATTCCACATCGTACTTTCACCGACTTAAATCGTGTGCGGCATCCCCAACGTGCACGAGAGGCCACAGAGTATATTCGACATTTATCCATTGATGAGAGGTTTTTCAAGGGTCCCGTCCCTTTGACCCAAAAGGTAGTAGCCTCTTTCTTCCTCTACTAACGACACTTTCTTGGTATGATTCGTTGAATCTGAGTACAGCATGGCCATTTTGTGTGTTGCGAGTCTTCTGTACTTTTCCTCTTGGGGTTGTTACTGGACATGGAAGACTTTCCTATAGACATATCAGGTAACCTTATGTAAGAGGAGGCGTCGAGCTTTAGTTTGTCTTGTGTCGGAACTTATTTCCAAAGTTAGATATATTGTATTAAGTTGGAGTGTTCCCATGTACGCTCTGACAATCAGGATTCTATCTGCTGTAACTCAACATCAAGTTCAATGGTTTGTTGTTCTGTTTTTCTTGGAGTTTGATACGAGGTCTTCAGCGAGCTGAAATTCACGGTGCAAAGCATCGTAATCCTTTCCTGTAGTAGCTCACAATCTATTGTATTCGTCGATTTCCCAATACTAATTCTTGCAAGTAAGAGGAAAGCGAGACCCTTCTTGAACCTAACGGTGTGTCTAATCCTTGATGTGATGATATAATTTACTGCGAAGTCCTTAAGTATTGCTGTATGTGACGTTAGTCAACTGTCTTATGATGCGAATTGGTGTTCCCATGAACAGACGCATTCAATGTGGGAGAATACTGTATTTGCGTTCCGATCACTTGGCATTGTTTATGGGGATTTAGGAACGTCCCCTTTGTATGTTTATCCTTCAATCTCGTGTGCTAAGACGCCAGACGAAGACGACTATCTTGGAATTCTATGCCTGATTTTCTGGACTTTGACCTTGATTGGCGTTATCAAGTATACTCTTTTAGTTTTGTATGCCGATGACCACGGAGAAGGTTATAGCTACTCCTTTCAACACAATTTCGATCCTGGGACTTGATTTATTTATTCTTCCGATGTTATCTTATATTTTCGTTGTGTACCAGTATTACCATGTCATGCTATTGGCAAGTTGCTAATAATTACGCCTTGTGATGTATGTGAGCAGGTGGAACGTTTGCTATGTACTCCTTACTATGCCAGCACACAAGCGTTGGAGGGCAGTCACGAAAGCTCAGTCAGTTCACTGCGATTGCTGACAGTCAACTATCACATTTTCACACAGCTTGGGAAGAAAAACCGAGCAAAGTGAAAAAATGGCTGGAGCACCACAAGCATGCACAAGAAGTTCTCTTGTTTGTAGTCATGTTGGGAACTTGCATGCTGATTGGTGACGGCATACTTACTCCTGCCATATCAGGTGAGAAGATTCTCCTATTGATTTCTGGGTCAAAAAATCAAGTTTTCTATTGTCATGAAGATCATGCATCTCTTGGTATATTCTGTTCATGCAGTAATTTTTGTTGCAACCAGGCTCTGTGAAAGCATGAAGTTTGCCATTGTTTGGTCTTTGGATGCAGTATTATCAGCTATCGGTGGAATCCAAACTGCAGTGCCAAGCATATCTCAAAGTAAGTATGTACTCACGAATGACAACCATTATGAAATGGGATTCCCAGACCTGATTCAAGAAACTCCGAACTCCTAAATACGTTTTGATCAAAGTTTCGCAAGAGAATAGTTTCGTTCGATTATGAGTGCTCCTATGCATATGACAGGAATACTGTTTGAATGTAGATGCTCATGCGTGGGGACAATTTCATTGTGTTTTTCAGGTTTTCTAGGCTTCTTAGACTGAAGAACTTGTTGCAATCTTTTTTCCTTGCCTGTTCTTCTGCTCAAGATTGAGACAAAATCCCGGCCAATGTTGCTTTCTAACTGCGCATTTAATTGGAAATTCTTGCATACAGCGGTGATTATATGGGTGTCGGCTATAATATTGGTTGTGCTCTTCTTTTTTCAAAAGCATGGGACGAACAATGTGGCGTTCCTCTTCTCACCTATCATGGCGTTGTGGTTATTGACGACTCCTATGGTGGGAATATACAACATCATAAAACATTACCCATCCATTTTCAAGTCATTTTCTCCGTATTATATGTACAGGTTTTTCCAGAAAAATGGAAAGCAAGGTTGGCAGATGCTTGGGGGTATCGTGCTTTGTATGACAGGTACGGTTAATCAGAACGATTTCTCGTTTCATTGCCGTCAATCCTGGATAGATCACTCTGATTTTGATACTTGGAATGCATTTTGAGGCATAATTAAGTGGTAGATTTCATTTTAGTCCTTCAAACCTTGTAACCCTTGCCTAGGGGATTCGCCTAAACATAAAACTATTAACAACTGAACATATGCAAATGAAGGAAAATGGTTCTCAAACCAAATTATGAGGTCGTGATTAAAATAAGAGTCTAACGGAAAACTACGTAACTTTTTGAGCTTTATGTTAAAACCTTTAAAAAAATAAAATAAAAAATCTACGTTACAATCATTTTTACTAATCATTTTTATAAGATATTTTTAAATACAATATTTTAATTTGACAAAGAAAATGAATGTGACCCAACGTTATTTTATCTTTGTCTTCTTTAAAACATGATTGACCCAAATTTTTCAGATTTTTTTTTCTTTATTTTTTATATATTTATAAATAAAGCTAACTTCAGAACTATTTGATGCCGATAATCCCTGCTCATAAAGTAATGGTCCTGCATGATCCGTCAGTCACCTGCGACCATGCTCATACGTGAGGATTATCTAGTGTTTTCTTGTTTGAAAAGAAAATCGTATACTCACTTGCACACTTACGAAAGGTTTTGTCTTCATCCTCAGGTAACAACTTATGGTGGTTTGTTTAGTAAGCAGGTAGTGAAGCCATGTTTGCAGACTTGGGCCATTTTAACAGGCTTTCCATTCAGGTAAGCAGTGAATTATAAGTGAGCTTAATTTACTTCATAAACATTGTCTCAATTTTTGGGTTCCGCTTTGTCAATGCTCAGGAATATCAATTTACCAAACGTTCTTTTCATGTTTTGGGCTTTCGATCAATCTCTTTCATGAAATGAAACTGGAATGGATAGTAGTGAAATAACTTTCACTTCACTTGTTTGTGGCAGATGGCTTTCTCCCTGGGAGTTTACCCAGCCGTTCTTCTGACTTATGCCGGGCAAACAGCCTACCTCATAAATAATCCTGACCAGTATTTAGAGGGGTTCTTCAAAATGATACCAACTCCAGTCTTCTGGCCCATGTTTATCATTGCCACATTAGCTGCAATCGTAGCAAGCCAAGGGTTGATTACAGCTACATTCTCTGTCGTAAAGCAGTCCGTGGCTCTTGATTATTTTCCTCCTGTGAAGATTATGCATACATCAGAGGATACCGAAGGCCAAGTCTATTCCCCTGAAGTCAACTACGGGTTGATGGTGTTATGCCTTGCTATTATCTTTGGATTCCGAAATGCAACGGACATCGGCAACGCCTTCGGTACATGATCTCAGCTCTCAAACAGGTCTTGTTTATTCATAATTATCAAAGATATCAGAGCTTCATATCTATTTCACATGTGTACTCTAAGAGGTACTCTAGAAAACCTAGGCTCTTTATCATTTTGGAAGGTGGCTTAGAAAATGCTTTAAATGTCATTACACTGACGTGGTTTAACGCAACGAGTTTTTCAGAATACCTCTTGGAAGGGTTTCATAGTGCTTGCAAATTTACTTCATCAATGCATTCTTCTCCTTTGTGTATAGTGGGTCTTCTCTCCAAATTATGCGACCAATTCAGAGAATTAGATTATGTGGAAAATTTGATTCTATGAACAAACGAAGAATCAGGCATATAGAAAGATTTTGCGCATTGGCATGCAGGAGTGGCGTCATGTTGAATTTCTTTTTGGTGCTCTTTATTTTGTTGTCAACATGTAAAGTTTTTTTAAGACTCAGCTTATATCATGAGTAGGTAGGACTGACAAATCATCTTGATTCATGTAACATTTGCAGAGAAGTAATTGGTTCATGTAATTGCAGGAGTTGCGGTGGTTTGCGTCATGGTCATCACAACGTGTCTGATGACCATCATCATGCTTGTGATTTGGGACACGCACTGGCTCCTTGTTCTCATTTTTTTCACCGTGTTTATCGTATTGGAAGGATGTTACTTATCTGTGGTGATGACCAAAATTCCTCAAGGTGGCTGGGCGCCATTTATTATTTCCTTGGTGTTCACTTTAATCATGATCTCCTGGAATTATGGGCGGCAGAAGAAGTTTGATTACGAAATGAAAAACAAACTCACAAAGAAAGCTTTGGGTCAGCTCATATCTGGCATAGGAGATTTTCGCGTTCCTGGGGTCTGTTTCTTCTACACTGATTTATTCCATGGCGTTCCTCCTATAGTCAACCACTATGTTCGGAACGTGCGTACCCTGCATCAGGTGCATATTTGCTGCATTTATCCACCTTTGTAAGTTTCAGGCCGTCTGTTCATGACCTCCTACAATACATTCACACCATACATGCAACGGGGAATATATATAACTCTAGAGATTAAGATTTAATCTCAACTTGAGTATTTGCATTAATGGGGGCAAATCTTCACTTTAATTCAAAGTAGCACTTGACATTGCATGTGGGAGTTCTTTGTGATTATATTTTATTTCCTAGGATAATAATCTTCAAAATAATTAGATAGTGAAAGGATTAGCGTGATATTTAACCTTGAAACGTTATGGAGAATAAGAAGTGTCCAAGATTACTATTGAAACGAAATATGCACCTATTCATCCAAGAATCTGATACTTTTGTGATCTTCCATGGAAAGAGTGGGTTCTTTTTCTCAAACCCTTTGTTGACCCTTGAAGATTTTGTATGTAGTAGCATTTATTGTTAACAGGGAAATTTACCCTCCTTTACGTGAACTAACTCAATCTTGTTGAGAATATTTTTCTACTCCTCTGAACCTCATGAGGTTAGAAATTTATATCCCCAATTTCATCATCTATTGTTTAAAGTAGCACCAGATTGTGATGAGTAAATTTTCTATCATTCATCTGCATTGATCAGTTAGACGGCGAACTTATCCGATAGTGACCCTGGGATGTCAACATTACCTGTTTATAAAACGATTTCGTTTAATAGTTGCTTTGTAACATTTTCCATTTTCATATATCATTTTGCGCAGGTTCTAATCTTTACAACAATCCGGCATATTCCAATCAAGACCGTGTTGCCGGCTGAACGTTTTCTTGTTGGAAGAATGGGATACAAAGGAGTTTATCGTTGTGTTGCACGTTACGGTTACATGGATCTGCTAAGTGCTGAAACAACGTACTTCTTAGACCAGGTTCTTCATTCTCATGACCTTCTGTTATCATTGTCGACAATGGCCACACGCAATATGAGGGTTAATCATCCGTTGTCAATCTCAAATCCTCAGAGCCGTTGGATTCCTAATTGCACGATTCTTATTGGCTAGACAGCAGAGGGTTATGTACCATCAACGGCTTGCCGCTTTGCGGCTCGACCAGTTATGGACTACATTTCCCATCAACTTCAATGGATTTAAAGTACCTTGCTTCTGCTCTTTCTCTTGTTAGAGACACCAGTGCACATGCTCAAGAGTGATGAGTTTTGGGCAGAAGAACTTTCAGTTGCTCATTATCCTGGATAATCTTATTAAGGAGGTATATGTATACAAGTTATTGATTTTTTTTTCTCGGCCCGGATTTTATGGAGAAAATATGAATTCAATCCGATTCTTTGAATTTCCTTTCATCCTTTTGCTCAAACTGCCTCACTAAGTCAGACTCGTAACGCAACTAGTAGTTGAGATTTCGGTGATGTTTCCAAAGGAGTACCCTCTTTAGATGTCGTTATCAACAGAATTGAGGGCTTTGTTATAATTTTAGATTCTGGGTCAAAGCTGAGTCCCTTGGTAGTGTATGTGGTGATTTGAAGCTAATAGCGTCGTTTCCATTAGTAACAATTATTAAAACACCACGATTTGTAATGCTTAATGTCACTATTTTCCTCTTCTCGATATTTAACCTGTTTTCATTAATTTCATTAATATCTGCAGGTGATGCAGAGCTTAACAGAGCATATTGGTTCAGCTCTGGACTTCTCAGACAACCCCGAATACATCGACAAGGAGGACGAAAGGGTGCAGGAGATACGGATGCTCAAAGAAGCAAAAGCAGCTGGAGCAGTATATGTCCTTGGGCGGTCAGAATTTAAGGTGGATGATAACACAACATGCAGAGACAGGTTATTTGCTGGAATCCTCTACCCATTTTTGAACAGCATTTGCCGGTCCCCGGCATCATCCTTGCACATCCCACCGGCCAGCTTTCTTGAAGTAGGAATGTACTATGACCTTCTGTAACATGGTTTTCAATCAAATCAGACTGTTTCACGCAGTTTTAGCAACATCATGGGGAAATGAATTATGTGGAGGCAAGGAAAGCATGATGGAATTTGTAGGACTTGATTGTTTGATGGGGAGATTTTCATATGATTGTCTATTTTTCACAAGGCAAATATATGTAAGAATCTGTCCCTTCGTAGCTAAGTTTGTAGCTAGTTTGGACTCCCGGATGCCAAATACGAATTCAAAATTTCCAAATTTTATTGTCCTACAGGTAAGGAAAAAATTCTCACATTTTTCTCCAGGATAAGAATTCCTCAATACCAGATTTGGTCTATGGGAGACCGGCCCGTAGTCAACCACTTCAGCGATTTAAGCGATTTCATGCATTTTCTGGACAATACTGCAGGGCAATGTTAATTTTCTGCCATGTAGAAAGTTAGAAATCATTGGGATTAAATTTATTTTTTTGGTAATTTTAAGCCTTGAATTGAAATCACTATTAGTTCTGAAAGCCAAAAGTTGGTTTGGACCCATATCCAACACATAGAGTCTTTTGGAATTGCTCATTCAAAGCCTACTTTGACTCTCCAAATCAAGGGCATGTGTCATGACACTATTGGCTAGAAGATGGTTGAAAATCAAGAATTGATGGTTAAAAATTAGTCATGGCCTCTGTAGAATTTTCCAATACCTATAGATTGCCCAAGGGATCTTGGTCAAGAATGGGTGGTTCTACAATATCTATGATTAAATTTACATCATTGCAAGTGCTTATGTCATTCTTTAGTTCACAAGTTTTTAAAGAAGCCTAAGGGTAGGTCTTTCTGTGGTTGACCTACATCGTTGTCATCTCTAAATTATACAGTCATGTGTATGATTGGTGTCCAAATATTTATAAAAAAGTTGGATTTTTCTTGAAAATTTTGTTATGTGAAAATATCCATTACCATATGCTAAGGTAGTAGGATGACCCATTCTCAAACCTTTGGTCATTGCACAAATATAGACTTTTAGGGTTCACAAGTTTTATTTTGCAACAAAATGGCAAATTAGTGAATATTCAATGTATATTTTGGTCATCTCCATTTTGAAAATAAAAGATACATTGTAGATAGTCTTAGCAAAACCATATAGCTTACTATTTTTGTCCCTAAATGGGTATTATTCTTGTCCATTTGAATGTTAATGGGGCTCTCTTGGTTCCCTACTCATTTACATTGATAATTCAAGATCATAGAAGCACCATGGAAATGTTCATTGAATTCTTCAAATTGCTTCTTTTCAATCCAATTTCAAACCTTTGAGACCCAATTTCATACTCAATAGAAGATTTGTTTCATTAAGAGGCAAGATCAAAATTGAATTTAGTACTACAAATTGAAATTGAGTTAGGGTCAATGTTACAATAGAAGGTAGATTGAATTTGGAATGGGTTTGATATTTGCTCCACAGTTGCTAGCATGTGAACCTAGGATCTTGAGCCCATGAGCTTAACCCCTAAAGGACCATTGTCCCTTCGGGGGACAAATGAGATTTCGGGCAGGTACCTACGGTCTCAATTTTTGTCCTGATTTTTTGAAATGTTTTAAGAAGATTAAAAAATTTGATTATCTTCTTGGGAATATAATTTTTTTTTCATTTGGTGCCCAGGAACAAAAGTTATGCCCAAATAAGCTTAAAACAAGGGAGAGGGGGCAGCAAAAAAAAGTTTCAGAAATTTGAATTTTTTTTCTTTTTTCTTTTTTTCCCTTATAGATTATATTTCTATCTACACGGAAAGCTTTGATTCATTCCATTTGGATTTGTTATGAGAAAGTTATAGACAATCTTGTTTTTTGGGCAATTAGAGCATCTTTCTAAAAAAATAACTTGTAGGATTCATTTCTGAATGCAATTTTTACAATTTTTCAAAAAAAAAGTGTCCATATCATTTCATTTTTTTCATAGAACAATATCACCATTGGGATTAGTGCATTTTAATTCCATCTTAGAGATATTAATAATTTAGATTTTCCTTCTATCTTGTTCCTACTTCTATTTAACAATTTCTAAAAGAATAGAAATTAAATTTTTTTTTGTATTTTCTTTTTTTTCCTAGACTCTCAACACAATTCTCCACCATAAAGATTTAAAGCTCAAAACTCTGTTGTACAGAAAATTAAAGTTAAGAAGGTTCAAAGTCAAATAACCTAGTCCCGTAATGTGTCGAAAATTTTGTTTTCTTCACTTTAAATACAGATATCTTGCAATCTATGCGGTCAAAATTTCTGAAATTTTTTCCACGCATTTTCATACTAGTTAGGTGTAAGATCCTCAGGTTAGATGTACAAAAAAATTAAATTTTCAATTTTTTTACTCTTTGCTCTAAAAATGGCAGTTTTGAGTGTTTTTTTGAAAAAAAAGGCCTTGGTCCTTTAGGGGTTAAGAACCTAGGCTCCTATGTTGTTGGTACCTATATTATAGGTACCTTCCATAGTTATAGGATGTTTATAATTATAGGTGTCTATGCTTTAGGTACCTATGTTGTAGGCACCTTCCATGGTTATAGTATATATATATTATAGGTACCTATGTTGTAGGCACCTTCCATGGTTATAGTATATATATATTATAGGTACCTATGTTACAAGTACCTTATATGGTTATAGTATATTTATATTATAGGTACCTATGTTACAAGCACCTTACATGGTTATAGGGTACTCATATTCTAAGTATATATGTTATAAACACCTTCAATAGTTGTAGAATATCTACTTACACCTAGGCTCAAGGCTCATAGGCTCACATTTCTAGGCTCACATGCTAGCATTTGATATTTGCTCCAAACTCAATAACTTGTGGTCAACCTCAATGGGACAACTGTCTATAAAACAAATAATTGGGAATTTGGATAGGTTCCTAGAAAGTCAATATGAATGGATACTTTCCAAAATTTTGATACAAGATGTAGACATGCATTCCCTATTGGTAATACATATTTTTCTACAATTAACCCCTAGAAGACCAAACGGTGTTTTTTGGCAACATAGTGATTTCGGGCAGCTCACTACAAATGGAATTTTTATTTTTTTTTCTTTGAAATTTTCACACAACATGTGCCAAAGGAGTAGCTTTAAGACCCAAAAATTTTCATAACTTTTGTATAGATGGTTAAAAAGTTATTATATGATATGTTGTTTTCATTGCTCGACGGGCAACTCAAGCAAATAAAAAAACTTCTCTAAAAATCACTTTTTTTTAAAATAAAAATTTGAAATTTATTTTCCTGATTTATATATACATGGAAAGCTTTGAATCATTCCATTTTGATTTATGAGATGAAAGTTATGAAGAGTTTTAGTTGTGGGTAGTTTGTTGGTAGTAATGGAATCTCTATTCTAAAATAAACTTTGAAGATCTTTATTTAACTCACTTTTGAATATTTTTGGAAAATATTTTTTTAAAATGAGGTGTAGATTTTTTATTATAACATTATAACCATTGGGATTGGCATTTTTCAATTCCATAAATGAATGATTAACAATTTAGTATTTTGAATCATTCTCTACTTCTTTCTACTTACTATTTTTTTCCTATATGTTGTACAATTCCAAATGATCTAAAATTTTTCAAGCATGTAGCCAACATAACTTGAAGAATGAATCCAAAGAGTTACAACCATTTTGGACATTTTTTCATAGTGATCTGACCTTGTGAAGTGCAGCTTCTTGGATTTTTGCAGGGCCCAAAAATGGCTTTTTGTCACTTCAAATGCTAATATCTTGCAATCCAAACAACGGAAATTTCTGAAATTTATTCCACATCTTCCCAAACCAGAGTACTACAAGATCCTATGGTTACATTTGTCCAAAAATGTATTTTTTCTAAAATTTGGTACTTGTACTAGAGATGACAGTTTTGGAACGTTTTTGGTGAAAACATAGTCAAATACACTTAGGGGTTAAGTACTTGGATCAAAAATTTTATTGGGTGAAAAAAATGAGTAGGACTAGCAACTTTGGGTGACATATACTAATCTAATTTCTCTTTTGTAATTTGGAAAGCATGTATAGAATGTAACTAATATGACATATCATTTGATGGTAAGGAAAAAACTAAGATGATATGCCATTTGATAATTCAATGAATGGAATTACTCCTATAATATTAGACCAATTGCATCCTTCAAAACTCAAATCTTCTATAAAATCAAGCATTAGACTTAGTTATAGAACATGAAACATGATGGTTGAAGATAAATATATGAATAGCATATGCAAAAGATATGGATGTTTACACCCTACAATATACTATTGTTTTGGTCACAATGCATCGATATGCACCAAGGTTCAAAACTTTGCAAATTCACTTGGTTCTGGATTGTGGTGGAATATTAATTTTTGCAAATAATACATATATGAAGTATCAACATTCAAAGAAAGAATCACACACCAAGTTCAATTTCCATTAATCAACATGAATTTTGAATGTTTTGACTTTGGTGCATATGGGTGCATTGCAACAAAAAATTCGTAGAGTGCAACATGTAAATTCCCATATATTAGAAGATATTCTAAAATTGAAAACCTCCTAAATCGTCAAAGACTAACTAAATCAAAGTGGATTATAAAATCTTAATCCTAAAAAAATGCAACTATATTACCAAAGTAGTTGCCAAAAATTATCAGATTTCTCGATGAATAAATCCATTCATTGCTTTTGCAACTTTTAGATTGTTTTTTTTAACAAGGTGGTACGTCCATTGCTTAAGATTAATGAAAATAAGATACAATCTAGTGAAGAGACATGCGAAAGTCCATAGAGTTCAAGGCTAAACCTTACCTAATATCAAACTCTCAATGTTTGAGTGAAGTTGTGAATACAATTCTAGGACATCCTAAGATACTTGTACAAATGAACCGAGTTTAAGCCCTACAAGACCAAATGTTTGGGGACAATAGGATCTTGGATAGGTGATGATGAAGTAAAAAATGAACAAATGATTTTGTAATATGATACAAGATGGAAAGACATTCACCCTCTTGGTGGGGATGTAAAAGAATTCCTACTAGATGTTTGCATTAAAGCTTTATACTATCGGAAATGATTTGAGCAATTTGGAAAATTTTGGCATCTTTTGCAAATTCCTTGTCTACTTTTGAAATTTGACATGAATGTAAGTATGTAACTAACATAATATAACATGCAATTATAGAAAAACTACTTTTAGCGCAAAAATCTCATTCCAACTTTCAAAGAGGAGCCAAAACTTTACTAACCTTCATTAAAGTAAGCCAACCCATTTCCATTCATTGCCTAACTCTATCATCCTAGTTTTGGCCCCAATTCCATCCAAAAACTCATCCAAATTTGTTCATTTTTTAACAAAATCACTACATTAATGCCAACAAGGGTAGCTTGTCAATCCTTTAATGGTGAATATTTAAATACCATTGGATATATAAAAGAAAAATTATGGTTTGTTTATAGGATGTTTATGACTCCACTCTATGAGTGATTTTATAATTTTAGGGTATACCACTTCAAAAATTCAAGAACTTGAATTTTTAATTGTATAATTATAATTCCACTTGGATTTGACTCTTGAAACAAGCATTCACATGTGAAAAATATGTGCCCCTCTTGGCAACAATGCTATTTGTGAGCATGCAAGCATGAGCCTATGAACATTGAGAAGGGATTATGTGAGCATTGAGCTCAAAAATTTGAAGAAGCATTACAAAACTTAATAATATTTCTAAAAATAGATTCCTTCTTAAAATTTGGATCAAAATTTTGTCTTTTTAGTAAATTTTAGTACTTACTAGTTACTACCGTGGACCTATTACCATGGTTATGTAGAATTCAAATGAAAATACTAATCCTCAATCTTGTTTAGAAGTATACACTATGAAGATGAAGAACCTAATTGATGTGAAAGATGAATGGAGATGGAAATAAGTTTGTTTAAAATATTGGTTGATCATTGTCCAATGACAGTGTGGATCTTGTCAAGGTTGATAGGAAGATATCAATAATTTTTTCTTGATGTGCTATTATTGGACTTGTTTACATTTTAGAAAAAAAATTGTTGAGAAGATTTCATTATGTGTGGAAAGAGCTTAGCTACACCAAATTTCACTTTTGTTGATTACTATCTTGTAGTAGAGTGGATCTTCTAGGGACCAATTGGGGGATTTGGGGGTACCCACACTTGTGTCTTAATATGTAGGGTAATCAAACTTGATTGTTAAGATTTTTAGAAAACATTGTTAAGATTGTTAAGAAAATATTTGGTTGATAGTGATTATTTTTGTAAGGAATGAGTAGTTACTGAGTTAGTTACACCAAAATGTTGATTATTTGATCATTGTCTTCTTGTGGGACCTCTTGGAGATCCAACTCTTCCTTCTTGATAAGATGGTTGTTTAGTTGATGACTCCCCTCTTCTTGCCTAGGATCTCTTGATAGAAAGATGAAGATTGAACATTGGCCATCTTGAAATGCTACTTATTGGACTTTGCTAGATTTTTATGATCACTCTCTTCTTGCTTCTTGGTAACTCTCAGCATTGAGAGGTACCAAGAAACAAGAAGGGAGTGATCATAAAAATCTAGCAAAGTCAACGGAACAACCTCATTTGATTTCAAAAGAATCCTAATTAATCACTAATTTTGTTTCTTCTTAAAATCTAGTGAAGTCCAATAAATGGCACATCAAGGCTGCTCAAGGGACCATGGTAATAGGTCCAAAGTATTAAAAGTTACTAAAAATAGTTAATTTTGGCCAAAATTTTCAAATGAAATCTCTAAAAAGTTATATGCTCACAAGCTCATAGATTGGCAACCCTGCCCCTTTTGGAGTTGACCTCAATATATTCAAATTGATAATCAAGGTGTAATAGGATTGTCTACCTTAGAAGAAGAGTGGGACCTCAAGAAGATTGTGAGGCTCTAGACTAGTAGTTTACCATGGTTGAATAATTTTTATTTTTAAAAATTGAAAGATATGCCATGTTAAGTTAGAGTTAAGTGTGTCACATCAAATATTGATTTTTTAAATTTAATTTTTTTTTATCAAAAAACAATGATTTCTTTATTAAGCCATATCAAATTATTGGTCCAAGGTGTAGTAGACTTCTTGAGGCCATATTTTTCTTCTAATGGTTGTGCAAGTTTGAAGAAAAAATCAATTTCATCTCACTACAAATGTTCTTATCTTGATATTTCTAACCTTGAAATTCTTGAAATTCTTTCTAGACATTCCGAATGTTCTTTTGTAAACTTCTATGATTTGGATTTTTTTAAATCTCTTGTAGCACAAGAAATTATCTAAAAATGACTGATATATTGTCAATTTGTTTGACCTCCTCATAGTGCAATGTGATTTAAATTGAGGTAGATCCTTTGCTTATTTTTAAAATCTTGCAATAGAGTACCTAGGTAAGAACTAAGAAGATGTGATACATGATGGTGCAAATGCTCAATTTTATATAGAGCAATAACTTTACTCCAAGAAGACTCAAAGTCTACTAGTCCCATTTAGAAAGATTGAAAAGCTAAGGATTTTTCTCACTTCAAACATTATAATCTTTCAATCTACACAATAAAATGGACTGAAATATTTTTTCAAACATTGTTTAATTTTTCATAATAATTAACAACATTGTTGTAAAGTTGAATTTTAGAAAACAATTTAATTTTGGCTTGTGCACTAAAAATTGGTAGTTTTTGACAATTTCTCTTGAAAAACACTCTTGGTCCTTTAACCTTTGAACGCTCTAACATTCACTTTCAAGATGACAACATATTGAAACTCAAGTTTCATCCTCATTACTACTTAGATGAAAGTCATCTTAATTTGTGGAGATACTTTATCAAGTTGTAGTCCTATCTAAGGGTTGGATTTGGTGTTATTAGAGTACATATTTTTCTAAAATTCCAAATATGCAAGTATGTCAAGTGGTTGACGTAGACAAAATTGCATTGACTCTAGTTGGCAACTAGATTTGCAAAAATGAGGTCATAGACTTTAAGAACACAAATTTCAAAAAATCACCATGTCAAGAGAACTTCATTTCAAATCCATTCCAACAAATTTTACTCAAAAAAAGATAAGATTTTTCTTATTATCAAATTTAGGAGGAATCTTGAATTTTTTTTCAAAATTTATAAAAAATTATTGGTGAAAACATTGGTGAATCTAATTGTATAGATGGAATCTAAAACTCATAGTCTACAACTTTTATCTGTATATCATTTCCAAAATCTTCTTCCAAATAACACTTTATAATGATTTTTTTCAAATCATCAATTTTGGAGAAGACTCTGTACACTTAGGGGTTAAGGGTTAACCCCTAAAGGACCAAGGCCATTTTTCTGTCAAAAACCACTCAAAACTGTCATTTCTGCTGCGTTCCCCCATAAAATCCAAAAAAATATTTAAAAAAAAATCTAACCGTTGGATCTTGTACTTTACTTGTCTCAGAACATGTGGTAAAAATTTCATGAATTTTGACGGCACAGATTGAGAGATATTAGCATTCAAAGTTGGAAAAAGAAGTTTTTTTTAACATTGGCTTGCAATTTCAGATGACTTTGACCACCTTTTGTTGAATTTTTTTGCACTATAGACTGTGAATTAAAAATTTTTTGTGTTGAAGAATTGAGTTCATATTCTAGGAAAAAAGTTTCAAAAGAAAAACTCTTGATTTTCATTCTCTAAAAAATTGTTAAGTAGAAGTAGGTCCAAGATTACATGAAAAACTAAATTGTTAATAGCTCTAAGATGGGATTGAAATTCAATAATCCCAATGGTGAGATTGTTCTAGCAAAAAAATTTAACTTTGTCAAACAATTTTTTTTGAAAAATTGTGAAAATTGCATTCAGAAATGAATCCTATAAGTTATTTTTTCAAGAAGATGCTCATATTGCCCGAAAAACAATATTGTTCATAACTTTCACATTACTAATCCAAATGGAATGAATCAAAGCTTCACATGTAGACAAAAATATAATATATAAATATTTTTATTTTTATTTTTTTTAAATTTCAATTTTTTGTGGATTTATTTTTCTGCCCAGTGACATGAAAATTATGTTTAAGGTGGCATAACTTTTGCTCCCGGGCACCGATTGAAATAAAAATTATATTCCTATGAAGCTAATCAGTTTTTCTATCTTATGAGAAAGTTTCAAAAAATTTGACTAAAACTTGAGGTCATAGGAACCTGCCCGAAATCCATTTTGTCCCCTCAGGGGACAATGGTCCTTTACGGGTTAAACAAGTTTATTGGGTTTCTACAATTCCCATGAAAGTTATTTGTCAAATACTTTAATCCTTGGCATTCTTACTAGGTTAATCAATATGTACTATTGATTAGGATTTTAAGGTAGTGTTTTTGTCTCAATGGCCATTTTAGGTGTCCATTTTTTATCAAATGGCAAAAAACAATATTGCAGGGACTAGAGCAGTGGTAACAACCAAACCAGAGCTAACACCAACAACACTCGTAGTGTGACTAGTATCCATAGCCCATATGGCACCTGCTATTATACCAATTATCATAACATTCTTCACCAGCCTTTTTTTATTTGGCACTGCAGGGCCAGATTGCACCATTTCAAAATAAATGTTCACTTTTTGCCAAAACCAAGTAATCTTTTTTCACCAGAAATTTTCCATTTCTATTTAAAATTTGGATGAAAAAGTGCATGAATATGATTGAAAAGTATTTTTGGGTCCAAAAGATGGATGAATGTAGAAATACAATACTTCACAAAATTTTAAGTGATCGTCATCTTGGTACTTTCTCAAAAAGTAAAAAAAAATGTTGTTCTTCACCCTTCACTACAAAGTCCCTTTGCCTTCCTTGACATGTGAGGGTGGCTCCGGTGAAGATGGTACAATAAAATAATATAAAGAGCTAGGTTGGGACTAGTTCGACAGACTACATTAGAAAGGTTTATTACATTAGGGAGGGTCATTTGCATTCATGATATTTGTATGCGAGTCGAGCCAGTTGTATAATTCTAGGCACCTTTTCTACTAGTGATATTACCAAGGTAGTGAGTTGACAAAAATGCCCCAGTTTTTGGAACAATAAGTGCATTCTTCATTCTACAATAAATCAATAACTTTGAAAGTCATCCATCACCTTTGTCTTGGCCTCAATGTCCTTCATGTCCTAAGATAAGGCCAAGATTTTATTAATACAACACATAGAACTCTTTGAATTAGTCTTTTCTGTAAATTCTTCTCAAGTCCTTCCAATTGCAAGTACTAGTAATCCATACCTTCACTAATAAGATGCCCACAAAAAGTTACTCAGCATGACTTAAGGTAAGTGAGCCCATTCCATGCCAAATGGGAATGAGCCCATTGTGGACAAAATTATAGTGTTGATGTACATTTTAGAACTTGAATGTACACCACTAATATGATTTTGTCCACAATGGGCTCACTCCCATTTGGCATGGAACGGCCTCACTTACCTCAATAGTGTTTTGCATATAGATGTCCTATACTTGACACAGTTCTATTATCTATCAATGATACGACCTCTTTGGGGATGCTCTTTCTGAGGCCCAGGATTGTATTGAGTTCAATACATAATAAACTCATATTAAGGGAGTTGGCCCCTTACTAATCACAAACCCAGTCTGGCAACGTAGGATGGAGTAATTTCAATCAATAGGTGATTAGCAACAATTAATGCTGGCACAGTTCCTAGGCAATTGTGGTGCATTATGATTGGCTACAAGACTCTCAAATTTGGACCCAACCCTTGTTGGATTTTGCAACCCGCCCTTGGTCGAAAATAGGAAGGTATATATGACCAATATGGGTAGAATAGAATCTTCAACTTAAAAATTCGTAGTAATTATTTTTTGAGAAAAAAAAATCTGAAAAATTATGGAAACCTTATGAACTCTATTTCTGCTCATGGGAAAATTTCCTCACTGTTGAAACCTCCCTTGCAGTATGTGTATCTACTTAAGTGGTTAGAAATGGGTCGGCTCCCTTATTGTAGCTTTTTAATTTTGGAACACAAATGGTAGGAAGGTGTGTTTCTATATTCCATATTGTTGTGGTGTTTGTGTTAGAAATGTACATTTCACTAGGTAGTTGCTTTTAGTGACCACCACATTTGAACTTTCAAAAATTTATAACTAAGGTTCAAAAAATATGAAATGACTTAGAGTAGATGTCAATTTCATTTTTCTTCCTACAAAAATTTACTGAAAATTGTTTCAAGGAGTTTAGCTTCCCCCCAAGATAATCAACTCTTGAAAGATTACTTTAAGAGCAAACTACCATAATGCATTTGAGTATGATGAGGTTTTGGGTTATTGTTGATTATAATATACTAAACAAATCTCCTTGCAATGCAATAACACCAAAAAGGTTTCATCAAGGCTACAAGGTTCATCAATAGACAACAAAAATGTGTTTTTATAAAACAAGCTTTGACACCTCACACTCCCTATTGAAAAGATGTTTGGATGTCATTAGGGTTAGCAAGAATGAATGAATGAAAATTGTGTGAAAGAAAATTTGGTGGTTGAAATTGTGACATAATTTGCATTCAATATTATAGATGATGCAAATTAACCCCTAAATGCCCAAATTATGTTTTTTGGCAACATAGCTATTTTGGGCAACTCACTACGAATGAAATTTTAAATTTCTTTTGCTGAAATTTTCACACAATATGTGCCCAAGGAGTAGCTTTATGGAACAACAATTTTCATAACTTTTGACTACGTGGTTAAAAAGTTATTGCATGATATGTCATTTTCATTGCTCAGTGGGCAATCCAGGCAGTTCAAAAAAATTCCTTAAAAATCACCTTTTTCAAAAATAAAAATTTGGAATTGGTTTTCCAAGATTTATATGTATGTAAAAAGCTTTGAATCATTCCATTTTGATTAACGAGATGAAAGTTACAAGGAGTTTTAGATTGTAGGTAGTTATGGAATCTTAACTCTAAGGTAAACTTTGAAGTCCTTTATTTAACTCAATTTTCCATATTTTTGGAAAAAAAATATAAAAAAAGTGGGTGTAGATTGTTTATTAAAACATTACAACCATTGGGATTGGCATTTTTCAATTTCATAATTAAATTCTTAACAATTTAGTGTTTTGAATCAATCTCAACTTCTTTCTACTTACTTGCCTTGAAGAATGAATCCAAAGAATCACCAACATTTTGGACATTTTTTCATACAAATATGACCTTGTGAAGAGTAGCTACCCGGTTTTTCGCAAGGCCAAAAAAAAGATTTTTGTCAATTCAAACACTAATATCTTGCAATCTACATGGTGGAAAATCTTGAATTTTTTTCACATCTTCTCAAAATAGAGTAAGACAAGATCCTATGGTTACATGTGTCAAAAACAATTCTCCAAAATTTGTGACTTGCTTTGGAAATGGCAGTTTTGGAACATTTTTGCTAAAAACATAGTAAAAAATATTTAGGAATTAAAGCAATGAATTCAAATGTATGATCACCCTTTACCTCCTAAAGTTCCATAAAAATTTGGGTTGACTTGTATGATCTCAATTTCTAGTGTGATTTATTGAAATGTTTTTGAAGATAGAAAAAAATATTATTTAGCTTTTAAAATATATATATATTTTTTCAATTGGTGCTCGGGAGCAAAAGTCATGCCACTGTAAGTTCAAAGTGGTTGAGCATGGGCAATAACAACCAAAAAAAACTTGATAAAAAACTTCTAAGAATTTGATTCTTGTGGATTGTATTTTAGTCTATATGGAAAGATTTAATTCAATCCATTTGGATAAGACATGTAAAAATTATAGAGCATCTTGTTTTGTGGGCAATCATAACTTCTTCTTGTGAAATTGACGTATTAGATTTGTTTTAATTTGAACTCAAGTTTCACAATTCTTAAAAACAAAAACAATCACAAGGTTTAATTTTCTTACTAGACCAATCTCACCATTAAGATTAGTATATTCCAATTTCATCTTAGAACTATTAAAGATATAGATTTTACTTCAATCTTGTACTTGCTTTTGCATTACATTTTTTTTAAGAATGAACATTAAAACTTTAATCTCCAAAAGCCCATTTGAGATTTTGAGCCTTGAATCAAAAGTTGTAGACAAAGTTGAGAGAAGGTTTGGAATGAACATTTTCTTTGACAATTTTAAACATCTTCATTGAATTTTGTCTAGAACTTTTGATTGGAGACTCAATTGCAAACAAATCTTTGGACGTGAAAGTTAGCTTTATTTTCCAACTTTTCTTAGCTCAAAATTTTAAAAAATGAAATTATTTTTACCATGCCAAAATAGTCACCAAAGTCTGCTAAGTTTACAAACCAAATGAAAAACAATTGAAAAAACTCATTAAATACATTTTTTCCTCATTAAGTTTAATTGAATCCATGCATGGTGCAATGGATAGAACTCTTGGACCTCAACCATGAAGTCCAAGATTCAAACCTCAATGACACCCATTGGTCCCTGCGACAAGGCTACCTGGGTGGCAGTTTTATTGTTGATGTGGTACCTACCACATGTTGGCCTCCAATTGGACAGTTCTATCAAATTATTTCACTTTTGTTTTTTGCACTTACCCAAATCAACAAAAGAATCAAAAACTTTTTGTTGAACAATGTCTAAGTCAACATGTCCAAATTAACAAAAAATTGTCCAAACCAATCAACGTTTTTTTATGTTGTTTTGGATGTTGATTTTTCTAGTAGTGCCTACAATTAACACCTAAAGTCCCAAACAACATTTTTTAGCAACATAGATATTTTGAGCAGCTCACTCTGAAAAAAAATTCTATTTCTTTTTTGAAATTTTTACACAACATGTGCCTGAGGACTAGTTTTAAGGCCCAACAATTTTGATAACTTTTGACTACATGATTAAAAAGTTATTGTATGATATGTAGTTTCTTTCCCAACTTAGGTAGTCCAAGCAAATCAGAAAAAATCACTTTTTTTATGAAAAAAAAATTGAAATTAGATTTTTAGATTTACATATATGTAGAAAGCTTTGAATCATTCCATTTTGATTAATGAGATGAAAGTTATGAGGAGTTTTAGTTTGCGGGCAATTATGGATTCTCTAAAATAAACTTTGAAGTCCTTTATTTCATTCTATTTTCAATATTTTTGGAATAAAATCAAATCCAAGGATGCCGATTGTTTGTTGCTACATTAATACAACAATAAGGATTGGCATTCTTCAATTCTGTAACTAAATTCTTAACAATTTAGTATTTTAAATCATTTTCTATGTCTTACTACTTCCTAGTTTTTTCCTATATGTTGTATGATTCTTAATGATTTGAATTTCTTAAAACATCTAGCCAACTTTCCTTGACAAACGAATCTGAAGACGCACCACCATTTGGGACATTTTTTCATACAAATGTGACCTTGTGAAGAGTAGCTGCCCAATTTTTCACAAGGCCCCAAAATGGATTTTTGTCAATTCAAATGCTTATATCTTGCAATTTTCACAGTGGAAATTTCTGAAATTTTTTCCACAAGATCTTACAATTAGTCAATTGCATGCGTCCAAAAATATTTTTTTTCTTAAATTTGGTACTTGTTCTAGAAATGGAAGTTTTGGAGTGTTTTTGGTGAAAACATAGTCAAAAACTTTTAGGGGTTAAATACAAATAAAAGATAGTTTTAAAAAGAATTGGATCCTTGCTATAGAAATAACAATTTTCATTGGATTCTGATGAAGAAAAGGCTTTAGAGCTTTACGGATTAACCTTAGAATTTGTTTTGAAATTTGCACATTTTTTCTATTATCTTTGTATGAATATATTTTTTTACATCAATTTGGTTATAAAGAAAGCTTATCTTTTAAAGATTCAAGAATTACTTTGGATAAATGAGAAGTTATTTATACCAAACATTGCCATGAAGCACTTTATTCATTGTCTAGAATATGGAGTTTGTAAGGTTTACAAATTATTTAACCTCTAGAGAATTGGATAAATTGCAAAAAAGTCAAACATCATGTGAGCTAAATTTAGACTTGAAAATGTATTCAAATATCAATTTTGTATTTTTCGTATGTGATATTATGGATTGCCTATCACTGTTAAAAATTCAATTTGTATCATGAAAAATTGTCATAGTTATAATTCGGTAAGAAAATGTAAAAATAAATGAGTAGATGTAGCAAAACAAATCCAATTAATTTGAAATCTTTTCAAGAGATACAAGAAGCAATGGAGATTGGTGTGAAGATTGCAATTAATTATTTAATATTTACACCCAAAACACCCTTGCTAATGCCTTCAAGCCAAATGCCACTACCAAGCTAAGTTTATCTTTCTATGTAAATGATTTATGAAAATTTTGATTTTTTTAACTTGTTAAAAAATAAAATTTTGTCTGGATGATGGTTTTTTTCAAATTTCTGATGGAAAAAAAACTCTTTTATTTTTGAAATTAAAAAGAAAAAAATATGAAAGAAATACATACAATATTGTATTATTAGTATTCTAATACAATGATTTTGCAACTACAATAGTTATTTCAATTTTTGAATTTTCTCAAAATTTGAAAATGAAGTAGAAATAAACTTGTCTAGTTTGATTTTTTTATTTTAAATCAAATACCAAAAATAGTTATTTTGAAATTTATTATCAAAGTTGACTAAGAGGCATCCACTTTGGGGATGTACAAACCTTTAGGAATTAAACATGAAACATTTGAGAAACATGGATTGTTTTTATTCTATATAGCCGATTTCTTGTATGAAATGGACAAAGCAATAGGATATTTGCATATCAATAGGTTCATTTTATTCACATAGTCTAAATTAATTTAGTAGAATATGATGCAACCAAAGAGATGAAAATTGCAAAGAACTTCTATTAGCATTCTAGCAATCAGGGCTTTGAATTTGAAGCTCAAATTTGTGAAAATATGTTCAACAATGTTCCTATGACTTGGGAGCTCCAACATAACATTATTTAGCAATGGTATCCATGTGCCTTTGGATTCAAGAAAAAAAAGAGAAATTATTTATTTTTATGAAAAGTTAATTGATGAAGATTATATTTGCAATTGCTTGAGACTCCCTTGAAATGTTGAACAAATGTCAACAAAGACACAATTGGGTTGAAGGATCATTATTGGTATGCTTACCTTTTGTGCTTCTTGAATACATGATGTTGCCATATCATCTCTACTTGATTAATTTGTTGATTTTTCAATCTCTACTACTTTCACAACACTTAATCTTTAAGGATCAAGGCCCTTCTTCTTTTGTCAAAATCACAATAAAAATTGCCATTTCTATTGCAAAGTGCAAAACTTTTAAATTTTTTTTATTTTTCATATTTAACCATAGGATCTTGCACTTAACCACTATGAGATTGTATGGAAGAAATTTTAGAAACTTTCACCCCATAGATTGCAAGATATTTGCATTTAGAGTGAAGAAAACACTATTTCTTGAACCTTGTCTTAGAATTAGATTTTAAGACTTTAATCTTCTATTATTAAAAAAATGTCAAAATTTATTTTGAATTAAAAATTTTACATGTTGAAGAATTGAGTTGAAGGTCTTGTGGGAAAAATTCATAAGAAAAAAAATTTGATTATCATTCTTAAGAAAATTGTTGAGTAGGGATGAGATAAGTGGAAAAATAAATTTAGTAGTAGTTCTAAGATGGAATTGAAATACACTAATCCCTATGGTAAGATTGGTTCTAGCAAGAAAACTAAACCATGCCAAACTTTTTTTTGAAAAAATTGTGAAAATTGAGTTTAGAAATGGATCCTATAAGTTATTTTTTTTAAGAAAATGTTTTCATTACTTGAAAAACAAGATTCTCCATAACTTTCTTGTCATGAATCCAAATAAAATGAATAAAATCTCTCCATGTAGACAAAAATATTTTCTATTCCAATTTTTTTTTAAAGTTTTCATTTTGATTTTATGCGATCATTGTTGTGTTGCCCAACAACCTCCATTTTGAACTTTAGATGGCTTAACTTTTGCTCCCAAGAATTGATTGAAATAAAAGATTATAATCTCATAAAGCAAATGAGTTTTTCTATCTTCAAAAAAAAGTTTCAAAAAATTGTGCTAATTAAATTGAGATCATACTCATCATGACATCATAAGAACCTACCCAACCTTTAAGAGTCCCCTCACCCGTTGGAAACTCTTGGACCTTAATGGATGAAGGTAGGTATATCCAAATTGCCCTAAGGAAGTTTGCTCTTAAAGTGACCATGCTCTAAAAGCAATCATAATACAAAGGTACATTTTGTTTTCTTCAATGTACCAGAAGTGCACATTTCAGGAGGTGGTCGCTTCAATGACAATTGCATCTCAACTTCTAAAATTCATTACTAATTCCACAAAGGTCCAAAACATATAAAACAACTTGGGTTAGATGCCAATTCCATTTTTCTTCCTATTAAAATTGACTGAAAATTGTTACAAGGAATTTTGCTTCCCCGAAAAGGCAATCAGCTCTTAAATGTCGCTTTAAGAGCAAACTACCTTATGTCCTTATGCCTAAAACCACCATCATCACTTTGTATACATTTCCAAAATCAAAGATGTATGTTGAAGAAACGATTTTAGAACATTTACCTAGAAAACTTTGACCCTTTATAACTTTTCCATATGAGCAATGGTTAGCTTAGGGTATCACTTTTGGGACACACTAATTAGATGATTTTTGTTTAAAACCTTCAAAATTTGTCTCATTTGTTCATTTTGATCAATTAAAAAGACCCTAATATGAAAAACAAAATTCTTGCACCTCTATAGGTTTAAAATGTACATTCCTAATGAATTTGTTTCTTTAAGTTTGAATTTATTGGATCTATTCATAGACATGAATAAAGATGCTAAAATTTGGGGATTTGTAAGCATCATAATGTACAATTTATTAATTTTTTATTGATTAAATAAATTATTTTATGTATTAGACCACTAAATAAGTAATATCCAAAAATGATATTAAAATAAAATTATTTGATATTCCAAATGCTTATTATTGAGGATTTTATGTACATAGGACAAAACTTACCTTTTCAACTAAAAAATTCATTAAAAATTCTTAAAATTCTTGGATTGTAATGAATTTTTTGTCTTGATACATTATCAATCTAGATACACGGAATAGGGATATTAAGGGAACCCATACTAATTAATCGACATTTCACACTATATAAATATCTTCCTTTATTGTACATCCAAGTGGTTATTGAAGTGTCTCAGGGATATATATTATGTTTAAACATCTACAATTTTTAACAATCAATCCTTCTAATTTTTTGGTCCCCTTAATATCCCTATTCAGTATTGTTAAAATTGTATTTTGTGAAATCGTACTTTATTACAATTTAAAGATGAAGTCGCTTGATAAGGGGGAGAGGACTGACATTGTAGTTTAGACAACCTTTTTGGGTACTCCAAGCTGACCATTGCCCATATAGTATCCAAATGTCGCATTCTTTGGTGCGTTGGAATCTCCTTATACTAACCAACAAGAAAATAATTATGAAAGTTTGACCAGCCATGAAAGTAGTAACTACACTGAATAGTGAAATTAGGTTGCCCCTCACTAATTTCTCGACATTTGACACTAAATAAATATTTACAGTTACTGTACAAGAATGAACTACTTTTGAATTTCATATCGCTATATTTGGGACTCATGAATCTCCATGTGTACAAATGGAAATATTTTTAGAAATATTTGTTGACTTTGATGGCTTGTGAAGTAACTCTCTTGGGGTAAGGCAACCTAATTGTTAAGGCAACCTAATTTCACTATTTAGTGTAGGCACAGTAACGAAAAGTGTCGGTTTTGGGGAGGTACCAACCGAAGCTCATCATGGAGAGGGTCAGAAGTCATAACTCCTGGCCGTGATTCTCGCGAATTGAGAAATTTTCCTTCACCGGATATACTGCAGTGCTGCTGAAGTTTGTATCTGTCGGTATTCTACGAAGCCTCTGAGCTTCCTGTCGGTACACTCTAAACTCTCGAGTCTCCCCCTTAGTGTCGGTTTTTGTTTAATATTTGTTTTCTTTTTGGTGGAGACGAGAGTGAAAACCTACACTTCGTTGAAAATTGTAAAGCAGGCGTGACGTAGAAATACTCACATCAGCCTTCAGTTGTCGGTTTTCGATTATTAAGTAAGCTACTGTCGTCAGTGGTTTGAAGTTGAGAAATGGGTGGACAGGTTTGGGAGTTAGATAAGGTAGACCAAGTTTGCGAATGAGAAATGATGGAATTGCACTCGTCTTAATCTAGAAAATACAGACTAAAATCAGACAAATTGCTGCCACTTGGCCGCTTTTGGACTTGCCCGGCAGCCCCGGCTGCTTCATCGGCTGGCTTCATGACGGCCACGCTGATCAAATGCCATAATTCAAGAACAATGTGTTTGTAATAAGAAGAAGTGGAGGGTTCTACTTAATTGCTTTGTTTCAGCGAAGTGTAGTTTTTCACTTTTGTCTCCACCAAAAACAAAATAAAGTTTCCATTCCATTTCATTTCAAACTGCCCAATTTTTTTTTCGACTTCACAAAATTAAAACGGTGTCTCCGAATTATATTCTTAGAATGAAACTGGGGAGGTATCGGTATTCGAACAACCGATTTTAGTATGTTGACGTCAATTTCGGTGTCAATTTCGTTTAATTGGCGGTATTCCCCTACTTCGGCACCTTTCAGAAAGTACTTTCTGACACAAGGGAAGTAGAAGTGGTTACCTTGTGGGAGAAATTGAACCATTATCACCTCTATACCACCTTCTAAATGGTAAACTACTACATATGAGTTTACATGAGTTTATGACTTAGGAGGTGTAATGGTCCAATTTTTCCCACATGGTAACCCCTCCTACTTCCCTTGTGTGAGACATAAATAAAATACATACCTATCCTAAATTTTTACACCTTGTATGTCACAATTTTTGGCGCTGGAATAGTGCCAATATATATAACAAACTTGACCGTTGTTACTTTAACATAAATTGCATCACTTGTCCTCTAATTCTGCGAAAAGTACATTTTACCACTTCATCCGCTCTAAACTGGCTGCTATGACTTATGCATGTAGCCCTGAACCGGTGGTCATGGCATGCTAGTGTGGTCCTGGCATTAATCTTGACCTTCGTTTGAAATCGATCGAGACTCCTCCGACCCGTGCACCTTACCGTGGTAAGATTATTATTTCCTGATGATCCTTTTCAGAATGTATAATCTCAGTTTTTGTACTGCAGAGCTGCAGAATCTGGCGGCTGGACTCCAATCGCAAGGGAGATTCTCAAACTTCACTTAGATGCAGATTGTACATAGTACAAATGAGCCTTCTCAGGAAACCCCGGTAGAAGCGTGGTCGGTTCCGCCCGGTCTTTCCTTTCACACCTACAATATGGCGAAACAACCTGACTAAGCTTATTCCAAGACGAAAATGAGAATACAGACACAACACCCGGGACCACCTGTTTAATGTTCCAAAACTCCAGGCACAAGTGCCGGATCAAGTACATTCCGGAAGCGTAGTAAGTTAAAGTCTTTAACGGATATTTCGTTAAAACGGCGATATTCCACAAACTTGGCACTTTGAGGTTCAGACCGAGCAGTCTGAAATGTATACCCCTCCTAGATTTCAGACGGTATGGTCTGAAATCTACACCTATCCTAGAAAATAAATGGAAAAATGGCGTATGAATACCGCCATTTTAACGAAATATCTGTTCTTTCGATCATGATAGGTCCTGCAGACTAATATGGAGATTTCTCTGCTCCGTCCACAGCCGTCCTGGAAACACTGCCTGAGTGATCGATTAAAAAACAGAATACTAACTTCTAAATTCAAAATTAAGTTAATAATCCGGGTGAAAGTTAGTAATGCACTTTCTCACGAACTGGTTCCCTGCGGAGTGATGATCGATATATATATACGGCCAACACTATTACTCTTCTGCTCGCAGTTCTACTCATTTGTGTGCTCCCAAAATTTTACTTATTTCAAGCCTTGGAGTTCACTCGATCCCTCTGTCATACTCCCGGTCATACTGTCACACTCTGTTGTTTTTTAGACAATCATCGATCCCAATTAAACTAGCTCTGGAGCTAGCGACAATCCAAGGTAGCACACTCACCTAGCTGTTACAGCTTCTGCCTCCCCTTATATGAGAAATTTCAATAGATAGAGTGCTGTCAAGAACTCTTGTCACAACTTCAGAATGATTCGCATTCACTGCCGGTGTCGAACTGCCGAGCGCACTGGCTCTGTCTTGTTCTAGACAGCTACAACAACAGCACTCGATTAATTGAACTTGCATTAGAGTCTCTTACTGAGATTCGAGCTGCGAAGTGAAAATGGATTTCTGATTTACAACCTCTTTGGATTCCACTTGCGTCTAGATCACTGCTAGCAGTTGGTTCGATCACACACTTTACAGACTAACTTCAGTTGCCATTGTGTGAGTGTGTAACCGTAACTTTTGTGTTGTTAAGTACGAGTATCTAATCATGGTCGATTTCCATAAAATTCACGAATTCAGTGGCAAAAATTATGACATGCGGAGTTTACGATAACCCAGGATAGGTATGAATATATATTTCTGAATGCGCGTTCTTAAAGGTGCCAAAGTATTGGAATATAGCCCATTTAACGAAATTAATTGACAATAGAATGTTTCTTTGAAGGATCGATTTTGTAGGCAGTCGAAGGAGTTACGTTGATTACACCATTCACCGTTTGCAGTGCGCAAGACTAGAGAGAAAGTGGAGAATGGCTCAGCAAGGTGCAGGATTGGGAGGAATGGGTCATGTACTACCCGCTGGAGGCATCGGAGGAGCACAGATTGTTGGAGGACAACCGAGATTTGATGTTCCAGCTGCTCTGACAAGCGACGGTCCGCCCAAGCGAAGTGACAAATGCTTTGAATTATGGGACAAATTCAATTGCGAACCTGGAAATTAATCTTTGAGAGTCCTGTTACGTGACAGGCTATGTCTTTCGCCTTGTAATTTATCAAGAAAATTAAAGGGTTTTTTTTCATGTGGGTATCAAACAGTTTGTATACGATCTGAACTCGAGATTTCATATGCGTGGTTAAAACTTCGAAGATATGTTTCTAGAGGTACAATTATTAATTGGCAGTGGTCGCTCAAGTTCTCTTGTACGTGATGATGAAGTACTTGAATGTGTGACTGGTCTAGTACGGTTTTACTCCCTCCTTCCCCAAATAAGTGTCATTGGAAATGTTTGGTATTGTGAAAAGTATAAATTCAGAAAGGTCCAAATTTTATATCAACAGACTTAATGAAGAACATTGGATGTGTTCATTTACAACTTAAACAAAATTGAACGAAAAAAGACTCCATATGAACCACTCAAAACAACCTTAAAAAACAGGAGGTTAATCTGGGACACTTAACCCCTAAAGGACCAAGAGTGCAAAATACAGTGTAGCAAAAGCCACCTGGTGGCCCTATGGTCCTTTAGGGGTTAAATTTAAAGGAGGGGTGAATACTGTACATTTTCTTCCTCTGGAAAATTAATGGTTCGAACGTTGTTTTGGTTAGAAAGTAATATTTGAAGAGATAGGGTCTTTCCGAGGCGCTTACTGGGAACCCTCGGATTCACACCAGCAGATTTTAGTGCTCTGTTCACTTGCATGCTAAAATTTTAGAGATCTGAACTACCATTTTTTTGGTATCTGATGCTGTGCAAGCATATTTGTTCACCCATGTCAAGGATAGAGATCAGACTCAGAATGAAATTTGAGAGCTGTAACGGTACCGTAAGCGTCAGCAGTCCGTTATATTGGCCGTATTATGTGACATTTTAACATTTTCATGAGCTTGTTGTGCTCATAGTTATGCAAATTAATATGCATGGTGTATTTCATCCACAACATTGTGTAATGCTAAGCTAGGATTTCTCATGTGGTCAATTTCATTAAAATGATTCAATTCTAGCACCAAGCTAAGGATTGTGACATTGTGTGACATATATGTACATAAAGGTCTAAAATGGAGCCATTATAGTTCCCTTGTTTGGATGGTTTGTGTGTTGGATTTCTCCCTCGTCTTTCAGATCTGTTCTTGCACTTTAGTGAGTAAAAATCTTAGAGCTTGATAGTAATTGCAACATATTTTGAACTTATTATACCGATTTACTAATTTCTCCTGATTTATTAACATCATGCGCTAATTTAACCCCTAAAGGACCAAGGACATTTTATATAAAAATTGTGAAAATTTGCTTCTTTTAATTTTAGGGCAGTGAGAAAAAAAATGAAAAAAAGAAGTTTTTTTCAAAATTCAACCATAAAAATTTGTACTAGACTAGTATGGGAATGTATGGAAAAAATTTCAGATACTTTGACCATACGGATTGAAAGATTATAAAGTTTGAAGTTAGGTGAAAAAGGGGGTTTTCGACCTTGCCCAATAGGGCCATCAACCTTTAACTCCTCCTAGAGTGAGACTTTTACACAATACATGGTTATTTTTTTAGACATTTGCATCTTATATCATGAAAGTTACATACTTGCCAAATTTCAGAAGTAGAGGAGGTGTTTTGCACATGCTACCCAAGTTGTAGAAAAGTTTAGGGCAGCATAACTTTTGATCCAGGCACCCCATTGAAAAAAAAATTATATTCCCACTTAGGGGATACACGTTCACACCTTGAGTCAAAATTTGAAGAACATCCATTAAAAATGACTTCATACAAACCTACCTGAGATTACTTGCATACATACAATAGTCATTCGGTCCTTTAGGGATTAAAACAATGTGAATTTGATAATTAGTGTCACATACTCATGAAATAAATTTTGCAAAAATTTGAGTAGGTCAAGGACTCCAATGTCTAATTTGGCAATAATTCAATACATCAATTTCATTAAATTGGTGTATTTCAATACTTGGAAACCTTTCAAAAGGTGTTATGAACCATCACTCCAAACATATCCTAGATTTTAGACCTTTATTTACATATATGTCTCACTTATTGGTGATGGAATCATGTTCAGTTAATGAAATTGACAATTCATATTTCTCTAGTCTCTATTATGGTAAATTTGCAAAGCCTTAAGTGCACTAACATCCTACATTAGTCACAAATTCCTATGATGGAATCGTGCCACTTGCCTAGATGGAGAGTTATGATGCACAAATGTAAAAGCGCGTTTTAGTCACGATGAGCAATAATGTATATATTTTGATTTGCACGTGGCTCTATAGGTGCTCCCATTGAAGGGTTTGGGTCTCTTTGTTAGCAAAGTTCCCAAGTTGATTCTATATGTGTCATTGCAATTATGGTTCTAGGGTTTAATCCCTAAGTCCCAAGGCCTTTTTTCATCCAAAAACACTCAAAATTGCCATTTCTATTGTAAGGAGAAAAACAGTTAAATTTTTTTTTCATACCTAACCTGATAATATCGCACACTAAACTATTAAAATATGTGGAAGAAGTTTGAAAAACTTTGACCATGTAAATTCATTGTAAGATATTTACATTTAAAGCAAAAAAAATAAGTTTTTCGCACCTTGCTTGACTAAATTTTTTGGCTTTGAATCTTCTTAACTTAAAAATTTTTACACTATTGATTTTGAAACTCTAATTTTTTATGTTGAAGAATTGAGTTGAAAGTCAAGGCAAAAAAACCTCAAAACACACACTTGATTTTCATTCTTAAGAAAATTGATAAGTAGAAGTAGGTACAAGATAGATGGAAAAAACAAAATTGTTGATTGCTCTAAGATGGAATTGAAATATACAATTTCCAATGATGAGATTGTTCTAACAAGAAAAATCTACTATATCAAACTTTCTTGTTCAAAATTTGTAAAAATTGAATTTAGAAGGGTGATTGCAAGAAACACTTGTCCTATTTTTTGTCCCCTTGCCCTTGGACATGTGATTTTTTGGTCATAACTTCTGCATCGTAAGTCTGTTTGTCTTGAAATTTGGAATGAAGGTACAAATAAAATTTTCACACATTCTCTAATTTTTTTTTTTAAATTACTTTACTATTTTTAAGGTGCCCCCAATTGGGTGTCTACCTTGGCCATTTTGGGGGTTTCGGTCCAAAGTTGTACCCAAAAATGCGATCTAGAAGCCACAAATTGGAGAAGCTTGAGGTGTACTTGCATTCCAATGAGAGATGAAGAGTTTTTTCACAAAAAACCTTTGCATGAGGTGTCTACATGGGGCCATAGTGACCATTGTTTCCACACATTTTGGGGGCAGGAGAAATTTTCCTTGAAGAAATTTTTGGTGCAATGTGAGAGTAGGCTTGCCTCTACAAAAATGGCTCTTTTTTGGGAATTTTTTGAGTTTCTTTTGAATTATTAAAATTGAAAAGGTCTATAGACCCTTTTTCTTCTATTTTTTGCTCCCAGTGGCTTCTATAATATTCCGTAGTAGTCTATAGTATTACATAGTATTATATAGTATTGAATCAAAGGTTTAGATCTACAGGTGCCCCAAATCAACGGTTGAGATTCACAAGCACACGTTGACGCATGAAATTGATAGTAGTTCATAGTATTGCCAGTCCTACAACTAGAAATTTGTTTTTTGAGCCAAAAACATGAAGTGTTTCCTGCAATCACCCAGAAATGAATCCTTTAAGTAATTTTCTCACGATGATGCAATGATTGCCTTTAAACCAAAAAGTTCCATAATTTTCACATCACTAATCCAAATAGGCAAATAAAATGAATCAAAGTTTCACATCAATCACATGTAGACAAAAAAATTAAAATAATCTACAAAAAAGAATTAAAAATTAAAAAACTTCAATTTTCTGAGATTTTTTGGTAGTGCCTGTCAAACTCCAGCATTAGGGTGGCATAACTTTTTTTCACAAGCATTGTTTCACTAAGGGTGGTTTAACTTAGGGTTGGTAGTGACAGCATTGGAGTGCTCCAAGTTTAGAGTGAAGCATTTGCATGACAATATGATAGAATGTTCATATTTTTTAGAGGTAAGTTGACACTTGAGTGTTGTTTACTCTATGTGTAATAGCAACTTCCTACATCAAAGGTCGTCAATTTCATTGTTTCACAGGTGCAAACGAATTTCAATTGTTTCCGCTTCTAAGTAGCTGTAGTATTGTGAAAATACTAGATTTTCCCTTTTTTTAGTGTTGGATTCAGTTCTTTCTATGGTTGTAATTTTGTGCAAAGTCTGGAACTTGGCCCCAAACCATTAAGTTACTTTCCATGCTATGCTTATAAAAGACAAACTTTGCACATTTGTGTGGCATATTTTGTATGATTCCCAGCAATTGTGTTCTTTCTATCGTTGTATTTTTGTAGTTATCCTAAATCCTAAAGAATTGCATTTGTATGTATATATGTTGGTTGTCATAATTGTGTGCAATTGTGTAATTACATTACTGCATGTGTTGTTGGATTGCTTCTTAGCAAAGCTGGGAAACCAGAGCAAGAGAAACTAAGTTCTTGCTGAAATTATTTTCTGCAAATAAAAAGTGGCCAAATTTTCAGAAAAATTGAAAAAAAATTGAGATTTTCCTTATTTTAGGAATAAATTGTACCTGTGACTATTGATTTAGGATGCCGTAAGACAATGGAAATAAGGTATTTTATAACTTTTTAATATAAAAACTTGAACCTAGTTTCTAGTGATCTATGTTGCAATCATTTTTACAATAATACAATGCAAACAATGAATGGAAATGAAAATTCTAAAAAATGTCACATCAAACCTCTAAACCTATATTGTATGAGTTTTTAGATAAATGGACAAAACTAACTATCAAAATCATTGAATGTATTTTTATACACAGTTTTTTTTTGTCATGAGATACTAGTATAATTATTTTTTGATAAATAAGTTGCTCTAATTACGAATCACAGACACTCAATGTAATCAAAAAAACATTTAATTACAAAGTGGACAAAACATAGAAGACAAGAATCAAATAGTGACTTTTTTTAACTATTAAGAATAATAACTAATAAAATATGAGTTACAAAACGGATTACTTCCTTGATCACTATTCACAAAAATTTAGAGTTACGACATAATGATGAACTACTTTCTTGCTTCAACATGTCGCTTTCAAGAATATGTTTGAGCTCATTAAAGCTTACTCTCGGGACATAAATGAAAAGATCAACTCTTGCATTGAAGCTACATATTATTGAAAAAAATATATAATACAGTACTTGCTATTTGTCCATTAGCCTCTCTTCTCCAATGCCTATGTTAGCATTTTTTAGAAATACATAAGTACAGGGACATTTTAAAATTAAATGATCCCACATTCATTATGTATTGATATTTTTCTTCATTTTGAATTGTAACTATATTGTTGCAAATTATTATTGATATCATATTATTTATAGGTTGGAATAAGGTACCTCAATTTTATTCTCCATTCACTTTGGCTCACTTTCTAAGTTCTTCTAAGTTTATTCAACCTTTTAATTTAGTCTTAATTTTTTAAGACAAACCATCTACATTCTCATCCACCCATTGAAATTCTCCAAAGGCCATATAAAGAATTGATCAATGTCAATTTAGTTAGCAAGGTTGAGGTTAAAGGTCATAGTGACAAAAAAAAATCCATTGTTCTTACCCCTTCCAAGATGACTTCAGAGTAGTCAACATTAGGATTATTTTTCATTTTTCATGAAGTGCCAAAGTGGCAATTGATAAAAAAAATATTTTAGTAGACTAGTAGTGCTCCAAATTTCAACATTCGTCCACATAGTGGATAGAAAATAACACATTATTTTAGATTAATATATCACATATCCATAATTCTATTTTCATCCACAATTTGGCGATTTCAATGAAGATTTTTTAAAATTTGAAGTCTTCTAGGAGTTCTAGCAAAAGGCTTTATGGTTTGTGACCTCTTTTTAGCCAAATTAATTTTTTTTCTAGTGCAATCTGGCACTAATTTGCCCCCAAAATGCCTTTGGTCAACATCTTCTATATAGATATGCTGAAATAGACATGAACATCATTTCCCAAAAAATAATTACTCTCAATTAAAAAATTTGAAACATAATATTGCATCTATTTAGATCCAACTGAATACTTGTTGGCACTAATATGTTCTCTAGTGGGTCACAAAGCTATCAAAATTTTATTAAAAAATAAACTTGTCTTTCTAAAATAGAATTTGCAAATCACAAGAATCCACAAATAGGACCCATCAACACTTATAGGTATCCTTGGGGGGCTGAAAAAATATAAAAGAATCTTTTTTTATATCTTCTTTATGAAATATTTTCTCTTTCTGGTATTTAAAGCCTCACTCTAACTTGACTTGGAGACAAACAAAAAAGTCATTAATATGTATTAAATAATTGAAATATGATTATAATATAAAAGAAATTTAAAATAAAAGTACTCCACTCTGACCTTTCAAGGAGGGAAAAGTGTCTATATTGACATGTTATTATTGGAGGTTACAAAATATTTGAACTAATTTATACACACATGAATATAAAAAATGAAGTAACCATGATCCCTAAAGATTCTTATTGGTTCTAAAAGGTTCTACAAAGGAAATGTGGAATCAAACTATATGGTCCCAATATTTCTTTTCTTCTAACATTATAATCTCATAATTTACGCACTCAAATGGTCAAAAGACTCAAAAAAAATTCCAAGAATTAGAATATTAGTCTTGTAAAAAATTACATGGTTGAAAGTTTGAATTTTTGAAAAATATTTTAGTTATTCTCAATGTGCTAGAAAGTGATAGTTTTGGACACATTTTGTGAAAAATAGTCACAAAAATTTAGGGGTTAAATCACTTAAATGTTGAATGCAAAAGTTATAGAGTTCAAATTCTTTTTAGTCAAAAAAATCTGAAATTGTTTAGATTTTAGAGAATGTGATGACAAACAAGTGTATGGTCAATTTCATTAAAATGGCAGTATTCAAATGCCATTTTTCAGACCATACAATCTAAACTGTAAAAGGAACATCTAAGACTATTATAGATTTCGAAAATCTAGAAATATTATAGATTTTACACCACATGGTCTAAAGTATCCATGACATGACTAGATTTTAGAAATGTAGGACAAATCTAGATTTTTAACATCTATGACAAGTTTAGATTTCAGACCTGTCCATACCAAAGTAGTGAAATGGACCACCAATTTACTAGAATACAGCCAATTTATTGGAACACTACCATTTTAATAAAATTGACCATGTGTCTCCAAATGAACTCTTCAAAAATGTTAATAAAATACAAGACTAAAAAATGACTCATATAGTGTGTTCCATGTAGACAACTAATATTCACTTCTACAAATATGCCACTCTAATCAGAAAGAAATTTACAAAATCCTCCACAGGATTATTCTTAACCCCTAAACATCTAGATTCATCTCTAGAATTGATGATTTGAGAAAAATCATTATAAAGTGCTATTTGGAGGCATATTTTGAAATTGAAATACAAATGAAAGTTGTAGATTTTGATTTGTAGATTCCATCTATATGATTAGATTCACCGATGTTATCACCAATCTTTTTTTATAAATTTTGAAAGAGAAATTCCAAAATTCCTTCAAAATTTGATTACAAGCAACATATTATCATTTTTTGAGTAAAATTTGTTGGAATGGATTTGAAATGAGGTTATCTTTATATGGTGATTTTTTGAAATTTTTGTATTCTTCAAATCTATGACCTCATTTTAGCAAATCCAGTTTTGAACTATAATGGTCAATTTCATTAAAATGGCAGTATTCAAGTGCCATTTTTCAGACTGCGTAGTTTGAATTGTAAAAGGAACATCTAAGACAGTTATAGATATTGGACATCTAGGGCACTTATAGGTTTCAGAAATCTAGAAATAGTATACATTTTAGATTGCACAGTTTAAATTATCTATGACATGTCTAGATTTTAGACATCTAAGACAAATCTAGATTTCTAACATCTAGGAGAAGTTTACATTTCAGACCATATCAAAATAGTGAAATGAACCACCAATTTACTAGAATATTGCCAGTTTACTAGAACTCCGCCATTTTAATGAAATTGACCATACTTGCAAATTTGTAATTTTGGAAAAATATGTACTCTAATAACACAAAATCCAACCATTAGATAGGACACCAACTTGATAACATATTTCCACAAATTAGAATAACCTTCATCCAAGTAGTTACAATAGGAGGATGAAGTCATGAAACTCTCGTTTCAATCTGTTCATCATCCAGAAAATGGACGTAAGGACGTTGAAGCACTCAGAACAGATATTTCATTAAAATGGCGGTATTCATAAGCCATTTTTCCATTTATTTTTTAGGACTGGTATAGATTTCAGACCGCATGGTCTGAAATCTAGGAGCCGTATACATTTAAGACCGCACGGTCTGAACATCAAAGTGCCAAGTTTGTGTAATACCGCCATTTTAACGAAATATCCGTTAATAGCACCAATATCGATCTGGGCTCGAAGGTTAAGTACGTCTTCCTCGCGTTCTATTCAGGGCCTCGGGAGCAGCTAGTACAGGATTACGTTCTAGACCGCCTATTCTGAAAGATCGAAAGTACGTTGTGGAATTGGCCAATCTAACAAAATTGACGTTACAAGCTGGAATAGGTCGCAATCATGTGAGAGATGATACAGGTGTAGAGGCGCATTCAAACGCTGATCGTTACCGGCCTTAGAGTGAAAATGCGTGAGTGCAGCCTCTCTAGGTAATCAGGCGGGGGACAGTGAGAAATCGAAGGTGGTACTGTACGTGACATTGAGAGGAACCGCTTGCAGGTATCAATCGACGGGTAACGAGAATGGCAAGCGCAACAGAAATAGCACCAAAATCGATCTGTGTTCGAAGGTTAAGTCTTCCTCGCTTCGTATTCAGCGTCTCGAGAGACCAGCTTGAGAAGGTCGCCATCCGGAGCTGAGAAGTTCGGGAGCTGGGACCGAAAAGAAGAATTATTTCTGGTTCTTCCCCGCCGGCATGCGTATTAACTGCTGGTCGGGTTGTACTTCTTTCTTTTTCCTTTGAAATTGAGCTGCGTCAATTTGTGTAAAAAACAGAAAGAAAAGAAGAATTAAAGTACCTGGAAGCTTGCAATTGGACTGTCGGACTGAACACCTTGCAACCTCACGCCACCGTCGATCCTTTGATGATCTCCGTTCCACTCGTGTCGTTTTGGCCACTGTCAAATGGGGAAATCACCTCACGGTCGGCACCTCGAGGATTTCAATTCTGCTGTCATTTCCTCTGGGTCCTCCTCCTGGCCCTAGAATCATGATTCCAACCTCATCCCACCGTCGATCACCACATTATTTCAGTAACTGCGACAGAATCACTCATCTTTGACTAAAACCACGACACCATGGACGTCTCACCCCCATTGTCGATTTGTCGGTCTCCACATGATTTCAGACAGACTTTTCAGTTCTGCTCAGACCATTCCGACCGCACGCCATCATCGATCTCCAGATGATTTCAGTTTGAATGGGGTCAGATTTGGGGGACTGAGGGTAACAAGGGTCCGGGTGATTACCGACAGGGTGGTTAGTTCTTCTTTTGTTTGTTAGCCCGCGGCGTCTCCCATGTGCTTTTAACCATGTTTGCACTTTCAGTGGATATGCATTTTCGATACAAATCCAAAAATACAGCTATTTTTGAAATTTTGATGAATTTGTTGATGTTTTGGGATGTTTTATTCTTTTCAATGGGATCATAGTAATAAGGTGCATAATTTTTTCAAATTAATATTATCTACATTTTTCTCTATATATAATTTTTTTGAAGCACATGTATGTCAACTTTTTACAATGCCAAAGAAGTGGGTCTTAAATGATGTACAACAATACGCAATAAAATGTTCAAGTCACTGTGGGCAAAAAAAAGCATAGGCAATTTTGGGAGTGATTATGAACCCCCATCAACAATTAAGCCTATGGGTGGTTAGCTTTGGAATCCATTTACTTCCAAATTATAATTGCTTTTTGCTTCAAGTTTTTATAGGAATTAGGATTGTAATACACAAAGGATGCTACAACATCAGCCAATGCACTTATCTCCTTGGAAATATTCCCCTTTGATGGGATGGCAAGTAGGGCTCCACTCTTGCTCCTAATCCTCCTATTGATCCAAAATAAAAACACGCAGTCATTAGGGATTAGAATAGAAAGGAAAGAAGTGATGAGAACATGACACATGAAATACATTTATGGGCAATTTCATTAAAATGGCATATGCCATGCGCCATTTTTGACATACTCTGCGCCATTTTAATGGAATGTTGCACCATTTCATCATCATACCGCCATTTTAATGAAATTGACCATATTTTCATTTAATATAAACTAGCACAAACATGTTGCAATGTAACATTGAACTTAGGAGAATATGGTTTGGATAGCGGGTCAAAGTCTTACAAACCCGAATGAAAAACATTCGAGATGACAGGATGAAATATCTGGGATGAAAACGTGACCATATTTGGGTCGTGACAGATCGCGTGACTGTGAATATTTTTAGTATAATAGATAGAAGTGAGGTTGCCCATGAGCGTTCATAGATTCCGCCCTTTCTGCGTTACTGTACAGTGATATCTGATCCATAAGATGTGAATGAAGTTCGCCGACAGTCGTCGCGGACCCCACTACACACCCACGTTCGGATTTCGACTGGGTCTCCCTTTCCTGAATCGAGGGAAGCAAATCAGTTAGCATGCAACTATCCGTCGACACGTTCGAGAAAACTTGCAACGTGAGCTCACCCACCTCTCTCACACATCCACCCCCGCTACCGTTTCTGCAACAAGCCCAGGCAGCTCATATTGATTCCCGGCTGTGAAATTGGACATCATGGGTACATGATCCCACGATTGCTGCCCGGATTCGTGTGGGACCATCTAGTTGGGGATTCCATATGAGCTTCCTTGGACATGATCTCGGACTCTCGTAAACCTGCCTGCATGATGCACTCGGACAAACTTCGAAATCCCCAGCACTGCATTTTCTCCGACCCCCGACCATCCTGCGGCTCCCGCAAACGCATCCGCCTGGACTTCGGGAACACCGAGATCCCAGCACGATTGACGACCACGACGCCACCACTACTCCCCGCAGGAATATCCCGCGACAAGACGCACATGGAGAGCAGCTAGTACCTACTTTACCCCAAATGCTTGCACGACATGCTTAACAGTATCACTTCGTCTCCCTTGAACGTCTAATGGATAAATTGGCGATATTCGCACAACTCAAGGTCTAATTTCAGTCCAATTCAGATTTTGGGTTCAGGCCGCACGTTCTTAACCGCGCCAAAGTAATGGAGTATCGCCAATTTAACGAAATTGACGTTCTTGACCACACCGGACTAGTTGTCGAAAGAATCGACTCCCTCTAGCTCGAGCGACAAGTTTCCATGATTGTATGGAGGCATGCCATTCTCTCCATCTCCCCTTCTAGACGAGCGTTGAACGATCCTTTACTTGCACATTTCTGCTCCGGAATTCATTGGAATTGCATGGACTCCGACTAGTCGTCGAATGTATCGATTCCCTCAGGGGCGATACGTTTCCATGCATGGTGGTATGCCATTACTTTTCGCTAGCTAGCAGTTCTCTCAATCGATCTCCCCTTTTACAGACGCGTTGATAAATCCAGTACTTGCACACCTCCATGCATTTCATTTCTGCTCACAAAATTGAATTGCTTGGACCCCGACTGGTCGTCGATAGAGTTGAATCGATTCCCTTGGGACCGACAAACTAGTGCCATGCATAGTGGGATTACTTTAGCTAGTTGGCGCTTCTCTAGTTAGCTGCCTAAATTGATCGATCCAGTGCTAGCTAGCACTTGCATAATACTCACTCCCACTCTCAAATCGACTTGCTACATCGACGAATTAATTTGTTTCGTTATCTTGTAGTAATTGCCAGCACGTGCGCACTTCGGTCAATCGCTCCGGAGCGACAATACGTACGTACCATAGTAGCACTCGATCAATTCATAAAAGCAGTGATTTTGCGATTTGAGCAATCGGGGAGAACGTGCGGGCTAATTGCGTTGCAGGCGACGTACGAGGGATTTTCGTTGACCATGGCTGAACTCGGCGCTGGAATGGAAGCACCCGGCGGAGCACCAGCAGGTGCAGGAGGGGGAGGAATTGGTCCAGCAGCAGAAGGAGCGGTAGAAGTGGCAGGAGGGGGAGGAATCGGGCTGGGCTTTGCAATTGGAGCGCCTCAAGGGGATGCTGGTGTGCAACCAAGATTTGATATCGTAACTGCTCTGACCAGGAGTGGTCCACCGAAGAAAAATGACAAAAACTTTGTAATTTGGGACAATTTGTGAATCAATATCGTGTTGCAAAATTCAGTTTGGCTGCTGGGGGAGCACAACTGAAGTGGATTGCGCTGCCTCCTCCCGAGCTTGACTGTTATTGGACTCTCCAAATGCTCCTATCTCTTCGACTTCTGGCGCTCTCAAATCAAATCCTGGAGACCGTTTACCTCTGCGTCAGTTCCTGCTTTGGTTGTAGTACGTGGCAGTGATTTGTACGGAGTATATAATATGTGTAGCTTTCGGGGTTTTCGGTTTAAAGTACTGTAGTGGTGTATGGTGAAGTACTTGACAGTGTGACAAGGTTGTAGAATAAAATTTATCGTCTGGATATATTCTGCATGACTGGGCTTTTTTTTGTGTCACTTGATACTGGGCAAGTTAGTGTTTAATTATGTTTGTCCTTGACAAAGATAGTAAGAGATCATACCCAGAATGAAATCGAGGAGCGGCAAGTGGAATCGGAACTGCAGAGTACGTAGGATAATGTTTCAAAGTTTTATTATATCAGTCAATCATCTGTTTTGACTTGAGGTCTGGGGTACACGTTGATCATGTATTGATTACCTTGCACTATTATGCAACGGTGGAAGTAACGTCATCTTACTTTTTGGCTGTGCGAATACTGTCTCCATTCTTCAATTTAACATCAACATTACATATGGTGTCTAAATTTGGAGGATTCATGTGTTGGATTTTGCTCATGTCTTCAAATTTGGGCTCAGTGCCTGATAATTTAGTTATTGTGACATACATTGAACTTGTAAGGCATCTTAACCCGTAACCCTCAAAGGAGAGGCCTATGACTGCATTTAAAAACTTTGAAGTCCCTCTCTAAGTATGCTCATGGTCAATTTCATTAAAATGGCGGGCCATTTCACTACTTTGGCATTTTCAAGGTTTTGACCACATGGTCTGAAATCTATACTTGTCCTAGATATTAAAAATCTAAACATGTCCTAGATGTATGAAATCTAGATAAACCATAGATAATTTAGACTGTGTGGTCTGAAAACTACACTTGTTCTAGATTTTTGAAATCTATAAGTGTCCTAGATATTCGAAATCTACATCAGTCCTAGATCTTCCTTTTATAGCTTAGAGTGCATAGTCTGAAAAATAGCACATGGAATACCGCCATTTTAACAAAATTAACCATGCTCCCATTTCGCAACTATATATATGAATGAAATCTTTTTCTTTTTAATTTCATAGAAGATATCACATGTCTTCTATAAGCCATAACAATTTCAGATTTTTTTAGTGAAAATTTGAAAATAATATGAATTTTAAATAAAAAGTGGAAACATTTTATATCAAATATAGAACATGCTTTCAAATCCTGAAAACTTCTTTGTATGTAGGAGTATATTATAGTCTAAAATATCTTGGCACCTACAAATCAATTCACTACATCATTCTAAAATTAAGAAAATAAGCACTCCATGGTTATATGCCTACAATTCGAATTGTATTGAATTTTAGAAGTTTTCAAAATTTTTAAATGGCTTCAATAGTCAACTTAATAAAATTTAGTTTATTCATTAGTTGAGCTCTAATTCAAAAAGATGAAATTTATAACTAAGACTTAGATTAAGAGCGTCACCACCATGGGACAGCCGAATTCCCATGGTAGGCTAGCTTCTCAAGCCACTAGGAGGAAAGAGGGCCTGGTCAGGTGGTCACCCTCCACTATGGGCCAGCCTCTTGCTCTCCTCATTAGGTTGTAAAGAATTGACTGCATATCTCCCCATTAGTTTTATTAATTTTTTTTGGAAAGAAATGAATGCCTCCCTACCACCCTAATATGAATCCAAGTGTGTCTCCAATGCATGTAGTGAGATCAGCCACCTCAAGCTCAAACTTTTCACATTGCGCCTTCCAATAGTTATAATTGCACTAATACCAAGCTTGCTCAAAACTTCCCTAGCCACGCCGAGTTGGGGTACCTCGGGCAAAATTTGTCACACCCAGTGTTCTAAAATTTTCTCCTAATGCAATAGTGGGGGGTGCCCCAACTTCCGGCCCTTGCCAAACCCACCTTGGCTAGGTCTAGCGAGCGGGGGTGGGGATGCTCTAAAAGAAAGAAACAAAAGACATGGTACAATACAATGATTTATAGATTTGCCATTTTCTTATGCAAGAAAGTCAAAAATATCACAAGGAAGGAATATCCAACATCTTGTATTGAAAATGAGTTGAAGCCACGGTTGAAGCAACTCCTTCAAAAAAATTTGGAAGAAAATTTAGATCTTGTAATATGGAATTGAAATACACTATGGGTACTTACATTGTGAGATTGTTCTAGCAACCAAACTTGACCCTAACAAACAATTATTTAAAAAAATAAATAAAAATAAAAAAATCATTCCAAAATTGAACCTATTTTATTTTTTATGAAAAAACTTAGATTGACTCCAAAACAAGATTGCCCTAAACTTTATCATCACATGTCCAAATCAAATAAATTCAAGTAGACAAAAGTATTTTCTACAAGAAACAGAATTTTGAAATTTATTTTTATTTTTTTGTACTACCCAACAATCGCCATTTGGGGCTTAGGGTAGCATAACTTTTGCTTTAAGGCACCAACTAGAATGAAAATTATATTCCCCAAAAGCTATTGTATTTTCCTATTTTTTTTTTTAAATAAAAAAATCAAGGCACAAATTGGAAGCGTAGGAACTTGCCCAAACTTTACAATGTCCTTCAAGGGTACACTTGCATGGTCCTTTAGGGGCTAATGAAAGGTTGGCATTCCAAAAGCAAATATGGAAGTGTCTTAACTCCAACAAATTTGTAAAATTGGGCCAACATGGAAATAGTCTCTTATCTAGGATAGTATGAATGGATACTCTTTTTTAAGGTATTGGAGCATCTTTGATTCCTTATTGTAAAGGCATACAAGTACTCCAAAATACAAGTACATTTCCTAATTAGCAAACTAATAGGTAAAATTTGGAAAGTCTACAAAATGATTTATATTTATTCCTCATAGGTACACTTTGGAGTGAATTACCAAATACATAAGTGTTTAGGATCATTTTTACTTTGTAATATTCCATCAATCAATAAAATTGAAAATCTATGAAATTTTACCTTATGATCCCTAAAGGATTTTCATTTCCCCATCTTCTAAATAAATTTGTAAAGTTAATACCTGAATAAATAGTCTATGTATAACTTTTAACCCCTAAATGAATAAGGCCATTTTTCTATCAAAAACCACTCAAAATTGCCATTTTTGTTGTCCTCATCTAAGAAAATAATTTTTAAAAATATAACCATAGGATCTTGTACTTGTTTGAGACCAATTGGTAAAAATTTCATGAAGTTTGACAAAACAAATTGGAATAAATTAGCATTCAAAGTTAAAAAAATTCTTTTGAAAACTAGCCTACAATTTTAGATGACTTTGACCACCTTTTGTTGAAATTTTTTGCACTATTGACTTTGAATGGAAAAAAAAAATATGTGTTGAAGAATTGAGTTGAAAGTCTAGGACAAAAATTCAAAAAAACAAAATCTTGACTTTCATTCTTTAAGAAATTGTTAAGTAGAAGCTGGTACAAGATTACATGAAAAACTAAATTGTTAATAGCTCTAAGATAGGATTGAAACAAAATAATCCCAAAGGCAAGATTGTTCTAGCAAGAAAACTTAACCTTTTCCAACAATTTCTTTTTTAATTGTGAAAAATGCATTCAAAAATGAATCTAATAAGTTATTTTTTTCAAGAAGATACTCATATTGCCCGAAAAACAAGATTGTTCATAACTTTCATCCAAATGGACTGAATCAATGCTTCACATTTAGACAAAAATATAACCTATAAGAAAAAAAATTAATTTAATTTCCATTTTTTGTGGATTTATTTTTCTGCCCACTAAGTTGAAATTTGGGCTTTTTGTGGTATAACTTTTGCTCTTGGGTTCCGATTGAAATAAAAATCAAATTTCTATGAAGTTAATAAGTTTTTCTAGCTTATGAGAAATTTTGAGAAAGCTTCACTAAAATTGAGGTCATAAGAACCTACCTGAAATCCATTTTGTCCCCCAAGAAGACAATGATCCTTTAGGGGTTAATCAAATTAATTTTTAAGATGGTTCAAATTTGATTGAACACCTAATTGAAACCTTGAGTGGTTTCTTGTGAAGTTAATTTTGAATGGATCTTCCTAAAACTGTAATGAAGGTGTATACATGTATCTCTTTTCTTCAAAAAATCATTTTTCCAATTGAGTTCACAAACCAAATGTTACATTGCCCAAATATTTTTCTAAATCTAAAATTTGACATGTTTGTAACTAATATGATTTATAATGCAATTGTTTACACAAAAAAAACTATTATCAGTGCAAAAAGGACACTCTAAGTGGAGACAAAGTTTACCAACCTTATTGGGTAGGGCTGGAAAAAATAGAAATAATTTGTTCATCTAAATTCAAATACAAGATATAATCTTGCAATTTACACATTGGAAGTTTCTAAATTCTTTTCTAAATGTTCCCACAATAGAGTAGTGCAATTTTGTGTGTTTATATTTCCTTAATAAATAAAATAAAATTCAAAATTGTTTGATGCACTAGAAATGGTAGTTTTTGACATCTCAATTTTATGCATAATATATTTCTCATACCATCACATGCTCAAAATTTGTTGAAATTTTCAATTATGCAATTATAAATTGTGTCAATTATGGAAGGGTATGATATTTTTGAGTGTTGCAGTAAAAAAAAGATTGGAGAAATTTATGGAGACTATAGTAGATCAAAATGTAGATCAATGTGGATCAAATTTGAAATCATAAAGTTTATCCCTTGAAGGACCAAATGGCATTTTTTGGCAACATAACAATTTTGGATAGCTCACTACAAATGGAATTTTTATTTTCTCCCATTGAAATTTTCATACAATATGTACCCAAGGAGTATCTTGAAAGCCCATAAATTTTCATAACTTTTGAATACATAGATAAGAAGTTATTGTATGATATGGAGTTTTTTTCTTTAGATAGGCAGTCTAGGCAGATTTGAAAAAAATCACATTTTTTAGAAAAAAAATTTTGAAATTGGTTTTCTAGATTTATATATATGTGGAAAGATTTGAATCATTCCATTTTTATTAATGAGATGAAAGTTATGAGGAGTTTTAGTTTGTGAGCAACTATAGATTCTCTTCTTTAAAATAAACTTGGAATTCCTTTATTTAACTCAATTTTCAATATATTTTGAAAAAATAAAATCATAGGATGTAGATTTTTTTGTTAGAAAATTACAACCGTTGGATTGGCATTTTTCAATTGCATAACTAAATTCTTAACAATTTAGTATTTTGAATCATTCTTTACTATTTTCTACTTACTATTTTTTTCCTACATGTTGTACAATTCCAAATGGTCTAAATACTTTGAAGCATTTAGACAATTTGCCTTGAAGAATGAATCCAAAGAAGCACCATCATTTTGGACACTTTTTCATACAAATAAGACCTTGTCAAGTGTAGCTGTCCATTTTTTTGCAAGGCCCCCAAAAGGACTTTCTTCAATTCAAATGCAAATATCTTGCAATTTATACACTGGAAATTTCTGAAATTTTTTCCACATCTTCTCAAACCAGCATACTACAAGATCCTATGGTTACATGTGTCCGAAAATGTCTTTTTATTTCTAAATTTTTTTACTTGGACTAGAAATGGCATTTTGGGGGCATTTTGGGTGAAAATATAGTCAAAAACATTTAGGGGTTATAGGCAAGTGAAGAAGATTCTCAAGTACTATAGCACACATTATTTAGTCATTGTATGGATAAGTGATGAAATTCAAAGTATTGTTTGTAGGTGTACCAAAAATCAACACTAGGCCCTCATAGGCTCTCATGTTGTGGTTGTATACATCTCCTATCATCAACATCGAAGTTTTAATATGGCTTTTGGGTCCAAATGTTGGTGTCACATTTTGGATAGTGATGACTATAGGCACACATACCTTATATTACATTTAGTATTTCCAACCTATCATGTTTTTATAAATGACGGATTGTGAGTAGTGCATGATAGACTCTTTAAGTTTTATATGTGTCTTTTTTATCAATTTTTTTAAAGATGAGTAGTTAGAATTTCTTGTCTCCCCTCTTTTATGCTTCTTCCTTGGAAACCTCTTGAAAGAATTTCGTTTTAATTAGGTCTTGACCTTGGAAATTTATAAATAATCCAATTTAGTCCATGATTCACTCAACGGAAAGAGATACTACATGAAGAATGCAAAGAGGTGCTCATATGTGAGTTGTTTAGAGTAGTGCTACAAGCTTTCAAAGAAGTTTTTAAAACCCCTTTTTCCCCACTACTTCAAAGTAAATGTAAAAATATGCCTACTATTTTACCTTTAATAGTAAGACAAATCATGTTTTGGCTTAGTCAAATGTCATTAGTTTTTTGTATTAAAACACCCATTTCAAAAATTTGATATTTTTTCATATAGTAATATATATAAAGAATCTACATTTAAACTTTTTTTAATAATTAAAAAACATTTAGATAAATATTATATGATTTTTTTTTTAAAATCTTTGTAAAAATCAATGTTACAAATATGTTTAAAGTAGTGTGAAACTTTTCAGAAAAATGGAGACAATAGTTATAAGCACCATGGTGTACTTCTTCAGATTAGATTGTAAGAAATTCAACAAAAAAAAGTTCAAAAATTGTTTATTTTAAGCTTTAAAGATGCTACCTTCAAATTGTCACAAAAATCACAGTTTTAACAATTTTGAAAAGCATAAAATAGGTTATTGGAGATACATTTTTTTACTTAAGCTTAATAGAATTTTAAAATCAAAGACCATATACAAATTCAGGCTAGACTTTCAAAATGTCCCAAGGGCTTGCATGCTATGACCTTCAAGGGTTAATTTTGTATTTTGCAACCTCTTTAAGATAATTTGAAATCCTAGATTCCATTTACAAATTCACAATTTTCAAATTTAATCTTTTGTAGTAAATAATAAGTTCCAACACTTTTTTCAAGGCAAAATGTTGGCCAAAAAAATTTCCATCTAAAGAATTTTCAAAGCACTAAGTCTCAAGAAGGATTTGCTCACACAAGTTTTAAAATTGACATGCATTTGGACCTTCTAACTACTTTGAAAGTCTACAATCATTAGCAAAAACTCTAAAGACATTTTTAAGGAAGGATGGAGAAATTGAAAGTATCCTAGGAAAGGGTGAAAGAACATAGAGTATGTCATGGAAATCTCCTACAATTATGGAGCTTGGATTTGTGGGCAAGGTTTTAGTGCATGTAATATTGTCAAAAATACTAACTAAACTTCATTAAGCTTTGTAGGATTAAAGTGTATAAAATAATTTATACTTGGATTTGAACCTAGTCTTTAATATATAAAGGACACAAGGATGTCAAAGTCAAGAAGTATTTTTTAAAATGATTTTATCAAAGTTGCAATACATTAGGATAGAAATTTAAAAATACCAATAGACTCTTAAAGGAATTCACAATTTTTTTCATTTTTTTTCATTATTGTCTTGAAGAGTGTGAAATAAAAGTTGAATTATTGGATTGTACACTGTATTTATTCAAGTTGTACTTTGTAGTTACTTTATTTGTAGTAGAATATAGGAAGGGCAAAAATCATTGATGCATTTTGTTTTGGAAACGACTCAATTAATGCACAAATGTCATTTAGAAGGCCATTTTTTTGGCTTGGATATCAAACATGAAGGATGCACTTCAAATGCAAGGTCTACACTTTGTCTCATTGAACTCTTCTTCCTCAAATTAAAGGACAAAAGTCTAAAATCTCAGTCAAAATTGCAAATAGCAAGTTAGGCTATTATTTTTTTTTAATTTTGTCTATGAAGACTTTTCTATGGTATTGGTGAGGGTATTGGATGGCATGATTTTTTTTCAACAATTTTTTGGCAATTGATGGGTTTTTTTATCACCACGTTTTCCTTGGTTATTTTATCTTTTCAAATTGATGATGATCATTAATTAAATTTTTGAGAGTTACACACCTGAAAATGTTGCTCTTAGCAATTTCTAATATAACTTTGAAATATTCCAAAAATTAGGCAATAGGGAAAGTAGTGTTCAAGAAGAACTACAGGTTAGTTCATTGTTAGCCAATGGAAGTTTGAAACCCCCGCTTGCAACTTTAAAACATAAAAAATAGTGAAAAAAAATTATAATATTTCTAATTAGAGTAAAAAAATAGATAAAAATGGAACACCATACTTGAAAAACTAGTCTAGTATCTATACTTCAGACTTGTTTGTTTGTTTTTTTTGATATGCTAAGATCTACGAAACCGTGAAGCATCTGGTGGCAATCTTGGTTCCATTGGAAAGCTCTTTGCAAAGAAGGGTGCATGGACTTTGTTTTATGGCATTTGTACTTAGGGTGTGGAAGTTATTGAATTTCAAAGTTTTTGTGAATCAAAAAATTGAATGAAATTGTCTTTTATTTTGAAAAAAACATAACTTTCACATCGCATTTCCAAACACTACAAAACAAAGTTGTGCACTCCTTTGTGCACAAAATTTCTATTTGTATCAAGAACGTAACCTCTCACACCGCAACAAAGCCCTTGCACTCTTTTGTACTTAAAAGATATTGAATTTCAAAGTTTATGCCTATTAAATAAATTAAAATAAAATAATTTTTAAAATTTTGGCTTGTGGGAATTGAAGGAAAATAGGTGTTAAACTCAAAAATTATCCCGAACATTGAAGGGGGAAAAAAATTTCTGCAACCTTTCAAACATAAACCCTTGAATGCCGGACTGGTGATCATGGAAATCAGCCATTTTGGAAATGTGTGACATCATCTATTTTTAAAGAAAATAAAAAATACTCACTTGGAGTCAAACTACTATAGAAGATCTTCCCTTTCCACCCCTAATTCCGAGGATGAATAGTTGCACTTCTGTCCTACACATGAGAATTCCTTGTCATTCATCGGACAAAAAACGTCCGCCTCGTCGTTTTTAGGGGTTAAGATATATATCGTATACGGGCAGGTTCAGTGTCTCTGCCCGGCCCTGTCAGTCGTCGCCATACTAGGATCAGCAGGCTTCTGTCACCGCCGGTTAGTTGTTGCCGCCAGTCGCGTCGCTCTTCTCGTCCCCCGACCCCGGCGGTTTCGCACAGTACGGGTCATAGTCTCATGGACGGCCCACGGCGGGGGTGGCGCCTTTGTCTCATTCAATGTCGCTTTTAACGTACGTCATTGCTGTCGGGGCTACACCAACATAATCATAATAATCATAATACCACAAAGGCTCCCTGGCTTGGAACAGAGTGGGCGTCGCATGGAAGAAACTACAGCCGGAGCTCCTCCCAATTCGATCCAATATACCAGAGGAGCTAGGAACAGAATCCTTTTGGTGGTCGAGGTTTGTCCCGCTAATAGGTCCGGGATTCTCAAAAGCAAGAGCAGCTCATCTGCACAGGAATGGGCTAGAAAAGATCAAAGACGCGTTGACAAGTAACAGCCTCATCACTTCAGCAGAAGCGGAAATCAAATTTGGGTTGAAAACTGACGAAGCAGGTGCTTGGCTCGCAGCCACCAATGCCTTGCAAGCAGGCTCCTGCCACCAGCACTATTCACATGGGCCCTCCAGCTTCACAGTGGCCACCCACCTGGCACGCTACAGGATTCTCGTTACTCCCGAAAGCCAGCATCCTTCGAGCCAACTCAACCGAGCAAGCCACGGAAATGAACCTCCCCCAAGCTGGAATCTTCCACAGGGTTCGCGTAGTGCCCATCATGCATGGGCCAAAAAAAATGGTCATCCTCTTTTATTATGGCAGGGTGTACTCCCTCGATTGGGATCCTTCTGAATTTACCTGGATTGTTGAGGGCATTAGAGTTCCATTCATGGAATTTACACCTAGCATAGGACGTAAACTTTTGCAACAGAAACACTTGATCCCCAATCCGGTGGAGCGAAAATGGGGCGGATGCCTTCCGGGTGACTTTCATTTATTATGGAAAACAATCTGGCCAAAGGAACGCATGAGGAAGGAGGCTGGCCTACTCTGGCTCATCTAGCACCGGGCAGTGGCGGTTAACCATTGGAGAGGTCGAATCGATGGAAATATAGACACCAGTTGCATGATCTGCCCCCGATGCTCAGAGGAGTCAGTACTTCACAGATTTTGGGAGTGTATTTTTGCCCAAATCGCATGGCAATGGGCTGTGCACATAATGAACGCCCTGGTCAAGGGTGCAGGAGCGACTGGACCTTGGCAACCACTAACCTGGAGGCAAGGGATATTTTCGACTAGGATTCCAAGGCAGTTTAATCCATATAAAAGAATATGGCTGGAAATTAGGACAATTGTCCTCTAGGCTCTCTGGATCCAAAGGAATGACAAGATCTTCAATGCTTGCACTTGGATGCCAGAGCGCCTCACTAACCACATCTGGAGAGGTCTAATTGACTACGGGAGAGCTGAGTGGGCCAACGTTTGCAACACCAAGCGGAGGTCCATGGAAGTGCAACAAAAGCTTCACGAATCCTTTGTGAAAAGAAGATGTAGGTTTGAATTGTTTGCCAAAATGGAGGAAGGCCAACCAAGATGGAAAATCTCAGGGCCAGATGCTAGCTTTGTTTTCCAACCGCCGTGAAGTTTGAAGAGTTTGTTGGGGTGCTGCTTCGCAGCTAGTAGCGATAGGCCCCTGGCCTCTCTCGTCGCTGCGTTCAGTTGTGCTTCCCTTCAGTCCATTGGTCTGGTCCTTGTTTGTCCTGTCTATTGTGTTCGTTGTCCACCTTGCAGGCCACCTGTGGCTGCTTGGGTTTGTATTTTACTCCTTTGCAATGAAATCACTTTCATTTGTTTCAAAAAAAAAAATCATAATCATAATATTATTATTGAGCTTTGAGGGGGTACACCCAAAATTGTAACCGCCATCATCACTCTTTGTACATCTCCAAGATCAATATGTATGTACGTTGAAGAAACGAGTTTTGAACATCTACCATCTTTAGTTACTTTTGTGCATGGTATCGAAATGTTGTGTTCTTTGGTGCATTTGAACCTCCTTTCACTTGCCAACCAAGAAAATATGAAAATTTGACAAGTCTAATAATAGTATCTATGCATAATAACAAAAAAGTGTTGGTCTGGGTGGTACTCAATTTAGTAGGGGAATCTCTTTATCTTCCCTGATATTTTGGGTGTTGCCCTCCAATGAAACATCAATCTCAAATCAATATATTTTATTAACTTTAAACATCCCAAGTACATAAGCAAGAATTTATATCTTCTTTCTTAAGGAAGAGGGAGGGGGTCGATAACATTTGGTTATGAAAGTTGTGAATGTTTAGAGAAAAAATGACATTCATTACAAAGATACCTTTATTATTCAATGTTGAATGGTTTTGCAAGGTGAAAACACATTTCATGATTTCAACGAGTTTAGGCTATTAATCCCTAAAGGACTAAGTATCCATTCAAAGTATACAAGAAATCTCACGTGGATAACCATAAAGACAATTTTGTCCAGATGTGCATGAAATTTTGACTCAAGGTGTGAACATGTATCCCTTTAGTATGAATCTAAGTTTTTTTTATTAGGTGCCTAAATCAAAAGTTATGTTGCCTTGAAATTTTCGAACAACCTAAGCAAATTTTGGTAGTATGTGCAAAAGTCCTCCTCTATATAATTTTGAAATTTGACAAGTATATAACTTACACAATAGAAGATGTAAATATTAAAAAAAACATATGTAGTAGAAAATTCTCATTCTAGGAGGAGTTAAAGTTTGTTGGCCTTGTAAGATAAGGTCAAAGAGAAACTTTTTCCTCTAACTTTAAATGTTATAATATTTTGATCAATGCAATCAAAGTTTAAAAAAAATCCATACATTGCCATAAATGTCTAGTACAAATTTGTACAATTGAATTTTGAAAAAAAATTAATTAATTTTTTTCTCATTGCCCTAAAAAGTGGCATTTTTTTCACAATTTCTACCTAAAATGTGCCTTGATTTTGGGTGTTTTTTCTAGGGATTTTGTCTACTAAGATTCTTCTATAGTACTGGTTTCTATAAGTTCTCTTATTTTCTATTGCTTTATTTTTTATGAATTGACGTGTTTTTTTACTATCACATTTTTTCTTGGTTGTTTCATCTTTTAAACTTGATGATGATCATTAATTAAATGTTTTAGAGTTTTAGACTTGAAAACATTATTCTAACCAATTTCTTATATAATTTTGAAATATTCCAAATATTAGGCAATAGGGAAGAATTTGTTTTGCAACCTTTCAAATATTAAGGTATATACACCCAGTTCTAGCACATTTTCAAAAACACCAAGCTATTTTTTAATGGAAAAGGGTTCACTTGATGTCTCAAAATTGCCACCAATCCATAAGAGCAATCAATGGGAATTGAAGAATTCTTTGAAAAAAGGGAAGAGAAGACTAGTGGCATGAGTAGGTATCCCATGTTTTCAACTTTGAAAATTCATAGAATATCATGTGTTGGAAAAATACGAAACAAATTGGTTTGGGTGTTTTCATAAAGAGGATAATGTCAATTGACCACTAAAGGTGGGTTCACACCAGGTGTTATGGTAAAATGCCATAGGACATGTAATATGGTTGTTTGTTGGTAAAGTGACTTGTTTCACACTTTCACAATTGATGAAACAACTTCTTGAAAGACACTTGGGTTACATACACTAAGGTATACAAGCCTACTACCACCCTAATTTGCAATTTGACTATGTTGGGGCCATTTTCAAGAAGGTCAAATATTTTTCATAGATGTGTGCTTGTTTCATGAGTTGAACCCAAGTGGAATTATAATTTTCTAATCAAAATTGTAATTTCTATGAATTTCTGAAGTGATCTACCCTGAAACGACAAAACCGTTTGTAGACTAGAGTCATAAATGTCCTAGAAACAACCTAAAACTGCCATTTCATGTATCTATTAGCATTTGGAAATTGACCAATAAAGGAGTGACATGATAACCTAAATAACATTAATTCTCTGATTTTGTCAAAATCTGGAGCAGATTTGACTAATTTCTGGACAGATTTAGATGCTTAAACGGATGGAATTGGGGCCAATTATAGAGTGATGGAATTAGGATGCAGATGGAATTGGATAGGTCCACCTTAGAGCGAACCCCGTCGTTTTTCATTGAGGAGATTTGGAGCTACAATAGAACCGCCCATGACCAACCACTTAAGGAATCTGTGGATGGTCCAGAGTTGTAGAAGGCAATTTTAATTTACAATCCTATGGACAGATAGAAATCATGGACATTCCCAAAGTTTTGTAATTTTATTCCTTAAATTCAAATTGTTATGAATTTTAGAAGCCAAAAATTGACCTGCTCCCATCCCCAATATATAGATTCTTCCATCACTGCTCATCTAGAGACTAATTGGGCTCTCAAATCAAAGCATATTTGTCATTATAGTAATGGCTACAAGATGGTTGGAAATTGAAAATTTAATGGTTATCTGTCAATCATCTCTCTATTGAATTTCTCATTGCCTACATATTGACCATGGGTTATGGTTGGTAATGGGCGGTTCTACCATATGTCGCTTCTCACTGAAAATGATCTATTGTTAACCCCTAAATGCCCAAGGCACCAAATTCTGGTGTTTTGAAAACTTTGAAGTTAAGTAAAATCCAACCAAATTGCTATTATTAGTAGTTTATATTTTTGGAGAATTCTTTTTGAAGTCTAGTTTTAGGATCAAAAAGTTGATCTGAAAAATAAAGGATTATGATTTTTCTATTGAAGATTTAGTGCAAGGATGCCCATTGCAATCTTGACTTCTTGTAGTGTTGAGGGCTCTTGAAAATGAGCCTCAAATACACTAGATCTTGGAGGCAAAATCGCATTAGAAATTCATTTAAAAAAATGGTAGAATAGATTTTGAAAAACCATAAATTGAATGGGGTTGTACATGCTAGGCCCTACAACCTCATTTTTTTTAGTGACCAACTTTTTAGAGTTGACATGCAAAAAGTGAATTGAAAAATTTTCACAGTTTTTACACCTTCATGATCAAACATTATAATCTTTCGATCTATAAGTGATATTGTTATGTTTTCTTTTCCTATGTGATCTCTAACATGTCTAGTTTAACTTTGTACAGTTACAATTCAAAAGAAATTGGTACAACTTATGAAAATGTTGACTTTTTGTTCAATTTAGAGCAAATTTCAAGGAGCTCCAAACAAGCCTTGGGCATTTAGGGGTTAATATCCAAGTCGGACCCACTATTTGTCCCTTGTGACTTTTTTTATCACCCCACATTTTGTGGCTATTTCAAGGAATGAAAAGCGATGGGGTTCGCAGTAGTGATATTGCCGAAGTGTTCAAATATACACTCACAATGTCCACCTCTGTCTTCGTTTGAAACAGTATCGTCGTGAGCCTTCCCCTTCCTGTGGGCGTTGTCTTCGTCTGTACTCTTGCGGGTACTGGCTACGATTTTGGATTCTTCAATTCATTCTGTGGAGAGAAATCAGTAGGTTGCGGGAGATTTTTTTCTGTTGTTTAGGTTTTTTGATCCTCCGCCGTGTTCCATACCTTTTCATTTTCAAGCTACGGACTCTTGCGCGCTTTGCTTCCCGACTTAAATACCAAAATTCTGTAACTATTGTCTATACCTTCCGGGGCAGCCAACAGAAGACTGCCGTGAATGTCATTATGAAGTGAACAGAATGCAAAATCGTTCCGGAAGAGCAGTGCAGAGGTAGCTTTGCACAGACAGTATTCTATTGTTTGATCTCACGTACCTCCTAAACGATCAACGAAAAAACAAATGTCGATGATTGTTCTTCAAAGTAAAGAAGCACAGTGGACCTGCGACTGACGAACAAGGAAGCGCTGTACAAATTGAGAATCGGCATGAGCACTCCTGATTATTTCAACCTTCGATGACGCAGCTACCACTTCCCACCGCTCTTTGGTAGTGCGTGTAAAAAAGGGCCACTAGAAAAGAGCACACCTACAATGACAAACAAAAATGAGTACAAATTTGAAACATTTTCATTCAAACAACCATACTGTAAGCATCAATGGACAAAGTCCCAAAGTGTACACATGAAAGTTGTAGTGTGCGACATACTACAAGCTACTGTGGAAGTTTGAAGAAAAAATTAGTTGTGATTTGAAAGAAAATTAATTTCAAAGTTAGCCATGTCTAGAACTCCATTTTGTTCAATATGATTTGGAATTACTTTATCTTTTATCAATTTTTTCTTAGAACTTTGAAAAAACTTTTTGTGCCTTGGCATGTTGGTATACATCATTTCACATTGTTGTACACAAAAATTGAAGGAAATTGACATTTAGAGAGTTAAAAATATCAATAGTTTGGCAAGCATGTATATGATGTTGGTTCTCACAATAATTGATTAATTTTTTGGAATTGGGAGCATGGGACAACATTAGCCATTGTAGAGAGAATATAGGTTGCAATATGGACCATCATTGTATCTTAATGCCCTTGCATTTGAAATATTTGTTGTATTTGACAATACATTCAATTTACATTTCATAGTTGTATAATGCGTTTTTAGGTTCAATTTTTTTCAATACCTATAATTGTTAACTTTAAACAACCCATGTATATAGCAAGGAATTATACCTTCTATTCCAAGGAACAGGGGGATGTCAAAAACATTCGGTTAATAATGTTGTGAATGTTGAGGAAAAATCAGCATTTATTTCAAAGTTAATTGGTGAAAATTAAAAAGAATACTAGTTAGATTTTAAAACCTCATGAAAAAACATAGTGAAAAAATCTAGAATTTTTTATTCATTGTAAAAATAGAGAATATAACCGGACTAGGTACTTGAAAAAATAGTTGAATATGAGAATTGAAGGAAAGTAGTAGGTAACACTCAAAAAAGTCCCTAATATTGGCTTGAACCTCTAGAAGGCTCAAAGGACTACAATATTGTATACTAGGGTCAACTTTGGAGAGATGGTTGTAGTGCTTTATTGTTCAATGTTGAGTCGTTTTCACAGGATGAAAATTTCATTTTACAACTTTAGGCTATTCATTTTTTGGAGGATGCCTATTGAGACTCTTCTATGGTATTAGTTGCCATGAATTTAAAAAAAAAATTCCATCAGTGTTTTTCTTATTACCACATATTTTCTTTATTGTTTTGTCTTTTCAACTTAATAATGATCATTAATTAAACGTTTTTGATTTTTACACTTGAAAATGTGACTCTTAGCATATTTTTTACATAATTTTGAAATATTTCAAAAATTAGGCAACACAAACTACAACCTTTCACTTATTAAGGTATACACACCCAATTTGCCAAGTTTTCAAAATCACCATCTACTACAACTAGTGTGTAAGAGCAACCAATGGAAGTTGAAGAGTCCTTTGAGGCAACCAATGGGAGTTCAAGAGTTTTTTGACTAAAAGGTGGTGGATTAATCCCTGAGCACTCAAGGGACCATTTTTTGGTCGTTGCCCAACTTCGGACAACATTTTAGGGTGGAAAAAAACTTTTTTCAATTTTTTAAAAGATTAGGTTGTTTTTCAATATTTATACTCAAAACCAAGATCACTCTCGTCAAACAAAAATAACACAAAGTGTTTAAGATTTGCCTAGTGTTGAAAAGCTTACTATCTAGGGAAAGTGTTGGTGTTCTCATTACTAGATCTTATGCATTTTTTTTACAAATCAATAGAAACCACAATTTGGACCAATAAAAAGAATTCAAATGCTAAAGAGAGAAATTGTATTTTTGGTGAATTTTTGAAGTTATATCTTCAAAATTCATTTGAAGAGAATCTAAACATATTTTTATACTTTCAACCATATGGATACTTTCTACTTTTCATGCTTCATAATATCTTTGTTGATGTAAACTTCAAAAAATTTATAGAACTTACAATTTATAACACATTTGTGTTTTGTTCAAACCCCTTGGGCTTCTAGGAATTATGAGAAGATTGGTGGCATGAGTAGGTACCCTATATTTTCAACTTTGAAAATTCACAGACTATTGTATATATCCAAAAAATATGAAATGCCTTGGAGTTGAGTTTCTCTCCAATTTCACAACAAAATTTCATCAATTTGACCACTGAGTTGAGGGTTTGTTTACACCAAAAAAACTTTGGGTTGGAGCCCTAAAAAATGAAGTGTTTTGATTGGAAGATAGTTATGGTACCAACCCAAAGTTCCAATCAACACACTCCATTTCTTTGGGCTCCAACCCTAATTTTTTTGGTGTAAACAAGCCCTAAGCTATATATAGTAGAACCGCCCATTACCAGCCACTTAAGCATTTTGTGCAAGATCTGGAGTAGTAGAAGGCATTGTTAAATTTTTGCCATGTAGAGAGATAGAAATGATGGGCATTGTCAAATTTTCATAATTTCTTTCTTGGAATTTAAATTGTTATGAATTTTAGAAGCCAAAAGTTGACCTGCTCCCATCCCCAATACATAGATTCTTCCATCACTACTCATCTAAAGACTAAGTTGGCTCTCAAAACAAAGCACATGTGTCATGACAGTGATGGCTGGAAGATGGTGGGAAACCAAAAAACTAATGGTTACTTATTGGTCATCTCTCTGTTGAATTTCCCATTACCTATGTATTGACCATGGGTCTTGGCTGGTCATGGGAGGTTCTACCATAGGGTAGAAAAGTGTGAGGTTTTGGGTGTGGATACCTTTGACTTTTAATATTTAGGCAGCCCCTTGTTGAATTTCTTTAAAAAAAAACTGGATTTCTGTGTGAATTCGGACCCTCACGTGGGGTATCGTAGTAAAATAGCCCAAATCCATTGACCGATCTGTAGGACGGCTCCTGTCTTTGAAATGGCCCATGTTGCAGTCGCCCCCCCCACCGGCCAAACAACAGTAGCATTATTCTAATTGTTTAACTATACCCACCAGGCCACTTGTGTCTGATGGTCTTGTATAATGCCTTTTGCATGCACTGAAATCCTGTTTCATTTGTTTAAAAAATAAATAAAAATTGTTTAACTCTTAAAGGACGGACTAGTGACCGTGAAAATCCTTCCTTTTGAAACTGTTTGACATCATCTACTTTAAATTATCAAAAATATTCATTGGAAGTCATACTATTGTAGAAGACCTACCCTTTCCTCACAAAATTCTGAGGATGCATAGTCGTAGTTTTGTCCTGCATGGAGAGATTCTTTGTCACCCATTGGACACAAAACATCCACTTCAACGTTTAAGATTTAACAATAGTCCAATGGACGGATGATTGGCAGAGTGCTTCATTGGGTGGGCCGACAATCTGTAACTTAAGTTGGATACGGACCCTGTTGAACGAAAATCAGCACATGCTCTTCAATTTTTCTTTTGCAATTCATTTGAATCCTTTTGATTCTTAACTTGTGCCCAAAACAAACGACAAGTTAGAGTCGGTGGAGTCATGAGAGAGGAGTCAGAGGGCTGATGGTGATGAGCTGATTGGTCACCGATCCCACAAAGAATGGAGGAACTAAAAGGAATCGACGATTGGATTCCCCACTGACAACTGAAAAAGCCCCCCCATTGTGGGAGTCTGTATTGTTTCAACGGGGTCACAATATATTACTGAAAAAATATAAGTTACTTGGAGTACTGCAAACAATAAACTTTCAATGGAAATGCAATATACCCATTGAAAATATATTGTTGTAGTACTATTTGCAGTACTGCAATAACATACTTTCAATATTATATTGTGACCCAATTGAAACAATACTACAACAATATCGAAGCAATGGAGGATTAGTTTCCTAATGGAACTCATAGTTCATTTGTATCTGTTGAATGAGCCTTAAACCGATAGTTCATTTGTATCCCTTAACCCTTAAATGAAGATGTGGCCATTTTTCAACTGATGAATGACAAAGAATGTCTCTATGTAGGATAGAAGTGCAATTGTGAATCCTTGGGATTTTGTACTAGTAAGAAAGATCTTGCAAAATAGTTTGACCCCTAATGAATACTTGTGACAATAGATGATGTCACACAATACCAAAAGGGATGATTTCCATAATGGTCACCACTCACTAGCCAAGCATTTAGGGGTTAATAGGAAAACAAAAAACACAATCGACTATGATCGATTCCTTACCAATGATGAACATTTGTAAATTACTAAACATTTCATCAGTTTGGTGGTCTGGTCATCTTGGGCATGGGCTTGCCCCTCCCCTATCCGCCTCATCAACTAGCCTCAAGCAAACATGAATGTGAATCAAGATCATTGGGAACCATTAACCCTAAAAAGGCCTAAAAGCTCTTTGCGGCCATATAGTGTATTTTGTATTTGGTAGTATTTGATCAAAAAAACATTGATCAAATACTTTTTAGTCCAAAGTAATTAATGATCATGATAGTACATAAATAAAAATGTATGAAAACTCATCTATTAAACCACAATTGAAGTGTTATAAAGCTAAATATGGGTCATATAGAGGGACCCAAAGGGCCTTTCAAGGGTTAACCTTGTAAGGATAGGCCCATAACCACTAATTTTAGACCTCCTTCCCTATTGCTTTGTTGGCTACCATTCTGCAACTAGATATGAATGAAAAAAATTATACCTATTCAAGAAAAAAATGATGAAAATTCATGTCAAACACAAAATATGCTCAAAAAATCTGAAATTTCACTATGGATGCATATTATAGTGTAAAAAGTTATGGTATAAACCAAATTTACTATGTCACTCTAAAATTAAAAAATCAATAAAATCACGGTTATAAGTCCAAAGTTCATATATTGCTATAAAATATCAAAATTTATGGATTTTCCAAAATTTTCCATTGGATTAGAAACTCTACTTAATAAGATTTATTTATAAGTTGGACTCAAACTCAAAAAAATCATTTCAATAGTTGAAATTCACATCAAGAGTAAATAGCAAGAAATGGCCAAAATACACTACAAGGGTGATCCATGGATTAAGCATCTTTTTCTTTAGAAAAGTCAAGAATACCATGATGAGAGAATTTGCAATACTATTCACCAAAAATGTACTCTCAAATACCCTAAAGAAAAAAGAATTGGATGAAAAAACATTTTTTCCATTCTATAGTGTTAGGTGAAGTCATCCATCAGACACTTATTGTTTGCAATAATGTTATAGGGTTAAGGTAGTTTGCTCTAAAAGCGACCATGTTTCAAAAGTGAACCCTATCAAGGAATGAGAGACATGTTCCTTGAAATATCTATTACTAGCAATGATGAGTTCAATAGACGTACTCAAATGGTCACTTTAAGAGCAAACTACATGAGCTACAAAGTAAAGGTCAAATGAACATTTGAGCTTTTGAAAATTCTCGAGTTATCCACACACTATGTACAAAAATAAATGGTAATTGGGATTGAAATTGCCTTTCCATTGCTTGAAAGATGAAACGAAAATAACCTACACCCTCAAGTAAAACCATGTTCCAATGTTTATTTGGTTTAGCTAACTTTCTACTTCAAGTGGAACTAAGATAATTGCACATAATTGTGAGTTGTTTAGAAGGTCATCCTATCTAGATTATCCCCTTAACCTCTAAATTCCCTTGGTCTTTTACTTCATCAAAAAACACTCAAAACTACCATTTCTATTGTAAAGAGTGAAAAAATTTTAAATTATCTTTTTTACATATCTAATCGTAGGATCTTGCACTTGTATAAGAATGTGTGGAAGAAATTTCAAAAAGTTTGACCACATAGATTGCAAGATATTTGCATTTAAAGTGAGGAAAACAAGGTTTTTTTTCACCTTTCTTGACTAGATATTTTGCCTTTGAATCTTCATAGCTTAAAATTTTTGCACTACTCATTTTAAACTTCTAATTTTTTATGTTTGAAAGAGTCTAGGAATTTAAAAACAAAAACAAAAATAAAAACTCAATTTTCAGTCATTAAAAAATTGTTAAGTAGAAGTAGGTTCAAGATTCAAGGAAAAATGAAACCGTTAATAGCTGTGAGATGGAATTGAAACACACTATCTCAGAGTGAGATTATTCTAGTAAGAGATCTTAACCTTGGGAAACTTATTTTTTTGAAAGATTGTGAAAATTGAATTCATAAATGAATCCTATAAGTTATTTTTTCAAGAAGATGCTTTGATTGCCTGAAAAACAAGACTATTCATAACTTTTATCCAAATGGAATGAATCATAGCTTCCCATGTAGATAAAAAATACAATCTACGAGAAAAATAAAATAAAATAATATGAAGCTTTTTTTTTCTACCCACCCAATTAAATTTTGGGCTAATTGTGCCATAACTTTTGCTATTGGTCACCGATTGAAATAAAAAATTATATCCCTAGAAAGCTAATGTGTTTTTCTATTTTTACAAAAAATTCAAAATATAATGATAAATATTCAAATTGTACAAGCCTATCCAAAATCCATTTTGCCCACAAGGAGACAATGGGACTTTAGGGATTAAATGTAGTTCTTTTGAACACAAAAGACTAGAATTTTAGACACACCTATTTTCATCACTTTGAAAATTTATAATTTATTCATATGTTGTCCAAAAAATGCATGCAAGGAGAATTTGGAATTTACTTTTGCCCCTTTTAACAAGACCCAACAAAAATTAAATAGTTTTCTAAGGGGAATAAAGTTCAAATACTTATATGGCAAATGCATGGTCTTACAATGACGGTATAACTTATTTTCTTTCAACTTGCAAGTGCAGTTACCAATGAGAAAATTGAATGTACATATGCATTGGCTTCAACATTGACACATATTGCACCAACGAGATTGACAAAGTATTTAATTAAGCCGTCTTGCCCTCTTGTGTATGATTTGTAACCTACACTAAATAGTGAGATTAAGTTGCTGTAACAATTAGATTGCTTTACCCCCAAAAGTTACTATGCAACCCATCAAAGTCAACACCTGGAGGTTTATGAGTCCCAATTACAATACTAACTAATTTAAAAGTAGTACATTCTTGTATAATAATAGTAAATATTTATATAGTGTCAAATATTCAGAAAATAGTGCAAACAACCTAATTTCCCTATTTAGTGTAAGTAATACTAGTTGTCAAGGATAATCATTAATATTCATTTTTTGTACTCTATGTATATCATGTCATTTTAATGAATCAAGCAATGCACAACACATGTCATTATAGACATACTTGTTAACCCTTAAAGGCCAGGCAAGGGGTTCCGACCTCTAGAATCACTTGTAAGCTGTTGTTTCCCCAAAGCAATTTATGATTCTTATTAGAATCCTTTAAAAAATCTAATTGTATAATCTTGTTTACTACTATCAAATTAGTCTAACACCAATTTTCAAAGAATTTGAGTATACAGATTTTGAGATATTTACAATTAAAGCTCAATTTTTGAAAAACAACATTTTTTCTCTAGGCAAAATGTCTTTAAGGTGCCATATCTCAATATTTCACAAAGGAAAAGTTTGTCTTTCTTGAACAAATGTATTTATGATTAGTTGAAAACATGCATGCCAGTTTTCACAAGAATTGAAAGAATGGAAGATTATTTTCAAAGTCCTTTCATCAATCAATGCACTGGGAAAGTAAGAATTTCACTTGACTATAATCATCAACTATTTACTCCAACCAATCAATCCTTATCCACTTGCACTACCCATGGAGTATTTCTTCTTGGGAGGACCTTTCTTTTACTACATCTCTCTCCTAAGACAAACCACAATCAACATTCCTTGATATATTTGAGTTTCGAAAATCACCAAAAGTATCACTTTTGTCCAAATCAAGAGTTTTTTCGGCTATAGAAAGATAGCTTAACAAACTACATCAAAAAAAGAATTCATAAAAATTTATTTATTTGGTTTGGGTAGCCTAACAAAGAAGGGCAACTACCAGAAAATGGTTGTTTGGGCTTTAGGGATTAAAGTAGAGTGCTATACATATTTTATTAAAACTATAATATTGCAAAAATTTCAAACTTATGAAAAAACTAGAACTCATTTAGTATGCTAGCCCTTATTTCTAGTCATGTACCTTTGTGAGCATTTTATCTCCACTCTCAAGATAAAGTAGGCACAACCACGTTCCATCAATTGTTAGTTCAAAATCCTAAAATTGGATGTCCAAGTGTTGTCTAATTGGCCTTTCAATAAATGGACAAGTGTTTCCTAATAAGAAGTCCTAGATGTTCTAAATTTCAATTGAAATGAATAGAAATTACAAAAGTTAGGGTTTGGGAGTTTTGGGGACAATCTAGGCCAAAACTTTAAACCTCTAAAGTGAAGTTGCTACCTTTGAATTTTGAATAAATACTAGAAGAAAATTGCGATGGTTTCAACAAAAATCTGCGTCAGCTGGTTTTTGTTGAAACCAGCGCAATTTTCTTCTAGTGAAATTATATTGTAGATTAGTGCATGTCCTTTCAGTAGGAGTAAGAGACTTCATATTTGAACCTTCCTAGCAAAAGTTATTGGTGGATGAAGTTTCAATTCTAATTTGCCCTATGAAACTTTATCTATCAATTTCTACCAGTTGGCTAGTTTGTTCGAATTGACATTTCTCTTTGGGTTTTGGTTCTCAATTGTGACTAGAGCCTAAGGTTCTCTTTGATTCCAATTGGATGGATCTTGGTTCTTTTCATCCAAAACTAGCCCTTTCAATGACAAAACTTCATCTTGTTCTATCTTTTTTTATTTATTTTTATCAATTTCTAAAATATAAGGTGTCTGTTTTTGAAACTTCTAAAAGTTGTTTCAAGTGATTTGAATTCAAATTTGTATTTTGGTAAACCTTAAGGGTCTAATTTGAACTCCTAACCAATGGCCCCTGCATTGGCCTTCTAATTCCAAATTTCCACTTCCAAATTTTTAAGTATTATATGCTATAGAGTACTAGATTGAATTTCTAGAATATCAAGGCACTTTATATTTGGACCTTCCTAGCAAAAGTTATAGGTGGATGAAGTTTTGCTTCCAATCCTTCCTATAAAACTTCATCTATCAATTTCTATTGGCTAATTTGTCCAAATTGACTTTTCTTTTGGAGGTTTGGTTCTAAATTGAATTAGATTTTGAGTTTTACTTTTGACTATAATTGGATGAATATTGATTCTTTTCATCCCAAATTAACCCTTTTGATGACCATTTCACTTTCAATTCTAGGGCAAATTTTGTAACATTGTCACAAAGTTGTGCAAGTAGGTCTAGAATAGCTTGAGGCCTTTGTTGTGGAAATGCTTTCCATATAATCTCTTCCTATCCTTAACCTCCCTGAATAATTCTACACCTATTCCTAAATTCTGTTTTTCCAAATCCCTATCCTATTTTTCCTACGATAATCTAGAAACTGCTATTGCTAGCTTCAACCTAGCAAAAATGATGGAGATTCACTCGAAGTGTCTTAAAACTTTCTGACGATCTATGTTAGCTTGTCAAATATTCACATATCAATTTTCATCTTGATCTAAGATATTGTCCAATTTTGGTGGACATTTTTCCACATCCTAGGTGCATTTGTGCATAACTCGTAGGTCCCATATTCATTGTAGTCAAGTTTTGATGCAAGATATAAGATAAGTTAAGAAAAGTACCTTCCAAGTTTCATAGTCATATCCCAAAACTCAATAAGATTGAATCTCTCCTATACACCCTTCTCAGCTACTTTCACTAGAAGAATTCTGTATTGCTCTCAACACAATTCACATGACATTTTTGTTTACTGGAACATAGAAACATGAATTTCAATGTAGATTTTAGGTTGAAATTCATATTTCTATGTTATAGTTAATAGAATTGTCATGTGAATTGTGTTGAGAGCAACATGTTTTTTTTCTAAATTTAGATTCTAAACACCTCCACTTTGAAGCCTTAGAACTATTTATTCATAATATATTCAAATTGAAAAATTGGAATTATGGTAAATCAACTATTCAAAACTCAAATCCAAAATTTTGCCTCTAATTCAATACTTAATCGAAATTGAAATCCACAACTCCTCACATCAATGCTTCCTTCAATAATAAATCATCAACAAGCATATAACTTAACACCCCAAGTGCATCCTACACCTAAAATCCACCAGAAACCAAGAAAGAGACAAGGGACCAACCCTTGCCTCTAAATAGCCAACAATAATCATAGGAGGCTACCTGATGACTACCCCTACCCCTACCCTCCTAACTCTAACATCAACTATTAATGAATTGTTTCTGAACTAACAACTAACAAGAACAATGATACCCCTCTCTAACTAATTATGGACATTCTCTGTAATTGAAAATGTATTGACTGGCAACCAACACTTATCTATTTTTTTTTAAATTAAAAATTTTACTCAACACAAAATGATATTTTTGATCCATTCAAAAAATGAAAGTCTACATTTGGATTTTATATATATTGTATTTCATCATTCACTCGTAGATATGATATTCATTTCAAACTATGGATTTATCCATAGTTGGTTGAATAGGGATTATTAATAAGAACTTCTAATATTACACACATCTTTTAATTTACGAAGATGCCTTCTTCAATTAGTGGATGTCCCACATCATGACAACGTAATCAGGCCATTTAAGGATCAATTAAAGATCAAGTACAAGGAAATTTCGACATAATAGGGCATCACATACTTCTCACCCAAAGTTGTTTTTTGTTCACTCGAGAGTATTCTTTATCATTCATGGATTTCTAGAAGTAGCATAGCTTATATGAGCTGGCAAGTTTCACTAAATTTATATACTTGGGAAATTAATTTTTGAGTTTTGTATTTAATTGAATGAGAATCTCCATTTATTCAACAAGCACACTAAAGTATGTATAGCCAAAATGTCCCCTTGTCCAATTAAGACACCTACTACTAGGTCTAATTGCACCCTCTATGCATTCTAATGTAGTTAAAATTGTACATGGAGTTGGAAGGGGTGGAATTGGGTTGAATAGTCATTGTTTTATAACTTCTAGGAACACCTTCATGTGGTTTAGACACATGGGCAAAGGTTCTTTCATTATTTGACCATTGGAAAGGACATTTTGGGATGACCATTGCAAGCATGTAAGGAGTCCAAAGAACCACAGAAGAACAAGTATAGTCCCCCCTTAGGGACAACAATGCGAAGTTGTATGTTTTTGCTTTGACCACCTATAATGTTATTGTTTTTACTGGAAAGTGAGTTGACCAAAATATGTGTGAAAATTCTTGAATTTTCCATTCTATTGCAACAAAACAATTGTGAAACTGAATCAATCTGAATATATATGCAGTGACCAAAAGATCCACAATGGGTATACATACCTAAGAGTGTGGCCAGTGGGAACTGTGGCCAGGGTATCCTACAGCCCAGGCCGGGGTGTCCTACATCTCGTTTGGTATCTTTGATAACATACAAGTATTTCTAGCTGGTAAAGCACGTGCCGCAGGGGGCATTACGAGACAGAAAAAAACAGGGGATGAGTAGCCAGGGTACTGCCCGACGACATGGTCCAGGGTACCCTACAGCAGTAAAGCTCACAGCCCTGGCCGGAGTATCCTACATGCAGCTTGCCGCTACCTACTGCTTAATGGGGAGAAACTGACAACAAAACGCCACTCATCAGTCCCGAACCATTCATTGTCCACGGAACGAACAACCTCCCTTTCTCAGTTCAAGGTCTCACCATTGCACTACCCGGCCACTTACTCTCTTCTCCTCGGATGATCACCTCCCTGGCCTGCTTTCACGCATTTTCTCTGGAGTGACAACCCAATGCGCCTTCGTTGTATCCTCTCTTCGTTTAATTTATTTCCTCTTTCTGGTTGCGGTCCAATTCCAGCTTGTCATCCAGTTCGTTCTCCGTGAACGGATTTTTCTTATCCGTGAATGAGTAGGAACATTTTGATCAGTCGTCACGAAGCCCACGATGCGGGCTTCACTAGGATTTGAATTTAAGCTCCGAACTGGCGATACGATATATTGCCAATTTGCGTCGGTAATTTACGACCGCAACCAGGTGGTAATAGAGATAGCAGTAACGTACAGGGCTTCCAGGTAATGAAATTTGTTCAGTTCACTCCCGTTTCTTTACTCGTCCCGCTCCAGAACTAACTTCTCCAGCACTAGTTGCTCCCGAAACGCGGTATAGAACGCAAGGAAGGCTTAACCTTCAAACACAAATCAAACTTGTTGCTGTTGCTGTTGCGCTAGCCATTCTCGTTACCCGTCCCTATAAGCGATTGCTCTCATTGTCACAGTGCCATCTTTACTTGCGCAATTTCGTACTCCTTTCTCCGAGCCCCCGGAAAGAATTTCAAACTGGTGTACATGTACTCACGAAAGATTACCTTCGCTCTGAGACCGTTAAAGATCCGCGTTTGCGCTTCTACTTGCACCTTCGGGATTACACCTTCTACTTACACCTTCCCAGTATCATCTCTTCGAATTTAGTATCCATCACTGAATTGCGACCCAGCTCCAGCTTGAGTACTAAAATCCACTCTGCAATGCGGTAACGGAACGTATTTTTCTTGTTTGTGAATGAGTAGGAATTTTTTTATCATTCCTCACGGAGATCACAAAGCGGGCCGGTATCATTGAATTTAAATTTGAGCTCCGATTGCTCCTTTGCGCTGGAAAATTCAGGGCTGCACGGATTCGTTTCTGTGCCCCGGCTGGTATATATTGAAGCAAAAGGCTCTGTACGAAAGTTGGCAGAAAATGATTGGGTGTGTCGATCGATTGTGTAGTTCCCTTTGTTTAATGGTGTCTTTCTTGTCTTTGTAGGGAGGAACCGTCGATCTAATCACCGAATTGTGCACAGGGGGGGAGTCAAATTCGCGATGGAGCAGGCGAACGCAGGAGCCACAGGAGCAAACGGCGCTGTGCCGCAGATGGAAGGAGCGGTACCGCTCGTGAACGGAGCAGTCCTACCGCAGATGGATGGTGCAGGCGTTCGCGCGGCAGGCCAAGCGGCAGCTCCGGTGGTAGTGGCCCTTTTCCCCCAAGGTGTTGCTGCTGCACGTTTTGATGTGGATGGTGTTCTGGTGGGGCCTCTACCGACAAAAAGCAACGGGAGCTGCAAAATCCTTCCCAAGATTCCGGGTGAAACCGGGAATGCTTGAACTTCTTTGCAGTGAAGTATTTTTACACCTTTCACTTGAGTTTCGAAAAAGAAGGAAAAGAACTCGAGGAAAATAATTATAGTCGGGTTGGAAATTAGTGTTTCTCTGCTTCATTGTCCTCACTATCTTCTTCTTCTTTGAACGGGGTGATTTTCCATGAGTCTGGATCGGAAAGCCAAATTGCACAAGAAGAAGAGTCCGCTGCATCAGTTGCAAGTTACAAGCCACACAGACGTGTTGGGCTAGAGCCACTAGCCAGAGTTTCTATGTTATAGTGACTTGGGTTTTTTTATAACCTCTTTTGGATTGGTTTAATATTTTTACCATATTGTACAGTAGAGGTGTTAACAGTATAAAGGGGTGTGAGTGTTTGGACTAAGAAGCGTGGAAAATGCTCAAGAATAATTGTGTGGACTTTTTTAGTAAATTTCGTGCTGACCAGAACATATATTCAGAGGTGCATATTGGCTATCCACATGGAGCACATACATTTGTGCAATGGGAACTTGGGATTCAGATTGTTCTCATTAACTGATTTGGCTTTGCTTTGGAATCTAGTTCCGTCTTCAGATCTTGCTTGGTGATGAGGAATAATTCTTGTATCTTGTTTTTTGCAGTGGAAGTTGCTTTCACTCTTGCCAAACTAAACAATTCTACAAATTTTGAATTGGGGTATTGTGAGACTTATTTCAAAGTAATTGACAATGAAATATTCTTTAGAAAATTGCAACTTCACTTGTGAAGTAGCAATTATTTGGAGATCTTGGAAAGTGCATGGTTAAATTTTCAAGACATTTTGCCATTGAAGTTTGCAAGATTACAGCTTTTGAATTGAATTGAAGAGATTCTTTCCCTTTTCAAACACGGTCGATAATGGAGGCCTGGTTTTAACGGTGGGACCTGCGGCTCCACCGACTACGTAGTTGTTGCTAATATTCCCACAGGGAACACTAATTGAAATTAGTGCAGCCTGCAACTAGATTTGGCATCCTTGCTGGGTTAACTTACTGGGTTGTCACTTTGTTGGGTACTGTGCTGTCAAAAGCCTCATCAACTTTGAAGATTCATTTGGTCTTGAATGAAATTCACAGAATATGCATAGTCACTCCGAGATTCAAATGTTAGTGACAAGGGAACCAAGTCTGTTACCTAAGTGGATGAAAAACATCCGGATACCACAGACATGGATGCTGAAAGCTAGGATTATGGGTCCAGGTGAACTAACCCCCTCGCTCGTCCCCCAAGTCATTTCCAGGGGGGTGCAAGTAAAAACAAGTAAAAAAAAAGACCCCCTAATTTGTGCCTATTTAATTTATCCTCTACACCTCTCATAACGCATTTGGGGCCTCTCATTGCAAATATGAATTCAAAATTTACAAATTTCATAGTGCGTGGAAAATTAAAAAATTCAGGGTTTTCCCTCAAGGATGAGTGAGGGGTCACTTCACCCCGGCCGGATTATGGGACAAGACTAATACTATTTTGAACCTCCGTAGATGGTAAACTACAACTGTTTTTTATGCTCCATGAAATAAAAAAAACTCTTTGATTAAGGTTTTTTTGTTGTATCTAGGTAGACTGTGATGTCCTTGTATACTGTATTTGAATGAATATTGGTTATTGCAGTAAATTATCATTCATTCTATTAGTATATGTGACTCTTATTTACCAAAGTCATGCTATTTTAAATAGTGCAAGTTGCTATGATATGAATGTATAGTACTCCGTATTAATTTCTACATAAAAATTTGTAATTTTTAGAGATTCTATTTTTGTATCTTCACTAATGGGATAAATACTAACTATAAACAAGTGACTATTAACTAGTGACTCAACTAGTAACTTGATTGGTGGCCTGCTGATTACAAAAAATACTTATATTTTTTGATATGCTTGCTCTAGTATTTATAATTTTTATCTAGATTACTTTAAAGTTAGTAAATAAATGTAATATGGCTAATGTATTGACCTTTGATGAGATTTACTGTAGTTAGATGAAGTATGGAATAATTCTTTAAGTAGGAGGACTATAAAAGTGCAAAATCTCAAGAAAATAGATACTTAGACATTTTCATTTGTAAAAATAGGATAATATTTTTAATATTTTTAAAAAATTGTCCATTTGTTACAATTCTATGATGGAGGTCATTAACCAAAAGAACCACCAAAATATATTTTTTGTATGTTTTGAAATGTATAAAGAAAAAAATTCACTTTGTAAACTTCCATATCACACATGATTAACTATTTTAAACCTTCCTTTGTACAAAAAGTGCATTTCTATTAACCCCTTAAGGATTGGGAAGGGGGGGGGGGGATAGATTTCCAAAATCATGAATATGTGTTATAAAATGCATTTTAGAATAATAATTTAATGATGGCTCTCAAACAATAGTTATAAAATATAATCCATAGACCATAACCATATCAACTACTATGTCAACCACTATTTTGCAAGTGAATCCAAAGCCAAAAGTTGAAAATTTCATTCTAAAATTGATTGTAGATTGAATATTTGTGATTTCTACAAGTTTTTTTTCTTTAAATTCAAGATTCTTTCCATTTAAAAAAATATCATATTATTTGAAGCATTTTTGTAACTGCTACAATTTTGACAAAGAAATTTCAAAAAAATCATATGAAATTCAACTTGTTGTTTTTATTTATGAAAAAATGAGATTAAATTTTAGACATATAGTGCTACTTGTGGAAAATATCAAATTTTTTAAATGACTTTGTGTTTTAATCTAGAAATCTAATGAAGTTTGACCAAGCCTACACATAAAATGTTTTTTAAGGGTTAAGATCAATTCCAACTTACTAGGCTTGCCCAAGTTGTCTAGTGCCTTTTGGACAATGTAACTTCATGTCTTAGATATGTTTTGAATTGTTTTTTGAGTTATTAATAGGTACTACAAACATCTACAAAAATTCGGCTAAAAAAATATTGTTCAAATTTCAATTCAAAGAGAGGCTACTCAAATTTTTCAAAAGCTCTATGAAAGCTTATTGTCCTTTCACCCTTAAAGGACATATGATGTCTAGGCTTGGTCAAACTTCATTAGATTTTTGCATTGAAACACATATTTCCAAAAATTGATATTTTCAACATGTAGTAACATATGTCTAAAACTCAATATCATTTCTTATAATTATAAACATCAAATTGAATTTTATATGATTTCTAAAAGAAATTTCCTTATAAAAAATTTACTAATTACAAAATTGCTTTAAATGTTATAAAGTTTTAAAGAAAAATGTAAAAAAAGTAGTGTATTTTGAGCTTTCAAGATGCTCTCTTCAAAGAGTCACAATAATTATAATTTTGAAAATTTTGAAAAAGAATTCAAATGGAGTAAAAGTAGATTATTGGAACTACATTTTCTTAGTTAAGCTTGAAATCATTTAAAATTAAGAATTATATGAGGAAATTTAAGTTTTGACTTTCAAAATGTCTATAAGGGTTCCAATGCCGTTTAAGGACAAAGGGTTAAAGAACTAACACAAGAATCAAAAAAAAAAAATAGATGAATGAAAAAAATTCATTTTTTTGTGTTTGGAATGTGTTTGCATTCATTCATTGTTCAAAATTTGAATATTTGTCTTGAAGGGGTTAAAAGACCACTCCCTCTAGATTTTAGCTCCAAAATCTTGAGTATGGATACTCAGTAGACAATAGTGCTCTTGTCCACTAAAATTGCAACTTTAACATACTTTTGAAAATAAATATTCCTCACCAAATTAATTTTGGAATACAACAAAATATTGAAAATAAGATAAAATGGATGTGTCCACCTTTACTACAAATTTGAACTACTGACATTGAACCATTATTTTTGAAGTTCTGATTGAAAAGCACTTTGGAACTCAAGGTGTGACTGAAAACAGTATATGTAATTCTTGCAATTACAAAATTCTAAGAGGATGTGTTCATATTAACCTTGCAACATGTTTGGAGCCAGAAAGCGGCTTATGAATGATTTCAAAGACACAATATGAGATGAAGCATTGTGTCAGTTTTGGGACCAATTTTTCGTTTGAAAGTTTTCTGAATGTATTCAAGGTGGACGATGGTAGAAGATTTATCATTAAGAGATTATTGACTTCTCTACAAAGGAAGATGCTAATAAGTGGATCACAATTTTTACTGTATGATTTTGACAGCTTGTATTTTGGTTGTTGGCAAGCATTTACGAGCGGCAACACAAGAAGCAGAGTGATTGATCCTGCATGACAGCAAATTGAGGTTTGTTTTGAAAATGCTTAGTGTTTTGGAATCGCAATGAATTGATTAAGAGCCTGAAGGTTTGCATGCTCAGTATTAGGGGACGGAAAGCCATCATCCTCAATGTTCTCCAACTAGGTGAAACATTCCTGTGGAATATCTCAGTTGCCTTCACCGAACTTGGTGAGCAGTTTGTGTGTGGTGCAAAGGACGAGGTACTTTTCCCCGAACACGGTAAAGAAGTCGCTGAAGAACTCCCTGCTATTGTGACTCCTCCAACTGCTGTGCACTAGATTGCTTTATGACTAAAGATTTTAAAGAGCTATGACATGAGTACATCAATGAACGTCAATTTCGTTAAACTGGTGTATCCACAACTTTGGCACTTCGAGGATGCGCGGTCTGCAACGTGATTCTAAACCTATCCTAAATTTTTAAAGCTTTGTGTAAATTTGGGTGATGATTTTTGGGTCCCCATCATTCGGTCATGATTTTTGGATTTCTTGGAATTCAACACAATTTAGAGATCAATAGTTGTGTGCCTTTGGTGTAAACCTGTGATACCCCTTGCTAATGGAGGTCGTTATATACTCATACTCACGCAGACACTGTAACCACGTACTTGTCTGCATTTGCATCAATGGAACAATTTAGGATAAGATCAAGAGTAGAGAGCTTCTGGTATCGTCAACCAAGTTTTGAGCTCTTTGAGAAGTCTAGAGCAATCGTTGCTAGTGCTGGTCGTCTCCAATTGACAGATGAGCTTTGGGGGACGCGATTCCTGATTTTCAACGAAGGATTCTAGCACAGGAGAAATGAGAATGCCACGTGGATGGAAAATAGACAAATGTTCTTTCGTAGTTTATCTTAGCGTATCCTATTATATCATCCCTAACTATGGACTACGGAATTCTCTAAAAATATTCATAGGTGGGCATTTTGGTATTCTCCTGTGCTGCTTGGAGAGTCATGTTGTGATTTTCAGGCGATGACTGTAATTGGCGGTGATGAATTTGCGGGTAGATTATTATAACTTGAATCACAGGCCATCAACGCCAATTTCTTTAAATCAATTTCTTCCAATACTTCGGCACGAGGTGAAGCCCTAGTATTGTTCATGAGTCAGGGTTTAGGGTCGGAAGCTTTGTGGCATTCGTGACATTGTGGTGTTCTTTGCCCTTAATACTTGTCTTTACAGAAAAGGAATGAAAACTTTCCAGGGAATGTGACCAGCACCTCGAATTCATTTGCTTCGGAGATTTGCCGATGGTTGAACAAAATCTGATCACTTTCGTGTACATGATTTTGTAGGCCAAGAGGTTTTCTACATTATGTCTTTTGTTCTTCTACATTATATATTTAATGAGAATCAGATTGATCTTAATTGGCTTCTTCTAGGCTAGTTATATGAAGAGACAAATTCGGTAGCATGATGTAGTGAATGGATTATACAAGGTAGTAAGACTGTGGTCTTGCCAATTGTTGTAGTGAATTCGAGTCTATTTGAGCAAGGCATCTCTGGGGGCTCCTATAGTTCAGGTGAGTTTGAAATCCTTCTAATAATTTACCAGAAGCTGGAATAATTTCTAACGTCTTTCTCCCTAATTTTTCTGTCGGTAGTCTCTTCAGTTCCAAGATTTCGGCCCACTTCAATTTTTTCTCTGCTTGATAGCAAGATTCTTGATTCTCGTTGCACATTTTTTTTCTCTTCAAAATAGCATCTCTTTGACCATTGACCACCCCTAAACTCGGATTCCATCCATTAACAAAATCCAATATTTTGATGCAGATTTCAAAGTGTTCATGAGGGCTCGGGGCTTATGAGGTAAAATTGAACCCATTGAACGTTTACTGTTTTCCAAGTGTTATTGAAAGCAGCGGATGCTTTGGGTTGTTGCCTGGCTTTGGCCTGCCCCGGGTTCTGGCTTAGTTCGATGGCTCTCTCCTCGTGGCTGGTAGTTCTGTTGCGTTGTGTCTTGCTTTGGTCGCTTTGGAGTTGTAGAAAATGATGTTGTAGAATGTAAATATTTTTGCCGAGGATTGGTCCTCTGGTTCTGTGTACTATTTCCTTTTATTAATGGAATTTGTCCATGTGTTTCAAGGAATTTCAAAAAAAAGAAAAAGTAGCTGATGCATTTATGAGAATCCTTTATTCTAGTGCTATGAATTTTCCTCAAATGACAAAAGTCTAGAACCCTGCTCTAAACTTTACTTGACAAAAAACTCTTGAACAAATTTTTGATTAGGGATGATAAAATTTGGAGAATTTGAATTTGAATTTGAATGAGAGATCACAAAACACAAATTTAGCCACACCAAAATAAAGGGTAGGTTTTTACATCCATCTCCATGCTTGAACCCATATAACATTCTTCACCTTCAATGGAGGATCCCTTTGCCTTTCTAGAGAAAATTTAGACTCCCTAGATGGTCATTTCTGTTGTAGCTAGATGTGCAAATAATGCAAAAAAATATTTGAAAAAATATTAAAAAAATCATGGACCATGTGATTTCCTTAGGCGCCACGAGAGATTGCGATTTTTATTCCATTTTTTCAATTTCCTATATTTGCATAGTTAAATGATGTGTTTCAGCCCTCTAAAAAGTCCAAACTTTCTCCAATGGATATTTGGGGTAATGTCCCTCAGTGAACTTTCAAATGAGTGGCTCAATATATATATAATTTTAATCCCTAAAGGCCTAAGGAGTCCACTTTGGATTTTTGACTCCTGACCTAAAGGCCTAAAGGCCTAAGGGCCTAAGGCTCTACTGACTTTATAATTTGGAATTATTGTTTGACATTTTTAGGATGAATAGCAATCATCCTAATCAACATGTGAAGCCTCTGTTTCATATCATTCCAATAACAGCTACTTAAGCTAGAAGTTTTTAAAAACAAGCATCTAAATATATATTTTGCAAAGATTCATTAATTTTTAAAATTATATATATATATATAACATCTTCAAATCATATGAAGCATTCAATTCCAAATAGTGAAGATTTTTTTATTCTCAAGGCAATGAAGGTACAAAATACATATAAAGTTGTTAACCACCATATTGGTTCACCATTTAAAAACACAAAAATATAAACATTAGGCATGAATTTGCAAGTCCAAAAACATTAGTACTCCAGATTAAGTCACATCCATCAATTAGGGAGTTATTGCTAGATAGCAATGGGAACTTTGGGGAGGTTAGGGCAAGAAGCTAGAAAATGCAAATTGGAGAAAATTAACGGAAATATTAGGGAAAAAATAGGGATTAAAAACTAAAAAGATGTTAAGCAAGATTTGGCAACATTACCAAATCAGACTAATGGTAAAATGATGACAAAATGAAAACCAAAATGAAAACAAAACATTATAAGTAGAAAATGAAACTAGAATCAAGTTGCAAACCAAAAAATATAAATTATAAAATATACAAAGGAAAATTTAAAAACAAAAGACTAGGAGTTTGAAATGAAACTAGAAATAAATTGAAAACTACAAAAATAATAAAGAATAATAAACCAAAAAAGTTAGTTAAATGAAAACTATAACTAAAACACTAGTATAGTGAGCAAAACATTAAAATAGTTATAAAACCACTTAACCCTTTAGTGCCCAGTTGACTAGTTTCTGGTTGATTTGGGGACTTTTTGTTTGCTACTGTTCACAAAACATTTGATTTTTAAAAACCCAAGGAACAACGTAGTTAGAACATCTTCATATGCTCCAAACAAAACCAATTTCAAGAGAGTGCGTACAAAAACGCATCAGCTTTGCTTATCCAAATTTAAATGTCCCAAGCCTTCACAAGTGGAATACCATAAAGAAATACATATTTAATGTAAGGGATGACTACTTATATTTGTGAAAGAACTAGCTGGAAGGTTTTTGATTGATTTTTGGAGCATTTACTAAAATTTATGTCCAATTGTGGCAAATCGTATGTATCACTAGTACTAAAGGTTGTTTACAACATATCAATCTTAGAAGATTATTTACAAGCATGTACATTCTTGGATCACTTTCATTTTTTGTTCAGTTCAAGTATTTGCCCTATAGAACCAATTGATAGGATTTGATCTAGGATTTGATCCTTAGAGCAGCCACAAAATTTCACTTTGTCAAAATTGTATTCAAAAATTGCACTCGCCCCCCAAATCAACCACGGTCACTAAAGAGGTTAAATAGGATTTTTTCAATAATTTAGGGGGTTTAGGGTTTAGGGTATTTTCTGTAATTTAACAAGATTTGCAATAATTTGACACATTTTGCACCAAATTAGTGGATTTACAGTAAATTAGTGTATGATAAAAGTAATTACCAAAATTAGTCTGTTAGGGAGTTTTCATATATGCAAAATTACAGTTTGGAGCACTCTCTCTCTCTCTCTCAACTCTCTCAACTTTTGTGTTCTTGATGTGTTTTGGAGAATGTGTGGAGATATGTAGTGAAAAATGAAGCAAAAAGGTTAGAAGAAGTAGGAAAATGAAGTAGGGGGAAGATGAAAACAATTTATTGAGTAGGTTTTCACCATGTGAGGGAAAACATGGGTGAAAAATGGAGGTTTCTTAGATCAAATGGGAAAAATGCTTGAGAATGAGGGGAGAATTTTGAGTGAGATTAGACAACCAACTTCGACGGACAATAGAGGGAGCTTAGAAAATTGAATGGAGTTGAATTTTAGAGGGATAGTGTGCCTTGAAGTTAACTTTCCAAAAAGCTACGGCTTGTCCAATTTGGAGCAAGGAGAAGAGAGAGCAACCGATTTTGTGTAAGAAGGTCAATTGCCACAACAATTAAAGACTGTCAATTTTGGTAGACAATAGTAGGAGAATGACATGGCGGAATCAATTGAAATTTGGAGGGGAGGTGCGCCTTGAATTTGGCTTGGCAAAAACTTTAGACTCCCACCATTTGGAGCAAGGATGAGGTAGTGACAATTGTTTTTGTGGAAGGGGGCTTGCTGCTCCTTGGAAGAAACACAATTTGAGGTTTTGTTGAATTTTTTACAATTATAATTGAATAATTGCAATTTTCATTGCACATTGCTAAGCAAAATATTGTAGGTGCAATGTATGTTGATTTTAGGGTGATTGGTGTGATTGAGAGTGCATAATGGTTGAGTCTCATTTTTTAGGGTTTTAGGGCAAGTGTGGGAGTGTTGCACAAATTGAACTAAATTAGGGTTAACTAAATTGTATGATGAAAAACAAGTTATTACTTAATATACTACAAGATCCTACCATTACACATGTCCAAATTTTACTTTTTTTTCTAAAATTTGGTACTTCTAATAGAAATTGCAATTTTGGAGCTTTGGAGGGGTGAAAACATAGTCAAAACCTTCAGGGGTTAAAGGGTATACATAGACTATTTGCACAACTACTAAGTTTACAAAGTTCTTCAAGAAAAGGAAAAATGTGAATCCTCTTGAAGAGATCAAACGGTAAAATTTCCTAGATTTTAAAATTTCTTGGCTAAGAAAATATTACAAAACAAAATGACCCTAAACACTAATATATTTGATAATATATTCCAAATTCTATCCATAAGAAATAAATACAAATCATTTTATGGGATTCTCTAATTTTATATGATTTTATTCATTAGAAAATGTACCCTAGTACTTGTTTGCCTTTACAATAAGGAATCAACAATACTCCAATACCTTAATGAAGAGTGAATGCTCATGCTACTCGGGTAAGAATCTATTTCTATATTGCCTTGATTCTAAAAATTTGTTGGGGGTTAAGACTCTTCTATGTTTGTTCTTGGAATGTCAAGTTGTTAACCCTTCATTAATTTGATAGGTGTTCCAAAAAAAATTGGCTTGCTAAAGGAAGATGGCAAGTCCATCAAATTAATGGCAGATTTCCAAGTTTTTTTGTTCACTCTAGGATGACTAGATGGAACACTATGTGATGAAAAGATGTAAATAGATCCTATTTTTGCAATTAACACACACTCTCTTTTTGGAGAATAGTAGAGCCGTTGATTTGGTTTTAAAAAAATGTCCTCCCCCTCCAATGTTGTTGATTTACGACATGTGTGGAAAAAAGTGTGTCCATTGATGGTGTGGCTGTTGAATACGATACTAAAATTGATATTGAATACAATATGGTATATTTCATACAAATACATATGGATGTATAGGATACAAAATACAAATATATGTGGATATAAAGAATATGGTGGTAATATCCCATATTGATGCCACGATCCTCATGAGCTTTCAAAAAATATCAATATGTGGGGGGGTGGAGTACAATTTTTTCAATATCAATTTGTCCATTAATTAATGAATGTATTGGGAGAACATACTTTTGTCACTATATACCCAAAACACTATTCTTCATATAATTAGAATTTAGACTCTACATATAAGTGTCTAGTTTTTAAATTTTCCAACATATGTCCTAACATTTTTAAAGGGAAGCTACAATGATACAAGTCATGGTGGTGAACATGTGGCTACACTCTAAGTGTACACTTAAATTTGCAATATTGCCAATTGCATAGGTTATGACTTCCTTGACGTCGCATGGATGGAGTCCATCAATTTTGGTGATGTCATTTATTATGGACTCTCGTGATTAGATTTTATTTGAGAAAGAATCAATTGCTTGATTTATTGTACACTCTTGTAATGAGTTTCTATGTGAGCACATTTAGCTTTTTTGCAATTGCACTTTCTTTCTTTTAGTGCCCAAAAAAAAGGATGCAATTTTCCTCTTTTTTTGGATACAAATTGAAAGATTTCAATTGCAAGGAAAAAATTTAAAACACCCCTACCCCTAAAAAGAGAGGAACCAATTTTGGTGATTTTTCACTAGAAACCAACTTGGCCTATGGACCAACAAGTGAATAGGAAATTTTATTTTTTTTGGAAAAGCTTTTTACTAATTCCATCCAAATTTCATCCAAAATTTGCTAAATATTTTTTTTAATAAAGCTTATAACTCAAATGGATCAATAGGGTTAAAAATAGCAAAAACAGGTTTAGATTTTGACTACAATATTGGACATTTGGGTTAGATTCGGCACGAGATTGTTGGCATACTTTATTGTTCATTATTGAATGTTTTGTCAAGTTGAAACTCACATTTTGAGATTTCAGCAAGTTTAGGCTATTAATTTTATTGGTTGCCTACTAAAACTCTTCTATGGTATTAGTTGCCATTTCTTATTTTCTATTGTTTTTTTCCTTAATTGATGAGATTTTAATTACAACATTTTTTCTTGGTTGTTTTTTCTTTTCAACTTGATGATGATCATTAATTTAAAAAAATATTGATATCAATTTGAGCTTGCTTTATAGACAAGTATTTTGAACCAATTTTGGGCCTCTAATCACCTTGGTCCTAAATAAGGTGTTACCCCCTAAAACCAAGTTGCTATTTTTAGAAGTGTCTATTTTTTAAGTTCAGTTTTAGCATCAAAAATCCAATTTTGAAAATGATTGATTATGATTTTTCTATTCAAGATTTTGTGTAAGGGCGTCCATTGCAATCTTGACTTTATATAGAGTTGGGGACTCTTAGAAATGAGCCTCAAATACACTATATTTTGGAGAAAAAATCACATTTTGAATTAATTTAAAAAAATTGTAGAGTAGATTTTGAGAAGCCACAAATTGATTGGAATTATGCATGTTAGGCCCTTTAACCTCATATTTTTTTGGTGACCAAATTTTTAGATTTGACATGTGAAAAAGGATTGAAAAACTTCAAATCCCTTTATTAGTTTTAACACCTTTAATAATGATTAAACATTATAATCTTTCAATCCATAAGTCATATTTTTGTCTATTATTTTCCCATGTGATCTCTGACATATCTAGTTTGAATTTTTATAGTTGTAAATCTAAAAGAATTGATACAACTTATTAGAACGATGGATTTCTGTTCAATTTAGAACAGATTCCTAGAAGCTCAAAAATGGCCTTGAGCATTTAGTGGTTAAAATGGGAGATGTAGCCCAGGGCCCCAAATCCCCATTCATTCTGTGGACACAGCGGCGGCACAACACTATTATAATTGTTTAACAATACTGTAATGGAGAGAGGATTGGTCTTCAACATTTACGACTACCCAGCTTGGTGTGCCGAGGCCCGGAGTCCCACAATCTCCAACTGGAAGCGGACCCTGTTGAATAAAAATCGAAACGTGCGGAGCGATCTTTCTTTTGCAATTCATTGAATTATTGATTCGTCATTTCTTTGACGAACCGCAGAAGAGTGGAGGCTGTGGACCCAGGTGGGAGGACCGCTCGGGATGAACGGATTGGTCAATGGCCCGGAGGGAGTGGAGGACAGGAATCGTGCATCGATCCCTCCCACATTAACTCTTCGTTTGCATCAAAGCAAACCGACTGTCAGATTCCGCGAAATGAACAAGTCCGTAAGTTTGTATAAAAAAAATCTTGAAACTCAACAAATCTACTCTCCACTCCTCGAAATCAACAGTTCATTCGTGTTCTTCTCGAAAACTTTCTAGAGTCGAAACGTGCGGAGCGATCTTTCTTTTGCAATTCATTGAATTATTGATTCGTCATTTCTTTGACGAACCGCAGAAGAGTGGAGGCTGTGGACCCAGGTGAGAGGACCGCTCGGGATGAACGGATTGGTCAATGGCCCGGAGGGAGTGGAGGACAGGAATCGTGCATCGAATCCTCCCGCATTAACTCTTCGTTTGCATCAAAGCAAACCGACTGTCAGATTCCGCGAAATGAACAAGTCCTTAGAGCATCCACAACCGCTGGCGCGTCAGGTAGGGGCGCCAAGTGGACTTTTGACGTGCGGTTTTGAAGTCCGCGGCCTCAATCCCGTTTCATTCGTGTCAAAGAAAAAAAAAAAAAAAAGTCCGCGGCCTCAATGCTCCTTTGTGTCCCAGGGCAGACACACTAAGAAGGGGTGCCAACTGCCAAGCGGAGCATGTAATTGAAGAGTTGTTTCTCTTTTTAATAATCTTAATATAGGAAATTAAATTGTCGATCCATTGAGAGTACGGATTTAAACATCCTCCCCACATTGTTCCAATGACATTTCAATTGAATTTGAGATTTCATGGGAGAGGGGAATCTCATTATTTATAGATGGGGTGGTAGGAGATATGACAACTCATGTGGGATATGTAAATTAGAATTAGGAGGAATTTCAATCACTCCTAGTTAACCTCTAAAGGAACATTTGTTCCCTCGGGGAACAATTTGGGTCCAGGCAAGTTCCTACTGTCTTAATTTTTAGTGATATTTTTTGGAATTTTTGAGGTTGTTTATTTTTGCAAGAACTTTGTGAAAATATGTATTTTTATTTTAATTGATGCTCAGGATCAAAAGTTATGGCATAATAAGCAAAAATGGAGTTCAACGGGCAGTACAAAAAAATCACAAAAAGTCAAAATAATTTTTTTTCAAATTTTTTTCTCAAAGAATATATTTTTTTCTACATGTGAAGCTTTGTTTCATTCAATTTGGATTAATAATGAGAAAGTCATGGACAATCTTAGTTTTTCAAGCAGTCTAAGTATCTTCTTGAAAAAATAACTTGTGGAAATTCATTTTTGAATGCAATTTTTAGAATTTTTCTAAAAATATTGCTAGACAAGGTTAGATTCTCTTACTAGAACAATCTCCCCGTAGGATTATTGTGATTCAATTCCATCTAAAAACTATTAACAATTTAGTTTTTTCTTCAATCTTGAACCTACCTCTTCTTAACAATTTTTTAATGAGTGAAAATTAAGTGCTTTTTTTCCAATTTTTTTTTTAGATTCTCAACTCAACTACTTAACATAAATAAGTAGAAAATCAAAATCTGCAGTGCAAAAAATTTGAACTAAAAAGATTCAAAGCCAAAAAATCTAGTCAAGCAAGGTGCAAAAAAACTTGTTTTCTTCACTTTAAATGCATATATCTTGCAATCTGCATGGTCAAAGTTTTTGAAATTTCTTCCATGTATTCATATATAAGTCAAGTATAAGATCTTACAGTTGGATATGCAAAAAAGAACAATTTTTAATGTTCTTTTCTCTTTGCAATGGAAATGATAGTCTTGAGTGTTTTTTGATAGGAAAATCACCTTGGTCCTTTAGGGGTTAAGTCAAAAGTTGGAATTGCGTTTGAAGTAAAATTTCAGACCTCATTTAGGAGTAATGAAATAACTTTTTTTTAAACTTTGAACTAGTAAAAGTTGGAAAATCAATTTAAAATTTATCTTCAAAAATCCGTTTGAGATTTTGAGCCTCCAATCAAAAGTTATGCACAAAATTCAAAGAAGGGTTGGAAGGGAATGATTTTTGACATTTTCAAACAAAAAGGAAAAAAATTATTGAAAATTTTCAATTTTGGCATCACAATTTATTGAAAATAGTGGTTTGTGTAATAGTTTATCTAACCTTATAAATATGATCCATGAATTGTATTTTACAATTGTTGTTTGAGAGTCATCATTAAATTATTATTCTAAATTGCATTTTACAACACATCTTTACAATATTAAAAATTTGAATTATCCCTTGGTCTTTATCCTCTAAAGTTCCAAACAATGTTTTTTTGGCAACATAGGTATTTTGGGTAGCTCACTACAAGTGGAATTTTCCATTTTCATCTTTGAATGTTTTACACAACATGTGGTCAAGGAATAAGCTTTATAGTCCAACAATTTTCATAACTTTTGACTACATGATTAAAAAGTTATTGTATGACAAATTGTTTTTTTCCCAACTTAGACAAATTTAAAAAAAAAAAACTTTTTATAAAAAAATTGAAATTGCTTTTCTAAATTTATATATATGAAACGCTTTGAATCATTCCATTTTGATTAATGACATGAAAGTTATGAGGAGTTTTAGTTTGCAAGTAGTTATGGATTCTCTACTCTAAAATAAACTTTGGAGTCCTTTATTTAACTCAATTTTCAAGATTTATTGAAAAAAAATCATAGGATGTAGATTGTTTATGATATTACAAACATTGGGATTGGCATTTTTCAATTCCACAACTAAATTCTTAACAATTTAGTATTTTGAATCATTTTTTCTACTTTTTTCTACTTATTATTTTTTTCCTATATGTTATACAATTCCAAATGATTTGAATTTTTCCAAGCATGTAGCCAACTTGCCTTGAAGAATGAATCCAAAAACGCACCACCATTTTGGACATTTTTTTATACAAATGTGACCTTGTGAAGCACAATTGCCTATTTTTTTGCAAGGCTCAATGAACAATTTTTGTCAATTCAAACATTGCTATCTTGCAATCTCCATAGTGAAAATTTCTGAAATTTTTTCCACATCTTCTCAAACCATCGTAGTACAAGATCCTACAATTACATGTGTCCCAAAATGTATTTTTTTCTAAAATTTGATATTTTTACTAGAAATGGCATTTGGGGGCTTTTCTATGATGAAAACATAGTAAAAAAACTTCAAAGGTTAAGGGGGTAAAGGTTAATACACATATAGGCCACTAAACATCAAGCTCGGTGAGTTTCTTTTTCTAGATTGCCGATGTAAGGAATCCCTTGACAATTCAATGAAGAACTAGAATGAAAGTGGAGTTCAAGGAAGAGGTGCATCAAGTTGTCGATGGTGGGAAACAAAGCTAAGAAGGATGGAGTAAGAGCATCCACACCCTTACTTGCCAAACTTGGCATGCTCAAATTTTCCATCTAATTTTGAAGAGCCTTCAATTTCCTTGTCTCTTACCCTTGCTCACCAAATATGACCCATAAATAGTCAAGTGACCATTCACCAAGTAGAATAAAAGATTAAGCAATTAATCTTAAGATGAACAATGATTTCAAGGGCCATTCTTTGACATGCTAGGATTGAGTGTTAAGAGAATATTGTGAGAGGCCTATAGCACTTTTCTTCCACATTTGAAGAATGTTAGACCTCTAGCATGTAAGGATGTGGGTGCTCTAAAAAGATGCCTTGAAGGGGAGACTAAGTTCCTACTACCACCGGGCAGATGAGGCGAACAAGAAAAGTGGTGCCAAGGGGCAGGACTATGCAAACAACCATAAGCACATTGTAAACCCCTCCAAAGAAATTTCAATTTCAATTCCTGGGCAGATTCTACTACATGATTAGGGTTTCAAGATCAATTACAAGGAATTCCTGCATAATGGGACATTATGTATTTCCATCCAAATTTATTTTTTGTTCATTCAAGCATGCTCGATCAAGCAAGTTTGCAAGTGTTGGTATTTAGGTTAATGGGAGCCTCAGTTTATTTTCTAAGCATACTAAGGTATGAATATATGCCTAATTCAAACCAGTATAATTGGAGTTCAATTTCATTCTAATGTAGTTAAAATTATATAGGGAATCAAATTGGAGTTGAAAAGGGTGGAATTGGATTGAATAGTCATTGTTTAATATCTTCAAGGAACATCCCATGCAGTTTACATATATGGGCAAAGGTTCCTCCATTGTTCAACCATTTGAAGGGACACATTTGGATTACCATTGCAAACGTGCAAGGAGTTCAAAGAACTACAAAAGGACAAGAATAATCCCCCCTAGGGACAACAATAGGAAGCTATATGTTTTTGCTTTGACCACCTATAAAGTGTATTTTTTAATTGGAAAATGAATTGTCAGAAATATCTGTGAAAAATTCTCAAATTTTCTATTTTGTTGCAATAAAAAATTTGGAAAAAGCAATCAGTCTAAATATGTGCAGTAACCAAAGGGTTTACAATGGATACACATACCTTGGAGTGCTCACACAAGTGTCCATTGGGAATGGTGCACTCGCTTGGGATCTTTGATAACATATAAGGTGGGTACATCCAAAATCATACCTTGTCTAAAAAATTGCCATTGACACTTTGTGTACATCTCCAAAAGCAATATGTAGTGATGTTGAAGAAACCATATTAGAACATCTACCAAAAAAACTTTGAACCTTCATAATTTTTGCATTCAATGTACAAATGTAAAGTTCTTTGGTGCTTTGGAACCTCCTTTCACTTGCCAACAAGAAAATATGAAAATTTGACCAATACAATAATAGTAAATAGGCAAAGCAACAAAAAGTGATGGTTTGGGGGTACCTACCTTAAGTATTTCTTCCACGGGGAGCTAGTAAAGCAAGCGGCTTATGTGTCAGGTAAGGTAGACCAACCTATTACCACCCTGATTTGCAATCTGAGTATATTAAGACCAATTCTAGGAGGGGTACATATTTTTCAGAGGTGTGCGCATGTTTCACAAATCAAACCCAAGTGGAATTATAATTTTATGATAAAAATAGTAATTTCTATGAATTTCTAAAGTGGTCTACTCTAAATTACAAAACCGCCACTAGACTAGAGTCATAAATGTCCTATCCTAAACCTATAATAGCCATTACATGTACCTATTAGCACTGGAGTATCCACCAATCAAAGGTTGACACGTTACCCAAGTTAGAATTAATGTATTGAAATTGTCAAAATAGTGAATGGATTTGGGTGAATTTTTATTGTGGAGATGGGGCCAAAAATAAGATGGCGATTACAAGAAGTTGGCAGGAATGGGCTGGTCTAAGGTAGGAGGTGCAGAAACTTCCCACTTAAGAGCATTTTGGCATAGGATGTCTTCTATGCTAATCAAATCATTTTCTAACAAATTTTTAGAGAAAGAAGAGAGGGAGACACATCCATCACAATTTGATTTGTAATTTTTAGAGTTCAACTGAATTAGATATGATTTTCTAAAGGTAACAAGAGTAGGGTGCTTTTTGAGTCCATAGGTACTGCCATGAAATGTCAAACACTTGTCCTTTAATGGTGCAAATGGAGTCCAAACACGAAGGTGTGCTAATCTTCACTTGCAACAATATGGTGAATTTAATTGTTTAGGATAACACAAAGTCTCCCACCACTCATAACTCCACATTATGCACACTGAAATTTTGTCAACTTCCTATTCAAACTCAATTTCCAACCATTGCTAAAACTGTGCAATGAGAATCCCAAACTAGCACCAATCCTTAGATGGGCCATTTTTCATTCCTACAATGACTATTCATGGTGCACTCTATGAACAGTTCTTGGAGCACGGGCAGAATTACCACCTCCTACCTTACCTTGCCTGCAAGGAGGCATTCCCAGACCAAAAAGAAAAGGGACGAGTGGGGTACAACCCGCAGCCCCGGCTGGGATATCCTACAGCTAGCGGCTCCCTAGAGCTTAGCCTCCTGTTTAATACTGGGGAGAAACTGACAACAAAACGCCACTCACCAGTCCCAAACCATTCATTGTCCGCGGAACCAACAAGTGAGTGAACCTCTCTTTCTCAGTTCAGAGCATCCCCACGGCTGGCGCATGAGAGACGCGCAGAATTGAGTGGTTTGACGTGCCTGGGAGATGCGGCCGGGCTGAATGAGAGTCTTTTGCCCCACTACTAAACGGCGGACGAAACACGCCATGATGGACAGGCACTGTGCCCGGTGAAACCCATCTCTCTTATCTTTAAATTTTAACCTCTACAGACTCAATTTTCTGAGAACTGACCTTATCATCCAGTCTGAATTTTCGTGGGATTGCAACTACACAATTCTTCAGTAGAGAGAGCACCTTAAATTGCGTAAATTAGATGCAAGGCAAGTTCAGTATATGCACATGGGGGGTAGGAGGTCCTCCAAGACATGTGGGATATATGAGAACATGAATTAGTAGGGATACTAATTCATGCTCTCATTTATCCCATATGGGTTGATGGCCCTCCTATCACCCCATGTGAATATACCCAGATTTACCTCCTCCTCTGAAATTGAATCACCCAACATGTCTCTGCTCTAGGCTCAATCCCTGTAAAAATGGATTGAAACTTTATCCCGGGAGTAAAACATCTGAGCAATCTAGATGGTAAATGAATATAAAATTCAAATCGGAGTTACCCGGAAGCCAGCTGGGGACGGCACCAGGACAGTGGTGTCGGAAAGGTCCGGCAAACCCGATACTGAGCCACTTGCTAGACTCAGCAGTTGGCCGTGTACACGCCAAATTTGGCCGTGGCGGGCCAATTTTGGGCCCTGAGCGTGTCTGCCGTGGGGCAATTTTTCTGGCCTCCCACGGCCAGTCACCGGGTTTGCATCACTCACTGAGTTGCCGTGGGGATGCTCTCAAGGTCTCTCACGATTGCAGTACCCGCATACTCTGTTCACCTCGGATGATCACCTCGCTAGCCTGCTTTCACACATTTTCTCTAGAGTGACAACTCAAAGTATCCCCTCCTCGTTTAATTTATTCTCTCTCTCTGGTTGCGGTCCACTTCCAGCTCGTTATCCAATTAGTTCTCCGTGAACGTATTTTTCTTGTCTGCGAATGAGTTGGAACATTTTGATTAGTCGTCACGAAGCCCACGACGCGGGCTCCACAATACGGGACTAGAATTTCAGCTCCGAATTGAAGCAACGATAGCCAATTTGCGTCGGTAGTACGACCAGGTGGTAGCAGAGATAGCAGTAACAGGGCTTCCTGGTAATGAAATTTGTTCAGTTCACTCCAGAACCAACTTCTCCAGCTAGTTGCTACCGAGACGCGGAATAGAACGCAAAGATTTGTTGCATTGTGTGTGTTGATTGTGGAGTTCAATATTTTTGATGGTGTCTTTCTTGCTTTGTCTTTGTAGAGAGGAAACGTTGATCAAATCACCGAATTGCGCACAAGGGGAGAGTCACATTTCGCGATGGCGCAGGCGAACCCAGGCGTGCGCGCGGCAGGACAGCTGGCAGCTCCGTTGGCAGGCCCACTCGTTGGTCCGGTCGCTGGGGCCCTTTTTCCCCTTCTTGCACGGTTTGAAATCGAGGCTGTTCTGTTGAGGCCTCTGCCGACAAAAAGCAACGAGAGCTGCAAAATTCTTCCCAAGATTGCCGGTGAAACCTGGCCTTGAACTTCTCTGCAGTATAATACAGCTTTCACTTGTGTTTGGAAAAAAAACCAGAAAACAAAAAAATTTGTCATGAGAAGAATTTATAGTTGGGTTGGATATTAGTGTTTCTCTGTTTCTTTGTCCTACCGGTATCTTCTTCTTAGTATGCACAGGGTGATTTTCCATGAATTTGAATGGGAAAGCCAATTGCATAAGATTGAAGAATTTAGGGGGCCCAGCGCCCCCGCCCAGTCCATCGTGACTTTCACAGCATAAGATTGAAGAAGAGTCTGCTGGGGCAATTGCAAGTTACAAGCACATGGACGTGTTGGGCTAGAGCCACTAGCCAGAGTTTCTATATCATCTTGACTTGGTTTTATAGCCTCTTTTGGATTGATTTAATATTTTTACCGTATTGTAGAGGTGATAGAAGTATGAAGGTGTGTATGTGTTTGGAGTAAGAAGCATGCATAATGCTCAAGAATAATTGTGTGGAGGTTTAAGTAAAATTCATGCTAACTAGAGCATATATTCCAAGGTGAACATTTGTTGTCCACATGGAGCACATTCATTTGACCAATGGAAACTTGTGACCCAGATTGTTCTCATTAACCCCTTAAAGGTTTTTGACTATGTTTTCACAAAAAGTGCTTGAAAACTGCCATTTCTAGTGCAAGTAGCAAATTAAAAAAAAAAACATTTTGAGACACATGTAACCATAGGATCTTGTTGTATGCTGTTTTGAGAAGACGTGGAAAAAATTTCAGAAATTTCCCACCCATAGATTGCAAATTGTAAGCATTTGAATAGACAAAAATCCTTTTTTGGCCCTACGAATACCTAGGTAATTGCAATTCACAAGGTCACATTTGTATTGAAAAATGTCCAAAATGGTAGTGCTTGTTTGGATTTATTCTTCAAAGCAAGCTGGCTACATGCTTGAAAAAAATTCAAATCATTTGGAATTGTACAAGATATAGGAAAAAAATAGTAAGTAGAGAGAAGTAGAGGATGAATCAAATTACTAAATTGTTAAGAATTAAATTATGGAATTAAAAAATGTCAATCTCAATGGTTGTAATGTTGTAATGAACAATCTACTTCCTATGATTTTATTTTTCAAAAACTATTAAAAATTGAGTTCAATAAAGGACTTCAAAGTTTATTTTAGAGTAGAGATTCCATAACTGCTTGCAAACTAAAACTCTTCATAACTTTCATCTCATCGATCAAAATGGAATGATTCAAAGCTTTTCTATATATGTAAATCTAGAGAACCAATTTCTAATTTTTCTTTCTAAAAAAAGTGATTTTTTTTCTAATGTGCCCAAGTTGCCTAAGTTGAGAAACAAACAACATTTCGCATCATAACATTTCACTTGTATACTCAAATGAAATGAAATTTATCCCTCATGGAAGATATTCCTCATCCACACCTTGCCAAAAAATTCAGCCGAAATAAATCAAATCTTCGCTCACATGTACCTATCCCCAAAAGTTATGTTGCCAAAAACACAAGGTTCGTCCTTTAGGGGTTAATCAAAATGGAATGATTTAAAGCTTTACACATATACATAAATCCAAAAAACCAATTTCTAATTTTTTAATATTATTTTTGAGTTGCCTAGGCTACAAGACGAACAATGAAAATTACATTTCATACAATAACTTTGTAACCATGTAGTCAAAAGCTATGAAAATTGTTGGACCTTAAAGCTACTCCTTGGGCACATGTTGTGTAAAAATTTCAAAGAAAAAAATAAAAATTCCGTTGACTTCATAGTGAGCTACCCAAAATCACTATGTTGCCAAAAATGTAGTACTATAGAACCTCTCTAAAGCAATAAGATTGGGATTAGTCTAATACATTAGATAAAAGAGGTTATTGCATTAGAGAAGGGTATGATCTTTTTATGTAGTTCATATTGTTAATTCAAGACCAACAATCAATGGGGTCTAATAGATTTTTATTGAATTAGAGAGGATTGAATTAGGAAGATTCTATTGTATAGGACTTTAGGGGTTAAGTCATTGACTATGAGTGATTCTACCACAAACTTAGTTCACAGCAGTTGAAGTATAACATCTGCCAATAATACCTACAATAATGACTATTGCATATGCCAATAATTTTCCAAAGATTTAGGTGTCCAAATACTTTCCACTACAATATATAAGAATGCCGACTCAATATTTTATCTTTTCCCAATCACAACAAAGAAATGAAAGAACCATGCATTATCTTGATATTGCTATAAATAAGAATAAAAATAAGTTAGATCTTAATCACCTTTGAGCTTTGCTAAAATTTGACTAGGTTGTGATGATGTGGACCACTCCTCCGAGCCTAAAACCCCAACTTCTCATGTAAAGCAGTATGCTCTCAAAGCCACCTTTTAAGAGCTGATTGCATTTGGGGGGAGCTAAATTCCTTGAAACAATTGTCACTAAATTTTCATAGGAAGAGAAATGGAATTGGTAAGTGTAATCCAAGAAGTTTCATATTTTGGGGAACTTTATGGAATTGGTTACAAGTTTTTGAAGTTGAAATATAGTGGTCACTAAAAGCAACCACCTCTTGAAATATACATTGTTGGTACATTGAAGAAAGCAAAATATTCCTTTGTGTTAGAGGTTGCTTTTAGAGTATAGGTGCTCTTAGAGCACCCTGCTTTAGTTAGCAATCCACTACCCCATTCATCTTCTCCTAAATTTTTTGAGTGCCCACCCAACTCCATGGTCTTCATAGACAATCTTAGCCTTCATAGGACATTGGTATTTTGATAGTCAAAATTTGAATTTTCACATCATTTTTTCATTTTAAATGGTTTTAAGCTTAACTAAGAAAATGTACCTTCAACAATCTACTTTTTATTCTTGATTTTTTTCAAAATTGTGAAAATTGTGATTTTTGTGACACTTTGAAAATAGCATCTTGAAAGCTAAAAATACATCACTTCTTAAACTTTTTTCTATTGAATTTCTCTTGGTGTGAGATCAAGGAGTACATCAATTACACCATGATTTTCTTACTATTATTTTCATTTTTTAAAAATGATATAGTTTTAAGCATTTTTGTAATTGCTATAATTTTGACAAAGAAATTTCCTAAAACAATCACATGAAATTCAATTTGATGTTATTATTTATGAAAGAATTAGATTAAATTTTAGATGTATATTAATACATGTGGAAAAATGTCAAAATTTTGAAATGACTTTGTGTTTTAATCTAGAGATCTAATGAAGTTTGACCAAGCTTAGATATGAAATGTCTTTTAAGGGTTAAGATCAAGTCCAACTTAGGCTTGCCCAAGTTATCCGGTGCCTTTTGGACAATATAACTTCATGTCTCTCATATGGTTTGAATTTTTTTGAGTTATTAATAGGTATCACAAACATCTACAAAAATTCTCACAAAATATTGTCAAATTTCACTTTAGTCGAAGCTACTCAAAGTTTTCAAGAGCTCTATAAAAGCTTATTTTTCCTTTAATTCTTAAAGAACATTTCATTTTTGGGCTTGGTCAAACTTCATTCGATTTCTACATTGAAACACACATTTCAAAAATTTGATATTTTCCAAATGTATTAACATAAGTCTAAAATTTAATCTCATTTTTTCATAATTAAAAACATCAATTTGGATTTTATATGATTTTTAAAAGAAATTTCCTTGTAAAAATTGTAGTAATTACAGAAATGGTTCAAATAATATTAATTTTCTTAAGAAAATGTAATTAAATAGTGAAAAACATCATGGTATAATTGATGTACACCTTGAGATGACACCAATAGATATTCAATATAAAAAATTCAAAAGTAGTGTATTTTGAGCTTTCAAGATGCTACCTTCAAAGAGTCACAAAAATTATAATTTTAATCATTTTGAAAGTAAAATTTAAACGGAATAAAAATTAGATTATTAGAGCTACATTTTCAGTTACGCTTAAAAACATTTAAAATCAAGAATTATGTGGAAATTCATGTTTTGACTTTCAAAATGCTTGTGGGACTTGGGCAATTTCCTTTATGGATTAAGGGTTAAAGAACTTTCAAAAGAATCTACAAAAAAAATTGATGGATGAAAAAAAATGCAATTTTGTGTACTTGGAATGTGTTTGCATTCATTCATTATTCAAAATTTGAATGTTTACCCTTAAAGGTTTAAAAGACCATCTCCTCTAGATTTTAGCTTCAAAATTTTGAGTATAGATATTCAATAGACAATAGTACTCTGGACCCCTAAAATTGTAATTTTAAAATACTTATGAAAATAAATATTCTTCACCAAATTAATTTTGAAATAAAACAAAATATTGAAAAGAAGTTAAAATGGACATATCCACCTTCACTACAAATTTCAACTACTAACATTGAACCATTATTCTCAAAATTTTGATTGAAAAGAGCTTTGGAACTCAAGGTGTGACTAAAAATACTTAGGACCACAATTTTTGCAATTACAATATTCTAAGATGTGTTGATATTAACCCCTCAAGGCCCAAGAAGCATGTTTTGGGCCTCTCACCTATTCAACAAGTCAAAGTTATAACTTCATTTCCCTACATTCTAAGAAGTATATCTAAGTGAATTTCATATTATGATATTCATATTGAACGGAGAAGTTCAAAAGTACAATTGACAACATGTAATAAGCTTGATGTACATTGCATACTATCAATAAAAGTTCAAACTCGTGAAAAAGTACAAAAATTGCTTGGGTCTTGAGGGGGTTAACCTTGCAACATGTTTGGAGCAAAAAAGAGGCTTTGGAATGATCTCAAAGGCTCAGTACATGATGAAGCATTGTGATTTTTGGTCCAATTTTTTGTTTGAAATATTTCTAAATGTATTTGAGGTGGGCACTGGTATAAAATTTATCATTGAGATATTATTGACTTCCCTACAAAGGAAGTTGCTAAAAAGTGGATCACAATTTTTTTTAATATTTTTGTGTATGATTTTGACAACTTGTATTTTGGTTGTTGGCAAGCATTTACTAATTGCAACACAAGAAGCGAAGTGATTGACCATGCATGATAACAAATTGAGGTTTTCTTTGAAAATGCTTGGCGTTTTGGAATCGCAATGGATTGATTGCGAGCCCGAATGTTTGCATGCTCAGTATTAGGGAGAAGCCATCATCCTCAATATCTCCAACTAGGTGAAACATTCATATGGAATGTTGTAGTTGCCTTCCCCGAACTTGGTGGGCAGTTTGTATGCGGTGGTTCAAAGGACGAGTAATTTTTCCCCGAACACGTTGAAGAAGTCGTTGAAGAACTGCCTGCTACTCTGACTCCTCCAATTGTTGTGCGCTAAATTGCTTTGTGACCAAGGATTTTGAGGAGCTATGATGTGAAAATATCAATGAACGTCAACTTCATTAAACTGGGCACTTCGAGGATGCGCGGTCTGCAACGTGATTCTATACCTATGCTAAATTTTTAGAGCTTTGTGTAAATTTGGTTCATGATTTTAGGGTCACGACTTTTCGGTCATGATTTTTGGAGTTCTTGTGCTTCCATAGTTCAGGGATCAGTAGTTGTGTGCCTTTGGTGTAAACCTGTGATACTCCTTGCTAATGGAGGTCGTTTTATACTCTGACGCAGACACTGTAACCACATCCTTGTCTGCATTTGCATCGATGGAACAATTCGGGGATCTATAGTTGAGAGCTTTTGGTGTCGTCAACCAAGTTTTAAGCTCTTAGAGAAGTTGTGTGCCCATGTCTTCTGTGTTGATCGTCAGGCGAGGTCCGGGACAATCGTTGCTAGTTTGGGTCGTCTCCAATTAACAAATGAGCTTTAGGGGAAGGCGATTATTGATTTTTCGATGAAGGATTCTAGCGCATGAGAAATAAGAAATGCAATATGGATCGAAAATGGACAAATGTCTTTACGTAGTTTATCGTAGCGTATCCTATTCTATTATTCCCTGTCTATAGACTATGGAATTCTCCAAAAAAATTCACAGGTGGGCATTTTGGTATTCTCCTATGTTGCTTGGAGAGTCATGTTGTGATTTTCAGGCGACAACTGTAACTGCTGGTGGTGAATTTGTGGGTAGATTATTATAACTTGAATCACAGGCCATCAACGCCAATTTCTTTAAATCAATTTCTTCCAATACTTTGGCACGAAGTGAAGCCCTAGTATTGTTCATGAGTCAGGGTTTAGGGTCGGAAGCTTTGTGGCATTCGTGACATTGTGGTGTTCTTTGCCCTTAGTACTTGTCTTTACAGAAAAGGAATGAAAACTTTCCAGGGAATGTGACCAGCACCTCGAATTCATTTGCTTCGGAGATTTGCCGATGGTTGAACAAAATCTGATCACTTTAGTGTACATGATTTTGTAGGCCAAGAGGTTTTCTACATTATGTCTTTTGTTCTTCTACATTATATCTTTAATGAGAATCAGATTGATCTTAATTGGCTTCTTCTAGGCTAGTTATATGAAGAGACAAATTTGGTAGCATGATGTAGTTAATGAATTATACAAGGTAGTAAGGCTGTTGTCTTGCGAATTGTTGTAGTAAATTCAAGTCTATCCGAGCAAGGCATCCTTCAGGGCTCCCATAGTTCAGGTTAGGTTGAAAGCCTTGTAATAATTTACCAGAAACTGGAATAATTTCTCACGTCTTTCTCACGTCTTTCTCACTAATTTTTCTGTCGGTACTCTCTTCTATTCCATGATTTCGACCTACTTAAATTTTTCCTCTTTTTGGTAGCAAGATTCTTAATTCTCGTTGCGCATTTCTTTACTCTCCGAAATAGCATCTCTTACCACCCCTGAACCCAGATTTCATCAATTTAAACAACATCTAGTATTTTGATGCAGATTTCAAAGTGTTCATGAGGTCTCTGGACTTATGAGGTAAAATTGAACTCATTGAACGTTTACTGTTTTCCAAGTGTTATTGAAAGCAGCTGATGCATTTAGGAGAATCTTTTATACTAGTGCTACAAATTTTCCTCAGATGACAAAAGTCTAGAACCCCACTCTAAACTTTTCATGACGAAAATAAAATTAAAAATTAAAAATTAATTAATTAAATTCGCTGAGGATGTGGTCCTTTAGTTTTGTGTACTTTTTTCCCTTTTCAATGGAAATTATCCATGAGTTTGAAGAGAAAAAACAAAAAAAACTTTACCTAACGAAAAACTCTGGAACAAATTGTTAACTAGGGATGATAAAATTTGGAGAATTGGAATTTAAATGAATGACCACAAAACACAAATTTAACCACACCAAAATAATCCCTAAATGTTTTTGACTACGTTTTCACCAAAGAAGCTTCAAATCTGCCATTTCTAGTACAAGTACCAAATTTTAGAGAAAAAAAACTTTTTTGGACACATGTAACTGTAGGATCTTGCAACTGTTTTGAAAAGATGTGGAAAAAATTTCAGAAATTTGGAGAATAGCAAGATACTCGAGTTTCAATTGACAAAAATCCTTCTTTGGGCCTTGCGAAAAATGGGCAGGTGCACTTCACAAGCTCACATTCATATGAAAAAATGTCCAAAATGGTTGTGCTTCTTTGGATTCATTCTTCAAGGTAAGTTGGCTACATGTTTGGAAAAATTCAAATCATTTGGAATCGTACAACATATAGAAAAAAAAATAGTAAGTAGAAAGAAGTAGATAATGATTCAAAATACTAAATTGTTAAGAATTAGTTACGGAATTGAAAAATGCCAATCCCTATGGTTGAAATGTTCTAATAAACAATCTACATCCTATGATTTTATATTTTTCCGAAAATATTGAAAATTGAGTTTAATAAAGGACTTCAAAGTTTATTTCAGAGTAGATCCATAATTGCCTTCAAACTAAAACTCCTCATAACTTTCATTTCATTAATCAAAATGGAATGGTTCAAAGCTTTCCATGTACATATAAATCTAGATAACCAATTTCAAATTTTTGTTTCTTAAAATAGTGACTTTGAAAAAAACTGAGCTACTTGGCAACTCTTTTTTTGGCTTTTTGAGAAAGTGCTAGGATGGCAATCACTTAAAATTTCATTAAGAATTGTATTTCTACATTCATCCATCTTTTGGACGGAAAAATATTTTATAATCATATTCATGCACTTTTCATCCAAATTTGGTGACCTCATCCACAATTTTAAAAGGAATGGAGAATTTCTAGCAAAAATAGATTACTTTTACTTGGCAAAAAGTAGACATTTATTTTGAAATGGTGCAATTAGGCCCCTTGGTGCAAAAAAAAAGGCTACTACTTGGGCTACCTACTAAGCAATGAAAATTACATATCATACAATAACTTTTTAACCATGAAAATTGTTGAACCTCAAAGCTACTCCTCGAGCAAATGTTGTGTGAAAATTTCAAATAAAATAAAATAAAATTTCCATTTCTAGTGAGCTACCCAAAATCATTATGCTTCCAAAAATGCAATTTAAAGCTTTAGGGGATAAAGGACAAGTTTTTACATCCATCTCCATGCTTGAAACAATATGGCATTCTTGACCTTGAGTAGAAGATCCCTTTGCCTTCCTTGCATTAGAGGAAATCTAGACTTTCTAGAGGATCATTTCACTACTTACTAGATGTGCAATTAGAGCAAAATTTTTTTTTAATTATAGACCATGTGATTACCTTAGGTGCCACACCAAATTCTGAATTTTATTCAATTTTTTTATTTCCTATATATGCATAGTTGAATGACTTGTTTTAGCCTTCTAGAGAGTCTAGATTTTCTTATTTATACATACATATATATATATATATATATATATATATATATATATATATATATATATATATATTTATTAAGGTCTAAGAAGTCCACTTTGGATTTTTTATAACTCAAGGAGGCTCTCTTGACTTCATAATTTGAAATTCTTGTGAGACATTTTCAATATGGATACTAATCATCCTAATCTACATATGAAGCTTTATTTCATGTCATTCCAAGAAATACTGCAAAAGCTCAAAGCTTTTTAAAATGAGCACCAACCCTTTTTTTTTGGAACTATGCGGCTAGAAAGCACCATTTGAATAACTAGGGCGAAAAAGTATTAAGGAAAAAAAAATTAATCAAAAAAAGAAAGCCAAATAGAAGCCTAGAGTTCAGGTGTCGTTGCCAGAAAGCTATTGCCGTAGCCACCTTCCTCGCCAGCTCTCCAGATCATGAGGCGCTTCATTTTAAGTTTCTTGCGCCAATTTGCTTTAGCCTTGCCACCTCCCTCGCCTTAGTTGCACCGGTGAGTAGGGCATTCATCGCCATTCAAGTACTACAATGATAATCATTCATCGTTGGAGTTTCATAGATCATTCAAATAGCTATCACCAAATATTTGATAGGTCCCTCCACTTCATCGCCTTCTTCAACTCTACCCCTCTAGAGTTTATTGCCACTCGTTGTTGCACTCCATATTACTACCACTCTACTCACTCTTGTGTAATCATAATTGAGTTTCCATCTTCCCAACTGTTGATGGCGCATTTGCTCCCACTCCGTTTGGTTCTTTCAGTGCAACGCCGCCTCATCGCAATGGAAATTGTCTGCATTTGTGTCCACTCCATAGGTGTTGTACTGTGGATAGGGAGATGCAAGCATTGCCGAAGTATATCAGGGTATGGTGGTAGTGCTATAGATATTCTTCTTCCTTTGTGGCTGTGATGACCTCCAAATTGCAATATTTGTGTTTATTGCTTTGTTTGATCATGGAGTTGTGCTTCTGGTTGTTCATTTTATCTACTACACCATGGTTTGAGCAACGATTGCCAACGGTACTTGTAAATATTGTAGTCCTTGTTTAGGGTTTCAATGCCATGGTTTTACACACAGTCGCCAACGGCGCTTGCAACTCTTACCTTAGAAATTTGTGCTTTGTAGTGTGCTCGGTTGCTCAACATGTATCGTCAATTTGTTTTTCATAGCATCTTCAGATATTGGAGGCGATGGGGGAGATTGCTGCGAATTTGGACCTAGAAGACTACAAAGACCAACGTTGTGTAGCCATAGAGCCAATGGAAATTGCGATGCGGTAGGCCAGCGCAGAACTGCACAAAAACTTGATCATAGTTTCTACTACAAGGGAAGAGCATGCAGCACTGCGAAAGGCAAAGAAAGAAGTTGCAAGTCATCGACATGAGATGGAGGGGAAGGTTGTTTGCAAGGAGGACTCAAAGTCCCAGAGAAGTGCTCGAGAGGCTATGTCGATTGCAAACTTTTTCTGTAGTTCGAGGAATGCTAGTAATCGGCAAACCCTCCTTATGTTGTGTGCACCATTTGATCCAACATTAGGCAATTCACAATCCGCTACAAAATAGATGTGCTCTACTGCTGTGTCTCTAGACACAGTGATGTAGGAGTCTCCACCTCCTCTCAAATCTCAGAAAAGAAGCAACAGTTGTGGACAATGCTCCTTTGCAACAACAAATCTTCATACTCGACACCAATTATGGGTTGACCTGGTCGAAATTTCTAATGGAGAGGACGAAGTGGCATCTGATGATGACTTCCAGGAAGTGCCCCCTCCCAAGAAACCGAAGGTGAATTACGACCGCACTCGCCGATTTCAAAATGAATGGGTTGCGAAGCTTGTTTGGGCAGAACCCATACGAGGAAATGACAATCAAGTGCACCTCGTTAAGTGCAAAGTTTGTTCTACATTTGAAAAAAACCCGAAGATTTTGGGGCCTAAGTGGGACACGCTTACGAAGCATGAAGGAAGAATGAAAGTTGCCTTCAACATGCCCAAGTACAATGTCAAGGCGGGAGAGTGGTATATTTCACAAACTTGCCGTCATCAGATCAATGTACGACATTTTTCTGCAAGACAACTGGCTTCCGTCCTTCAGCAAGTGAATGTGACTACTTCTACATCTAAGTCCAAGAAAATTGTGCAACTTAGCACAATTTTCCAAATCCACTCCTCTGGCCAACCAATGTTGGAATACGAAGAGAGACAGGGATTGTATGCCTTCCTCAATGTTCCGAATCTTCCATGCATGCATTGGACAGATAGTTCTGGGTGGAAGATGGCAGAATTCATGTATCTCCAAGTGAAGGAGTCTATCAAGAAAAACATATATGTTGCTCACTTTGTTGCTATAACTTGTGACGAAGTCACTTCTGTGGATAATGGCAATTGGCTATGTGTACATACTTATATTGTAGAGAATTATGTGAGGATTCCTCATCTCATTTCTCTACAACGCTTGACGGATGGAGTTGGTGCAGATACTCTCACCTTGGTGATCTTGAAGGCCTTGGAGTGTGGTGGAGATGTGAATTTGGAGCAAATTTCGAGGAGATTGCTTTGTTTTGGTGCCGATGGAATTAGCACTTTTTAGGGTGCTAGAAGTGGGGTTACAACATAGTTACAAACAAAGTTTGCTCCTTTTTGTGTACGAGTTCACTGTATGGCTCACAAATGCAACCTTGCAGCCAAATCATTGTTTGTGTTGCCAATATTTGCAGTCTTGGAGCAAGTAATCCAGAAGACACATGCTTACTTTAGCAAGAGCCCAAAGCAGCTATGTGAATACCAAAAATTGGTGGAAGTCATGGAAACTAAAGGATTAAAGCCTCTGCTTCAAGTAGCTACAAGATGGGTTTCGCTATTGGAGCCCTTATGTCGGTTGCTAGCAAATTACCGCACTCTATTGGCAAAAATGAAGGCTGACTCCACCAAGAATGATGTCAATGAGGTACTGATTTACTTCCTGGGAACTTCACCGGGTTTTTTTCACTGTTGTTGGAATGTCCATTTTATATTCTCTGTGAGATCTGCAACTGGTCTTTGGAAGAATGGAAGGAACCGATTGTTATTTTTGGATGTGTGGTGTATTATGCTAGGGTTCAGTTGCCACAAATTTTGAATTGTTATTGTGGTGGAATGGAGGTATGAGCCTTAGTCCAATAAAATAGAGCACCCTCATTGTCAATCTAGATTCCCTCCAGTACAGTGCGAAATCCTTCGTCATGTGGCAACTTTGTTCCAGTACAGATTTTGGAAGTTTAGGCCACTAAATTCTCAGTTACACTTGAAATTGATGTAGTTTGATTTGCCTTTGTTATTTTGTATTTGAAGACTCTCTTAATACATGGTCTGAGTTTTTGCTTGCTTATTATATTGGAAACTTGACATCAAATTATACCTTGTGTTTACAGAAATATTTGGGTTTGATGCTGGATCCATATGCCCTACTTGGGATGACAGCACTAATGCCGCTATTGGAGACTGTGGACTTACTTGTCACTTTCGCACATAAACGTGATGTATACATCTGTGACTTAGTGGCTACCTTGAAGATGGCAAAGGGACAATTGTTTACTCTTTACATTGACAATAGTACTTCTTATGCGGCTAATGAGTTCTGGGCCTTTAAGAACATCCTCGATTGTTCACATAGCTAAATCCACATGAAGTGGGTGTTTGATTTGAATAACGAGTTTGCGCAACTTGTCGTCGTGGCTAATGGTCAACAAATTTGGGTAGTGCATGTAGACGCACCTGTGGATCGAGAAGTGTTGTCTTCTTTAGTCAGTGCGATCAAGACAGAGTGCACAAGTAATCTTCAACTTATACCTTTGTGCAAGTGTCGCAAAGTTTGAAGCTCTTCATTCTTCTGCTTTAGGGTCTGTGAGTCGTCTGTCTTACATAATGCATCGGTGAACTAAACGTACGTCCAATCTAGAATGATAGGGTTTGTGTTGTGAGTAGATTTGAGAGTATATAGGCGATACTTCTGCCGCTACGGAAACCACGCTCCAACAAGTTAGTTACACATTCTCTAATTACAATCCAAGTATAGATAGATTCCCTAGTTCCGATAGAATGTAGAAATGTCACGCTTATCCTACTTAAACTTCCCCCTTTGCCCAATCACAACCCAATTTAGACATTGAAAAATGAAAGTAATTGGCACTTGCAGCATTGGCTGACCGTAGAGGCTTCTTCAGTGCCAGAAGCAACTTACAGGAGCGCTTTGACATTTGAGGGCCTCTGTGATTCCATATCCCCACGTCAGTGACCAACGTAGCTCCGCAAAAAATTCTTCCCCTAGCTGCTCTCCGTTTGATGAGAGAATTCATTAGAGAGACGGAGATTGTGGATCTCTTTATTTCCGACATACTCAAGAGTTTCAACTTTCGAGGGGAGTGATGTTCAGGAATCGAGGAATCATGCTAAGCTTACAATAAGCTTAACATAGCCTTCCTTTGAGTGTAGCCGAAATTCAAATATGCAAGTCTAATGATTTGCAGCGTTGAGTGTGGAATTGAATGTCGAGCACACTTCAGAACATCCCTCCTTCACAACTCACAACTTGGCAAGACATTCGTATCTTGAGGCTATTTTTAGTGCAACACAGGTTAATTAAAGATGTTAATTCCAGTTGCTTGCACTGATGAATTTCTTTTATAGAATCAGAATGTCACTGTCATATGGGCAGTTACTTTTGAAGCCTTTAGAGACTAGTCTTCAAATTTTTTTTGCAAATGCTTTTTTATTATAAGTTTATTTTTGAAGCTCTAGCATGGCAAGGTGGGGTTGTAATGAGAAGATGGACTTGGTCAATAGTTTTTTTGGAGTTTGTAGCTTGTTCTACAACAATGTCATTTCTGAAGATTTTCAGTAGTTTATGATGATGAAAATTCATGGGTTAGTGCTTGTGAAAACTAAAAACTGAGGTGGTCTAGTATGTTCAGATTCACCTTCAATTTGTGCTAGTGTATGTCTTAGTGTTCAGTATGTCTATTTGATGTATGTGTATGGATATGGATTGCATAGCTGAAGACTGCTTCACATTTACCAACTAGAAGGTCCATTTGGCAAATTAAATTGCAAATAATACCTCACTAACTTGCTTCATTGTGTATTTGACCAGATTTTGATCATTTGGTATTTTGGATTTTGGCAAGGGCAGCTCGGCAACTATTGAGGGAGCTTGAAACACAATTTCCTGCTCACCATATTATGGATGCACTTGGTATAGTGTACCCACAGTATTGGTTGCAAAACGAAGTAAAGGAGACCTTCCCCAAACACTTGGACACTCTCATGTCATTTTACTATGAGCCAAAATTGGTGGAGATTGACAAGGTGAGGAATTTGATTCCACCTGACTTGGACCGACACATTAGAGAAAGTTTGGACTCTCCGGAGGGCTGCTAGGAAGTGCCGATAGGGACCCTCACTGTATTACATTTATTTTGGTTGAAGAATTTTTCCCCTATTTCTGCACTTTGTCACTTCCAAATGTCAGAGCATTCACTGTGAAGTACTATTAATTAGGGTGGTGACAAGTGTTGTTTTGATATTTGAAAGCACCCCCAAGCAGCTCCCTTTGACAATTGTGGAATAAAAAACTGAAATATACTTTTGGAACTCCCAATATTCACATAAGGTGAATCTTTGTTTTTTCAAAAAATTCCCTCTCCTAAGTAGCTTCAATAGGCTCTAGAAATAGACTGGTTTGTCAAACCCTGGCAACCCTCCAGAGAGTCCAAACTTTCTGTAATGATAGCTTGGAGGTTCAACAAGGTTTGTTTAAATTAGCAATGTTAAACAATGCTAAGAAGCACATGGATGCTCCCTTTGATTTGAATCCACTCACCCGTCTTTGGTGCTATTTGGACTCTTGCACTGTTTTACAAGTGAAGGCATTTCCAGAGTTCTATAAATTGGCTCAAGTTGCAATTATTCAAGTTTTGGGATCTGTGGAAGATGAGAGGTGCTTCAGCTCTCTATCATTTTTGAAGAATAAGTTGCGAAATTCCTTGGACAATCATTTAGAGTGTGTCGTAGGAATGTATTCCCAAAAAATCTTCACTTTAGAGACCTTTCCATATGGTGATGCGTACGACCAATGGGTGGCTAGAGCATATTCTAGATATGGACTCTGAGCTTAGTCTTCTAGTTAGTGGCTCTAGATCCCAACTTGTTCTAGGACTTTCACTTTAGTAGACGGACCTATGCATGTCCTTTTTGTCCATGAAGAATAGCTATATATGAATGAACCTTATCTATATTTCTTGTTCTAAGTTATCATGTATTAATTTTTGGTTTACATAGCCAATTTCCTCACAACAAATCTGCAATGTGCCAGACTACATCACTTCATCTACGCACTTTCGCCTTTTTCATTAATCCAAGTTGTCCCTAGTGCCAGAAATCGTCAATACCTCTAAGTGAATTCGCCATTTTCACTCAAACAAGAGTTCCCCAAGTGCCAGGAGTTGTCACCAATTCTAAATAAATAGAGCTACATGCCCCCTTAACAAAAAGCACTATCACCACTTAGTTTCATTGACACATGTGGAGCCCTCACCATGTGGGCTCCACAAGGAAGTACAATTCCAGCCAATCTAGCTTTCTACGAAAATCCAAAAAAAGGGCTAATGAGCGCCTAAATATATATTCTACGAAGATTAATTAATTTTACTTAAATCTTAAAGGACCAAGGCATATTTTAGGCAAAAATTGTCAAAAATTGCACTTTTTAGGGCAACAAGAAAAAAAATGAAAAAAAGTTTTTCTTTTCAAAATTCAACCATAAAAATTTGTACAAGAGTTCTTTGGAAACATCTGGAAAAAAATTTAGAAACTTTGACCATACAAATTGAAAGATTATAATGTTTAAAGTTAGGTGAGAAAGTTTGTTTTCAACCTTGTTTGACAAGGCCTACAAACTTTAACTCCTTCTAGAATGAGATTCTTACACTAAACATCGTTATTTTTTTGACATTTGCATTGTATATCATGTAAGCTACACACCCACCAAATTTCAAAATCATAGGACGAGTTTTGTTCATGTTGCCCAAACTACTACCAAAGTTTAGGGCAATATAACTTTTGATCCAAGCACCCAATCGGAAAAGATATTAGATTTTCAAGAAAAAGGTACATAGTAACACATTATGTCCAAATTTCATGAACATCTGACCAAAAATGACTTCATAGGAACCTACCCAAGATTTCTTGCGTACATTGAACATACACTTGGTCATTATATAGATAATATAGATTGATATGTCTTCAAAACATATGAAGCTTTCAATTCCAAATAGTGAAGTGGAAATTATGAAGTTTTTTATTCTGTGGGCAAGGAAGGTAGAAAATACATATAAAGTCATTTTTAGAACTCAATATTGAAAATTTTCAAATCAAAAAAAAAAAAATAATAATATCTATGGCTTACTAAAACATTCTCACCATTGGGATTCATATTTCTACAATTCTTGTAAAAGTTATGACTACAACTTCCTAGCAACTTGATTACAAAATAAATAATTAAAAGGGTGTCTAAATTTTGTGAAATTATGGTCCTAGCTTGCTCAAAAACATATATTTATATTAAATAACTACAAAATTCATAGAAATGCAACTCTCATTCAATTCATAGAAATTCAACTTACTCTACACAATCTTACATCTCTTCTTTGTCAATAATTATAAACATACATTGTAAAGTTTTTTGGCCTTGCCATTTTGACTAATCTAAAGCACAATTTCTCACCAACAAACAAATCTCTCACATGCAACAAATTCTAATTTTTAACAAAATTTTGACCCTAAAACACACAAGGTAGAAAGTTTAGGGTTTGGAGGTCAAGAGAAAAGTTAGATAAATACAGCCACCTTAGATGAAAATAGCAAAAAACATCCAATTTTTTAAGAATATCTTGGATGAAAGCCCAAATTATTTTAATTATATTTTAAAATTGAACAAATTTTATTATATCATATTTTGGATTGCCTGACTTTTTTTGCACTTTAATTAGTTATTAAGCAAAAAGTTGCCCAAGCTACTTGGAAGTGATAGTCATAATTTAGTCTTTTCTCTTATCTAATACAAACTTCCACTTTCTCATTTTTGTAAAGATGAATTTGAAATTTTTTTGGTTAAATTTTCTTACATGCATCATCAAAACATTTTCCAACATATAGGCTAATTTGCACAAGTTCTAGACACATGTGTTTTTCTAAAAATGTTGAAAGACACAACTTGACCTTTAAGAAGGGCTTTATAAAACTCATTTTTGAAGTTAAGCACATTGAACTTGCATTTGATGAGGATATTTACTTCAATTTTTTTAGATATGTACTTGAACAAGTTAACTAAAGGATTCAACAATTAGATTTGTTAAAAAATATACATAGATTTATAATGATTTTGGCCTTGCTTCAAGTTTAGGTATTTCAAAGCAATTATGGGCTTCAAAACATTGCAACATTTTAGGGGAGATAACGTCTTGGGTTTATAGCAAGGAATTATACCTTCTTACCTATGAATCCACCATTACAAGTTTATGTACAATAGGCTTCCTCCCATTTGTGTCCACAATGGGCTCACTTACCTTAGTCTTTGTAAAGTATTCAGGCTAAGAAATCACACTTTGCATTACTAATTGTTTGGAATACATTAAGAAAAAAAAATAGATAGGTTGGTTTGGATCAAGGTTAGCTTTGGCTTGCAATGGATGCTCTTTTTTTTCTTTGTTTTAACCCCTAAATGTGCAAGGCCTTTTTTGAGCTTGATCAAATTTGCTCTGAATTAAACCAAAAAAATGACATTTTGATAAGTTTTATAAAAGAAATTGAATTGTAATCGTACAAATTCAAACTAGACATGTTAGAGATCATGTGGAAAAGGAAAACACAACAATATCACTTATGGATTGAAAGATTATAGTGTTTGATCATGAGGGTGCTAAAATTATGAAAGTGATTTGAAGTCTTTCAACCTTCTTTTCACATGTCAAATTTTTAAAAATAGTCACCAAAAAAATATGAGGCAAAAGAGCATAGCATGGATAACTCCTATCAATTTAAGGCTTCTGAAAATCAAAGCTATTATTTTTTTAAATGAATTTCTAAAGTGATTTTTCTCCAAGGTCTAGTGTATTTGAGGCTCATTTCGAAGAGCCCTCAACACTGAAAAATCAAGGTTTGCAATGGACACCCTTGCAAAAAATCATGAAAAGAAAAATCATAATCATTTATTTTTAAAATTGGATTTTTGATGCTACAACTAGATTCCAAAAAGAAAACAATGTCATGTAGAAATAGGTACAAGATAGAAGGAAAACCTAAATCCTTAATAGTTCTCAGATGGAATTGAAACACACTAATAGCAACAAACATATTGTTCTAGCAAGCAAATACAACCATGTGGAATTTCTTTTTTGAAAAATTGTGAAAATTGAATTCAAAAATGAATTCCATAACTAATTTTTCGAAGAAGCTTCTTAGATTGCCCCCATAACTTTCTCATCACTAATCCAAATAGAATGAATCAAATTGTCCATCTCGACAAAAAAATTCTCTACCAACAACAAATTCAAGAAGAAAAATTAATTTAAAACTTTTGTGAGTTTTTTTTACTATCTACAATATTAAAACTTAGATTTATTGTGCCCTAACTTTTGCTCCTCGGTATGGATTGGAAATAAAAATTATATTCCCCCAAAGCTAATGTGTTTTCATGTCATCACAAAAAGTTTTCCAAAATGGCATCAGAAATTGACATCATAAGAACGTGCCGACTGACCTTGCAGTTTCTCGTGAGGAGAGACTTGGTCCTTTTTAAGGATTAACTATTGTACTCTGTCACAACACTAGAGCGAAACCCATTGTTTTTCATTGAGGAAATCCGAAACTATGTCACTTCTCACTGAAAATGATCTATTATTAGTATCTAAGTCAGATCCACGATTTGTCCCTTGTGACTTTTTTCACTCACCCCTTGTTTTGTCACTACTTCAAGGAATGAAAAGCGATGGGTTTCAGCAGTAGTACAAGTTAATTGAACACATGATGATGGGTATGCAAGCGTGTGAGCGTCTGATGAGCATGTGAGCGTGCAGCCAAGGTCCAGGCGACCATGGATGCTACCTTTTCTTGTCAGGAAGTTAAGTGACATTTCGCACTTGGAAAGTTCGAAAGTGGCTAATTATCCCTTGATATCCCCGATCCTGAAAGCAAGAGACTAACTGTATGCAGGCCAAGAATGACTGGCGGACAAATGCAATGAGAATGATTCTCCAGTGACAGAGGCCTAAAAATACCTTAGAGTAAGTTATATTAGAACGAGTGGGGAAAATGCAAAGTTAAGTTAAGGCTCTGAGTGCGTCAGCTGATTATTAGATTACCAGCAGAATCGGCCCCCCCCCACCAATCCTCAATTCTCCTGTTAACCCCTAAAGGACCAAGTGTCCATGTAAGCAAGAAATCTCAGGTAGGTTCCTACGAAGTCATTTCTGGTTGGATGTTCATGAAATTTGGACATAATGTGTAACTATGTACCCCCTTCCTGAAAAATCTATTTTTTTTTGTGATCAAGTGCTTGCATCAAAAGTTATTTTGCCTTGAACTTTGTGGGCAACTTGGGTAGCTTGGGCAGCATGTGCAAATCTCTTCTTATGAATTTGAAATTTGGCAGGTGAATAGTTCAAATGATACAAGATGCAAATGTCAAAAAAAATAACCATGTTTATTGTAAGAATCTCATTCTAGAAGGAGTTAAAGTTTGCAAGGCATGTCAGGCAAAGTTGGAAAGAAAACACTATTTCCCCTAACACTATTTCAAAAGTTATAATCTTTCAATCTGTGTGATCAAAGTTTCTAAAAAAATTCCACATGTTCCCAAAGAAGTCAAGTACAAATTTGTATGGTTGAATTCTGAAAAAGAAACTTTTTTTTTTCATCTTTTTCTTGCTGCCCTAAAAAGTGGCAGTTTTTGACAATTTCTGTCCTTTAGGGGTAACATACTGCCCCCGTCACGTCTCACTCCATTCCTGACTGATGCCTGGGCTCATTCTCCCAACAGTCAATCAGTCAGTCCTTGACCGACAACGACAACAAAACTGACCTAACTTCATCGCATTTGTTTTTTTCACCTGGAGCTCCTTTTCTCGAGTGCTCGACGCGAGGCTCTGGCGGCCATGCCAAGGAAGGCAACTTTTACTGCAAAGAATGTTTCTCCATGCCTACCTTAGAGTAAGTTAAGTGAACTTAGAACGAGTGGGGAAAATGCAAATTTAGTTAAGGCTCTGAGTGCGTCAGCCGATTATTCTATTACCTCAATTCTCCCTTCACTGCCCCCGTCACGTCTCACTCCATTCCTGACTGATGCCTGGGCTCATTCTCCCAACAGTACAGTACTGTACAGTGAATCCCCACCAAGTGATGCCCCGTGGCACTTGTCTGTCGATCCATTCCTCGTGCCCTTGGCACAACAGTCAATCAGTCAGAACAGTCAGAACAGTCAGATAGTCAGAACGAGTGGGGAAAATGCAAAGTTAAGTTAAGGCTCTGAGTGCGTCAGCTGATTATTAGATTACCAGTAGAATTTCTCCAGAAATATGGATTGTTTTACTTGTAATAGACATATGATTTCATCCCTAAAAAATGAAAATAAAAATTGTCTTTCATTTGTAGTTGCTTAATCAATGTGACAGATAGAATATTAAACCCTCTTAAAAGAACAATATAATTGCTTCTCCCTAGCCTTACAAAAGTTCTTTCCCTCTTTTATGTGCTCCTACTATCCTCCATCACATCCATGTCAACATCCACTTTGACTGCAATCCACATTGAGTTGTTGATCAAGTTAGCATGAGTGTAAAACTACCCTCTACAAAGGCCCTCTGTTGCTGAGCAATTGTGAAAGTGATGGGATGAACGGCAAAAATAGTACCGTAATGGAGTGTTGATGTGGAGCCATTTGACATTAAACAAACACGGCAAGCACTGACTACTGAATGCCGTTGCCAAGGGCTTTTTTTTTTTTTTTGACACAAATGAAACGGAATTTCATTGCAAAAAATAAGTACAAGACCCCAGCCACAAGTGGCCTGGAGGGAAAACACTACACACCACAGACCAACACAAGAACAAGAACCGGAAAGAACGACAAGACACTAAGGACACCACAGGAGCGCAGCGTTGAGAGATGCCCGAAGCATCTCACGGCCGGCAAGAGGAGGTGACAACTTCGCGTTGTCGACTTGCCGATGAAGCCAGTCAAGGTGGCTGGAAGACAAAGCCAGCAAGCGGACCAGAGGTTGCCCATCTTGGCTGAGTACCTGTCATAGCTGAAAATATTCCAAACCTACATCTCCTTTTAACAAAGGTGTTTATGAGCTTGTGTTGCGTTGCTGGAGCACTTACCACTTGGCTGCTAATAAAGGCCCATTCGATTCTCCCATGGTCAATTAGTCCACTCCAGATGCGCTGTCTTAACCGTTCAAGTGTCCACGATTGGCCATTGAAGACCATGTCATTCCTTTGGATCCATAGGGACCAAAGAACAGTAGTGCGAAGCTCCAGCCAAATTCTTTTAAACTTGTTGAATTTACGGGGGATGTTGACTGAAAATATGCCTTGTCTCCACGTGAGGGGCTGCCATGGTCCTTTGGCTTCCTTTCCACGGATGAGCACATTGAGGATATGAATTGCCCACTGCCACGCATACTGAGCTGCAAGACACTCCCAAAATCTGTGGAGGATGGTTTCATCGGAACGTCTCAGACACACTGAGCACCTGATGTCAATTGTGTTGTCGATTCTCCCCCTCCACGAGTTTACCACAACTGCTTTGTGCCAGATTAACCAGAGCAATCCCGCTTCCTTTCTAATTCGCTCCGGGGGCCACACAGTCTTCCATTTTAGCTAAAAGTCGCCTGGGAGGGCCCCAGCCCATTTCCTAGTGACCGGATTTGGCACCTGATGCTGTCGTTTAAGCATGCAGCGGCCTTGAGATGCGGAATATTCTAGTAGGGGAACAGCAAGGCCAACGGAGTTCCATTTGGTCTTCTGCGGGTCCCATTCGATGTTGTCCAATCTTCCATAGTAAAAGAATAATTGAGTTTTCATCGGTCCCCTGGCTATCTGGGAGACCCTGACTCGGTGAAATGTACCTGTCAAGGTGCCGTCATTGTCTGGGCTCCAACCTGTTGGGTTCGTTCTGAGCAAACCAGAGTTGGGTAACACCACATAACCTGCTGCTGACCAGTGAGAGGGCCAGGTGCAAGGAATGTTATCGATGCTTACACAGCATCTCGAGGGGACTTGCACCACCGTGTGTGGCTGGGGATCAGGTCCAGAGCTAAACCACCCAATCCACTCGCCTTACGAGGCATCGGGTAGGATCTGAGTTAGCAGCCCTCTCCAATAATCTTCAATTTTGCTCGCTATTGATCTCCACGCCCCTGCCTCCTCCTTTTTCAAACCGAATTTAGCCTCGGCCTCGAGAACGGAAATTAGGAATTCTCCCTCTTGGGCATCCCGAATCTTTCTCAAGCCTCTACGATGAAGTTGTGCAGCCCTTAATTTGGAAAAACCAGGGCCAATCAGGGCTACAAAAGGAGACCACCAGAAAGATTCGGCACTTACTTCCTCTGGGGTTGTGGGCATGACGGGGCGCAGCTCATGGTGAAGCTTCCGCCAAGAGGTTCCAACTCTGTTCCACACCGTCGAGCCTTTATGAGCTTGAAATTGAAGAACGGTGAAAAATTCTAAGTTAGGGGCCCATCTTCCTCCAGAATAAGGTTGAAAGTTGCTAAGTCGATGTCTAAGCAGGAAGTGAAGATTAGAAGAGCCAGGTTCGCACGCTTTCAGAATCCACTTCACCATGAGAGCAGTTAGGGCATCTTGCGGGTTGATGACATTTATACCTCCATCCTCTCTTGTCTAGCAGCATTGTATCCACGATACTTTGGTGCGGGCTCTATGGAGCGATCCAGACCACATGTAGTTTTGCGTAGCAGAAGTGACCTTTTGAATTCCTGATTTGGTTCCGCCCCATATGGAGGCGAAAAATAGCACTGACGAGAGGAGCACGCTGTTGACTATGACTCCACGCCCTGTGGAATTAATTCGAGCTGTACACCAGAGTTGAAGTTCTTTGAGAGTCCTTTCCATCAAAAATGAGTCAACCGAGGATGCTGCTAGTTTGAGGCCAAATGGAGTGCCAAGAAGCTTTGACACGTTTCCTTCATCTACCCAAGCTATACTAAGCTGGTTCGTCCAGAGGGGCCGATCAGGTTCATCCCTGGAGCTCCAGTAACCGCAAGACTTGGACCAGTTGAGGACTAAGCCTGTGGCCAAGCAAAAGCTATCCAAAATTTGCACCATAGCTTTAACCGAATCCTCCTTCCCTAGTAAGGTGAGGGAAGTATCGTCAGCAAACTGTGCAATTACTTGCTGTTTTGTGCCTCCTGGGAGACTTATCCCCCTCACCACTCCAACCTCTACACCTCTTTTAACCATCGTGTTGAGCACTTCAGCCACCACTAAGAAAAGGTATGGTGCCAATGGGCAACCTTGTCTCACCCCTCTCTGGATTGGAAAGGAAACTGAATGGAAACCGTTCACTTTTACAGAAGCTTGCGCGTCATGAAAAAGCATGTGGGTCATGTTGATGAAGCAGGTCGGAATACCAAAGGCCGCTAGAGCCTTAGAAAGAAAAGACCAATCCACCGTATCGAAGGCTTTGGTGAAGTCTAATTTGAGAAAAATCAAAGGCTGCTTTGTGTGTTCAGCCCAAGCTATAGTCTCATGGGAGAGCAATATATTGTCTAAGATAAACCTCAATGGTAAGAAAGCTGACTGATCAAGGTCAATTATCTCCATGAGGATCGGCTGAAGGCGGAGTTGCAAGACTTTTGCAAAAATTTTGTACACCACGTTTAATAACGTGATTGGCCTCCAGTTAGTGAGACGGTTCTTTGGCCCTCCTTTGTGCAGCAACACGATGAGACCCTTTGTGACACCAGCGGGAAGTCGTTGGGAGCTCACAGCTGAGGTGATCATTGTCAAAAAATCTACCTTTATCACATCCCAGTATAGCTGGAAGAATTCTGTCGTAATACCATCCAGCCCAGGGGATTTGCCGATGCCTAGACCTTCGACTGCGCTGGTCAGTTCATCCATGGTTATTGGGCTGCTTAGAGTGAGCTTCATTTCGTCTGACAGTCTATCTCGAATAGCCGTCAAGGAGTGATTAGTTGCCCTACTGTATTCTGCTAAGCGAACAGGGGCAACAAATAAGTTGCAGTAGAATTTGGAGCTAATATTTTCCAAGCTAAGCTGATCCGATCTGAGAATTCCTTGATCATCTTCAAGCTCAGAAATTCGGGAGGCTCCTGAGTGAGGTTTGGAAGCTTGGAAGAACTCTTTCGTGCAAGAATCTCCTACTTTTAGCCACTTGACTCTACTGCGAATTCTCTGGCCTTCACTAGCATGCTTCTCGAAAGAAGCTAGCCGCTCTGATAAGGTGTTGATCTTTTCTTGGGTAACTACATTGTAAGGATCATCGTGCAAATCTTGTTGGAGCCCCACAAGATCTCCTCTTAGTGCTAATTCGGCTGCCCTTCGCTCTCCTGCTTTGTGGATGCAAAACATCTTGTAAAATTTTTTTAACCTCCTGAGCTTGCCTGTGAATCCCAATCTCGGATTTTGCCCCCAAATCCTGAAAACTGCATCCTTAACTACTGGATCCTTAAGGTGGAAATTGCTCATTTTGAATGAGGATTTCTTTGGGGCAGCTAGGGATAGCTGAAGTGTAAGGACCACTGGGAGGTGATCAGAATGACAACAATCGCCCCTAATGATGTAAGAGGAAATAGGACTCAAGCCAGCCCCTTGCAGTTGGAAGGTGTAGTGACAATCCAATCTTGCCAAGGAGCGCATCCCATTTCTCCGCCTATTATCCCAAGAGTATCTAACCCTAGTGTCAACAGGAAATTGATCAGCCACATCAAGAGCATGTTTCAAAAGCGTGAACACTCTACTCTCCCCTGTTGAAATAATCCGCCCATTGAGATTGGACTTATCTCCTTGATTCTCCACGAAGTTCCAGTCCCCGCTAAGAACCCATCTGCAATCCTTCGGGAGATCGGAGAGGAGAGATTCCCAGAGCTCACATCTTGTCCTTATGCTATTGGAGGCATATACATTAAGGACGGAAATATCGCCACCTGTTATTCCAGAAAAACGGACCCATTGGGCTCTCCCGCAAGGAGAGACTCCTGTAGCAAAAATTAAGGGCGCCATGTGCGGAGCAACCCACATGCACACTCCACCTGTCCCTGCTCCTTCCTCTCCAAGGCCATGGCCAAATCCCAACGCTGCCTCATGTCCGATAAAGGAGGCCTGCGGCCAAAAAGAACGTCTCAGCCTTTCAAACTTTGGTCCTCTCAGGTGATGTTCTTGGAGGCAAAGTATTTCTAAGTCTCTGAATAGAGGTCTGAAGTAGTTCTTGACTACATCACTCTTTAGAGGGTTGTTAAGCCCCTGTACGTTTTGGGTAGCTATTGTCACTTTCATTGAGTGGTATGTTGGGTAGGAAGATCAGGGAATAATTTAGCACTTCTAGGATTGAATCCTTCTTCTCCTCTTCGAGGCGTGTCTCTTCTTTGCAGTAATACTGTTGAGCGTTGACGTCTGGATGAGTCGGCTGCCTCGCTCCTCCTTGCTTGCTGTTTTGGGGTTAAAGCCCGCGATTGAGGGGTGACCGCCACTCCTCCATTCTTGACTCGAAGGAACTCGAAGAACTCGTGTTGCCAAGGGCTTTGGGAAGAACTGGTGACGATGCCCTGAGCTCATACTCCCAACAGTACAGTACTGTACAGTGAATCCCCACCAAGTGATGCCCCGTCACTTGTCTGTCGATCCATTCCTCGTGCCCTTGGCACAACAGTCAATCAGTCAGTCATCCATCGACCGACAAGGGAAGTGACTGAAGAGCTGCCTTCCGTGCCATGGCCGCCAGAGCCTCGCGTCGAGCACTCATCACTCAGGCGAGCTCGGGAGGACAGAGGAGAGAGAAAAAGAGCTCCAGGTGCCTGCGATCAGGTGAAATTTTACTGCAACTGCAGGAAAGGTCCCACGGAAAAGGTCCCAGCTCCTCCTGCAAAGAGAGGAGTACGTTAACTCCAACCCTTTTGTAGGGTTGGCACCTGAAATATTTGTTGACTTTGGTTGTTGGTAAAGTACATTGAATAGGGGTATTATGGGAACCCATACTAATTAATCAACATTTCACACTATACAAATATCTACCTTTATTGTACATCAATAGTTATTGAAGTGTCTTGGGGACATGTATCATGTTTCAAACATCTACAATTTTCTATAATCAATCCCTTTAATTTTTTGGTTCCCATAATATTTCTATTCAATGTAGTTTTTTCGGGACAAGGCAACCTAATTGTTAAAGTAACCTAATTTCACTATTTAGTATGGAGTATAGTTCATTGCCCTCATTGTGCTGGAACTCGACCTCAACCCTAAAAATTGTTTGGGTTTGATGGACGGTCTAACAATCTTCTTCATATTGAAGAACAAAGGATTTTCATCCAATTTTTGTGGGGGCAACTTTACTGTTGCTATATCCAAATCATTGAATTAAGTTCAAGTTATATTACTTGTTTTTTGATTTTATAAAACGTAGTTTGTCAAAAAAAATTGTTTACATGCACAACATATTTCATATGTTGTGCTTCTTTTGCTTAAAATTTCATTTTCACATTCAAAATGATGTTTTTAGCTTTTGAAAAAACATTAGAAAATGATATTCCTAAAGCATCATAACATTCAGTAGCCCGAGAGGGGGCTGCCTTTTCCTCCCGTTTGCTATCATCCAAATTATCCATCCACTATTTCTTGGTGGGTAGAAGAGAAACCAGGTGGTAGCAGTGGTGACCTACCGGAATTCTGAGTATTTTTTTGAGTTCCAAGTGCATGTGCCAGACTGCCAGACTGTTGACTAAGCTACAGTGCTGGCTTGAGAATTAATTTTGTGAGGGGACGGACTGACGGAGCCAAATTCACATGACGGAGCCAAATTCACATCACGAGTGACGGAGTGTGCTGCACCTAACTTAACTTAATTGTTTTAGCATAACTGAACTGAATCTATTTTCAATCAATCATTCAATTTTCATTTTTTGGAACTGAACAACTGAAGTGAAACGGAAATTAGTAAGTTATGCATCCTTGTTTCTGTTGGAAACAGGGCAGGGGTCTGTGCCTGACGGAGCACACCAAATTTCACTTTGCTGTTTCTCTTTGTACTGGTTTCCCATCTAAGAGGAGCTGTTGTAAAAGAGGAGAATTCCTAACATCTACAACCATGGTGTTACTATTAGTTAGCACTTTGAATGATTCATTTGGGGAAAAAAAATTAGGTGATATATCTTAATAGTATTAAAAATCACTAAACATCAATACCTCGAGGTGATTCCCTAAGTTAAAAAAAAAAAAGCTCCGAAATTGCCATTTCTAGTACAAGCACCAAATTTTAGGAAAAAAAACATTTTTGGACAAATATAAGCGTAGGATCTTTTAATACCCTGGTTAGGGAAGACGTGGAAAAAATTTAAAAAAATTCCACCATTTAGATTGCAAGATATTAGCATTTGAATTGACAAAAAAACATTTTTTGGGCCTGCATAAAACCAAGCAGTTGTACTTCACAAGGTCAAATTGTGTGAAAAAATGTCTAAAATGGTAGTGCTTTGTAGAAAAAATTCAAATCATTTGGAATTGTACAACATGTAGGGAAAAAATAGAAAGTAGAAAGAAGTAGAGAATGCTTCAAAATACTAAATTGTTAAGAGTTTAGTTATGGAATTGAAAAAAGCCAATCCCAATCCCAATGCTTCTAATGTTGTAATAAACAATTTACAAAATATGATTTTATTTTTTTTCGAAAATATTGAAAATTGAGTTAAATAAAGGACTTCAAAGTTTATTTTAAAGTAGAGAATCCATAACCTACCCACAAACTAAAACTCCTCATTACTTTCATCTATTTAATCAAAATGGAATGATTCAAAACTTTCCATGTATGTATAAATCTAGAAAACCAATTTCAAATTTTTGTTTATGAAAAAAGTGATTTTCAAAGAATTTTTTTGACTTGTCTGGTGCACCCGCCAAATAATGGAAATTACATATCATGTAATAACTTTTTAACCATGTAGTCAAAAGTTATGAAAATTGTTTCACATTTAAGCTTCTCCTTGGACATATGTTGTGTGAAAATTGCAAAGAAAAAAATAAAAATTCCACTTGAAGTGAGCTTCCAAAAATCACTATGTTGCTAGAAAACATTGTTTGGCCCTTTCGGATCAAGTTAACCAAATAAAATCTAATTAACCTTTGAATGTCCAAGAGTCTTCTCCAAAATTGATGATTTGAGAAAAATCATTATAAAGAACTATTTGGAAGAATATTTTAAAATTTATATACAAACAAAAGGAGTAGATTTTGAGTTGTAGGTTCCATACATACACTTAAATTCACCAATGCTATCACCAATATATATTTTTTATTTTGGAAGGAAAATTTCAAAATTCCACTTAAATTTGATTGCAAGTAAAACAATTTTGTTTTTAGAGCACAATTTCATGGAATGGATTTGAAATGATGTTCTCTTGACATGTGATTTTTTGAAATTTTTGTGTTCTTAAATATTAAAATCTATAACCTCTTTTTTGCCAATCAAGTTTTAAACTAAAGTCAGTGCAATTTTGGCTAACTCAACCACTTGACATACTTGCATATTTGTAATTTTTTTTTAAATGTACTCTAGTAACACCAAATCCAACAATTAGATTAGACAACAACTTTATGAAGTATCTCAAAAAATTAGGATAACTTTCATCCAAGTAGAAATGAGGTTGAAACTTGAGTTTCAATTTGTTCATTGTCTAGAAAGTGGACATTAGAGGGCTTAGAGGTTAATCCCTTCATGTCCAAATGTTTTTGTATTTTTGGTCTTTCATGCTTAGATCTCCATGAATCTATCTCATTTACCTCAATTTCATCAAATTCATCTTTCAAATTTTTTTTAAAGTCAAGCATTGGTATAGGTGAATGAAAAGTTACATGGTCACAAAAGCCCAAAAAAACTCTTTGTTCATCATTCGGAATTACAAGGTTAGAGTGATTAGGAGTTAAGAACAAACAATAGATTATCATTATTAATAAAAAATTTAATACAATATGAGAGAATTCATTGCAATGAGATAGGCCTCTAAATGTTTAAGGCCTTTTTTGAACTTCTTCAAGATCATTACTCTAAACAAAGCAATAAGAAGAACTTTTGATAACTACATATTTTGAATTATAATTGTCTAATCTTACACAAACATGATATGGATCACTTAGGAAAAGAAAAGAAAATCACAAATACATTGAACAAATGTAATTTTTGATCACCAAGGGGTAAATATTGAAAATCAACAAAAATCTTTGAATCTTCTTTTTTATATGCCCAATTTAGGATTGAGGTCTTGGAAAAAAGATGAGGTTAAAGGACATAACAAACAAAAGTAGAAACAATCTTTAGTTGTCTAAATGAATTTTAATGAGATTTTTCCCAATATCAATTGTATTTGAGGGTCATTTCCAAGGGCCTTTAACACCATAAATTCATTATCTGCAATGAACTCCCTTGCATGAAATGTTCAAAAGAAGTTTCATAAATATCTTTTTACCAAATTTGTTTTTTGGTATTAGATTTAAGTTTGATGGGTATTCACCTTTAACTACTAAAACTAGGTAAAACTATCAAAAAAATAACTATCCAAAGTTAAAATTTTCTAAAATTCTATTTGACTCCAAAGTTTTGTTGAAACAAAATGTTATTCCTTGTGCATTTAGGGGTTATCTCTTAAAAGGATAAGTAGCCTACTTCAATTTTTTTGAAAACTTGAGCAAGCCTTGTCGAATTTAGAATTTAGAATTCTTATATGAATTTCTTAGAATGGATGCCAATCATTGTAATCTTTGTATGCAACTTTATTCAAGGTCACTCCAATAAATATTGCAAATGTCATAATTTTTTTAATCTATGTTGAAATGAATAGCTCAAAAAAATTAAAATTAATTTTATTGGATTATGTATATAAATATATTTGAATACATACCTAGATGGATAAACTATTAAAATCAATGAATTCCAAAGAATTAGGTGAAAATTACAAGGAGTTTTATTTTGAAGGCGATGATGGTAGGAAGAAAATAGATTGCCATTTCTAGAACTCTACTATGAATTTCTTTTAAGAAAAAAGAAAAGAAAAAGGATACTGATTGTTTCCTAGAACATTTTCACCATTGAAATGAGTAATTCTCGATTTCTTGTGAAAGTAATTAGCGGTCTATGTTCTCCTTCATTTAATACTATCTCCCATTTTATAATTGAAAGGTGAATACAATATGAAAGTTTTTTATGTAAACACACTACATCCAGAAATTATAAGAAACAAAATTTGATGGTCCCCGTTGGAGAAGTCATGCTTGCAAATTGGTACATTGAACAATCAATTTTCCATTTAGCACTCTCATGAACTAGTTTTGCTTATATTCACTTTTAATGTTAAAAAAAGGTATAATTGGTATTATGACGATAATAGAAAAAAAAATGTATTGCAAATGAGAGCACATCACCACATCCAAGGAACCTAAGGATTAAAAAACATGTAAAAAAAGGATTCAAAAATGATAAAACCCTTGTCAATCATCTATCTTGCGATTTTATATAATTTTATATTTTGCAAGAAGACCAAATATAACAATTCTAGTCCTTTTTAAAGGCCTCTGTAAATCAAGAGTGCATTTGCTCAAGAATCCACACCAAATTCTTAGAGAAAGAAGAAGGATACTTCATCAAATTTATAGTTGATGTTGCAAATACAAGACTCCATTTTTTAATAAGATTTCAATCACATTATACATTGAAAGACATCTTCCCAGCAAAGGGGATATGAAAAGTCAACCTAATAGTTAAATGATCGAACTTTACATATTTTGCATTAAAATAACAAATCTTTGAGACATTTATCTATAAAATTATTTAAGAATATACCTACAAGGTCTATACAATGACATAATCACAACATTGAGAGGGACCATTTTTCAACTCAATCTAGGGTAACTAATATGGTTGGACTCCCTAAATTATTGAGCAAGTTTGGCTACAAATATTTCTTACAAAAATTAGAAAGTATAATACAAAATTATGAACGTAGTATTAACATGAATTAAAAATAATTATTTTTGAGAAATGTACACCTTCTAACATTATCCATTTAGGGTGCTCATTTCTAATATTCAATGGAAAAAGGCTGAATATTTGAATTCTATTAATGACAAATACTTCAACAAATAAATTTCAGAGGTTCGAAAAATGACCTTTATTGATTCCTAAACTCCGAATTAAGAGTTAGAAGAAGAGTATCATATAGAACTATGAATAATAAATGAAACCATAAACCAAAATATATTTGCTTCCTTGAAAATGAAATTTGGTATACTTGATTGACATTGCATAGAGATTCAATGTTCATTATGCAAGGAAAAAAAGGCCAATTGTATTTGTAAGTTATAAACATTCTTGCAATTCTTGTGGGGCAATCTAAATATCTTTTTGAAAAAATCACTTATAGGATTCATTTGTGAATGCAATTTTGATCATTTAAATTTTTTTGGAAAGGGTCAAGTTTGTTTGCTAGAACAATCTCAATATAGTGATAATTGTGTTTCAATTCCATCTAACATCTAAAAGATTTAAATTTTCCTTCTATCTTACATGTACTTCTACATAATATATTTTTGGGAAATGAAAATAAGAGTTTAAAAAACATTGAATAGTCTAAACTCCTTTCTTCAACACTTTTGTTGAAAAAAAATTGGTATGCTTGATGTATGTTGCGTAGAGGTTCAAAAGATTAAAATTTTAAGTTAAAAGGTTCAAAGTAATTAAAGAAATCTAGTCATAGAAGGCGCTAAAAAACTAGTTTTATTCATTTCGAACACAAATTTCTTACAATGTATGTGGTCAAAGTTTTTGAAATTTCTACCACACATTCTTATTATACTTGTCTATTGTAGGATCTTATAATTACATATACCAATTATTATTTTTTAAAGTTTAGCACCTTGCAATAAAAATGACAAATTGAAGTGTCTACTAGATAGTTACACTTCATTTTTTTAATACTACACAAATGAAAAAGAATTTCATTGCAAATTTTTCAATTCTTTTCTTTAACCCCTAAATGCCCAAGGTTTTTTCAAGCTTCTTGAAATTTTCTCAAAATTGAACAAAAAAACAACATTTTGATAAGTTTTAACAATTTTTTTTGAATGAGAACTATACAAATTCAAACTAGTATAGACATGTCAAAGATCATGTAGGAAAAGAAAACACAACAATATCACTTATAGATTGAAGGATTATAATGTCTGATTATAAGTGTGAAAATAGTGAAAGTGATTTGAAGTCTTTCATTCCTCTTTTCACATGTCAAATCTAAAAAATTGGTCACCAAAAAAATATGAGGTTGAAGGATATGACATGCATAACCCTAATCAATTTTTGTAAATGAATTTCTAATGTGATTTTTTCTCCAAGTTCTAGTGTATTTGAGTCTTATTTTTAATAGTCATGAACACTAGAAAATTAAGATTTGCAATGAACAACCTTGCACAAAATCTTGAACAGAAAAATCATTACCATTCATTTTCAAAACCAGATTTTTGATGCTACAACTAGACTCCAAAAATATTTTTTAAATAAATAAACTACTGAAAATAGTAACTTAGTAAGATATAATTGAACTTTGAAGTATTCTTAGACACCAAATTTGGTGCCTCAAGGCATTTAGGGGTTAAAGCTATTGTGTTGAATGGGGACGGGACCACCCTAAACTTGTCATTTACCACACATCCCAAAACCAAACAACAATTGTTGTCATTTATAGAAAGTAACTGCACAATTTAACTACCAATTTAATTGTGATGGGAACAAAATTTTGTATCCCTGCCCAATGATTGCATACTATGTGATGAAGGGTTGCAAGGAATTTTTAACTAGATTTCAGTATCATCACCTTTAAATTGCAATTAAATTTGGAAAAAACATCTTTCTGCAATATGATTTTTGAAGGTAAATCTGACATGGAATTTTATAATCATGCCAAAATTTCAAAACATGCAAGTCTCTATATTTATGTGAAGAAGGATTTGAATTTAGTTTGTGCACTGATTGACAAGTTTACTCTTAATTCATCGCTTGATAATTTACAAAATTTGATGAATTTGAGGGGAAAAAATAAAAACAAAAAATTGAAGAATTCCAGTGACTCGTGTGGCTTCAGTTCCGTCCATCTTAGGGAATCAGGTGAATTTATTGCCTAGGGAGTCCTATCAATGCCCGTGAATTGTAAATTTTAATAGACAGAGAAGCCACTCACTCACCTGCCGGATGTTATTTAATTCAACATTTCGCCAAAGTTAAGACCAACTTAGTGAGCCAGCAGTCCAGCACATGATGGGAACATAAGGATGAGGAGCTAGTCGCCCATTGTTACTACCTTGCCAGATCGTGTCAGGCCAAGCATGGATACTCCCAACCCAATATATTTTGGGGGTGTCAGATGAAACAGAAATTAATGACCCTGGCTCACTGCTGTATGCATGACTTTCGACCTTGCTGTTTGGTTCCTTACAGTCTGACCCCTTCCGACACGTGGCCACTTAGCTATTGATGGGTGTGGAATATTCCACACCATATCATCCCCGGGATGAAATGATGTGAAATATTCCACAGCATTCTGTCCAAGGGAGGGCAGTCGCTCTGTCTGCTACTGAATGTTATGATAGTTTCTACTTTGCTTGAAAATTTTAATAAGTCCAGGTAAAGATGGGCGCACCCTTTTCTTGCACGCCAAAAGTTCGTTCTTATCCGGGGGTTTTCCTGGGATCTTTTATAAAAAAAATTTATACCCAAATACAGGCGTCAGCTCGTTTTCCGATTCCCATGCAGCTATCCCTTGATATCCGGATATCCGGATCCTCAATAGCGAAAAAAAAGATTCTCCAGCCCTGGGTACTGTAGAGTAAGTTATATTCCGTATTAACTTAACTGAACTTAGACTGAGTGGGGAAAATGCAAAGTTAAGGCTCTGAGTGGTCAGCTGATTATTATATTACCTGTACAATTGGCCCCTCATTCATTCCTCTTGTGGGCTGAGGGCCACAGTTGATTGACCCCTTCATTCCCCATCCAAGGATAAATGTAAAAAGTTGCCCCCTACATAGGGTAGTCTGCTCTTAAACTGTGCATTTAAGGGCTGGTCGGCCTTTTCGATGGTTCTTAGATGCACGAAATTATTTTGCCTTATTTTTCACTTGAAGAAAAATTGATGGGGAATCTAACCAAAGTGGTTTCATATTTTTCGGAGCATTTTTGAATTACTTATGAACTTCTAAAGAATTCTGTCATAGATATCTATTTCTTGATTGTAGGCCTTACAAAACCCATACATGCATAGTCTGAAAAAAGATATGGCTTCACCAAAAATAAGCATTGTAGCATGTAGAAAGTAATAGACAGGGTTCCAAAATATAACCTTCACTAAACTAAACTCCTAAAGGGCTAAGATCTATTTTTTGACAAAAATCACTTGAAATTGTCATTTCTGTTGCATTCTTTCAAGAAAGAAAAAAAAATTAAAATTGAAAAATCCAACCATAGGATCTTGTACTATAATTGTATGAGATCATGAGGTAAATTTTTTAAAATCAAGTTTGACTGTATAGATTGAAAAATATTAGCATTCAAAGTTGTGGGGGAAAAGTTTTTTTGAATACAGGTAAACATTTTAGAAATGGACCCACCTTGGCTCTTATTCCATCCACTAACAAAGTATAAAGGAACATTTAACAAATGTTAAACTGCTCTAACATCATTGACAAAACATTCAATGCTTTACACATATCCATTTTACAACTTGTTAATGTTCATTTCAAACTCTAGATGGAGACAGTCTTTAGAAGAGGGGCGGAATTAGAGCAGACTATCGTAACATTGTTAATCTAGCAGATTGGCTTCATCTGCTTCCCCCAGATGGAGGTATTATTCTTCCCTGTATACTTAGGAGGAGACTTTAGTTATAATACATGGAAGATCATTCACTAGTTGCGACCCATATTGTAGGGTTGTTAGAGTTTCTACATACTCATTGGTCAGGCAAGTATGGAGGACTCCTGATTTTGGGGGGAGGGACCCCCATCAAACATTAATAATGTTATGTATTTTGTGCTTGATTAATTTTGTGTGTCTTCTATATCCCTACTACCTTTAAGCCTTTGATTCCACATATGAATTCAAAATTTCAAAATAGATGACAAATTAAAAATTCCAGTGTTTTTCCAGGGGGTAAATTGTAGGGGCAATGAGGGGGTCAATTCATCTTGACTGGAGTGAGTTGACCCCCTTGCTCAGCTCTTTGGGAAAACACTGAAATTTTTTATTTTCCACGCATGATAAGATTTGCAAATTTTGAATTCATACTTGCAATCAAAGGCCCCAAATTAGCTAGGAGAGGGTTGTCAAGTAAATCAATCAAGCACAAAGTAGGGGGCTTTTGTCTTACTTGCACCTCTAGAATGACTTTTGGGGGCTGAGCGAGGGGTTAGTTCACCCGGTCAAGACTATAGTAGTGTGATGAGCTGAATGCGGAGGTCCAACCAAGGGTGAATGTAAAAAAAAAAGACCCCCTATTTTATACTTGATTAATCTATTTCTCTACATCACTTCTAGCCAATTTGGAGTCCCTAATTGCAAATATGAACTCGAAATTTGCAAATTTTTTCATGCCTTGCAAATAAATCATTCTTGAGTTTTCCCTAGGAGTAAAATGCAGGGGCAAAATTGTCTCCGAATTTAGCCGGGGTGGATTGACCCCCTTGCTTGTCCCCCCGAGTCATTCCAGGGGTGTGTAAAAAAAGACCCCCTATTTTGTGCTTCATTAATTTATCTTCTCTACCTCTCCTAACTAATTTGGGGCCTTTGATTGCAAGTATGAATTCAAAATTTGCAAATTTTATCATGTGTGAAAAAAAAATTCAGGGTTTTTACTTGGGGACGAGTGAGGAGGTCAATCTTGACACAATCACTAGGCCCCATGGATGGGCCCCGTGCAGATTGAGGGTCATTCGTGGCACAATTGTAGGACTGCGCCCCCGATGAAATTGTAGGATTACGCCCTGGCAAAACTGCAGGACCGCTACACGAATTTCACTGTTCAACAAGTCTTGCACATAACACAAATAATGGCAGTTTTAGGGTTTTAGGAGGCGGTTTAGGGTTTAGGTTTTTTTTTTTTTTTTTTTTAACTATGAGTGGTTGAGTCCCTATTACATATCCCATATGGATTGGATTCCCTCCTACCACCCTTCATATATATAAAGCCAAGATGTCTTCTCAATTCTAAACAAAAGTAATGAATGACTTTTGAAGAATTGTGTGATGTCATGCTACATCAATGTGGGCACATTTCAAATGAGTAATCTAATGTTATGTAGAGAAGGACAACATTTGAATAACTTTTTCAAGTTCTTCCAAAACAATAACTTTTTCAAAGTTCCTAATGAACATACAAGTACAAAGCCCCAACCCCCCAAAAGATAAAAAATTTCACAACCTTAAAACAATTGAAGTGTTCATTCTGTGTAAGACCTATAGAATAATGAAAATTTCATGAAGTACATAGTTGGGAGACAAATGTGTGTGGAACTTAGTACTTATACATTCTTTAGGAACTTTGAAAAATGTTGCTTGAATTGCACCACAAAATATTGTTCTAGTAGAACTTGAAAAAGTTATTTCAATGTTGTCCTTTTCTATATGACATTAGATCACTCATTTGAAATGTACCCACATTGATGTAACAGGATAGCATACATTTCTTCAAAAGTCATTCATTACTTTTTGTTTAGAATTGAGAAGACATCTTGGCTTTATATACATGAAGGGTGGTAGGAGGGAACCCAACCCATATGGGATATGTAATAGAGGCTCAACCACTTATAGTTAAAAAAAAAAAAAAGACAACCTAAAACTCTAGAACCGCCATTATGTACGTTATGAAGACTTGTTGAACAGTGAAATTCATATAGTGGTTCCGTAGTTCTGCCAGGGTGTGGTCCTGCAATTTGATTGGGGGGCATAGTCCTGCAACTACGCTGCAAACGACCCGCGATCTCCACGGGGCTAGTGATTGTGTTAGGCCACATCAGCGTGGGCCCCAGTTCGTTTGTACTAGTAGGATTTAGCGTCCTGCCAGCCTGCCTGCTTGCGTGCTGACGTCCATCTCCGCTGACTATGACGCCCCTACAAAAGGCCTTCGCCACAGCTCTTGCATTTGTGTGTGAAGGTGGCCTTCGGAATGCCGCGCTGTGGAGCTAAGTTACTGCTGCTGCTTGCCATTTTCATAGCCAACCTCTGTAAGCTATTGCTGTCGTTGTCCACGGAATCATTAACCCTCCCTTCCCTTTCTGAGTCCAAGGTCTCACAGGATTGCACTGCCCGCGGAAGTGGGGACACTGATGAGTACATGTGCGTATGCGTACGTGATCATCTTGCTCGTCTGCACTCATGCCTAGTAACGACCCGCAATGGAGCTTCTGCACCTTCGTGGTGTCAATCCAGTCTTCGTCAATCGCCATTCTCTCTCTGATTTAACCCCAATTTCATCTCGTCGTCCGCTTTGTACGTTCTCCATGAAAGAATCGTTCTTGCAATGTCTGTGAATATTAGCGAGTGGGATTATTTTGATCAGTCCTCACGGAGACCACGACGCGGGCTTCACTGGGATTTTGGGTACTCCTACAGCTACAGACTCTGGGGCCGGAAACGATCCCCGTTTGCGCTTCTACACCTTCGCTGTATCATCTCTTCGAATTCAGCATCTCTCTCTGGATTGTGACCCAGTTCCAGCTCGAGTGAAACGTACTCCGCGAACGTAATTTTCTTGTTTGCGAATGAGTAGGAAAATTTTGATCAGAGACCACGACGCGGGCTTCACTAGGATTGAATTTGAGATCCGATTGCTAAGTTGCGTTTGAAATGCATGAATTCGTTCTTCCGCTCCCGCTGTGATAGAACGTGAAGGCTCTGTGCGAATGTTGGCAAAGTTGTTCCAAAGGGCGTGTCGACTTGTGTAGTTCCCATTTCCTGATGATGGATTCTTCGTCTTTGTAGGAGAAAACGTCGATAAGATCACCAAAGTGCTGGAAGGGGGAGTGTCACACTTCGCAATGGCGCAGAGGAACGCAGGAGCCGAAGGCGAAAACAGAGTAGTGCCGCAGATAGACGGCGCAGCACCGCACATGGATGGTGCAGGCGTTGAAGCTGCAGTCTTGGCGGCAGCTCCCGTGGCAGTGGTCGCTGACATGGCAGAAGTTCTTTTCCCGAATGGTGCACGTTTTGAAATCGAGTCTGTTCTGCTGGGCCCTCTACCGACAAAAAGCAACGGGAGTTCCAAGATCCTCCCCAAAATTCCTGATGAAACCCAACCTTGAGAAAGGCAAAAAATATATAAAGTTGGGCAGACTATTATTGATTTTTTACTTCGTATTAGTGTTTCATTGTCCTGTTCCCTTGTTCCGTCTTGCAGGATGGTTTTACTTTTATTCTTGCGGAATGAATGGGAAAGCCGATTGCCTGAGACAAAGGGCGCGTCTGTTTTAGTTCCACAAGCAACGTGGACGTGTTGGGGTAGTTCTACTAGACAGGATTTATATATCATATAAACTTTACGATTATATAGTCTCTCTTGGATTGGTTTTGGTTTTGTGTTTTACGGTATTGGAGGCAGTAGCAATATAAAGGTATATGATTATGTTTTATGTTTGGACTATGATCGTAAGGATACTTTGGTTTTGTGTATTACTTCAGACTATGAAGTAAGGGATAATGAAGGCTCTTGCTTTTGGAGCTTGGTTCTACTCTTTCCGTTTGCAATGACATCTGCTTTTCATTTGACTGTGCCCAAAACAAAGGAATCAAAGATGGATTCCGGTAATGCTCAAGAATAATCCCGTGGAGGTCTGTGTAAATTTCTTTCTCTCTAGAGCATATTTGCAGATGAATATTGTTTATCCACACGTAGGATCCAATTTGTGCAGGGGAAACTTGTCACTCGGTTTGTTCTCACGAACCAGTTTTGCTCTGATTCGGAATCCAGTGACGTCTTTTAGTTCCAAGCTGTTTCGCTTGCCAATGAGGAATTCTTGTCTGTAAATTTTTTTGTAACGGAATTATTTTTTAATCAGAAATTGACATCATAGGAACCTGCCGACTGACGTTGCAGTTTCTCATGAGGAGAGACTTGGTCCTTTAGAGCATCTCCACTGATGCTCTCTAAAAGAGACACGCCAAAGTAACAGTGCCATGTGTCAGAGCTAAGGAAGGGGCCGGCACCTTACGGGGCCCCACCAATTCACGTTACAAAAAGTATTAATAGTCAGAAGCTTCTGTTCCCCAAGGCGCAGTAATAATGAACAACGTTAGTTATTGGAAATTTGTGATTGCCCCCTGTGAAATGTTGAAAATGTATGAGTAAACTCGTTGCCCACTCCTCTGCTCACCTGACTCCCACCCCGTGACGTCATAGAAATTTGGACTCTACCAACTTCCCATGGCACAAATCAATACTTGACAATACTGTAGGTTCCAGTGTTTGGCTCAAAATGTGGCGAGGCCTGCATTGAATATTGACACAAGTTGCAACTAGTGGGATAGTGCTAAGCTTCTGGGCATGCAAAATCATTTGAAGGGGCAATGTGGCGTGCCCCAGTGGAGATGTTCTTAGGGGTTAAGTTAACAATAGTGTACTATTGTACTCTGTCACAAGTTAATTGAACACATGATGATAGGTATGCAAGCGTGTGAGTGTCTGATGAGCATGTGAGCGTGCAGCCAAGGTCCAGGTGACCATGGATGCTACCTTTTCTTGTTAGGAAGTGAAGTGAAGTTTCCCACTTTGAAAGTTCGAAAGTGGCTATGGTAGAACCACCCATTACCAGCCAAAAACCATGGTCAATACATAGGTAATGGGGGATTCAACAGAGAGATGACTGACAGTTAATCATTAAGTTTCCAGTTTCCCACCATCTTGTAACCATCACTGTAATGACATGTTTGCTTCATTTTGAGAGACCAATTAATCCTTAGATGAGCAATCAGGGAAGAATCTATGTATTGGGGATGGAAGCAGGCCAACTTTTGGCTTCTAAAATTCATAACAATTTTAATTTAAGGAATAAAATTATGAAACTTTGGCAATGCACATGATTTCTATCTATCCACAGGGCTGTAAATTAAAATTGCCTTCTACAGCTTCAGACCATGTACAGTGGGGTACCAATCAAAATGTCGTTTTCAAATTCGCAGTGAGAAAAATTTCAGTACTGCCAACTTTGAAAGTCTCCCGAGAGCTCAAAAATTGGTATTTTACCACGAAAGTCTTACCAAAGCATTATATTTAAGTTAATTATATGTATGACAAATTTCAAGGCCAAAAGATTCACCGAAAAAAAGTTATTCAAAATCTACCAACATTGGTAGCTGTGGAAATTTTTCCACTGCTGCCAACTTTGACAGCCTCCCAAAGATTGAATTATTTTTTTTTTGCCATGAAATTCTTGGAAAAAAACCCTCTTGAAGTTAATAACATATGATAAAAATTTCAAGGCCAAAAGATTAATACAAAAAAAAGATATTAACAATCTACCAACATGTGTCGTTTTGAGAAACAATTGTGAAAACCGTTTCACTACTTCAACTTTGACACCCTCCCAAGGGCTGAAAAATTGCTTATTTACTATGAAATTTTTTCCACAAAGTGATTTATATGTTAATAAAATTTGTGAAAAGTTTCAAAGCCAAAAAAGTTATACAAAAAAAAAAATTCAAAATCTACCAACATGTGTAGCTATGAAAAACCATTTCACTACTTCCAACTTTGACACCCTTCTAAGGGCTGCAATTTTACTTATTTACCATGAATGTTTTTGCACAAGATCCCCTCTATACTAATAACATGTGTGTCAAATTAGAAGGTCAAAAGATTTACACAAAAAAAGAAATCCACAATCTACCAACATGTGTAGTTGTGGGAAACAATGGGGGAAACCATTTCATTGCTACCAACTTTGACACCCTCCCAACAGTTGAGAAATTGTCTATTTACCATGAAATTTTTGGCACAACATGCTCTTTATGATAACAACATTCATCAAAAATTTCAAGGTCAAAAAATTTATACAAAAAAATTTACAATCTACCAATGTGTGTAGTTGTGAGATACCTTTTATTAAAGACATTGAAATTGTTGAAGTATGTCAGACAATCATGCTTCTAGATTGAAATTCTCTAGATGACGCAATTGCTAATCATAAATGCTTCTCAAAAAATCAAGGATAGCCAAATTTAGTTGTGTGCACTTGTCACATCTCAAAGACTGCACTTGTTTAAAAATTGGAGACCATACATGCATGAAGAAGCTTTTTCCTCTCAATAAGAATGCTTGCATTTACAATAGAGCATTATAGGAGGTGGGATGTGGGATGATGAGAGAAGCAAGTGATGGGTGATTATTTTCTAAGCATAGGATTGAAACTTTGTGAACATGAGTGATTGAGTGCATGAAAGATGAGTTAATTGAGTAAGTCTAGGCTATGTGATAATTGAGTGGATGAGGCATGGGATGAGTGTCTGAGGATATATAGAGGTATGTGAGATTTTCTTTAAGAGTAAGTGAGGTTATAACTTACATGTGGTGACTGGTGAGGTCTGGTGAATGAGTGAAGGCTGTGAGGCAAGATGATGGTGAGTGATTGAGGGTATGTGAGATTTTTTTCTGATGACTAAGTGACTTTGTATATGTGCTTAGTGAGTGAGGCTGGATCATGGTGATTATACGTATCTCAAAAACTCATCGTCGCTCAACACTCTTTGAGATCACTAATATATGTTCTATTCAAGTGTCTAGATCAACTATTCGAAGGGCCTTACATGAGAGTGGCATTTTTAGTCGAATTGCTGTTAAAAAACCTTTTTTGACACATCATCACATGTCTCAACGATTGGCATTTGCTCTAAAGTATTGTGGGTGGACTGTAAAAGAATGGGAGAGAGTTGTTTGGACAAATGAGTCTACCTTTGAAGTTAGAAAAAATTCTAGACAAGTTCATGTTTGGAGAAAAGCATATGAGCGTTATTCATTAAGTTGTATAGTTCCAACTTTTAAGAGTGGGAGAACTTCTTTGATGATTTGGGGTGCATTTGCTGGAGGGCAAAAGTCACAACTTGTTTTTATGCCCAAAGATAGATGTTTTGCTAAGGATTTTGTTGAAGTGGTCTACAATGTCGAGTTGCTTCATTTTATGAGTAGAGTACCACAGGGATTGCTCATGGAAGATGGCGCACCTGTCCATCATAGAAAAGTATGTGAAGAATGTAGACAAACACACCTTTTGGAGAAGCTCGATTGGCCCGCAAATTCTCCCGATCTCAATCCAATTGAGTACCTTTGGAAGATTTTGAAAGATGCTGTGCAACATGGCCCAATATGTCCAAAAAATTTAGATGACTTGAAGGTAGTTATTGGAAGAGAGTGGAGGTTAATCAATGGTACAAAGCTCCTTCAACTATGTCATTCTATGCCCTCTAGGTTACAAGCAGTGATTGAGGCAAATGGAGGACATACACGTTGGTAGATTGTAAATATTTTTTTTATATAAATTTTTTGACCTTGAAATTTGTGATGAATGTTGTTATCATAAAGAGCATGTTGTGCCAAAAATTTCATGGTAAATAGACAATTTCTCAACTGTTGGGAGGGTGTCAAAGTTGGTAGCAATGAAATGGTTTCCTCCATTGTTTCCCACAACTACACATGTTGGTAGATTGTGGATTTCTTTTTTTGTGTAAATCTTTTGACCTTCAAATTTAACACACATGTTATTAGTATAGAGGGGATCTTGTGCAAAAACATTCATGGTAAATAAGTAAAATTGCAGCCCTTAGAAGGGTGTCAAAGTTGGAAGTAGTGAAATGGTTTTTCATAGCTACACATGTTGGTAGATTTTGAATTTTTTTTTTGTATAACTTTTTTGGCTTTGAAACTTTTCACAAATTTTATTAACATATAAATCACTTTGTGGAAAAAATTTCATAGTAAATAAGCAATTTTTCAGCCCTTGGGAGGGTGTCAAAGTTGAAGTAGTGAAACGGTTTTCACAATTGTTTCTCAAAACAACACATGTTGGTAGATTGTTAATATCTTTTTTTTGTATTAATCTTTTGGCCTTAAAATTTTTATCATATGTTATTAACATAAAGAGGTTTTTGTTCCAAGAATTTCATGGCAAAAAAATAATTCAATCTTTGGGAGGCTGTCAAAGTTGGCAGCAGTGAAACAATTTCCATAGCTACTAATGTTGGTAGATTTTGAATAACTTTTTTTCGGTGAATCTTTTGGCCTTGAAATTTGTCATAAATATAATTAACTTAAAGAAAATACTTTGGTAAAAATTTCGTGATAAAATACCAATTTTTGAGCTCTTGGGAGGCTTTCAAAGTTGGCAGTACTGAAATTTTTCTCACTGCGAATTCGAAAACGACATTTTGATTGGTACCCCACTGTACAGATTCCTTAAGTGGTTGGTCATGGGCGGTTCTACTATAATTATCCCTTGATATCCCCGATCCTGAAAGCAAGAGACTAACTGTATGCAGGCCAAGAATGACTGGCGGACAAATGCAATGAGAATGATTCTCCAGTGGCAGAGGCCTAAAAATACCTTAGAGTAAGTTATATTAGAACGAGTGGGGAAAATGCAAATTTAGTTAAGGCTCTGAGTGCGTCAGCCGATTATTCTATTACCTCAATTCTCCCTTCACTGCCCCCGTCACGTCTCACTCCATTCCTGACTGATGCCTGGGCTCATTCTCCCAACAGTACAGTACTGTACAGTGAATCCCCACCAAGTGATGCCCCGTGGCACTTGTCTGTCGATCCATTCCTCGTGCCCTTGGCACAACAGTCAATCAGTCAGAACAGTCAGAACAGTCAGATAGTCAGAACGAGTGGGGAAAATGCAAAGTTAAGTTAAGGCTCTGAATGCGTCAGCTGATTATTAGATTACCAGTAGAATTTCTCCAGAAATATGGATTGTTTTACTTGTAATAGACATATGATTTCATCCCTAAAAAATGAAAATAAAAATTGTCTTTCATTTGTAGTTGCTTAATCAATGTGACAGATAGAATATTAAACCCTCTTAAAAGAACAATATAATTGCTTCTCCCTAGCCTTACAAAAGTTCTTTCCCTCTTTTATGTGCTCCTACTATCCTCCATCACATCCATGTCAACATCCACTTTGACTGCAATCCACATTGAGTTGTTGATCAAGTTAGCATGAGTGTAAAACTACCCTCTACAAAGGCCCTCTGTTGCTGAGCAATTGTGAAAGTGATGGGATGAACGGCAAAAATAGTACCGTAATGGAGTGTTGATGTGGAGCCATTTGACATTAACCCATTAAGGTCCGTGGTCGATTGGAGGGGCGGGCCAAGCATTTTCACAGCGAATGTGGGAAATGGTAATAACTGAAGAACAAGAAGGACTTTCAAAGATCTGACCGTACCGATGGATGTGCCATAACTGGTTTACTATTCTGGAGTACAGTACTGTACAGTGAATCCCCACCAAGTGATGCCCCGTGGCACTTGTCTGTTGATCCATTCCTCGTGCCTAACTTAACCCCTTGAGGAGGTTGGAGCCACCATTGGCCTACGTTTGGTGTATTCAACTTAGATGGGTAGGAAAAATGACATATTTGCAAATATGTGGAACTGGAAGATTGTGGGCATTGGTGTGAGGAATGATTATAAGTTGTTTTTTAAAAATATTGAGATTCAATGAGGAATTTGGGACTATGGAAAGTGAGCCAACAATGTTTGTATTAATCGCATTGTATCTCCTACAACTTGTGAGATGAAAATACAGGGTCATGTGGTGTTAGGGTTTAAGGTATTGCTAACCAATTGAGGAGGTTGGTCGTTAACCCCTCATCCCCCAAGGGAACAAAAAGTGTCCTCACATTGTCTGGCAATCAAATTCAAAGTGTTGTTACTTTTGCATCTGATGTCCGAATTCAATAAAACTTGTTGGAAAAGTTGTGCATATTATTCTAGTTTCACTTGTAAAATTTTCAGATTAATCCAAGATTTACTGAGTTTTTGAGAGCCCTTCTAAGTTCATAGGTTCAATTTGAGTTCACCACATTGCATTCTGATGGCTGCAACTTCGGGGGCTTGTAACTTTTTCACAAAATGTTTTTTTTCAATAAAATTTGTTGGGTTTTGCTCCTCTTAAGTTGTAGTTATTGTGGTAGAATTTTCATGTCAATCCAAGTTGTGTTGAATGTTTGGGAGCAATTCAAAGTTCAAAATCCAGACATTTTTACATTACAATGAACTTCTGCGGCTTATAACTTCTTCATACATTGTCTATTTTCAATCATTTTTGTTGGTAAAGTTTTACATACTAGTCTAGTTTGTGTGGTTAAAATTTCATATCAATCCAAGAGGTAATGAATGACTAAGAAGCATTTTCGAAGAGGGAGGTTCAGCCATGGATGTGATTTTTTGCTACATTTTGCACTATTTTTTGACATTTCAAAAAAAATTTGCTGACACAATGAGTCAATTGTATGATATTTTTTTTCCAGCAAAGTGTTTGTCTTTTGGTTTCGAATCATTTTGTTTTAAAAGCTTTTTCATTTGAGTAGGTTTAGAAATCCAATTTCACCTACAAATGTGTTTTTAAGAAAATTTCATCATCTTTTTTCAAGACTAAAACATTCTAATCATTCAATCTATACTATCAAATGACCCCAAATTTGTTTCACACCATCTACAACGTGCACACTACAAGATTGTACAATTGAGATTTTCATACTTTATTGAAATTTAGACTTATAGCACTTGAAAAGCAAGGATGTTTGGACTTCAATAAAGCAAATGACTTATATCATTTCGCAAACCACAAAATCTCCAAAGAAAAATAATACTTGTGTCGTGTATGACGACAATTGAGCTCACTTGTTACCACCACCATAGGTGACAATGCAACCGGCTAACTTGCATGTTGCCATCACAACGGGTTGAACGGGCTATCCAAATCAATAATTGCTTTGTGAGGTACTATATAAGGTATCCACGAACCACTACAGAAGACCCCACCTTATCCCCATTCATGTTTATATTTTTCACAAATTTTTGGCTATCAGAGTATGCCCAAACATTTTGCTGCACTACACTAACCTTGGCATGGAGCACAAGGAAGTTTTTTTGGCTCCAAAAGCAGTTGTATAGAGCCCAAAATCATACCTTATGTGCAGAGTGACCTCAAAATACAATCCAGATAGTGCCAATATTCTCAAGGCCAACCTCCTTTAAGAGTTAAGATATTGGAAGCCCTTCGCACAACAGTCAATCAGTCAATTAACATAGTCATCAACCAACAAGGGAAGTGACTTAAAAGTTGCCTTCCTTGGCATGGCCGCCAGAGCCTCGCGTCGAGCACTCGAGAAAAAGAGCTCTAGGTGGGAAAAAACAAATGCGATCACATGAACTTTTATTGCAGCTGCAGGAAAGGTCCCACGGAAAGGTGGTCTACTTCCGTTTGTTCCTCCCACATAGAGAAATAATTCCAACCCTTGTTCTAGCTCTTTTTTAGGGTTGGCATCTATCTATCCAACCTTAAGTTAGCTTGTTTGTTTTGTTTGTTTGTTACCTTGAGATTTCTCGGACCGTGCATCCCCTAGCTGAGTGCTTGGTTCTGTCAGAAAGCCCTTAGCGAGGAGGGGTGCATGGGCTTTGTTTCAAGGCGTTTAGGCCTATAATGTGAATGGTATTGAATTTCGAAGTTTTTATGAACCAAAAATTTAGACTTTTATTTTGATTGTGGTACTAGCCCAAGGCACACTAGTCCATACCTTAAGGTAGGCTATTTGATTTGTTTTATTTTGTTTGTTACGTTGAGATCTCCTAGATTGTGCGTCCCCCGGCTGCATGCTTAGTACTATTGGAAAGCCCTCATTGAGGAAGGGTGCATGGGCTATGTTTTGTAGTGTTTGGACCTACGACCTGAAAATATTAAATTTTAAAGTTTTAATGAATTAAAAAATTACTTTTACTTTGATTTTGATTGTGGCAACAGCATAGGGCACACTAGTCCATACCTTAAGTTAGGCTCTTTGTTTCTTTGTTTGTTTTGTTAGGTTGAAATCTCCCGGATCATATGTCCTTCGGCCACATGCTTGGTACTGTCAGAAAGCCCTTGGCAAGGAGGGGTGCATGGGCTTTGTTTTGTGATGTTTGGACCTACAATGTGAAAGTTATTGAATATCAAAGTTTTTATGAACAAAAAAATTAGAAAAATACTTTGATTTTGACTATGGCAATGGCACAAGGTACACTAGTCTATACCTTAAATTAGGTTGTTTGTTTTGTTTTGTTTGTTATATTGAGATCTCTTGGACCTTGTGTCTCCTAGCCATGTGCTTGGTACTATTGAAAAGCCCGCGGTGAGGAGGGGTGCATGGGCTTTGTTTCATGGTGTTTGAACCTATGGTGTAAAATTTGTGAATTTTTTTGTTATTTTTGGTTTAAGAAACTTACTTTTACTTTTGATTTGACTATGGCATTAGAATAGGATTCACTAGTAATGATAATTCAACGAAATATATAACAAATATGGCAGGTTTTCTATTCCATATTTGTTGCTCAATACTATGGAGCCATGTTTCCCTCCTTAACTCTCAAACGTTGGGCTACTGACTGTGGAAATCATCCATTTTGGAATCATGTGACATCATCTACTTTATAAAAATGAAAAAATACTCATTAGGAGTCAAACTACTATAGAAGATCTTCACTTTCCACCCTTAATTTCGAGGATGAATAGTTGGACTTCAGTCGTACACATCAAAATTCCTTAGCATTCATTGGACAAAAAATGTCTACCTTGTCGTTTAGGGGTTAAGTTAGTTGGTTCCCTTATGAGCTTCTTCAATATTTTTTTCCGGAAACATACAGCCTTCAAGGGCCGCAACTAGATTGACACAACTCAACATCCAAGGCAACCCGGCTTGTTTTACTGGGAATTACATGCCTTGGGTATCCCTATCAGGAACAAGTGAAGGAACAAACCCCCTTCCCATGCAAACAAAGCAACATGGGGAGCCCCCATGCGAGCAATGTCAACATGGGGAGTTGAATTGGAAACCTCGTGGGTTCCACGGAAGTCCCTTCCCCTTGGCCTTCACCCGAGGTAGTTTAACCCCTAAATGCCTAAGGCTTGTTTGGAGCTCCTTGAAATTTGCTCTTAATTGAACAAAAAGTCAACATTTTCATAAGTTGTACCAATTTCTTTTGAATTGTAACCGTACAAATTCAAACTAGACATGTTAGAGATCACATAGGAAAAGAAAACATAACAATATTACTTACAGATTGAAAGATTATAATGTTTGATCATGAGGGTGTAAAAACTGTGAAAATTTTTCAATTTACTTTTTGCATGTCAACTCTAAAAAGTTGTTCACTAAAAAATATGAGGTTATAGGGCCTACCATGCACAACCCCAATCAATTTACGACTTTTCATAATCTATTCTACAATTTTTTAAAATGAATTTTGAATGTGATTTTGCCTCCAAGATCTAGTGTATTTGAGGCTCATTTCCAAGAGCCCTCAACACTACGGGAAGTCAAGATTGCAATGGGCATCCTTGCACTAAATTGTCAATAGAAAAATCATAATCCATTATTTTTCAGATCAACTTTTTGATCCTAAAACTAGACTTCAAAAATAATTCTCCAAAAATATAAACTAATAATAATAGCAATTTGGTTGGGTTTTACTTAACTTCAAAGTTTTTGAAACACCAAAATCTGGTGCCTTGGGCATTCAGGGGTTAAGGTCATTGCGGACCAGAGCTTCTTCAATATTACTCTCATGACTACCATTACAATTTCGCAAATTAGTCTATGGAAAATTTTGCACATTTACTCATTTTTAGAATTTTAATTTATAATTGAAAAAAAATGAAAAACAAGCTTGAGTCTTGATAAATCTAGTCTGCAATTTATTTGCAGATAATGAGGGCATCAGAGCATCCTAGTGATCCTGGCTCCATACCATTGCCCAGTGGTTCTTCTTTCAATTTTGTAACTTAGCCAGTGCAAGTGGTGAGCTTCAGGGAAGTGCTGAAGCTACTTACGTACATCCATCCATGATGTTAGATGAAACATGCAGAATGTGGATGAAGTAATCACTTATTCATCTGACATTGTGGGAGTTCATCCAAAATGGAGTTAACCCCTTAACCCCTAAAGGACCAAACTACATTTTTTGGCAACATAGCAATTTTAGACAGTTCATTATGAATGGAATTTATATTTTCTTTCTTTGAAATTTTGACACAACATGTGCTCAAGGAGTAGTTGTAAGGAACGACAATTTTCATAACTTTTGAATATATGATTAAAAAGTTATTGCATGATATGTAATTTTCATTGATCTTCGGGCAACCCAAAAATTTCTTAAAAACTTACTTTTGTTAAATTTTAAATTGTTTTTTTAGATTATATATACAATGAAAGCTTTGAGTCATTCCATTTTGATTAATGAGATGAAAGTTATGAAGAGTTTTAGTTTGTGGGCAATTACAAATTCTCTACTCTGAAAAAAACTTTGAAGTCCTTTATTTAACTCAATTTTCAATATTTTTTGAAAAAAATAAAATCATAGGGTGTAGATTGTTTTTTACAATAGTACAACCATTGCGATAGACATTTTTGAATTCCATAACAAAACTGGTAACAATTTAGTATTTTGAATCATTCTCTATTTCTTTCTATTTACTATTTTTTTCCTATATGTTGTACAATTCCAAATGATCTGAAATTTTTCAAGCACATAGCCAACTTGCTTTGAAGAATAAATCCAAAGAGTTACCACCATTTTGGAATTTTTTTCATACAAAGGTGGCCTTGTGAAGTGTAGCTACTTGTTTTTTTACAAGGCCCCCAAAATGATTTGTTTGTCAATTCAAACACTAATATCTTGCAATGTACATGGTGGAAATTTCTGAAATTTTTTCCACATCTTCTCAAACCAATGAACTACAAGTTCCTATGGTTACATGTGTCCAAAAAAATTATTTTCTAAAATTCAATAATTGTACTAGAAATAATAGTTTTGGAGAGGTTTTAGTGAAAATATAGTCAAAAACATTCAAGTATTAAGACCAAACCAACCACTCAAATTTTTTGAACAGTAGATGGATGCAAATACATCTCAAGCACACAAAAATGCCAAAAACATTTGAAATTGTAGATTTTATGTTTTGTATAGTACATTAAATTAGCTTAATTTAAAAATATATATATTTAGGTACAATATTTTGTTAGCTTGTTGCAATGAGATCTTTGGAACTATGCATCCCCTAGTTGCATTCTTAGTACAGTCAAAAAGCCCTATGTGAGGAGATGTGCATGGACTTTATTTTGTGGTTTTCAATTGATGGTAGAAATAATATTGAATTTTGAAGTTTTTAAGAATTAAAAATTTTAAAAGTCACTTTTATTTTTATTTTATTATAGTATGGCAATGGCACATGGCATACTAGTCCATACCTTAAGTTAGATTGTTTGTTTTGTTTGTTATGGTGATATCTCATAGACCATGAGTCCCCCAATCACATTCTTGGTATCATTGGAAAGCTCTTGACTAATAGGGATACATGGGCTTTGTTTCATGGTGTTTGGACATATGGTGTGAAAGTTATGAATTTTTGAGTTATTTTTTAATCTTAAATTTTAAAAAAAAAAATTTTACTTTTATTTTGATTGTGGCAACCTCACAGGGCACACTAGTAATGACTTAAACGATGGGACCGTTCATTTGGGGAAGAGATGATTGGTCCTTCGGATTCATGAATTACAAGCAAACTGAGGTGGGCTTACAAACAGAGGTGGGGCTAGGGATGGCCATGTTGATGTCATTGATTCACCACCCAAGCCTTAACCTGTAAAGGAACAAACGGCAATTTTGGGCAACATAGCAATTTTGGGCAACTCATTATGAATGGAAATTTTTTTTCTTTGTAATTTTCACACAACATGTTGACGAGTTTTTTTCTCTAAGGCCCAACAATTTTCATAACTTTTGACAACATAGTTAAAAAGTTATTATACAATATGTAATTTTCATTGTTCGGCGGGCAACTTGGGCAACTCAAAAAAATTATGAAGAAAAAACTTTTTTAAGAAACAAAAATTTGAAATTGATTTTCTAGATTTATATATATGCATAAAGCTTTAAAACATTCCATTTTGATGAATGAGATGAAATGTATGGGGAATTTTAGTTTGAAGGCAATTATGGATTCTCTACTCTAAAAGAAACTTTGAAGTCCTTCATTCAAGTCAATTTTCAAGATTTTTGAAAAAACATAAAATAGCGGGTGTAGATTGTTTATTGTAACATTACAACCATTGGGATGGACATTTTTCAATTCCATAACTAAATTCTTAACAATTTTGTATTTTGAATCATCCTCTACTTCTTTCTATTTACTCTTTTTTTTCCCTATATGTTGTATAATTCCAAATGATCTAAAACTTTTCAAGCATGTAGCTAAGTGGTGTTGAAGAATGAATTCAAGAAACACCACTCCATTTTGGACATTTTTTCATACAAATGTAACCTTATGAAGTGCAATTGCTTGGTTTTTTGCAGGGCAAAATAATGGATTTTTGTCAATTCAAACACTAATATCTTGCAATCCATGCAGTGGAAATATCTGAAATTTTTCCTTATCTTCTCAAATCAATGTACTACAAGATCCTACAGTTATATATGTCCAAATATGTTTTTTCTATAAAATTTGGTACTTGTATTAGAAATGGTGTTTTTGGAGCATCTTAGGTGAAAACATAGTAAAAAAACTTTAGGGGTTGACAAACATTGAATGGCAAAATTAGGTAGTTCCTCACTAATTTCTCGACATTCAATACTACATAAATATTTAATGTTATTGTACAAGGATGCACTACTTTTGAATTAGGTATTGTTGTAATTGGGACTCATGAACCTCTATGTGTATAAACAAAAATATTTGTATAGAAATATTTGTTGACTTTGATTGCTTGTAAAGTAATTTTCTTAGGATAAGGCAATCAAATTGTTAAAGCAACCTAATTTCACTATATAGTGTAGTCCATTGACCTCATTGTACTAGGACTCGATGTGGAGCCCATAAACTCCAGGTTAACCTTGTAGACCATTTGGGTTTGTTGGTTGGTCAAACAATCTTGTTCACATTGAAGAACAAATGATTTTCATCCAAACATTTTTTATGCAACTATCCAAATCATAACATTTTATTGAAATTGGAAGTTGAAGATCTATGACCACATTTCCAAATATAGAGTGGCATGGAACCATAATTTACACTATAATTTTCTATAATATACTATTATTTTCTATTCTAAATTTTTTAGATTTTTTAAGCATGCTTTGTATTTTGAAGTGGATTTTCATCATTTTTCCTTCAAAAAATTCATGATAATTTGAAACTTTCCCCAAAAAACTTTGAACATATTATGACATATGCCATAACATTGTTAACCTTAATGGGGGGCCCTTTTGCTCCCCCCAAAGCAAGAGCCCCTAGCCATTGTCAGCCAGTGACGTCAAGACGTATTGACAACACAATCATACAAACCTTTGCCTAGCCAATGAGGTTTGCATAATTATAACTTAATTCTCCCCCAAGGTATCTAGGGGATTATACCTACACCTGGAGAGGCAACTCACCTAGTTTAACAATGTTACGTGCAAGACAAGTTAATTGAACATAGGCATGGAAGTTTGTTTTTATCCGGGGTTTATCGGGGTTTAAAAAGAAATAAATTATACACAAATTAAGGCGTGAGTTCGTTTCTAAATTCCCATGCTAGCCATCCCTTGATATCCTGATCCTTGACAACAAAAAGCAAGATTCTCCAGGCCTAGAGTAAGTTAGAATGAGAGGGGAAAATGAAAAGGATCTTAGTGGTTAGGTGATTATTACCTCAGAATTGCACCCCATTGTGGGTGACAATTAAAAATTCTAGTGTTTTCCCCAGGAGTAAATGGTAGGGACAATGAGTGGGTCAATTCATCCTGGGCGTAACTACTGTACTATAGTGATCCTTGTAAGGTAAAATAGCCCATTGTGGTCAGGATTTGGATTCTACCCTCATGCCATTGCTGAAATTTTTTCCCACACAAAGACAAGTGTGAGAAATAGTGAGAGCAATTGAAATTATATTTTTTAGACAAAGTATGAATCTGTTATGAATTTTTGAAGTGATCTACCTAAACGAGTCAAGAGGCTATCTGATAACCAATAAAAATTGTATCCAATATGCTCATCTTAATCACCTAAAGCTGTCACAATAATTTTTAATGTGGAAGGCCCTGAAAAGTCACTTTCTACAATGATTCACACTCAAAAAGATGGGTGCTCCTAATGAGGTCATTAATCACTCCATGGGTGTTGGGTTAGACATTGATTATGGCGTGAAAAATTGTCATGAGGTCATTAGGTGTCCACTATGGGTCATCTGACTACAATGGGTTCTTTTACCTTAGTGATCCTTGTAGCTACAAAACTCTCGAATTCCAGAACCCCAGATCGGACAAGCTTATAGTTGTATGACAAGCTTCTTGCAGAGGTTCAGTCAAGGGTGAATGTATAAAAAAGCCCTCCTATTTTGTACCATAATAACTTTAACCCCTAAAGGACCGAGGCACATTTCGGGCAGAAATTGTCAAAAACTGCCCACTTTTTAGGGCAACAAGAATAAATGGGAAAAAAAGTTTGTTTTTTTCAAAATTCAACCGTACACATTTGAACTAGACTTCTTTAGGAACACGTGGAAAATTTTTTAGAAACTTGAACCGCACAAATTGAAAGTTTATAATGTTTGAAGTTAGGTGAAATTTTTTTTTCCAACCTTGCCCAACATGGCCTACAAACTTTAACTCCTTCTAGAATGATATTCTTACACTAAACATGGTTATTTTTTTACATTTGCATCTTGGATCATGTAAGCTACACACCTGCCAAATTTCAAAATCATAGGAAGAGTTTTGCACATGCTGCCCGCAAAGTTCAGGGCAGCATAACTTTTGATCTGGGCACCCGATTGGAAAAAAAAATTAGATTTTCAGGAAGGGGATACCTAGTTACACATTATTTCCAAATTTCATGAACATCCAACTAAAAATGACTTTGTAGGAGCCTACCCGAGATTTCTTGCGTATGATGAACGGACACTTGGTCCTTTAGGGGTTAATGTTAACACCTCCCATAGCTAATTTGGGGGCTCCGATTGCAAATATGAACTCAAAATTTGAAAAAAAAAAATGAGCGCAACAAATAAAAGGTTCCTAAGTTTTCCCCAGGGGTAAAATATGGGGGCAAAACCACCTCTATAGGAGGCTCATCATACAACTATAAGCTCAACCCCCTAGATCCCAGGCCGGGGGGGATTGACCCCCTCGCTCATCCCCCCCAAAGTCAATCCAAGGGTGCATGTAAAAAAAAAGACCCCCTATTTTGTGCTTCATTGATTTATCTTTTGTGCCACACCCAAGGAATTAGGGGCCTCTGATTGCAAATATGAATTCAAAATTTACAAATTTTATCATGCGTGACAAACAAAAAAATTCAGGGTTTTCCCTTGGGGACGAGCGAGGGGGTCAATCCACCCCGGCCAGATCCCAGGTCTGCTGAAACTGCATGCCGACCATGGAAGCCTGCCGTGGGCCTCATTATACAGAAAAGTAATCGTCTTTTATAAGAAACTAAATTCAGGCTCCTACAGTAGCACCTTTAGAAAATGTTAAGAATGCCAAATAGTTCCGAGCTCCCACAAGGATAGTGCTTTCTATGAAATTTCGTTTCATTTGATTAAGAAACGTAAACGAAAAAAACAGTTGCCTTTGCGCCATTGATGGCAGAGCTTGCCGGCGAGCGAGTAGCTCCATAGCGCGGCACTCCGAAGGGCCACTTTCACACACAAATGCAAGAGCTGTTGTGAAGGCCTTTTGTAGGGGGCGTTGTAATCAACAGGGATTATAGCCAGCAGGCAGGCAGGCAGGGCAAGGCAGGCAGGCAGGCAGGCACGGTACCCCGCGCTAAACCCCAGGTGACCCGCCTTTGAGCGCAGGTGACCCGGGCTTTTGGCAGTAATACAGAACGTGGGCCCTTTTGGTACACCCTACCCTCCCTGCCAAAAGAATACCAAAAGAGCTACAGTAGCTCTTTTGGTATTCTTTTGGTATTCTTTTGGCAGGGAGGGTAGGGTTTTGGTATTCTTTTGGTATTCTTTTGGCAGGGAGGGTAGGGTTTGGGTACTCTTTTGGTATTCTTTTGGCAGGGAGGGTCCCGGGTCATCTGCGCTCAAAGGCGGGTCACCTGGGGTTTAGCGCGGGGTACCTTGCCGTGCCTGCCTGCCTTGCCTGCCTGCCTTGCCTGCCTGCCTTGCCTTGCCTGCCTGCCTGCTGGCTATAATCCCTGTTAATTACAAACGCCCCCTACAAAAGGCCTTCACAACAGCTCTTGCATTTGTGTGTCAAGGTGCCCTTCGGAGTGCCGCGCTGTGGAGCTACTGCTGTTGCTGCTTGCCATTTTCATAGCCAACCTCTGTAAGAAGCAATTGCTAGCTATCGTTGTCCACGGAGTCATCAACCTTGAGTTCCCTTCCCTTTCTCAGTCCAAGGTCTCACAGGATTGCACTGCCCGCGGAAGTGGGGACACTGATGAGTGCGCATATCCCCGCACCCGAATGCGTGATCATCTTGCTCGTCTGCACTCATGTCGAGTAACGACCCGTAATGGAGCTTCTGCACCTTCGCGGTGACAATCCAGTCTTCGTCGTTAATCGCCATTCTCTCTCTGATTGAACCCCAATTTCATCTCGTCGTCCGCTTTGTGCTCCATGAAATAATCGTTCTTGCAATGTCTGTGAATATTAGTGAGAAGGATTATTTTTGATCAGTCCTCACGGAGACCACGACGCGGGCTTCACTGGGATTTTGGGTACTCCTACAGCTACTGACTTTCGGGTCGGAAACGACCTCCGTTTGTGATTCTACACCTTCGCTGTATCATCTTTTCGAATTCAGCATCTCTCTCTGGATTGTGGCCCAGTTCCAGCTTGAGTGAAATGTACTCCGCGAACGTAATTTTCTTGTTTGTGAATGAGTAGGAAAATTTTGAACAGAGAGCCCGCACGACGCGGGATTCAATGGGATTGAATTTGAGCTCCGATTTGCAAAGTTGCGTTTGAAATGCACGGATTCGTTCTCCCGCTCCCGCTGAGATAGAACGTGAAGGCTCTGTACGAATGTTGGCAAATTTGATCCATTGGGTAGTTCCCATTAATGGATGGTGTATTCTTTGTATTTTCAGGATAAACCGTCGATCAAATCACCGAATTGCGCAAAGCGGGAGATCCACACTTAGCGATGGCGCAGGCGAACGCAGGAGCCGAAGGCGAAAACAGAGCAGTGCCGCACATAGACGGCGCGGCACCGCACGTGGATGTTGAAGGCGTTGAAGCGGCAGTCCTGGCGGCAGATCCGGTGGCAGTGGTCGCTGACATGGCAGAAGTCCTTTTCCCAAATGATGGTGCACGTTTTGAAATCGAGGCTGTTCTGGTGGGCCCTCCGCCGACTAAAAGCAACCTGAGTTGCAAGATCCTCCCCAAAATTCCTGATGAAACCTGACCCTGAGAAAGGAAATAAATACAATGTTGGGTACACTACTATTTACGTTATTAGTGTTTCATTGTCCTGTTCCCTCGTTCCGTCTTGCAGGATGGTTTTCCTTTGATTTTGCGGAATGAATGGGAAAGCCGATTGCCTGAGACGAAGGGTGCGTTGGGTTAACTGAGTTCCACAAGCAACGTGGACGTGTTGGGGACTTGGGGTAGTTCTACCAGACAGGATTTGTATATCATGTAAACTTTACGATTTTATAGCCTCTTTTGGATTGGTTTTGGTTTTGTGTTACGGTATTGGAGGCAGCAGCAATATAAAGGTATATGATTATGTTTGGGCTATGATTGTAAGGATACTTTGGTTTTGTGTTTTACTTCGGACTATGAAGTAAGGATAATGAACGCTCCTGCTTTGGGACTTCTGTTGGTTGTACTCTTTCCGTTGCAATGACATCTGCTTTTCATTTCTACCCATATCATAACAAAACAAATCAAGGATGGATTCTGGTAATGCTCAAGAGTAATCCCATGGAGGTCCTTTGCAAAATTTATTTCTGCCTAGAGCATATTTGCAGGAGAATATTGTTTATCCACATGTAGGATCTAATTTGTGCAGCGGAAACTTGTCCCTCAGTTTGTTCTCACGAACCAGTTTTGCTTTGATTCAGAATCCAGTGATGTCTTTCAGTCCCAAGTGGGTTCCCTTGGCAATGAAGAATTCTCGTATGTCATATTTTTGTAATGGTATTATTTTGCCTTTGATGTATGATTCTAGACATTAAACAAATATTTCTATGCATTAAATTAGTATGAGTTCTTTATTATATTTAGGTACCATTTTTTGTTTGTTTGTTATGGTGAGATCTGTAGAATTGCATACACACCAATCATGTTTATGGTATTGTTAGAAAGCCCTCAACAAGGAGGGATGCAAGGACTTTGCTTCATGGCATTTTGACTCACAATGAAAAAGATATTGAATTTCTGAATTAAAAAATTAAAAAATTACTTTTACTTTTATTTTGTTGTGTTGTGGCAACAACATAGGGCATACTAGTGAAAATAATGCTTTGTATATCCCAAGAAGAATTTTAAAATTTTATTTTTGGTTATTCTTACTATTATTCTGAATTTTGTAGGATGTCTAATAAATATGCCTTAGCCTCTTTTAAAATACCCTTTGAGCTCTATGAAATATACTATTTATAAAGATTGTCTTTTGTAAGATAATTTTTCAAAAATACCTCTAAAAGTCTTACCCATTTTTACATATTATTTCAATCTTGAAGGTATGTTTTATATTTATATATCTATTTTAATATATAATAATAATTTTTATATTCTTAGATAAGTATTTAGAGATGGCTAATAAGCTTCAAGTGGACTTTTGATCTTTTTTTACTTTAACTTTTTCCAAATGTGCGTAATTGATGAACATTAAACTCTAGCAAACATGTTCCATTGATTTGAAAGATGGATGTATTGCATGCTTGGATTTCCCTTATGTCTTCAACTTTAATCTCATGCTTCCACCTTGGCCTATGTGCAAGTCATAGTCCTTACAACTTTACAAGAGACACACTTCCAACTTGTGAATTGTCTAAAATAATGAACTAAATGAAATCTTTGGTCCATGATGACTTTGTGTTCAAAATAGTGCAAGACAAAACTTACAAAAAGCAATTAGCACTATAGTATCAAATTTTATTAGCTAATTCTTTAATTGTCAATGCCTTTGTGTAGATATATTATTCACCTAAAATCCATCAAAAGATTTAAACAACCAAATAAAAAATTGGATGAGAAAAAGGTTCTTTAGACAAAATATCATCCAAAAGTTCGTTGTATATCATCTTAAATTCTATAGACTTCCAAGCTCTTAGGGCACTAGTAGAATCCCATTTTGTAACCATGCTCTTCACATGTTTGTTCATAAACCTCCAAAAGTTTCAATCCTAGAATGAGGGTTTTAGAATTTAGAATTTTGTCTTATCTCAAATTTTACTATAATTTCTTGAAATTGTTTACAAGGTAAGAGAATGTACTAGCTTTGGGGGAATACAATTTTTTTTTATTGGTGATTCAAAGAAAAAGCTATGCCCTCATAAGTTCAAAATTCTCAAGTTTGGACAACAAAAAAAAATTTGAAATAATATTATTTATTATAGGATATCTTTATTTCTAAATGAAAAGTTTTCTTCATACCCTTTGGATTGATGATGTAAAGTTATGAAGAGTTTTGCTTTGTGGGCAATGAGGACACTTTTGTGGAAAAAAATGTATTGGATTCTTTTCTAAACTCAAGTTTTACAATTTTTCAAAACAAAAGGTCTATTGGCTATTTATCACTTAACATAGCTATATTATACTAGGATTGACACATTTAATTCCATTTTAGAACTACTGATAATTTCATTTTTCCTTCCAAATTATATTATTTGTCTTCTAATTAAGAATTTAAAAGAATGAAATCAATTTTCAAACTCAATTCTCCACCATAAGGTTTACCCCTTGAATGATCAAGTGATTGTTCAACATGTGCATGAAATCTCTGACCATAGGTTTAAATAGAGGAAAAATTGAACAAATGTTTCTAAAATTTGGCATAAGATTGGTACATTTTCCCTTTTTGCAAGAATTCAAAAAATCAATTTGGTTGCAATTGCACTCCAAATTTTGCTTTGGTAAGCATGAAATGCCAACACCTCTACAACTTTGTCTTTTAGTGTACTTTTGAAGTGGTTTATTTTCAATTTCACATATCAAAATTTGAGATTTCTTGTACCTATTCAAAGTACTTTTGAGTGCACTTCAATAACATAAATTTCAAGTTCTAATTATATAGCAGTAAAAAATTAAATATATGTTTGGACTTTGGAAGGGGAGTATACCGATCCTATTGAGGATGCCCTTAAGGCATAAAAGCATTGCAGTACATACCTTTTCTAATTAGTAAACCATGTAAAATTTGGAAAGCGTATAAAACAATTGTATTTTATTCTTTATGGAGAGATTTTGAAGTAAAATACAAAAAACGTGAGTATTTGGAGTCATTTTTTATAGCAATATTTCATTAGTTGATATTTTGTAATTTGTAATTTACAATAAAATTACATAAATTTGAAATTTGAAAATTCCTTTTATTACAGACTTCCCAAATTGATTCGCATTTCTTCTATTAAAGAATTTATAAATTGAGTACTTGAATAAAATTTGGTTTAAATTTATCTTTTGATGAAAGGGATTATTATTAATGATTTTCATTTGATTTAAGCCCAAAAAGATTAATAAATCATATGGATCTAATTAAAACATTATTTAGCCTCCTACAAAATCAATTTTGAATTGATTTTCCTAAAATTATGACACAGTATCCACATGTATGTCTTTTGTGAGAATAAATTTTTTCTTTGTTCAAGTTCACACATGGATCAAAAGTTATGTTGTCCAAATTTTTTAAACAAGGTGGATAACTTTGAACATCATGTGCACATCACTTCTTCAAATTCTAAAATTTGGCAAGTATACAACTAACATGATTAAAGATGCAACTATACATACAAAAAATATTACAGTTTAATACAAGAAAGACATTCTAAGTAGAGATAAAGTTGACCAACCTTGTTCAACAAGGCTAGAAGAAAACTTGTTCATCCAACTTCCCTTACTACAAATAATTCCAACAATGTTAGTGAGTGAGCACAAAGACTTGAGTCTACAAGCTTTGAACCTAGTTGCAGGTATTTACCTACAACCATTTGAAGTTGTTTATAACACATGTACCTATAACATGGAAAAAGTCTACAACATAGGTATCAAGAACATTGACACCTATATCCATAGAAAGTGTCTACAATATGGACTCATGGGCTCATATGCTCATAGATTCTATGCTTACATGCTAGCTCTCCCCCATATAATTCTACAATCTACACGAGCAATATTCTTGAATTTTTCCACCAATTTCTGTGATAATCTAGAGTAATTTTATATGATTAAATGCATTTCATAATTAAAAAAATATTTTCATTCTATGCACTAGAAATTAGGGCATTTTTTGACAAATCCATTTTAAATTTTTTAAAAATGGAATTCATCAATTAGATGTGGCAATTTTTGAAGGGTTTGATTTTTTTGATAGCTGAAGTAAGAAATAGAGTGGAGCAAAATAATTAGAGATTGTTGACAATTGAAAATTGACCTAGATTTTTATTGCACCTCCTTTACAATGCTCTTGGAATCTTAAATCAATGTGGATCAAATTTTAAGTGATGAAGTCTAAATATATTGTAGATGGTATAATATAATCTTACATTTTTCTCATATTGATTGGTAGACCTTGCTAGGTATGTGTCATTACGGTCCCCAAAATCTCTTCACTTCTAATGCATATGACCCATTTCCAACCACTTAAGCAATTATGCAAATACGGATTGTGGGTTTCTCGAGTAGGGAAATTTTCCCATGTACGGAAATTGAAATAGAGTTTAGAAGGATTCCAAAATTTTATATCTCAAAACATAATGACTTTGAATTTTTTAGCTTAAGATTATGTTTGACCTATACTAGTCATATAGGTCTTCTTATTTCCAACCAATGGCTAGTTGCAATATCAAGAGTCTTCTACCCAATCATACTATGACACAACTACATTGGAAACTATGCCATAATTAATTATTGCTAATCAATACTTGAACGGAAAGAAACCAATCTATAGAGCAAAAATGTGTGTGTGTGTGAGATTGGAAAGGGGTTGGCAACCATATAGGAATCATCAACATTGAATTTAAACTTTTCAAGAATGAAATGAGAGCCTTTCCCCTTGTAATTCTAGTTCCAATTCTTTTGCAAAGACAATGTTTTTATATTGCAAGTTGGATATTCTTGACATGTCATTTGTTTGACGGGACTTATAAAAAATGCAAACACAAAATTAAGAAGACTACAAGAATCATTTGTTAATTTCTTAATATGTGTTTTTTTACCATTTGACACCAAAATTAGAGGTCAAAATTCCTACTTCCCATACTTTTTACTTCTTCCTTGAGAAGCTTTTAAAGTTTAGAAAATCTTGAAGGAGTTTTTGTTTTTAATTAGGTCTTTGCCTTTGAGAGTTAATGACTAGCACATCCAATTTATTTTTCATGATTTTGTTGGTGAATCATCAAGGGGAGCTACATGAAAAAATGTCAAGGAAGGCTAAAATGGGAGCTGTTTAGAGCAATGCTTTAGTATTGGGTTTTTTTTAGATTTTTTTCGTTTATGCTACACCGTTTCGAAATGAATATAAAAAAATGCCCTCTATATTGAGTTCTTGAATTTTGTATCCTCTCTTAGTTAATTTTGAGTTTAAGATTCAAAATATAATTCTCAATTTCTAAATTTAATCTTCGATGTTGCACCCCTTAGTGACACTTACCACCTTAAATTCACCTTTTAGTGCTTTCCAAGCACTTGACCCTTTGGTGACACCAAGGATCACGTTCTTCTAACACTATACATGTGATGCATCCACAATGTTAGGTTCCAACTCTAGTCACGTAGTTCCCCATTCTTCGGTGACTCCCAATATTTCAATTCCAACCCTTAACTCCCACAAGACACCGGGCATGTCATTTGATGATATGGGGTGGAATTTCCATTGATGTCCAAACACTTGTTGGAGGCACTACTCCCCACTGGTGCTAACCACCCTTGAATGGGATCCAACACCCCACTAGGCTCAACCCAACTCATTTCAGGACTCACTAATCAGGACTCATCAAACGAGACTCACACCATAGCCTAGTGTAAAGCAGGACACCACCCAACCAGTATCAAGGAGTGTACAAGCACTCTATGGTAACACACAAATGGTGGTAAGGCTCCAACACTAACTTCACCACCCAGGGCCACTTTGGCTCACTATGGCACCATCCAAGAGTGAGGAGGGAGACCACCCCTCCTCATAGTACTCTTTGCGGGATTTGACAGCCCCCCCATACTAAAGATTACTGGAAACCCCCAAGATGCTCCTCATTTTGGAAGACCACCCAATTCCAAGTGGTTTCCCCAAAATCAGATCCTCAAGAATTCTTGATTTTTCCATCGGGATAACTTTTAGCTCCGAGCTCCAAATCCCAAATACAAGCCCAATTTCGTGATCTACATTTTTCGTATATCACCGTGAACTATTCACTTTCCCCAATGCGACAAGTATTGAGGAAGTTATGGCCCTCCAAAGGTACGAGTTCTTGGGAGGTGTAGTTCTCCGAGACTCCACCCTCTTTGGATGCCCATAACTTTTAGTTCACAGCTCATCTCCTTATGAGCCTTATCATTCTAGAAATCTTGTCTTCTTAGCTTTCCAATGATATGTGGCATGCCCTATTTGTCTCAAAGGAATCCTCTCAAACTTAGTTTCCCACATCCCCATGCCTCAGGACGTAGCTGAGACACTGTCAACTTTGAAGAGCCATAACTTTTGACTCCCAACTTGGATTCTCGCGTTCTTTGAACCCATGGACGCATCTTCTCACAAGCTTTCCAAGTATGTGTGACAAGTCCCCTAATTCATCTAAATCGGAGTGCTACAACTCTCTGATTGCTCGGGACTCCTAGTCTCCCTCACCCCATCTCTTGCAAGGCTTGGGGAGTCACCTCCAATGTCCCCCTTGCTCACAAGGTGGCACAAGTGTGCCTCTTGATGAGGGTTGTGACACTCTGTGGTAAATAATAAACTCTAATATTTTTTCTAATATAAAAAATTAGACAAAATTCTCTCTCTCCAAGGAATGCTCAAAGCATTACTCTAAAGGGATCTACTCACACATACTTTAATTAAAATTGACTTGCATTTAACCCTTCCCAGGCAATATGAAAGTCCCTAGACATAATAATTATAGAAAAATTTCAAGGGTGTCCTTCATGAATGGTGACTACAAAAATAAAGTATGATCTATGGAAAGGTGGAAGTGAGTTGAACATGTCCTAGATACAGTACCTCTTGCAATTCTACATCCCGAATGCCCGTAGACCTAGAAACAAGTCCTTTTGAACATTTGACCATAAATGGATTCTATTTGCACAACTTGTTAAATTGCTAGACAAATTGCACCCCAAGTGTGTCCAGAACTTAAAGTGACAGCTATGACACCACTAACTACAACTTAATTTATCGTAGAACCACCCATTACCAACAACTTAAGCATTTTGTGCATGATCTTGAGTAGTAGAAGACAATTAAAATTTTCTAAACTTGTAGAAAGACTAAAATCATGAGGATTGTAATTTTTGGGTAATTTTCTAACTAAAATTGAAATTACTATGAGTTTTGGAAATCAAAAGTTGATTTAGACCCATCTCCAACGCATAGAGTCTTCCATAATGTTTCATTCAAAGACTACTTTGGCTCTCAAAACCAAGCACATTTGTCATGACACTAATGGTTAAAAAAACATAATATAGGGCTTCAATGAGGGGGTAAGTGGTCGACTATGGGTGGTTCTACACAACAATTGGAGTATAGCATATACCAATAATAGCTATAATAATGACTATAGCATATGCCAATAATTTTCCAAAGATTTAAGTGTCCAAATATTTGTCACTAAAAATACACTATGTTAAGAATGGCAACTCAATATTTTGTTTTCTCCCGATCACAACAGAGAAATGAAAGAACCATGGATTATCTTGATATTGATGTAAATACAAATACAAGTAAGATCTCAATTGCCTTTGAGTTTTGCTAAAATTTGACTAGGCTATGTGATGCAGTGGAACACTCCTGTGTTGATTGGGTAGCCTAAATCCCCAGCTTCTCATGTACGGCAGTCTGCTCTTCAAGCAACCTTTTAAGAACTGATTGCATTTGGGGGGAGCTGAATTCCTTGAAACAATTGTCAGTAAATTTTCATAGGAAGAGAATTGGAATTGGTAAGTCTAATCTCAGAAGATTCATATTTTCGGAACTTTGTGGAATTAGTTACAAGTTTTTGAAGTTGAAATATAGTGGTCACTAAAAGCAACCACCTCTTGAAATATACACTGTTGGTACATTGAAGAAAGCAAAATATATCTTTGTGTTAGAGATAGCTTTTAGAGTAGGGATGCTTTTAGAGCATCCTATTTTAGCTAACATTCCACTACTCCATTCACCTTCTCCTAAATTTTTGAAGTGCCCGCTAGGCTCCATGGTTTTTATAGACAATCTTAGCCTTCATAGGACATTGATATTTTGAAAGTCAAAATCTGAATTTTGATATCGTTTTTTCATTAGATGAAATCCACCTACTATTAAGGGTCGTGAATTCCCCCAAGTTCCCCCAAGTTCTCAGATTGTGGGAATTCAGCCTTAGCAGCTGGCTGACTTGGCCGACATACGGCCATGTCAGATTATAATAAATAAAAAAATTTAAGAATTTTTTTAAAAATTTTAATTTAAAAAAAAATTATGGCCAGAACTGGCTGGTTCCCGCCTAAAATGGCCCTTTAGTGTTGCTGAAAAACATCTAATGATTTTAAATGTTTTTAAGCTTAGCTAAGAAAATGTACCTCCAACAATCTACTTTTCACTCTTTTTTCCTTTTTTTTTTTAAATTGTGAAATTGTGACTTTTGTGACACTTTGAAAATAGCATCTTGAAAGCTTAAAATACAACATTTTAAGAACTTTTTTCTATTGAATTTCTCTTGGTGTGAGATCAAGGAGTACACCAATTACACCATGATGTTTTTTACTATAATTTTTATTTTTTTAAAATGATACAATTTTAAGCATTTTTGTAATTGCTATAATTTTGACAAAGAAATTTTCTAAGAAAATCATATAAAGTTCAATTTGATGTTATTATTTATGAAAGAATTAGATTAATTTTTAGACATATATTACTACATGTGGAAAAATGTCAAAGTTTTTCAATGACTTTGTGTTTTAATCTAGAAATCTAATGAAATTTGACCAAGCTCAGATATGAAATGTCTTTTAAGGGTTAAGATCAAGTCCAACTTAGGCTTGCCCAAGTTATTTGGTGCCTTTTGGATAATATAACTTCATGTCTCTCATATAGTTTGAATTTTTTTTTGTGTTATTAATAGGTACTACAAACATCTACAAAAATTCTCACAAAATATTGTCAAATTTCATTTTAGGAGAGGCTACTCAAAGTTTTCAAGAGCTCTATAAAAGCTTATTGTCCTTTAACCCTTGAAAAACATTTCATTTTTGGACTTGGTCAAACTTCATTAGATTTCTACATTGAAATACACATTTCAAAAATTTGATATTTTTCAAATGTATTAATGTTGGTCTAAAACTTAGTTTCATTTTTTCATAATTAAAAATATCAATTTGAATTTTATATGATTTTTCTAAGAAATTTCTTGGTAAAAATTGTAGTAATTATGAAAATGCTTTAAATAGTATGATTTTTTTAAGAAAAATGGAAAGAAATAGTGAAAAACATCATGGTATAATTGATATACACCTTGAGATGACACCAAGAGAAATTCAATATAAAAAGTTCAAAAGTAGTGTATTTTGAGATTTTAAGATGCTACCATCAAAGAGTCACAAAAATTATAATTTTAATCATTTTGAAAAGAAAATTCAAATGGAATAAAAAGTAGATTATTAGAGCTGCATTTTCAATTAAGCTTAAAAACATTTCAAATCAAGAATTATGTTTTCACTTTCAAAATGTTTGTAGGGCTTTGGGTAATTTCCTTTATGAGTTAAGGATTAAAGAACTTTTACAAGAATCTACCAAAAAAAATTGGTGGATGAAAAAAACGAAATTTTGTGTACTTGGAATGTGTTTGCATTCATTCATTATTCAAAATTTGGATGTTTTGTCTTTAAGGGGTTAAAAGACCATCTCCTCTAGATTTTAGCTCCAAAATTTTGAGTATGGATATTCAATAGACAATAGTACTCCGCACCCCTAAAATTGCAGTTTTAACATACTTTTGAAAATAAATATTCTTCACCGAATTAATTTTGGAATGCAACAAAATATTGAAAAGAAGTTAAAATGGACATATCCACCTTTACTACAAATTTCAACTACTAACATTGAACCATTATTCTCAAATTTTTGATTGAAAAGAACTTTGGAACTCAAGGTGGGACTGAAAATACTATGGACCGTAATTTTTGCAATTACAGTATTATAAGATGTGTTGATTAACCTTGCAACATGTTTGGAGCAAAAAAGAGGCTTTGGAATGATGTCAAAGGCTCGATACAGAATGAAGCATTATGATTTTTGGCCCAATTTTTCGTTTGAAATTTTTCTAAATGTATTTGAGGTGGGCACTGGTATAAAATTTATCATTGAGATATTATTGACTTCCCTACAAAGGAAGATGCTAAAAAGTGGATCACAATTTTTTTAACTATTTTAGTGTATGATTTTGACAACTTGTATTTTGGTTGTTGGCAAGCATTTACTAATTGCAACACAAGAAGCAAAGTGATTGATCATGCATGATAACAAATTGAGGTTTACTTTGAAAATGCTTGGCGTTTTGAAATCGCAATGGATTGATTGTGAGTCTGAATGTTTGCATGCTCAGTATTAGGGAGAAGCCATCATCCTCAATGTTCTCCAACTAGGTGAAACATTCATGTGGAATGTTGTAGTTGCTTTCACCGAACTTGGTGAGCAGTTTGTATGTGGTTCAAAGGACGAGTAGCTTTTCCCCGAACACATTGGAGAAGTCGTTGAAGAACTGCCTGCTACTGAGACTCTTCCAATTGTTGTGCGCTTGATTGCTTTGTGACTAAGGATTTTGAGGAGCTATGATGTGAGCACATCAATGAACGTCAACTTCATTAAACTGGGCACTTCGAGGATGGGCGGTCTGCAACGTGATTCTATACCTATGCTAAATTTTTAGAGCTTTGTGTAAATTTGGGTCATAATTTTAGGGTCACGACTATTCGGTCATGATTTTTGGAGTTCTTGTGCTTCCATAGTTCAGGGATCAGTAGTTGTGTGCCTTTGGTGTAAACCTGTGATACTCCTTGCTAATGGAGGTCGTTTTATACTCTGACGCAGACACTGTAACCACGTCCTTGTCTGCATTTGCATCGATGGAACAATTCGGGGATCAGTAGTTGAGAGCCTCTGCTGTCGTCAACCAAGTTTTAAGCTCTTAGAGAAGTTGTGTGCCCATATCTTCTGTGTTGATCGTCAGGCGAGGTCCGGGACAATCGTTGCTAGTTTTGGTCGTCTCCAATTAGCAGATGAGCTTTAGGGGAAGGCGATTATTGATTTTTCGATGAAGGATTCTAGCGCATGAGAAATAAGAAATGCAATATGGATTGAAAATGGACAAATGTCCTTGCGTAGTTTATCGTAGCGTATCCTATTCTATTATCCTTGTCTATAGACTATGGAATTCTCCAAAAAAATTCACAGGTGGGCATTTTGGTATTTTCCTGTGTTTCTTGGAGAGTCATGTTGCGATTTTCAGGCGACAATTGTAACTGGTGGTGATGAATTTGTGGGTAGATTATTATAACTTGAATCACAGGTCATCAACGCCAATTTCTTTAAATCAATTTCTTCCAATACTCCGGCACGAGGTCAAGCCTTCACATCGTTCTTAAATTAGGGTTTTAGGGTTTAGGGTTTACGGTGGGAAGCTTTGTAGAATTCGTGACATTGTGGTGCTCTTTGCCCCAATACTTATTTTTACGGAATAGGAATGAAAACTTTCCAGAGAATGTGACAAGCACCTCGAATTCATTTGCTTCGGAGATTTGCCGATGGTTGAACAAAATCTCTGATTTGATCACTTCAGTGTACATGATTTTGTAGGCCAAGAGGTTTTCTACATTATGTCCTTTGTTCTTCTACATTATATCTTTAATGAGTATCAGATTGATCTGAACTGGCTTCTTCTAGTCTCGTTACAAATTTGGTAGCATGATGTAGTTAATGAATTATACAAGGTAGTAAGGCTGTTGTCTCGCGAATTGTTGTTGTGAATTCGAGTCTATCCGAGCAAGGCATCTTTCAGGGCTCCCATCTTTCAGGTTAGGTTGAATTCCTTGTAATAATTTACCAGGACTGGAATAATTTCTCACGTTTTTCTCACTGATATTTCTGTCGGCACTCTCTTCTATTCCATGACTTCGGCCTACTTAAATTTTTCCTCTTCTTGGTAACAAGATTCTTAATTCTCGTTGCGCATTTCTTTTCTCTCCGAAATAGCATCTCTTACCACCCCTGAACCCAGATTTCATCAATTTAAACGACATCTAGTATTTTGATGCAGATTTCTATGTGTTCATGAGGTCTCTGGACTTATGAGGTAAAATTGAACTCATTGAACATTTACTGTTTTCCAAGTGTTATTGAAAGCAGCTGATGCATTTAGGAGAATCTTTTATTCTAGTGCTACGAATTTTCCTCAGATGACAGAAGTCTAGAACCCCGCTCTAAACTTTACCTGACGAAAATAAAATTAAAAATTAAAAATTAACTAATTAGTTAATTAATTAAATTCACCAAGGATGTGGTCCTCTGGTTATGTGTACTTTTTCCCCTTTTCAATGGAAATTATCCATGAGTTTGAAGAGAAAAAACAAAAAACAAAAAACCACTTTACTCGACAAAAAATTGTGGAACAAATTGTTAACTAGGGATGATAAAATTTGGAGAATTGGAATTTAAATGAGAGACCACAAAACACAAATTTAACCACACCAAAATAATCCCTAAATGTTTTTGACTATGTTTTCACCAAAAACGCTCCAAATCTGCCATTTCTAGTACAAGTACTAAACTTTAGAGAAAAAAACCTTTTTTGGATACATGTAAGTGTAGGATCTTGAAGTACACTATTTTGAAAAGATTTGGAAAAAATTTCAGAAATTTCCACCATGTAAATTGCATGATACTCGAGTTTGAATTGACAAAAATTCTTCTTTGGGCCTTGCGGAAAAAATGGGCAGCTACACTTCACAAGCTCACATTCATATGAAAAAATGTCCAAAATGGTTGTGCTTCTTTGGATTCATTCTTTAAGGTAAGTTGGCAACATGATTAGAAAAATTCAGATCATTTGGAATCGTATAACATATAGAAAAAAAATAGTCAATAGAAAGAAGTAGAGAATGATTCAAAATACTAAATTGTTAAGAATTAGTTACGGAATTGAAAAATGCCAAGTCCAATGGTTGAAATGTTGTAATAAACAATCTACATCATATGATTTTATTTTTTTTCCAAAATATTGAAAATTGAGTTAAATAAAGGACTTCAAAGTTTATTTTAGAGTAGACCCGTAATTGCCTTCAAACTAAAACTCCTCATAACTTTCATTTCATTAATCAAAATGGAATGATTCAAAGCTTTCCATGTACACATAAATCTAGAAAACCAATTTCAAATTTTTTGTTTTTTAAAAAAGTGACTCTTAAGAGAAACCTCAGCTACTTGGCAACTCTTTTTTTGGCTTTTTGAAAAAGTGCTAGGATGGTGATCACTTAAAATTTCATTAAGTATTGTATTTCTACATTCATCCATCTTTCAGACCAAAAACTATTTTATAATCATATTCAGGCACTTTTCATCCAAATTTGGTGACTTCATCCACAATATTAAAAGGAATGGAGAATTTCTAGAAAAAATAGAGTACTTTTATTTGGCGAAAAGTAGACATTTATTTTGAAATGGTGCAATTCGGCCCCTTGGTGCAAAAAAAAAGGCTACTATGTGAGTTGCCCACTAAGCAATGAAAATTACAACCCATACGATAATTTCTTAACCATGTAGTCAAAAGTTATGAAAATTGTTGAGCCTCAAAGCTACTCCTCGAGCAAATGTTGTGTGAAAATTTTAAAGAAATAAAATAAAATTTCTATTTCTAGTGAGTTGTCCAAAATCGTTATACTGCCAAAAATACAATTTAAGGCTTTAGGGGATAAAGGACAAGTTTTTACATCCATCTCCATGCTTGAAACAATATAACATTCTTGACCTTGAGTAGAAGATCCCTTTGCCTTCCTTGCATTAGAGAAAATCTAGACTTTCTAGAGGGTCATCTCACTACTTACTAGATGTGCAATTAGAGCAAAAAAAATATTTTAAAAAATATTTAAAATCATAGACCATGTGATTTCCTTAGGTGCCACACCAAATTCTAAATTTTTATTCCATTTTTTAATTTCCTATATATGCATAGTTGAATGACTTAGTTCAGCCTTCTAGAGAGTCTAGATTTTCTTTAATGTGTGCATGGAGAGAGAGAGAGAGAGAGAGAGAGAGAGAGAGAGAGAGAGAGAGAGAGGACTAAGAAGCCCACTTTGGATTTTTTTATAACTCAAGGAGACTCTCTTGACTTCATAATTTGGAATTCTTGTCAGACATTTTCAAAATGGATACTAATCATCCTCATCTACATATAAAGCTTTATTTCATGTCATTCCAATAAATACTACAAAAGCTAAAAGCTTTTTAAAATGAGCACCTAAATATATATTCTACAAAGATTAATTAATTTTACTTAACCCTAAAGGCCAAGGCACATTTTAGGTAGAAATTATCAAAAATTGCCACTTTTTAGGGCATCAAGAAAAAAATGAAAAAAAAGTGTTTTTTTTCAGAATTCAACCATACAAATTTGTACTAGACTTCTTTGGGAACATTTAGAAAAAAATTTAGAAACTTTGACAGTACAAATTGAAAGATTACAATGTTTGAAGTTAGGTGAAAAAGTTTGTTTTCAACCTTACATGACAAGGCCAACAAACTTTAACTCCTTCTAGAATGAGATTCTCACACTAAACATGGTTATTTTTTTGACATTTGCATCATGTATCACATAAGCTATACACCCACCAAATTTCAAAATCATAGGACAAGTTTTGCTCATGCTACCTAAACTGCCCGCAAAGTTTAGGGTGACATAACTTTTGATCAAGGCACCCAATCGGAAAAGATATTAGATTTTCAAGGAGGTATATAGTAATACATTATGTCCAAATTTCATGAATATCTAACCAAAAATGACTTCCTAGGAACCTACTCAAGATTTTTTGTATACATTTAACAAACACTTGGTCATTATATAGATTATATAGATTGATAAGTCTTCAAAACATATGAAGCTTTCAATTCCAAATAGTGAAGTGGAAGTTATGAAGGTTTTTTAATTCTCTAGGCAATGAAGGTAGAAAATACATATAAAGTCATTTTTAGAACTCAATATTGAAAATTTTCAAATCAAAGCAAAAAGAAATAATACCTATAGCTTATTAAAACATTCTCACCATTGGGATTCATATTTCTACAATTCTTGTAAAAGTTATGACTATAACTTCCTAGCAACTTGATTAGAAAATAAATAATTAAAAGGGTGTCTAAATTTTGTGAAATTATGGTCCTAGTTTGCTCAAAAAATATATGTATATTAAATGACTACAGAATTCATAGAAATACAACTCTCATTCAATTCATAGAAATTCAATTTACTCCACCCAATCTTACATCTCTTCTTTGTCAATAACTATAAACATACATTGTAAAGTTTTTTGGCCTCAACATTTTGACTAATCTAAAGCACAATTTCTCACCAACAAACACATCTCGTGCATGCAACAAACTCTAATTTTTAACAAAATTTTGATCCTAAAACACACAAGGTAGAAAATTTAGGGTTTGGAGGTCAAGACAAAAGTTAGATAAATGCAGCGACCTTAGATGAAATTAGAAAAAAACATCCAAATTTTGTAAGAATATCTTGGATGAAAGCCCAAATTTTTTAATTATATTTTAAAATTGAACAAATTTTATTATATCATATATTGGATTGCCTAACTTTTTTTGCACTTTAATTAGTTATTAAGCAAAAGTTGCCCAAGCTACTTCGAAGTGATGGTCATAATTTAGTCTTTTCTCTTATTTAATAAAAACTTCTACTTTCTCATTTTTGTAAAGATGAATTTGAAATTTTTTTGGTTAAATTTTTTTACATCCATTGTCAACCCATTTTCCAACATATTGGCAAATTTGTTCAAATTCTAGACACATGTGTTTTTCTAAAAATTTTGAAAGACACAACTTGACATTTAAGAAGGGCTTCAAAAAAATCTTTTTTGAAGTTAAGGACATTGAACTTGCATTTGATGAGGATATTTACTTAAATTACTTTAGATATGTACTTGAACAAGTTAACTAAAGGATTCAAGAATTAGATTTGTTAAAAAACATATATAGATTTATAATGATTTTGGCCTTGCTTCAGGTTTAGATATTACAAAGCAATTATGGGCTTCAAAACATTGCAACATTTGAGGGGGGTAACCTCTTGAGTTTATAGCAAGGAATTATACCTTCTTACCTATGAATCCACCATTACAAGTTTATCTACAATGGGCTTCTTCCCATTTGTGTCCACAATGGGCTCACTTACCTTGGTCATTGTAAAGTGTTCGGGCTAAGAAATCACTCTTTGCATCACTAATTGTTTGGAATGCATTAAAAAAAAAAGTGGATAGGTTGGTTTGGATCAAAGTTAGCTTTGGCTTGCAATGGGTGTTCTTTTTTTTCATTGTCTTAACCCCTAAATTCCCAAGGCCTTTTTTGAGCTTGCACAAATTTACTTTGAATTGAACAAAAAAATGACATTTTGATAAGTTTTATAAAAAAAACTGAATTGTAATCGTATAAATTCAAACTAGACATGTTAGAGATTACGTGGAAAAGGAAAATACAACAATATCACTTATGGATTGAAAGACTATAGTGTTTGATCATGAGGGTGCTCAAATTATAAAAGTGATTTGAAGTCTTTCAGTCTTCTCTTCACATGTCAAATTTTTAAAAATAGTTACCAAAAAAATATGAGGTAAAAGGGCATAGCATGCATAACTCCAATCAATTTAAGGCTTCTCAAAATCCAATCTCTTATTTTTTTAAATGAATTTCTAAAGTGATTTTTCTCCAAGGTCTAGTGTATTTGAGGCTCATTTCCAAAAGCCCTCAACACTGAAAAATCAAGGTTTGCAATCGACACCCTTGCAAAAAATAGTGAAAAGAAAACTTACAATCATTCATTTTCAAAATTGGATTTCTGATGCTAAAACTAGACTCCAAAAAGAAAACAATGTCATGTAGAAATAGGTATAAGATAGATGAAAAACCTAAATCCTTAATAGTTCTCAGATGGAATTGAAACACATTAATAGCAACAAATAGATTGTTATAGCAAGAAAACACAACCATGTGCAATTTTTTTTTGATAAATTGTGAAAATTGAGTTAAAAAATGAATTCCATAAATAATTTTTCAAAAAAGAAGCTTGGATTGCTCCCAAAACAAGACCTTCTATAACTTTCTCATCACTAATCCACTTAGAATTAATCAAATTGTCCATGTAGACAAAAAAAATTCTCTACCAACAACAAATTCCAAAAGAAAAATTAATTTGAAACTTTTGTGGGTTTTTTTCCTGTTTGCTAAATTAAAACTTAGATTTATTGTGCCCTAACTTTTGCTCTTGGGTATGGATTGGAAATTAAAAAAATAATATTCCCCCAAAGCTAATGTGTTTTCATGTCATCACAAAAAGTTTTCCAAAATGACGTCAAAAATTGACATCATAAGAACCTGACGACCAACGATCCCAGAACTACTTCGGGGAAATTAGCCAAATGTTCATTTTTGGAAGATTTTTCTGAATTTAACACTAAGGACATGAAGAAATTATGTAGCAACTAAGCGAAATTTAGCCAGTTTTGGGATCACTGCTGCTAATTGACCATGCAATTTCTCGTGAGGAGAGACTTGGTCCTTTTAGGGTTTAACTATTGTACTTTGTCACAAATGAATTGAACACATGATGATGGGTATGCAAGTGTGTGAGCATCAGCATTCGTAAAATTGGCTAAAATTAGCTTGGATTCTACTTAGTTTTTTCCTATACTAAATGTACATGTGAGCAAATCTTCAAAAAAGTAAAATTTGAGCAATTTTGCAAAGCTCATTAACAGAAACGTCGCAAATTGGTTTATTCATCCGCGTCTGTAGTCGCAGTCATCTGCTATGGTTGGTATGATGTATTCATTGAAATCCACCTTAAGCCGTTGATCTTTAGCAAAGGTGGCTCCATCCCACTGCCCATTTTGTAGAGTAATTAGGGTTTAGGGGATAACACTAAGCCTCTAGTTTAACAACTTCATCTCTCTAGCGCTATAGTTTTTGAGCATGTGAGATAAGTTAAATTTTCTTGGTGACTGCGCAATCGCGCTTTTACTTCTGCATATTTTTTCCTTGTCTTGGGGCGATCTGCTCCATTGTTGCATCTCCACTCTTGAGATCAGTGCCTTCAAGTTTGGAGGGAGTCCGGGACTATCAAATTTGAATTTGTCACGTTACTTATGTAGCAAAGATTGATTTTTGTTATTTCAAAAAAATTTGTTGTTGTGGACTTACAGAGTTGTCGTCCTGAGTTGCTTTGAATGTTGGAGCGCTGTCACTTGAAATTGCAAGTGCCAATTGCTGTGTGCTGTGCAATTTAGGAGATTCTTGTCTCTTGCATTCATTGCATTGTAGAAATGGAGGCTCTAATTCAATGAGGGTTTGGACTTTGGAGCGGTTGGCAAAACAATGATGTTCTTTGCAATCAAAAAACATGGTTTCAATCTCATAGTCACTTGCATTTGCAGATTTTCTTTTTGCTTCATCAATCTTGCTTTTGGAATCGTTTCTCTCTTGCAATCTTGTAAGGTGTGCATCTTGGGGAATTGGGGTATAGGTTTTGCTATAATGGCGCCTTGCTTGAAGCTACCCAACAACTTCCGGGTGAAGACCTTCTGGCCCAACTACTACAACCGAGGTGTGGGAAATTTTTTGCCGATGACAAAGGGAAGTGGTGCAATGGTGTTTGTGTTGCCCCTTGAGATCGAGATTTCCTCCAACTTGGAAGAGAAGGTGACACATATTTTTGAGACCCAACTCACCGAGCCTACATTTGTACTTGCGAAACTCCAATGCCCATCGGAAGCCACCATGGTGTCGCCTAAGGGATGCAATGATGGTGAGGGGCTTTCTACAAGGAGGGGGAAGTGGAAGGGTGTAGTAACTGCTGCTTCTTGCGCTCCAAAACAAAAGAAGGTCACCCCGAGCATGATCACGAGGAGGTGGTAGGTGGTGTGGGCATGTAAGTATATCTAGACAGAAGGTGAGTTTGATGCCAACGACGACTAAACTGGAGTTATTTGTCAAAGCTATAGCACAATAAGTAGAAGACGAAAGGTGATGGTGCCAAAGGGTGACAACTTGGAGAAGCATGAGGGGAAGAGGACGTGCAAAGAGGATGGTGTGCCCTTCCCTTATCTCAAGAAGGGTGACACCTTTACCAAGCTCGATTGCAAATACTTGAAGTACTGCAAACTTTGGATTGGCCGCAAGTACGTTGGAATTGTGGCGGATCAACTCATTGCCAGTTTGGAGGGCAAACTGAAACGAAAGGGAGTACAATTCTCCACCTTATTTCAAGTTCTAAGTCACGATCGTCCAATGTGTGATTACAAACGTGAGCAATATTTGTTGAGGCACTTTAAGGTGAAGAATTTGCCTAAAAAACACTGGTCTAAGAGTAGTGGTTGGGAGATGAGTGAGCATTTGCATGCAAGTGATCTATCTGCTTTGAAGGCCATGGTTCAGTCTGCACGCATCATTTCCATTAGTGTAGATGAAGTGACAAATATTGACAATACATCTTGGCTTGGTGTGCATGTTTACACGATGGACTCTTGGGAGAGGGTCCCGCACTTGCTACATCTGTCATGTATTTCCGATGTTACCGATGGTGACACCGCAGACCACTTAACAAATGTGATTATGTACTCTTTGTTGGGTGAAGGAGGGTTGAGTCGAGAGGACATAGCATCCAAGCTTTTTTTCTTTGGGGCCGATGGGGAGTCTACATTTCAAGGACTGAAAAAGGGTGTCACTACCCAAATTCGAGATAAATGGGCCCCTTTCGTTCTCAGTGCTAGCTACGCTAGTCATTGTATAAACCTTGTGGTGGAGACATTGTCCAACTACCCCATGGTTTTATGTTTGGAAGGGATTTTTCAATTTGTCTATGCATAATTTTGCCACAGCCACAAACGACACACTAAGCTATAAAAGCTAGCTAATCTCATGGAAACTAAGGCCAAAAAAATGTTGAGGAATGTTGAGACACACTGGATTTCCATGAGGAGTCTAGCGCAAAGAATCATGAGTGAATAAAAAACTCTACTGGTGAAGATGGGATTGGACATGGGTGCATCTATTGGGCATAAAGGCAACGTTGGGGCTGCCAATAAGTTTGACTACTTGGTTGACGTTGAGGTCCTACTTTCACTAGCATGCTTCATACCTTTGTTGAATGTTGTTCATTGCTTGATGAAGCTGACCCAAGCCCGTGATATTTTTATTTGTGATTTTATGCAATCCATCAAGGTTTGCCAAAATGAGCTTGCAAAGATGTTCATTGATAAGTCCTCAATCTACAACACGGTGGAGTTCACTCGCTACAATGAACTAATTCAACTAAAGAGTGTCGATATTCCTCTGGAATGGAGGGACTTGCCAGGTGACAGTGGCATTTGCCACTTGGTGTTCAACTTCGACATCACTACAACTTTTGCTCACTATAGAGACAATCAAACAAGGAACCACATATTTGTAACTCAAGAGGAGTACAACTGCGTGCAAGACAATGTGGAGCATCAATTTGCAGGTGAGTATTTTCATTTTCAGTCAGTTTTGTATCCACCTGTATTGTCTTTGGCTAGTAGTTTGTAATTTCTAGATCATGGTTCGGTTCGAAATCAATGTGTAGGGTGGAACGTTGCAATGCAGCGGAGGATTTTCGTTCAATTTCTCTATATATTTTTGGCTCACCATTTGTGTTCGTTGGATTTTAGTTTCAATTAGTTTTTCATGTTTGGTTTAGATGTGTGTAAGTAGCTAGGCAGGAAATGAATTAGCGGTGGAGGATTTGGGTTCAACTTGTATGCTTTCTTTGCTCTGTGATTGTGTTTGTTGTTGGTCTTGGTAGGTTTGGTTTAGGGGCAGAGGCTTAGGTTTACTTTGTGGTGGAGGTTTTTGATTCAATTTCGTGTTTTTTTTGGCTTTGCGTTTTGGGTTGGGCAAATTATGGTTGTTGTTGGGTTTTGGCAAGTTTGGACGACACATTGCAAGGCATGTTTGCATTTGGGTTACTGCCTTAGCCATGGATCTTCTTCCTTTACATTTATTGTAGTGTTCTTGCACTTTTTGTTTTGGATTCTGTCCATTGGTTTTGGCACATTTATTTTGGGTTGCAAGTGCAGGTTTTCTGTTAGGTTCGGGGTGGAGGTTTACCTTCACCGTTGTTGTATTTTTGGGTTACTGTGTTTTGTTTCTAGGTAGTTGTTGCTGTTGATTTCGGCAGCTGTGGCCTCGGAATGCAAGTACACGTGCACCTAGTCAAACTCCATTGTTATTTTTTTTTCAATGTCTTTTGCTTTCCCTTTAAACATTTTGGATTGATGTGCTCACTTGTTGTACAATGCTTGTGAACATCAAGGATAGAAGTGCATTTTCAAATTTTATTTCTACTTGGTTATTTATTGTTAACCCCTAAATGTATTTGACTATGTTTTCACCAAAAACACTCCAAAACTGTCATCTCTAGTACAAGTACCAAATTTTAGAAAAAATACATTTTTGGACAAATGTAACCATAGGATCTTGTAGTAATCTTGTTTGAAAAGATGCGGAAAAAATTTCAGAAATTTCCACCGTTTGGATTGTAAGATATTAGCATTTGAAGTGACAAAAAGTCATTTTTTGGCCCTGCGAAAATCTGGGCAGATGCACTCCACAAGGTCAGATCATTATGAAAAAATGTCCAAAATGGTTGTAACTCTTTGGATTCATTCTTCAAGTCATGTTGGATACATGCTTGAAAAATTTTAGATCATTTGGAATCGTACAACATATAGGAAAAAATTAGTAAATAGGAAAAAGTAGAGAATGATTCAAAATACTAAATTGTTAATAATTTATTTATGGAATTGAAAACTGCCAATCCCAATGGTAAAAATGTTGTAATATACAATCTACACCTCATGTTTTTGTTTTTTTTCAAAAAATATAGAAAATTGAGTTAAAAAAAAGGTCTTCAAAGTTTATTTTAGAGTAGAGATTCCATTACTACCCACAAACTACCCACAACTAAAATTCTTCATAACTTTCATCTCATTAATCAAAATGGAATGATTCAAAGCTTTCCAAGTATATAAAAATCAGGAAAATAAATTTCAAATTTTTATTTTAAAAAAAAGTGTTTTTTAAAGAAGTTTTTTTTGCTGCCCGAGCTGCCCGCCAAACAATGAAAACAACATATCATACAATAACTTTTTAACCATGTATTCAAAAGTTATGAAAATTGTTGGGTCTTAAAGCTACTCCTCGGGCACATGTTGTGTGAAAATTTCATAGAAAAAAAAAATTCCATCCGTAGTGAGCTGCCCGAAATCGCTATGTTGCCAAAAAACACCGTTTGGTCCTTTAGGGGTTAAGCAAGTCCTAATCAGTTCTATGTTTTGCCTTGTTTTGCAGAGATTGCTCAATCACTTTGTGATGAGTTGGCCAAGAGATTTCCACAACAAGAATTACTTGATGCTTTTGGCACCATTTACCCATAGTATTGGAAGCAAGAAGGGGTTGATGAGAGCTTTCCGCAGCACTTATCAGTGCTTAAAATTTTTTATTGTCATGCAAAGCTTTTGAATGGAGGGTAGCCTGTGTAGGATGGGGGAAAGCCTTACACTGTCCCTGAGATGTTGTCTTCATCTAAGTTAAACAACCAGCAAGGGTTGTTCAAAGTTACCATGAAGGCGAATGCTGAATCTTCTTGTACCCCGTCCTACCATGTGAATCCAATTATCAAACTCTGGCACAACCTCTCACAATCACGACACTTATGAAACTTGATTTTGGAGTACTTCAAAGTAGCTGAGATAGGTTGTTGTTTAGTGTTGGGCTTTGTAGATGATGAGAGGTGTTTCTCAATTTTAAAATTTCTCAAGTCTTGCCAAAGAAATAGGCTTGGCAAGCATTTGCCTCTTGTAGTGCAGATGTTTGGGCAAAATTACTATTCTTTGGAGACTTTTCCATACAAGGAGGCCATAGATTCATGGAAGAATGCTATGAAGACTAGCTGACAAGGGTATGTTTAATCTTCAACCAATTCAACAGTATCCTCCTCTTTCCATGTTCCTTAGTTTTCATGAGATTATGCTGGCTTTGGGCTCAACTTCAAAGAGTTTCCTTAACATTCACAATTGGTGGCTTGTGCTCCAATGTGGAGTGCAGACCTGTACGAGTTGGAGTTGAAGATTGCAGCCATCATCAACTTGTGGAAGCCTTCTATGAGTCATTTGTTACTTTTAGCTCTAACTTGTATTCCTAATGTGGTTTGTTTGTTTTGTGTGCAGAACACTAATACTGCACTTGGGCAGTCTTGCATTTTGCAAGTAGGGTTCAATCCCCTTGTCAGTGGCAATTCTTTTAATGGTTTAGTTGTCTCAATGTGTGAAGTACTGATGCTTATTGCCATGGAAAAATGGAGCATTTCAGCAAATTTCTAAGTGTCCATATTTGCATGACTTCCCCCCAAAAAAATTGCCATTATTTCATACATTACTTTTCAACTTAGCAAATGGAGCCATTGTAAATGATAAAATATAGCCAGATGTGATCTACTAAACTCCCTCGCGTGTTGCAACTCTTACTTTACCAAGAAAATAAAATTTATCCTTTATTCTACATTTTTTTTCCAAATTTATCACACCGTGTCCACCATTGAAACGGCATATCGCAGAAATAGCTCTCCCTACACACACACAGTTTTAGCCTCCACGCTAATTTCAGAAAAGCAGTTCTGGGATCCCGTTTAGCTATGTGAAGTGTTGTGAGGAGGCAGCCAAGGTCGAGGCGACCTTTTCTTGTCAGGAAGTTAAGTGACGTTCCCCACTTCGAAAGTTCGAATGCAGCTAAGTTAATTATCCCTTGATATCCGGATCCTGAAAGCAAGAGACTGACTGCAGGCAGGCCAAGAATGACTGGCGGACAAATGCAATGAGAATGATTCTCCAGTGACGGAGGCCTAACAAGAATACCTTAGAGTAGTTTTTTTGGGTTTTTTTGGACACAAGTAACGGAACCTTTACTGCAAGGGGAAAAGAGAGGAGCCCAGCCACATTCGGCCTGGGAGGGGCAAGTACACAAAAGAACAAGAGTGCCTGAGAGTAGTTAAGTTCTATTAGAATGAGTGGGAAAAAAGCAAAGTTAAGGCTCTGAGTGGTTAGCTGATTATTATATTATATTGCCTGTAGAATTTGCGCCCCCCCCCCATCCTCAATTCTCCCGCTAACCCCTAAATGACCAACTGTCCATGTACACAAGAAAAAGAAATCTCAGGTAGGTTCCTATGGAGTCATTTCTGGTTGGATGTTCATGAAATTTGGACATAATGTGTAACTATGTACCCCTTTCTTGAAAAATCTAATTTCTTTTTGTGATCAGGTGCCCGCATCAAAAGTTATATTGCATTGAACTTTGTGGGCAGCTTAGGCAACTTTGGGTAGCATGTGCAAAATTCTTCCTATGATTTTGAAATTTAGCAAGTATGTAGCTTAAATGATATAAGATGCAAATGTAAAAAAAATAACCATGTTTAGTGTACGAATCTCATTCTAGAAGGAATTAACCCCTAAAGGACCATTGTCCCTTCGAGGGACAAATAAGATTTCAAGTAGGTACCTACAGTCTCAATTTTAGTCTTGATTTTTTGAAACTTTTTATGAATATATAGAAATTGATTAGCTTTGTGGGAATATAATTTTTTTTCATTCGGTGCCTTGGAACAAAAGTTATGCCCAAATAAGCTCAAATAGAGGAGAGGGGGTAGCAAAAAAAAGTTTCAAAAATTTGAATTTTTTTATATTTTATTTTTTTTCCTTATAGATTATATTTTTTGTCTACACTGAATAGGGGTATGAAGGGGACCCGTACTAATTAGTCGACATTCCACACTATATAAATATCCATCTTAATTGTACATTAGCAATTATTGAAGTGTTCAGGGGATGTACATCATGTTCAAACATCTACAGTTTTCTAGAATCAGTCCCCTTAATTTTTTGGTCCCCTTAATACCCCTATTCAATGTACATGGAAAGCTTTGCTTCTTTCCATTTGGATTTGTTATGAGAAAGTTATAGATAATCTTATTTTTTAGGCAATTAGAGCATCTTTCTGAAAAATAACTTGTAGGATTCATTTCTAAATGCAATTTTTACAATTTAAAAAAAAAGTTCCATATGGTTTCATTTGTTTTCTAGAAAAATATCACCATTGGGATTAGTGCATTTTTATTCCATCTTAGAGATATTAATAATTTAGATTTTCCTTCTATCTTGTATATACTTCTACTTAACAATTTTTTAAGGAATGAAAATTAAATTTTCTTGTATTTTTTTTTCCTAGATTTTCAACTCAATTCTCTAGCATATAGATTTAAAGCTCAAAACTTAGTAGTGCAAAAAATTAAAGTTAAGAAGGTTCAAAGTCAAACAACCTAGTCCCGCAATGTGTGGAAAAACTTGTTTTATTCACTTTAAACATAGATATCTTGCAATTTGTGTGGTCAAAATTTCTGAAATTTTATCCACACATTTTCATACTAGTTAGGTGTAAGATCCTATGGTTAGAATTGCAAACAATAAAAATTTCAATTTTTTTCACTCTTTGCTCTAAAACTGGCAATTTTGAGTGTGTTTTTTGTAGAATAAAGGCCTTGGTCCTTGAGGGGTTAAAGTTTGCAAGGCATGTCAAGCAAAGTTGGAAAAAAAAACCCTATTTCATTTAACTTCAAAAGTTATAATCTTTCAATCCGTGTGATCACAGTTTCTAAAAATATTTCTACATGTTCCCAAAGAAGTCTAGTGCAAATTTGTATGGTTGAATTCTGAAAAATAAACTTTTTTTTTTCATTTGTTTCTTGCTGCCCTAAAAAGTGGCAGTTTTTGACAATTTAACCTAGTAACCCAATAAGGACGTTGCGGACCAAAGTGGTCCGATGGATGACAGAGAACTCTTGCATGTGAGATAGAAGTGCCATTGTTCATCCTTGAAATTTTGTACAAATAGGGGGAGGTCTTGCACAATAGTATGACCTCCAATTATTACTTTCAGATTTTGTAAAGTAGATGATTCACACTGTTTCAAAAAAGAAGATCTCCATGGTGACCAACCCATCCTTACAGGGTTAAGTTAGGTTGCTTGTTTTGTTTGTTTGTTACATTGAGATCTCCCAGACCGGGCATCCCCCGGCCGAGTGCTTGGTACTGTCGTAAAGCCCTTGGCAAGGAGGGGTGCATGGACTTTGTTACGTGACATTTGGGTCTATGGTGTGAAAGTTATTGAATTTCGAAGTTTTATGAACCAAAAAATTAGAAAATTATTTTTACTTTGATTTCGACTATGGCAACAATACAAGGCACACTAGTCTATACCCTAAGTGAAGTTGTTTGTTTTGTTTGTTACAGTGAGACCTCTTGGACCCTAGGTCTCTTGGACACATGCTTGGTACCGTTGAAAAGCCCTCAACGAGGAGGGGTGCATAGGCTTTGTTTCATGGCATTTGAACCTATGGTGTAAAAGTTGTGAATTTTTTAGTTATTTTTGGTTTAAGAAACTTACTTTTAATTTTGTTTTGATTGTGGCAACGACACAAGGAACACTAGTTATGATGATATAACAAATATGGCAGGTTTTCTATTCCATATTTGTTGCTCAATACTACAGAGCCATGTTTCCCTCCTTAAGTTAGTTGGCTCCCTTCTGAGGTTCTTCGGTATTACTCTCATGGCTGCCATTACAATTTTGCAAATTATTCTTTGGAAAAATTTGCACATTGACTCATTTTTAGAATTAGAATTTCTAATTTAAAAAAATGAAAAACAAGCTTGCGTCTTGATAAACCCAGTCTGCAATTTATTTGCAGATAATGAGGGCATCAGGGCATCCTAGTGATCCTGGCTCCATATCATTGCCCAGTGGTTCTTTCAATTTTGTAACTTAGCCAGTGCAAGTGGTGAGCTTCAGCGAAGTGCTAAAGCTACTTACGTACATCCATCCATGATTTGAGATGAAACATGTAGATTGTGGATGAAGTAATAACTTATTCATCTGAAATTGTGGGAGTTTATCCAAAATGGAGTTAATCCCTTAACCCCTAAAGGACCAAATTGCATTTTTTGGCAACATAGCAGTTTTGGATAGCTCACTACGATTGGAATTTTTATTTAATTTTCTTTGAAATTTTCACACAACATGTGCATGAGGAGTAGTTTTAAGGAGCAACAATTTTCATAACTTTTGAATATATGGTTAAAAAGTTATTGCATGATATGTAATTTTTATTGATCTTTAGGCAACCCAAAAATTTCTTAAAAAATAAATTTTTTCAGAAATAAAAATTTGAAATTGATTTTCAAGATTTATATATACAACAAAAGCTTTGAGTCATTCCATTTTGATTAATGAGATGAAAGTTATGAAGAGTTTTAGTTTATAGGTAGTTACAAATTCTCTACTTTGAAATAAACTTTGAAGTCCTTTATTTAACTCCATTTTCAATATTTTTTGAAACAAATAAAATCGTAGGATGTAGATTGTTTATTACAACATTACAACCATTGGGATGGACATTTTTCCATTCCATAACTAAATTGGTAACAATTTAGTATTTTGAATCATTCTCTATTTCTTTCTAATTACTATTTTTTTCCTATATATTGCACAATTTCAAATGATTTGAAATTTTTCAAGCACATAGCCAACTTTCTTTGAAGAATGAATCCAAAGAGTAACCACCATAGTGGAATTTTTATCATACAAATGTGGCCTTGTGAAGTGTAGCCGCTTGTTTTTTCTCAAGGCCCCCAAAAGGATTTTTGTCAATTCAAACACTAATACCTTGCAATGTACATGGTGGAAATTTTTGAAATTTTTTCCACATCTTCTCAAGCTAGCATACTACAAGTTCCTATGGTTACATGTGTCCAATAAATTTTATTTTCTAAAATTCAGTATTTGTACTAGAAATGATAGTTTTGGAGTGGTTTTGGTTAAAATATAGTGAAAAACATTTAAGTGTTAAGACAAGACCAACCACTTAAATTTTTGAACAATAGATGGATGCAAACACATCCCAAGCACACAAAAATGCCAAAAACATTTGAAATTGTAAATTTTATGTTTTTTATAGTACATTAAATTAGCTTAAGTTTTTTTTTAAATATATTTAGATACAATATTTTGTTAGTTTGTTGCAATGAGATCTCCAGAACTATGCATCCCCTAGTTGCATACTTAGTACCATCAAAAAGCCCTCTATGAGAAGGTGTGCACGGACTTTGTTTTGTGGCATTTCGATTGATGGTAGAAATAAAATATAATTTTGAAGTTTTTATGAATTAAAATTTTTTAAAGTCACTTTTATTTTTATTTTAGTATAGTATGGCAATGGCACATGGCATACTAGTCCATACCTTAATCCCTAAATGCCCAAGGCTTGTTTGGAGCTTCTTGAAATTTGCTCTAAATTGAACAAAAAGTCAACATTTTCATAAGTTGTACCAATTTCATTTGAATTGTAACCGTACAAATTCAAACTAGACATGTTAGATATCACATAGGAAAAGAAAACATAGCAATATCACTTACAGATTGAAAGATTATAATGTTTGATCATGAGGGCGTTAAAACTATGAAAATTTTTCAATTCTCTTTTTGCATGTCAACTCTAAAAAGTTGGTCACTAAAAAAATATGAGGTTATAGGGCCTAGCATGCACAAACCCTATCAATTTACATTTTTTCAAAATCTATTCTACAATTTTTTTCAATGAATTTGGATGTGATTTTCCTCCAAGATCTAGTGTATTTGAGGCTCATTTCCAAGAGCCTTAAACACTACAAGAAGTCAAGATTGCAATAGGCATCCTTGCACAAAATATTGAATAGAAAAATCATAATCCCTCATTTTTCAGATCAACTTTTTGATCCTAAAACTAGACTTCAAAAAGAATTCTCCAAAAGTATAAACTAATAATAATAGCAATTTGGTTAGGTTTTACTTAACTTCAAAGTTTTCGAAACACCAGAATTTGGTGTCTCGGGCATTTAGGGATTAAATTCAATTGTTTTGTTTTGTTTGTTACAGTGAAATCTCATAAATCGTGAATCTCCCGTCATGTTCTTGTCATTGTTGGAAAGCTCTTGACGAGGAAGGATGCATGGGTTATGTTTTTGGGTATTCGAATGTATGGTGTGAAAGTTATGAATTTTTTAGTTACTTTTGGATCTTAAAATTTTTTTAATTACTTTTCTTTTTATTTGGACTGTGGCAACCTCACAGGGCACACTAGTAATGAGTTAAATGAAGGGACCGTTCACTTGGGGGAGAGACTATTGGTCCTTCGGACTCATGACTTAATAGTAGACTGAGGTGGGCTTCCAAACAGAGGTGGGCCTAGGCATGGCCACGTTGATGTCATTGATTTGCCACCCGAGCCTTAACCCCTAAAGGAGCAAATGGCAATTTTGGGCACCATAGCAATTTTGGACAACTCATTATGAATGGAATTTTCATAGAACATGTTGACGAGGGTTTTTTTTAAGGCCCAACAATTTTCATAACTTTTGACAACGTGGTTAAAAAGTGATTATATAGTATGTCATTTTCAATGTTTGGTAGGCAACTTGGGCAACTCAAAAAAATTATGAAGGAAATGTTTTTTTAAGAAACAAAAATTTGAAATTGTTTTTTTAGATTTATATATAAGCTTAAAGCTTTGAAACATTCCATTTTGATGAATGAGATGAAATTCATGGGGAGTTTTGATTTGAAGGCAATTATGGATTCTCTACTCTAAAATAAACTTTGAAGTCCTTCATTCAAGGAAATTTTTGAAATTTTTGAAAAAATATAAAATAGTGGGTGTAGATTGTTTATTACAACATTACAAACATCAGTATTAATAATTTTCAATTCCATAACTAAATTCTTAACAATTTAGTATTTTGAATCATCCTCTACTTCTTTCTATTTCTATTTTTTTCCCTACATGTTGTATAATTCCAAATGACTTGAAAATTTTCAAGCATGTAGCTAAGTGGTGTTGAAGAATGAATTCAAGAAACATCACTCCATTTTGGACATTTTTTCATACAAGTGTGACCTTGTGAAGTGCAACCGCCCATTTTTTCGCAAGGCCAAATTTAGATTTTCGTCAATTCAAACACTAATATCTTGCAATCCACCCAATGGAAATATCTGAAACTTTTCCATATCTTCACAAACCAATGTATTACAAGATCCTATGGTTATATGTGTACAAATATGTTTTTTCTATAAAATTTGGTACTTGTACTAGAAATGGCGGTTTTGGAGCATTTTTGGTGAAAACATAGTCAAAAACCTTTAGGGTTTGACAAGCATTGATTGGTGAAATTAGGTTGTCCCTCACTAATTTCTCGACATTCAATACTACATAAATATTTAATGTTATTGTACAAGGATGCATTACTTTTGAATTAGGTATTGTTGTAACAGGGACTCATGAACCTCCATGTGTACAAACAGAAATATCTATGGAAATATTTGTTGAATTTGATTGCTTGTAAAGTAATTTTCTTGGAATAAGGCAATCTAATTGTTAGAGCAACCTAATTTCACTATTTAGTGTAGTCCTTTGACCTTGTTGTACTTGGACTCAACGTAGAGCCCTTAAACTCTAACTTAACCTTGTAGACCATTTGGGTTTGATGGGTAGTCAAACAATCTTGTTCACATTGAAGAACAAATGATTTTCATCCAAACATTTTTTGTGCAACTTTATTACTACTATATCCAAATCATAGCATTTGATTGAAATTTGAAGTTGAAGATCTATGACCACATTTCCAAATGTAGAGTGGCGTGGAACCATAATTATACTATAATTTTCTATTTTTTAGATTTTTTGAGCATGCTTTGTATTTTTAAGTGGATTTTCATCATTTTTTCTTCAAAAAATTCATGATAATTTGAAACTTTCCCCAAAAAACTTTGAACATATTATGACATATGCCATAACATTGTTAACCTTAACGGGAGGGCCCTATTGCTCCCCCCAAAATAGGAGCCCCTTAGTCACTGCCAGCTAGTGACGTCAAGATGCCTTGACAACACAGTCATACAAACCTTTGCCTAGCCAAAGAAGTTTGCAGAATTATAACTTAATTCTCCCCCCATATATCTAGGGGGAATTATACCTATACCCGGTGAGGCAAACCACCTCGTTTAACAATGTTACGTGCAAGACAAGTTAATTGAACATAGGCGTGGAAGTTCATTTTTATCCGGTGTTTATTGGGGTTTAAAAAGAAATAAATTATACATAATTTAAGGCGTGAGTTCGTTTTTAAATTCCCATGCTAGCCATCCCTTTATATCCTTGACAGTAGTGATCCCAAAACTGGCTAAATTTCGCTCAGTTGCTACATAATTTCTTCATGCCCTCAGTGTTAACCCCTAAATGTTTTCAACTATGTTTTCACCAAAAATGCTCCAAAACTGTCATTTCTAGAACAAGTACCAAATTTTTGGAAAAAAACATTTTTGGAAACATGAAACTGTAAGATCTTGTACGAAACTTATTTGAGAAGATGTGGAAAAAATTTCAGAATTTTTCACCGAGTAGATTGTAAGATATTAGCGTTTGAATTAGCAAAAATCCTTTTTCTGGCCCTGTGAAAAAACGGGCAGCTGCACTTCACAAGGCCACATTTGTATGAAAAAAATTCCAAAATGGTGGTTACTCTTTGGATTCATTCTTCAAGGCAAGTTGGCTACATGCTTGAAAAAATTCAAATCATTTGAAATTGTACAACATATAGGAAAAAGAAAGTAAGTACAAAGAAGTAGAGAATGATTCAAAATACTAAATTGTGAAGAATTTTGTTATGGAATTGAAAAATTCCAATCCCAATGGTTGTAATGTTTAACTAAAAAATCCACACCCTATGATTTTATTTTTTTCAAAAAATATTGAAAATTGAGTGAAATAAAGGACTACAAAGTTTATTTTAGAGTAGAGAATCCGGAACTGCCCGCAAACTAAAACGCTTCATAACTTTCATCTCATAAATCAAAATGGAATGATTCAAAGCTTTCCATGTACATATAAATCTAGAAAACCAATTTCAAATTTTTATTTCTTAAAAAAGTATTTTTTTAAGAATTTTTTGGGCTGCCCGAAGAGCAATGAAAATTACATATCATGCAAAAAAAATTTATCCATGAAGTCAAAAGTTATGAAAATTGTTGGGCCTTAAAGATACTCCTCGGGCACATGTTGTGTGAAAATTTCAAAGAAAAATAAGAAAAACTCCATTCGTAGTGAGCTGCCCAAAATCGCTATGTTGCCAAAAAACGCAGTTTGGGCGTTTATGGGTTAAATTCGAAAAAAATCTTCCAAAAATGAACGTTTGACTAATTTCACTGAAGTAGTTCTGGGATCACTGCTTGACAGCAAAAAGCAAGATTCTCCAGGCCTAAGTTAGAATGAGAGGGGAAAATGAAAAGGATCTCAGTGGTCAGCTGATTATTACCTCAGAGTTGCCCCCCATTGGGCCAGGGTGGATTGACCCCCTTGCTCGTCCCCAAGTAAAAACCCTGAAATTTTTCATTTTTCATGCATGATAAAATACGCAAATTTTGAATTCATATTTGCAATCAGAGGCCCCAAATTAGCTAGGAGAGGTTGTGAAGATAAATTAATGAAGCACAAAATAGGGGGTCTTTTTTCTTACATACACCCCTGGAATGACTTTGGGGGACGAGCAAGGGGGGTCAATCCACCCCGGCCCCCCATTGTGGATGGCAATTCCAAATTCCAGTGTTTTCACCAGGGGTAAATCATAGGGGCAATGACCCCGGCCCCCCATTGTGTGTGGCAATTCCAAATTCCAGTGTTTTCACCAGGGGTAAATCGTAGGGGCAATGACCCCGGCCCCCCATTGTAGGTGGCAATTTCAAATTTCAGTGTTTTCACCAGGGGTAAATCGTAGGGGCAATGAGTGGGTCAATTCATCCTGGGCGTACCTGGAGGACACTAAATCCTGCAATCGAAGTGAGCCCCGTAGGGGCCAGATTTTTCATGGGGAAAACACAGGAATTTTTTATTTTTTGCACATAATTTTTTTCGCAAATTCTGAATTCATATTTGCAATCAGAGACCCCAAAGTAGCGTGGAGAGGTCTAGAACATACCCTAGGCACGGCTCAAAATAGGGGGCAGGTTTTACTTTTACCCCCGAGTAAAACACAAAATGCCCCTGCGGGGCCCACTTCGATTGCAGGATTTAGTGTCCTGCGCCGTGCCTCCCTGCCGTGCCTCCCTGCCTGCTGGCTATAATCCCTGCTGATTACAACGCCCCCTACAAAAGGCCTTCACAACAGCTCTTGCATTTGTGTGTGAAGGTGCCCTTCGGAGTGCCGCGCTGTGGAGCTACTGCTGTTGCTGCTTGCCATTTTCATAGCCAACCTCTGTAAGCAATTGCTATCATTGTCCACGGAGTCATCAACCTTGAGTTCCCCTTCCTTTCTCAGTCCAAGGTCTCACAGGATTGCACTGCCCGCAGAAGTGGAGACACTGATGAGTAAACATGTCCTCACACTCGAATTAATGTGTGATCGTCTTGCTCGTCTGCACTCATGCCTAGTAACGACCCGCAATGGAGCTTCTGCACCTTCGCGGTGTCAATCCAGTCTTCGTCGTTAATCGCCATTCTCTCTCTGATTGAACCCCAATTTCATCTCGTCGTCCGCTTTGTGCTCCATGAAAGAATCGTTCTTGCAATGTCTGTGAATATTAGTGAGAAGGATTATTTTGATCCGTCCTCTCGGAGACCACGACGCGGGCTTCACTGGGATTTTGGGTACTCCTACAGCTACTGACTTTCGGGTCGGAAACGACCCCCGTTTGTGATTCTACACCTTCGCTGTATCATTTCTTCGAATTCAGCATCTCTCTCTGGATTGTGGCCCAGTTCCAGCTTGAGTGAAATGTACTCCGCGAACGTAATTTTCTTGTTTGTGAATGAGTAGGAAAATTTTGAACAGAGAGCATGATCAGTGAATCCCGCACGACGCGGGCTTCACTGGGATTGAATTTGAGCTCCGATTTGCAAAGTTGCGTTTCAAATGCACGGATTCGTTCTCCCGCTCCCGCTGTGATAGAACGTGAAGGCTCTGTACGAATGTTGGCAAATTTGTACCATTGGGTAGTTCCCATTAATGGATGGTGGATTCTTTGTATTTGTAGGATAAATCGTCGATCAAATCACCGAATTGCGCAAAGCGGGAGATCAACACTTCGCGATGGCGCAGGCGAACGCAGGAGCCGAAGGCGAAAACAGAGCAGTGCCGCACATAGACGGCGCGGCACCGCACCTGGATGGTGCAGGCGTTGAAGCGGCAGTCCGGGCGGCAGATCCGGTGGCAGCGGTCGCTGACGTGGCAGAAGTCCTTTTCCCAAATGATGGTGCACGTTTTGAAATCGAGGCTGTTCTGCTGGGCCCTCTACCGACTAAAAGCAACCTGAGTTGCAAGATCCTTCCCAAAATTCCTGATGAAACCTGACCTTGGGAAAGGAAATAAATACAATGTTGGGTACACTACTATTTACGTTATTAGTGTTTCATTGTCCTGTTCCCTCGTTCCGTCTTGCAGGATGGTTTTCCTTTGATTTTGCGGAATGAATGGGAAAGCCGATTGCCTGAGACGAAGGGTGCGTTGGGTTAACTGAGTTCCACAAGCAACGTGGACGTGTTGGGGGACTTGGGGTAGTTCTACCAGACAGGATTTGTATATCATGTAAACTTTACGATTTTATAGCCTCTTTTGGATTGGTTTTGGTTTTGTGTTTTACTGGAATTGGAGGCAATAGCAATATAAAGGTATATGATTATGTTTGGGCTATGAATGTAAGGATACTTTGGTTTTGTGTTTTACTTCAGACTATAAAGTGAGGATGATGAAGGCTCCTGCTTTGGGGGCTTGGTTCCACTCTTTCCGTTGCTATTCATGACATCTGCTTTTCATTTGACTGCCCAAAACAAAAGGAATCAAACCGCAGATGAACCGCGCAGTACCGCAGGAGGAGGATACGGGCGTTCTAGTGGCAGTCCTGGCGGCAGCTCCAGTGGCGGGCCCATTCGTTGCTGCCGTGGCAGTCGCACTTTTTCCCAATGCCCCAGTCCATGCCCGTTTTGATTTTGATGGGGCTTTGCTAGGGCCTCTGCCGACAAAAAGCAACCTGAGTTTCAAAATCCGCCCCAATATTACTGATGAAACTCGGCCTTAAGTGAGTAAAAGAACTATCTCATTAAGTGTAATGTTGGGTCGGTTGTTACTAGGGGTAGTCACAGTTCCTCCATCCTCTACATTTTCTGTGGAGAATGGGGATGTGCCTGTCAGCGGTTGGCTACCCCCGTGCGTTGTGAAAAGGAATCTTTTTGTTGGAAGAAATTTTGTATGCGTCCATTCTTCCCCTCTGGAGCAGAAGAATGGACGTGTACAAAATTTCTTCCAACAAAAAAATTCCTTTTGGCACTGTAGTTCCACTCCGCAATTGCCGTTTTCACCTCTGGTTGAAGCATACTTTACTCTGAACTGCAGCCCGTCAAGTCCTGTACTTGGACCCCGGAAATCAGCAAAGTAACCAGCATCCCTTTCCGAGGTAAAATATTCTCAGTCCTCCATTTCTCCACCCTTGTATGACCACCCATTTCTCCACCTCAAAAAGGGGTGTCACAGTTCCTCCACCTGAGAATGAACCGCATTGGCTCCCCATTCACCGGTCGATCTTCCATTTCTCCACGGAAAATGCAGAGGATGAAGGAACTGTGACTACCCTTACTGTTTCTTGGCCCTATTTTCTTCTTCTTCGTTGCAGTTTGGTTGTTTTTCCTTGGTTTGCTGAAAGTACGGGAAAGCCAATTGCATTAGAAGTATGTATAAGCTTAGCAGTATTATGTGGTGTGTGTGTTTGGACTTTGAAGTATGGATAATAATACTTACGAATAATCTTGTGGAGGTTTCCTGCAAATTTCTTTCTGATCAGAGAATGTTTGCAAATAAATAAATAAATAAATAGTGGCTGTCAACTCATGTAAGTACTGTAGCATATACAGTTGTGCAGTAATAAATTGTGGCTCAGATTCCGTTCTTCTCCTTTACTCATTCTGCTTTGGTTTGGAATCCAATCTGTCTTCCAGTTCCTAGATTGAGTTAAGTTAGTGGGTTTGTTTGCTGATGAGGAATTCTTGCATCTCGTTTCGTGCAAATGGATTTTTCAATTGGTATTTTTTCTAAATAAGTTACACAAATATGTACATATAATTTGTGGTGTACTGGGGGGTGTCCACCAGCCCTTTTCTTTTAGTTTTTGAGAAAGTGCTAGGATGGGGATCACTTAAAAATTTGGTGAAGCATTGTATTTCTACATCCATTCATATTTTGGACCAAAAAACACTTTACAATCAAATTTGTGTACTTTCTCATCCAAATTTAGTGATTTCATCTATATTTTTCGTAGAAATAAAAAAATTCTGGCTAAAAAAGATTACTTTTATCTGGCGAAAAACAAACATTTATCTTTAAATGGTGCAATCTGGCACTATGGGGCCAGAAAAAAGGGGTTGGTGTCCACTCACTCTGCCAGGGTTTCAGTCTGTCAGACTTCGTCCCGGCTTTAGATTTGAGCCAGTGCAGTGACGCCACTGGTGGCAATTACTGTACCCAAGAAAATGCCATTGGGTATACTCTTGAACACTAACCTTAGAAGGGCCTGAAAGCCCTCTGTGGCTGTCTAGTATATTATGTATTTGGTGCAGTGGTTTTTTTTTGGACTAGTGTCCCCTGTGTTGGCTTCACTGCATAGGCCAGATTTTGGAGGGACAGATTCACAGTGGTCAGATTCTGACAGATCTGGCGATAAATCGCCAGAAAAAAAAACACTGATTTGGTGGTATTTGATTAGGAAAACATTGATCAAATACTTTTTAGTACAAAGTAAATTAATGATCATGATAGTACGTAAATAAAAATCTATCATAATTCATCTATTACAACACAATTGAATAGTTATAAAGCTAAATACTAGTCATATAGAGGGACCCCAAGGGCCTTTCAAGGGTTGAACATCCAGGTTCATCTCCAAAATTGATGATTTGAGAAAAATCATTATAAAGTGCTATTTGGAAACATGTTTTGGAATCGATATACAAATAAAAGGTGTAGACCAAGAATTTTAGATTCCATCTGTAAGGTTAGATTCACCAATGCTACCAACAAATTTTTTTTAAATAAATTTTGAAAGGAAAATTTCAAAATTCCTTCAAAATTTGATTACAAGCAAAATATTATCATGTTTGGAGTAAAATTTGTTGGAATGGATGAAATGAGGTTCTCTTCACATGGTGATTTCTTGGAAAAAAAATTGTTCTTAAAATCTATGACCTCATTTTGGCAAATCCAATTTTGAACTAGAGTTGATGCAATTTTGGCTTGGTCAACTATTTGACCTACTTGCACATTGATAATTACAAAAAAAATTGTACTCTAGTAATACCAAATCCAACACTTAGATAGGACAACAACTTGATGAAGTATCTCCACAAATTAAAATAAATTTCATCGAAGTAGTTAGGAGGATGAGGCTTCAATTTCAATCCATTCATTGTCCAAAAAATGGACGTTGGAGTGCTTAGGGGTTAACCCTTTACCCCTAAAGGATCAAACAATGGGTTTTTTTTAAAACATAGCAATTTTGGGCAGCTCACTTCGAACATAATCTTTATTTTTTTCTTTGAAATTTTCACATAATATGGGGATGAGGAGTAGCTTGAAGGCCCAACAATTTTCATAACTTTTGACTACATGGTTAAAAAGTTTTTGTATGGTCTAAAATTTTCATTGTTTGGTAGGTAGCTTGTGCGACTCGTGGAATTTTAAGATTCCCACCACCCTAATGTAAACTGCTTTTGTGCATTTGCTGTTGATTTTATCCAAGGGGGCCTAGCACCCCTACCTAGTCACTCATGACTTTCACAACCTATGCGACTTAAAAAATTCTTTAAAAATAACTTTTTTAAGAAGCAGAATTTGAAATTATTTTTTATTGATTTATATGTATGTGGAAAAATTTGAATCATTTCATTTTAATTAATGAGATGAAAGTTATGAGGAGTTTTAGTTTGCAAATAGTATAAAATGAACTTTGAAGTCCTTTATTTAACTCAATTTTAAATATTTCTTGAAAAAAATAAAATCATAGGGTGAAATTTTTTTTATTACAACATTACAACCATTGGTATTGGCATTTTTCAATTCCATAAATAAATTGTTAACAATTTAGTATTTTGATTCATTCTCTATTTCTTTCTACTTACTATTTTTTTCTTGTATTTTGTTCAATCCTAAATGATTTGAATTTTTTTCAAGCATGTAGCCAACTTGCCTTGAAGAATGAAGCCAAAGAAGCACCACCATTTTGTACATTTTTTCATACAAATGTAAGTAAACCTTGTGAAGTGCAATTGCCTGTTTTTTTGAAGGGCCCAAAAAAAGATTTTTGTCAACTCAAATGTTGATATCTTGCAATCTACATGGTGAAAATTTCTGAAATTTTTCCCACATCTTCTCAAATCAAAATAATACAAGATCCTATAGTTACAAGTGTCCAAAAGTGTTGTTTTTTTAAAAATTTGGTACTTGTACTAGAAATGGCAATTTGGAGCATTTTTGGTGAAAACATAGTTAAAAACCTTTAGGGGTTAAAGGACATTTTATGTTCATGTTTAATTGAACTTTGAAAGTTTTTTGTATTTAAATACACCCTAAAAAATTTGGTATTTTACTCATGTATTCAAAATATATCCAAAATTAAACTTCTTATTTCATAATTAAAAAGGTTAAAAGGAAATTTAAATGATTTTTGTAAGTTATTTATTTATAAAAAAAATCATAATTACAAAGATTGATTTAAATAGTATGAAAGTTTTAGCAAAATTGGAGATGAGAGTGATAAACATCATGGTGTAATTGGTTTACTTGTAGAACTCACAATAAGTGAAATATGATAGAAAATTGCACAATTGGTGTATTTTGAACTTTCAACATGCGACCTTCAAAGAGTCACAAATAATACAATTTCAATCATCTTGGAAAAAATAAAATGGAATAAAAAGTAAATTATTGGAATTAAAGCTATGCCCTTCAAGTAGCTTTGTCCTTTGAGGGTTGACAAGTGTACAAAGCTCTTGCATGTCAAAGACTATTCTAATTCTCAAACTACCTTTTTTAGAGCAAATAATAAAATTTAAAATTAAAAAATAATTGTAGGATCAAATTATAGGATCTTGCCTTAGAATATTAGGAAATGTGTGATTAACCCTTAAAGGGCCTAAAAGCCCTTTGTAACGTATAGGATATCATGAATTTGGTGGTATTTGATGAGAAAAACATTGACCAAATACTTTTTAGTAAATTAACAATCATGATAATATGCAAATATCAATATATCGCAATTTATATATTAAACGACAATTGAAGAGTTATAAGGCTAAACACAGGTGGGAGGGAGGGACCCCAAGGCCTTTCAAGAATTAATTTTTCAAAAGCATTGACCAAGTTTGAAGTAAAAAAACAAATTTCATTTCGATCTCTTTAAAACAAGGTCAATATACTTTATATCAACTTTTCTAAGAATTATTCCAATTCTACTATCCATATTTGAAGATTTCTTTTTAACATATTATGAAATTGAATTCACTCCAAAATCTATAGAAAATTTTATTTTTCCAAGTCCTTAAAAACATCCTTATTTTTTAATTTTCTTTAATCCCTAAATGATGAAGGTCTTTATTGAGTTTCTTAAATTTTGCTCTCTAAATGAAACAAAAATACAAAATTTTTATTAAGTTTTATCAAATTTTTTCAAGTGTACAATTTTACATTAGATGTGTTGTGGATCATCAGGAAAAAATGTATAAAATATCACATATGGATGACATATTATAATATTTAATCATAAGAGGGATTAAAAGTTTGAAAACAAATGGATGTCTTTCAATCCTCTTTTTGCATTTCAAATCTAGAATAGAAGTTATGACAAAAAAAAATAAGAAGGTTTATAACATTTATATAAATCATTTATAGCCAACATCAACTTAGAGCTTTTCAAAATCTACTCTATAAATGAATTCCCAATATTATCTTTTCTTCAAGAATATGATTGTATTTGAAGTTCATCTCAAAGAGCCATTGACACTAAAAATTCCAAGATTTGCAATGGACATCCTTGCACAAAATATTGGTTAATATAAGTATAAACAATTTTTTTCCAAAATCTGATTTTTGATGCTAATAACATAATTTAAATTATATTCCAATATAAAATAGTAAGAACAATAATTCAATAAGATTTTGTGTAACTTCAAAGTCTTGTAGATACCAAAATAGGGTACTTTAGGCATTTTGAGGTTACACATCATTTATTATAAGGACATACAAGTCAAAAGAAAAAAAACGAAATTGCTAAAAGTTTGATATAAGATAGAAAAATGTCATTCCACAATATATGAGCAAACAAGTGAATCAAAATGAGCCTACATTGTATTTCTTTAAAAATTACAAAATTGAATTAAGAAAGATTATTTATCATGTATTATTCTTCTAAAATATGTGATAATTGTTTGCAATAATTATCTCACCACCAGAATCAGCATTGAATGAACCTAAACTTTTCTAAATATTTAAGGATATTCACTTGGTCTCCTGAAGACAAATTTCAATACTTTTAGATAGAAAATTCTCATTTATTTTAATTGCTCACAATTCTTAAATTAGTCTTTAGGGCATAATAACTTTTTTCTTAAGGTCTAGAGATAAAAACATATCAAAATGATAGTCACATTCCAATACCTTCAGCAAAGAATCAAAAAGTTATTATAAAAAATGACATCCTAGAAATCTACCACAATTCTTTTAACTACATTCACTAACTTTGTTCCATCACATATTAATGCATGAATCAATTGAATATTGGAGAATTAAAACATTAGAATGGATTGATTACATATTCACTATATTTTGACATGAAGTTATTGTTTCATCATTTGATGAAATAAATTGACTTATAAGGGATACATTCTCTTTTGAATTGGTACATTGGAATTCCAACATTGGCTAAAAACAATTGATTTTGGTATCAATATAATATTTCGCTCTAGAAAAAAGATGAGATAATTTTTGGTATTATTGCAAATTAAGTAATATGAATAATGTTTCGTTAACCCCTAAGGAAGTTCCTTGACTATGTTATCACCAAAAATCCTCAAAAATTGTCATTTCTAATACAAGTACCAAATTTTTGAAAAATATCATTTTTGGACACATGTAATCATAGGATCTTGTAGTACCCTAGATTGAGAAGATGTGAAATAAATTTCAGAAATTTCCACCATGTAGATTGCAACATATTAGCATTTGAAGTGACAAAAAATCCTTTTCTAGGCCCTGTGAAAAAATGGGCAGTTGCACTTCACAAGGTCACATTTATATGAAAAAATGTCCAAAATGGTGGTGCTTCTTCAGATTCATTCTTCAATGAAAGTTGGCTACATGCTTGAAAATTTTTAGATCACTTGGAATTGTGCAACATATAAGAAAAAAATAGTAAGTAGAAAGATGTAGAGAATGATTCAAAATACTAAATTGTTAACAAATTTATTAATGGAATTGAAAAATCCCAATCCCAATGGTTGTAATGTTGTAATAAACAATCTACATCTAATGCTTTTATTTTTTTCAAAAAATATTGAAAATTGAGTTAAATAAATGACTTCAAAGTTTATTTTAGAGTAGAGAATCCATACTTGCCCACAAACTAAAACATCTCATAACTTTTGACTCATTGATCAAAATGGAATGATTCAAAGCTTTCTATGTGTATATAAATCTAGAAAACCAATTTCCTATTTTAATTTTTGAAAAAATGATTTATTTAGATCCACCCAAACTGCCCGAGTTGAGAAACAAACTACATATTAGGCCATAAGTTTTGACTCATATTTCCAAATACCCTGAAACTTAGTGCACATGAAAGATATTCCTTGTCCACACCCTCTATTAAAGTTTGAGTTAGAAATATGAAAATCTCTAGTCACACGTACCTGCCCCCAAAAGTTATATTGTCAAAAAAAGAACCTTGCTCCTTTAGGGGTTAAATGTGCATCACTAAAAGCTTTTCAATTATCAACCATGTATATGATTTGATATAGAAATGAACAAAAATCCCCGAAATCCAAATAATTAGTTAGTTCTTTATATATTAATTATAATATCACATACATGTACACTTTCAATGGTGATCTTAACAATTTTTGTGACCTCAACACATCAAGCAAAAATGAAAATTTATTGCACATTAGAAGTACATTTTTGTAGTCTTCTAAACAAATATAGTCAAAGTATTTGGTAAGTAATTGTCCAAAAAATTAGAATTCAAAATACTCAATGACATGTATAGATGATTTTAGGATATATTTTCTATCATTTTCAAGCATTTGAGGTCACTCATTAAGTCATTATGTGAGCAATTCCTATGTAAAATTTGAAACGCATTCTTATATGTGCAAAGACATTTGAGTATACTAATATTAAAATATAAAATATTCTATAATTAATTGTATATATAATGTGATTAGTTTGGAATTCATAATAATGTCAAGTATTTACCTTAGAAACTATCTCTTGTGTGAAATTTGAATAAAAGATATGTACAATTAAATTTCATGGATCTTCATCAAATCAATTTAGAAGCTATATGTTTATGATAAATAGGAATCTAATTAGCAATAAATGTAGCCTATTAAAATTGGCTAAACTTCTATTTTATATTTTTATAGTAGAAGATAAGAAACAAATTGTCAAAAAAAACCCATCATCCCAACCAAAAAGAAATTCAAAGCTTCTTAGTGGCTTATAGTCATCTCAAATGCATAATTATTTGTTGCTAGAAGGCAAGACTTGTGGCTATTTGTAAATTTTTTTATTATGTTTTGGATGCTTAAATATAAATTTATGTATATGGAAATATATTGGAAAGTGTAAGATTACCAATTACAAACGCGTTAAGTTATTAGGTCTATGTATCATTCATGAACTTAAATAATTTAGAGATTTAGATATCAAATGGTTTGATTGCAACAGAAGATGCCGTGAAAGAAAAATAGCTTTTCTTTCCCTAAAGACAATGTTGTGACTTAACCCTTAAATGTCGAAGTAGACATTTTGTGTTCGATGGATGACAAAGAATCTCTCCATGTAGGACAAAACTACAACTATTCATCCTCATATTTTGGGAGAAAAAGGTAGGTCTTCTACAATATTATGACTTCCAATGAATATTTTTGATTTTTTTAAAGTAGATGATGTCACATGGTTTCAAAAGGGAGGATTTCTACGATCACCAGTCCATCCTTTAAGGGTTTATGGATTGAATTTGAGGATTTAACTTCTTAGAATATGAAAAAATGAACATATATAATTGTGAAGTTATATGGTTGGAATGCAAAGAAAAGGGGTAGGGCAAGGCATTTACTATAAGAAGTTTTTCATTTTTCTTGTAACTTAAAGAATTTGTATATCTTGATTTGATTTTCAAATGTAATTACTAATGAATGAAGCATGCCTTGACCTTCTAGACAAATTACACTTGTACACATTCAATTTTTTAATTGATTCAAACATTTGAGGAGTAGCATGAGTTAAACTAAGGCAAGAAATTGATGGTACTTTGAAAGTTTACATCAACTTTGGAAGTTGCATGAGAACCCAAGTGAGATGAATACTCTATTAGATTAGATGCACCCTTATAAAATCAAATTTATATTAAACTAATTCAAAACCTTCCTAAGGAACTGGACTCTTTCTAAATTCATCTTTTCAACAAATGAAAAAATTCAACAAAATAGAGCATGAAAATTAAAATTCAATCAAACCAAGAAATTTTATGGGTTTTTAAAATTGATTTCAAATCAATTTACATTGGTGCCTTACATTAAAGAGTGTGAAACTAGAATTATGCACCTCTATTTTGATTTCAAGACATATTTTGTGCATGACACAAAGAATTGATCTACAAGGTCAAATTCTTATGAATATTAAAAAAATTCAATCAAATCAAGCCTTTTCATGTGGTTTTTTAATTGATTTTAAATCAATATACATTGGTGCCTTACATTAACCCCTCACCGCCCAAGGGGACCAATAGTGTCTTCAAGTCAAATTCAAAGTGTTGTAACTTTTGCATTTGATGTCTGAATTCAATAAAACTTGTTGGAAAATTTGCGCTCTCTCTTCTAGTTTGTGTGGTAAATTTTTCAGATCAATCCAAGATTTGCTGAATTTTTGGAAGCCAATCGAAGTTCACAAGTTCAATTTGAGTTCACCAAACTACATTTGATGGCTGCAACTTTGGGGGCTTGTATCTACTTCATCCAAAGTTCTTTTTCTAGAAAATTTGTTGAATTATGTTCTCCTTGAAGTCTAGTTACTGTTGTAAGATTTTCATGTCAAACCAGGTTGTTTTGAATGTTTGGGAGCAATTCGAAGTTCAAAATCCCAACATTTTTGGATTACAGTGAGTTTTGGTGGCTTATTTCTTCTTCATACAATGTTAGTTTCCAATAAATGTTTTTAAAAAAGTTGTGCATACTAGTCTAGTTTGTGTGTATAAAATTTCATATCAATCCAAGAAGTTACGAGTGGTTGAGAATCATTTTAGTAGAAAGAGGTTCAATTTTTGATGTGTTTTTTTGAAACTTTTCTTGCTATTTTTTGACATTTCAAAGCCATTTTGCAGACACAATGAGTCAATTGAATGATATTTTTTTTTTATCAATGTGTTTCTATGCTGATTTTTGAATCAATTTATAGTTAAAAGTTTCTTCATTTGAGTAGATTTAGAAACCGAATTTCACCTCCAAATGTATTTTTAGGAATTCAACATCCTTTTTCAACACTACAACATTACAATCTTGCAATTTGTGATGTCAAATGACACCAAATTTGATGCAAGTCATCTACAACAAGTGCACTACAAGATTGCATGGTTGAGATCTCTATAATTCAGTGAAAATTATATCTATAACAGTTCAAAAGAAATGTTATTTTTGAACCTATTCAAGCCTTGGGTGGTGAGGGATTAAAGAGTATGAAACCCAAAACTCAAATGAAGTGACCTTCCCCTCTTGGAATTGTAATCCATCAAGAAAGAACCAATTATACACCTCTATTTTGATTTCAAGACATATTTTGTGCATCATTCAAAGAATTCATTTGCAAGGTCAAATTCTTATGAATATTAAAAAAAATTCAAATCAATTTCATGTTGATATTTCACCATGAATACAATTTATGTTTTTAGCATGCAATTTGTTTTAACAATTTGCTCGAATTTCATCTTTTATTGATTAACACAAATGGTCAAAGATTTGAACACAAAACTTTGTAACTTTACCTCAATAGCACTTCATTAATATTACACATTTTATATTCATTTTTTCAATAAAAACTTAGTATTAGTAATTTCTACATGTACTCACTAACTCGAAGACAATTCCTTTTTCTTTGCATAAAATCATAAGAATTTGAGAAATAGTTTTTGGTGATGGGTGCAAAATGGTTGTATTGGTCATTAGGGTTTAATCAAGTGAGACAAAACCTAAAATCCAAGCTGAATAAATCTTAAGTAGAAATGAAATTTTTTTGGAAATCAATAATGAGGTCTTGATGCAACACCATTAGAGGAAATTTGGAACTTTCGCATAAAAATGTGCAATTACAGAAAAATAAAAAAACTAATTTAAAAAAAATTTGGTCCATGTGATAATCTATTTTACTACATAGGACTTGGGACTACGGCACAAGGTCGAGAGTCCGTCGATTTCAGCCAATGAGATTACAGAAATCCAAGAGTTCAGCCTCTCGAGCCTTCACACAAGGAGGCACAATCTAAAGTCCGTCGCCCACTTGTCTACCTACATGGCAACCAAATGCCTACATGGCGATGGACTCTTGATTAGAGTTTGGGTCTCCATTTCTGGCCAACCCAAACTCTAATCGAGAGTCCATCAAGTTTTTTTCAAAATCTGACAAAATCTCAGCCATTAGATTGGACTGTTTTTGCAGAAATAGGTAGGATGCCCTTATTTTTTTTATTTTTTTATTTATGTCCCCATTGGGGTTTGAACCCTAGTCTCCACCATTGCAATGGGGAGTCTTTGCATTCTATGAATCTACTTCCCTTCAATGTTTAAGGCCACCTTTTTATTCCATATGTATCCTTCATATTCCTTGTTTAATGACAAGAGCATGTGCTGTAATTATTTTTCCAAGGCCATTTTTGACTCCTTTCTCATGTTTTTTAACCTTTTGCTTGAAAACATTGTCACATGGGTGACAATTTACTGAAAATTTCAGAAATTGGATGGATTAGAAGTGGAAAAAATGGAATAGGTTTGGACTTTGGGTTTGGACTTTGGGCTTAGACTTTGGACTTTGGCCTTTGGAGGCTTCACACTATGGCCGGTCGAAGGCTCCAATTCCTAGTTTTTTTGGCCTATTTATTGCTCATTTCCTTGGACTCTCACCAAAGTTTGGCCACTCAATCCCACGGCCTCTCGACTTGGACAGCCATAGTGTGAAGAGGCCCTAACACCTAAGCACTTGAATGAAAGTCATCCTAGTTCATGTAGATACTTTATCAAATTGTTGTCCTATCAAATGGTTGGATTCGATGTTACTAGAGTCCATGTTTTTCTAAAATTACAAATGCTCTAGTATGTCAAGTAGTTGATCAAGTCAAAATTGCATTCACTTTAGTTCAAAATTGGATTGCAAAAATGAGGTCACAGATATTAAGAATGTAAAAGTTTCAAAAAATCACCATGTCAAGAGAAACTCATTTCAAATCTATTCCAACATATTGAACCCAAAACATGATAATATTTTGCTTGTAATCAAATCTAGAATGAATTTTAAAATTTCCATTTAAAAATTTATAAAAAAATATTGGTGATAGCATTGGTGAATATAACTGTACAAATGGAATCTACAAATCAAAATCTACAACTTTTATTTGTATATCATTTCCAAAATATTCTTCTAGATAGCACTTTCCAATGATTTTTCTCAAATCATCAATTCTAGGGAAGACTTTGGATGTTTACAGGTTAAAACAATAATGCAATTGTACCTAATTGGAACATGTTTCTAATATTGATTTGTATGATTTATGCCTCAAATGTGTAGTCTCTATTCATAAAGCCTAAGGTTGATTTGGGGCACACATGTTTATATCATTTTGAAGAATTTATAGTTATTCACATTGTGTCCGAAAAATCCATTCTAAGAGAATCTAGAACCCTCTTTTGACTTCTATCAAGACCCAACAAAAACTTTTGCTATTCAATATTATAAATCTCATTCAAACCCTTATTCAAACAATCTAAGAGTAGATTTCTATGTGGAAAAAACAACTAAACTTTGCTACAAAAGGTGATTGTAAGAAATACTTGTCATACTTCTTATCCCCTTGGCCTTGGACATGTGTTTTTTTGCTCATAACTTTTGTGTTGTATGTCAATTTTGCATGAAATTTGAAATAAAGTTACTTGAAGAAGTTGTAGACATTGAGTAATTTTTTTCATTTTCTGAAAACTCTTATAATATTTTCAAACAAACCCCAATAGGATGTCTACCTTGGCCATTTCAAGGGATTTTAGAACTATTTTTGACCCAAAAATGAAAATTTCAAGCTCAAAATTAGTATTCAAGGACTTCTCCTAAAGTTGCACAAGATCACTTACAAAATTTCTTAAAATAGTAAATTGTCTACCTTCCACATGTGCTCAAAGTGCACTACCTTTGTGCATGTGCAAAGAACACAATTTTTTTTTCCCAAAGATGAAAATGGTTGAGAAAGAGCATCTTCAAGTTAGGAAAAATGACTTTTGACTTTTGACTATTTGAATTTTTTTACTATTTTGTAACAATAAAACATCTAAGTATCCATTTTCTTGGTATTTTTTATCATACTTTTTTTGTGCATAATTTTTAGAGATAAACTTTTGTAGGTCTGAATTTTAGAGACATACTATTCACAATGCTCTACAAGTTATCCATATTTTCATTCTTAATTTTTTTTATTCCAATGTGTCACAATACGCAATACTAAGGCTATTTTGAGCCCCAAATGACAAGTTTTTCTTGCAATAACCCCAAAAGACAAAGAAGTGTTGGAATTCTACATAGAAGTGTTTAAAGCTAGTAATTAGATAATTGGAATTGTTGGCCAATAAAAATTTTAGGAGAAACTCATAAAAATCCATTTCTAGAAATTTATTTTTAACAATTTATGTAAACATTTTGGTTGCTAATAGTCTAATAACAAGACAAAGCTACTCCTAAAATATAATTTCTCCCTACTCACATAGAAGTAAAAATACCACGAAACTTGATGAAGGCAATTCCAACTCTTAAAATTCAACAATCAATTTTTGATTCCAATACAACATGGACGTTTGCTCCAAATGCTATTAACTTAGGTGAAGATCTTAGGACATTGGGACTGCTTGCAAAAACTGGAATTTTTTGGAAATCCACCATAGCTTGTAGTTGAAATGATCCAAGGGCCAAGACACAAGCAAAACTAAATTCATCAGGATATCTATGGTAGGGTGAGGCTCCAAAGTTCATCATAAATGTGTTCAGAGAGAGCGCATTAATTTGTCCTAACAGAGTAATACTTATGAAATAGAAAGAATCATTTCAAATTATGCTTGAGAAAGAAAAATCAAGGAAATGTCTCTTCAAATTGAAGAGCTATATCCTTGATTTATTTTTCTTATGGAAGCATGATTTGAAGTGTCTCTCTATATTTTAAGCCATTTAGCTTGCTTTTAATAGGCTCTAGTTTGATTGTCTCAACTCCAAATCAAAATTTTATTGTGTCCATTTAATTTCTAAAAATTTCTTGATGTTTAGAGGTCAAAACAAGCTTCAAAATACTTTTAGCAAAGCAAGGCTAATATCTTCATCATTTTGTATTCTTTTATCAATCCAAACACAAGATATTTTTTTAATTTGTTCGAGTATATTTTTCTAAAATTTCACATTGCGAATCCTTATTGATTGTAAGATTATAATGCCTAATCTTCAAAAAGTAGTTTTCTAACCTTTTCAAAAGGTGAAGTTTTGTCTTTTAATATTTTTGAATTTTAACACAAATGTTCCCTATTACTTATGCAATTTAATCCAAATGTTGGAAATTGGTTTAAAAACACTTAAAATAATCTCATATTCATCTTAAAATAAATTACTAATTGGAAGGTAGTACATGATGAAAGAGAAACCTAAATCACTAATAACTTTGGAATGAAATTAAGATTTGTCAATCCCATTGGTGAAAATGTTCTAGTAAGAAATACATATCCAATGATTTATTTATTTATTTGAAATCTCTTCTAATTGAGTTCAGAAAATGACTTGTAAAATAAAACTATGTTTGTTTCCTCATTGCTTGTAAATAAAAGTGCTAACAAAAATCCTCACCTTAGCCATAATTAAATGGTATAATTTTGTTGGTGTAGGGATTATTCAACCCAATAATATTAATTTTTAACTTTTTTTCATTTGAATTTGAATCCCAAACTTTCCAGGCATTTTTTCTACAAAAACCACACAAAACTACCAATTCTATTGCAAGTGCAAAAAACTTTAGAAATTCTTTTTTCCTGATATCTAACCATAGGATCTTGCACTAGACTAGTATAAGAACACGTGGAAAAAATTTCAAAAACTTTGACTATGTGAATTGCAAGATATTTGCATTTAAAGTGAATAAATCTAGGGGTTTTGCACCTTATTTGACAAGATTTTAAGACTTTGAATCTTTTTAGCTTAAATTTTTTATACTACTTGTTTTGAATTTCTATTTTTTTATGTTGAAGAATTGAATTGAAAATCTAGGATTTCTTTTTAAAAAAAACGGTTTTTTTTGGACACGTGGCAATTTGTTGGCTCTATTGCATTGGTCAATATTTGGAGGGACAATGACAGAGAGGCCAATATTTGGCAAGTTGAGCAAATATAGCTCAAAACAAAATCGTTGCAAAAAACACACACCTCATTTTCATTCTTTAAAAAATTCTTAAGTAGATGTAGGTACAAGATTGAAGGAAAAACAAAAGCGTTCATAGCTCTAAGATTGAATTGAAAATCGCTAATCCCAACTTTGACATTCAAATCGCATATATCCACTTTAACATTGAGGTTGCATAAATCCTTTTTACTTTGGCAATGTTTATTAGAATGACATGAAAAAAAGTTGCACACATAGAGGATGATGATTAGAATTTACTTAAAAAAATTTTGTATGGAAATTTCAAAAGTTGAAGTCAAAAGAGCTTGTCTTGGGTATGAAAAAACCCCAAATAGTCTCCTTAAAATTTTAGGGGTTAAAGAGTTTTTTATGCATTTCTAATGATAGTGATCACAAGTTCTATTTTTCTATTGAGAAAAAGATAGTAATATTTAGAGTGAGTCATTTAGAATGGACCATTGATGATGCTCTAAGGTAAAGTAAAAACACCCATTCAAAAACATCCATGGATCCATTCTTGATGAATATTCTATTGAAAGTGTCCTCAAACGTACAATTAATCCGTTCCCATTCTTAATTGTGATTAATGTAGAAACACCCCAAATTGTCCTTGTACCCATTCATACACAATAGATTTCCCTTGAAGTGTCTCTAGACTTCAATTAAAGTGTTGGATGATTGCAAGAAATACTTCATGTTTTTGGCTCAAAAATGCAATTTTTGGCCATAGGATTGAAATTACTCTACAAAAGTAGATTTAAAGTGTCTATTTGAGGTGCTTATAGATTTGAACCGTTAATTCAGTACTATACAGTACTAAGCAATACTATGAACTACTAAGGGGTACTACAATAGCTATTGGGAGTAGTAAATAGTAGAATAGGGATTTGTAGACCTTCTTATATTTAGTAATTCAAAAAACATTCAAAAACATTCTATAAAAAAGCCATTTTACTAGAGAAGATTGCACTCACTTTGCACCAACAAATTCTAATAGGAAATTTTTTCCCTCTTCATAGCCTTTGCCCAAAGGAGGGTTACTTTGACCCCATGTGTGCAACCAATATATTACTATTTTCTTAAAAACTCATCGTTAGTCCTTGTAATGTTAGTAGACCTCCAACATGTCCACTATGTATCTTTGAATTTGCATTTTTGGGTCAAAAATAGGACTAAAACCCTTCAAAATGGCTAAGGTAGGCATTTTATTGGGGATAGTTTTAAAATTGTAAATTAATTTTTAAATTTTAAAAAATTACTTAATGTCTGCAACTATTGCATGTACCTTCATTCCAAATTTTACTCCAAAAGAACAAACAATGCAAAAGTTATGAGCAAAAAAACAATTGTCCAAGGACAAGGGGACAAAAAAGAAGACCAATGTTTCTTGCAATCACCTTGTCTCTCGACTTCAATTAAAGTTTCCTTCAAAAATGTCATAAAAATATTCTCTTTACTTAGGTGAAATTAGTTGACTAATTATTTTGTGAGATTTTGATGTTAGATTCAACTAAGGATTCAACAATATGACAATTTCAATGGTCTAGGGGGCTTCTACTTTGAAAATTCATAGAAATTATATACTATATCTAAAAAATATAATTTTTTAAAAATTTGTAATTTGTAATTTGTAATACTAAAAAAATAATTTTTTCTTCTAGAAAAAGGTGCCTCCAACTATGTTGAATTGCTAGTATTGATGGTTTTAAGTGTTTCCATTGTAGTTCACTATTGATTATATCTAGATTTGGTTTTATGACTAGCCTATGTGATTGCTTGAGTAGTCTAGAGAGCATCAACTTTGAAAATTCATAGTAAATGCTTGCCTCATCCAAAAAATTCTTTTCATAATTCATGATTTTTAATCACTAATGTTGCAAAAATGTTTTTTTCCTTGGAAAATGTGCCTCCCACTATGTTTAACTGTTTAATTTACTTTTACACCTTGTGTGCAGCCTGGATCACCTAGCCACTTTTTTCTTTTTTTCTTTTTTTCTTTTTTCTTGAAACAAGCGTGTTCAGGAAACACATTGCAAGGGGTTCCGTCAGGAAGAGAGGCTGATTTCACGCAAGGTAAAGAACCTGTCTATTATAGAACTCGCAACCACGTCATTGGGTTTGGGTACCTCACCACCATCACCTAGGTAGTTTAGGGTCGTCTCGGACCACACCCGGCCACTTCGAAAGCGTGTAAGTTACTCCCAACTCTCCGAAAGTCAGATGGTGTCTTTGATTGTTTAGATGTTTGGGACGCTTTAACTTACGTCCCTGCGATCCGGGCGTGGGTCCGGGGAATGACCCAAGGGTCATTACGAGCGCCACGAAGTAGGCTTTCCGACCAGATGAAAAAGTCGCGAATACCTTTTTCCCTTGGAATGAAATTTCGTTTCATTTGTGTCAAAAAAAAAAAAAGAAAAAGTCGCGAATTCCAAGACAGATAATCGGGGATCATCTGGAGACCGACGGTGAAGTGAAAGCACTGTCGGCAAGATCCGTCTGCACTGTTGACTCACTTGACTCAGTGTATAACTAAGATATGTGCCGTCTGCACTGTTAACAGTGTTGAGCCCAATTTCAAAGAAGTATCACGTAGTGTATAACTAAGATATGTGCCGGCAGCAGGACGTTAACTGAAATCCTCCATTCTAACTGGGCCCCGCAGGGTCATTTTGTGGATTGTCCGGGGTAAAAGTAAAAAATGCCCCCTATTTTGAGCCGTGTCTAGGATGTGGTCAAGGCCTCTCGCAGCTAATTTGGGGTCTCTGATTGCAAATCAGAATTCAGAATTTGCCAAAAAAATAATGTGCAAAATATAAAAAATTCCTGAGTTTTCCCCAAGGTAAATCTGTCCCTGCGGGGCTCAGTTCGAACGTCCTGCGTGCTGGCAAGCGAAGTTACGCAGCGCCTCGCCCGGTGCGTCAGCGAGGAAAGCTTAACCTGCGAACCCAGATCGATCTTGGTGCTATTAATGCTGCTGTGCTTGCCATTCTCGTCATTACGCACACCTGGAAGCGATTCCTCTCATTCTCACAATGCCACCTTCGCTTGTTAGCTCTCATTATCACACTCTGTTCGAGCTCCCCCGTCTGATTATCTAGTAAGGAGCCCTGCACTCACACATCTTCGCCTCGGGGCCGTTAACGATCAGCGTTTGCGCTTGTAAACCTCCGCTGTATCATCTCTCTCGTGAATTGCGATCTTATTCCAGCTTATAACGTCAATTTGGGTATATTGATGATTTTCATCACTTGAGCTAGCTCTTTCGGTAGGCGGGGCATGAAACGAAATTGTGTATCTGTATTAGCAAGTTTTGGGTCACACAAAATTTAGCGCCAGAAATTCCCCAATTTTAACGAAAAGCGTGAACTTATTCCTAGTCCACTTTGCAAATGCATACACTCCGCGAACACATTTTTGTAATCAGTGATTTTGAGGAGTGGGAACATTTTGATAATTCCTCGCAGAGTCCACGACTCACGCTTCACTAGGATTTAAATTTGAGCTCCGATAGCCCATTTGAGTTGGAATGCAGAGCTGCACGGATTCGTTCTTCTGCTCCAGCGGTGATCGCAGGAGAAGACTCTGTTTGAGAGTTGGCAGATTTTTTCATTGGGTGTGTCGACTTATGCAGTTCCCTCTGTTTGATGGTGGTTTCGTTGTCTTTGTAGGAGGAAACGTCGATCAGAACACCGAGTCGCACAGAGGGGGAGAGTCACGATTCGCAATGGCACAGGCGAATGGAGGAGCCGCAGGCGCGAACGCAGCAGTGCCACAGGTGGACGGAGCGGCAGTTGCCGACGGAGCGGTACTGCTCGTCAACGGAGCAGCACTACCGCAGATGGATGGCGCGCGTGTTCGCGCGGCAGGCCAGGCGGCTGCCCCGGTGGCAGTGGCCCTTTTCCCCCAAGCTGTTGCTCCTGCATGGTTTGATGTGGATGGTGTCCTGTTGGGGCCTCTGCCGAGAAAAAGCAACGAGAGCTGCAAAATCCTTCCCAAGATTGCGGATGTAACCGGGCCTTGAATTTCCCTGCACTTCTGCAGTGAAGTAAAGCTTTCACTCGTGTTAAAGGAAATAAGAAAATAAACTGGTCTTGAGAAGAAGAATTATAGTTGGGTTGGATATTAAGCGTAGTATTTCTCTGTTCTTTGTCCTATCTTCTTCTTTGTACGAGGTGATTTGCCTTGCTGATGAAACTGCATGGGAAAGCCAATTGCATAAGAAGGAGAGTCCGCTGGGGTAGTTGCAAGATACTAGCACATGGACGTGTTGGGCTAGATCCACTAGCCAAAGATTCTACATCATATTGACTTGATTTTATAGCCTCATGTGGGCTGATTTGTTTTTTTACCGTATTATAGAGGTATTAGCAGTATCAAGGGGTGGGAGTGTTGTTTGGACTAAGAAGCATGGATAATGCTCAAGAATAATTGTGTGGACGTTTTTAGTAAATTTCGTGCTGACCAGAACGTATATTCAGAGGTGAACAGTGGTCCACATGGAGTAAGTATACATTTGTGCAGTGGAAACTTGGGACTCAAATCGTTCTCGTTAACTTAACTGATATTGCTTTGCTTTGGAATCTAGTTCTGTCTTCAAATCCTCGATGGATTGCTTGGTGATGAGGATTTGTTCGTGATTCTTTTTTCTGGTAGTGGAAGTTGCTTTCACTTTTTCCAAATGAAACAAATATTTTTATTCCTTTAGTGGAAATGATTTTGTAGTCAAAGAAGCTTTCTTGGTTATATCTTTTGTTCTTGCAATTCACCTAAGTGAGAATTTGATTGATCTCAATTGGCTTCTAGGCTGGTGATATGAAGAGACAGATTTGGTAGCATGATGCTCTTAATGATTTATGCAGTCAGTAGAAAGGCTGTTGTCTTAAGAATTGTTGTAAGAATTGTTGTAGTGAATTATGTCTATGTAAGGTAAGAGCACCCTAATGCATCCCTGCACCCAAAAGCGTCAGATTCTATGTCAGGGATTCATTCTAGAACATAAATGTAGCTGGACTATACACCTCTTATCATTTTAGGTCAAAACAAATAAGCTATGTATTGTTTACTTACATTTACAGCCTGAAATGATTATGCTCTGTAGATTCTGACGCTTTCGGGTGTAGGGATGCTTTTGGGTGCTCTTACCTTAAGGCATTTATTTGGGGCTTCCATAGTAAGTTCAGGTTAGGTTTTAATTCTTGCCATTATCTCCTAAAGGACCAAAGCACTCAAAATTGTCATTTCTATTGCAATGAGTAAAAAAATTGGAAAATTATTTTTTTTGCACATCTTATTGTAGGATCTTACACCTAACTAGTTTGGAAATGTGTGATTATATTTACAAGAAAAAAAAATATTATTTGAAAAAAATTAGAATTTTTGAAAATCTTTTTTTGCTGTCTAGTCTTCCCAATTTTGAGAATAACTTTTGTTTCTAGGCATAAATTTTGTTACTAGGAATAAATTGAAAAAATAATTATATTCCCACAAAGATAAAAAAATTTCCTATCTTTCGCATTTTTTTCAAAAAATCATAATAAAAATTGAAACCATAGGTACCTATCTAAAATCCAAGTTGTCCCCCAAAGGAACAAATGGTCCTTTAGGGGATAATTAGATTTCAATGGGTTTATGAAGTAATTGTTAGAAGAAAAATTGACCATTTTTTTGTTTCAAACTATTTTGTAGGTGTTGATTACAACTTTTGTATTCAAAAAATTAAGAAGTTAGCAACTTTTGATAGTTGTCATGAAAAGGAGAAATCATTATACCATCTTAATCCAAGAAGGATATTGAGGACTAAAAAGTGCTTAATTAATAATTTTCAAGAACTCTCAAAAAAGAATGCACCATTCATCTTGAAAACTAATCATTTTGGGTTGACTACCTTGATAGGGTCACATTCTTCTAGGGTTGAAATTTACTAAAGTTTAGACTATTGTGAAGGTTGGTGTGACAATATGTTAATCTTGAGTAAATTTGAAATTCTGAAACATAAGAACAATGGTTTCCTATGATCTAAGGTAGGGCGCTCTAATAGTGACCTTGCTCTAAAAGTGGCCACTAACATAGAGCCTATACATTTTGCTTTCTTCATTGTACCAACAATGTACATTTCAAGAGGTGGTCGCTCTTAATGACCACTACACTGTTTCAAACCTCAAAAATTAGTTAATTCTTTTGTGAAGGTCCAAAAAAATATGACACAATGTAGGTTAGAAGCCCATTCCATTTTTTTCCCTATAAAAATTTATTGAAAATTGTTTGAAGGAATTTAGCTTCCCTCTAAAACAATTAGACCCTAAAAGATTGCTTTAACCCTTAAATGATGCCAAGGACTTTTTTTGTCCAACAAATGACAAAGAATCTTCCTATGTAGGATAGTAGTGCAATTGTTCATCCTTGGAATTTTGTGCAAAAAGGAGAGATCTTGTACAATAATTTGACCTCCAGTAAGTATTTTTGTTTTTTTAAAAATAGATGATGTCACATTGTTCCAAAAGGATTGATTTCCACGGTCACCAGTCCGTCCTTTAACCCCTAAATGTCCACATTCATCTGTAGAATTGACGATTTGAGAAAAATCATTATAAAGTGCTATTTGGAAGCATATTTTGGAATTGAAATACAAATAAAAGTTGTAGATTATGATTTTTATATTCCATTTGTACAATTAGATTCACCAATTTTATCACCAATATTTTTTTATAAATTTTAAAAGAGAAATTCCAAAATTCCTTCAAAATTCCATTACAAGCAAAATATTATGATTTTTTGAGTAAAATTTGTTGGAATGGGTTTGAAATAAGGTTCTCTTCACATGGTGATTTTTTGAAATTTTTGTGTTCTTCCTATCTATGACCTCATTTTGGCTAATCCAATTTAGAACTAAAGTCAATGCAATTTGACCACTTGACATACTTGCACATTTGTAATTTTAGAAAAATATGAACTCTAGAAACACCAAATACAACCCTTAGATAGGACAACAACTTGATAACATATCTTTACAAATTAAAATAACTTTCATCCAAGTAGTTAGGAGGATGAAATTGGTGTTTCAAACTGCATCGGGAAAAAAAAACCCAATCGCACTAGTATTGTTGCAATATTGTTGCAATGGTTGAATAGTCCAATATAGAAATTGGACTGTTGCAATACTGCAAATAGTATTGCAGTAATACATTTTCAGTATACCTACTAAAAATGTATTGTTGCAATACTATTTGCAGTATTGCAACAGTCCAACTCTAATACTGGACTGTTCAACCATAGCAATAATATTGATGCAATGGGGGGTGGGGTGGGGTTAGTTTCCTGATGTATTCATCACCCGGAAAATGGACGTCGACAAGTTTAGGGGTTAAGAATTAAGAGTAGACCACCTTAGATTGACTAGTGTTGAGACACTGATGTGGTTGCCTTGAACATTAACTTGGCAGTTCACTTTTCTATATTATTGAAATCAACTAATGCAATGTGGTGAATTAGAGCATTTAGTTAGAAGCCCAGGCTTCTGTGGTATTGTTTGTTCCATACTGTTTGCTGTATATGTTGTTGTCCCGGACTCCCGTTTACACAAGTACCAACTAGAAGAACATACTAGGATATATGAAGCTGGGTGCTTTGCACCAGTGTTCTTAAAACTGGTTAAATTGCACCAGAAATCTACCAAAAAAATAGGGAGCTAAATGTCTTTAATGAAAAAAAATTGAAAATGGAGATTTGAGCCAAATTTTTGACAACATTGAGGGTTCATTGGCAAAAGTTTGAAATGGATGAAAAGTTGGAAGCTTTCGTTGGCTTGTTGGACAGTGTTGTTGTCGCGCTAGCGCAATCCAGAGTGTCGATGAGGGAGTTGGGTGGTGCCATCAAAGCCATCCATTTCGCTATGAGCTTCTTCCTCTTGCTCCTCCCCCTCTTGGTCTTCTATCACATTGTTGCTAGTGTTTTCGTAGCATCTTTTGTAAGCGTTAATGTAGTTTGTAGTATGGTTAACAATTAGGAAGCTCATTAGAGCGTTAAGTATGTTTACCTGTGTACTGTGTGTAGTTAAGCTTGCCTTCAATGCTCATTGCCGTCATTGTGGTTCCCCACCTCCAAAACTAATTCGTTTCTGAAACCTACATGGTGGCATATTCTGTCGTTTGAAATTTTGAGTGTGTGACAATTGTGATTTTCAAACTTCCAAATTCCAATGTGCCACTTTTAGGTTCTTTGAAGTTATTGGAGGTGCGCATTTGTCTTTCTTGCATTCATTGCGATAGGGAATTGTTTTTTTAGGAAGTGGGGACTACTAGATTTATAATTGTTGCCACAACTGCAAAATTTAATCTCCCCTCCAGTTTGCATTTACCTTATCTGTTGGCTTTTAGTTGCTCTTGCTCTACACTCTCTTTGCTTTTGGGTTGGGTTTGTCTTTGTGCTCACATTGTTGTTTTGTGATTTGGACTTGCTTGTTTTAGGGTACTATTCACTCAGTTGTTGCTTGTGCAAGTTCCATGGCACCTTGATTGTAGCTTCGAGAGAACTTTAGGGTGTGTTGCTTTGGTTCCGATTGTAACATCAACAACATTGGTAAGTATCTCACGCCAAATGCTTATGATGTGAAGGTGATGGAGATTGTTGGCATCACACATGTGTTGAAGATGTGCCTTTCAAAGTCGATTTGTCATCCAATTTCCCATGATGTGCCTTTCAAAGACATCGTTGCATCCCTGGTGGTAACTAATTTGGCACCTGAGAGTGATGGCAAGTGATGCGTGACAAGGAAGAGGAAGAAGGTGAACTCTGATTCCAGTGTGTAAAAGAAAAGGAAGGTAGATACTCCATCACTCATGCAGTGGTGGTAGACAATATGAGCATGTAAATTTGTTTGGGCGGAGGGTGTGTTTGATGCTAATAGGGATCTAATTGAAGGTATCTACTAGAGTTGCATGATTATCACAGAAAGGAGGAAGGTGATGGTTATGAAGCTTGATAACTTGAAGAAACATTAAGGTAAAAGTATTTGCAAGGAAGATGCCATGTCGCTGCCGTATCTAAGGAAGGAAAACACATTCTTTAAGCTCATTTGCAAGCTATAGGTGTGAGCCTCTAATTTGTCATCGGCGACTCACTCTCTTTTTTTCCATATTTTGTTCATTTGAATGTAGTTTTATATACAAAAAGCCCCCCAAAGAGCATAGAATCAAAATAGGTGTGTCATACACCTATATAGTATTTGATCTATAATTAGAATATTATAACCAAAATGCCCCAAACCATGAGTTGTACATAGGTTAGAACCCAACTAATTGTGGTAAATTGGTAGATTACATGTTATGGGCACATTAGGCTCAAAAATCCACACAAGAGGGAAATCTCTAGGCTAATATTGGTTGATGGAACACTAGTGGGGCATGTAGGTCAGTTCCTAGAGATAGGCTCTAGTTTCTCCATTTCATCGACGAAATAGCAGAACTCCAATTGTTGGCTTGTAAGTGTTAAAAATACCAAGACAAGACCGTGGAGGAATCTATGGTCAAAGGAGGGTGACTTGGGGTTCAAACCATAACTAGGAACCAACAAATAAGTCAGTTTGCCAAGATTCCCTCCAGTGTGAAAGATTCCATGGCCTTTAACAATTAAACAAGGGAGTGGATTTTCTCCCCCCTAGTCTAATGTGTAGAGTAAAAATATGAGCCTACACATATGTTGTGAGATTCCATGAGAGGTTCTACAAAATGTTTCGAAATTTTCTAATAGTAAGAAGATGCCTTTCCGGACAATCAACTATCCAAATCTATGATGGAAAATTCCTAGAAATTCCCCAAGTGGCAGTAAAATCTCACTAAAAATTAGAATAGCTTCTCTTATGTTAATAAACTTTCCCGACAATTTTCAAGACATTTTAATAGTCAAAAGTCCCCGAACTTGCAAAATTCTCCAATAATCAACAAAAATTAAAGTTCACGGCGGAGCTAACTAGTAGAGCAAGAGTATATGGAAGCAGAATGAGGCCCGAGATAGGTTTTTTCTTACTCCCCTATATCCACTTAAGAGCCTAGGCTAGTTACTTTTGCCAAAAAGTCAAACTCCGAAAGTTGGATTTTTGCCTGGTTTTGGCATTAAGTTGGTGCTAAGTTGGTGCTAAGTTGATGCTAAATTGACGCTAGGTTTTGTTGAGATTTTGGAGATAGAAAAAGGTGTGGGGGGATCCTCAAAATTTAAAATGGCCTTCTAAAGCTAACAGCGCAATCCATTTGTAATTTGGAGTTAATCACCAAAAGTTAGAATTACGAATCAATGTAGGATGAAAACCCTTGACGATGAGGATGGAAATCTGAAAAAATAGGGTTACCTTAGATGAATGAGAGGAGGTGGGTGCCCAGGAAAGAGTATAAAAAGGCACCTCTTCTCCTCTTTTACTACCTCCATTTGTGTATTTGGGTCTGTTGGGTCCAATTTATGTTGGAATTGTGGTTTTTAACCACAAACCTTGCAACGGTGTTTTGGGGCATTTTTTGGCTGTTTTTTTTTCAAGCTTGTGAGGTCTTTCTGTTCCCTTGCACCTTGAGCTCTTGTTTACTAACTCTCCCAAGTCTTTGAGGCTTGAGAGTCCACTTCAATTGTGTTGTTAAGAGGTCATGGTTTCATGTATATTTTGAGAGGGTTCCTTAGCCCCCCTCCGTGTCTTGTCTTTGTACTAACCCTAGAGTAACCCCCATATGACCTGGAGATGCCACTTTGAGGGCGTGAAGATCAAGTTGTTGTTGTGTTAACCCTATGTAGCTAACTATTAGGTGTCAAGTGTCTTTTTGTCCCCCAATACTAATGTGGTGGTCCCTAGACGAAGTCGAGAGAGTGTGAGGGTTGGTGGATCCCACCGTGACGGCCAAGCTTTGAACCCCATAGGGATAAAGGAGTCTTAGTGGTGTATTAAGAATGGAAAACACGATGAAGCTTTGAATGCCCTAGGGATTAAAGAGTCTTAGTGGTGTGTTAAGAGTGGAAAGCATGACGAAGCTTTGCAACGGTGCTAGTATGTGAGCCCAAAAATGCGAGCTTGTGAGCATTGAACCTACAATATAGGTACCTATAATATAGATCCTCTACACTATAGAAGATGTATGTATTATAAATACCTATAATATGGGTATTTGTAACATGAATATTTTATAATCATAGATGGTTTCTATCGTATATACACTTAGAACATAGTTGTGTAGTATTATAGGCTCACACTCCTATGTTCATATAATAGAAACCCTTTGAAGCTTTGAACCCCCTAGGGTTGAAGGAGTCTTAGTGGTGTGTTAAAACCACCTCACGATTAATCCTCAAACCCCCGTGGGTTTTCCATACAAAGTTTAGTTCCCAAAATGTATTGGGAACAAAACAAAGTTTAGCTCTCAAAAGTAGGAAGTAAAAATTGAGTCAAGAAGAAGGGATGACCGATGGAAGAAGAAAAATCACCACCAATGCGTGCACATAGCAAGTCAAATTGCTAAATTGGATACATGTCCTCTTCTTTTGTCTTTTCCTTCCTTTAGCGTAAAATGCCACTATAACTAGAGAGAAAATATTAGAGAAATAAAAAAAAGAGTAATGGGCCAATAGTATCAGGAGGGTCTAGTAGCAACAAGAAGAACCAATAGTCACAGGGGGGTCGGGTAGTCCGGGGGTAGGGACCAATAGTCATTGGAGTTTGGATTCTAGTAATATCAGAAGGTCTAACAATCATCAGAAAGAAAAGGGGGGGAAGGTTAGGTGGATTCTGGGTATCAAGAAGGGACGGCAGTCACTAGAGGTTGGGTTTTGGCAATATTGAAAGGTCTAGTAGTCATCAAGAAGAAAAGAGGGGAGGAGGTGGGAAAAATCATTGTATAGGGAGGAGATCAGTGCACTAGGGGTTGGGACAACTTTGTCTAGGGTTGGAGAGTTTTGTGACTTGAAGATTGGGCCAATGGCCAAAAGAAAGGAGGAGAGGAGGGAAGAAACCCAAGGCCCTAAAGGGAAGAAGGAAGCCTAGGGGATGAAGGGAGAATATGCCAAACCTAACACTTGCCCTACAACTGACCTTAAAGCAAAGAAGCCAACTCCCTGTCTCTACAAAACAAACCAAGGAGAAGAAGAATGAATGATGGATTGACAAGAAAGGAGAGACCATTTGATAGGAAAGATTGAGAGTAGATAAGGTAGAAGAAGAATCTCCAAATTTTGTTTGAGCCCTTGGATTAACTTTATGTGATTATTACAAGGTTGGACATAAGATGTAGAGCTTAAGAGGTAGTTCAACCTTGTAGGACACCATGACGCGTCTTTAGTAAGCCTTGCAGGTAGAAACAAGGGTAGTTTCACCACCATAGAATGTAAGAGGAAAAGAAGGAGGGAAAGAAATAGAACCAAGCCAACAAGCAAACTTGTATTACCTTCCTCTATTATTAGAACAATAATTAGTTGCATTGTCTCTAGGGAGTTCATGGCAGAGGAGGGAGAGCTTCCGGTGGGCACGGTCAACAACTCAAGTTCCAAGGTATGAGGCAATCCATCCCTAACTTTTCTAATTTCCCTAATTCATAGTTATTAATTCTAGCCGAGGCCCACCCCTAAGTCAGGCCCCTAAAGCTAGATGTCAAGTCATTTTTTAGAGTAGAACCCTAGAGAGGAGGGTTGTAGCTTTCCAAAAACCTAAAGCACGCCTAAATCAAAGTAAAAACAAGGAAGTTAGCATTGGATGAAGGTTAGGACTTAATTTGGATGAAAAATAGTTAGACATAGAAGTTGATAGAAAATTGATGGAATTAGAAAGAGGCTATTAATTAGAGTCAAGAGGAGAAAGAAAAAAATCAATTCTGAGTTATAAATTAGAAGGAATTAGTGGATGAAGTTTTAAGTGCCAACTAGTGGTTGAACTTCATCCATCGAGAACTTTTAGTGGGAATATTAGATTGGCAAGTGTCTTACCAATATGGAGAGATAAGATTAAGGGCTACAAAGTAAAAATATGAACTTTCCACAGAATTGTAGATAGACGAAGGCTAACCCAAGCCCTAAACGCTAAAGAGAGTCAATCACAAAGCTAGGAGGTAGAAGTTGAGTGAGGAATTTAGGACTCTAGGCTTGTAGGAGAGGCTGATTAGAGCCCATAGGACCTTCTCAATTAGGGAAAATCATGAAAAACCCAAACTATAATGAGGGATGAAGTCTAGGCTAGGGTTGGATGAGAAATCCATACAAGTTTCCACTTAGGAACAAACTCCATATTTAGGTAGGGATAAGCCTCTTGAACCATTCCTAGAAATTTAGAATCATTTAGAATAGGGAACTAGACTTAATTGGTGGATGAAGTTTGAAGAACCAAGTTGTGATCAAACTTCATCTGCTCATAACTTTGGCTAGGAAGGTCGAATAGGGTCAAATTTTATGTTTTTAGAAATGGAAAGTTATAAATTAGAGGGTTTGTAGGTTAGTTACTCCATGGTATGAGTTCCATCCAAAACCCACAGTGGCCCATCTATTTGGTCAACCAAAGACACCGAATGTACATTAAGAGATTCTTGCATGTTTGGGTCACATTAGGCACCTAGGAAAAAGACCCATTGCTTGGAAGGCACAATGGGACACGTTTAGATACCTCAAAGTAGGATTCACTTAATCAAAACCCAAAAGTTGGTTGTACAAGCAATTTATCAAGGGTGGGTGTATTCGCTCTCACAATGAGCGAGCCATAAGCCAAGGTGCAATGTGGCAGATCAATTCATTGCCGGTATAGAGGGTGAATTCAAGAAGAAGGGAATTCAATTCTCCACCCTCTCTTCCCTTCTTACTCATGGCTGTCCTTTGTGCGATTTTGAAAGGAAGTGATACTTACTCAAGTAGTTGATATTGAGGAATTTGCCTAGAAAGCATTGGTTGGAATCTATCAGCTAAGAGAGGAGTGAACATATTCACGCATGCATTCTAACAAAATTGAAGTTTGTTGTGTAATCAACGAGAGTTATTTCCTTGAATGCCAATAAAGTCATTGCGGTGGTTAATTCCTTCTAGATTGCCATTCATGTCTATATTGTTGATAGTTGGGAATAAATGCCTCACCTCTTGCACTTGTCTTGCATGTCTGAAAGTGGCATTGCAAACCACCTTACTAATGTGACAATGCATGCCTTGATTGATGAGGGCGGTCTCACTCACAAGGAGATCGCTAGGAAAATTGTTTGTTTCAGTGTTGACAATGTTACTAGCTATGTTGAGGGTGTCAAATCTGATGTCACTACCCAAATCTAGGACAAGTGGATCCCCTTCACGTTGGGAGCTAGCTACGTCAATCACTACTTAAACTTGGTTGTCAAGACTTTGTCAAAGTATTCATTCATTTCTAGGCTTGAGGGAGTTGAAGGCCTTTTCCAATTGGTGTACCCTTCTTTCCATTGGAGTAATAGAAGACATGCTAAGTTGCAAAAGCTCATGAATCTCATGGAAACTAAAGGATCAAAAATAGTGCACAACATGGAGACAAGGTGGATCTCCAAGCAGAGTCCATCCCAGAGAATTCTCCAAGAATACACAAGACTTCTTGTAAAAATGGGAATTGATATGATGGGAGGGCTTGGGTATAAATATGTGGTTGGGGCTAGTGACAATTTTAACCTTCTATGTGACATTGAAGTGCTTTTGTCTCTAGATTGCTTCATTCCACTAGTAACTGCAGTTTACTACTTGATTAAGCTCTCTCAAGCCCATGGCATATTTATCTGTAACTTTCTCCAAGGTATAAAAGTATGCCAACAAGAGCTAGCTCAATTGTTCATTGATGGGGCCACTACGTTTGACAAGGAGAGCTTCCCCCGGTACACTGAACTAATGTCCTTCAAATGCAAGGAACTTTCAATGTAGTGGAAGGAGCTCCCTAGAGGCAATAGCATGTGTCACTTTCTCTTTGATTTGAAAATGACTACAGTCTACACTCGTTGCCATGATTACTAGACCAGTGGACACATTTTCATCACTCAACAGGACTTCAATTGCATCCAAGATTCTATTGCATGCTAGTTTTCAGGTATGAGTTTTCTTTTCTGGTTCCATTTTTCTTTTAGCTTCCCTATTTTGGTTGGGCACCGCATTTTGGTTCCTAATTTTTTTTTCTTTTCAAATCTTCCTAGTTTCTCTTGTCTTCCTGTTTTGTTGGATTGCAAGATGAAGCTCAAGCTGTCTTTGCTTTTCATGTCTAAATTGTTGTCTTTGTGGTTTAACCCTTAAATGTCACAAGCTGAACAACATAAATTGGGAACCTAAGCAACTCTTTTGAACAACCTGGAATAGTTTGAATTTGCCTCATTTATTGAAAACTGCACCGTTGATTTGGGTAGCCAACTGTTTGATCATTGTTATTGTGCAAGTTTTGAAAGAATCTACCTTTGGGATTTTCATATTATAGCATTTGATGAACCCTGAATTTTAGAAAAGTTGGCTACTTAGAGTCCGAAAAACATCCGTTGTGACGTTTAGGGGTTAAACTAACTTATGTATCTTGTTGCTTGCTTGTAGATATTGCACAAGCACTATTTGCTGAATTGGACCAGTCTTTTCCCCAACATGAACTACATAATACTTTTGGAATAATGAATCCCCAATATTGAAGGCAAGAAGAGGCGGAGGCAAGAAGGAGCCAAAGCCAAGTTCGCAAACTACTTGTTTGTGCTCAAAAGCTTCTATAGTGACGCCAAAAGGGTAAACAAGGCCCAACACTTATACTCAGGTAGCAAGCCTCACACCGCCCCCAAATTGCTCTTAGCATCTAATCTTGATTTGCAATAAGGTTTATTTAAGGTAACTATGTAGGCAAACTACAAGGCAACTTGCGGTTTGCTGTTGAATGTGAATCCAGTGATCAAGTTGTAGCACAAACTTGCATAGTCGCACTACTTGTGTAAGTTCATTTCGGAATATTTTAAAGTTGCTGAAATTAGGTGTTACTTGGTTCTAAGGTCTAGAGAGGATGAGAGATGTTTTTCATCTTTGAAATTCTTGAAATCCTACTATAGAAATAGACTAAATAAGCACCTACCCCTTGTTGTGCAAATGTTTGGCATGTGGTATTTTCTCCTAGAGAATTTTCCTTACATAGAAGTTATAAATTCCTAGAAATCTACTATCAAGGTTGGTAGGCAAGGGGATCTCTGAGGTATTAGACGCATGCAATGGTATCCTTTATTTAATTTCTATTACTTGCCATTATAGTTGTATCTTTAGTTTTCATGAGATTTGGCTAGCTTAGCAACTCATGTAAATTCTATAACATACAATTTCTTCTACGTTGTGTCGCATTATAAACACAAGTATTATGTAAAAATGTATATTTACATGTGTTTTTGGATGGATTTGATTACAATAATGTAGTGTGAAATATAACTTCAATTGAAGTAGCTTCAAGATGACGCCTTCTTCTTAACAAACTATAAAGAGGAGGGATCATTGAAGAGCTTCATGAAATCGATATAGTTCTCTTTATTTTTCTTACTTTGGATTTTAGTATATCGAATTGGAAGGGGTTTTTTTGAGTCTCAAGATGAAGAACCTCAACCGAAGTTTGAATTTGACTTTCCTTGTCACAACAATCGGATCAACCTCTTTTGCCAATAAGTCTCGCATTGCCACACGAACGTCCACAAGAAAAAGTTAAGCCTTCTTGACCGCCAAAGCAACCTTGATTAGAGCAACGATGGCATGTGAACCTTCAATGTGATGCTCGAGCATTGGTGATTTTGTTGTAGGTTGGATGTGTTAAGTCCGGGAGTTGAAAAGTGACATTCGAAGGGTGTTTTGAGGGTCTTAATGTTGACCGATATTATTGTATGGCTAGACCTGTCAAGGGGAGTTGTGACCACCAATGTTGGTTAGAAGGGCAATCAATCCTTTAACTAAGGTAGATCGTGCAAAATATGTGGCAACTACCATCAAACGCATCCTCAAGTTCTTGATGATGGAATGATATTCCATTTGGAACTCTATTTTTTTACCTCTAATAGACATATGTTGATCCTAGTTTCTTTATTTTGTATTTAGAGATAATTTCAAATTTTATTTTGTATGTGTGAAGCTGTAGGAAGGAAATATACAAATAGTTTGCTTTCTAGTGACTTTGGGGTGACTTATCTTCTAGCTAAAGATGTAGATTGAGTTTAATGATCAAATTAGATGACCAATAGATGATAGGGGAGCTACATGGGCAAGGTATGAGCTAAAGTCCACTTGACTTGTATAGTTAATGTAGAAGATAAGATGAAGAAAAAAGGGGGCACTATTCATCGTCTCTCTTGTTGTATTTGTAAGGTGTAAATGTTTGAGGAGACAAAATGTGTCGAGTTTTAAGATTTTTGAAATGAAAATTGGAGGAGTATTGTATCATGGTGTGGCATTTCTAAAATGATCTCATTTTCTTGAATTGAAGTTGACATTCAAAAATTGTACTAATTTGAGTAGAGAAAGGTCTACTACCTTCCATATAGAAAGGCAAAGATTTTGAACGACTACAGAAGACGAACAAGTCTTTTATTTGCAATGGAAATTTAAAAGAATGAAGGAGATTTTGTTAGATTTCCATAAATTTGTCATTCATTTTATTTGGAGTTTGTAAAAGTGAGTTGTATGTGTCAAAGTGAAGAAAGGTTTGTTGCCCTCAATTTCAAAGGTCGAAACTTTGAGAGGCCATAGAAGTTGGACAAATTTTAGATTGATTTGAGATTTGGAAAAAGAATAGAGAATTGTGTTAGCTTTTCAAAAAGATATCACTCATATCATTTGAACTTGTAGAACTTTGGTGACATCAAATCAAAGTTTAACCAAGGAGTTGGAGTTTGGAGGAGATTTTAGAGGAGATTTTGAAGACTTGTGTTTTATGGTTTGTGGCTTTCAATTTCATTGTAAACTGAATTGTTGTAGACATCAAACCATTGCTTAGCGTCATTTTGTGTCGTGGTGACAAAGTAGGGTTGATGGCCCACATAGTCAAAACTTGTTTTGTTCTTATGGTGAGGCATGTTTGCTAGTTACCAAGAGTTTGAAATTTAGGAGCTAATCTTTCAGACAATTCATCTCATGGTTTGACCATCCTATTTTACCCATTCAAGACTTGTGATTTCTTATTACCTACCTTGACCGTTACACCCATTTAGAGCCCATTTCGAAATAGGTCAACGAGAAACAGTTCTATAATGGTTTAGAAGATTTGACAAACGAGATTCAAGATTTTATACAAATGCATCTATTTGTGTTCTTTAGTCATTTTTAGTCACAGCCAAGATCCCAATGATTTCTCAAGGCAAACCTCTCTCTATTCAACAACGGTATACGAGATGTTGTTTTCTTTACAGGACTACAGGAGTTGATATGAGCTACACAAGATTGGTCTTTTTGAAGACCAACTGGAAATGTGGGATTGCAAGACTACTTCACCTTGACTTTGTTTGGAAACAATTCTAACCATTGCAACTTGAAAACTAACATAGCTTGTATATTTGTGTAGAAAACACCAACATTGCATTTTGGGCAATCTTGCATTGGCAAGAAGGGTTCAACTCCCTTGTTGGTGATATAATTTGTCATTGAAAACTTCTAAAGTCATAAATTGGAAAAATTTATTCAAAAATGCTCTCCATTGTACAAAACTTCTAAATGAATATAAACCACAATATTTTTTTACAAAAGTTGCCAATTTTTTATACTTGTATGTATCACTTAGCAATTATCCTTAACCCAAAACACAAGAAATAGCCATCACTGTACTTCCAACTTTTCTACAAAGTCACAAGTTCTACAATAGTGGAAAAAAAATTTGTAGTAAAAATGACACATTTTTCCAACACTTTTATATCCCTGCGTTTCAAAAATAATAGTAAAAGGGTTGTGGAAATAGCTCCCTTTCTACACAAAAATAGCCTTCAGGCTAAGTAGCCTATATCTATTTAAGGAACACTACTTAGCACAGAGGGAATTGTTCTTTTGCCTTGAACTAAAGAATACTGTCTTCCTAAAACTAACCCTACCCTAAATATTGAAATTAGGTTGCCTTAACAATTAGGTTGCCTTACCCCAAGAAAGTTTCATTGCAAGCCATTAAAGTCAAAAAAATATTTATATAGATATTTCCATTTGTACACAAGAAGGTTCATGAATCCCAATTACAACAATCCATAATTCAAAAGTAAGGTATTCCTAAACAATAACAATAAATATTTACATAGTGTCAAATGTCAATAAATTAGTGTGAGGCAACCTAATTTCACTATTTACTGTAGGCTTAACACATGTTTGGAATGCTCCTTGGATGCCGAGCCCACCAATCAAAACCCCAAATTGCAACCTGAGGTGGCCGGTACTTGGATAACCGGAACCGTGGGTGTACTAACAGAGCCCCGATATACTGAATGCTTTCATTCTCAAGGGAGAATAGTTTGCAACATCAGACAATACTTGAATGACAATATTTTCCTTTCAAAGCAAGTTTCTACTGATCTACATAATATGTTGTTATCGTATCAGTGTTTTTCATCATATCCTATTGACTACAGTGATGTCTTTGGTGCATTAGAATTTCAAAATGAGTCATAAAGCCCCATGAGGTAAGAACACCTATTTTCGCCCCCTACAGAACCAAGTCTAAAATGCACTCCCACTATAGATGATAATCTAGGGTTGGTTTTAGATACACTTACTTTCAAACACTTTGAAAAATTTATAGTTTATTCATATGATGTTCAAAAAATGCAATCCAAGAGAACCTAGAATTCTCTTTCGACTAAATCAACGAGACCACTCAAAAAAAAACTTTTCAATATAATATTGGGAACTATGCTAAATTGCTTATTTAGAAACTTTTAGTTGTAGTTCCCTTAGTTTGGTGTATATGAGAAAGATTCTACATTCCTCTAGAAATGTATGTGGCCCCCTTCTTATACTATATTGTATTCTACTTTATTCATTGTGTTTTGATGTATGCATCCTAATGGCAATCATCTTGTCACAAATTCATGCCTTCTAATGGTTAGTAATTATGATTTCACTGAGTTTTATACCAAGTGCAAAAAGTAGTCTTCTAGTAATGTTATTTCACTAAAAACCAATGCTTTCATAATGTCAATTCCTAATTTTTGATGGAAAGTGACTTAACAAAATATCAAAAATGGTGAGTGGTAAATGGATACTTAGATGGAATTGGAGATTATTTTGAATATTGAATAATTTCATCAATGTTTTATGTACAAGTGGTTGCTTTCTAAGGTAATATGCTTATTAGTTAACCCCTAAAGGACCATTGTCCCCTCAAGGAACAAAAATCAAGCTATCATTGATATTAATAGATGGTGTGTTAACCCTTAGGTGCTCAATCTAAAGATAGAAATTTTATTTTTGAAAGTTTATAATATATTATTAGAAATTTGTATGAGATCTATATCATTCTTTTATGTAGAGCATCTTTTCTTCTTTCTATTGATATAATAGAAGATTCTTCAATGAATGTTAATTCATTTGAATGAAGTTCAATTTTCCAATATTCATCATCCAATGTTTGACATTCATCATTAATTGGTTAGTTGAGTGTTCAGGGGTTAACTCTTAAAGCATTTTATGAGCCAAAATGTATTTTTGTGTTTTGAAGCAAGCCCCTATGATATGATGAATGCAATTTTATAATTCTTTTTCAAAAAAATTAGGTAGAGTGGGATGTTCTTCTACGCTCCTAGCTTTCCAATGAACCAATTTACAAGTGAAACAAGTTTGTTGTTAGATATTTATATCATTTTTTATTTGTCTAAGATTTTGGATAGCTAAGAAAGGTACTTTGTAAAAATGGGACTTTCTTCTATAGTAGATTAGATCTAGACCTACAAGGAATGTTTTTTATTCATTTCAATTTTGATTAGTGATGTAAAAATCATGAAGAGTTTTGTCTCCAAGAAATCATAAATTCTTCTAGGAAAAATCTTAGATGAGGTTTATTTGTTAGTGCATTGGATTTGGATGGTTTGCTACCACATTTCCACCATTTTGATTGCCATGTTCCTAGTCTATAACAGATTCATGAGCAATTTTATTTCCCTATCATCTTGTACATCTAGTCATATAATTTTTCTTTAAAGAATGAATATCAAGTTTAGTATTACTAATTTTTTTCCGCTAAATTCTCAATTCTTTTTTTTCAGTAGAATATAAAAATCATCAAATTGTGGAAGAGACCATTTTTTTCCAAAAGGTTATAAATTGAACTTTCTCTATTTGGAAGTATTGAAAAAATCTTATTTCACTAGTGCACTACTTTGTATAATACGATCTTGGAGATGCTTATATATTAAGCTTTGAAAATTGGTATAGAAGCAAATGCAAATTGGTTCAAGATACTATGATTAGGAGTTCAAAAGAAAATTACAAATCTCTTGAATCCACCTTTTCATCAAAATGTATTGTTTTGTGATGGTTTTGTTAAAGAACATTCCAAATGTTTTTATGGGTTAATTCAATATTCTCTCCTAAGGAAGCATTTGTTCACCCTTGCATGGATGGAAACTTGTTCTCAAAGTCCTACATTCTTAGCCCTTACAAGATGTGCCCCCCCCCCCCCCAATCCCTTGTGACCAAGGTAATCACCAAAATGCTGGGATTATTGGACTAATAGATGCATTCTTTGTTTCTCTAGTGAATAGTAAAGTCGTCCATTGGCCACTTTTCGGCCTCAATGTCCTTTAAGGATTAATCTCTCTAAGTTTCTTATAGTAACTTCTCATTCAATGGAGCCCAAGTTGAGACATTAATGTGTGTTTAATTCTTAAAGGATGAAGCCCATGCTCAAACATTGATGTGTGTTTAATCCTTGAAGGATGAAGCTCATGATTGTGTAGTCAGACGTCAAAACCGTGTGCACTTTATCCTTCATTTTGTTTCTATATATCAGTGAAATGTTTTAGTTTTATTTTTCAGAGATGAAGTCACAAGTCTAGAATATGTCATAAGAATTTCAGATTTTTTGGAAAAATTTCAAATTATCATGAATTTTTGAAGAAATAGTAAAGAAAATTCATGTAAAATACAACATGCTAAAAGAATAAGAAAATTTCAGAGTAGAAGAACATTATATTACAAAAAATTAAAGTATAAATAAAAATTCCACAAACCTCTATATTTAAAAATGTAGCCATAGTTCTTCAACTTCAAACTTTGATAAAATTTTATTTCTATGGATTTTTTCAAAATTTTCAAGTGGAGTAAAAAACCCACTTTAGAAGCTTCGTTTTTGTTTTGTTTTTTTCTCAAAAGCCAAAGTATGCAATTTTTGAATGTTAAAATCAATTTTTTAAGGACCCCCCCCCTTCAAAATATGAAATATATTCTAGAGGTATATTGTTTTTTTGACAAATTACATCATATTAAATCAAAAAAAGTAACAAGTAATATAAGTTGGATGTAATTCAATGATTTGTATATAACATTGGTAACTATTTCCATAACAAAAATTGGATGAAAGCCATCTATTCTTCAATATGAAAGAAGACTATTTGAGCATCCATCAACCCTAAATGGTCCTTAGCGTCCTTTAAGAGCTAAAGCCAAGTTTAGGGGGCTCTTTGCTCCTTATTCTCTCTTCTTTCTTTATTGATTACAACCTTTTTAAAAGAAAAATGGAAAGAAAAACAGAATAAACACCCCATACCATCTTTGATACATTAAGAATAAGGTGTGTGTATTTGGCTCATTTGGAGCTTGATTAATTCATAGAATTAGTAGCCCTAAAGAGCTTGCCAATTATGCCAGGAGATTACTCTTGCTTTGCTGATTTTGATATTCATCAAATATTCACATACAATATTTTTAAACTATATGTTCCAAATTGTATATAATTTTGGATATTTGTATGTAGAAAATTGGTGTATGTTTTAGTCTTTAAAAAGCACAGAATGTTGTCAACATTGACAAGCAAGATGAAAACAAGTATTTTAGTAATGAGATGGAATGAAACAAGTTTTTCAAGAATGAATAAGTACAATGAAACTTCAATGTTTCAATTTTTCAAAGAAACAATCTATATGATTCAAAGAATTGTGAAGTGAAATGAAATTCAACTAGCACGAATCTAAGTGGAATTGGGTGATTGCAAGAAACACCTGCGAGTTTCGTTGTGTTTTTTTTTGGAGCGCTATAACTTTTGAATTATGAATCCGATTCCAAAACCAAAAAAACTATTTCTAGATATCTTTCTTGTTATTGTAATCCTTATTTTTCAGAAATTTTAAAAAATCGTTTTATATTTAAAATTCAATTTTGATAATTTGTCACACTTTGACGTTTAGGGTTTTTTTATACTATTGAGTGGTTTAAATTAGTGATTTTCAGTTGAAATTTCTATGGTATATTAGTTTAGTAGGCATACATGTGCCTACCAAAGGAAATCTAAAAATTCATTATTTTATATCCTCCACGTTCATGCAAACATGCCTCTCTTGCGTGCGCAATTCTAAACAATAGAGATAGTTTTGAACTTGTTTTTTTGCTCAAATCTCATCATCAAAAAGTCGTCCCAAATGGCCAATTTTTAGTTTTCTTGAAAATTGTTTTTCCTATTTTCTACAAATTAAAACGTCAAAGTATGTATTTTCTTTGTTAAAATTCTATGTCCCAAAATATATCATGGAAAATACATACTTTGACGTTTTAATTTGTAGAAAATAGGAAAAACAATTTTCAAGAAAACTAAAAATTGGCCATTTGGGACGACTTTTTGATGATGAGATTTGAGCAAAAAAACAAGTTCAAAACTATCTCTATTGTTTAGAATTGCGCACGCAAGAGAGGCATGTCTGCATGAACGTGGAGGATATAAAATAATGAATTTTTAGATTTCCTTTGGTAGGCACATGTATGCCTACTAAACTAATATACCATAGAAATTTCAACTGAAAATCACTAATTTAAACCACTCAATAGTATAAAAAAACCCTAAATGTCAAAGTGTGACAAATTATCAAAATTGACTTTTAAATATAAAATGATTTTTTAAAATTTCTGAAAAATAAGGATTACAATAACAAGAAAGATATCTAGAAATAGTTTTTTTGGTTTTGGAATCGGATTCATAATTCAAAAGTTATAGCGCTCCAAAAAAAACACAACGAAACTGGTAGGTGTTTCTTGCAATCACCCAATTCAACTACACTATCTTCAATTCTAATTCTATCAATCAGTGCTACTTAGACCAGCCAAATTCTTGGAAATTGTAGTATCTGAAACGACGCATGTTACATTAAGATGAATTGTGAAATTGTTTAGGTTTCCATAAAAGACAATACTTATGATAATGTTGACCACATGAGATATCTCCATGGCTTGCTTCTTGTAAGAAATCACTTGACGATCAAGTTCCTCAACAACATCAAGGTTTAACTACCAATTGGAATTTGGAGAAGATAGGCACTGAAGAATAGTACTTTGTCAGAATTTGAAGGTGTTGGCTGCTTCAAACAGGCATTTGTAGCAACTACTCCTTCAAAAGCCACCATATCGGTAGATGGAGATGGTGGTCTTTCTACAAACAAAGGTTTTGACAATGTTGGCTTTCCATTAAAAAATTCTTTGTATGGTGGCCTTTCATATTGCAAGTGGCACTCTAGGAATTGTTGCCACCAATTCCAAGAAAAATGCTTGCAAAATTTTAAAAGGCCTCTATCTCTATGCCTTTAGCATCAATATTGTACCTCACATAACCTTTACGTGATGTGTATTTGGTCAACTTCATGCTAATCTTAGTTGAAACCTCCATAGCATTCAATTGCTTGACAATTGTGACTCTAGCACTTTTGTTCATTATTGGTTGCTTACATCACAACCAAGAATGTCTTTTACGTTGAGTTTTAGCCATTTTGTAATGGACTTCAATCCAACTCGACTCTTAGAATACCACTAGAACAAGAAAGTGAACATCAAAGGGTTAAAACTAAACAAACCAAAACCAAATCGTCAATCTAGAAATATTTGCACAAATGCCCATTTTTACATAAAAATTGACAAATACCAAAAAAGAAGAAACGGCAAACTAGCAAAACTAGTGGCATTAATCAAGATCAAGAATGAGATCTTTTGGAAGGCACTTATGACATTAGGGTCTCTTGATATTCCACCAATCACTCTATGAAACAAGGGGCAAATTCCTTTCTCAAGTTCTTCAAGACTCCATTTCGGTTGGTGAGCAAAGTATGTCTCAAATGTGGCAACAACATTGGAGTGATAGCATGTCACAAGTCAACGCAATTTCTCTAGCTAACAATGCTGAGATCAACCTTGTAATTCTTTGAGGAGCATTTATAAAATCTAATGATTTTTCCAAATGCATCAAAAGAAATCTCAAAATTAGAAACGCTAAAGTTATATAACTCCTACTAAGCACAAACATAGAAATTGTGATCACAAAGAGTGCTAGTCACATCTGACAACCACACTTGTCACTTTGGCTCATAAAATCTTGAGCAAAGATGGCATGGATCCTATCCAAAGTAAGGTCAATGATAGTCTTTCTCTTCTGACCGATTCCAACCTTGGCAAAGCGTTGCACTGGTTAAACATGATGTGCAAGCTTTTTGCAAACACAGATCATCAAGGATGTAAAACTTATAAGTCTTTATACTCGTCTCTATGCTCTTCTTCTCATAATGTCTACTGATTATGTAGCCTAATGCACACAAAAGTTTGAGTAAGGTCTCACCAAGGTAATTCATTAGAAAAAATTTCAGCCCTCAAAGGGGCTGCTTCCCAGTGAGAAGTTCCCCTCAAAGGAACGCACAGCCCCTTTGAGGAATAGTGGTCACTATTCATCATCAATGATGAATAGTGCCAAAATAAAAAAATATTTAAAAAATATTTAAATATTTAAAAATGTGTATTTTTAAATTAAATAATATTTAAATAATATTAAATATTAAAAATAATATTAAAATAATAATAGCAATCTGACGTGGTCGCACTAATGCCACATCAGATCTCACAATTTTGTAATTTTGAATTTATTTTAAGATTAATGTTTTAATTATTTTTTTAATATTTTTTTAATTCTGAAATTGAACTGTCCCACGTGAATGAGGCTCTGTAGTTCGCTGGCTGGGGGAAAAAAAATTTTAAGAAAAAAAAAATTCGAATTTTTTTTTTCCGGCCACAGTTCCCTGCCGTTCCCTGCTGTCCAGGACTCACAGCCCCTTAGAGGGTTCATATTTTTTCTAATGTTTACCATCTTTGTGCAAAACTTCAAAGAAAAATGTAGAAATTAGTTCAATGAGCTCCACCAAAGTTGTCTCATACAAATCTTCAATCTCCACATCACTAGAGATGCCACTAACTTTTCGCCAAGCATTGAATCTATTGCCCGCCCACCATTCTAAGTATAGTGACTTTTGATTACCACCTTACTTTACAAGCTCCATCTCTTTTTTGTCAAGTTGCATGAATCCCTTCCTTAGGTACTCGATCTTGTCATCACTCTATGGATCAAGAACATGCATGATGGGAGGATCATCATCACTGTCGTCATCTCTTGGAAGCTAAAAAACATCCTCCTCGCTAGGTTTAGTTACGAATTCCATATCCTCTTCTTAGTCAACCAGCCAATGAGGATCTTCGACATTGAAGAACATATAAGATTGAATAGCAAAGCAATCAATTTTAGCAAGCTTATGAGCATTGCCAATTGCAAGAGATGCAAGATTAGATACAACTTCACTACCAGAACAATGCAATTCGGATCCATACACAACAATGAAAGCCTCGTAGAAATAATTAGATGAGTCATGATGTTCACTCAAATTGCTCTTCGAAGTAATAATGACAAAAGATGTTATAGGATCCAAGTTTGAAATGTCTTGCAATGTGCTCTGATTTTCCATTGCTATAGCACTCATCAAGATGAACATAAACAAAGCTCACAACAAGAAATAGGTTGGTAAGTGGCAATAGAATGCAGGAAGACAAAATAGAAACGGTTGGCGGTAAGAAACAAGAACAAATGATAGCATGATGAAGTAGGAAAACGATGTTGGACATGTACCAAACCTTATATGGTGTATTATACAATATAAATCACCAAATATACACCCCCTATTCTTAATGCCAAAAACTGGATAGGGGTCTCTGGATTTTGCAAATCCTTGCTTGCTTTCTAGTATGTAATTTACACCATCAACATGCGGCACTACCTCAAAATCATTGCTTATGTTTTCCTTGGCTTGTCTTCTTGCCATTTGGGCCTCATACAAGTTGCAATGGTGAGAATGTTCTAATAAACAATTATAGGGCAACCCTCTCTAACTTTTGCAATCAAAACCACTTCACTTCATGATGGTTGAATAAGCTTAGTTGGTGTGTGCTCTTGCACATTAAATTTTGGCTCTATTCCAATGGGCATTCAAATATCTACCTTTCTCTATTGCTAAAGTACAATGGTTTCTACTTTTGTGGCATTGGTATACTAGGAAAGAAGAAATTTAACCCCTCAACCGGTCCAAAGTTTTCTCCAAGATTTACGATTTGAGAAAAATCATCATTAAATATTTTTTGGAAGCATATTTTGGAATTCATATGCAAAATAAGTTGTAGATTTTGAGTTGTAGATTCCATTTGTACGATAAGATTCACCAATGCTACAACCAATATATTTTTATAAATTTTGGAAAAATATCACAATTCCTTATTAAAATCTTATTAGTATTTATGCATTAGCCATATTATATTTTAATTTATTATTGAATGTTTTCCTAATTGAAATCCCTAAAGGACTCCAATTTCTTGAAATCCTAAATTGTTTCAAAATACTTATATCTAAAGCAAAGCTAAAATCTTCATCTATATTTATATTCTAATACATGCAATTGTAAGTTCTTTTAGGCTAACTTGTTCAAAACTAGTACATCCTCCTCAAATTCTAGAATGAAAATCACCACTTATTGCGAGTTCAATGAGTCTAAACTTCAAAAATGATTTTTTCTAGCATGTGTAAAATTTACCAAAAAAAACTTTCATATTCATCATTTAAAACATATGAAGTAGACCATAGTATTTGATAATGAAAAAGCTAAATTTTTGCCTTAAAATCTTGAATACAAAATTGAGAATTATTGATCTTCAAGGCGAGAATGATTTAGTAAACAACAAGTACCCTTTTTGTCTAATCTTTGTAAAAGTTTTGAAAATTGAGTTAAAAAATGACTTTATTTTTCTACAAAACAAGACTCTTTACAATTTTGACATTCATAGGTGGATCAAAATTTTCAATGTAGATTAGAATACATTCTATGAGATAAAAATTGAAAATTTTTTTTTGAAAATTTTCTTTTCTTTTTAGTTTTAATTGATAGAGAATTTTCACATCAAAATTAATAGAGATTCTTCACATTGATAGACAACTTATAGTCCCATGTAATAAAAAGACATGATTGAAATTCAAATATATTATAGAAGGCTAAATTGAGTTTAGAAATGATGTTTGACAATATGGCCCATGGAATTGGGTCTTCACCCCTCAAAATTTGAAGAAGCTGACTTTGGGCTTTTTGATAACTCAAACAACTTCTATTAACTTCAAAATTTTAGATGTTTTGGATGAAATTTTTAGGATGAATGCTACTCATTATAATCTATGTGCGACGTTTTGTTTCACATCATTCCAATAAATATTGCAAAAATTAGAAGTTTTTTTTGCTTTCAATGTCAAACTAGGGAACAAACAAAAATTTCTAAAAAATAAAATTTTTTTTTAGGGATTATATAGATTGATAACTACTCAAAAAAATTTGAACCATTTAATTTCTAATTGAGATGAAAGTTATGAAGAGTTTTATTGGCAGGCAAAAAACATACAAAGTTGTCTTTTGATCTAAATTTTGAAAATTTAAAATAAAAATAAAAATATATGATAATAATATTTTATACTAGAATATTCTCACCATTGCGGACGAAACTGAGTTTTCTAACATCATAGTGATTTTGGGTAGCTCACTACGAATGGAATTTTTACTTTTGTTCTTTGAAATTTTCACACAATGTGGGGATGAATTTTTTCTTTGAGGCCCAAAAATTTTCATAACTTTTGACTACATGGTTAAAAAGTTATTGTATGATATGGAGTTCTTTTTTCAACCTCAGTAGTTCGGGAGGAAATTTTTTTTTTCAAAAACAAAAATTTGAAATCGGTTTTCTAGATTTATATATACATTTGTGTGTGTGTGTGTGTGTATAAAGCTTTGAATCATATTATTTTGATTAATGAGATGAAAGTTATGAGGGTTTTTAGTTTGTAGGCATCTATGTATTCTCTAATCTAAAATAAACTTTGAAGTCTTTTATTTAATTCAATTTTCAATATTTTTAGAAATAAAATAAAATCATAGGTTGTAGATTGTTTATTACAACCATTGGGATTGGTAGTTTTTAATTCCATAACTAAATTCTTAACAATTTAGTACTTTGAAACATTTTGCTACTTCTTTCTACTTACTATTTTTTTCCTATATGTTGTACAATTCCAAATGATCTAAATTTTTTCAAGCATGTGGCCAACTTGCCTTCAAGAATAAATCTAAAGAAGCACCGCCATTTTGGACATTTTCATACAAGCGTGACCTTGTGAAGTGTAGTTGTCCTATTTTTTGTAGGGCCTAAAAAAGGATTTTTGTTAATTCAACTCTCATATCTTGCAATCCACACACTAGATATTTCTTAATTTTTTGCACATCTTCTCAAAGGAGAGTACTACAAGATCCCATGGTTATATGTGTCCCCAAATGTCTTTTTTTCTAAATTTGGTACTTGTTTAGAAATGGTAGTTTTGGAGTGTTTTGGGTGAAAATATAGTCACAAAACTTTAGGGATTAACAATTCTCAATTTCTTGTAAGATTTATTGGCATATTCGTTTTTTCTTTCATTCAATACCACCTTCCAATTTAGAATTTTTGAAAAGATATATATGAAAGTTTTTTTGGTTAAATTTTTTTTTCATAAGTGTTTAACCTAGTTTCCAACATATTGATAAATGTACAAGTTATTGGACATATCAGTTTTTTTGGTTTTTTGTAAAATGTTGAAACACAAAACTTCACCTTCTAGAAGGGCTAGAAAAAACTACATTTTGAAGTATAGGCACATTGAACTTGCTATTGGTGGGGATATTTGCTCTAAAATTTTAGGAAAATGTACTTGAATAAGCCAACCAAAAGATTTGATGGATTTGTTAAAAAATAATTATTAATGAAGATTTTGACATTACTTTGGGAATGAGTATTTTGAAGAAGTTTTGGGTCTCTAAAAACAATGGTCCCTTGCAAGTTAAAATCCAAGCTCATCATTTCTAAGCTCTCAATTTTATCTCACCTACTTACCTACTGAATTTTTTGGTGTAACAAATAATTTGGAATATGTTTTAAGAGAATGCCAAAAGAATAGATCATCTTCATGATAATGGAACTATGTTTACCTCATAAAGTATTCCATTGATATGTGGTTGCTTTACATAGACAAGCAAAGTGTATTCAAGTTCTTTGAAATGCAATAAGGTAGGAGGCTCAAATTCTGGAGGGGCATTTAGAATTGACCCTACAAAAGGCCAAAAAGTGTCCATGTTGTTTTGCAAATGGATGAACCTTTTTTGAGTCAAAAAATGTTAATACTTTTGCTTCATTTTAGGACTATGATGAAGTGCCAATTGTTACTCTGATGAGCGTAGTTTGCTAGTAGTTTGCTTGTAATTCAACTCTTCATTAACTTAGCCTTAAATACAAGTGTTGTGAAGGAATAGCAATGATTATCTTTTCTGGTAGGAAGTGCTCACTTTGATGATTGACATGAACAAGCAAAGCAATGTATAAATTAGTTTTTGGACACAATTGTTCTCTTCAAAGGCTTGTTTGTGATTAGTAACTACTATAGCTAATGGGCAGGAATAGTGACCTACGGCCATATCACTTTGAAATACTGTATTAATTCTCTTTCACTGGCAAAATTTTGAAAGAATCCCCAGTCATTGCCTTTGCTTTTCTCTCACCACTAAAAAAATTTCGGCCTATTCTATAGCATTGATTTGCACATAGAGGTTCATGACCCTTCAGAAAGGCATCTTCTAACTATTAGAAAATTTCTAAACTTTTTGTGGAACCTCTCATGGGATCCCACAACACATGTAGAGGTTCATATTTTTACTCTACACATTGGCCTAAGGGGGAAAAAACCCAATCGTTTAATTATTGATGGCTAGGGAATCTTCTACACCGAGGAGAATCTTGGCAAACCGACTTCACTGTTGGTTCTTGGGCATGTTCTTAACTTGAAGTCACGCTCCTTGGACTAAAGATTCCTCCACAATCTCATCTTGATATTTTGAACATCTACAAGCTAACAACTAGGGTTCTGCTATTTCATCGATGAAATGAGGAAACTGAAACCTATCTCTAGGAACTGACCTATATGCCTCACCAAGGTCCCCTTGACCAATATTTGCGTAGAGATGTGCTCGCTACATGGGTTTTTGAGCCTAGTACACTCATCATTCGGAATTGATCAAATTGCCATGATTAGTTGGGTTCTAACCTATTTATAATTTGTGGTTGGGCCATTCTAGCTATAATATTCTAAATATAGACCACATACTATATTGGTATGTGACACACCTAATTTGATTCTACACTCTTTGGGGGGCTTTTTGTATATAAACTGCATTTAAAATAACAAAATACGGAAAAAAAAAAAAAAAAAAAGAGTGAGACCTTGGTGACAAATTAGGGACTCACATACCTACAACATAAACATCTATGATATAAATATCCTATAACCATGGAAGGTGCTTATAACATAGGTACCTACAATATAGACACCTATAATTATAAACATCCCTATAATTATGCAAGATATCTATAATATAGGTACCAATAACATAGAAGCCTGGGCTCTTAAGCTCATGGGCTCAAGATCCTAGGCTCACATACTAGCAATTGTAACAATCAAACGAATGAAAAAATAAGAACAAAAAATGTTGATTACCCCTTTTAGTCATTTCATTTATCTTTTGATCGATGATTGCATTGATGGAGGGGGAAACTACAACTTGGAGTTGTTTTGCTATTAAAAGCCGAATTTGATTGATTTGCAATGTCACAAAGTGCAACAGGAAGATCATTATGGGATATAAAATTATGGCCAGTAAGAAGATCATCTTGGTATGAAGGGAGTATATAAGGAAATAGAAAGGAAAATTTTGTTGATGCCTTTCACATTAGGAATGACTTAGTCTATGCGAAAATGTCCTTTTAACCCCTACAAAACCATTGTCCCTTCGAGGGACAAACTGGATTTTGGGAAAGTACTTGAATCCTCAATTTTTGTCATGATTTTTTGAAACTTTTTTGGAAGATAGAAAAACTGATTAGCCTTATGGGAATATAATTTTTTTCCCAATGGGTACTTGGGAACGAAAGTTATGCCCAAATAAGCTCAAAATAGGGGAGATTGGGCATAAAAAAAATTCATTTTTAATTTTAAAAATATCTCATATATTATATTTTTGCCTAAATGGAAAGCTTCGATTCATTTCATTTGAATAAGTTATGTGAAAGTTATAGAAAATCTTGTATTTTAGGCAATCTAAACATCTTCTAGAAAAAATAACTTGTACATTTCATTTCTAAATGAGATTTTTAGAATTTTTCCGGAAATTTTTTTTTGCATGGTTTAGTTTTCTTGCTAGAAAAATCTCACCATTGGTGTGCTTTAATTCCATCTTAGAGATATTAATAATTTAGATTTTACTTCTATCTTGGACCTACTTCTATTTAAAAATTAAGATTTTTTAAGAACAAAAATTAAGTTTTTTTGAATTCATTTTTTTTTCTTTGACTCTCAACTTAATTTTCCACCTTAAATATTTAAAGCTCAAAACTTTGTAGTGCAAAAAATTTAAGTTAAGAAGGTTAAAAATCAAATAATCTAGTCTTGTAATGTGCAAAAAATATTGTTTTCTTCACTTAAAAAACATAGATATCTTACAATTGTGCAGTCAAAATTTCTAAACTTTATTCCACACATTCTCATGCTACTGATGCTAGTTAGGTATAAGATCCTATGGTTAGGTGTCCAAAAACAATAATTTTCAAAGTTTTTTACTCTTTACAATAGAAATTGCAGTTTTAAGGGGTTTTGGCAAAAAAGGTCCATGGTCCTTTAGGGATTAAAGGACAAATTTTGGGTTCAAAATCCATTGATGAAGAAGGCAAGGCTATGCTTCAAATGTAAGGCCTATGCTTGGTCACATGAGACTTCACTACACTATAGTAGTGCTACAAGTTGTCCTTGAAAGAAAAAATTAGGAACTCTTTGCCAAATTTTTGACTCAAGGAAAACACTGGAATGAATGATTTACAACGGAGTAAAAATTGGAATAGGAGTTCCCGATAGTGCTGGACGGGTCATATATTACAAAATGAACCACTCCAAAATAAATAAATAAATAGAGAGAAGTTTTTCATCAATTCCCATGTGTGGAAAAAGAATTCTCATCCTCCTCTGGAAGGCTCATAGAATCACCATAACTTAGCAGAATCGTGTCACTTGTGCAATTCGGATTGAATAATCTTGCAAAACCTGTGCACACGGCCAGGGAGGATTGACCCCTTACACTACTGCCCCGTATTTTACCCCAGCAGAAAACACTGAAATTTTTTATTGGCCACCCATGATAAAATTTGCAAATTTTGAATTCATATTTGCAATCAGAGGCCCCAAAGGAGTGTTGCGGAAGATAAATTAATGAAGCACAAAATACGGGGTCTTTTTTTTACATGCACTCTTGGATTGACTTGGAGGAGACGAGCGAGGGGGTCAGTCCACCCCGACCGACCCCTTGCGGCTGGGCCCCTCGAAATTTGCCCCTGCAGTAAAGATTACCCTTTATTTGTGTCAAAAAAATAAGAAAAGCAAGTGACGTCTCCAGACATTGCAATTGGTGGCAGAAAAGGCCATTGAACAACCCAATTGCAAAAAGAAGCTTTCCTCGTCCCCCCAGTCATTGCGGAGTTGAGAGTTCGATTCGGGGTCCTGCAGCGAATCCAGGAGCGTGCTGAATATATAAAACGCCGGAGCAGGAAGAAGCCTTGGACACAGCCCTTTGCATTTCTGTGCGAAATTGCCCTTCGGAGTGCATGTCGAGTAGTGGAGCGGAGCTGTTGCTGTTGCGCTTGCCATTCTCGTTACCAACTTCTGTAACGTAAGCAATTGCTAGCTATCAGTGTTCACAGAGTCATCAACCTTCCCTTTCTCAGCTTACAGTCACATTCGATCGCACAGCTAGCCCGCTAACTCTCTTCTCCTCGGATGATCACCTAGACAGCCTGCTTTCACGCATTTTCTCGATTTTTGAGTAGCAACCCGCCTTCGCTGAATCATCGCTTCCTTTTTTGTCTCTCTGGTTGCGGTTCAATCAATTCCAGCTCGTCATCCAATTATTTCTTCATGAATGTATTTTCAATGAGTAGGAAATGTTTTGGTCAGTCCTCGACGCGGCATTCACTGCGATTTGAATTTGAGCTCCGAATATGAGCTGCGATTGCCCATTTGTGTTGGAATTGCAGGGCTGCATGCATATATCGGTTCAATATTCCGCTCCTGTTTTGATCGTATACGAAACCCGTCGCTTTTCATTCCTTGAAATAGCGACAAAACTAGGGGTGAGTGAAAAAAGTCACAAGGGATAAATCGTGGGTCCGACTTAGATACTAACAATAGATCATTAAAATAGATCATTTTCAGTGAGAAGCGACACAGCTCCGGATTTTCTCAATGAAAAACGACGGGTTTCGCTCTAGTATATATCGATCGAAGAAGGAGGCTCTGTTCGATTCGAAAATTTACTCCATGCATTGGGTCGATCGGTCGATTTATGTCGTTCTCTGCGTCTGATGGAGTATTCGTCGTTTTCGCAGACACGACTACGAGCAAATCACCATTACACGAAGGGGAAGTGGCGCTTCGCGATGGCACAGGCCAACGAGGGACGGGCAGGCGCAAACGGAGAGGTACCGCAGATGAACCGCGTAGCACCGCAGGAGGATGGTGCGGGCGTTCGAGCGGCAGTCCAGGCGGCAGCTCCAGTGGCGGGCGCAGTCGTTGGTGACGTGGCAGTCGCACTTTTTCCCAATGCCCCAGTCCATGCCCGTTTTGATTTAGATGGGACTTTGCTCGGGCCTCTGCCGACAAAAAACAACCTGAGTTTCAAAATCCATCCCAAAATTAATTGCTGAAGAAACCCGGCCTTAAGTGAGAAAAAGAAATTATTAGTGTTGGGTTGGGTCGGTTATTACTGTTTCTTGGCCCTATTTTCTTCTTCTTCTTTGCAGTTTGGTTGATTTTCCTTGGTTTGCTAAAAGTACGGGAAAGCCAATTGCATATGAAGTATGTATAAGCTTAGCAGTATTATGTGGTGTGTGTGGACTTTGAAGTAAGAATAATGCTCACGAATAATCTTGTGGAGGTTTCATGCAAATTTCTTTCTGACCAGAGAATGTTTGCAAAAGTAAATAACTTAGTGGCTGCAACTCATGTAAGATAACTACTGTGTAACACATACAGTTGTGCAGTAATAAATTGTGGCTCAGATTCAGTGCTTCTCCTTTACTCATTCTGCTTTGCTATGGATTTTTGGAATCAAAATTCTGTCTTTTGCTTTCTGAAAACTGAAAAAATTTCGCCGGGGATTTGGTCCCTTGGTTCTGTGTACTGTTTCCCCTTTGCAATGGATATTGTCCATGTGTTTCAAGAAAAAAAAAAAAAAATTCTGTCTTTTTTTTGGAAACAAATGGAAATCCATTACAAAACCACACAGTTACAAAACAGCCAAACCAAAGGCTAGACAAGAGAAAAAGAGAGAGAGAAAGGAAAAAAGCACCAAACTAGAACCTAAGAGAGACAAACAGGGGGGCCCTGTCTATGCCAATTAAGGTAGAAGCACCTAGATGTAACACAATCCGTTCGATGATACCTAAAAAACAACCTAAATCCAAACACTTGTGAACCCAAAGTAGACAAGTGGGGTTTCAAAGTAGACATGTGGGGTTCCAAGAAGTTGTCACTCTTTCAAGAAGTAACCAATCACCCGCACTTGATCCAAGGTTAGAGAGTGTTGCTTTTGGGTGTTTCCCTCCCCACTTTGGTGTTAGTCTAGTGTCCACAGTAGATGCATCTACGAAGTACTTTTCAAAAATGTGTATAATATTCATACAAGCTTGGAAAAATATGAAACCCATTTTGTTGGTTTCCTAAACCATTTCCTAACATAAGCACATCATTTTTTCTTGTACACACCCTCCATATCAAGAGATCCAAAACAAGTGTCCCATATAGGTGCTTCTACCTTAATCGTGTCACCAATACTATCAAAAATTCTGTCTTTCAGTTCCTAAACTAAGTTAACTTAGTGGGTTTGTTTGCTGATGAGGAATTCTTGTATCTCATTTCATGCAAATGGATTTTTCTTTCATATTTTTTCTAAATAAGTTACACAAATATGTAAATATAAATTTGTGGTGAACCAGGGGGGTCCACTCACTCTGCCAGGTTTCAATCTGTTAGACTTCGTCCCAGCTTTAGATTTGAGCCAATGCAGTGACGCCTCTAGTGGCAATTAACTTATTGTACCCAAAAAAATGAAATTGGGTGTACTCTTGAACCCCTAAACGTCCAGATTCATCTTCAGAATTGACAATTTGCAAAAAATCATTATAAAGTGCTATTTGGAAATATATTTTGGAATTGCTATACAAAGAAAAGGTGTAGATTGAGAGTTGCTCATTCCATCTGTATGGTTAGATTCACCAATGCTATCACCAATATATTTTTTATAAATTTAGATAGGAAAAATTTAAAATTACTTCAAAATTCCATTTCAAGTAGAATATTATCATTTTTGGAGTAAACTTTGTTGGACTAGATTTGAAATGAGGTTCTCTTCACATGGGGAATTTTTGAAAATTTTGTGTTCTTTAGCTCTATTGCCTCATTTTGGCAAATCCAATTTTGAACTAGAGTCAATGCAATTTTGACTTGGTCACCACTTGACCTACTTGCACATTGGTAATTATAGAAAAATACTTACTCTAGTAACACCAAATCCAAACCTTAGATAGGACACAAACTTGATAAAGTATCTCCACAAATTAAAATAATTTTCATCCAAGCAATCATGAGGATGAAAATTCAGTTTCAATTTGTTCATCGTCCCAAAAATAGACGTTGAGGTGCTTAGGGGTTAACCTGTTACTCTAAAGGATCAAATGGCATTTTGGGGGGCCACATAGAGATTTGGGACAACTCACTATAAATTAAAAAAATTTTAAATTCTTTTAAATTTTCACCTTACATGGGGATGAGGAGTAACTTTAACAGCCCAACAATTTTCATAACTTTCAACTACATGGTTAAAAAGTTATTATATGATATGGAATTTTCATTGTTTAGAGGGCAACTTGGGTGGCTCAAAAAAAATGGACATTGGAGCACTTAGGGGTTAACCCTTTACCCCCTACAGGATCAAATGATGTTATTTTGGCAACATAGCATTTTTAGGCAACCTATTATGAAAAAAAAATTATTTTTTTCTTTGAAATTTTCACGTAACATGGGAACGAGGAGTAGCTTTAATGGCCCAATAATTTTCATAATTGTTGTCTATATGGTTAAAAAGTTATTGTATGATATGGAATTTTCATTGTTTAGTGGGTGTGAGCCCCTATTTCGTCACCTGGGACTCACTTATCTTTTTTTAATTTTTTTGCAAAAGTAAGTGTGAAAAATAGTACAAAAATCCCCCAAAAGAGTATAAAACCAAAATAGGTGTGTTACATGCCAATATAGTATTTGGTCATATTTTGAGAGTTTTTACTAATTAGATTCAAATCCCACTTGTAAATAGGTTAGAACCCAACCAATCATGGTAATTACAAGTTATGAACATACTAGGCTCAAAATCCCACAGAGAAATGACATCGCTTGGCTAATATTGGTTGAGGGAACTCTGGTGAGGCACATAAGTCAGTTCTCGGAGATAGGTTCCAATTTCCCCATTTCATCAACGAAATAGCGGAACCCCAATTATTGATTTGCAGATGTTAAAAATACCAAGACAGGACCGTGGAGGAATCTTTGGTCTAAGGAAGGTGAATTAGGATTAAAACCATGCGTGGGAAACAACAACAAAGTTGGTTTGCCAAGATTCCCTTCGGTGTGGAAGATTCCGTGGCCATCAATAATTAAATAAGGGGGTGGATTTTGTTCCCCCTAGGTCGATGTGTAGAGTAAAAATATGAGCCTACACATGTGCTGTGGTATTCCATGGGAGGTTTCACAAAAAGTTTTGGAATTTTCTGATAGTTTGAAGATGCCTTTCCAAACAGTCAATTGCCCAAACTTACGATGGGAAATTCCTAAAAATTCTCCATGTGGTGGTAAAATCTCACTAAAAATTGGAATAGCTTGTATTATATTAATAGGACCCTCCAACAAGTTTCAAGACATTCCAATAGTCAGAAGAACCCGAACTTGCAAGATTCTTCAACAATCAACAAAATTTAAAGATTACGATGGAGTTGACCAGTGGATCAAGACCATACAAAAGCAGCATGGGGTCAAAGATAGGTCTTTTCTTACACCCCCCCTACCTACTTAAGAACCTAGGTTAGTTACTTTTTTCAAAAAAGTCAAACTCCAAAAATTGGATTTTTAACCTTTTTTGGTGTTACGTTGGCATTAGGTTTCGTTGAAATTTTGAAGTTAGAAAAGGGGTGGAAATTCTATTAGACTAAAAATAGCCTTTTGAAGCCAATGGCACAATCCGTTTGTGATTTGGAGTTAATCTCCAAAAGTTAGAAAATGGACCAGCGTAAAAAGTCAAAGTTGGTAAATTAGGATGAAAATCCTAATTGATAAGATTACCATGTTGAAATGAGACGAGTTGGGTGCCCTTGAACGAGTATATAAGGGCACTCATTTTTCTCTCAAATCACCCCTTCTAGCCATTCTTTTGGCTTTGTAAACAAGTTGATCCATTCAATGTGGACTTTTGACCATTTTTGAGCCAAAGTTGTAAACGTGGTGTTTTTGGAGCATTTCAAGCTCCTTTTGTTTCTATTTTGTAAGCCTTAAAGGACACTGGGGTCCCTTTAAGTCTTGATTGTTGTCCTTGTATTAGTTTTTTAAGTTTTTAGCAAAAATTTGGTAGTATTTTGTTGCACTAACTCTTACTTTAATACATTTGTTGTTCTTTTAAGTCCTTATTTAGGACTTGAGTATTGTGCACTAATTCTAGAGGATTCTTCTCTTATGACTAGCGATGCCGCTTAGGGAAAACCTCTAGCTTGTTATGTTTATGATTTTTGTACTAATTTTTGTACTAATACTCTCGATTCATCCTCCTTTAATTTTCTTTGGTCAAAATCTTTGTGTGTTATTTTCCGTGCTTACCATTACTCGGCGAAGTTTTGACTTTGATTCTTAGAATTGGATAGAAATTTAGTGGGTTTTGAGGAATACGGCAGAGCTTTGACTTCAAAGTTTAAAAGTTCTAAAGTAGTTTGCTAAAAGTTTCCAACCACAGCAAAGCTTTGAACCTTAGACTCTCAAAAAATTCTCTAATAATTGGGAAGGTATGGAAACTAATTATTAGGGAAAAATTTTCCTTTAGAAGTTAAGTTTGTCAAAAGAAAAACCAAAATAAATAAAAATAGGGACTAGCCTAAAGGCCAGTCCCTGTGACTGCCAAGGAGACCAAGCCCCTCGCAGTTGGACTGGTCCGGGTGATCAAACCCCGCCTAGCAAGCAAGAGCCCTATCTAGCCAGGAAGGGGAGCCCCGACGTAGAGAGCCCCTGACAACTACCAAACAGGGAAGCCCCGATAGTTGAGAGCCACGTGGCAGTGGTAGGAGACCCTTGGCCACTAGAGCCTCCGCCTCTATTGGGAGCCCCCGGCCAGAGCCTTGTAGCTGCATCAGGGAGCAGAGGAGGAGTTAATTACCTCCCCACTCAATTTTTTTTTAATTTTTTGTTCGTTTTGTTTTTAATTTTAAATTAGAATAGAGAGGAAGGTAGACTAAATCTAGGGAGAATAGAAGAAAGGAAGAATAGGGAGGTACAAAAACAAAAATAAAACAAAACAAGTTTAAAGTAGAATTAAAATAGGTTAGCCAAGGAATAGGTTGAGAGGAAAAACCATTAGAGTTTGGAAAGAAATAACAACAAATATTAATCTCACCACTCTTTCTCTCCTAGAATTTGTAGCAATCGCACAAAAGAAGTTTAGAGGTTACAAACTCAAGGTTGAATGATAGAATGGAGTACAAAAATTTGAGTTTAGATAGAAATTAGATAAAAATCAAAGAAATTTTAGAGAAGTGATTAGAACCATAAAAAATAGGATAGATTAGAAAGTTGCCTTGAATTAGTGAAAATTTTATCAAAAACCATATCCTTCTAAGTCAACTTGTTGAATAGAATAAATAAGTTTAAATAGTGAGAAGGGAAAGAAAAAATCTCCTATAGCCATATTCCAACAACTTGTAATTAAAATCTACTCTTCAAGCTGTAAGCATAAAATGGCCATTGAAGGAGAACTCGATGATCTATACAACAACATGCAAAATAAATTCCAAAATGAGGTAAGTTACTAAATAATCTAAATTTCATTAATTTTCAAAGTAGGTCAATTAATACAATTTTAGTAGAAAAACCCTATATTGTTTAGGACTAATCTTTGTGAATATGTTTGTTTCCAATAACTTCTTTGAATTTAGATTTAGGAAAGAGTCCATTGCTTGAAAGGCTCAATGGACAAAGCTTAGACACCCATCAAGAAATAAATTAAAACAAAAAAGAACTTGTTGTGCAAATTATTTACTATGAGTGGATAAATAAACACTCACAGTGGGCAGCTTGGGGGGCTCAAAAAAATGGACATTACAACACTCAGGGGTTAACCCTTTACCCCCTAAAGGATCAAATGATGTTATTTTGGCAACATAGCAATTTTGGGTAGTTCACTATGAACAAAACCTTTATTTTTTTCTTTGAAATTTTTACATAACATGGAAACAAGGAGTAGCTTTAATGGCCCAATAATTTTCATAATTGTTGACTACATGGTTAAAAAGTTATTGTATGATATGGAATTTTCATTGTTTGGTGGGCAACTTGGAGGCTCAAATTTATTTTTTTTAAATTCACTTTTTTAAGAAACAAAATTTTGGAATTATTTTTTCAAATTTCTGTATACATGGGAAATTTTGAATCATTCCATTTTGATTAATGAGATGAAAGTTATGAGTAGTTTTAGTTTGCGGGCAGTTGTAGATTATCTACTCTAAAATAAATTTTGAAGTCCTTTATAGAACTCAGTTTTCAATATTTTTTGAAAAAAATAAAATCATAGGATGTAGATTGTTTATTACAACCATTGGGGTTGGATTTTTTCAATTCCATAACTAAATTCTTAAGAATTTCCTATTTTGAATCATTCTCTACTTCTTTCTACCTATTATTTTTTCCTATATGTTGTACAATTTCAAACGATGTGAGTTTTTTCATGCATGTAGCCAACTTGCCTTGAAGAATGAATCCAAAGAAGCACCACCATTTTGGACATTTTTTCATACAAATGTGACCATGTGAAGTGCAGCCACCTAGTTTTTCAAAGGGTTAAAATTTTTTTTGTCAACTCAAACATTAATATCTTGCAATCTACCTGGTGAAAATTTTTGAATTTTTTTCACATCTTCTCAAACCAACATACTACAAGATCCTATAGTTACGTGTGTCCAAAAATGTTTTATTTTTCTAAAATTTGGTATTTGTACTAGAAATGGCAATTTCAGATAGTTTTTGGTGAAAACTTAGTCAATAACCTATAGGGGTTAAAGGACATTCTATGTTCATGTTTAATAAAACTTTGATAGTTTTCTATATTGAAATACACCCTCAAAAATTTGATATTTTACTCATTTATTCAAAATTATCCAAAATTTAACTTCTTATTTCGTAATTAAAATGTTAAAATGAAATTTATATAATTTTTAAAGTAATTTATTTGTAAAAATCATAGTAATTACAAAAATTGCTTAAAATAGTATGAATTTTTTAACAAAATTGGAGATGATAGTGATAAACATCATGATGTAATTGGTATACTCGTAGTGCTCACAATAAGTGAAATTTGATAGAAAATTATACAATTCGTGCATTTTAAACTTTCAAGATGCTACCTTCAAAGTGTCACAAAAAATAGATTATTAGAAATAAAGCTATGCCCTTCGAGTAGCTTTTTCATTTGAGTGTTAACAAGTGTACAAAGCTCTTGCAGGACAAAGACTATTCTAATTCTCATACTACCATTTTTAGAGTAAAGAATTAAATTTTAAATTTTAAAAATGGTTTTAGGATCAAAGTATAGGATCTTGCCTTGGAATGTTAGAAAAAGGTGTAATTCACCCTTAAAGGGCTTGAAAGCCCTTTGCAACCATATAGTATATTATGAATTTGGTGGTATTTGAAAAACATTGACCAAATAATTTTTAGTAAATTAACGATCATGATAATACAAAAATACCAATATATTACAATTCATATGTTAAATCATAGTTGCATGAAGAGTTATAAGGCTAAACTCAGGTTTTATAAAGGGACCTTAAAGGCCTTTCAAGGATTAACTTTTCATAGGCATTAACTAGGCAATTTGCCAAATTTCATTGTTTGAAGTAAAGAAACAGAATTCATTTTGATCCCTTCAAAACATGGTCAATATACTTTACATCAACTTTGCCAAGAATTATTCCAATTTTGAAGATTTCTTTTTAACATATTATGAAATTGAATTCACTCCAAAATGTATAGAATTTTTTTTATTTTCCTACCTCCTTAAAACATCCTTATTTTTTATTTTCTTTAATCCCTAAATGACTAGGGTCTTTATTAAGTTTCTTAAATTTTGCTCTAAATGAAATAAAATACCAAAGTTTTAATAAGTTTTATCAATTTTTTTTTCAATTGTACAATTTTACAGTAGATGTGTTATGGATCATTAGGAACAAAATGCACAAAATATCACATATGGATGACAAATTATAATATTTAATAATAAAAGGGGTTAAAAGCTCAAAATCAATTGGATGTCTTTCAATTCTCTTTTTGCATTAAGTACAAATCAAAAATACATGTCATAACAAAAAAAGAAGTTATATAACATTAATATAGATCATTTATAGCCAATATCAACTTAGAGCTTCTCAAAATCTACTCTATAGATTTAAAAAATGAATTCCCAATATTATTTTTTCTTTGTGAGTCATTAATTGTATTTGAAGTTCATCTCAAAGAGCCATGAACACTAAAAATACCAAGATTTGCAATGGACATCCTTGCTCAAAATCTTGTTTAATACAAGCATAAACAACTTTTTCGAAAATCTGATTTTGATGCTAAAAACATATTTTAAAATATATTCCAATATAAAATAGTAAGAATAATAATTCAATAAGATTGTATGTAACTTCAAAGTCTTGTTGATACCAAAATAGGATACTTTGACATTTTGGGATTACACATCACTTATTAGAAGGACATACAAGTCAAAAAAACAACTAAACTGCTAATAGTTTGATATGAGATAGAAAAATGTCATTCCACAATTCCACAACATATGAGCAAACAAGTGAATTAAAATGAGCCTACATAGTATTTCATTATAAATTACAAAATTGAATTAAGAAAGATTATTTATCATGTATTATTTTTCTAAAATATGTGATGATTTTCTGCAATAATTATCTAACCACCATAATCAGTATTGAATGAATCTAAACTTTCCTTAAGGATATTCATTTGGTCTTCCGATGACAAATTTCAATATTTTTAGACAAGAATTTCTCATTTATTTTAATTTCTCACAGTTGCCAAATTAGTGTTTAGGGCACGATAACTTTTTTCCAAGGTCTAGAGATAAAAACAATGTCAGAAAGATAGTCACATTCCAATACCTTCACCAAAGAATCAAAAAGTCATTATAAAAAGTGACATTCTAGAAAACTACCATAATTCTTTTAACCCCATTCACTGACCCTGTTCCATCACATATTAACGCATGAATCAATTGAATATTGGAGAATTAAAAAATTTGAATGGATTGATTACATATTCATCATATTTTGACATGAAGTTATTGTTTCATTATTTGATGAAATAAATTGACTAAAAGGGGATACATTCTCTTTTTAATTAGTCCATGGAATTCCAACATTGGTTGAAAAATGGTTGACTTTGGTATCAAAATAATACTTTAGCACTAGAAAAAAGATGAAATAATTTTTGATATTATTGAAAATTAAATAATATGAATAATGTGTTATTAAATATGCATCACTCAAAGCTTTTCAATTATCAAACATGTAAATGATTTGATATAGAAATAAGGAAAAAAAACTGCAAAGCAAATAATTAGTTCGTTCTTTATATTTTAATTATATCATCACATACATGTACACCTTCAATGGTGATCTTAACAATTTTTGTGACCTCAACACATCAAGCAAAAATGAAAATTTATTGCACATTAGAAGCACATTCTTGTGGTTTTCTAAACAAATATAGTCAAAGTATTTGGTAAGTAATTGTGCAAAAAAATCAAAATTCAAAATACTCAATGACATATATGGATGATTTTTGGATATATTTTCTATCATTTTCAAGCATTGCATGTCACTCATTAAGTCATTATGTCTGAGTTCCTATATAAAATTTGAAATGCCCTTTTATATGTACAAAGACATTTGAGTATACTAATATTAAAATATAAAATATCATATGGTTAATTGTATATGTAATATGGTTTGTTTGGAATTCATAAAATGTCAAGTATTTACCTTAGAAATTTCTTTTGTGTGAAATTTGAATAAAGGAAAAATACAATTAAGTTTCATAGACCTTCATCAAATCAATTTAGAAGCTATATGTTCATGATAAATATGAATCTAATTAGCAATAAATGAGGCCTATTCAAATTGGCTAAACTTATATTTTATATTTGTATGGTAGAAGATGAAAAACAAATTGTCAAAAAAAACCTAGTACCCCAACCAAAAAAGATATTAAAAGCTACTTAGTGGGATATAATCATCTCAAACACATAACTATTTGTTGCTAGAAGGTAAGACTTGTGGCTATTTGTAAATTTTTTTTTATTATAGTTTGGATGTTTAAATTTGAATTTATGTATTCAGAAATGTATTGGGAAGTGTAAGATTGTCAATTACATATGCATTAAGTTATTAGGTCTATGTATTGTTCATGAACTTAAATAAGTTAGAGGTTTAGATATCAAATGGTTTGATTGCAAAAGAAGATGTTTTGAAAGCAAAAAAAACCCCAAAAAACCCCAAGACAATACTATCATTGATTAATGGATTGAATTTGAGGATTTAACTTCTTGGAATATGAAAAAATGAATGTATATAATTGTGAAGTTATACGGAAGGAATGCAAAGAAAAGGGGTAGGACAAGGCATTTGTCAAAACAAGTTTTTTAGTTTTCCTATAACTTAACCCTTAAATGTCCAAGGCTTGTTTTGAGTTTTTTGGTACTTGCACTCAATTGAAGAAAATACCAACATTTTGATAAGTTGTATCAATTTTTTATGAATTGTAACCGTATAACTTCAAACTAGACATGTTAGAGATCACATAGGAAAAGAAAACACAACAATATCACTTATGGAGTGAAAGATTATAATGTTTGACCATGAGGGTGTTAAAACCGCAAAAGTGATGTGAAGCCTTTAAATCCTCTTTTTACAAGTCAAATCTAAAAAGTTGGTGACCAAAAAAATATGAGGTTAGAGGGCCTAACATGCATTACCCCAATCAATTTATGGCTTCTCAAAATCTACTCTACAGTTTCTTTAAATGAATTTTGAATGTGATTATTTCTCCAAGATCTAGTGTATTTGAGTCTCATTTCCAAGAGCCCTCAACACTTTGGAAAGTCAAGTTTGCAATGGGTACCCATGCACAAAATCTTGAATAGAAAAATCACTATCATTCATTTTCAAAATTGGATTTCTAATGCTAAAACTAGACTTCAATAAGCACTTCCCAAAAATGAAAACTATTAAAAATAAAATATTGGTTAGGTTTTATTTAACTTCAAAGTTTTACAAACACCATATTTTGGTGCCTCGGGCATTTAGGGGTTAAAGAATTTGTATATCTTGATATGATTTTCAAATGTAATTATTAATCAATGAAGTATGCCTTGATCTTTTGGACAAATTACACTTGTACACGTTCAATTTTTTAACTGATTCAAAAATTCAAGGAGTAGCATAAGTTAAAACTAAAGTAAGAAATTGATGGCATTTTGAAAGTTAGCATCAACTTTGAAAGTTTCATGAGAACCAAAGTGAAATGAATACTCTATTAGATTAGTTGCACCTTTATTAGTCAAATTTACATTCAATTGATTCAAAGCCTTCCTAAGGAACTGGACTCTTTCCAAATTAATCGTTTCAACAAATGAAAAAAATTCAAAAAAACAGAGCATGAAAGTCAAAATTCAATCAAATCAAGCCGTTTTATGTTGTTTTTATTGATTTCAAATCAATATACATTAATGCTTTACATTAAAGAGTGTGAAATTCTAAACTCAAATGAAATGACCTTCCCCTCTTGGCATTGTAATCCATCAAGAAAATACCAATTATACACTTCTATTTTGATTTCAAGACATATATTGTGCATCATACAAAGAATAGATCTACAAGGTCAAATTCTTACAAATATTAAAAAAAATTCTAATCAATTTCATCATGAATACAATTTATGTTTTTAGTATGCAATTTGTTTAAATAATTTTCTCAAATTTCATCTTTTATTGATCAACACAAATGCTCAAAGATTTGAACACAAAACTTTGTAATTTTTCCTCAATAGTAAAATGTTAGCACTTCATTAATATTGCACATTTTATGTTCATTTCTTCAATGAAAACTTAGTAATAGTAATTTCTACATGTACTCACTAACTCAAGGACGATTCCTTTTGCTTTGAATAAAATAATAAAAATTTGAGAAATAGTTTTTGGCAATGACCACAAAATGGTATTGGTCATTAGGGTTTAATCAAGTGAGACAAAACCTAAAATCCACAAATCACATGACTGTCAGAGAATTAGTCACCTACCTAAGATTTATCCGATGCATAGGCAGTTGGGCTCAAATCCAGGCAGAATAAATCTTAAGTACAAATGAAATTTTCTGGAAATCAATAAATAATGAGGTCATTTTGCTATGCCATTAGAGGAAATTTGGACCCTCCGCCGGGCTGTTTGACTGCATGAAATTGTGCAATTACAGAAAATTTAAAAAATTAACAAAAAATAATTGGCCCATGTGATAATTTGGTGTGCCATATAGGAAAGGGGACTAAAAGAATTTTTTTTCAATTTTTTTTCAAAATAGAAAAAAAAAAAAAAAATTCCCTTGGATTTGCATATTTGCCTAAAAGTCAAACATCCCTCCATAGGGGCAGATTTTCTCTAACAATTTAACCCCTAAGCACTTTGATGACCACTTTTTGGACAACGAATAGATTGAAACTCAAGTTGCTTTCTCATTACTACTTGAATGAAAGTCATCCTAATTTGTGGAGATACATTATCAAGTTATTGCCCTATCTAATGGTTGCATTTGGTGTTAATAGAGTATGTATTTTGCAAAAATTACAAATGTGCAAGTATGTCAAGTGGAATGACCAAGCCAAAATTATATTGACTTTAGTTCAAAATTGGATTGCAAAAATAGGTTACAAATTTTAAAAATACTAAAATTTCAAAAAATCACCATGTGAAAAAAAACTCATTTCAAATCTATTCCAACAAATAGTACTCAAAATATGATAAAAATTTTCTTATAATCTAATTTAGAAGGAATTTTGAAATTTTCCTTTCAAAATCTATAAAAATAAATATTGGTGATAGTATTGGTGAATCTTATTATACTAATAAAATCTATCACTAAAAATCTACAACTTTTATTTGTATATCACTTCCAAAATATTCTTCAAATAGCACTTAACAATGATTTTTCTCAATTTGTCAATTCTAGAGAAGACTTTGGATGTACAAGGGATAAAGGAACAATGCAATTGGACCTAGTTGTAACATATTTCTAATACTAATTTGTATGATTTATGCCTAAAGTGTATAGTCTCTATTCATAAAAGCCATTTGGTTGATTTTGGGCAAACCTATTTTTAACATTTTGAAGAATTTATAATACTTATTCATATTGTGTCCAAAAACTACATTCTAAAAGAATCTAGAACCCCCTTTTGACTACTATTAGGATACAACAAAAAATTTTGCTATTCAATATTATGAATCTTACTCAAACCTTTAATCAAATAATTCTCAGCGTAGATTTATGTATGAAAAAACAACCAAACTTTGCTACAAAAGGTGTTTGCAAGACACACTTGTCCTATTTCTTGTCCCCTTGGCCTCAAACAAGTGGTTTTTTGCTCATAACTTTTGCGTTGTATGTTACTTTTGCATGAAATTTGAAATGAAGGTAGATGTAGAAGTTGTAGACATTGAGTTTTTTTTTCATGTTTTGAAAAATATTTTACTATTTTTAAACAACATCTAATTGGATGTCTACCTTAGCCATTCTAGGGGGTTTATAACTATTTTTGACCCAAAATTGAAAATTTGAAGCTCAAAATTGGTATATGAGGACTTCTACTACAATTACACTAGAAATATGAAGAGATTTTTTAGAAATAGTAAATTGTCCACGTTCCACATGTGTTCAAAGTGCACTACCTTTGCACAAGTGTAGAGAACACAATTTCTTTTTCCCAAAGATGAAAATGGTTGAGAAGGAGCATCTTCAAGTTAGGAATTTTGGGGGGGAATTTTGGCATTTTTTTAATATTCTCTAAGAAATAAAACATCAAAGTGTCCATTTTCTTGGTATTTTCCATCGTTCTTTTTTTGTGTATAAATTTTAGAGTTATACTATTCTCAATGCTTTACAAATTATCCACATTTTATTTCATTTAAAAAAAATATTCCAAAATGTCACAATATTGCAGTACTAAGATTGTTTTGAGCCAAAAATGGCAAGTGTTTCTTGCAATGACCCTTAGAGATAGAAATTTTGGAATTCTACGAGGAAGTGTGTAAAGCTAGCAAGAGAAAAATTGGAATTGTTAGCCAATAAAAATTTTAGGAGAGACTCATAGAAAAGAATATCTAGAAATTTATTTAAAATAATTTACATCAACATTTTGGTTGCTATTGGTTTGGCAATAAGACAAAGCTACTCCTAAAATATAGTTTCTCCCTACTCACCTAGAAATAAAAATATCATGGAACTTGATGAAGGCAATTCCAACTCTAAAAACTCAACAATCAATTTTTGATTCCAATACAATATGGAAGTTTACTCCAAATGCTATTACCTTAGATGAAGATGTTAGGACACTGGGACTACTGACAAACATTGGAATTTTTTGGAATCCATAGTGGCTTATAGTTGGAATGATCCAAGGGCCAAGAAGACACAAGCAAACCTAAATTCATCAAAAGATCTATGGTAGGGTGAGGCTCCAATGTTCATCATAAATGTGTTCGGAGAGAGTGTATTAATTTTTCCTAACATAAATAGAAATAATCATTTCAAATTATGCTTAAGAAAGATAAATCAAGGAAATGTCTCTTCAAATTGAAGAGCCATTTCCTTAATTTATCTTTCTTAAGGAAGCATAATTTGAAGTGTCTCTCTAAATTTTAAGCCATTTAGCTTGCTTTTAATAGACTTTAGTTTGATTGTCCCAACTCCAAATCAAAATTTTATTGTCTCTTTAACCTCTAAAAAATTCTTGATGTTTTGAGGCCAAAACAAGCTTTAAAATACTCTTAACAAAGCAAGGCTACTATCTTCATCATTTTGTATTCTTTTATGAATCCAAATACACAATATTTTAAAAATTTATTTGAGTGTATCTTTCCAAAATTTCACATTGCAAATCCCTATTGATTGTAAGATTATAATGCCTAAACTTCAAGAAGTAGTTTCCTAGCATTTTCAAAAAGGGCAATTTTGTCTTTTAATATTTTAAATTTTAACATGCATGTACCCCATTACTTGTGCAATTTAGTCCACATATTGATAACACTAAAAATAATCTCATATTCATATTAACCCCTAAATGCCCAAGGCATCAGATTCTGGTGTTTCGAAAACTTTGAAGTTAAGTAAAACCCAACCAAATTGCTATTATTATTAGTTTATATTTCAGGAGAACTCTTGTTGAAGTCTAGTCTTAGGATCAAAAAGTTGATCTTAAAAATAAAGGATTATGATTTTTCTATTGAAGATTTTGTGCAAAGATGCCCATTGCAATCTTGACTTCCCATAGTGTTGAGGGCTCTTGGAAATGAGCCTCAAATACACTAGATCTTGGAGGAAAAATCACATTTGAAATTCATTTAAAAAAATTGTAGAATATATTTTGAAAAACTGTAAATTGATTGGGGTTGTGCATGCTAGGTCCTACAACCTCATATTTTTTTAGTGACCAAATTTTTAGAGTTGACATGCAAAAAGTCAATTGAAAAATTTTCATAGTTTTTACACCTTCATGATCAAACATTATAATCTTTCAATCTATAAGTGATATTGTTATGTTTTCTTTTCCTATGTGATCTCTAACATGTCTAGTTTGAATTTGTATGGTTACAATTCAAAATAAATTGGTACAACTTATGAAAATGTTGACTTATTGTTCAATTTAGAGCAAATTTGAAGAAGCTCCAAATAGGCCTTGGGCATTTAGGGGTTAAAATAAATTACAAAATTAAAAGGTCGTATATGATGAAAGAGAAACCTAAATCACTAATAACTTTGGAATGAAATTAAGATTTGTCAACCCCAATGGTGAAAATTTTCTAATAAGAAACACATATCCAACAATTTATTTATTTAATTGAAAACTCTTCTAATTGAGTTTAGAAAATGACTTATAAAATAAAACTATGTTTTTTTTTTGTCATTGCTTGTAAATAAAAGTGGTTATAAAAATCCTCAAATTAGTCAATATAAAATGGGATAATTTTTTTGGTGCAAGTATTATTCAATACATCTATAGCAATGTTTAACTTTTTTTTAATTTATATTTAACCCCTAAACTTCCTAGGCATTTTTTCAACAAAAAACGACTCAAAACTACCAATTCTATTGCAAGTGCAAAAAATTGTAGAAATTCTTTTTTCCTAGTATCGAACCATGAGATGTAGCACTAAACTAATATAAGAACGTGTGAAAGAAATTTCAAAGACTTTGATAGTGTGGATTGCAAGATATTTGCTTTTTAAAGTGAATAAGTCTAGGGGTTTTGCATCATTCTTGAATTTTAAGACTTTGAATCTTTTTAGCTTAAATTTTTTGCACTACACATTCTAAATTTTTATTTTTTTATGTTGACGAATTGAATTGAAAATCTAGGATTTTCTTTTCAAAAAACATACATTTGATTTTCATTCTTTAAAAAATTGTTAAGTAGAAGTAGGTACAAGATTGAAGGAAAAACAAAAGTGTTAATAGCTCTAAGATGGAATTGAAAATCACTAATCCCAAATTTGACATGGAAATTGCATAAGTCCACTTTAACATTGAAGTTGCATAAATCTTTCTAACTTTGACAATATTTATGAGAATGACATAAAAAAAAGTTGCACAAATAGAGCATGATGATTAGGATTTACTCTAAAAAGTTTGAATGGAAATTTCCAAATTTGAAGTCAAAGGAACATGTCCGAGGTAATAAAAAGCCCAAAATAGTCTCCTAAAAATTTTAGAAGTTAAAGAGTTTTTAATGCATTTCTAATGATAGTAATCACAAGTTCTATTTTTATCCTAAGAAAAGATAGTAATATTCAAAGACTCATTTAGAGTGGTCCATTGATGATGCTTTGAGGTGAAGTAAAAACACCTAAAATCATCCATGGATCTATTCTTGACAAGTATTCTATTGAAAGTGTCCCCCAAAGTACAATTAAACCATCCCCATTCTTAATTGTGATTAAGGTAGAAACACCCAAAATTGTCCCTGTCTCCATTCATGCACAATAGATTTTCCTTGAAGTCTTTCTCGACTTCAATTAAAGTTTCTTTCCAAGATGTCATTAAATTGTCTCCTTACTTAGGTGCAATTAGTTGACTAATGATTTTGTCACAATTTTAAATTCAGCTATATGACAGTTTCAGTGGTCTAGGGAGCTTCCACTTTGAAAATTCATAGAAATTACATGCTATATTTGAAAAATATAATTTTTTTTGAAAATTCATGATTTTCAATTTCTAATACAACAAAAATATTTTTTTTTCTAGAAATAGGTGCCTCCAACTATGTTGAATTGCTAATATTGACAATTCTAAGTGTTTCTACCGTAGTTCACTCTTGATTATATTAAGATTTTGGTTTTATGACTAGTCTATGTGATGACTTGAGTGGTGTAGAGAGCATCCACTTTGAAAATTTATAGTAATTGCATGCCTTATTTAAAAAATATTTTTTTTTAATTCATGATTTTCAATTGCTAATGCTACAGAAATGTTTTTTTTCTTGGATAAGGTGCCTCCCAGTATGTTGAACTATTTACTTTTTTTTTTGACACAAATAAAGGGGAACCTTTACTACAAGAAAGAATAAAGTACAACGCCCAGCCGCAAGCGACCTGGGGAGAGTCAAAGAGTTAGTAGGAGAGCCTGGTGTTAGAAAAGAATGAGTAACTTTAACTGTTTACTTTTACAGTTTTGGGTGTTTCAGTCACGTTGAATGCAGCCTGAATCACCCACCCGGCCACAGTGAGTCTGAGGATTGTCCATAACTTTGAAATGAGTGTACCTTCTCTTTCTCATGTGTTTTCCAGTATACCTTCCACGAAGGGAACTGAATTTTTCAGATGGCGGCACACAGGAATGATCCAAGGACGTGACCAAGAAGAAACCAACTGGAAAGCAAGATGGTGTCTGACTTTGGGACGCTTCAGTTACATGGTTATGGACGCTTTATGTCCGGGTGATCCGGGCGCCGTTGGGTCGGAATATGATCCAAGGGTCATTATGAGCTACCCCACGAAGATACGACCTGAAGGGGACTTGTTGAAAGATCATAATAAGACTTGCAGTAAAGGTTCCCTTTATTTGTGTCAAAAAAAAAAAAAAAGATCATAATAAGTCGCGCTAGATCCATATTTCCATACGAGCCGGAACGACGTCAGCAGAACGAGGATCATCTCCAAGTGAAGATCGACGGTGAGGTGAGATCGACTGTCGGAAGGTCTGCACTCTGCACTGCTCAACCCAACTACAGTAGAAGGAGGAGTACCATGTGCCAAAGCGCTGAATACAAAGCGAGGAAAGCTCCAGGAAACGTAACTCCCATATCATATGGCATGACCCTGATCATAATCACTTATAATGCATTTTAGTTCAATCTCAAGAGATTTAATTTGTTTTAATGTAGATAGCTCTTGCAGCCCTCTTAACAAGGAATCCAAAAATGTAATTATATATATGAAATGAATATTTTTGGAGGACAATAATAGCATTAAGAACCTAATTATAGGAGTTTTTCTAAAAATTTACATGGATCATGGGACAAGCTACCCAAAGTTTTGGATTTTTTTATTATGATTGAAACACTATGAATGAATTTTAATTTTCATTGGAAGGAACTTCTTGTATGGATTTTTAAAAATTATGCAAACTTGTTTGAATTCTTCATATATATTGTGAATTTTTTCTAATATGCATGCAACACAACATTTTCTACATTTAATTTTAAAAAAATTTGGTCTCGCCTAAATTTTTGATCTTTCTAATTTGATGTAATTTTTACAAAAGCCATCCTCTTTTCCGCTTTAATGCTGACAGTCCCTGCATATAATATAAGATTGCGTATCAGGGGAAAGCTTAACCTGCGAACACAGATCGATCTTGGTGCTATTAATGCTGTTGCGCTTGCCATTCTCGTCATTACGCACACCTGGAAGCGATTCCTCTCACTGTCACAATGCTACCTTCGCTTGCTAGCTCTCACTATACACTCTGTTCTAGCTCCCTCGTCTGATTATCTAGCGAGGAGCCCTGCACTCACGCATCTTCGCTTTGGGGCCGGTAACCATCAGCGTTTGCGCTTCTAAACCTCCATTGTATCATCTCTCTCGTGAATTGCGATCGTATTCCAGCTTGTAACGTCAATTTGGGTATATTGGTGATTTTCACCACTTGAGCTCGCTCTTTCGGGAGGCGCGGCCTGAAACGGAATTGTGTGTCTGTATTAGCTAGTTTCGGGTCACGAAAATTTTAGCGCCAGAATTACCCCATTTTAACATAAAAGTGTGAACTGATTCCTAGTCCACTTTGCAAATGCACTCCGCGAACGTATTTTTGTAGTCAGTGATTTTAATGAGTGGGAACATTTTGATCATTCCTCGCAGAGTCCACGACTCACGCTTCACTAGGATTTAAATTTGAGCTCCGGCCGATTGCCCATTTGCGTTGGAATGCAGAGCTGCACGGATTCGTTCTGCTGCTCCCGCGGTGATCGCAGCTCAGGAGAAGACTCTGCTTGAAAGTTGGCAGATTTTTTCATTGGTGTGTCGACTTGTGCAGTTCCCTTTGTTTGATGGTGGTTTCGTCGTCTTCGTAGGAGGAAACGTCGATCAGAACACCGAATCGCGCAAAGGGGGAGAGTCACGATTCGCAATGGCGCAGGCGAACGGAGGAGCCGCAGGCGCGAACGCAGCAGTGCCACAGGTGGACGGAGCGGCAGTTGCCGACGGAGCGGTACCGCTCGGGAACGGGGCAGTACTACCGCAGATGGATGGTGCGCGCATTCGCGCGGCAGGCCAGGCGGCTGCTCCGGTGGCAGGGGTTCTTTTTCCCCAAGGCCTTGCTCCTGCACGTTTTGATGTGGATGGTGCTCTGCTGGGGCCTCTGCCAAGAAAAAGCAACGAGAGCTGCAAAATCTTTCCCAAGATTCCGGATGAAACCTGACCTTGAACTTCTCTGCACTGAAGTAAAGCTTTCACTCCTGTTAAAGAAAATGAAAAAATGAACTGACCTTGAGAAGAAGAATTATACTGCGTGGTTGGGTTGGATATTAAGTTAGTGTTTCTCTGTTTCTTTGTCCTAATGGTATCTTCTTCTTAGTTTGCCCGGGGTGATTGGTTTCCTTGGTTTGCTGATGCAACTGCATGGGATAATCAATTGCATAAGATTGAAGAAGAGTCCATTGAGGTAGTTGTAAGTTACAAGCCACACGGGCGTGTTGGGCCAGAGCCCCTAGCCAGAGACTCTACATCATATTGGCTTGGTTTTATAGCCTCATGTGGGCTAGTTTCATTTTTTACCGTATTGTAGAAGTGTTAGCAGTATGCAGGTGTGTATGTGTTTGTACTGAGAAGCATGCATAATGCTCAAGAATAATTGTGTGGAGGTTTCAGTAAATTTCACGCTGACCAGAGCATATATATTCAGAGGTGCATATTGGCTGTCCACATGGAGCACATTCATTTGTGTAGTGGGAACCAATGTTCAGGAAGTTTTTTGAGTTTTACCGTCTATTTTCCTTCAATTCCCAAATTGAACCATTTTTTCAAGTACAGAGTCCGGTTATTTTCTCTATTTTACATTCAAAATCGAATTTTTAAATTATTTTCCACCAATTTTTAGCTGATGTTTTAAAATTGCAACCAGTTTTTTTATCAATTCCACCAGCTAACTTTGAACTAGCCACTGGTTCTTCCCGGACATTGGTCGGAACTTTTGACTCAGATCGTTCTCATTAACTGATTTTGCTTTGCTTTGGAATCTAGTTCTGTCCTCAAATCCTAGATGGATTGCTTGGTGATGAGGATTCGTTCTTGTATCTTTTTTTGTAGTGGAAGTTGCTTTCACTTTTTCCAAATTAAACAAATATTTCTATTCCTTCAGTGTAAATGATTTTGTAGCCAAAAATTCTGAAAAATTCTGAAGCTTATTTCATTTCATTTTTTGTTCTTGCAATTCACCTAAATGAGAATCTGATTGTCTCAATTGGCTTCTAGGTGGGTGATATGAAGATACAGATTTGGTAGCATGATGCTCTCAATGAATTATGCAGTCAGTAGAAAGGTCGTTGTCTTACGAATTGATGTAGTGAATTATGTCTATGTAAGGCATCTATTAGGGGCTTCCATAGTAAGTTCAAATCAGGTTTGAATTCTTGTCATTAATCAGATGGGCTTATGAGATAATTGTAAGGTAGGAGGCTCGAACTCCGTTCGGGCATTTAGATTTGTCCCTACTTTAGCTCTGAAATGGACATAAGATGGTCCTTAAATCAACCGATATAATAATTTGAATGGATCGAGAAAAAAAGTATTATTTACTGCAAGAGCCAATCATTGTCCTTGCTTTCTCCATTTCTCTTTATAACTTAAGTGAACAATTTATGAAAGACCTAGTGTCATAAATAGGGACCTATGACAAAATTTGTTTGAAAATTCATAACTAATTCAATAATGCTTCAAAAAAATATGAAACCACTTGTGTTACATTCTGCATTTATTTATCTTTGCCTGAAAAATAAGCTAAAAATATTCCCATGAAAGGAAATATATGAAAAGGCAACCCAGCCTTTAGATGAGCGGTTATGAGCCTACTACCTTAAGAGAACTAATTGTCTATTTCTTGTATTCAAGAAGTTAAGAAGTTAGCAACTTTTGATATCTTGAAAATGAGTAGTAATTCTACCATATTAAACCACGAAGGATGTTGAGGACTAAAAGTGTTTGATTAATAACTTTTCGGAACTATAAAAAAAAAGAATGCACATGTTCATCTTGAAAATTGATCATTTTTGGTCAAATACCTTGATAGGGTTGCATTCTTCTAAGAGTGAAATTTATTGAAGTTTAAAGTAGTGCAAAGGTCAGTGTGACAATGGAATAGGTCTATGTTAATCTCAAGTAAATTTGAAATTCTGAAACCAGCAATAGTGGTTTCTAATGATCTAAGACAAGGCACTCTAATAGCAAACTTGCTCTAAAAGCAACCACTAACATGGAGCCTATACATTTTGCTTTCTTTGATGTACTGACAATGTGCATTTTAAGAGGTGGTTGCTTTAAGTGACCACTACATTGTTTCAAACTTCAAAAATTAGTAAAAAATTATGTGAAGGTCTAAAAAATATGACATGACCTTGGGTTAGAGGCCCATTCCATTTTTTTCCTATGAACATTTATTGAAAATTGTTTCAAGGAATTTAGCTTCTCCCCAATGCAATCAACATCTAAAAGGTCACTTTAACCCCTAATGACGCTGAGGACGCTTTTTGTCCAATGGATGACAAAGAATTTGCCTATGTTGAATAGAAGTGCAATTGTTCATCCTTGGAATTTTGTGCAAAAAGGAAAGATCTTCTACAATAATTTGACCTCCAATGTGTATTTTTAATTTTTTTAAAGTAGCACAGTTCCAAAAGGGTTGATTTCCTCAGTCATCAGTCCGTCCTTTAAGGGTTAAAAGTAGACCACTCCTTAGATTGACTAGCCATGAGACACTGATGTGGTTGCCTTGAACACTGACTTGGCATTTCACTTTAATCTCTGTGTTACTGAAATCAACTAAGTTAAGCATAATGCCGAATGTGGTGAATTGGAGCATTGATTGAGTTAGAAGCCTACTAACGCTTGAATGGAATTGTTCATTCCATACTGTTTGCCGTGTCTGTTGCCGTCCCAGATTCCTGGCTGCACAAGTACCGACCGGTAGCACATACTGGCCTATGTATCAAGCCAGGTGCTCAGCACAGAGGAAACTATTCTTTGGCCTTTGACTAAAGAATACTGTCTTCCTAAAACCGACCCTACACTAAATAGAAAAATTAGGTTGCCTTAACAATTAGGTTGGTTGCCTTATCCCCAGAAAGTTTCATTACAAGTCATCAAAGTCAAAAAATGTTTCTATAGATATTTCTATTTGTACACAAGAAGGTTCATGAATCCCAATTACAACAATCCCTAATTCAAAAGTACTCTGAAAATATTCCTAAACAATAACAATAAATATTTATTTTGTGTCAAATGTCGAAAAATTAGTGTGAGGCAACCTAATTTCGCTATTTACTGTAGGATTAACACATTTTTGGAATGCTCCTTGGATGCCGAGCCCACCAATCAAAAACCCAAATTGCAACCTAAGGTGGCCGGTACCTGGATAACCGGAACCGTACTAACAGAGCCCCGATGTACCGAATGCTTTCATTCTCAAGGGACAATAGTTTACAACATCAGACAATACTTGAATGACAATATTTTCCTTTCAAAGCAAGTTTCTACTGATCTATATAATTTGTTGTTACCATATCATTGTTTTTCATCATATCCTACTGACTACAGTGATGTCTTTGGTGCATTAGAATTTCAAAATGAGTCATAAAGCCCCATAAAGTAATTAAGAACACCTATTTTCGATCCCTATAGAACCATGCCTAAAATGCACTCCCACTATAGATGATAATCTAGGGTTGGTTTTAAAAACACCTATTTTCAAACACTCTGAAAATTTTTTAGTTTATTCTTATGATGTTCAAAAAATGCAATCCAAGAGAACCTAGAATCCTCTTTTGACTAAATCAACGAGGCCACAAAAAAAAAACTTTTCAATATAATATTGGGAACTATGCTAAATTGCTTATTTAGAAACTTTTAGTTGTAGTTCCCTTAGTTTGGTGTATATGAGAAAGATTCTACATTCCTCTAGAGATGTATGTGGCCCCCTTCTTATACTATATTGTATTCTACTTTATTCATTATGTTTTGATGTATGCATCCTAATGGCAATCATCTTGTCACAAATTTATGCCTTCTAATGGTTAGGAATTATGATTTCACTGAGTTTTATACCAAGTGCAAAAGTAGTCTTCTGGTAAGGTTGTTACACTAAAAACCAATGCTTTCATAATGTCAATTCCTAATTTTTTTTATGGAAAGTGACTTAACAAAATATCAAAAATGGTGAGTGGTAAATGGATGCTTAGATGGAATTGGAGATTATTTTCAATACTGAATAATTTCATCAATGTTTATGTGCAGGTGGTTGCTTTCTAAGGTAATATGCTTATTAGTTAACCCCTAAAGGACCATTGTCCCCTCGAGGAACAAAAATCAAGCTATCATTGATATTAGTAGATGGTGTGTTAACCCTTAGGTGCTCAATCTAAAGATAACAATTTTATTTTTGAAAGTTTATAATATATTATTAGAAATTTGTATGAGATCTATATCATTCTTTTATGTAGAGCATCTTTTCTTCTTTCCATTGATATAATAGAAGATTCTTCAATGAATGTTAATTCATTTGAATGAAGTTTAATTTTCCAATATTCATCATCCAAAGTTTGATATTCATCATTAATTGGTTAGTTGAGTGCTCAAGGGTTAACTCTTAAAGCATTTTATGAGCCAAAATGTATTTTTGTGTTTTGAAGCAAGCCCCTATGATACGATGAATGCAATTTTATAATTCTTTTTCAAAAAAATTAGGTAGAGTGGGATGTTCTTCTACGCTCCTAGCTTTCCAATGAACCAATTTACAAGTGAAACAAGTTTGTTGTTAGATATTTATATCATTTTTTATTTGTCTAAGATTTTGGATAGCTAAGAAAGGTACTTTGTAAAAATGGGACTTTCTTCTATAGTAGATTAGATCTAGACCTTCGAGGAATGTTTTTTATTCATTTCAATTTTGATTAGTGATGTAAAAATCATGAAGAGTTTTGTCTCCAAGCAATTATAAATTCTTCTAGGAAAAATCTTAGATGAGGTTTATTTTTTAGTGCAAAGGGTTGGGATGGTTTGCTACCACATTTCCACCATTTTGATTGCCATGTTCCTAGTCTACAATAGATTCATGAGCAATTTTATTTCCTTGTCATCTTGTACATCTAGTCATATAATTTTTCTTTAAAGGATGAATATCAAGTTTAGTATTACTAATTTTTTTTCGATAAATTCTCGATTCCTTTTTTCAATAGAATATAAAAATCATCAAATTGTGGAAGAGACCATTTTTTTCCAAAAGGTTATAAATTGAACTTTCTCTATTTGGAAGTATTGAAAAAATCTTATTTCACTAGTGCACTACTTTGTATATACGATCTTGGAGATGCTTATATATTAAGCTTTGAAAATTGGTATAGAAGCAAATGCAAATTTGGTTCAAGATACTATGATTAGGAGTTCAAAAGAAAATTACAAATCTCTTGAATCCACCTTTTCATCAAAATGTATTGTTTTGTGATGGTTTTGTTAAAGAACATTCCAAATGTTTTTATGGGTTAATTCAATATTCTCTCCCAAGGAAGCATTTGTTCACCCTTGCATGGATGGAAACTTGTTCTCAAAGTCCTACATTCTTAGCCCTTACAAGATGTGCCCCCCCCAATCCCTTGTGACCAAGGTAATCACCAAAATGCTGGGATTATTGGACTAATAGATGCATTCTTTGTTTCTATAGTGAATAGTAAAGTCGTCCATTGGCCACTTTTCGGCCTCAATGTCCTTTAAGGATTAATCTCTCCAAGTTTCTTATAGTTTCTCATTCAATGGAGCCCAAGTTGAGACATTAATGCGTGTTTAATTCTTAAAGGATGAAGCCCACGCTCAAACACTGATGTGTATTTAATCCTTGAAGGATGAAGCTCATGATTGTGTAGTCAAACATCAAAACCATGTGCACTTTATCCTTCATTTTGTTTCTATATATCAGTGAAATGTTTTATTTTTATTTTTCAGAGATGAAGTCACAAGTCTAGAATATGTCATAAGAATTTCAGATTTTTTGGAAAAATTTCAAATTATCATGAATTTTTGAAGAAATAGTAAAGAAATTTCATGTAAAATACAACATGCTAAAAGAGTAAGAAAATTTCAGAGTAGAAGTACATTATATTACAAAAAATTAAAGTATAAATAAAAATTCCACAAACCTCTATATTTAAAAATGTAGCCATAGTTCTTCAACTTCAAACTTTGATAAAATTTTATTTCTATGGATTTTTTCAAAATTTTCAAGCGGAGTAAAAAACCCACTTTAGAAGCTCCATTTTCTTATTTTTTTTCTCAAAAGGCAATGAACGAAATTTTTGAATGTTAAAATCAATTTTTTAGGGAACCCCCCCTTCAAAAATATGAAATATATTCTAGAGGTATATTGTTTTTTTGACAAACTACATCATATTAAATAAAAAAAAGTAACAAGTAATATAAGTTGGATGTAATTCAATGATTTGTATATAACATTGGTAATTATTTCCATAACAAAAATTGGATGAAATCCATCTATTCTTCAATATGAAAGAAGACTACATTAGGAATCCATCAAACCCAAATGGTCCGTAGGGTCCTTTAAGAGTTAAAGCCAAGTTTAGGGGGCTCTTTGCTCCTTATTCTCTCTTCTTTCTTTATTGATCACGACCTTTTTAAAAGAAAAATGGAAAGAAAAACAGAATAAACACCCCATACCATCTTTGATACATTAAGAATAAGGTGTGTGTATTTGGCTCATTTGGAGCTTGATTAATTCATAGAATTAGTAGCCCTAAAGAGCTTGCCAATTATGCCAGGAGATTACTCTTGCTTATCCAATTCTGACATTCATCAAATATTCACATACAATATTTTTAAACTGTATGTTCCAAACTGTATATAATTTTGGATATTTGTATGTAGAAAATTGGTGTATGTTTTAGTCTTTAAAAAGCACAGAATGTTGTCAACATTGACAAGTAAGATGAAAACAAGTATTTCAGTAATGAGATGGAATGAAACAAGTTTTTCAAGAATGAATAAATACAATGAAACTTCAATGTTTCAATTTTTCAAAGAAACAATCTATATGATTCAAAGAATTGTGAAGTGAAATGAAATTCAACTAGCACAAATCTAAATGGAATTCTAAATGGAATTCAACTACACTTTCTTCAATTCTAATTCTATCAATCAGTGCTACTTAGACCAACTAAATTCTTGAAAATTGTAGTATTTGAAATGACGTATGTAACATTTAGATGAATTGTGCAATTGTTTAGGTTTCCATAAAAGACAATACTTATGATAATGTTGACCACACGAGATATCTCCATGGCTTGCTTCTTGTAAGAAATCACTTGACGATCAAGTTCCTCAACAACGTGAAGGTTTAACTACCAATTGGAATTTGGAGAAGATTGGCATTGAAGAATAGTACTTTGTCAGAATTTGAAGGTGTTGGTTGCTTCAAACAGGCATTTGTAGCAACTACTCCTTCAAAAGCCACCATATCGGTAGATGGAGATGGTGGTCTTTCTACAAACAAAGTTTTTGACAGTGTTGGCTTTCCATTAAAAATTTCTTTGTATGGTGGCCGTTCATATTGCAAGTGGCACTCTAGGAATTGTTGCCACTAGTTCCAAAAACAATGCTTGCAATTTTTTCAAAGGCCTGCATTTCTATACCTTTAGCATCAATATTGTACTTCGTATAATGTTTACGTGATGTATATTTGGTCAACTTCATGCTAATCTCAGTTGGAACCTCCATAGCATTCAATTGCTTGACAATTGTGACTCTAGCACTTTTGTTCATTATTGGTTGCTTACATCACAACCAAGAATGTCTTTTACGTTGAGTTTTAGCCATTTTGTAATGGACTTCAATCCAACTCGACTCTTAGAATACCATTGGAACAAGAAAGTGAACATCAAAGGGTTAAAACTAAACAAACCAAAACCAAATCGTCAATCAAGAAATGATTGCACAAATGCCAATTTTGACATAGAAATCGACAAATACCAAAAAAGAAGAAACGGCAAACTAGCAAAACTAGTGGCATTAATCAAGATCAAGAATGAGATCTTTTGGAAGGCACTTATGACATTAGGGTCTCTCGATATTCCACCAATCGCTCTATGAAACAAGGGGCAAATTCCTTTCTCAAGTTCTTCAAGACTCCATTTCGGTTAATGAGCAAAGTATGTCTCGAATGTGGCAACAACATTGGGGTGATAGCTTGTCACAAGTTAGCGCAATTTCTCTAGCTAACAATGCTAAGATCAACCTTGTAATTCTTTGAGGAGCATTTATAAAATCTAATGAATTTTCCAAATGCATCAAAAGAAATCTCAAAATTAGAAACACTAAAGTTATATAACTCCTACTAAGCACAAACATAGAAATTGTGATCACAGAGAATGCTGGTCACATCTGACAACTACGCCTGTTACTTTGGCTCATAAAATCTTGAGCAAAGATGGCATGGATCCTATCCAAAGTAAGGTCAATGATAGTCTTTCTCTTCCAACTGATTCCAACCTTGGCAAAGCATTACACTGATTAAACATGATGTGCAAGCTTTTTTCAAACACAGATCATCAAGGATGTAAAACTTTTTAAGTCTTTATACTCGTCTCTATGCTCTTCTTCTCATAATGTCTACTGATTATGTAGCCTAATGCACACAAAAGTTTGACTAAGGTCTCACCAAGGTAATTTTTACCATCTTTGTGCAAAATCTCAAAGAAAAATGTAGGGAATAGTTCAATGAGCTCCGCCAAAGTTGTCTCATACAAATCTTCAATCTCCACATCACTAGAGATGTCACTAACTTTTTGCCAAGCATTGAATCTATTGCCCGCCTACCATTCTAAGTATAGTGACTTTTGATTGCCACCTTACTTTACAAGCTCCATCTCTTTTTTGTCAAGTTGCATGAATCCCTTCCTTAGGTACTCGATCTTGTCATTGCTCTATGGATCAAGAACATGCATGACAGGAGGATCATCATCACCATCATCTCTTGGAAGCTAAAAAACATCCTCCTCGCTAGGTTCAGTTACAAATTCCATATCCTCTTCTTAGTCAACCAACCAATGAGGATCTTCGACATTGGAGAACATATCAGATTGAATAGCAGAGCAATCAATTTTAGCAAGCTTATGAACATTGCCAATTGCAAAAGATGCAAGATTAGATACAACTTCACTACCAAAACAATGCAATTCGGATCCATATGCAACAATGAAAGCCTCGTAGAAATAATTAGATGAGTCATGACATTCACTCAAATTTCTCTTTGAAGTAATAATGACAAAAGATGTTATAGGATCCAAGTTTGAAATGTCTTGCAATGTGCTTTGATTTTCCATTGCTATAGCACTTAGCAAGATGAACATAAACAAAGCTCACAACAAGAAATAGGTTGGTAAGTGGCAATAGAACGCAGGAAGACAAAATAGAAACGGTTGGCGGTAAGAAACAAGAACAAATGATAGCATGATGAAGTAGGAAGACGATGTTGGACATGTACCAAACCTTAAATGGTGTATTATACAGTATAAATCACCAAATATGAACCCCCTATTCTTAATGCCAAAAAGTGGATAGAGGTCTCTAGATTCTGCAAATCCTTGCTTGCTTTCTAGTACGTAATTTACACCATCAACATGCGGCACTACCTCAAAATCATTACTTATGTTTTCCTTGGCTTGTCTTCTTGCCATTTGGGCCTCATACAAGTTGCAACGGTGAGAATGTTCTAATAAACAATTATAGGGCAACCCTCTCTAACTTTTGCAATCAAAACCACTTCACTTCATGATGGTTGAATAAGCTTAGTTGGTGTGTGCCCTTGCACATTAAATTTTGGCTCTATTCCAATGGGCATTCAAATATCTACCTTTCTCTATTGCTAAAGTACAGTGGTTTCTACTTTTGTGGCATTGGTATATTAGGAAAGAAGAAATTTAACCCCTCAACTGGTCCAAAGTTTTCTCCAAGATTTACGATTTGAGAAAAATCATCATTAAATATTTTTTGGAAGCATATTTTGGAATTCATATGCAAAATAAGTTGTAGATTTTCAGTTGTAGATTCCATTTGTACAATAAGATTCACCAATGCTATAACCAATATATTTTTATAAATTTTGGAAAAATATCACAATTCCTTATTAAAATCTTATTAGTATTTATGCATTAGCCATATTATATTTTAATTTATTATTGAATGTTTTCCTAATTGAAATTCCTAAAGTATTCCAATTTCTTGAAACCCTAAGTTGTTTCAAAATACTTATATCTAAAGCAAAGCTAAAATCTTCATCTATATTTATATTCTAATACATACAATTGTAAGTTCTTTTAGGCTAACTTGTTCAAAACTAGTACATCCTCCTCAAATTCTAGAATGAAAATCACCACTTATTGCAAGTTCAATGAGTCTAAACTTCAAAAATGATTTTTTCTAACATGTGTGAAAAGTTAAGTTTTTTACTTTTTACATTTTAAGAAAAAAACAAAATTTGTCATCCAATCTCCCATAACTTGTGCCTCTTCATCAATATATTGGAAATGGATTGAGAATACAAGGGAAAATTAAACAGAAAAACTTTCATATTCATCATTTAAAAAATATGAAGTAGACCATAGTATTGGATAATGAAAAAACTAAATTGTTGCCTTAAAATCTTGTATACAAAATTGAGAATTATTGATCTCCATGGCGAGAATGATTTAGAACAACAAGTACCCTTTTTGTCTAATCTTTGTAAAAGTTTTGAAAATTGAGTTAAAAAATGACTTTATTTTTCTACAAAACAAGACTCTTTACAATTTTGACATTAATAGGTGGATCAAAATTTTCAATGTAGATTAGAATACATTCTATGAGATAAAAATTGAAAATATTTTTTTGAAAATTTTCTTTTCTTTTTAGTTTTAATTGATAGAGAATTTTCACATCAAAATTAATAGAGATTCTTCACATTGATAGACAACTTATAGTCTCATTTAATAAAAGACATGATTGAAATTCAAATATATTACAAAAGGCTAAATTGAGTTTAGAAATGATGTTTGACAATATGGCCCATGGAATTAGGTCTTGACCCCTCAAAATTTGAAGAAGCCCACTTTGGGCTTTTTGATAACTCAAACAAATTCTATTAACTTCAAAATTTTAGAAGTTTTGGATGAAATTTTTAGGATGGATGCTACTCATTATAATCTATGTGTGAAGCTTTGTTTCACATCATTCCAATAAATATTGCAAAAATTAGAATTTTTTTTTTTTTTTGCTTTCAATGTCAAACTAGGCAACAAACACAAATTTCTAAAAAATAAAAATTGTTTTCTTGGGATTGTATAGATTGATACCTACTTAAAAAAAATTTGAACCATTTAATTCTGAATTGAGATAAAGTTATGAAGAGTTTTATTTGCAGGCAAAAAACATACAAAGTTGTCTTTTGATCTAAATTTTGAAAATTTTCATATTCAAATTAAAATATATGATAACAATATTTTATACTAGAATATTCTCACCATTGTGGACCAAACTTAGTTTTCTAGCATCATAGTCATAGTGATTTGGGGTAGCTCACTACAAATGGAATTTTTACTTTTGTTCTTTGAAATTTTCACACAATGTAGGGATGAGTTTTTTCTTTGAGGCCCAAAAATTTTCATAACTTTTGACTACATGGTTAAAAGTTATTGTATGATATGGAGTTCTTTTTTCAACCTCGGTAGTCAAGGAGGAAAAATAATTTTTTTCAAAAACAAAAATTTGAAATCGGTTTTCTAGATTTATATATACATTTGTGTGTGTGTGTGTGTGTGTGTGTGTGTGTGTGTAAAGCTTTGAATCATATTATTTTGATTAAGGAGATGGAAGTTATGAGGGTTTTTAGTTTGTGGGCATCTATGGATTCTCTAATCTAAAATAAACTTTGAAGTCTTTTATTTAATTCAATTTTCAATATTTTTAGAAATAAAATAAAATCATAGGTTGTAGATTGTTTATTACAAACATTGGGATTGGTAGTTTTTAATTCCATAACTAAATTCTTAACAATTTAGTACTTTGAAACATTTTGCTACTTCTTTCTACTTACTATTTTTTTCCTATATGTTGTACAATTCCAAATGATCTAAATTTTTTCAAGCATGTGGCCAACTTGCCTTCAAGAATAAATCTAAAGAAGCACTGCCATTTTGGACATTTTCATACAAGCATGACCTTGTGAAGAGTAGTTGTCCTATTTTTTGTAGGGCCTAAAAAAGGATTTTTGTTAATTCAACTCTCATATCTTGTAATCCACACACTAGAGATTTCTTAATTTTTTGCACATCTTCTCAAAGGAGAGTACTACAAGATCCTATGGTTACATGTATCCTAAAATGTCTTTTTTTCTAAATTTGGTACTTGTTTCAAAATGGTAGTTTTGGAGTGTTTTGGGTGAAAACATAGTCAAGGAACTTTAGGGATTAACAATTCTCAATTTCTTGTAAGATTTATTGGCATATCTGTTTTTTCTTTCATTCAATACCACCTTCTAATTTATAATTTTTGAAAAGATATATATGAAAGTTTTTTCGGTTAAAAGTTTTTTCTTATGTTTTTAACCCAGTTTCCAACATATTGACAAATGTACAAGTTATTGGATATATAAGTTTTTTTGTTTTTTGTAAAATGTTGAAACACAAAACTTCACCTTCTAGAAGGGCTAGAAAAAACTACATTTTGAAGTATAGGCACATTGAACTTGCAATTGGTGGGGATATTTGCTCTAAAATTTTAGGAAAATGTACTTGAATAAGCCAACCAAAAGATTTGATGGATTTGTTAAAAAATAATTATTAATGAAGATTTTGACCTTACTTTGGGAATGAGTATTTTGAAGAAATTTTGTGTTTCTAAAAACAATGGTCCCTTGCAAGTTAAAATCCAACCTCATCATTTCTAAGCTCTAAATTTTATCTCACCTACTTACCTACTGAATTTTTTGGTGTAACAAATAATTTGGAATATGTTTTAAGAGAATGCCAAAAGAATAGATCATCTTCATGATAATGGAACTATGTTTACCTCATAAAGTATTCCATTGATATGTGGTTGCTTTACATGGACAAGCAAAGTGTATTCAAGTTCTTTGAAATGCAATAAGGTAGGAGGCCCAAATTCTGGAGGGGCATTTAGAATTGACCCTATAAAAGGGCCAAAAAGTGTCCATGTCATTTTGCAAATGGATGAACCTTTTTTGAGTCAAAAAATGCTAATACGTTTGCTTCATTTTAGGATTGATGAAGTGCCAATTGTTACTATGATGAGCGTAGTTTGCTGGTAGTTTGCTTGTAATTCAATTCTTCATTAACTTAGCCTTAAATACAAGTGTTGTGAAGGAATTGCAATGATTATCTTTTCTGGTAGGAAGTGCTCACTTTAATGATTGACATGAACAAGCAAAGCATTGTATAAATTAGTTTTTGGACACAATCGTTCTCTTCAAAAGCTTGTTTGTGATTAGTAACTGCTATAGCTAATGGGTAGGAATAGTGACCTATGGCCATGTCACTTTGAAATACTGTATTTAATTCTCTTTCATTGGCAAAATTTTGAAAAAATCCCTAGTCATTGCTTTTGCTTTTCTCTCACCACTAAAAAAATTTTGGCCTATTCTGTAGCATTGATTTGCACACAGAGGTTCATTTCCCTTTAGGTGCACACTTCAAGAGCCTCCTACCTTAGAGCATCGCCACCATTTCGCAAGAAATGTGGCTCAGCAAAGGAGTTGTGCAATGTTGACTTAGTGGATTTAGACACTATGTATTGTTGGTCCCCCACTGTTCCATACCATAGCACTGCGGTATGTTTTTATTTGCATTACTGTTCATGCACGTGTCATGTTGGTGGGCCTCCTCAAATCCCAACAAGGTAGATAAGACAAAAAGCTGACAATTGATCCTAGAGGATACTCTCAAATTGCAGCTCACTATAACCATGAATGACACGAGACGATGCCGTGCCAAACGATGAATTTGAGTAGGCCGGCCAAAATTACACCGTCCGTGAGTCCACAGTGGGGGTGAGATTGCTTCCGGGCTCAGCAACCTCCGTGGCGGGCCCATATACTGGGCAACAATGGCGATGCTCTTATACAGTATGCATATTGTGACTAATCCCTCAAACTAGGTGTTTGTCAAAGTCATTAGTCTTGCTTAGGACAGAAATTGATGCCACCGACCATTTTAGAAATGTTTTCCAAATATTTTAACAATTATCCGTCTCACCTTCAGTAGTTTGGAAATTTGGTTTGGAAATTTGAATGCAATAATAAGTTAAACTTACCTGAACCTGGTGCACCCACAACTCGTCGAGAGTCGAGAGTGTCCAAATGTTCGTCGTTGGGCCAACCATCGGACTTCAGTTGCAACCTCCTAGTACCGCCTTATTTGGCCTGCAAATTGAAAAAGTCAAAGAGGCCTCATCATCTCCTGCCCTGCCCTGCCCTGCCCAGCCCAATATAAAGAAGCATGGAGAGAAGGCAAGCCGGGATTCGGGGAACCCCCGAATTTAGGAGACCACGCTTGCCAACTAGGTGCGACAGTCAGGCACTAGCTGCTTCCAGTAACACTCTTTCCTCCCCAGTGGAGGTTCAGTTCAAGGGTGGTAGCAGGAGCACTACTTTGTGTCCCAATGTCACTCTTTCCTCCCCCGTCCGATCAGGTGGAGATCGACAGTGGAGATTCAGTTCAAGAGTGCTAGCAGCAGCACCACTTTGTGTCCCAATGTCACTCTTTCCTCCCCCGTCCGATCAGGTGGAGATCGACAGTGGAGTGGGCAGTAAAGATCGACAGTGGAGGTCTCACGGGCGTTAACTTAGACTATAACTCAGACTCTGTACGCTCTCCCTCCTCCCATTTTTCTAGCGAGGGGCTGCGCTCACACATCTTCGCTTTCGGGCCGGTAAGGATCAGCGTTTGTGATTCTAAACCTTCTCTGTATCATCTCTCTCACGATTGCGATCCTATTCTAGGAAGCTAATGCTACTTTATCTCGCACTTTCGCGGCTTGAAACGAAATTGTGCACCTGTACTAGTTAGTTTTGGGTCCCAAGTAGTTTAGCGCCGGAATCGCCCCCATTTTACGATATATATCTTTTTCTTGTCCACTCTGCAAATTGTACTCCGTGAACGTACTTTTTATATTGGCTGTGAATGAGTGGGAACAATTAATTTGATCATTCCTCGCGGAGTCCACGACTCGCGCTTCACTGGGATTTGAATTTCAGTTCCGAATGTGAGCTCCGAATTCTTGAGTTGGAATGCAGGGCTACACGGATTCGTTCGTCCACTCTCGCTGTGATCGAAGGAGAAGGCTCTGCTTGAAATGGTTGGCAGATTTTTTTCTTTGGGTGTGTTGATTTGTGTAGATCCCACGGTTTGATGGAGAATCCATTGTCTTTGTAGGACAGGACGTCGATCAAATCACCGAATTGCGTAACGGCGCAATGGCGCAGGCGAATGGAGGAGCCGCAGTGCCGCAGGTGGACGGAGCGGCAGTTGCCGACGGAGAGGTACCGCTCGGGAACGGCGCAGTCCTACCGCAGATGGATGGCACGCGGGGCCAGGTGGCAGCTCCGGTGGCAGGCCCACCCGTTGCTGACTTGGCAGGGGTCCCTTTTCCCCAAGGTCTTGCTCCTGCACGGTTTGATGTGGATGGTGTCCTGTTGGGCCCTCTACCGACAAAAAGCAACGAGAGCTGCAAAATCCTTCCCAAGATTGCGGGTGTAACCGGGCCTTGAACTTCCCTGCACTTCTGCAGTGAAGCAAAGCTTTCACTCGTGTTAAAGAAAATAAACTGGTCTTGAGAAGAAGAATTATACTGCGTAGTTGGGTTGGATATCAGTGTTTCTCTGTTTCTTTGTCCTACTGGTATCTTCTTCTTCTTAGTTTGAACGGGGTAATTGGTTTCCTTGGTTTGCTGATGAAACTGCAAGGGAAAACCAATTGCATAAGATTGAAGAAGAGTCCATTGAGGTAGTTGCAAGTTACAAGCCACATGGGTGTGTTGGGCCGGAGCCACTAGCCAGAGACTCTACACCATATTGACTCGGTTTTATAGCCTCATGTGGGCTGGTTTGATTTCTTACCGTTTTGTAGAAGTGTTAGCAGTATGCAGGTGTGTGTTTGTACTAAGAAGCATGAATAATGCTCAAGAATAATTGTGTGGGGTTTTTAGTAAATTTCATGCTGACCAAAACATGTATTCAAAGGTGCATATTTGATTGTCCACATGGATCGCATAAATTTGTGCAGGGGGAAGTAGGGACTCAGATTGTTCTCCTTTTCCCCTAAAGGGCCACAACCTTTTTTCATCAAAAAACACTCAAAACTGCCATCTCAATTGTAAAGAGTAAAAAAATTTGAAACTTCTTTTTGGCACATCTAGCCATAGGATCTTATAGCTAACTAGTATGAAAATGTGTGGAATAAATTTCAAAATTTTTGACTGCTCAGATTGCAAGATATTTGTGTTTAAAGTGAAGAAACCAAGTGTTTTTTTTGCAAGACTAGATTATTTGACTTTGAACCTTCTTAACTTAAATTTTTTGCACTACAATCTTTCAAGGTTTGAATCTTTATGGCATGGAATTGAGTTGAGAGTCCAAGAAAAAATGAAGTAAGAAAACAATCTTAATTTTCATTCTTAAAGAAAATTGTTCAATAGAAGTAGGTATGAGATAGAAGGAAAATCTAAATTAGTAATATCTCTAAGATGGAATTGAAACACACTAATTCTAATGGTAAAATTGTTCTAGAAAGCAAACTAAACCACATGGAACTTTTTACTTTTCAAAAATTATGGAAATTGAGTTCAAAAACAAATCCAACATAGTATTTTCTTAAGAATTTAATATGATTGCCAAGAAAACAATATGCTCCATAATTTTCACATCACTTATCCAAATGGAATCATGGTTGTCATAGTGGACGGACGTTCGGTTCGCCCGTCCATTAGAGGTCTCACTTGTCCGATACAGTCAACACAAAGTTGACTTTATGAAAACAGAAAAATAGGCCACGTGGATGCCACATGGATTCTGAAACATGCAAGGCGCGGACAGGATCGTCAGGGCGTGGACGCCATAGTCAGGGCGCGGACAAGATCGTCAAGGCACGGATGGGATCGTTAGGGCGCGGATGGGATCATCAGGGTGCGGATGGGATCATCAAGGTGCGGATGGGATCATCAGGGCGTGGACTCCATCATCAGGGCGCGGACGGGATTTACATATGCTAAATTAATATGCTTTTACATATTTCCATTTCATATTTCATATTTCATATTCCATATTCCATATTCCATATTCCAAGTCACTCCAACACTCCATATTTTTTGGGGGTGTTAAATTACATCATTGTAACACCCAAACCACTTCCATGTCCAAATCACTCCACCATTCCATAAATTTTTTGGGTGTTACATCATATCACACTAACACCCAAACCATTTCCATATTCGAAAGCACTCCACCATTCATATTTCTTTTAATGTTAGATTACATAACTCCTTAAAAATAATTGGCCACTCTAAAATAAATTGGTATGCTTTTCAAAAGCTTGGGTCACTCCATCTCCCCTTTTGGACATTCATTTTTAAAGCACACTTCCATTCCAAGTCACTGCCCTTATTTTTTTGGCGGAATCATTCCCTTTCCTATTTTTTTGGCATCATTACCAAAAGTCTTTTATTTTAATTCAATGCCACTTGCATAGGGTGGAATGATTTTTTTTTCCTATTTTATTTTTTGTGATTAGCAAAAATGTTCCATCTCTACCCGAGGCCATTTATTTATCGTTGATCATTCCCATTCATTTCATTTTTTGCTTCATTAGCAAAACTCTTTCATCCCAAGTGAATTCCATTTATTTTTTGTGGTATCCCAACTCTATCCGAATTGAATTGGATTAGGATTAAATGGGGATAAAATTTAGGTAAGGAAATGAAATGTCCTTGAGTTGAAATAGGATTCAAATATTCAATGATAAAAAAAATTAGGTGAAGAAATGTAATGTCATTTAATTGGAATAGGATTTAATGATAAAAACATTTAGGGAATGAAATTAAATGTCATTGAATTGGAGTAGGATTCATTTCCAATCAATAACGAAAACTAGGGAAGGGAAAGAAATGTCAATCCATTGGAATGTAAGTGCATTTTAAATGTTAATAAAAGCAAACAAATGTGAAAGAGATATGAAACAAATCTTATTTTTGATTACCTATTTTTTCATATGAGAAATGGGAAGTGAATGGAAAGACTCCAATTTGGTACCATAAAAAACATTTATTATTGAGTTGGGATGGAAGAATTTTGCTAATGAGTAAAAAAAATAGGAAAGGGAATGATGGAACAAAAAAAAGCTTGCTTAAAGTTGGAATAAAAGAGTTTTAGGAATAAATGAAGGAAAAAAAATGGAAAGCAAAAAAAATAGGAAAGGAAATGACGCAACAAATAAATATTGGCATGGAGTTGGAATAAAAGAGTTTTAGGAATTAATGAAGAAAAAAAATAGGAAAGCAAAAGAAAATAGGAAATGAAGTGAGTTGGATGAATAAATATTGGCATAGAGTTCAAATTAAAGAGTTTTAGGAATTAATGAAGAAAAAAATGGTGGACCAAAAAACAGAGGGCAAGTAGTTGAAATGGAAGTGTTTAAAGAGTTCATGAAGCCAAAAAGAAAATTGAATGATTTACAAAAAAATTAATGGCATTGAGGTGGGATGGAAGAGTTTTAGGAATGAAGCCCCCCAAGATAGGAAAGGGAATGATGGAATTAAAAATTCAAGTGACGTATTGAAGGCCTAGAATTTTTTTTTAACTCCCTACTATTTCTTTCATTTTAAACAAAATGCGGTTTTACCCTTTTATCTAGTACACTACATTTCCTAAATATTTCCTCAAAGTGTCCTAAACACTTTAGAATTTAGAGTCTTTTTTTTACATCCTAAACTATTTGTTGGTTCAAAGTAGTTTGAAGTGTTACAAGAAGTAAGGAAGAACATTTTCCACCATGACGAAGGGGACATGCTCTTCCATGAAGTTTCTTCCAAATCTTAGTCAATGGAGCTCTTTATTTGGCATCTTGCTTTCATTGTCTTGTCGAAATCCAAAACAAGTTGTTCAGGCTATAATTAATGGTTCCCCCACTCCAAAAAATGGAAGGACTGAAGGATGTCAAGCCTAAGCGCATTTCAAAGTCCTGCCTCCTCATTTGTGTCAAAAAAAAAAAAAAAAAAAATCCTGCCTCATGTGCTAGACGAGCACGTCCACACCTTGGAGTCCACGCCTTGACTTCAAGTCCGTGCCTTGACTTCAAGTCCACACTATGGAGTCTGTGATTCAGTTGCGCTCTCTCAAGTTCTTCCGCCTTTGTGAATTGTCCGCCCTGGAGTCCGCACCCTACGTCCGCACCCTGACACAACCCATTCAACGAAAACATTTCTAAGAGAAAACGTTCTTGTCTCTCCACGAATATGAGGACTCTAAAGCAAGGTGTGACAGCATTTAATGTTTCCCTCTTTCCATGAAAAGGGGGGACACCATCTTCCAAGAGCATTAAATAGGAAGAAGGAGGGATCCCATGTCTAGTGCATCCCCATGTGCGCACCCACATTTTTGTAGTGGAGTTTCGCCGTGGAGTCCGCATCCTGAAGTCCGCGCCCTGTTATGGAGTCCGCGCCCTGAAGTCCACGCCCTGGAGTCTGCACCCTAACTTCAAGTCCCCGCCCTCACTTGGAGTCCCCACCCTGGAGTCCCCGCCCTATGATGACGTCCACGCCCTAAGTAGCGCCAGCGCAGTGAAGTTCCACCCTCCAACTTCTTGAATTATTGTGGCCAAGGGTTTCAAGAGTGTAGGGTTTAGGGTTTAGGGTTTTAGTTTTGGATTTTCGGTTTGAGTTAATGGCTTAGGGTTGAATTAAATAACAAATAGATGTAGCAATTACCTTTAGAAAAGAACCCTTCTCATGCATTGAAATCAATATAACTTGTAAGTTCATGTGAAAATCAATTTCTTGTACCAATGATTTGTAATCATGGATTGGCATTCACAATCATTCTACTTCAATTTAACTTGTACGTTCAATTAAGCAATAGTCCCTTGTGCCAAGTAATAAAAAAAAATGAATCCCTTTACATTTTTTATTTTTTTTAACAAATGGAAAGAACCATTGCATAATAAAAAATACACAATAGGCCAAGCCACAAAGGCTAGACAATGAAGAGATATGAGCAAAAACAAACAATCCCTTTACATTTAGAAGAAAATGTAACTTGTAATTTCTCATTTCCGAAATAAATTTCTTTTAGTTAATATACCTCAAATTGAATCCTTTATTATGAATAATGGATTTGAAGAAATAAAACCTATGGGTTCATTAATAAAATTCATTCTATCAATTATTCCAAAAACCCTTATACCAAGCATTTTCAAATATTAGTCCCTTTACGTGAATCCAAAAGAATGGAAGATCTCAGCTTCCATTCAAAAACCATCCCTTCTAGCTATTTTTTTAGAAATGGTTCCCTTCCAAGTTATTCAACCCCCCAAAATGGCATTGACTTCAAATGTAAGTGCTTTGAAATTCAATGCCCCTAACGAGGGATGGGGTCACCCAAACTTTCGTAAATTTAATTTCGGTATGATTCAAAACTTTAGTTACAAGTTAGAATGTTTGAGCCTAAGGGCCTAAATCCCAAACACAAATACTTGAATTTTCTTTTTTGCTAAAATATAATTCTAGCAAAGAAAAATGGGGAGAAAGAAATCCAAGGAAGAGAATTCAAGGCAAGCAGGGAATCCAAGGGTAGGATCCGATGTAAGGCCCTACAATTCTATTTTATACAAAATTGGGACCTAAATGGATAGGAAATTTTTTTTAACTATTTTCCTTTTTATTAAAGAGTCTTTTGCCCCATGTACCATAAACAAATGGGTTAAATTTTTCTACTCAAGATTTAATGCAAAGTATCCATTGTCATTCTTGATTTTCTAATGCATGTGATGGCCTTTAACTTCATATTTTTTTTATTATCTATTTTTTTATGACATGTGAAGAGAATGGAAATGTATTGTAAAAAAATTTATCATTGAGTTGGAATGGAGTTGGGATGGAGTGACCCTAAAGATTTAATGCAAGGTGTCAATTGCCAATGTTGATTTTCTAATGCATATGACAGCCTTTAACCTCAATTTTTTTTCTTACCTATTTTGTGTATATGACATGCAAAGAGAATGGAAAGACTTCAATTTGATACCGTAAAAATAATTTATCATTGAGTTGGGATACCACAAAACTAAATGGCCTTGAGTTGGAATGTAAGAGTTTTGCTAATCAAGCCAAAAAAAATAGGGAGTGAATGATATACAAAAAATAAAGGGCATTGGGATGGCATGGGATAATGTTGCAAATGAAGCCCAAAAAAAATTAGGAAGTAAATGATATACCAAAAAATAAATGGCATTGGGATGGCATGGGATAATGATGCAAATGAAGCCCAAAAAAAATTAGAAAGGGTTTAGGGAATACAAAAATTAAATCATTTCAATGGCCTTGGGGCTTGGGTTGGAATGGAGCAATTTTGCTAATCAAGCCCAAAAAAACTAGGAAGGGAATAATAATGCCATTTAGTTTTTGTATAACTTGGGATGGAACAACTTTCCTAATCAAGCAAATAAAATAGGAAAGGGAATTAATCCACCCCCCAAAAATAGCATGGAAGTGTTTAGGAATCCAAAGCCCAAAAAAATAGGAAAGGGAATGGTGGAACAAAAAACAAATGGCATTCAATTGAAATGGAAGTGTTTAAGGAGTTCATGAAGCCAAAAAAGAAAAGAATGGCATTAAGGTGGGATGGAAGAGTTTTAGGAATGAAGCAAACACAAAAAAAAAAGGAAAGATAATGATGGAACAAAAAATTAATGGCTTTGAATTGGGGTGGGAGAACTTTAGGAAATAAGCAAAAATGAAATAGGAAAGGGAATGATTCAACATATAAAGATCAGCATGGAGTTGGAAGAAAACTAGAAAATAGTCTTGCTAAATAATGAAGCAAAGCAAAATAGAAAAGGAGATGATTCAACAAATAAAAAAAAGAACTATGAATTGGGATGGGAGAGTTTTAGGAATGATCCAAAAAAATAGGGAAAGGAATGATGGAACAAAAAATGAACATTTGGCTTTGAGTTGGGATGGGAGAGTTTTAGGAACAAAATAGAAGAAAGAATGATTCAACCAAAAGAAAAAAAATTAGTATAAGTTGGAATGTGAGAGTTTTAGGAATGAAGCCAAAAAAATAGGAGAGAGAATGATCCAAACGCAAATGAATGGCATAGAGTTGGGATGGGAGAGCTTTGCTAACATCTTTCACCACCATGAAGGGGACATGCTCTTCCATGAAGTTTCTTCCAAATCTTAGTAAGTGGAGCTCTTTATTTGGCATCTTGCTTTCATTGTCTTGTCGGAATCCAAAACAAGTTGTTCAGGCTATAATTAATGGTTCCCTCGCTCCAAAAAAAGGAAGGACTGAAGGATGTCAAGCCCAAGCGCATTTCAAAGTCTTGCCTCCTCATTTGTGTCAAAAAAAAAAAAAAAAAAAAAAAAAAAAAAAAAAAAAAAAATCCTCCCTCCTGTACTGGACGAGCACGTCCACGCCCTGACTTCAAGTCCACACTATGGAGTTTGTGATTCAGCTGTGCTCTCTCAAGTTCTTCCGCCTTTGTGAATTGTCCGCCCTGGAGTCCGCGCCCTGACACAGCCCATTCAATGAAAACATTTGTGAGAGAAAATGTTATTGTCTCTCCACGAATATGACGACTCTAAAGCAAGGTGTGATAGCATTTAATGTTTCCCTCTTTCCATGAAAAGGGGGGACACCATCTTCCAAGAGCATTAAATAGGAAGAAGGAGGGATCCCATGTCTAGTGCATCCCCATGTGCGCACCCACATTTCTGTAGTGGAGTTTCGCCCTGGAGTCCGCGCCCTGACTTCAAGTCCCCGCCATGAAGTCCGCGCCCTGCCTGAACGAGTCCTCACCCTGACGCTCACGTTAAAGTCCGCACCCTGCCTGAATGAGTCCGCGCCCTGAGGGTGGCACGATGACGTCCGCGCCGTGGATCTCTCTGTCCGAGGTGACGTGTCATTCAAAAAAATTCCACAACTTTGAAAAATTGAAGCTGTCCGGTCCGGTTCGCCCGAGGGTCCGGGACGTCCGGTGACCTTGACCCATCTGATATGACAACCCTGAATGGAACGAACAAAAGCTTTCCATGTAGACAAAAATATAATTGATTAGAAAAAAAATTGGAAATGGAAAAATTCAAATTTTTATGAATTTTCCTTTGCTACTTGGTCTCCCCTATTTTGAGTTTATTTGGCATAAATTTAGCTCTTGGGCACCAATTGAAATAAAAATAATATTAAAAAAAATCTAATGTATTTTTCAATCTTAAGAAAAAATTTCAAAAAATCATGACAAAAATTAAGAGCATAGGTATAGGTACATGATAAAAATCCAATTTGTCCTCCAAGGGGATAATGGTCCTTCAGGGTTTATTTAATTAATATTGCTTTGCTTTAAAACCTAGTTCTGTCTTCAAATCCTAGATGGATTGCTTGGTGATGAGGTTTTGTTCTTGTATCTTTTTTTGCAGTGGTTCATTTTTTCCAAAATAAACTAATATTTTTATTCCTTTAGAGTAAATGATTTTGTAGTAAAGAAGCTTTCTTTGTTATATCTTTTATTCTTGCAATTCACCTTAATGAGAATCTGATTCATCTTAATTGGCTTCTAAGATGAAGAGACAAATTTGGTAGGCTCTTGTCTTACAAGTTCAACTTAGTGAATTATGTCTGTGTGAATAAGGCATCTTTTCAGGGCTTCCATAGTTCAGGTTAGGTTGAAATTCTTATCATTAATCCCTAAAGGACCAGTATGCATTTTTTGGCTACATAGCAATTTTGGGTAGGTACATGTGACTAGAGATTTCCATATTTTTGGCCCAAATTTTAAGAAGTGGGAATGAGGAATATCTTTCATATGCACTAAATTTCATGACATTTGGAAATATGAGTCAAAAGTTAGAGCCTAATATGTTACTTTTTTTCATAAACAAGTAGTCTAGGCAAATTAGAAAAAATCACTTTTTTCATAAACAAAAATTTGAAATTGGTTTTCTAGAGTTTTATATACATAAAAAGCTATGAATCATTCCATTTTGATCAATGAGTCAAAAGTTATGAGGAATTTTTGTTTGTGGGTGGTTATGGATTCTCTACTCTAGAATAAACTTTAAAGTCTGTAATCATACTCAATTTTCAGTATTTTTGGAAAAAAATAAAATCTTAGGATTTAGATTATTTATTACAACATTGCATCCATTGAGATTGGCATTTTCCAATTCCATGATTAAATTCTTAACAATTTCGTATTTTGAATCATTCCCTACTATTGTTTACTTACTATTTTTTTCCTATATGTTGTTCAATTCCAAATGATCTGAAAATTTTCAAGCATGCGGCCAACTTGTCTAGGAAAAAGAATCCAAAGAAATTCCACCGTTTTGGACATTGTTTCATAGAAAAGTGAGCTTGTGAAGTGCATCTGCCCTATTTTTTGCAAGGCAGAGGAAATGATTTCAATGAATTTGAATGCTTATATCTTGCAATCCACATGTTGGAAATTTCTGAAATTTTTACTACATATTCTCACGTCAACATACTACAAGATCCTATAGTTACATGCATCAAAAAAAAATTTTGTCAAAACTTTGGTACTTGTACTAAAAATGGCAATTTTGGAGCATTTTCAGTGAAAACATAATCATGGAACTTTATGGGTAATCAGATTTGAATGGGTTTATGAGGTAATTGTAAGAGGATGAATTGATTGTTTTTTGTTTCAATTTTAGGTGTTGATTGTAACTCATGTATACAAGAAGTTAAGAAGTAAGCAACTTTTGATATCACAAAAAAAAGTAGCAATTGTTCCATCTTAATCCCTAATTATTCAAGCAACCATTTTGGTGGTTGCCCCTCTTTCATGAGCTTCTTGTCCTCGAATTTTAAGTTTTTTTTAAATAAAAATTAATTTTAGGAAAAAGATTGCATTATGAATCCAATGGGGGTAGTTTCATAGAATTTCAAGTTAAACTCCACCTTGTGAAAATTTTCAAAATTATGCATTGGAGTGTAATTTATAGCTTATTTTATAGGGCTTAGTTTGGGCATGGAGTAAAATGTCAACTAATCAATGTGATTCATGATCACCTCAAAAAATTTAGATCCACCTTGAAAAGGGCAAAGCCAAAGAGCTCAAAGAGAAGACAAGTATCATATTCTGGTTTTCTTACAAATACTACTCTCATTTCAATGACAACAGTGCATTGCAAGCTCTACCATAAATTGGAAAATGCTTGGAATATTGTGAAATTTTACATGTATATTCTCAACTTTCTTATCTTTCATTGAGCACAAAAGGCATCATTTCAGAATACTCTCATAAAGATATGCTCCTTTAAAGTATATTGCCTAGTATTTTCATTGACCCAAATAGAACTTCAAACTTAAATATCCCCTAAATTGTGCAATCAAATAATCTGAATTTTTTTGAGGTACTCACTCTCAATGTGAACTTCAAGATCCTAAAGTTACATTGTGTCCGATTTCAAGAATAAACGGGCAAAGAAATTGCTCAAATTTTTAGCAGTTCAAGCCCATTTTGAAAGTACCCCCCCCTTTGGTTAGTAGGAATTAACCCAAAAAAGATGTTGTGGACAAAAAGTGTCCAATCGATGACTTTTAAGAACTACACCAATTCATCTTGAAACCTGATCATTTTTGGTTCACTACCTTGATAGGATCACCTTCTTCTAGGGTTAAATTTACTAGAATTCAAGAGTATGATTGTAAAGGTTGGCATGACAATGGAAGAGATCTATATGAATCTTCAGTAATATTGAAATTCTGAAACATATCAACAATAGTTTGCAATGATTTAAGGTAAGGTGCTCTAATAGTGAGCCTACTTCAAAAGCGATGGCTAACACAAAAGTTTACTTGGAGTTATATATGCATGTTATGCCTTTTAACCTAATATGTTTTTGGTGACTAATATTTTAGATTTGACATGTGAAAAGAGGATTGGAAGACTTCAAATCACTTTTATGATTTTAACACCTTCATGATCAAACATTATAATCTTTCAATCCATAAGTGATTTTGTTGTGTTTTCTTTTCCCATGGGATTTCTAATATGTCTAGTTTGAATTTTTATGGATAAATTTCCAAAAAAATTGATAAAACTTACTAAAAGGTTGGCTTTTTGTCCCACATTTTGTTCAACTTAGAGCTAAGGGTCTATTTACTCCAAAAACTTTGGTTTGGAGCCTAAAGAAATGGAGTGTTTTGATTAGAACTTTGGATTGATACCATAGCTATCTTCCAATCGAAACACTACTTCTTTGGGCTCCAACCCTAAGTTTTCTATTGAAAACAGACCCTCATTCTAAGAAGCTCTAAGTAGGCCTTAGGCATTTAGGAGTTAATTGAGACTCACAATGTAATTCACTCATCAATTCACATGTGCATGGATGGCCAATCTTAAATAATTGAAATGGAGATATTTCAAAAGAATTACGTTTTTTGTAGAGCTAAGTTAGTGAACAATACTAATTACAACTTCACATCTCAATCAATCGTAAGTTATAAAGATAAATATATTTGTACTTGAATATCACAATAATCTTGAAGCTATATAAGATACCAATTGAACTAATATGCCACTTAGATGCAAATCTTCGTTTTTCCCTAGAAGGATGCTAAGGACTAAATATGTTTCATAAATGACTATAAAAAAATATAGAAATGAAGAATGTTCCTACTCATCCTGAAATTTGATAATTTCTAGTTATTTACCTTGGTTATATGGTTGTATCCCTCTACAATTTATACAAAGATAATTTTATATACCACGACAAGAGTAAAGTGCAACTAAGGTAGGATGACCCATTGTGAATCCTTAAGTTGTTTTACAAATTTAAAGTTATGAGATTCACAAATTTCTTCTTCAAATACCATACCTTTGGGTTAGGGTCGGCAGAAAATAATTATTTTTAAGAAAGCCGGAAAAAAAAATGAAAAGAGAGAAATTGATGAATTTAGAAAGAATTAATTGACCAAGTTGTTGTAAACAAAGAAAATATCTTGTATTAATTTAGACCAAACAAAATATGAAGTCCAATCACCATCTTTCAGCAAGATAGTTTATGTAGACAAAGTGAAGACAATAACTCACCATGACATGTAGTTTCAGGGATGGAGAGGTCGCTTTTATAATGAAATGCATTGTTCATCATGAATCCTCAAAGGATATGGGACAATTTAAAGAAGAGAGCTTAACTATGGGTGTTTGAACTCCTACTAATCCTAATTGACATATCCCTCATGGTTTGTTTCACCTCCCTACTTGTATAAAGAAGTTGTCTTTCCATCCCCTACCAAGTGAAGTGATAGGGTTTCCAACATTGAAATGTTGTTAGTATTTGTTTCAATTTGATAAAATGTTGAATTTTTAAAAACTATATTTTAATTTGCCGAATCTACTTTAGGAACTTTAATTAATTATTCGGCATCAATGTGCTGCCCCTGCCCCAAAGGTACGGTAGAATGGTAAATCATAATATACTTCACATGTATTTGCCAACTTGTTTTTGTAGAAAAAAAAGATACCTTTGGACAATTGATGAATTGAAGCAAAAACATATTGCTTCCTATTGTTGTCCCTTGAAGAGGCTATTCTTGTCCTTTTGGAGGCTAATGTGTCTCTCTTAATTTTCTAAACATTTGTAACAATGTTGCACTATGTAGAAAATGTTGGACTTTTCAATTGTTTGTTCAACAACCACTTGGGCATAGGTATTCAAATCACAAATGAAGTCATATAAGTTATAACAATCATAAATTTAGTTTAAACTCCATATGGGGTGATTGTAAGAAACACTTGTCCATTATTTTTGTCCTCTTGGCCTTGGATTAAGGGTGGGTGGGGGGTGGGGGGTGGGGTGGTATAACTTTTGCATCAAATTTTAGTTTTATGCGAAATTTGAAATCAAGGTAATGTGGTAGTTGTAGACATTGAGTAATTGCTTTTTATTTTTTAAAATGATTTTACAATTTTTAAGCAATCCCCACATGAAGGTCTACCTTGCCATTTGGGGGGATTTTAGTACTATTAGGTGGTTGCAAGATAGACCAACTAATTTTGGTAGCATTTTGCCAAAACTATAGTTTTTGCACTCAATACTAGGAGTACTACAAGTACTATGAATAAGGGAAATCTTAGCTATTGATTTGAAAAAATCGATGGCTAAAAGTCCTGTTGTGAGTATTATGACTACTTACAAGTACTGAAATAGTACTATTTGAAAAAAAGATAGTTTGTCACAAAAAATAGATACAATGAGGTATAAATTAATAAGAATATAAAATCATGAACAAAAAAAACAAAAAAATTGAAAATTTGTTATAGCTTAGTGGTGATTAGATTTCACCAAAAAGTGAAGTCAAAACCATTTTCAATGTTCAGAAGTGCTTACAAAAGGGAGCTCTATTTGCATGAATATGGAGGCCATAAAATAATGCATTTTTAGATTCCTTTTGGTAGGCACATGTCTCCCTACTGTAGAAGTAGACCACAAGAATTTCAGCTCTAGATCATTAATTTTGGGTGTTCTCTACTACTAAAACTCCCTTAACTTTAAAGAGTGGCAAATTAGGAAAATTGAATTTTAAACAAAATAATATTTTTTTTCAATTTCTAATAAACAAGGGATATGATTATAATCAAATTAGCCATTTCCAATAAAAATTTCAAGTTCATCAAGCTCTACCTTCAAAAGTTTTAGCATAAAAAAACTCTCACTCTAAATGTGACACAAAATAGGACCATCTTCTCTTGCAATCACCCTGTTGTCATCCAAAAATGAGAATTTGAAGATCAAAATTGGAACACAAAGACTTCTACTGAAGTCACGGAAGCCCTAGAAGAGATTTTCTAAAAATAGTAATTTGTCCTCCTTCCACATGTGCTCAAAATGCTCTACTTTTTCACAAGTGCAAAGAACACAATTTTTTTCCCATAGATGAAAATGGTTGAGAAGAAGCACCTTCAAGTTAGGAAAATTGATTAAATTTTTTTCTATTATTTTCTAAAAAACAAGCATCATTTGTGTTCATTTTCTTGGCATTTTCCACAATCCTTGTTTGTGCATATCTTTTAGAAATAAAATTTTCTAGGTCTAGAATTTTAGAGACATACTATATTCAATGCTTTACAAATGATTCGTATTTGATTTTCTTTAAAAATAAATTATTTCATGAATCATAGTTTTCTCAGTACCAACCTATTTTGAGACAAAAACAGCAAGTGTTTTTTACAACAACCCTAAGAAAAATTACAGGAATTTTATGAATCATTGCAATTGCAAAATTCACATAGGAAAAGCCAAAATTCATAAAGATGTTTGATGTTCATTTGATGTTCCTAACTTTGAAGTGTCTTCTTGCTTTGAATTGTAAATTATTTTTTATCAATCTAATACTTATCTTACTATAAATATTTTAAAATTATTATTGAATAGATGTAATACTTGATCTAATTTCCATTACTCTGAAAACTTGAAAGCATCATCTGTCTAATTTGATAACTCCATGACTTAGTTCATAATAACCAATAAATAATTGTATATGTAATCAAAAACTGAATATTCACCCAAAAATGTGTTATGCCTGCAAGTGCACCCAGCACACGGTATTCTTTAGTAGAAGGCGGAAAGAAAAGGTTCACTCTTTGTTGATCATATGGCCTCCCACTACCGAAACTTCAACCGGCCAGTACTTGTGAAGTTGGGATGGCAACGAACACTGCAAACAATATGGCAAAAACAATTCCAAACAAGCCTATTATAGGCTCCTAATTCTCCAATTTCTCTTCATTGCATCAACTTATTTCAATAACTTTGATATCAAAGAAAAATTTCAGGTAGACAAACCCATTACCAATCCCTGATCCAATACCACCCAAATGTAGGGCTCATTGACTCTACGATGAGAATTTATGACAATAATACATACCTTAACTTCACATTAACTTCACAATTAGACATGTATTACAGTTTTACATTCTTACTATAGAATCAATGAGGCCCCCTACATTTGGGTGGTATTGGATCTGGGGTTGGTATTGGGTAAAGCTACCTTAATGCCAAGTTGGTGTTCAAGGCAACCGCACATCACTGTCTCGTGGCTAGTCAATCTACATCATCACATTTTGGAATTGTTGCTCTATAATTTCAAAAGTTCTATTTTACTCAAGATTAATATAGACCTATTCCATCATCCTACCTTAGTGATACTTTGAACCCTATTAAATTTTAACCATCAAAGGATGTGGGCTTATCACAAAGATAGGCAATTTCATTAAAATGGCGGTATTATTCCGCCATTTTGATGGAATTTCGTGCAATTCCTAACATATTCTGCGCCATTTTATTGTAATACCACCATTTTAATGAAATTGCCTATAAAGGTAGTTAACCAAAAGTTATCAGATTTCAAGATGAATATGTTCATTCTTTATTTAAACTCTTTTAGTCCTCAATACTCTTAACCCCTATTTAACTAATTATGGACTAATCCACAAATTATGGACATTCTCTATAATTGAAAATGTATCGACTAGTAGCCAACACTAGTCTATATTTTTTAGTTTAAAAAAAAAATTCATTTGACCCCAAAATGATGATTATCATCCATTTTAAAATAAAAATCTACATTTGGATTATATACTTATTATACTTCATCATTCACTTGCAAATGCAATATTAATTCTAGACTACAGATTGTTCATAATCATGATTTCTTCCTCGGTTAAGGTGGTATAAGGTAGGCGACCCATTTCAAACTACTTAAGCAATTATGCATATATGGAGCACAAGTTTCTTGAGTGTCGAAATTTTCCTATGTACAAAAATAGAGTTTGGAAGGAATTCATAATTTTCCAAAAAATTATTTCCCAAAACATAGTTATTATGAATTTTTTAGTTCAAGATTTTGTTCGACCCATATTGGTCATGTAGGTCTTCCTATATTCAACCAAGGGCTGGTTGCAATATTGAGTCTTGTAGTCAATCATAATGTGCCACAACTGTACTAGGAACTGTGCCATAAATAATCACTATTCATCTCTACTTGCACAAAAAGAAAACATCCTACATGACAAAAATGGGGGTGATTAGAAACAGGTAGCCTCTCTTAATTGGTACTCATTTTCATGATATCACAAATTGCTGACTTCTTGAATACGGAAGTCCCCGTCAAAACTTGGAATTAAAGCCAGAAAACTCTCAAATTGTCCTCTTACAATTGCCTCATAAACCCATTGAAAACTGATGAATGACAAGGATTTTCAACCTAACCTGAACTATAGAAACCCCATCAAAATGCCTTACTCAGATACACTTAATTCACTTCACTGCGACAATTCGCAAAACAACAACCTTTCTTCACTGTATAATTCATAAACAGCATCTCGATACCAATGTTGTCTCTCCATATCACCAGCCTAGACGAAGCCAGTGAAACTGAATTGCAAGAACAAAAGTTACAACGTTGAAAGCCTCTTTGCGTAAATTATCATTTACACTACAGGAATAAATCAAAGATTTCGAACAATCAATCAGCAGATCCCCCAAGCAAATGAATTCGAGGTGGTGGTCACATTCCCTGGAAGGTTTATTTTTTTCGGTTTAATTTCCGAAACAACAAGAATTTAGGGCAAAGAATACCATAATGTCATGAATTCCACAAGGCTTTCAAGCCTAAACCCTGATTTAGGAACAGTACTAAGGCTTGACCTCCATAGAAATGAACAGAAATGAATTGAAATGCACTGAAATCAATTCATGGAGCGATAGTTGTGAGGCTGATCGATCTTATTGTTGCACTGCCGAGATATTAAAAATAAAAACTCGTTCATTCCTCAGCACCTCCAGCTCCTTGCTTCATATACGCAGAAGGCATGATGGTCGCCATCAAGACAATGGTCATTCTCGTTAAGTTGGCACAACTCCAACGCCAAAAATTGTAACATATATGTACATAAAGGTCTAAAATCTAGGATAGGTGTGCATTAATGTTTCAGAATGCACATTCAGAAAGGTGTCAAAGTATTGCAATACCACCAATTTAAAGAAATTGACGTTCATGGAATGTGATTCAAAAATTTTATAATCTACCTGCTACAGTTTCTCCAAGCAGAGCAGAACGGAGCTGCTACAGTTTCTCCAAGGGACAGACAGGGGCTGGGGTGAGTGTGTGGGAAACTGGGAACTTTTCAGCTGCTCATGAGCAGGGATCCAGCATTCCAGGCTTCCAGCACCTAGGATAAAAATGTTTATTTTATTAAAATTGCCGGTTTGCGGGTCGTCATGATGGTCCAGTTTTGAGGGTGTGTACCTTTGTGGGAAAAGTTTTTAGTTCTTGTAATTGTAATAAGAGGTTGAAGAGGATGTGTGTCAGAGCGCGTGCACAGGTGGGGCAGTCAACAGGTGAGTCAGAGAAGTAGCAACTAGGGTGGCCTGGTGGCTTGGAATGTATTTAAGACTTTTTTTTATTGAACCCCTGAATGGCGGAGGCACACAAGTTCTGCTGTCGACTAAACTTTGAAGTTAAACAAAAACTTACCAAGTCACTATTTTTTCGTAGTTTACATCTTTCAAAAATTAATTTTGAAGTCTAGTCTCAGCATCAAAAATCTGATTTTGAAAATGAATGATTATGATTTTTCCTATTCAAGATTGTGAGCAAGGGGGTCCATTGCAAAGCTTGATTTTCTAGTGTCGAGGGCTCTTGGAAATGAGCCTCAAATACACTAAAACTTGGAGAAAAAATCACATTAGAAATTCACTGAAAAAAAAATTGTAGAGTAGAGTTTGAAAAGCCAAAAATTGATTGGGGTTATGCATGTTATGCCCTTTAACCTCATATTTTTTTGGCAACCAATTCTTCTAGATTTGACATGAGAAAAGAGGATTGAAAGACTTCATATTGCTTTCGCAAATTTAACACCCTCATGATCAAACATTATAATCTTTCAATCCATATGTGATATTGTTGTGTTTTCTTTTCCCATACAATCTCTAACATGTCTAGTTTGAAACTTGTATAGTTACAATTCAAAAAAAATTGAAAAAACTTATCAAAATGTTGGCTTCTTGTTCAATTTAGAGAAAATTTCCAAAAACATATTGGGGTTCAAATTTGGAGAGGATGGTCTTCCAATTGACTTGCAAATATTAATCAAAGGAATTCAAAAAATAGTTAATTATATATTATATGGAAGTCTACAAAGTGAGCTTCTTTTTTTGTTTGAATTTTGAAATATGTAGAATATTATTTTGGTGGATTTTTAGTAATGACCATCTCCATAGAGTTGTTACAAATGGACTAATTTTTTAAAAATTAATTTTTTTTTTTCTATTCTTTATAGATTAAAACATTGAACCATATATTTTCTAGAGATTTTGCACTTTTTTGATTATCCTAATTAAAGAAATTTTCTATACTTTATCTTTCTAGAGTACAATCTTCTTAAAGGTATATACATTGGCTATATTTTAAAAATTGCATTAGAGTTGTCTTTCTAATTTTTAAGTGCTCTAGAAGACTTAACATGAGTATTGTAAAAATGCTACAAAATTAGCACGTATTTGTTGCAATCGCCTTTACATTTTAGAATCTAATTATTACTTGATGCTACAAAGTCTTTTTATTAGAACATTAGACTGAGCATTATTGAATAAATCCAACCATTGCAATGGTGTATGATAACTTTGTTATGCAATATTTAATGAAGAGAGGTGTTTTGTGCATGAACAAGTGTTGCTGCATAATCAAATTGAACAAGATCATCCAGTGCTTGGCTCAATAAACTTCAATGAAGAACTCCACTAAGGAATAGGTTTTCTACTCCAAATTTGATTAATGGCTTGTAGTGTTTTGATTGATCAAATAATGAGGGGGAGAACATTCCTTCTCATTTCAATTACAAGCCAAATATTATCATTTTTGGAATATAATTCGTTAAATTTGGCTTGAAATGAGGTGCTCTTGACATGGTGATTTTTAGGAATTTTTGTGTTCTTTAAATCTATGACCTCATTTCTGCTAAACGAGTTTTGAACTTGAGTCAATGCAATTTTGGCTTAGTCAACCACTTGAAATACTTGCACATTTGTAATTTTAGAAAAATATGTACTCGAGGAACACCAAACCCAAGCTTTAGATAGGACAACAACTTGATAATGTATCTCTGCAAATTAGGATAAATCTCATCCAAGTAGTAATAAGGATGAAACTTGAGTTTCAATCTATTCATCATCTAGAAAGTGGATGTTAGAGCACGTAGGGGTTAATTTGATCTCCTTTTTGCAATGAATATATCCTTTCATTTGCACCCAAATTTTTTTACCCCTAAATGCCCAAGGTTGTTTTTGAGCTTTTTGGAAATTTTCTCTAAATTGAACAAGAAGCCAACATTTTGATAAGTTTTTTCAATTTTTTTTGAATTGTAACTATACAAGTTTCAAACTAGACATGTTAGAGATTGTATGGGAAAAGAAAACACAACAATATCACATATGGATTGAAAGATTATAATGTTTGATCATGAGGGTGTTAAATTTGTGAAAGCAATATGAAGTCTTTCAATCCTCTTTTCACATGTCAAATCTAGAAGAATTGGTTGCCAAAAAAATATGAGGTTAAAGGGCATAACATGCATAACCCCAATCAATTTTTGGCTTTTCAAACTCTACTCTACAATTTTTTTTTAGTGAATTTCTAATGTGATTTTTTCTCCAAGATTTAGTGTATTTGAGGCTCATTTCTAAGAGCCCTCGACACTAGAAAATCAAGCTTTGCAATGGACCCCCTTGCTCACAATCTTGAATAGAAAAATCATAATCATTCATTTTCAAAATCAGATTTTTGATGCTGAGACTAGACTTCAAAATTAATTTTTGAAAGATGTAAACTACGAAAAATAGTGACTTGGTAAGTTTTTATTTAACTTCAAAGTTTAGTCGACAGCAGAACTTGGTGTGCCTCCGCCATTCAGGGGTTCAATAAAAAAAAGTCTTAAATATATTCCAAGCCAACACCGCCACCCTAGTTGCTACTCCACTGACTCTAGGTTGTACCAAAAGGGCCACGTTCTGTATTACTGCCAAAAGCCCGGGTCACCTACGCTCAAAGGCGGGTCACCTGGGGTTTAGCGCGGGGTATCTTGCCGTGCCTGCCTGCCTGCTGGCTATAAGCTCTGTTGATTACAACGCCCCCTACAAAACGCCTTCACAACAGCTCTTGCATTTGTGTGTGAAGGTGCCCTTCGGAGTGCCGCGCTGTGGAGCTACTGCTGTTGCTGCTTGCCATTTTCATAGCCAACCTCTGTAAGAAGCAATTGCTAGCTATCGTTGTCCACGGAGTCATCAACCTTGAGTTCCCTTCCCTTTCTCAGTCCAAGGTCTCACAGGATTGCACTGCCCGCGTAAGTGGGGACACTGATGAGTACGCATATCCCCGTACCCGAATGCGTGATCATCTTGGTCGTCTGCACTCATGTCGAGTAACGACCCGCAATGGAGCTTCTGCACCTTCGCGGTGACAATCCAGTCTTCGTCGTTAATCGCCATTCTCTCTCTGATTGAACCCCAATTTCATCTCGTCGTCCGCTTTGTGCTCCATGAAAGAATCGTTCTTGCAATGTCTGTGAATATTAGTGAGAAGGATTATTTTTTATCAGTCCTCACGGAGACCACGACGCGGGCTTCACTGGGATTTTGGGTACTCCTACAGCTACTGACTTTCGGGTCGGAAACGACCCCCGTTTGTGATTCTACACCTTCGCTGTATCATCTCTTCGAATTCAGCATCTCTCTCCGGATTGTGGCCCAGTTCCAGCTTGAGTGAAATATACTCCGCGAACGTAATTTTCTTGTTTGTGAATGAGTAGGAAAATTTTGAACAGAGAGCATGATCAGTGAAGCCCGCACGACGCGGGATTCACTGGGATTGAATTTGAGCTCCGATTTGCAAAGTTGCGTTTGAAATGCACGGATTCGTTCTCCCGCTCCCGCTGTGATAGAACGTGAAGGCTCTGTACGAATGTTGGCAAATTTGTTCCATTGGGTAGTTCCCATTAATTGATGGTGTATTCTTTGTATTTGTAGGATAAAACGTCGATCAAATCACCGAATTGCGCAAAGCGGGAGATCCACACTTAGCGATGGCGCAGGCGAACGCTGGAGCCGAAGGCGAAAACAGAGCAGTGCCGCACATAGACGGCGCGGCACCGCATGTGGATGGTGAAGGCGTTGAAGCGGCAGTCCTGGCGGCAGATCCGGTGGCAGCGGTCGCTGACATGGCAGAAGTCCTTTTCCCAAATGATGGTGCACGTTTTGAAATCGAGTCTGTTCTTCTGGGCCCTCCGCCGACTAAAAGCAACCTGAGTTGCAAGATCCTCCCCAAAATTCCTGATGAAACCTGACCTTGAGAAAGGAAAAAAGTACAATGTTGGGTACACTACTATTTACGTTATTAGTGTTTAATTGTGGCCTGTTCCCTTGTCCCGTCTTGCAGGATGGTTTCCCTTTGATTTTGCGGAATGAATGGGAAAGCCAAATGCCTGAGACGAAGGGTGCGTTGGGTTAACTTAGCTCCACAATCCACGTGGACGTGTTGGGGACTTGGGGTAGTTCTACTAGACAGAATTTGTATATCATATAAACTTTACGATTATATTGTCTCTCTTGGATTGGTTTTGTTTTGTGTTTTACTGGAATTGGAGGCAATAGCAATATAAAGGTATATGATTATGTTTGGGCTATGAATGTAAGGATACTTTGGTTTTGTGTTTTACTTCAGACTATGAAGTGAGGATGATGAAGGCTCCTGCTTTGGGGGCTTGGTTGTACTCTTTCCGTTGCAATTCATGACATCTGCTTTTCATTTGACTGCCCAAAACAAAAGGAATCAAAGATGGATCCCGGTAATGCTCAAGAATAATCCCGTGGAGGTCTGTGTAAATTTCTTTCTGCCTAGAGCATAGTTGCAGATGAATATTGTTTAGCCATATGTAGGATCTAATTTGTGCAGTGGAAACTTGTCATTCAGTTTGTTTTCATGAACCAATTTTGCTTTGATTCGGAATCTAGTGATGTTTTCCAATTCCAAGTTGTTTCGCTTGCCAATGAGGAATTCTTGTATGTAAATTTTTTTTGTAATGGAATTATTTTGCTTAAATGTATGTCAAATAAACAAACATGAAAAATAAAGCTTTCTATATCGCAAGAAGATTTTTAAAATTTGATTTTGGTGATTTTGAATATTATTTTGAATTTTGTAGGATGTCTAACAAATATGCATGTAGCTTGAAGCCTCCTATATCCCTTATAGTCCCAAGGCCATTTTTTTGTCAAAAAACACTCAAAATTGCTAGTTCTATTGTGTTCACCCAAGAAAAATAGACAAAATTTGTTTTTTAGAATCTAATTGGAGGATCTTGTACTTCATTGGTCTTAGATCATGTGGTAAAAATTTCATGAAATTTGACTTTACAAATTGGAAAATATAAGCATTCAAAGTTAGGGAAAGAACTTTTTTCAAATGCTCGCCTGCAATTTCAGATGACTTTGACCTCCATTTGTACAAAAAAATTGCACTACAGACTTTGAATTAAAAAAAATTGTGTTTAAGAATTGAGTTAAAAGGTCTAGAAAAAAAATTCAAGAAATACACAGTTGATTTACAATCTTAAAAAAATTCTTAAATAGAAGTAGGTCCAAGATTTTTTAAAATGAAATCATTAATGGCTCTAAGATGGGATTGAAATTCTATAATCCCAATGGTGAGATTTTTTTAGCAAGAAAACTTAACCTCTTCAAACATAAATTTGAAAAATTATGAAAATTGCATTCAGAAATGAATACTATAAGTTATTTTATTAAAAAGTTGCTCTAATTGTCCAAAAAATAAGATTGTCCATGACTTTCACATACCAAATCCAAATGGAATGAATCAAAGCTTCCTATGTATATATAAATTCAATCTATAAGAAAGAAAAAGAAAATTGTGTGTGTGTGTGTGTGTCTACCTATAGCACCAAAAAAATAGACTTTATGTGCTACAACTTTTGCTCTCGGACATTGATTGAAATATAAAATATATATCTAAAAAGTTAATGTGTTTTTTCTATGTTTACAAAAAGTTTCAAAAAATTATGATGAATATGAGACCATAGGAGCCTACCCAAAATCCATTTTGTCTCCTAAGAGGACAATGGGACTTAAGTGGTTAAAGTAACCATTGTGATCTATTAAATATACTATCTATCAGGAGTGTCTTTTGAAAGATAGTTTTCCAATTGAACCTCTAAAAGTCTCACAAATATTTACATATTATCTCAATCTTGGAAGTATTTTTATTATTTTTATTTAAATATTTAATCATCATTATTTTTATATTCTTAGAAAATTATTTAGAAATGGTTGATGAGACTCAATTTCATTTTTTTTTATCTATTTTTTTACTTTGATTTCTTCCAAATGTATGTAATTGATGAATATTTTCCATTGATTTGAAGGATGGATTTGTTGCATCCTTGGATTTCCCTTATATCTTCAACCTTGATCTTGTGCTTGCTCTTTGGCCTATATGCAAATCATAGTCATTGCAGCATGAGATGCACTTTCAACTTGTGAGTTGTCTAAAATAATGACCCAAATCGAGAGTCTTTGGTCCTTTATGACTTTGTGTTAAGAAAAGTGCAAGACAAGACTTATAAAGAGAAATTAGCACTATAGTATCCAAATTTTATTAAGTCATTCTTTAGTTGTCAATACCTTTGCAAATATATCATTCACCTAAATTCCATCAAATTTTTAAACAACCTAATATAAGATTGGACAAGCAAAAGGTTATTTAGACAAAAAAAATCATCCAAAAGTCCATTGTACATCATCTTGATTTCTATAGACTTCCAAGCTCTTAGGGCACTAGTAGAATCCCATTTTGCAACCATACTCTCTTCACATGTTTGTTGATTAATCTCTTGTAAAGAGGATTTTTATTTCTTTTCCAAAAATAAACCCCAAAGTAGAGTTCAAACTCTAGGAGGTAATTTATATCTAATCAGAATCTAAAACCAATCTAAAGATCCAATTGCAAGATTGTGAATGTCCTTATTTTTCACATCACATCAATAGACTAAGGTTTAATTTAGAACTACTTATCAATAATCCGATTGGACTTGACTTTTTTTTTTTGCTCCAATTGATCTTCTCTCCAATTTATTCTCCTTAGTTACTCAATTCTTTTCTCCAAGATACTCCACTTTGCTACTTTCCTTTTTCTTTTCTCCAATTCTATTTTTATTTATCTCCATGAAATTCTTCTTTTTATCTTTACACTCCATCTTTAAATTATCAGATTTTTGACAAAAGGTACACTTCTCTATTTCCTTTTTATAATATTCCTTACCCATTTTTAATTTATTTATTGATTTCAATTCCTCGTTTTATATTTATTAATATTAATTTCAATCAGTTCATCCCAATCAATGTAATTCATTGTATATAGCAAACAACCCCAAGTCATACCCGATTGGACTTAGTCATGCTCAAACTTATAATACCCCAAATTGTCTCGATGCATCAATTGTCCAATTGGCTAATACTCATAATTACTCAACAATCTCATCATGACTTTCACAATTTCAGCTCTGATTGGTTCACTCAAATTCTCAAAATATTTTCACAATTTATTTTCTTACAACCTCTAAATACAACACATTTTCACTTATTCACTCCAATTGATTTCTATTGAATTCATCTTACTCACACTCTAATTACATAGTTTCTTCTCCAATTACAAATTCCATATCCAAAGATTTAATTTCTCCAATTGATCATACAAACTTCTCACACATCCAACATTCACTAACTCAATTATTTTCAATCAGCACACAATCCATTCTATTGTTCTTACAACTCACACTCATATACAAATTCTTAATCAATTCCAATTGAACACACATACACTTTGCTCATTCACATGATTACACATTACATAAAAAATCACACAATTGACAAACAATCCTTTTCTATTCATTAAAACAAATTGTGACTTTGTCACAATTGTTTTACTTCAGATGGGGGAAGGAGTCCCTACTCGCCAAAGTCCACTGGAATTCCCATCATCTAAATACCCAAGCTTTGGCTTAAAAACTTTAACTACCGATTGGCTTATACCTTTTAGCATCTCAATGCATTGAATTCCAAAACCAACTAATAACTACAACATATATGCCAACATATTACATTTCCAATTGGTAAAATCTACAAGTTAGTATGAAAATCAACCAATCAGTCAAAACTAAAAAGAACAAGTGGACTACACCTCTAAGGCTTTCAATCCTAGAATGAGATTTTTTGAACTTTGAATTTTCTATGATCTCAAATTTTACTATAATTTCTTGAAATTGTTTTTGGAGATAAAGGAATGTACTAGCTTTGAGGGAATACAACTAATCTTTTTTATTGATGATTACAAGAAAAAGTCATGTCCTCCTAAGTTCAAAATGCTTGAGTTTTGACAACATGAAATTGAAATAAGATTATTTATTATAGAGTACTGCATCTTTATTTCTAAATGGAAAGTTTTTATTCATATCCTTTAAATTAGTGATGTAATTTTAAGAAGAGTTTTGCTTTGTTGGCAATGAGGGCACCTTTGTAAAAAAATAATGTATGGAATTCTTTTCTAAACCCAATTTTCACAATTTTTCAAAATGAAAAGGTCAATTGGATATATATATCACTCAGTATAGCTACATAATGCTAGGATTGACATGTTTCAATTCCATTTTAGAATTATTTATAGTTTCATTTTTCCTTCCAACTTATATCATTTGTCTTCTACTTAACAATTTAGAAGAATGAAAAACTATTTGTTAGCTCAATTCTCCACCATAAAGTTCAACCCCTAATGGACCAAGTGATTGTCCAACACACATATGAAATCTCGGACCATACAATCACATGGACTAAAAGTTGAACAAATGTTTTTAAAATTTGACATAAGATTGGAACATTCACCTTTTTTGTAGGAATTTAAAAAAAATCCAATTGGATGTAATTGCATTCCAAATTTTGCTTTGGTAAGTGCAAATTACCAACACCTCTATAATTTTTGTCTTTTGAAGTGGTTTATTTTCATTGTCCAATGTCTAAATTCAAGATTTCATCTACCTATTCAAAGTACTTTGGAATGTGCTTCAATGATATAAATTTCAAGTTCTAATTATAAAGCAATAAAAAGTTGAAGTCATATTTGAAGGGGCAATATGCTAGTTCTATTGAGGATGCCCTTAAGGCATACAAACATTGGAATACCTTTTCTAATTAGAATATCATGTAAAATTTGGAAAGCATAGAGATAACAATTATATTTTATTCTTTATGGAGAGATTTTGGAGTGAAATACAAAAAACATGAGTATTTGAAGTCATTTTTTATCAGAAATATTTCATTAGTTGATATTTTATAATTTACAATTTTTTTAATTGTATAATCTCCAAATTGATTCTCATTTATTGTATTAAATAATTTATAAATTAGTAATTCTATTAAATTTGGTTTAAATTTATCTTTTGATCAAAGTCATTATTAAAAATGATTTCATTTGATTTAAGCCCTTCAAAATTAATAAAATCATATGGATCTAATGAAAAAATTAGTTAGCCTCCTACAAATTCAATTTTGAATTCAATTTTCTAAAATTATGACACAAAATATACACATGTACTTCTTTTTGAGAATAATTTTTTTCTCCGGTTGGGTTCGTGCATAGATCAAAAGTTATGTTGTCCAAATTTTTTAGACAAGGTGGATAGCTTTGAACATCATGTGTAGATCACTTCTTCAAATTCTAGAATTTGGCAAGTATATAACTAATATGATTTAAGATGCAACTATATATATACCAAAAAAATTATAGTTTAGTACAAAAAAGACATTCTAAGAAGAGATAAAGTTGACCAACCATGTTGGATATAGCTAGAAGAAAACTTGTTCATTGAACTTCCCTTGCTACATAAAATTCCAACAATGCTATTGTGTGAGCACAAAGACTTGAGTCTACAAGCTTTGAACCGACTTGTAGATATGCACCTACAACCATTTGAAGATGTTTATAAAATAATTATGCACCTATAACATGGAAAGAGTCTACAACATAGGTATCTAGAACATAGACACCTATAACCATAGAAAGTATCTATAATATAGACTCTTGGGCTTATGTGCTCATATATTCTATACTCACATGCTAGCACTCCTTTATATAATTCTACAATCTACACAAGCAATGTTTTTGAATTTTTTCCACCAATTCCCATGATAATGTAGAGCAATTTTATATGATTAAATATATTTAATAATTAAAAATCACCTTCATTCTATGCAATAGAAATTAGGACATTTTTTGACAACTCAATTATATACACAATATATTTCTTGAATGACAATGTGTCCAATTTTTAAAAAACAATTGAATTCGTCAATTAGATGTGGCAATTTTTGAAGGGTTTGATTTTTTGGATAGCCGAAGCAAGAAATAAAGTGGATCAAAAGAATGAAAGATTGTTGACAATTGAAAATCCACTTGGATTTTTATTGCACGTCCTACACAATGCTCTTGGAATCTTGGATCAACATGGATCAAATTTGAAGTGATGAAGTCTAAACATATTGTAGATGGTATAATGTAATCATACATTTTTATCATATTGATGGACCTTGCTAATATGTGTCATCCTGGGCCCCAAAATCTCTTGGCTTCTATTGGAGTCAACAACATTGAATTTCAGGAATGAGAGGAGAGCCTTCCCCATGTGATTCTAGTCCCAACATTTTTGCAAAGACAAGGTTTCTTATATTGCAAGTTTGGTATTCTTGACATGTCATTTGTTTCATTGGGCAAATATAAAATGCAAATACAAAATGTGAAGATTGCAAGAACTATTCTTCAATTTCTTAATATGGTTCTTTTAGCATTTGACACAAAATTAAAGGTCAAAATTCCTACATCCCATGCTTTTGTACTTCTTCTTCGAGAAGCTTTCAAAGTTTAGAAAATCTTAAAAGAGCTTTTGTTTTTAATTAGGTTTTCACTTTTGAGAGTTAATGACTAGCCCATCCAAATATTTTTTTCATGATATTGTTGGTAGATCATCAAGGGGAGCTCCATGAAAAAATGTCAAGAAAGGCTGAAAAAGGAGTTGTTTAGAGTAATGCTCTAGTATCATGGTTTTTTTAGATTTTTAGATTTTTACCTTGGTGTTTGGAGATGAATATGAAAAATATCTCCTATACTGAGTTCTTTAATTTTGTATTTTTTAGCCTCTCCTAGCTAATTTGGAGTTTTAGATTCAAAATATACTTCAAAATTTCTAAATTGAATCCTCCATGGTAAATAGTAAGACAATTTTTTTTTAATATAAAAAATTAGACAAAAATTCTCTCCCTCCAAGGAATTCTCAAAGCATTACTCTAGAGGGATCTACTCACATAAACTTTAATTAAAACCAACTTGCATTTAACCCTTCCCAGGCAATATGAAAGTCCCTAGACATAATAGTTATACAAAAATTTCAAGGGTGTCCTTCATGAATGGTGACTACAAAAATAAAGTACTATCTATGGAAAGGTGGAAGTGAGTCGAACATGCCGTAGATACAGTACCTCCCACAATTCTAGACATTGAGTGCCTCTGGAGTCTGGACCGAGAAACCAATCCTTTGAACATTTGACCTTCCCAGAAGGCATCATAACTTAAATGGATTCTATCTGCACAAGTGAACTGCAAAAATTGCAACCCAGGTGTGTCCAGAAAAGTGACACCACTGACTATAACTTAATTTAAGTTACGGAGTACCACCAATTTCACAGTTCCATTCCAGTGGCCCTCCCGATCACCGAAGCCCACCTTAGTGGCAAGACGTGTGTTTGGACTTTGATAATATGGTAGTCAAGAATAACTTAATCTTGTGGAGGTTTCTACAAATTTCTTTGTGACTGACCAGAGCACATTTGCAGAAGTGAATAACTTTTAGTGGCTGTCAATCACATGTAACCTGACATATACAGTTGTGCAGCAATAAATTGTGACTCAGATTGTTCTCATTAACTTCACTCATTCTGCTTTGCATTGGAATCAAATTCTGTCTTTCAGTTTCTAACTTCAGTTATGATAACTTAATAAGAATAGTGGGTTCGTTTGCTAATGAGGAGCTGAATTCTTATTTCTCATTCAGTTTCGTGCAGATGGATTTTTCTTTCGTTTTTCTGGAAATAAACAAATACAAGACATTGTAACAAGACACATTGAAAGTGCAATTACAAACTACCAGCAGTAAACCTGTTGCAGTGTAATAATGAACTTAGGAGAATGTGGACTCAATAGCCTTCAAAGTCTGAGAGACCTGGATGAAAAAATTTCAGGGATGTTAGGATGAAATGTAACGGATGAAAACGTGATTGTATTTGTGACATTGGGTCGTGACAGATCCCGTGACAATGTGTATTTAATATAATATATAATAGATGAGAATATAAATTTGTGGTGTATGGGGGGGCACTCACTTTGCTAGGTTTCAGTTTGTCAGACTTTGTTCCTTTGAATTTGGGCCAGTGTAGTGACACTTCTGGTGGCAATTAACTTATTGTACCCAAAAAATGCAATTGGGTGTATTCTTATTCATGAAGCCTTACTAGAGTCATATCGTTAACCCCTGAGCGCTATGAAGTCCATTTTCTCCATTTTCTGGACGATGGGTAGATTGAAACTCAGGTTTCATCCTCATTATTGCTTGGATGAAAGTTATTCTAATTTGTGAAGATTCTTTGTCAAGTTGTTGTCCTATCTAATAGTTGGATTTGGTGTTACTAGAGTACATATTTTTTTAAAGTTACCAATGTGCAAGTAGGTTAATTGGTTGACTAAACCCAATTTGCATTGACTCTAGTTCAAAATTGGATTTGCCAAAATAAGGTCATAGATTTTTAAGAAGAGAAAATTTTTAAAAAATCACCATGTGAAGAGAACCTCATTTCAAATCCATTCCAACAAATTTTACCCTAAAAATGATAATATTTTGCTTGTAATTGAATTTTGAAGGAATTTTGAAATTTTCCTTTCGAAATTTATAAAAAAAAATATTGGTGATAGCAATGGTGAATCTAACCATATGGATGGAATCTACAACTCATAGTCTACAACTTTTACTCATATGTCAAATCCAAAACATGCTTCCAAATAGCAATTTATAGTGATTTTTCTCAAAAATCATCAATTTTGGAGATGAATCTGGACATTTAGGGGTTAATCCCTATAGTACGTTACATCAGGGTTCTGAGGTGGCCCTGCTTGGGTCCACACAACAGGCTTCTATTGGTAGCAGATAGGAAGTCGCCCCTGTCATTGCATAGTTGAGTGCTCAGCCCTGGTTAACTCCGGATCCAGGAGCCCCCTGCATATATGATGGTCTGCTCTAAATCTACTCGTCTTCTAAAGATTGTCCCTAGCCAGATTTTGAAATGGACATTAACAAGTTGTAAAATGCATATGTGTAAAGCATTGAATGTTTTGTCAATGATGTCAGAGTGGTTTAAAATTTGTCAAACATTCCTTTATACTTTGCTAGTGGATGGAATAAAGGGGCTTGCACACCTGGCGCTAGAGGTAGCTTCAGTGGGCGGACATTGAAGGTACAGTCTGTGGGCATTCACACTTGCATACATTTGTGAACGCCGATCCTACGTGGATGTAGACGTGTTAGCCACAAAGACCGAGTCTTACTGCAGAAGTAAATGGCTTTACATTCTTGGAGGACAAGTAAGCGGCCCTATGAATAAATACTCAAATTCAGTTGAAACGTAGATTTCGCAGAGTTAGCAACACTTCCAGCTAATGGGGATTGAAGGTGCCCATTAATTTAATCTACTGATTAAGAACAACATTAATGGTTTTCATAGAGTTAGCAGTCATCGCTGCCAACTACGGCAACCGTAGGCCCTCTACACTTAATTGTCAAAGTAAATGCCGACGCTAGTAAGGAAAGAATGAGACACGTTAAATTGAGCGGTGGACTACTGGTCCATGCATTCGCTCACCTCCTGCTACACAAGTGCTCACCAGTCTGAAGGCTCTGCAAGAACACAATGTACAGTTTGAGTATGTCTAGATCTGCCTGTACATGCTTGCATGGATGCACAGTGATTCTATTGATGCCTTGTATTACTGCTGCTGAACTTGAGGTCATGGTAATTTCCGGCTTCTTACCGACAAAAGGCGTGATTCTCATGTCTTTTTCGGTTGTCACTACAGGATGGTGACCATGGACTGGAGATACTTCAATTGGACTCCTACCGCTCCTTTTGCAGGTGTGGCAGCATCCTATGATGGTAAAATTTAATTCTTTGACCGGTCACATGTCATGAATAATTGCTACACATCACATGATGGATATTGTCGAATTTCATCCTGAAGCTTGTTCTGTGAGAAATTGACACCCTATTATGGAATTCTATCATCCTGTCAGATCATGTAGAAGTCCACTTGCATGCTCTTGAATGAAGCCATTCTCTCAATAGTGCGTAAGATTTAATTCTCTGACCGGTCACGCGTCATGAATAATTGTTGCACATCACATGACAGGTAATGCCGAATTTCATCCTAGAGCTTTTGCTGTGAGAAATCGACACCCTGTTCTCGAATTCAAAAATCCTGTCAGTTCAAGTAGAAGTCTACCTGCATGCTCGCGAATGAAGCCATTCTCTCAGTAGCGAAAGACATCCACTTTCACTCTGGATTGTGACAATGCTTTTATCAATGCTGTGAGCATTGTACCACATGTGTGCAGGTCGCGCACCTTCCCTGTCGATGGATGCGTTGTTAGCCGCATCGACTCTTTACACCGAAGGTACATCCCTTTCCTTTCACTATGCATGTGTGTCATTGTTCACCCACATTCTTCTCATGAAATTGGACTTACGTGCTGCAGTGTCTGCTTGTAGAAAACCTTCCTATGTATTGCCACATTGGAAAATCGCATGCGGGAGCAGCGACTACTGCTGAACGTTGACCTCCCACACCATCAAGCATAGACCTCGGCAACCCATCGAAACACATATGCAGAGACCGAGGTCCGAACTGGCAACCTCTCGAAATCGGAGCGCTCATTCAAGCGAAATGACACATGCACTTGTAGGAATCGAAGACAGCGGATAAAAAGGAATTCATGATTCCAGAAACCACCAAATGGTTGTGAGTCAGCGTTGAAGTGATGAAAGTCGGGTTCTCCCCTTGCCTACGTGATGGTGCAACTTGCAAGAGTAAGTGGAATCAATTAATTCCTGACTATAAACGAATAGCTGACTACTTTGCATGCAGAGGTACTAATGCACCGGATTATTGGAACCTATCCATTGTGGAACGCAAAGCTCAAGGTTTACCACGATCATTTCTCGAGGACGTCTTCTACAGCATCAACGAGTGGTTCTCCATCCGTCTCAGCATGTTTCCACCACACCCACGGGATCTCATGTCGCCTATGGACAGCCACTACAACGTTCCTATGAGTCGATTTGTTGACCTGGGCGAAGACAACGACGCGCCCGAAGACGCTGAAGATCCCATTGTTGTTGCTCAAGTGGCGGAGTGGAGTGACTCAAACCTCTCACCGCATCATGTCGTGAATAGCGGTCACGGAGGTGACCTACTGACCCGACCAACACAGACTGCTGGCGCCACGTCCAGTTCCTGTGTGAAATGGTCTATTCCAGCAAGCGTGACCGTCCACTAGAGAAGTCATGGCTGGTCAGATGAAGGAAATGGCCGACGCGAGCAGAGAGTTAGAGAGAGCCAAGATAGACATGCAGTTGAATTTGTTTAAAGAACAAATGGACTACCAACGAGAGCGAGATCAACGACTGCACGAGAATGCGAGAATGACAAACGAGAATGACAAACTATCAATTCAAAAACAAGGTGAACTAGTACAGTGTCTCGCTATCCTCTTTGGAGTTCTTAGTGGAGGCCTACAATATCGGCCGCAGTTGCCAGAGTCACCAAATTCTCTTGTCATGGAAGCAGCCCAAGATGCATCTGCACACCGTACTCCCAAAGCCGCTTACATGGTACAAGAACATACTACTGGAGTGACTCATCGAAGTTCTCGGAGCATTTGAAATTGCCGTGCAAAAGGCGGAATGTGAAGATACCTATGACTACGTTTTCCAGCCAAGTCACAACTCTCCTGCTTTTCCACTACTGTGAATATGCAAATGTGTACGACAAGGTGCTACAGATGGTAGAAATCGAAGCACAAATGTCATTTTCATGAAAGTAGTGCAACTTTACTATACAGTAGTAGCAGACTTACGACAATTATGTAAAGAAAACGTTTTCAATACAATGTAGTTGAGGTTGGTTTATCCTGTACAAAGTGGGGACAAGTAGTGGAGCTCACAAGCTCACACCGGCAAACCGACGTGTGTGGCCAAGAAGACGGCCACGTCCTGCCGTTTCTGGCTCCCTAGGACTTCTCCTTCTAGATCTCCGTCTTCTCGTTTTGAGTCCGTCTCCATTGCAGTTGCCACGTTATCTTGATTGTCATCTACACGAAAATCCTCAGTCTGCAAAATTCGCAGTAGCCGCTCGAAGATTGTGCAAAATTGCACAGCACGTGATGACATTCGGCAAGAAGTAGACATTCAATTCTAATATCCCATGAAACTCCCGGAATGTCTGTTTCAATAGAGCGAAAGCATTCTCCACCACTATGCGGCCATGACTAAGTTTCTTGTTGTAGAGTTGCTGAGCAACGGGCAGGTGTACTCTATGTCAGTGAGGTATCATAAGCCACAATAGGAGGGGGTAGCCTTCGTCGCCTAGCAAATACGGAGAGAATCCATCGAAGGTGAGCCTGGGATCCCATAGTGCATTCTGCAGCACTCTGTGATGAAGCGTTGAGCGGTGAAGCATCCTAAAGTCGTTTGTTGAGCCAGGCATTTCGATGAACAAATCCAGGAACCTCTTGTCGCTACCTACGACAGTTTGACAATTCATAGAGTATCCACCGAACTTGAAGTAATAGTAATCTAAGGCACTAAATCTGGGCTTCGAAATTGCAATCTAAGTGCCGTCTATGGCCCCTATGATGCCTGGCATTCCGCAGACACGTCGAAAAGCAGATTCCATTTCCAGCAAGCATTGGCCCTACAAGGCCATATTTATTATATTGAGACTTTTTGCAGATTTTGAGACAAAATGCTAGTTATTGGAAAATTCTTTTAAAAAAATAGTAATTGAGACCAAAAATAAATAATGCTCAAATAGTGATTCTACAATGAAATTCTAAAAGTTGGTGTTGTTACCTATTTATAAAAAAAATACCACTAAAGAGATAAAATGGTTTATCCTCAAGTCAAGGATAAAAATGAGATTGCAAAAGGTCTCAATATAACGAATATGGCCTTCTACAACCATGAAATTTCTGAACAGAGGACGACATTTACTGCTTGAACGACTTCGCGAAGGACCATCGACACCGTGCTCCATCCTACGGCAAAGAGTTCACTGCAAATCAACATGCTTGCCCCATGTGTTAATTTGAAGAGGGCGCAAGCAAGTCACACCAACACCAGAATCACTGATCGGTATTTCGTGTTTTGCTTTTCCAAGGCTGGCCGTAGGAGCTCCGCCATTGATTGAACAACAGCTTTCGAAAAGCAGAACATTTGTAGCCAGCACTTGTTGTCATAGTGATTCAAGAGAAACCATGAAAACCAAGTTGTTGACCTGGGCTTAACCTAGTACCCTAGGTCTTCTTCCAATAGAGCGAAAGTGTTCCAAACTCGGAAGTTGTGCAGTGCCGCACATGCAATGACGTCCAAATCCAATGCTTCAAGCACGTCCAGATTTTGCATGGGGTCATAGTCTACGCTGAAGTCGTCGGAATTGTCAAGAGAGGAGGCCTCGGTCAGTGACTGTTGCACTATAAGGAGGAGGAGGAGGATGGCGGAAGCGAAGGCCAATAGCTCCTCAAGGTTGTCGAAGAAATCCATTAAAGGTAATGTTGCAGGGAAAAGACGCTCTCACTTCATAGGACAGAAGAAAAAAATTGAGAGGTAGTATTTTGTGAAAGCATAGTCTGAAGGTTGACGGTGTCTCCAGTGGTATGGGTGCTCTATTGTAACGGCAGAGGTTGCAATTTCGGCACACAGTCTATGCTGTGAAATACAGTAACAGCGACTATAGTGAAGGCGCATAAAAGCAGGTCAGCAAGTTGTGTTCAAGGACAGGAACGCAAAGGAACCGTAGTGGCATGCAGGGGAAGCATGCATTGTACAAGAGTGGGAACCCTACAACAGGAGTTTCTAATGATCGGTGGAAGATTCGAAATTCAGAGTCAGAAGCAAGGAAAGGTGAAATTGAAACCATGACGTACTTGTCTTCAACTCAGTGGTAGTTAGACGTTTAGGCCCCGCCTATTGAATGCGACGAGTGCACCCCGCAGCCTGCACTTGCCGCAATTGTGGTTGTCGAGCTCCTATGCAGTTGTCCCCGCCCTCCTTTCTGAGCGCGCATGGTGGAGGAACCTTCTCTCCGGCGTTTGCAGTCTCGACAGATTAGGTGGAAGACAGATCGAAGTATACGTCTAGCAACGCCAATTCGGGAGCTTCCACTAGAACACACCTCCTACACTGCATGTCCGCACAGGAAGACTAAAGACGACAAAGGTACTACAAACGGCGAAGGTATTATCCGTTGTTGAACATACCGCCAGTAGTTCCACCCTACAAGTGTGACACGGCTATAGGCCGTAGCATGTCTACCTGTTTACCACTGCGCCAAATAGGTAAGAATGAGATGTGGTGTGAACACACAATTCTTGTACACAAGTAGATCTTTCACAGACCACTATCCAATAGACCTGGATTAGGCATGGCTCGGACTTTGTCGCTCTTTCCTGGTTTTATCATCCTACGTGCATTACTTCCTAACAGTAGGTGTGCAAGCCCCTTAAGAGCCAAGGTGGATCCATTTCTGAAATGTTTACCTGTGTTCGAAAAAACTTTTCTCCCCCAACTTTGAATGCTAATATTTTTCAATTTGTACGGTCAAACTTAATAAAAATTTTACCACATGATCTTATACAAGTATAGTACAAGATCCTATGGTTGGATTTTTTATTTTTTATTTTTTTTCTTTCTTAAAAGAATGCAGTAGAAATGGCAATTTCGAGTGATTTTTGTCAAAAAAATAGGCCTTGGTCCTTTAGGAGTTCAGTTTCGTGAAGGTTGAATTTTGGAACCATGTCTATTACTTTCTACATGCTCCAATCCTTGTTTTTGGTGAAGCCATATCTTTTTCCAGACTACACATGTGTGGGTTTTGTAAGGCCTGCGATCAAGAAATAGATACCTATGGCAGAATTCTTTAAAAATTCATAAGTAATTCAAAAATGCTCTGAAAAATATGAATCCACTTGGGTTAGATTTCACATCAATTTTTCTTCAAGTGAAAAATAAGGAAAAATATTTTAGTACATTGAAGAACCATCGAAAAGGCCGACCAGCCCTTAAACGCACGGTTTATGAGCAGACTACCTAAAACGCCGACCGGTGCAGGATCGATCCGGAAGAAAGCCTTGGACACGTAAGTTACTAAGTTACAGTACAGCCCCTTGCATTTGTGTGCGAAATTGCCCTCCGGAGTGCATGTCGATCGATGCTTGTGCTGCTGCGCTTGCCATAACTTAAGTCTCCTTCCTAACCTCCGTAAGTTAAGCAATTGCTATCTATCAGTGTTGGGCTCCGTTCGAGGGGAGGAATCATAATGTGGTAGCACACTCCCGGCCAGCCACTTCCGTGGAAATTGAAAATTAGCTTGACAGCTTGAGGTTGAGCCTCCCTCGACAAAAATAGCGACGTTATTTAATCTTTAACCCTGTAATGCTGATGTGGACACTAAGTGTCTAATGGATGACTTCACCTCATGAAAAAAAATTGATTTTTCATCCAATATTTTTGGTTGAAGGTACATGAGTACATTTTCAGTGAATAGTTTTGCAAATTTTCTCATCATGATATTACTGCCTCTTCTAAAGGAAAAGACGCTTAACTTCTAACTACCCAATTGACCATATATGGTCAATCTAAAAGTTTAGGCTCATTTTGGTATGCATGGTTTAACCTTAAATGCCTAAGACTTTCCAAGTGTGTTTTTCTTGTGAAAAAAGAACATTGGCTTATAGTTATTTCCAACGAAGCAATTTTTTTTCCCAAAATATAATTGTATAGATGTTTAAAGAGCTTGCTTATTCGAGTGCATACCAATTTTGAGCATGAAATTGCATAGCAATTATGAGATTATAATAAGAGAAATGTACATATCCTATTTTTAGTATGTTGTCCCTCCCAACAATATTTGAGAAATTTGCATATAAGGTTCTTTTGGGATTGGAGGTCACATGAACAATTGGAAATTGTGTTAGCACACTAAAATGCATCTCCAAAATCCTTCAGTTCAAATGAAGAGCTATCAAATTCATCACACAATCTACCGTTTATTTGTTGTTATGCAATTTTTTTTTATAAATATAAATCGCAAATAACTTCAAATCAAAAATAATATGTTCAAATTTTCAATGGTAAAAATCATGAAATCACTTTACTCTTTCAATTGGGACCATTTTCAAAGCAAATACGTAAGTACAAATTTTCAAATCTCAAATCAAGGGAAATTGACAAACTTAGCTCAAAATTGGAAAATGAAGTAAAATTAGCAAGCTTTCCTCTTCCACTAGTGGACACAATAGTTTTCTAAGTGATTTTAAGTCCCCACCCCTTACTATTAGGACAAATCCACATAGATGCATTCTTGGTGTAGCTAAATTCATTGAAATACTTTTATTAAAGCTTCCCTTAAAAGATAAATAGAACTAGCATTTAACCCAAGTGGGTTCAATTATTGAACCTTTGTTGAATCAGTCAAGAATTTTTGAAGATGAAATGGCACAGGGCTCTAGTCATGTTATAATTACATTCAGAATTATAATGTGTAGCACTTTGCTAGAGGATGCTACTCGAACGTGACAGGGAAAAAAGCTATTTCTTGTGAAGGCTTGGAAACACTCGAAACTCAGTGGAAAAGCCTTCAAAAGGAGTATAGTTTCAGACGTCTGAAATTGTGCTTTCCTTTTCCTCCTCTTGCTTTCGGTAGTTCTGTAAATTTGTCAAACGGTGAAGCTCCAAGTGCAAAGCTGTATTTGAGGTTTGTACAATTACCTGTAGAGTGAGCTTGTCAGTGTGGATTTTGTAGAAGCAACAATTGGTTCTTCCATCATTTCTGGTCATTTTTCTGCCTCCAGTGGGAAGAACAAATCCTCCATCGTCTTTGTGGTGTGTAACCAGTTTTATGGTGACGAGCTTCCGATGTCGCTATGGGTTGTGCTCGCAGACTATCACACTTCGTTCTCCCCGGTCTGATTATCTAGCCAGTGTGGGTTTTGTAGAAGCAACAATTGGTTCTTCCATCATTTCTGGTCATTTTTCTGCCTCCAGTGGGAAGAACAAATCCTCCATCGTTTTTGTGGTGTGTAACCAGTTTTATGGTGACGAGCTTCCGATGTCGCTATGGGTTGTGCTCGCAGACTATCACACTCTGTTCTCCCCCGTCTGATTATCTAGCGAGGCTGCACTCACACATCTTCGCTTTGGAGCCAGTCCCGATCAGCGTTTGTGCTTCTAAACCTCCGTTGCATCATTTCTCTCGTGATTGCGATCCTATTCCAGCTTGGAAGGTCCATTTGGTTACATTGGTGAATTTCACCACTTTCGCTCGCTCTTTCGGTAGGCGCGGTCTGAATTGAAATTCTGTACCTGTTCTAGCTAGTTTTGGGTCACAAAAAGTTTAGCACCAGAAACGCCCCCATTTTAAAGAAAAGCATGAACCTTTTCTCGTCTGCGGGCTCGTCCACTCTGCACATATTCTCCGGGAACGTATTCAGTTTCTAGTCAGTGAATGAGTGGTAATATTTTCGATCATTCCTCACGGAGTCCACGATCGCGCTTCAATGGGATATGAATTTGAGCTCCGAATTCTTTCTCATTTGCATTGGAATGCAGGGCTGCAGGATTCGTTCCTCCGCACCCGATGTAATCGAAGGAGAGGACTCTGTTCGAAAGTTGGCAGATTTTTTCTTTGGGTGTGTCGATTTGTGTACTTCACTTTGTTTGATGATGGCTTCGTTGACTTTTAGGGAGCAACGTCGATCAGATCACTGAATTGCGCAAAGGGGAAGAGTCACGATTCGCAATGGTGCAGGCGAACTCAGGAGCGGTAGGCGCGAACGGAGCAGTGCCGCAGGTGGATGGAGCGGCAGTTGCCGACGGAGCGGTACCGGTCGTGAACGGAGCAGTGCCGCAGGTGGATGGCACGGCTGTTGCCTACGGAGTGGTACTGGTCGTGAACGGAGCAGTGCCGCAGGTGATAGATGGCGAGCGCGTTCGCGGGGCTGGAGGCCAGACGGGAGCTCCGGTGGCAGGGGCCCTTCTTCCCCAAGGTCTTGTTCCTGCACGGTTTGATATGGATGGTGTTCTACTGGGGCCTCTGCCAACAATAAGCAACGAGAGCTGCAAAATCCTTCCCAAGATTGAAGGTGAAACCTGGCCTTGAACTTGTTTGCAGTGAAGGAAAGCTTTCACTTGTGTTTTGAAAAAAAATGGTCTTAAGAATAATAAATGTAGTTGGATATTCGTGTCTTCTTCTTTGCCTGGGGTGATTGGTTTCCTTGGTTTGCTGATGAAACTGCATGGGAAAATCAATTGCATAAGATGAGTCCGCTGGAGTAGTTGCAAGTTACAAGTCACATGGGCGTGTTGGGCTAGATCCACTAGCCAGAGTTTCTACATCATATTGACTTGGTTTAATAGCCTCTTTTGGATTGGTTTATTTTTACCATATTGTAGAAGTGTTAGCAGTGTAAAGGTGAGTGTGTTTGGACTAAGAAGCATGGATAATGCTCAAGAATAATTGTGTGGACGTTTTAGTAAATTTCATGCTGACCAGAGCATAATAATATTCAGAGGTGCATATTGGTTGTCTACATGGAGCACATACATTTATGCAGTGGGAACTTGGGACTCAGATTGTTCTCATTAACTGATTTGGCTTTGGTTTGGAATCTAGTTCTATCTTCAGATCCTCGATGGATTGCTTGGTGATGAGGAATTCTTGGATCTCGTTTTTTGCAATGGATTTTGCTTTCACTTTTGCTGAAATAAACAAATATACAAGTTTAAGTTTGTGCTTCAGAAAACTTATTTTCGAAGTAATTGACAATGAAATTATCTTTGGACAATTGTAACTTAATTGACTTATGAAGCAGTGGAGATCTTGGGAAGTGCGTGGTTAAATTTTCAAGACAATTGCTGTTGTAGTTTGCAAGATTTTAGCTTTTGAATTGAATTGAATAGGTTCAAACAAGGTCAATAACGCAGGATTGGTTTAACAATGGGACCTGCGGCACCACTGACTGTACCGGTTGCAAACCCAGTTGATGCTAATATTCCCACAGGTGATAATATTTGAAATTAGTGCGGCGTACAACTGAGATTTGACATCCTTATTGCATAACATTGTTAACCATCGCTTGGGTTGCTCTTTTGAAAGTGGGAGCCCAAGCATCCTAACTTCCCAATCAGTAAAAACGTCTCTAACAACTTTTCACTGAGCCAATGATACTAGTGTTACAACTTCCTAGCCATTCAATACTTCACTATAGATTATAACTAACTTCACTATAGATTATAACTACACTGAATAGTGAAATTAGGTTGCTCCTCACTAATTTCTCGACAATTGACACAAAATAAATATTTACAGTGATTGTATGAGAATGAACTACTTTTGAATTTCATGTCATTGTATTTGGGACTCATGAACTTCCATGTGTACAAATGGAAATATTTTTAGAAATATTTGTTGACTTTGATGGCTTGTAAAGTAACTTTCTTGGGGTAAGGCAACCTAATTTCACTATTTAGTGTAGGTTTACTCCCAAGAATATAGGGAGACATTATCCATTCTCCAAGGAGGAATGGTTTAGACTGGTTAACCCTTAAAAGATGGACTGGTGATCTAGGAAATCATCCCTTTTCTAACCATGTGACATCATCTACTTTTAAAAAAATCCCAAACATTTATTGGAGGTCAAACTATTGTGCAAGATCTCTCCTTTTTGCACAAAATTCCAAGGATGAACAATTACTCTTTTGTACTAAGTAGGAAGATTCTTTGTCATCTATCAAACACAAAATTTTTGTGTCGATATTTAAGGGTTATAGGAAGTAAACCCTTTCCAATCACACCCCCTCCATTTTTGCCCTATAGACTATTTTTCTTTCCAATTAGGTAGTCAAGAGTGGTAATTAATTATGGCATAGTTCCCAGTGTAGTTGTGGCACATTATGATTGGCTACATGACTATCAATATTGCAACTAGCCCTTGGTCAATTTTGCAACCAACCCTTGGCTAGAAATAGGAAAATCTATATGACCAATATGGGTCGAACAAAATCTTGGGCTAAAAAACTTGTGGTAATTATATTTTGAAAAATAAAATTATGGAAAAATATAGAATCCTTCCCAATTCTATTTATGTACACAAGAAAGTTTCCCCACTTGAGAATCCCATGCCCCATATATGTATAATTGCTTAAGTGGTTGGAAATAGGTTGTATGCCTTAACAATGTTTTGTGGGTTACTGGGTTGTCACTTTGTTGGGTCCTACGCTGCCAGACAATCCCATCAACTTTGAAGATTGGCCTTGAATGAAAATTCACATATTAAGGGCCTTCTTACATGTATCGGTCATCGGGGAAACTTCACAAGGAGTGCTATAAGTGAAAATAGTAATTGCACTTTCATGTGGACCTGGTGGGTGGGGAGGGATACACTAAGAAATCTACATGTATTGGATTCCTTCAAGATTGTATAGTTTTTTCCAATGGGGTTCTCCACCCATATCAGTGAAACTTCAACTCCTCTCCTGCTTGCCCATCCCAGCAAGACAATCGGCTGAGCTTGTTTCATTTTATTACGTGGACTGGGTGGCAAGCTGCCCACCAGGCCAGCATGTAAGCATGCCCTAATAAGCATCACTCCAAGATTCAAATGTCAGGGACAAGCAAACCAAGTTTGTTACCTAAGTTGATGAAAATATCTGGATACCTCAGACATGATTTTTATGCTGTGCAGTGGAGGTAGTGCCGGGAGGCAGGCACGCTTCTGTATTCCCTCCTGTTCTGCAAAGGTTTCCAACGGAATATGCCTTCATTCTTTGGGTTTTTTGTGTGAAAAATACCCATGAAATTCAAAACTCTCTTTGACTAAGGTTTCTTGTTGTATCTACACTGAATAGGGGTATTAAGGGGACCCATACTAATTAATCAACATTCCACACTATATAAAGATCTACTTTTATTGTACATCAGTAGTTATTGAAGTGTCTGGGGGATGTACATCATGTTTCAAACATCTACAGATTTCTACAATTAGTCCCTTTAATTTTTTGGTCCCCTTAATACCCCCTCTTCAGTGTAGGTAGATTGGATTGTCCTTGTATATTGTATTTGAATGAGTCCTAGCTATTGCACTGATTTATCAAAGTTATACTATTTTAAGTTAATGCGGGTTGCTATGATAGTATTCATTTTTATATAAAAAAGTAATTTTTAGCAACACTAATTTTGTGTCTTCACTAATGGAATTGATAATGACTCTGACAAAATGACTATGACCTAGTGGCTTGATTAGTGGCTAGGGTGATTACAAGAAACACCTATATTATTTGTTGTGATTGCTTTTTATCTAGATTACTTTAAAGTTGGAAAATAAGTAGTAAGAAATTAAAAGTAATATGATCAATGTATTGAATGCTAATGAGATTTTACCTTGGGAGGATGAAGCATAGAATAATTCCATAAGTAGGAAGACTAAAAAAATAAAAAATCTCAAGAAAATAGTTGTTTTGAAATTTTCATTTGTAAAAAATAGAATAATCATTTAAATATTTATAGATATCTTCCATTTGTAACAATTCTATAATGATTATCATTCACTAAAAGAACCACTCAAATATATTTTTTGGATGTTTCAAAATGCATGCTGAAAAAATCACTTTGTAAACTTCCAAACCACATAGGAATAACTATTTCAAAAATTCCTCCATACAATACATGATTTCCTATTGAACCCTTAAGGACTAGGGGGAATCCAAATTTCAAAAATTATGAATATGTATTACAAAATTCATTTTATAATAATAATAATAGTAATAATAATAATAATAATAATAATAATAATAATAATAATAATAATAATAATAATAATTTAAAGAGGATTCTCAAACAATAGTTGTAAAATATGATCCAAAGATTATATCTATACAGTTAGATCAACTACTATACCAACCAATATTTTGCAAGGAAATTTGAAGCCAAAAATTGAAAATTTAATTCTAAAATAAATTATATATTGAATATTTGTGATTTTCAAAAGAGGTATTTTTTTTAAGTTCAAAATGAAAAGTTCTAATCAAATCAATTTTCGATGATTTTTACTTTACTTTTTTTCTTCAAGTCCATTTTGAAGAATCATTTTTTAACTAAAATTTTTTTTTCTAAGGTCAGACCTACCAATATATTTTGGATTATAAAATATTTGCAAGCAAAGCCTTCATTATCTTTACCATACAAATATAACCCCTAAAGCTCTTTGGCTATGGTTTGTCAAAATGTCTCCCAATTGCCATTGTTAGTTTTTTGGACCTAAATTTGAAAAAGAACATTGTTTTAACAATTTCAACATACCATCTTGAAGTAGACTACTATAGAAATGTGTGGTACACTTTTGAGAACCTTTGATTCCATAGATAGAAAGATCATAGTCTTCAAAAATTGGATAAAAGTTTTTTTGATCATTGCTTGGTAGGATCAACTAACATTGACTACTCTAGGATTGAAATTTTTGCACTACATGATGTTGAAAAATCATGAATCTATATATTTTTTGGAGTTAGGTAGTTTTTTTCTAAGTTTCAAATGAATTCAATTACTATAGTATGTGCCAATAATTTTCTAAAGATTTAGATGTTCACATATTTACCACTACTACAATATGTTTTTTTTAAGATGGAGTGTGGACTTGATTTTTCAATCTCATCCCAATCACAATGATGAAATGAAAAAACCATGCATCTTCACTATAAATTTCAACTAAATTCTTGTGATGGCAATATTCTAAGAAGATATATTGATATAAACCTTCAAACAAGCCTTGTTTGAAGAAAAAGTGGTTGATAAATGATCTCAAAGGCACAATATTGGATGAAGCATTGTGATTTTTGATCCAATTTATTTTTTGAAAGTTTTTGAATGTATTTGATACAAGTAGTAGCAGTGGAATTTTATCATTGAGGTATTATTGATTTCTCTATAAACCATTGAGCAAGATGCTAAAAAGTGGAACACTATTTTTTTCTTGATTTTAGTGCACAATTTTGACAACTATATTTTGCAATTGTTAGCAAGCATTTACAAGTTGCAATGTAAGAAGCAAAGTGATTGATCAAGCATGATAGCAAATTGAGGTTTGTTTTGAGAATGCTTGGCATTTTGGAATGACAATGGAAAATCACAATCATAAATATGATTTTTGAGAAAAATGAGATTAAAAAGATTAATTTCAAGGTTTTGTGGATTTTTTTCCGTACCCAATCTCCCCCATTTTGAGCTTATAGTATGATTGAAACTTTTGCTCACTTTAATGCAATGGGTTTCCCATTTGTTAAAAAAAAAACCACTTTTGCTCTCAGGCACTAATTAAAATAAAAAAACGCTATTTCCTGAAAGGTATTGTATTTTTCTATTATATATATATATTTTTAAAAACACCTAAAAAATTGGGGTTACACAAGCCTACTTGAAATCCAATTTGTCCCCGAAAGGGACTTTGAGACTTTTAGGAGTTAACAATAGCATAATGTAGGAGGAATGATTGGTCATTGGGATTTATGACTTACAAGCATAGATGGGCCCAGTCCCTCCCACAACATACCAGGCAGTCATGTGAGGAATTGGAGGAAGTGAGAAATTGCAATAAAGGTTGCTCATAGGACTACAATTAAGTAATCTCTTATATATCAAAGAATGTCATAGGGAGGGTCGAGTGAGAAGCCCAAAACAGTTCTAACTTAACAATAGAATCCTGCACTAAAGTTCTCTAGAAAAATTAATTAATCCATTCAAACAAAAAGAAAAAAAATTCCCAGTGCTTCTTTTTGATGAAGCATGTGCATGGACAATTTCCATTGATAGAGGAAAGAGTGTAATGAACCAAGGGAGCCAGTCCCAGGCAATTTTTTTTAAGCTTTCCAGACAACACACTAAAACCATAGCAAAGTAATCACAGGCCAAAGTGACCAGTCGAACCCAATGCCTGGTAGGAAAGCACTGAGCCTGAGTTGAACAACCCCATCTTGGGTTGGGTAAGCTTCCACTGGATGGAGAAGCCGGATCGCTCTCCCAAGAAGCCACTTTGTTTGAAGCCACCTGCTGTCAAATTGTTTGAGGAAAATGTCAGTTTTAGCTGGGTATAATTCTAACTCACCTGTAGAGCTTCTTGGTTTTGAGTCCAGCAACCCACATATGATCAGTAAAAGCCTCACAAAGAACTTGCTCAAGTTTGTGGGTGGGCTATGGGGAATTGTTGAAGCAGATGGCATTGTGATCCAGTCAGGAAACCCAAACAACAGAGCCTCTATCTTAAAGAGAGAGCACATGATGGAAATGCCATTCTTCAGACAACGGAGGGGGTAACTTAAGAATGGAGCACACAATTATATTGCTACAGTCATGAGATGCGGCCACTGGCTGTTGATGGTCGGGATCTCCAAGGTCAAGTACGAAAACTGAGAGGGCAAAGTTCCAAGTATGTCTGGTTTTCTCACAATGACAATGATGAAACTTGTGAAGAATACTGTAGTTTCAGGTGACACCGAAGTCGGGACCAAAGTTCTCTAGAAAAATTAATTAATTGATTCAAACAAAAATAAATAAATAAATTCAAGGTTCTTTGAACTCTGAGGTTTGTCCTATACACTAAAGTTATGAACTAAGGTAGAAACATCCATTAGTGTCCATGTTCCCATTCTTGAACAGTACTCTAGACTACAACTAAATGTGTCCCCAACTAAATGTTAATGTATCCTCCAACTATTTAACTCTGATTCACTAATGCATTTGAACAACATATATTTAACTCTAATTTGCTCTCAACTGATTTTTGTTGATTTCAATTTAGGGTCCACCTATGTGACAAATTCAATGGTTTAGGGAGCCTGCACTTTGAAAAATCATAGAAATTACATACCACATTGAAAAAATCTAATTATTTATTAATATTCATGATTTTCACTTGCTAATATTAAAAAAGTATTATTTTTAGTAAAAAGGTGCCTCCAACTATGTTGAATTGCTTATACTGACAGCCATGGGAGTTTGGGACATAGACTTCAATTTGTTCTTGCATCATCCATTTTTTTAATTCTCTACTGTGGTAACTGTGGTAACTGAAGAAAAGCTCCTAAATCTTGTGTTGGTCGGGGTGAATTGGCTGCCTAGCTCAGCCCCCCCCCGCCCCCCCCCCCAATCCAGTCATTCCAAAGGTGCAAGTAAATAAAAGCACCCTATTTTGTGCTTGATTAATTTCACTTGTACACCTCTCCTGGCTAGTTGGGGGCCTTTGATTGCAAATATGAATTTAAAATTTGCAAATCTTATCATGCATGGAAAATAAAAAATTTCAGCATTTTCTTGAGGGGCCGAGCAAGGGGGTCAGTTCACCCTGGCCCTTGTGTTGATGACATCTCTTTGGGTTAAGAAAAACCCTTCCCCATTATCTCTGGTACTGGGTGAATTCTTTTATATTTCTTAGAATTGAATGTGTTTAGTTTGTCCAATTTATTGTTATTTTAGACTTTACTTTTTGATCAAATGCTATACCAAAAATCCAACAATTTTTTCTATGAAAATTTGAATTAACAATTTTTTCTTAAAAGTATACATGCCATTTGTAAAATAATTGAATCCATGTAGACTAAAATATTATTGTATTGCACCAATTTACACAAAAATGGAATTTTGTAGGTAACATTAACTCCTAAGGGTTTTTGATAACTATGTTTACACCAAAAATGCTTTGGAACTATCATTTCAAGTACAAGTACCAAATTCTAAAAGAAAAAAAACATTTTCATACACATGTAACCATAGGATCTTGTAGTATGGTGGTTTTAGAAGATGTGGAAAAATTTCAGAAATTTCCACATGTACATTGCAAGATATTAGCATTTGAATTGACAAAATTCTTTTTAATGGCCCTATGAAAAAACAAGCAACTGCACTTTACAAGGTCACATTTATATGAAAAAATGTCCAAAATGGTAGTGCTTCTTTGGATTAATTCTTCAAGGCAAGTTGGCTACATGCTTCAAAATTTTCAAGATCATTTGGAATTGTACAACATATAGGAAAAAAATAGTAAATAGAAAGAAGTAGAGAATGATTCAAAAATACAAAAATTGTTAAGAATTTAGTTATGGAATTGAAAAATGCCAATCCTAGTGGTTGTAATGTTGTAAAAAAAATCTACATCCTATCATTTTTTTTCAAAAAATATGAAAAACTAGGTTAAATAAAGTACTTCAAAATTTATTTTAGTGTAGAGAATCCATAAGTGCCCACAAACTAAAACTCTTCATAACTTTCATCTCATGACTCAAAATGAAATGATTCAAATCTTTCCACGTATATATAAATCTAGAAAACCAATTTTCAATTTTTTTTTAAAAGTGATTTTTTAAGAATTTTTTAAAGTTGATCGGGTTGTTCGCTAAACAATGAAAATTATATATCATACAATAATTTTTTAACCATATAGTCAGAAGTTATGAAAATTTTCGGGTCTTGAAGCTACTCCTTTGGCACATGTTGTGTGAAAACTTCAAAGAAAAAAAGAAAAATTTCGTTCATAGTGAGTTGCCTAAAATTGCTATACTGTCAAAAAAATGCAGTTTAGGTCTTTAGGGGTTAAATTTCCATCTTCACTAATAATATAATTGATCACAAGTCTTGTAAAAACTTAGGGTATGTGGTTTGTGCATATAGCTAATGCAGAACAACTTGATTCCATCATTCCCTAATTTATATAAGTAACAATGATTCCTTTGTTGAAGTGCAATGAGTAAGTGTAGTAGACCTTAATCCATCCTTATGGAACAACTTCAATTCTGTACATGGCGGAACATGGTTGTAAAGTAATAGCGAGCCTTTCTTGAATGATCTTTTTGAACTTCCTTCAATCAAACACTCACATGAATCTTCAAAGTTCTTGAATTTTTGACTGAAAATTCACCACAATTATAAATATTGTCCCAAACATGCTTTGTTTATAGTGAAGGAAATTACCTTGCCATGTGAAGAACAACACACTATTGAAAGTTTGCCTATTTACAACATTGTGTCTAGAGAATAAATCATATATTTTCTCTAGAAGTTTTATAATATCTAAGACACTTAGTAAGTTAACACAAAAATTCTTATTTGTAGATTTACTCTTATCTCTTATATGGTAGAACCACCCATCACTAGCCAAGCCCCATAGACAATATGTAGGTAATGGAAAATTCATCAGAGAGATGATTGATAATTAACCATTAGTTTCTTGGTTTCCAACCATCTTCTAACCATCACTGTTATGACACATGTGCTTCATTTTGAGAGCCAAATTAGTCTTTAGATTACCAATGATGGAAGAATCTATGTGTTGGGGATGGATGCATGCCAACTTTTGACTTCTAAAATTTATAACAATTTATGTTTAAGGAAAAAAAATTTGGAAATTTGACAACATCCATCATTTATATCTCTCTATAGGGCAAAAAATTAACATTGGCTTCTACTACTCCAAAATGCACAAAATGCTTAAGTGGTTGGTAATGGGTGGTTCTCTTTTATATAGAATCTCTTTCAAATCTTGTATCTTAGTTTTTGGGCTGAGTCAAGCTATACCCAATACTTTTATTGTGATAGTGCAAATAGTAGTAATACCCACAAAATTAGAAAAACTATTGTATCAATTTTTTGTAATTATTTTATAGTTTTATCATTCAATCCTATGTATAAATAAAAAATATATAATTATTTTATTTTCATTTCAACTTTTAAATTTATATTGTATACATAGGAGCACTTCATAACATTGTATAATTAGGCAATGATCCTTCCTTATTGGAAAGGTCTTATGCTTTGTTAGATACTTGTGCCAAATTTAATCGATTAACCTTAGAATGATGTGTGGGTGCTCTTGGTTTTTGTTGTAATCGAATCTTTGTACTTCTGAAAAAAGAAAAGCCTTCTATGAGGGCTGATTCATGCCTAAAAAGACTTTGCATGCCCCCACCTCCCACCATAGAAGCAATAGATGAAGAATTGTTTCTTTGTCCACTACAAAGATATCCTAAATCATTCATTAGACAATTTCAATCCTCAGTATTGTTGTAGGGTTAATTCCAGGATTGCAGTTGGATAGAAGAGCCATAAAAGTCAAGTTTGTTACTGTTTTCAAAGATGTGAGAGGGGTCTCAACCTCATTGGTAAATAATGTAATTTTCTTCTGTAATTACTTTTAAGGTAGCATGCTGTAAAAGTGACCATGTTCTAAATGTGACCCCTATCTAAGAATGGGTGACATAGTCCTTGAAATATCTATTACTGGCAATGATGAGTTGGGTAGGCTTAAATGGTCGCTTTCAGAGCATACTACCTTATGTGTTGACAAGGGTTCAAGGCAAGCTAGCAACCACAGTTGGTTCCCCATGTTGATTTTTCAATGAAAGAGTGAAGATGCTCTTATGAGAACGGAGATGCTCTTATAAAGAAGGAGATGCTCTTATAAAGAAGGAGATGCTCTTACAAAGAAGAAGATGTTCTTATAAGGACGGAGATGCTCTTATGAGGCTGGAGATGCTGAAGGTGGAGTGGAAGGTGCAGCAAGTTGACATAACATCCCCAGCTATCCATTGGACACCAACAGAGTAGTCGGATAATTCTTCATTAATAGGGTAGTAGGGCACAATGTAGGGATACTAGTACCACATTATTACTTCCAAGCAATGAGTGGCAAATCCCAGTACGTTAACCCTGACACAATCTCCGGGAGTCTGGGCTTTTGTTGACCATGCATGAAGACCCAACAGGAATAAAATAAAACAAGATTCAACCCATGAAACACATAAGATAGTCCCCAATCCCAGATATAACTTAATGTGACACATAAAAGGGTATTCGGCTACTTGATCCTTTTTGACGAAATCTCACCCAAGAAAAAAGCACTGGTCCCATGGAACACAGATGGCCATGGACATCATGGGATCCATTGTGAACCATTGCCACTCATGCCTGCTGGAGAAAACTGAATAAAACGCCAGTGCACGAAGCCTTTGCCACAGCTCTTGCTTTTGTATGCGAAAGTGCCCTTCAGAGTGAAGCGCTCTGGAGCTATTGCTGTTCCTGCTTGCCATTTTCATTACCAACGTACCTCTGTAAGCAATTGCTATCATTGTCCACAGAGTCATCAAACTTAGCTTGAGTTCCCTTTCCTTTTTCAGTCCAAGGTCTCACAGGATTGCACTACCAGCGATAGCGGAGACTCTTCGAACACATATCCCCACGCCTGAATGCGTGATCATCTTGCTCGTCTGCACTCACGCCGAGTAACGAACCGTAATGGAGCTTCTGCACCTTCGCTGTGTCAATTCAGTCTTCGTCCATGGCCATTCTCTCTCTGATTGAACCCCAATTCCATCTCGTTCGTCCGGTGTGTTCTGCATGAAAGAATTGTTCTTGTCTGTGAATATAGTGAGTAGGAAATGTTTTGATCAGTCCTCACGGAAACCACGACGCGGGCTTCACTGGGATTTGGGGTACTCCCACAGCTACGCTTGCTAATTTGCATTGGAAATTTGTGACCACAGCCAGGTGGTAGCGGAGACAGCAGTGACTTACAGGGCTTCCAGGTAATGAAATTGGTCCAGTTCGATCACTCCCCGTTCTTCAGTGCCGCTCCTGCACCCACTTCTCCAGCACGTACTATTATAGCTGCTCCCGGCCCGAAGCGCTGAATAGAAAGCGGGGAAGGCTTAACCTTCGAGCCCAGATCGATCTTGGAGCTGTTACTGCTGTTGCGCTTGTCATTCTTGTGCCCCATCCCTGGAAGCGATTTCTCTCATGCCTTGTCATAGTGCTACCTTCGCTTTCTCAATCACTTTCTCACTCTGATCTTAATTTGATTCCCCGAATGATTATCAAACTCGTGTGCTCAGTACTTATGAACTATCATCTTCGCTCCGGGGCCGGTAGAGATCCGGGTTCGCGCTTCTACACCTTCGCTGTATCATTTCTTCGAGTTCAGCATCTCTCTGGATTGTGACCCAGTTCCAGCCCGAGAGAAATCCTCTCTACAAATGTACTCCGCGAACGTAGTTTTCTTGTTTGTGGATGAGTAGGAAAATTTTGATCAGAGAACACGACGCGGGATTCACTGGGATTGAATTTGAGCTCCGATTGCTACTTTGCGTTGGAAATGCATGGATTCGTTCTTCCGCTCCCGCTGCAATAAGAGGAGAAGGTTCAGTACGAAAGTTTGCAAATTTGTTCCATTGGGTGTGTCCATCTGTGGAGTTCAATTTTTCTGATGGTGTTTAATATGTAATTATAGGATAAACCGTCGATCCAATCACCGAATTGCGCTAAGGGGGAGAGCCACACTTCGCGATGGCGCAGGCGAAAACAGAGCAGTGCCGCATATAGACAGCGCGGCACCGCACGTGGATGGAGCAGGCGTTGAAGCGGCTGTCCTGGCGGCAGCTCCAGTGGCAGGGGTCTCTGACATGGCAGAAGTCGTATTCCCACGTTTTGCAATTGAGGCTGTTCTGCTGGGCCCTCTGCCGACAAAAAGCAACCTGAGTTGCAAGATCCTCCCCAAAATTTCTGATGAAACCCAACCTTGAGAAAGGAAAAAAAATCTAAAGTTGGGTACAGTACTATTTTCGTTATTAGTGTTTAATTGTGGCCTGATTTCTTCTTCTTCTTCTTCTTCTGGCAGGATGGTTTTCCTTTGATTTTGTGGAATGAATGGGAAAGCCAAATGCCTGAGACGAAGGGTGCGTTGGGTTAACTTAGCTCCACAATCCACTTGGACGTGTTGGGGGTAGTTCTACTAGACAGAATTTGTATATCATATAAACTTTATGATTATATTGTCTCTCTTGGATGGGTTTGGTTTTGTGTTTTTACAGGAATTGGAGGCAGTAGCAATATAAAGGTATATGATTATGTTTGGACTTACTTCAGACTATGAAGTAAGGATAATGAAGGCTCCTGCTTTGGGACTTCTGTTGGTTGTACTCTTTCCGTTGCAGTGACATCTGCTTTTCATTTGACTGTGCCCAAAACAAAACAAATCAAGGATGGAGTCTGGTAATGCTCAAGAATAGTCTCGTAGAGGGCTGCGTAAATTTCTTCCTGACCAGAGCACACTTGCAGGTGAATATTGTTTATCCACATGGAGGATCTAATTCGTGCAGCGGAAACTAGCTTGCCACTCAGTTTGCTCTCATGAATCCATTTTGCTTTGATTCGGAATCCAGTGGTGTCTTTCAGTTCCAAGTGGGTTCACTTGCCAATTAGGAATTCTTGTATGTAAATTTTTTTGTAATGGAATTATTTTGCTTTAATGTATGTCAGATAAACAGACATGAAAATTAAAGCTTTCTGTATCACAAGAAGAGTTTTAAAATTTTATTTTAGGTTACTTTGAATATTATTTTGAATTTTGTAGGACATCTCATAAATATGCCTATAACTTGTAGTCTCCTATATCCGTTAAAGTCCCAAAGCCATTTATCTATCAAAAACCACTCAAAATTGCTAGTTTTGTTGTGTTCACCCAAGAAAAATAGACAAAATATGTTTATTAGAATCTAATTGGAGGTTCTCGTACTTCATTGGTCTTAGATCATGTGGTAAAAATTTCATGAAGTTTGACTCTACAAATTGGAAACTATAAGCATTCAAAGTTGGGGAATAAAGTTTTTTTTGAACACTCACCTATAATTTTAGATGACTTTGACTGCCATTTGTGGAAAAATTTGCACTATAGACTTTGAATTAAAAAATTTTGTGTTGAAGAAATGTGTCAAAGGTCTAGAAAAAAAATTCAAGAAACACATACTTGATTTCTAATCTTGAAAAAATTCTTAAATAGAAGTAGGTCTAAAGTTAAAAGAAAAATTAAATTGTTAATGGCTCTAATATGGGATTAAAATTCTATAATCCTAATGGTGAGATCTTAGCAAGAAAACTTCACCTCTTCAAACAATATTTTTTGAAAAATTATGAAAATTGCATTCGGAAATTAATCCTATAAGTTATTTTATCAAAAAGTTGATTTGATTGCCCGAAAAATAAGATTGTCCATAACTTTCACACAACAATGGGACTTTAGGGGTTAAAGTAACCATTGAGATCTATAAAATATACTATCTATAAGGAGTGTCTTTTGAAAGAGAGTTTTCTAATTGAATCTCTAAAAGTCTATGGTTTACATATACTTACATATGTTTACATATTATTTATCTCAATCTTCGAAGTATGTTATATATATATATATATATATATATATATATATATATATATATATATATATATATATATATATATATATATAATTTTTATATTCTTAGAAAATTATCTAGAAATGGTCAATAAGCCTCAATTCCACTTTAATCTTTTTTTACTTTGATTTCTTCCAAATTTGTGTAATTGATGAATATTTTCCATTGATTTGAAGGATGGATGTGTTGCATACTTGGATTTCCTTTATGTCTTCAAGCTTGATGTTATGTTTTCTCTTTGGCCTATATGCAAATCATAGTAATTGCAAGAGATACACTTTCAACTTCTGAGTTGTCTAAAATAATGACCCAAATCAAGAGTCTTTGGTCCTTTATGACTTCGTGTTAAGAAAACTGCAAGACGAGACTTATAAAGAGAAATTAGCACTATAGTATCCAATTTTATTAAGTCATTCTTTAGTTGTCAATAGTGTTGCGCAAATATATTGTTCACCTAAATTTCATTTAATTTTTAAACAACCAAATATTAGATTGGACAAGCAAAAGATTATTTAGACAAAAAAACCCATCCAGAAGTCCATTGTACATCATCTTGAATTCCATAGACTTCCAAGCTCTTAAGGCACTAGTAGGATCTCATTTTGTAACCATGTAACAAAATTAAAATTTTTTTTATTAGATAATTCCCAAAATGATTTTCATTTCTTCTATCAAAGAATTTGTAAATTTAGTACTTGTATAAAATTTGGTTAAAATTTTTCTTTTGATCTAAGTAATTAATAAAAATGATTTTCATTTGATTAAAGACCTATAAAATTAATAAATTCATACGGATCTAATTAAAATATTAGTTAACTTCCTACATAGTCAATTTTGAATTGATTTTTCTAAAATTATGACACAAAGTATACACATGTATCCCCATCATGAGAATAATTTTTTTTTCCTTGGGTTCATGCATGGATCAAAAGTTAGTTTGTCCCAATTTTTTAGACAATGTGGATAGCTTTGAATACCATGTGCACATCACTTCTTCAAATTCTAAAATTTGGCAAGTATATAATTAACATGATTTATGATGCAACTAAATATGCAAAAAAGACATTCTAAATAGAGATAAAGTTGACCAACCTTGTTGGACACGGCTAAAAGAAAACTTGTTCATCTTACTTCCCTTGCTACATATAATTCCAACAATGCTATTGTGTGAGCACAAAGACTTGAGTCTACAAGCTTTGAATCTAGTTGTAGATATGTAACTACAATCATTTGAAGATGTTTACAACATATGTACCTATAACATGGAAAGAGCCTACAACATAAATATCTAGAACATAGACACCTATAACCATAGAAAGTGTCTATAATATAGACTCCTCGGCTTATGTGCTCATAGATTCTATACTCACATGCTAGCACTCTCCCATATAATTCTACAATCTACACGAGCAATATTTTTGAATTTTTTCCACCAATTATAGTGATAATGTACAAAAAATTTCTATGATTGAATATATTTTATAATTTAAAAAAAAATCATTCGATGCATGAGAAATTAGGACATTTTTTTGACAACTCAATTATATACATAATATATTTCTTGAATGGCAGCATGTCCAATTTTATTTATTTTTTGAATTGAATTCATCAATTAGATGTGACAATTTTTGAAGGGTTTGATTTTTTGGATAGTGGAAGCAAGAAATAGAGTGGAGCAAAATAGTGAGAGATTGTTGACAGTTGAAAATCACTGTGGATTTTTATAGCACCTACAATGCTCTTGGAATCTCGGATCAACGTGGATCAAATTTGAAGTGATGAAGTCTAAATATATTGTAGATGGTATAATATAATCCCACATTTTTATCATATTCATGGACCTCACTAAGTATGTATCATCGTGGGCCCAAAAATCTCTTGGCTTCTATTGGAGTCAACAATATTGAATTTTAAGTATGAAATGCGAGCCTTTCCACATGTGATTCTAGTCCCAACATTTTTGGCAAAGACAAGGTTTTTTATATTGCAAGTTAGGTAATCTTGACATGTTAATTGTCTCACGGGTCTAATAAAAAATGTGAATGCAAAATTGTGAAGATTGCAAGAATCATTCTTTAATTTCTCCGTATATTTTTCTGCCACTTGATGCCAAAATTAGAGGTCAAAATTCCTACATCCCATGCTTTTTTACTTCTTCCTTGAGAAGCTTTTAAAGTTTAGAAAATCTTGAAAGAGCTTTTGTTTTAATTGGGTCTTCACGTTTGAGAGTTAATGACTAGCCCACCCATGCAAAAATTAATGATTTTGTTGGCAGATCATCAAAAGAAGCTACATGAAAAATGTCAGGAAAGGTTGAAATGGGAGTTGTTTAGAGTAGTGCTTTAGTATAATTTTTTAAAGATTTTTTAGTTTTTATGTCACGACCCTCATCACAAGGCGTGCCCATGCCACCTTGGTGAGCAAGGGGGACATTGGGGGTGACTCCCCAAGCCTTGCAAGAGATGAGGTGAGGGGGACTAGGAGTCCCGAGCGATCAGAGCAATGTAGCGCTCTGATCCGGACGATTTTGGGGGCGTGTGATACATGCTTGGAAAGGTCTTGAGAAGACGCTTCCAGCCGTCCAAAGAACGCGTGATTTGGACTTGCGAGTCAAAAGTTATGGGCGTTCAAAGTTCGGGGTGTCTCGGTCGCGCCGGGAGTGTCCCGAATCTTTGGAGGGCGATATCTTTGCGAGTACTTGTCCGAATGGAGCAAGTGAGTAGTCCATCGGCATCTACGCGTCGCGTAGATGTCGAAAATGGGGTCGCATGTGCGATTTGGATCCCGGACCGCAAAGTTATGCCGGGTGGAAGTTCGGGAGTCCCAAAGTAGTGCGAATCGGGAGAAATGGGTGGTCTTCCAAGATGGGGTGCATCTTAGGGGTTCCCGGTGACCTCTAGTATGGGGGGGGCTGCCGAATCCCGCAGAGAGTACTATGAGGAGGGGTGGTCTCCCTCCTCACTCCCGGATGGTGCCATAGTGAGCCTAAGTGGCCCCGGGTGGTGAGGTTAGTGTTGGAGCCTCACCACCACTTGTGTGTTACCATGGAGTGCTTGAGCACTCCTTGATACCGGTTGGGTGGTGTCCCACTCTACACTAGGCCATGGTGTGAGTCCCGTTGGGTGAGTCCCGATTAGTGAGTCCCAAAATGAGTTGGGTTGGGCCTAGTGGGGAGTTGGGTCCCATTCAAGGGCGGTTAGCACCGGTGGGAGTAGTGCCTCACCGAGTGCTTGGACATCAATGGAAGTTCCGCCCCATGTCATCAAATGACATGCTCGGTGTCTTGTGGGAGTTAAGTATTGGAAGGAAAGGATTGGGGGTCACGGAGGAATGGGGAACCCCGTGACTTGGGTTGGAACCTAACATTGTGGGTGCGTGGCATGTGCAGTGTTAGGAGAGTGTGAACCTTAGTGGCACTAAGGTGCTAAGTGTTTGGAAAGTGAGCTTAAGGTGGTAAGTGTCACTAAGGGGCGCGACATTTTATCCCACTGTTTGGAGATGAATAAAAAAATGCCCCCTATATTGAGTTCTTTAATTTTATATTTTGTAGCCTCTCCTAGTTGATTTGTAGTTGTAGATTCGAAATATAATTCAAAATTTCCAAATTTAATCCTCCATGGTAAATAGTAAATTCTAATTTTTTTTTCTAATATAAAAAATTAGACAAAAATTCTCTCCCTCCAAGGAATGCTCAAAGCATTACTCTAAAGAAATCTACTCACACATACTTTAATTAAAACCAACTTGCATGTAATCCTTCCTAAGCAATATGAAAGTCCCTAGATATAATAATTATACCCAAAATTTAAGGGTGTCCTTCATGAATTGTGACTACAAAAAACAAGTATCTATGGAAAGGTGGACATAAGTAGAACATGTCCTAGATACAATACTTCCTACAATTCTACATCTTGTATGCTTTTAGACCTAGAAATCAATCCTTTGAACATTTGACCTTCCTTAAATGCATCATAAATAGATTCTATCTCCACAAGTACACTTCAAAAATTGCAACCCAAGTGTGTCCAGGAAAGTAAGACCACTATAACTTAATTTACCATCAATTTCACAATTCCATTCTAGTGGCCCTCCCCATCACCGACACCCACCTTAGTGGTAAGACTTTTGTTTGGACTTTGAAGTGTAGAGTTGCGGATGAGAGAGGGACAGAGGGAGGAACGAGGAAAAGGGTTGAGTGATTCATGTATGTGATATAACTTAGTGTCCATCTCTTAAGTTACTTCACATACTTATTCTTTGGAGGTTGGAGGTGGAAGTTGTTCATATCATCATCATATAGGCTTAACCCACAAATGACATTGAGGACATTTTTTGTCTTATGGATGACAAAGAATCTTCCTATGTAGACAAAAGTGTAATTGTTCATCCTTGGAATTTTGTGCAAATCTCCTTTCGAGTGAAAAATAAGGAAAAATAATTCCATACATCTAAGAACCATCGAAAAGGCCGACCAGCCCTTAAATGGTCGCTTTAAGAGCATACTACTATAATAACGAGAGAAAAAACTCGCATGTGTGTCAGGCCGGTAAGCTTAAGTGCCTCTGAGCCTCAACCTCAAAAGGCCCCACATCGATAAAGTAAAAGGTGTGGAGCGGGGCGGGCCTCAACACTAAGTCCCAAGGGGATTCAGGGTTTTGCTTATCTGCCCGTCTGGGCAAATTTTTCCCGAGCAGGGGCACTCAAGCCAGGGCGTGTTGCTTAGGCTAAGGCCTCATGCTAAGAGCATCACCACTGTTGGCTACCCCACAGGGGTGATGCTCTTAGCATGAGGCCTTAGCCTAAGCAACATGCCCTGGCTTGAGTGCCCCTGCCCGGGAAAAATTTGCCCAGACGGGCAGATAAGCAAAACCCTGAATCCCCTTAGGACTTAGTGCTGAGGCCCGCCCCGCTCCGCACCTTTTACTTTATCGATGTGGGGCCTTTTGAGGTTGAGGCTCGGAGGCACTTAAGCTTATCGGCCTGACACACATGTGAGTTTTTTCTCTCGTTATTATAGTAGTATGCTCTTAAAGCGACCATTTAAGAGCTGGTCGGCCTTTTCGATGGTTCTTAGATGCATGGAATTATTTTTCACTCGAAGAAAAACTAATGTGGAATCTAACCCAAGTGGTTTCATATTTTTTAGAGCATTTTTGAATTACTTATGAATTTTCAAAGAATTATGTGGTAGGTAGCTATTTGTGATTATAGGCCTTGCAAAAACCACACACATGCAGTCTGAAAAAAGATATGGCTTGACCAAAAACAAGCATTGCAACATTCTAAAAGTAATACACAAGGTTCTTAAATGCAACCACTACTAAACTTGAACATACCCTAAATTCTTTTAACATTTGTAAGAAGGCAATTGGGCAATCAATTTTCATCTAGAAAAAGTAAGTGGACATACCCTAGCTTTGAAATGGACCCTCTCTAACTCTTATTCCATGCATTGGCAAAGTATGTATCATCTCCTGACAAATCTTAATTATGCTTTAAAATTTGTGACAGTCCATTTTAGAACCATTGACTGTCCATTTCAAAGGGGCCTACTACGTTGTTTGAAGAAGATGGTTACAATAAGAGTAGACTAAGGTAGACAAGCCTATTAGCACCTTGATTTGCAATCTAGCTATGTTGGGGCCATTTCCAAGAAAGTCAAATATTTTTCATAGACGTGTGCTTGTTTCGTGAGTCGAACCCAAGTGGAATTATAATTTTTTGATCAAAATTGTAATTTCTATGAATTTCTGAAGTGGTTTGCCCTGAAATGACAAAAGCGTCTGTAGACTAGTATTTGGGAAATTTATTGAGGTCCTCCAGCTGATTTCCTCCTTCCACGAAAATGAACCGTTTTTTTTTCAATGGGCACCGGTTACATCTATTGAATCACAAAAAGTACCGGTTTATTTCCTCCAATTTTAATTTCTCACCAACAAATTTCCTCCAAATTGAAATTGGCACTAGCTAAATTGCAAAATTTGTATAAAATATAGAAAAGAAAATGAAAAATGAAAATGCTAATTAATATTGCATCCTTAGTAGGAATTGAACTTGGCAAAGCCCTTCACCACTTGAAGGCCAAGGATCCTCCCAACCCATGCAATATGGAGTTGAGGATGGTTATGAAAAGGTTGCATGAAATCAAAAGAATTTAGGAAATACCCATTTCACGTTCTTCAAATATTTCTTTTACTACCCCTATAAAGTATTGCTTAGGATTTGCATATAAATGATGAAACTTAGAAGAATTCTTCCACAAGATAATGGCCTTGTCTATTATGTTGTCATAGTCTTTGTCTGATCCTTCCAAGGCCAATCACATGACACTATCAAAATTAGATATTGTCGTACGATTTTGAAGTTTTTCCTCTAGCAACTTCAAGAGGTGCCTTGCGCTGCTATGAGGTGGTGGGCCACGACTTTGTGAGCTAGGAATAGGTAAGGTTTCTAATTTTTTTTCCATTTTTTTTCATTTTTCAATAATGAGAATTTCATACTAGGTCCTTTGGCACAAGTGCAAAGGTTGATATCTGGTGGCAACAGACCTTCATTAGCCGAGTATTAGCCGATAATTTTTTTGGCAAGGCAGCTGAAATCCCCCAAATATTTGACGGAAGCAGTCAAATATCCTCCAAATTTTGGGTGGCACCAGTTGATTTCTGGTTCTAAAAATTTCTTCCCAGTTTTGCATCCTTTAATTTCAAAATGCTATCGGTTTTTTTCCCAAATCCACTAGCTAACTTTGAACTGGCTACCGGTTTTTTCCGATCATTGCTGTAGACTAGAGTCATAAATGTCCTAGAAACAACCTGAAACGGCCATTTCATGTATCTATTAGCATTTGGAAACTGACCAATAAAGGAGTAACACGATACCCTAGTGACATTAATTCTCTGATTTTGTTAGAATCTGGAGCAGATTTGACTAATTTCTGGACAGATTTAGATGCTTTAACGGACGGAATTGGGGCCAATTATAGAGTGACGGAATTAGGATGCAGACGGAATTGGGCAGGTCCACCTTACCTTACGCACACCTGGAACTCTGGAAGCGATTCCTCTCATTGTCAGAATGCCACCTTCGGGCCTTCCGAGGCTGAGACTCGGAAGCACTTACCGGCCGGACACACACGGGACTTTTTTCTCTCATTATTACGCACACCTGGAACTCTAGAAGCGATTCCTCTCATTGTCAGAATGCCACCTTCGCTTTCTCACTATCACACTCTGTCTTCCCCCGTCTGAAGTATATTCTTGCGAGGCTGCATTCACGCATCTTCGCTTTGGGGACGGTTACGATCAGCGTCTGCGCTTCTACACCTCCGCTGTATCATCTCTCTCGTGATTGCGATCCTATGCCAGCTTGTGGGGTCAATTTGGTTATATTGTTGATTTTCAACACTTTAGCTCGCTCCCTCTGTCGGGAGGCGCGGCTTGAAACAAAATTCTGTACCTGTACTAGCTAGTTTTGGGTTACCAAAAAATTAGCGCCAGAATTGCCCCCATTTTAACGAAAAGTGTGAACCTTTTCCTCGTCCACGGGCTCGTTCACTCCACTCTGCACACGCACTCCGCGTACATAGTCAGTGAATGAGTGGGGATATTTTGATCATTCCTCGCGCAGTCCACGACACACGCTTCACTGCGATTCGAATTTGAGCTCCGATTCCCCATTTGTGTTGGAATGCAGGACTGCACGGATTCGTTCTTCCGCTCCCGTTGTGATCGAAGGAGAGGACTCTTTTTGAAAGTTGGCAGATTTTATCTTTGGGTGTGTCGAATCGCGTAATTTTCTTTGTTTGATGGTGGTTTCGTTGTCTTTGTAAGAGGAAACGTCCATCAGATCACCGAATTGCTCAAAGGGGGGACTGTCACGATTCGCAATGGCGCAAGGGAACGCTGGAGCCGCAGGCGCGAACGGAGCAGTGCCGCAGGTAGATGGAGCGGCAGATGCCGACGGGGCGGTACCGCTCGTGAACGGCGCAGTACTACCGCAGATGAATGGCGCACGTGTTCGCGCGGCAGTCCAGGCGGCAGCTCCGGTGGCAGGCCCACTCGTTGCTCCCGTGGCAGTGGTCCTTTTTCCCCACGGTCTTATTCCTGCACGGTTTGACATGGATGTTGCTTTACTAGTCCCTCTGCCGAGAAAGAGCAACGGGAGCTGCAAAATCCTTCCCAAGATTGCTGGTGAAACCTGGCCTCGAACTTCTCTGGGATGAAGTAAGGCTTTCATTTGTGTTTTGAAAAAAAAAAGATTAGTTGGGTTTAATGTTAGTGTTTCTCTGCTTCTTTGCCCTCAATATCTTCCTCTTTGCACGGGATGATTGGTTTCCTTGGTTTGCAGTTGAATCTGCATGGGAAAGCCAATTGCATAAGAAGAAGAGTCCGTTGCAAGTTACAAGCCACACAGACGTGTTCGGCTAGAGCCACTAGCCAGAGTTTCTACATCAGATTGACTTGGTTTTATAGCCTCTTTTGGATTGGTTTAATATTTTTACCATATTGTACAATAGAGGTCTTCACAGTATAAAGGGATGTGAGTGTTTGGACTAAGAAGCATGGATAATGCTCAAGAATAATTGTGTGGACTTTTTTAGTAAATTTCGTGCTGACCAGAACATATATTCAGAGGTGAACAGTGGTTGTCCACATGGAGTAACTATACATTTGTGCAGTGGAAACTTGGGACTCAGATCGTTCTCGTTAACTGATATTGCTCTGCTTTGCAATCTACAGTAGTTCTATCTTCAGATCCTAGATGGATTGCTTGGTGATGAGGAATTTTTGGATCTTGTTTTTTGCAGTGGATTTTGCTTTCACTTTTGCCTGAATAAACAAATATACAAGTTTAAATTTGTGCATCATAAGACCTATTTTCAAAGTAATTGACAATGAAATATTCCTTGGAAAGTGTGTGGTTAAAATTTCAAGACATGCCTATGTAGTTTGCAAGATTTTAGCTTTTGAATTGAATTGAAGAGTTTCTCTCCCTCCCAAACAAGGTCAATGCAGTCCACCCTCGATATCTATTCACCTTTGAGAGCAAGGAAACTTGTAACACTTATGTGGTGTTAACACTTTAACATTTATCGGGGGTATCGTAGGCAATTTGTAACACTTATGTGACTTTAGAATTAACAACAATAACACTTATATAAATAAAGGATGAAAATACCTAAAATATGAATGTCATCATACATCGAAGTGTAATGGAAGAACAAATCTAAAGTAGTTTGATGAGATTCTTGTACATGCCTCTAATGATATTGAAAGATCTCTCTCTTTTGTACCAAAGTAAATTCAAAGCCCTTCTCCATCCTAGACCTAAACCTCTAGCTTCTTTAAATCATCAAATCATAGATTTGTCACAACATCATAACATTGCTAAATCTTCAATTGACACAACACTAGAATATAAAGAGATTGATGTAGGGAGCTTGAAATTTAAATCCCAAAGACATTGTCTTGATGGAATTTATGGCCAATATTATTTGCATAATGTTGAATTTGCAATGCATGATGTGTAAAGATAATGTGAGCTATATATGGTACTATTAATGTCAACTACAATATGATCTATGCATTACATGATGGACATAATTCAATTTCATCCTAGTTATAAATTTTCATAGCCTCATTTTCATCCAAATTAACAATTATTGAGATGAATTCATTGAAGAGGGAGGCATAATTTTTATAAATTCTCTTAACAATTAACCATTAACACTTACTAGTGTAGTTTTTTAGGGTGTGCAATTTTCCTTAACACATGAGATTTTAACACTTATCAAGGTAATAGATATCAAGGGTGGGTTGTAATTCAGGATTGGTTTTAAAAGTGGGACATGTGGCACCACTGACTACACCAGTTGCAAACCCAGTTCTTGATAATATAATTCCTACATGTGATTCTATTTGAAATTATTGCAACCTACAACTAAGATTTATGCAATTAACCAATGTTGGGGTTGTTTTTTTGCTTCCATAGAAAATGGGAGCCAGAGTATGGCAACTTCCCGACCAGACAATGACTCTAGCAACTTTTCACTTAGCCAATGACATTAGTGCTACAACTTCCTAGCCAGCCAATAATTCTCTCCAGATTATAACTAAGTTTACTACCAGGCATATAAGGAGACATTATCCCTCCTCCAGGGGGGAATGGTTAGACTGGTTAACAATGTTTTGTGGGTTACTGGCCTACTGGGTTGTCACTTTGTTGGGTCCTGTGCTGTTGAAAAGCCACATCAACTTTGAAGATTCATTTGGTCTTGAATGAAATTCACAGAATATGCATCACTCCGAGATTCACTGCAAATGTCAATGACAATGGAACCAAGTTTGTTACCTAAGTGGATGAAAATCATCCAGATACCACAGACATGGGTGCTGAAAGCTAGGATTATGGGGAAAAAATTAATACTATTTTGAGCCTCCGGTTGGATGATAAACTACAATTGGTTTTTATGCTGTGCCGGTAGGTACTAGGTAGGCATGCTTCTGTATTCCCTCCTGTTCTGCAAAGGTTCCCAATGGAACATGCCTTCATTCTTTGGGTTTTGTATGTGAAAAATCCCCCGTGAAATTCAAAACTCTCTTTGATTAAGGTTTCTTGTTGTATCTGGGTAGACATGCACTAATAGGATAAATGATAAATCATTGCAGTAGCTACGACTCATTCAAATACAAATATACAAGGAGAGCATGTGACACTAATTTATCAAGTCATGCTATTTTAAGATAATGCAAGTTGCCATGATAGAATAGTAATTTCCCCATAAAAAAGTAATTTTTAGTAACACTAAATTTGTGTCTTCACTAATGGGATTAATTATGACTTTGACAAAATGACTATGACTTAGTGCATTGGTTAGTGCCTTGGGTGATTACAAGAAACACCTATATTTTATGTTGTGGTTGCTTCAATACTCATAATTTTAATTTAGATTACTTTAAAGTTAGAAAATAAATAATAAGAAATGTAGTAAGAAATGAAAAGTAATATGGTCAATGTATTGAACTCTAATGAGATTTTACCTTAGGAGGATGAAGCATAGAATAATTCTTTAAGTAAGAGGACTAAAAAGTACAAAATCTCAAGAAAAAAGAGACTTTGGCATTTTAATTTGTAAAAATAGGATTATGATTTAAATATATTTCAGATATTAGCCATTCTAAAAATTCTATGAAGACAATCATTCACCAAAAGAACTACTAAAATATATTTTTTGTATGTTTCAAAATGCATGCAAAAAAAAACTTATTTTTTGTAAACTTCCATATAACATGGGATTAACTATTTTAAAATTTCCTTGTACAATAGGTGCTTTTCTATAAACCCTTAACCCCTAAAGGTTTTTGACTATGTTTTCACCATATATGCCCCCAAACTGCCATTTCTAGTACAAGAACCAAATTTTAGAAAAAAAAACATTTTTGTACACATGTAACTGTAGGATCTTGTAGTAATCTGGTTTGAGAACATGTGGAAAAAATTTCATAAATTTCCACCTTGTAGATTGCAAGATATTAGCGTTTGAATTGACAAAAATCCTTTTTTTGTCCCTGTGAAAAAACGGGTAGTTGCTCTTCACAAGGTCATATTTGTCTGAAAAAATGTCCAAAATGGATGTGTCTCTTTTAATTAATTCTTCAAGGCAAAGTAGCTATCTGCTTGAAAAATTTTAGAAAGAAGTAGATAATGATTGAAAATACTAAATTGTTAATAATTTTGTTATGGATTTGAAAAATGACAATTCCAATGGTTGGAATGTTGTAATAAACAATTTGCATCCTATGATTTTATTTTTTTCAAAAAATATTAAAAATTGAGTAAAATGAAGGACTTCAAAGTTTATTTTAGAGTAGAGAATCCATAACTACCCGCAAACTAAAACTCCTCATAACTTTCACCTTATTAATCAAAATGGAATGATTCAAAGCTTTCCATATATATATATATATATATATATATATATATATATATATATAAATTGAGAAAATCAAATTCAAATTTTTAATTTTGAAAAAAGTGATTTTCATGATCTGCCCAAGTTGCCCAAGTTGCCCGAGTTGGGAAAGAAACTACATATCATACAATAATTTTTTAACCATGTGGCCAAAAGTTATGAAAATTGTTGGGCCTTAAAGCTACTCCTCTACCACATGTTGTGTCAAAATTTCAAAGAAAAAAATGGAAAATTCCGCTTGTAGTGAGCTACCCAAAATATCTATAATGCCAAAAAACCATCTTTGGGACTTTAGGGGTTAAGGACTAATGGGAATCTAGATTTTCAAAATTATGATATATGTATTATAAAATGAATTTTAGTATAATAATTTCATGAAGACTCTCAAACAATAGTTGTAAAATATGATCAGTGGATCATAACTATACAATTTGATCAACTACTATGCTATCCAATATTTTGCAAGTAATTTTGAAGCCCAAAATTGAAATTTTCATTTTTAAATGGATTATAGATTAAATATTTGTGATTTCCAAAAGATTTTTTTTTCTTTAAGTTAAATATTTTCCATTCTAATCATATTGATTTTTGATGATTTTTACTTTACTTTTTTTTAATTCAAGTCCATTTCGAAGAATCACTTATTAACTAAAAAATTTACTTTCTAAGGTCAAACCTACCAATATATTCTGGATTCTAGAATATTTGCAAGCAAAGTCTTCATAATCTATTCCATACAAATATTACCCCCTGAAGCTCTTTGTCTATGTTTTGTCCAAATGTCTCCAAAATGCCATTTTTAGTTTCCTAGACCTAAATTTGAAAACAACATTATTTTAACAATTTCAACCGTACCATCTTGAAGTAGACTACTATAGAAATGTGTGGTACAATTTTGAGAACCTTTGACTCCATAGATTGAAAGATCATAGTGTTCATGAATTGGATAAAAGTTTTTTTGGTCATTGCTTAGTAGGATCAACCAACTTTGACTACTCTAGGATTGAAATTTTTGCACTACATGATGTTGGAAAATCATGAGTCTACATATTTTTTGGAGTCAAATAGTTGTTTAATTGCTAAGTTTCAAAAGAATTCAATGATTGTAGCATATGCCAATAATTTTCCAAAGATTTAGGTGTTCACATATTTGCCACTACTAAAACATGTTTTTTTTGAAGATGGAATGCGGACTCAATTTTTTGATCTTTTCCCAATGACAATGATGAAATGAAAAAACCATGCACCTTCACTATAAATTTCAACTAAATTCTTGTGATGGCAATACTCCAAGAAGATATGTTGATATTAACCCCTAAAGGACCAAATGGTGTTTTTTGGCAATATAGCGATTTCAGGCAGCTCACTACAGATGGAATTTTGATTTTTTTTCTTTGAAATTTTCACACAAAATTATCCCGAGGAGTAGCTTTAAGACCCAAAAATTTCCATAACTTTTGAATACATGGTTAAAAAGTTATTATATAATATGTTGTTTTCATTGCTCGGCGGGCAGCCCGGGCAGCAAAAAAAACTTCTTGAAAAATCATTTTTTTTAAAAATAAAAATTTGAAGTTGTTTTTCTACATTTATATATACATGAAAAGCTTTGAATCATTCCATTTTGATTTGTGAGACGAAAGTTATGAAGAGTTTTAGTTGTGGGTAGTTTGTGGGTAGTAATGGAATCTCTACTCTCAAATAAACTTTGAAGACCTTTATTTCACTCAATCTTTAATATTTTTGGAAAAAAAATAAAAACTTGAGGTGTAGATTGTTTATTACAACATTACAACCATTGGGATTGGCATTTTTCAATTCCATAAATAAATTATTAACACTTTAGTATTTTGAATCATTCTCTACTTCTTTCAACTTACTATTTTTTTCCTATATGTTGTACAATTCCAAATGATCCAAAAAATTTCAAGCATGCAGCCAACATGACTTGAAGAATGAATCCAAAGAGTTACAACATTTTGGACATTTTTTCATAATGATTTGACCTTGTGGAGTGCATCTGCCCGGATTTTTGCAGGGCCGAAAAATGGCTTTTTGTCACTTCAAATGCGAACATCTTGCAATCCAAACGGTGTAAATTTCTGAAATTTTTTCCACATCTTCCCAAACCAGATTACTACAAGATCCTACGGTTACATTTGTCCAAAAATTTATTTTTTCTAAAATTTGGTACTTGTATTGGAGATGACAGTTTTGGAGCGTTTTTAGTGAAAACATAGTCAAAAACCTTTAGGGGTTAACCTTCAAACAAGCCTTGTTTGAAGAGAGACAGTTCTTTACTTAACACCCCAAGACAGGGCTTATTTTGCCAGTTCAACATCCATAAGACTACACAAGTCGTTATTCACCACATCCACTATGTTTCGGCACACCCAAAAATACCACAATCAAGATCTTGATCGGGAGGGTGGGTGGGACCATTTGCAAGACGAATTTGTCACAATCATACACCCTTGTCTCCATTGATACTCAAAACACTTACAACTATAGAAGTGTAAGTGTAGTCTAAAACGATACATGCAATGTGGGTCTATCAAATTCTAAAGAGAACACAATACTTAAAGTCATGGGTGAAGAAATGAGTTTCCAATCTTGAGTAGTCATGCCTCACCTGCACCCATATCCCACAACAAACACGAGGTCAGTTCTAGGACGCATGCGAGGTGTCTACAGCATGACTACACCTTGTCATCGGAGCCGAAGATTGCCACAAATTACAATCACACAAACAGTAAGTACATGCGAAACTGAAGCCAAGAATGGGTTCAATGACCACCAAACCGCATTTCTCAAACAGTCAAGGGAGGGGGCAGAACTTGTGACGCTGCACCGGTATCCATGGCCTAAACCCTGCGGCACGCACTAGCCTTTATCCCCCCCTGCAGCAGCACTACAGGAGCTTGCAGCGGCCCCGAAATAGCCTGCAACAGCACGGCAGGAACCTGCAGCAGCCCCGAAACAGCCTGCGGCAGCGGCAGCACAGCAGCTCAGCAGCAACTCAGCAGCAGTGCAGCAGTGTAGCAGGGTGGCAAGACAGCAACCCAGCGAGAAACGGGAAAGAATACCTGCTAGGGGTACCGCTAGGACCTGAGGTGCCTATGTCCCAGGGAACCGATTCTTTAGGGTGCGCCCACCAACGGTACCGGCCATTTCTTGCCTTTTCCAGGGTGTGCCCATTGGCTACGACGTGGCCATTACTTAGATAATTATCGTGATATATTATCGAATGCCTTGACATGAGAGAGAGAGAGAGGTGTTGATTTCAAGGGCATAAGATTGGATGAAGCATTGTGATTTTTAGTCCAATTTATTGTTTGAAATTTTTGTGAATGTATTTAATGTTAGCAGTATTAGTGGAATTTTATCATTGAGGTATTATTCACTTCTCTATGAATTATGAAGCGAGATGCTAGAAAGTAGAACACAATTTTTTTTCTTAATTTTAATGTGCAATTTTGGCAACTTGTATTTTGCAGTTGTTAGCAAGCATTTACAAGTTGCAATGTAAGAAGCAAAGAAATTTATCATGCATGATAGCAAATGGTTTTTTGTTTTGAGAATGCTTGGCATTTCGGAATGACAAGGAAAAATCACAATCATAAATATAATCTATGAAAAAAATGAGGTAAATTTTTTTTTGAATTTCAAGATTTTGTAGATTTATTTTGGTACCCAATCTCCCCCATTTTGAGCTTATTGTAGGATTGAAACTTTTGCTCCTGGGCATTGATTGAAATGAAAATGCTATTCCTTGAAAAATAATGTATTTTTCTATCTTAAAAAAGTTTCCAAAAACCACCTCAAAAGTTGGGGTTACACCGGCCTACTCAATTTGTCCCCCAAGGGAACTTAGAGGTTAACAATAGTATATTGGCAAGAGGAATGATTGATCATTGGGATTTATGACTTACAAGCAAAGGTGAGCCCAACTCCTCCCACAACCTACCAGGCAGTCATGTGAAGAATCAAAGGAAGTGAGTAATTGCACTAAGGTTGCTTGTAGGACTACAATTAACCCCTAAAGGCGTCGACATCCATTTTCTGGACAATGAAGAGTTTGAAACACCAGTTTCATCCTACTAACTACTTGGATGAAAGTTTTTTTAATTTGTGAAGATACATTATCAAGTTTTTGTCCTATCTAAGGGTTGGATTTGGTGTTACTAGAGTTCATATTTTTCTAAAATTAAAAATGTGCAAATATGTCAAGTGGTCAAACTACATTGACTTTAGTTCAAAACTAGATTAGTCAAAATGAGGTCATAGATAGGAAGAACACAAAAACATCAAAAAATCACCATGTGAAGAGAACCTCATTTCAAATCCATTCCAACAAATTTTACTCAAAAAATGATAATATTTTGCTTGTAATCGAATTTTGAAGGAATTTTGGAATTTTTCTCTCAAAATTTATAAAAAAATATTGGTGATAGAATTGTTGAATCTAATTGTACAAATGGAATCTAAAAATTATAATCTACAACTTTCATTTGTGTATATCAATTCCAAAATATGCTTCCAAATAGCACTTTATAATGATTTTTCTCAAATCGTCAATTCTAGTTATGAATCTGGACGTTTAGGGGTTAAATTATCTTTTATATATAGAAGAGTGTCATAGGGAGGGTCGAGTGTGAATCCCAAGAAAGTTCTACTTAACGGTACAATCCTCCACCAAAGTTCTCTAGATGTTTGTGTCATAAAGAAAAAAAATCCTTAGGGGGATTAATTAACAAATTCAAACAAAAATAAATAAATTCATGTGAGGTTTGTCCTGTACACTAAAGTTTCTGCACTAGGACCAAGTGGTTTCTTGCATCATCCATTTTTGAATTTCTCTGTTGTGGTAACTGAAGAAAAGCTCCCCAGTCTTGTGCTGAGTTGATGGCATCTCTTTGGGCTAAGGGAAACCCTTCCCTCTTATCTCAGGTATGGGATGAATTCTATTATGTTTCTTGGAATTGAATGTGTTCAGTTTGTGCAATTTATTGTTATTTTAGACTTTACTTTTTGAACAAATGCTATATCAAAATCCACCAAAGTTTTCTATTAAAATTTGAATTAATTACTTAATCTTTGAAGTATACATACCATTAATTTAATGTCATTTGTAAAATATTGATTGAATCAATGCAAATTAAAATATTATTGTATTGTACCAACGTACACAAAAACGTAATTTTGTAAGTAACGGATGTGATTTGTGCATATAGCTAAGGTAGAACAACTTGATTCCATTATCCCCTAATTTTGATAAGTAGCACTAGTTCTGTCACGCCCCTATCTCCTTGGGGTGCTCAAATGAGGAAGAAGATGCAGACTGCAGGAGTAAGTTAATATAACATGAAGTCCGCAGCCATCCATTGGACACACCAACAGAGTAGTCGGAAAATTCTTTATTAACCCTGAAATGCCGGACTGATGACCGTGGAGAGAAAGTGAGAGCTGGGCCTAAAGCCGTGGGGTTGCAAAGAATGGATTTTCCTGACTTTTTGTAGCGACAATGGGCAACAATGAATTTGGGGTTCTCAGCTCACGTCTCTAAAGATTCCGGAAAGCAGCAGAAGTGAACAAGACCAGGTAGACTCATCACTCCAAGGCGCAATTGAAGACAAGCTATCTGTTTTTTCTAAGAAGGGCAGATGCATTCCAGTAGGGAAAATAATTGTTCATTCATTAGCATGGAATCTGAGAGGATGGATTCAGAAATGCGAGCAACCAAGCAGTAGTCACATGAGCTCCGATCTAGCAGTTTCACGAGAATCTTGCCGCATTACAGCTTGCATTGAATTCGGAGTTCAGGAATGCGCACTGTTAGGGCAGCAGAAATACATGGCCCCGACATGAAATTCTCTAGCTCGCTAGTTCCTGCCCTGCCCCTCCGTTCTGCCACCTCAGAGCTCGAAGACAAACGCTTTCAATAGGAACAGTGTCAAACGGGCAACAGCCAACGATTGTCTTTCCCACCACCAAGAACTACCCGTAGCATGACTTCCCGACGTGCCCATCACTTAGATTTAGGAAATTCCACGACATATTTCTGTCTCGGGCAACTTCTGTAATTTCGAAATATTGTTCTGCACAGTGCATTCGGTCTCACAGTCTGACCGAAGAGAGGAGCATCCCATACCGTTTTTGTGGCTGGAATCAATATTAGCTTGCGTCAAAATACTTCAGAGCTGCATTCTCAAATCCCAGCAACTCAGAAGGCGGCTAACAACATGCTCACTAAATTATTGGATGAAATTTCCGTTCATATTTTTATCCTCATTGCCGAACTCTCATCCAAACGCCACAAAATGGCGCTGCCGGCGTTCCAGGGTTAAAAGGGTAGCCGGGGACAATGTGTAGGGTACAATGCAGCGATAGTAGTACCACATTATGACTTCCAAGCAATGAGTGGCAAAACCCAGAGTGGCAAGTCCCAGTACGTTAACCCACCACAATCCCCAGGCTTCTGTTGACCATGCAGAGTTGCAGACCCAGCAGAACTAAAATAAAACAAGATTCCCGACATGAAACGCAGAAGATAAGGTAGACCAACGTATTTACCACCCTGATTCGCAATCTGAGTATATTACGACCAACTCTAGGAGGGGCACATATTTTTCAGAGGTGTGCGCATGTTTCATGAATCAAATCCAAGTGGAATTATAATTTTCTGATAAAAAATGTAATTTCTATGAATTTCCAAAGAGGTCAGCCCTAAATTACAAAACCACCACTAGACTAGAGTCATAAATGTCCTATCCTAAACCTACAACCGCCATTATATGTACCTATTAGCATTGGAGTATCCACCAATTAAAGGCTGACACATTACCCAAGTTGAAATTAATGCATTGAAATTGTTAGAATTATAGTGAATGGATTTGGGTGAGTTTTATGGTGAAGATGGGGCCAAAAATAGGATGGCAGTTATAGGAAGTTGGCAGTAATGGGTTTTAGAATGAATTTTTCCATTGATTGGAAGTTCAATATGCTAAAATTTTTAAAAGTAGTTTTTTCTAGCCTTTCCACAAGGTGAAGTTTTGTCTTTCAACATTTAGAACAACAACATATATATCCTATAACTTGTGCATTTAGTCAATATGTTGAAAAATGGATTGAAAACATATGTAACAAGTTTTAAACCAAAAAACTTTCATATTCATCATGAAAAACAGTGTAAAGTACAAGGGGGTATTTAATAAAAGAAACAATGAATTTTCTTATAAATTTTTCAAAAATATAGAAATCATTAATCCTAATGTTGAGAATATTATATTATACAATAAATATCTTTTATTTTTATTTTTATTTTCAAGTTTTCAAATTTGCAACTCTCTTCTAAGTGCAAAACAATATGTCTTGCAACAAGAAGTCAATAGCCAATGTGATGTGGAGAAAATTTCTTGGATTCTTCAAGAATTCTAATGTGTAAAAAGATGTGTAGAGGTAGTGAACATTTTTGAAATTGAACGTCATTGCTATCACACCAATTTTCACTATGACTAAGACAAAGTAATACTTTCAAACACCTTCATTGATAAATGAAAAAAATAATGCAAAACCAACCCTCCCACTATGATATGTGAAAGAGTACAATGAGAGCATTAACAAATACAAACAATTCAAGAAGAATCAAGTGCACATTTGTTCACCTCAACTAATGTAACAACATCAATAAGTTAATACTTCTTCAATTGTCAAGCCACAATCAATAACGCTTCTCCAACTGAAGGTTCCAATTGAATGGAGCAACGATAGAGAGTGGAGGCTGAACTCAAGAGTCTCAGGGATGGGAAGCGATTTGGAGTAGCTAAGGGACGACAATCTAGACCGGGAGGTGATTTGGATCTGGAAGAGCATCTGGGACAAGAGAGGCAATTTGAAACAGCTGAATTCGAAAGGCGATCTGGAGTGGGAGGGTAAGAGCTCTGAGGCGGGGACAGGCAGTTGGGACGAGACGAGATGTTGGGGGCCCAGTGGTGGGGAAAGGAGTCGGGGATGGGTGGGAAAAATGGGACCCAAGCTGCGCCCGAGCTGGGCCCCCAAATCTGCCAGGGAAGGGCCCCACTGACAGCCCCCCTTTTTGCTCGAGGGGGGGGGGGATTAATCTTGAAACGTCCAGACTCGATTTGACGATTTGAGAAAAATCATTATAAAGTGCTATTTAGAAGCATATTTTGAAATTGACATGTAAACAAAAGTTGTAGACTGTGAGTTGTAGATTTCATTCGTACAATTAGATTCACCAATGCTATCATCAAAAAAAATTATAAATTTTGAAAGGAAAATTTCAAAATTCCTTCTTTATTTGATTACAAGTAAAATATTATCATTTTTGAGTTAAATTTTTTGAAATGGATTTGAAATGGGGTTCTCTTCGCATGGTGATTTTTTGAAATTTTTGTGCTCTTGAAATCTATGACCTGATTTTGGCAAATCTAGCTTTGAACTAAAGTCAATTGGCAATTTGACCATAGGAAATACTTACACATTGGGTAATTTTAGAAATATATGTACTCTAGTAACACCAAATTTAACCTTTGGATAGGACAACTTGATAAATTATCTCCACAAATTGGGATGACTTTCATCCAAGCAGTAATGAGAAGATACAACAGTTTCAATCTGTTCGTCGTCCACTTTGGGGGACATCGAAGCGCCCAGGGTGAAAGTCTCCTGGCCCAACCCCATCACACGGTTTTTAATTTATGGTATCTCTTGTGTTCCTGGCAGCATGCCACTTGGAGTGATTTCAGCATATTCGCTCCTTTCGCCAGAACTGGCGAAATCTCGCCCAGGCAAGAAAAAAAGGGCCTGTGGTCCCCATGGAGATGGCTCCATGGAGGGCCATGGCCATGGAGTCCATTGGCCACTCATGCCTGCTGGAGAAAACTGAATAAAAGGCCAGTGCACAGCTCTTGCATTTGTGTGTGAAAGTGCCTGTAGGAGTGACTCGCGGTGGAGCTAAGTTACTGCTGTTGCTGCTTGCCGTTTTCATTGCCAAACTCTGTAAGCAATTGCTATCATTAGGCCTGCGCACATGGGGTTGGGTGAGCCCTGGCTCCTACGTGAATGCCAGAGGGCCGGCCCCCACCCCCCGATGCAAAAGGGAGTGGATCAGGGTCCTTTTCGCCCCTGGTTTATCCCACCCGAAGCCCAGGGTGAATTCCCCAAAGCCCAGGCTGATTTTCTCGAAGCCCAGCATGCTTTTCCTCAGTCCCTGCATGATTTTCCCCAGGACGTGTGTCCCTGTTTGTTCAGTTTTTTGTTAGCCGGCTGTTGATTGAGTTTTGGAGGAGAGTTTTGGAGGATAATTTGTAGGGTTAGGTTTGAAAAATTATTTTCTTGTTTTGTTTTGAGTTTTTTTCAATCATTTGTGAGGTTTTGAGTAGGTGTTGGTACTCGTTGTGTGTAATGTGTGTTTTATTTTGGGGACTTCCATTCTGTGTTCATTTAAAGAATTACAACATTTTTTTATAGAACAATTTTTCAAGGGTTTAGGGTGAAAGAACACAGAGCCCTCATTTTTCACTAGAGTTATAGTCACATGGATGATGCTCTCTATGGTGATGAAGAACTCTTTTAGTTTGAAGTCAAGAGCTTTGAAAGTATTGGATTTGGACAATGGAATTTCAATGCGGGCCCATTTTCTTTCACTGTTGTTGCTTCTTGGTTCACAAAAGAAACCCAATCCTCCCCATCTATTTTGGGTAGAGCCTAGGCAATCAACACATTGGAACTTTGTGGAAAGGGTAGTATGGAGATCTAGTAATGAAATGCACCATAACAAATTCAAGAAGTTCTATAGGATGAGTTTCAATGCATTTGACAATTTTGTGAATATGTTAACTCCTTTCTTGAGAAGTAGGTGTGTAAATCAAGTGAGACCCCAAATGGAAATTAAAAAAATTGTTGTATGTGTAATTTATAGGTTTGCTCATGGTCATAGTCCAGAGCACATGGCAGATTGTTTTAGACTTGGAGCTTCAACCATTAGAAAGTATGTTGATATTGTTTGCGACGTTCTTACGGATGAAGACAAATTATTTAGCCACTGCATTAGCATTCCGAAGGAGGCACATCTTGAAGGCATCATTTTAGATTTTCAAGAACTAACGGGCTTGCCTAACATTTGTGGAGCAATTGATGGAACGCACATACCATTAGCAAAGATTCCAAGTAGAAGAGTCACATTAGCAACTAGTGACTTCTACAATAGAAAAAATTTCACTCCATTGTATTGCAAGCGGTTTGTGATTCACAAAAGATTTTCTGGAATGTGCGTGCTGGCCAACCTGGAGGAGTGCATGATGGCGGCCAATTCAAAGTGTCCAACTTGTACAAAGGTTTGAAGAAATGAGAGATTCTTCAAGAACTAGTGGTTTTGGTTGGAGGTGTTAGATGTACTCTGTATTTGATTGGAGATGCTGCCTATTCCATTTGCACCTATTTGATGAAGAATTGGAAGGCCACCAATGACTTGCAGAAGAAAAGATTTGATAAATCCAAGAATTCCGGAAGAGTTGTGATTGAGCAAGCATTTGGCACCTTGAAGAACAGATGGAGAATTTTGAAGCATTTTAATTCTAGAGTTGACAAAGCTGCTTGAATTACAGTAGCTTGTTGTTGGTTACACAACTATTGTGAGATGTTGAATGAGCCCGAGCCCCATGTGACTAATGCAAATTTACGAAGAGATCCACTTGTTGGATTCGGGAATGCTAGATTACTTATAGCTAGGGAGGGAGAACATGCAAAATGTCAAGGATAAATTCTTAGATAGAAACTGTTCACACAATGGGTTTTGGAAAACCCTAATGATGAGTGACTATGATGAAATTGTACTTGCATTTCCTATAAGTTCTATGTGAAACACATGGTTGCACAAACCAAAAATTTGGTAATAAAAATCCTTTATTCAATGTAATGGAATTTAGAACAAATCAAATCAAAACAACTCAAATCAAATCAAATTCCATACAACATTGGAAATAAAATTCCCTAAACCCTAAATCTCCAATTCTAGGTAGCCTAGAAGATGCAACATCTATTTAGAACTCCTTGAAGAGTCCTTAGACTTTAAAGCTTCTACAAATAGAGCGGCCATCTGCAATTGTCCCTTCATGGCCATCTCTCAACCCTCTCTCTCATTGTCTATCAACTTCCCTGTAATTTGCAACTTCATCTTCTCCACCTCGAGAATTCTTTTGGAAAAATTGTTGATGGCAACAACAATGGACTCATCCATTGCACCAAGTTTCTTCTTTTTCTTTCTTGCACTCCTGTTCACTTGACCCTCACATCCCACTTGATTTACTGTGTGTGTCCGTGGTGAATGTGAAGAAGTAGCACCTGCAACGGAAGAAATAGGAGGACTATTGGGCAAAGTGTCGCCATCATCATCACTGAGAATGAGAGTCTCAGAGTGTTGTAAACGAACACCCTGATCAACACCATGAGGCACACCATCGATTTTAGCTGTACCACCGAAAATATTGTCAAAGATTTCATACCGTGGTGTCGAAGATGATGGTGGTGCTCCAATTTCTTCTTGCTTCAACTTCTCCTCATAGTATGTTGACCTCATCTTTGCCCATTTGTCACGAGCCTGTTGCTAGGTCCTTTGAGGCTCCTCTAAAAACTGATTGTTGAGCTCCCTCGCAAAGACCTCCCAATTCGCTTGCCTGAAGGGCTTGCGGTTGTACTACCAGTATTTCTCTTCACACATGTCTACCAAGAACCTCAAAACTCCCTCTTTCCACTCCCTCTTCACATTTGGAGTACCAAAAGAACTTCTCTTTTGAACCCCTTCAGAACCATCACCCCCCTCATCTCTCATCATTAGTGCAAGCAAACCTCCACGTGGGCCCTCCATAATGAAAACAAAAAACAACAACGTAGCTCAATTAACACCCCCACCACGAAACAAGTGCGAACTGTGCACTACTGTACCTCTTCTCTATGAAGGCTAGAGGTGCGTAGGCTGGGGTTTTGAAGGAGAGAGACAACCCCCCTATGGCTGCTTTTTACTTTACCTGCATGTTAACCCTGGAAGGATGCGGGGGATCCATGTGGAAATCATCATTTCTGAAACCATGGGAATAATCGGTATTAAAAAAATCAAAAGAATTTATTGGAAGTCAAAGAACTGTAGAAGATCTCCACTTCCCTTCATTAATTTCAAGGATGAATAGTCCAATCTCTGTCCTACACGGGAGAATGCCTTGTCATTCATCGGACACTAAACGTCAACGGCGTCCTTTCTGGGTTAAACCTCGGGCTAAACGCCGTGAGGGCTCGGAGTCTCACAGTTCGTGAGCCCAGGCCCAACCCGTCCTTTTCGGCCCTCACCTGCGACGTCGCACGGGCAGTATAAGCCTCATGTGCGCAGTCCTATTGTCCACAGAGTCATCAACCTTCAGTTCCCTTTCCTTTTTCAGTCCAAGGTCTCACAGGATTGCACTGCCAGCGGTAGCGGAGACTCTTCGAATACATATCCCCGCACCTGAATGCGTGATCATTTTGCTCGTCTGCACTCACGCCGAGTAACGAACCGTAAGGGAGCTTCTGCACCTTCGCTGTGTCAATCCAGTCTTCGTCCATGGCCATTCTCTCTCTGATTGAACCCCAATTCCATCTCGTTCGTCCGGTGTGTTCTGCATGAAAGAATTGTTCTTGTCTGTGAATATTAGTGAGTAGGAAATGTTTTGATCAGTCCTCACGGAAACCACGACGCGGGCTTCACTGGGATTTCGGGTACTCCCACAGCTACGCTTGCTAATTTGCATTGGAAATTTGTGACCACAGCCAGGTGGTAGCGGAGACAGCAGTGACTTACAGGGCTTCCAGGTAATGAAATTGGTCCAGTTCGATCACTCCCCGTTCTTCAGTGCCGCTCCTGTACCCACTTCTCCAGCACGTACTATGATAGCTGCTCCCGGACTGAAGCGCTGAATAGAACGCGGGGAAGGCTTAACCTTCGAGCCCAGATCGATCTTGGAGCTGTTACTGCTGTTGCGCTTGTCATTCTTGTGCCCCATCCCTGGAAACTATTTCTCTCATGCCTTGTCATAGTGCTACCTTCGCTTTCTCAATCACTTTCTCACTCTGATCTTAATTTGATTCCCCGAATGATTATCAAACTCGTGTGCTCAGTACTTATGAACTATCATCTTCGCTCCGGGGCCGGTAGAGATCCGGGTTTGCGCTTGTACACCTTCGCTGTATCATCTCTTCGAATTAAGCATCTCTCTCTCTGGATTGTGACCCAGTTCCAGCCCGAGAGAAATCCTCTCTACAAATGTACTCCGCGAACGTAGTTTTCTTGTTTGTGGATGAGTAGGAAAATTTTGATCAGAGAACACGACACGGGATTCACTGGGATTGAATTTGAGCTCCGATTGCTACTTTGCGTTGGAAATGCATGGATTCGTTCTTCCGCTCCCGCTGCAATAAGAGGAGAAGGTTCAGTACGAAAGTTTGCAAATTTGTTCCATTGGGTGTGTCCATCTGTGGAGTTCAGTTTTTCTGATGGTGTTTAATTTGTACTTATAGGAGAAACCGTCGATCAAATCACCGAATTGCGCAAAGCGGGAGAGCCACACTTGGCGATGGCAGAGAGGAACGCAGGAGCCGAAGGCGAAAACAGAGCAGTGCCGCACATAGACGGCGCGGCACCGCACGTGGATGGTGAAGGCGTTGAAGCGGCAGTCCTGGCGGCAGATCCGGTGGCAGCGGTCGCTGACATGGCTGAAGTTCTTTTCCCAAATGATGGTGCACGTTTTGAAATCGAGTCTGTTCTGCTGGGCCCTCTGCCGACTAAAAGCAACCTGAGTTGCAAGATCCTCCCCAAAATTTCTGATGAAACCCAACCTTGAGAAAGGAAAAAAAATCTAAAGTTGGGTACAGTACTATTTTCGTTATTAGTGTTTAATTGTGGCCTGTTTTCTTCTTCTTCTTCTTCTTCTTCTGGCAGGATGGTTTTCCTTTGATTTTGCGGAATGAATGGGAAAGCCAAATGCCTGAGACTAAGGGTGCGTTGGGTTAACTTAGCTCCACAATCCACGTGGACGTTTTGGGGTAGTTCTACTAGATAAGATTTACGATTATATAGCCTCTTTTGGATTGGTTTTGGTTTTGTGTTTTACAGGAATTGGAGGCAGTAGCAATATAAAGGTATATGATTATGTTTGGACTTCAGTATATGAACTAAGGATAATGAAGGCTCCTGCTTTGGGACTTCTCTTTGGTTGTACTCTTTCGGTTGCAATGACATCTGCTTTTTCGTTTGACTGAGCCCAAAACAAAACGAATCAAGAGTGCATTCTATTAATCCCTAAACGCTTCAATGTCCATTTTTTGGACAATGAACAGATTGAATTTCAAGTTTCATCCTCCTAACTACTTGGATGAAAGTTATTCTAATTTGTGAACATGCATTATCAAGTTGTTGTCCTATCTAAGGGTTATATTTGATGTTACTAGAGTAAATATTTTTCTAAAATTACCAATGTGCAAGTATATCAAGTAGTCAAATTGCATTGACTCTAGTTCAAAATTGGATTTGCCAAAATGAGGTCATAGATAGGAAGAACAAAAAAAATTCAAAAAATCACCATGTGGAGAGAACCTCATTTCAAATCCATTCCAACAAATTTTACTCAAAAAATGATAATTTTTTTCTTGTAATCGAATTTAGAATTTTGGAATTTCTCTTTCAAAATTTATAGGAAAAAATTGGTGATAGAATTGGTGAATCTAACCATATGGATGGAATCTACAAATCAAAATCTATAACTTTTATTTCTATACTAATTCCAAAATATGCTTCCAAATAGCACTTTATAATGATTTTTCTCAAATGGTCAATTTTGGAGATGAATCTGGACGTTTAGGGGTTAATGCTCAAAAATAATCCCGTGGAGGTCTGCCTAAATTTCTTTTTGACCAGAGCATGTTTGCAGGTGAATATTGTTTATCGACATGTTGGATCTAATTTGTGCAGCAGAAATTTGTCACTGAGTTTGTTCTCATGAACCAATTTTGCTTTGATTCGGAATCCAGTGATGTCTTTCAATTCCAAGTGGGTTCACTTGGCAATGAGGAACTCTTGCATGCCATATTTTTGTAATGGTATTATTTTGCTTTGATGTATGTTTCTATACATTAAACAAATATTTCTATACATTAAATTAGCTTGAGTTTTTTTACTATATTTAGGTACCATGTTTTGTTTGATTGTTACGCTAAAATCTATGGGATGATGCATTCCCTAGTTATGTTCATGGTACCATTAGAAAGCCCTCAACAAGGAAGGATGCAAAGACTTTGTTTTGTGGCATTCTAACTCACAACAGAAAAGCAATTGAATTTCAAAGTTTTTTTGAACTAAAACTTTAGAAAATTACTTTTAGTTTTATTTTATTATGTTGTGGCAATGACACAATCTAAATAAAACTTTGAGTGTCTCAAGAAAATTATTTTGCAATGGTTGATAAGCCTCAATTCCACTTTTTCACTTTTTTTCTACTTTCACTTCTTCCAAATTTGTGTAATTGATGAACATTAAACTCTAACAAGCATGTTCTATGGATTTGAAGGATTGATGTATAGCATACTCAAATTTCCCTTATGTCTTCAAGTTTGATCTTATGCTTGCTCTTTGGCCTATGTGCAAGTCAATCATTGGAAGAGATATACTTTCAACTTGTGAGTTGTCTTAAATAATGACCCAAATTGAGTCTTTGGTCCATTGTGACTTTGTGTTCAAAAAAAGTGCAAGACAAGACTTATAAAGAGCATTTAGCACTACAATATCCAATTCTATTAATTAATTCTTTAGTTGTCAATACCTTTGTACAAATATATGATTCACCTGAATTCCATCAAATTATTTTAAACAACCAAATATTAGATTGGATGAACAAAAGGTTATTTACAAAAAACATCATCCCAAAGTCCATTGTACATCATCTTAAATTCTATAGACTTCCAAGTTCTTTGGGCACTAGTAGACTTCCGTTTTGTAACCATATTCTCTTCACATGTTTGCTTCTTAACCTCTAGAGGTTTTAGTCCTAGAATGAAGGTTTTAGAATTTTAGAATTCCTATAATCTCAAATTTTACGAAAATATTTTGGAAATATTTTTGAAGGCAAGGGAATTTATTAGCTTTGGGGTAGTACCATTTATTTGATTGGTGATTAGGTGAAAACGTTATACCCTCCTAAATCCAAAATGCTTGAGTTTCGACAAAAAAAATTGAAGTAAGATTATTTCTAAATGGAAAGTTTTTATTCATACCTCTTGGATTAGTGATGTAATTTTATGAAGAGTTTTTCTTTGTAATAATTAGGGCAACTTTGTGAAGAAATTATGTAGTAGACTATTTTCTAAACTCAATTTTTACAATTTTTCAAAACAAAAAGGTCTATTGGATATGTATTTTTTGATACAACTATGTCACACTAGAATGGACATGTTTCAATTCCATTTTAGAACTATAAAAAATTTCATTTTTCCTTCCAATTTATATCATAAGTCTTCTATTTAATAATTTTAAGAGAATGAAACCAATTTCTTAACTCAATTCTCCACCATAAAGTTTAAACCACAAAGGACCAAGTACTTGTCTAACATGCCCATGGAATCTTGGACCATAGGCTTACATGCAGTGAAAGTTAAACAAATATTTCTAAAATTTGAGATAAGAGTGGGACATTCACCCTATTTGTAAGGATTAAAAAAAGTCCAAATGGATGCAATTATACTCCAAATCTTGCTTTGGTAACGTAAACTACCAACTCCTCTATAATTTTTTGTCTTTTAGTGTACTTTTGAAGTGGTTTACTTTCATCTTCAATGTCTAAATTTGAGATTTCTTGTACCCATTCAAAATACTTTTGAATGCACTTCAATTATGTAAATTTTATATTCTAATTATAGAGTAGTAAAACGTTAAAATTATTTTGGAGGGGCAATATATAGGTCCTATTGAAGATAACCTTGAGGCATAAAAGCATTGAGATACCTTTTCAAAATAGTAGATCATATAAAATTTGGAAAGCATATAAAACAATTATATTTTATTCTTTATAGAGAGATTTTGGAGTGAAATACAAAAAAATGAGTAATTGTAGTAATTTTTTGTCAAGAATATTTCAATAGTCAATATTTTTTAATTTATGATTTTTATAATAAAAAAACATTTTTTTAATTTATAAAATCTTTATTATGTAATCCTCCAATGGTTTTCATTTCCTCAATTATAACATTTATAAATTTAGTATTTGTATAAAATTTAATTTGAATTAAATATTTTTTTCAAAGTAATTCTTAAAATTATTTTAATTTTATTTAACACCTACAAATTAATAAACTCATGTGGATCTATTTAGAACACTAGATAGCTTCCTACAAAGTCAATTTTGAATGAATTTTCCTAAAATTATGATACAAGGTATAAACACGTATCCCTTTTGTGAGAATAATTTTTTTCCTTGGTCAAGTTTGTGCAAATTTATATTGTCCTTATTTTTTAGTTGAGGTGGATGGCTTTGAATATCATATGCAAATCACTTCTTCAAATTCTAAAATTAGGCAAGTATATAACTCACATGATTGAAGATGCAATTGTATAAAAAAAATTATTATGTTTAGTGTAAAAAAGACACTTTAATATAGATAAAGTTGACCAACTGTGTTGGACAAGGCTAGAAGAAAAATTATTCATCTAATTTCCCTTGCTACATATAATTCCAACAATGCTAGTGCATGAGCGCAAAGACTTGAGCCTACAAGCCTTGAACCTAGTTGTAGGTATGACCTACAACCATTTTAAGGTGTTTACTTTATAACATATGTACACCATAACATGGAAACAATCTACAACATAGGTATCTAGAACATAAACATCTTCAACCTAAAAAGTGTCTATAATATAGATTGTTGGACACATGTGCTCATAGATTCTATACTCACATGCTAGCATTCCCTTGTGTAATTCTACAATGTGTACAAGCAATGTTTTTGAATTTCTTTTACCAATTCTTGTGATACTTTAGAATTTTTTTATAAAATTATATATATTTAATAATTTAAAAAATTCATTTGATGCACTAGAAATTAGGATTTTATACATAATATATTTCTTGAATGTCAATATGTCCAATTTAAAAAAAATTGAATTTGTTAATTAGATGTGGCAATTTTTGAAGCATTTGATTTTTTGAATAGCCAAAGCAAGAAATAGAGTAGAGCAAAATAATGAGAGATTGTTGACAATTGAAAATCCACTTGGATTTTGATTGCACCTCCTACACAATGGTCTTGGAATCTTAAATCAATGTGGATCGAATATGAAGTGATGAAGTCTAATTATATTGTAGAGAATATAATATAATCCTACATTTTTGCCATATTGATGGACCTTGATAAATATGCTTCATCATAGACCCCAAATTTTTTTTGGCTTCCATTAAGTCAACAACATTGAATTCAAGTATGAAGTGAGAGCCTTTCTATGTGTGACTATAGTTCCAACATTTTTGCAAAGGACAAGGTATTTTATATTGCATGTTTGGTATTCTCGAAATGTCATTTGTTTGATGAGTCTAATAAAAAAATGCGAATGCAAAATTGTGAAGACAACAAGAATTGTTCTTCAATTTCATATGTGTTTTTCTTTACCATTTGACATCAAAATGAGAGGTCAAAATTCCTACCTCCCTTGTTTTTCATTTCTTCCATGAAATTTTTTAATCCTCTATGGTAAATAATAAATTCCAACATTTTTTGTAATGTAAAAAATGAGACAAAATTCCCTCCCTCCAAGCAATGTTCGAAGTGTTACTCTAGAGGAATCTACTCACACATACTTAAGAACCAAATTGGAGTTAATCCCCAAAGGACCAAGTAATGTTTTTTAGCATCATAACAATTTTGAGCAACTTGTTACAAATGGAAATATTCACTATACATTTTGAAATTATTTAAGGATGTGGGGATGAGGAAAACCTTACTGATAAACGAAAAAAAACTTATAATTGGATTTTCTTGTAAAGAGTTAGGGGGGAATGCCATTTTTGATGGATGGGGGCAACATGGGTACAGTTCTTCACACTAAAGCAATAAAATTTGCATTATAATGCTGGAAGGAGCTTGGGTAGGGCCTTGGATAGGCTCTCGCCCTCGGTTCAAACTAAGGATACTTCTCTAATATTTTTTTGGACTCATAAATTTGTCACAATGTAGAAGGAGGTGGTAGCAGTTGGGAGTAACCGCCCTGTTAATCTTAGAAAATTCGACATGATATTCAATGAAACAAAAATATTAGGCAATTATCTCACATAGCTTCAAAAGCCACTTATTTTGTGTGTGTTGAAATAAGAAGAAAAGCTCTTTATACAAGAGGGGTGCTAGGAGGTAGACCAGCACCTGGAATATGGAAATTAGGATTAGTCAATGGAGATCAATTGCTCATAATTAAGTGAAATTAAAGTAGGAATTTGTGTTTGAAGTAGAACTTAAGGCCTCAATTTGGCATAGTATAATATCTTTTTTCAAAAACTATGAGCTAAAAGATGAAAATTTGAAGATGAAAATTATTTGTTTTTTTCAACTTTTTTTATTTCATAGTTTTTTTGAAAAGTTATTATACAATGCCAAAATAAGGTGTGGAATTCTGAATCAGACACAATTACTACTTTATTCTCAACCCCCAAAAGACCAAACTTTGTTTTTTTGGCAACATAGCAAATATGGGCAATTCACTTGGGATGGAATTTTTATTTTTTTCTTTGAAATTTTCACAAAATATGTAGTTGAAGAGTAGCTTTAAGGCCCAACAATTTTCATAACCTTTGACTTCATGGTTAAAAAATTATGGTATGATATATAGTTTTTTTCCAACTTGGGCAACTAAAAAAACGAATTTTTTAAGAAAAAAAAAATTGAAATTGGGTTTCTAGATTTATATGTACATGGAAAGCTTTTAATCATTCCATTTTGATTAATGAGATGAAAGTTATGAGGAGTTTCAATTTGTAGGTAGTTATGGAATTTCTACTCTAAAATAAACTTTTAAGTTTTTTTATTTAACTCAATTTTTAATATGTTTGGAAAAACATAAAATCATAAGATGTAGATTGTTTATTACAACATTACAACCACTGGATTAACATTTGTCAATTCTAGAACTAAACTCTTAACAATTTAGTATTTTTGAATCATTCTCTACTTCTTTCTACTTATGATTTTTTTCAAGTATAAATATATATTTAAAAAATTCTTCATATGTATTCTCAACTTATTTCTTCAACATGTTATGGAGATTTTCCAATTGTAGGATCTACACATTTTTGGACAAAATGTTCAAAAGATGAAATCTAACCATTTGGGAAGAGTTGAATATACTTCTTGTTGATACCCAAACATCATGATCTTGCAATTGGTAAAGTTTTATTTTAAAATTTTAGGAGAGTTTATACTCTATCAAGTTAACTAAAAGATACTATGGTTGAATTTTCTAAAAAATAAATATAGATGAAGATTTTAGCCTTGCTTGCTTTAGAAACTAGTATTATGCATCAGTTTAGGCCACCAAACATGAAAGAACTTTAGGGGTTAACCATGACCATTTCAACTTCTATGAATTCTAATTTCCATATCCCACAAGTGTTGTTTTACCTTCTACTATCCCCATTTTACACAAATCTTTTCTTATCATTTCTATAGACACCAATAAGTGTTTTTTAAAGGTATATGAGATAGTTGCCAAATATTTTGGTTTCATTGAATTTAATGCCAAATTTTCTAAAACTATGTTTCATTGAACATGGATACATCTTGAATATCAAAGGGAAATTGATTCAATATTGGTAATCCATGATGAGTCGGGCATAACTAACCCACAATTGGCCTCCTCCCATGCCAAGCCCAATATGCCCAACTACCTTTTACTTCAATTTGGCCATAGATTGATCAATCTTGCCAAAGCTTGATATTTGGGTCTTTTTTTTTCCTCTTGTAGGGCTAGCTAAAATCTAGAACTCCACCATTCACATTTTGAAGAGAATAATGTATGTGCAAGCCATAATTGTTGAACAAAGGGCTTTGTATGAGAATTTTATTGGAGATAGTTTTTTGTTGGAATTTTTTGGTACATGTGGCCAACTCTATCACAAAAAGAAAAAATGTTCAAGAAAAAAATGAAATTAACTTGTGCAAAAGCTTCCCTGAATCAAAGTTGCTTAATATTTGAATGCCCCCCAAAACAATTTTTCCAACTTCAAACACTATAATCTTGCAATTTATATTGACGAAAACTCCAATTTTTTCACTACAACACAATGAAGTAGCCTACTATTAGATCTTATGGTAAGATGCAACAACATTTCATTTGTCATTTGGGGGGGGGGGGGGGGGCTTTGTCATCAAAATGGCCTATTTTGAGCATTCTTTTGGTGAATCATAGTCAAAGAACTTTAGGATTTAATCCTTATAGGCAATATGAAAGTCTCTAGACATAATAGTTTTACAAAAATTTCAAAGGTGTCCTCAAGAATAATGACTAAACAAATAAAGTATCTATGGAAGGGTGAAAGTGAGAAGACCATATCCTAGATACCTCCCACAATTCCAACAAAGCTAGCATGTGAGTATAGAAATGTGGGCATATGAACCTTAAATATATGTATAAGTAGATATCCTACAACTGTTGGAGGTGCTTATAGCATAAACACTTATAATATAGGTTTCGATAATATAAATATCTTACAATAATGAAAGATTTTTATAATTTAGATATTTGTAACATAGGTGTATAATCTTCTAGGCTCATGTGTTCATGATCCTAGGCTCACATAATAGCAACTCTCCCCACAATTCTAGATCTTAGATTTGTGGGTAGGATTGGACATTATTTTTATTCAAGTTTTACTTCATACTTGCCCAATTCTCTCTCTTTCTCTCAAAATTTGTTGATGCCTTTTCACTTTAGGAATGGATCAGTCAATGCCAGAATGTAATTTTAAAGTACAAAATTTTGGCTCAAACTCTTCAAATGTAAGGCCTACACATGAGACTCCACTGTAGCAGTGCTACAAGTTGTCCTTAGAAGGCAAAAATTAGGAGCTACTGGACAAATTTTTGATTCAAGGAAAACACTGGAACAAATTATTTAGAACGGAGTATAAAATTTGGACATTTATAATTAGTAAATTGAATAGGAGTTCCCGATATAGCTGGACGGGGTTATGAAATACAAAATTAACCACTCCAAAATCAATAGAGTCAAGTTTTTCCATCAATTCCCATGCGTCGAAAAAGAATTCTCATCCTGCTCTGGAACACTCATCGAATCACCGTAACAGAATCTTGTCACGTGTGACGGAAGAATCCTGCAAAACCTGAGCCACTAGAGTATGAGGAAACTGTTTCGAGGCTGCAGTAGGTGCAGAATAATTCCTCCACACCACTGCTACTGTTGAAGAATTGTACAGTAGCAGTTGTGTGGAGGAATTATTCTTTACTCTGCACTGAGTAGGTCGAAGAACGCCCCAAATCTCCGGAAATTCTCCTCATTGGTGGCAGACAAGGGAGTCGCCATTTAACAATCCAAAAATAAGCTTCCCTCGACCCATCCCCCACGTGGCAATGCTGATTTGCACAATTGTCCTGCAGCGAATCCAGGAGCGTGCTGAATATATAACTAACGCTGGTGCAGGAAGAAGCCTTGGACACAGCCCCTTGCATTTCTGTGCGAAATTGCCCTGCGGAGCTATTGTTGTTGCGCTTGCCATTCTCATTACCAACTTCTGTAAGCAATTGCTAGCTATCAGTGTCCACGGAGTCATCAACCTTCCCTTTCTCAGCTTACACTCACAAGCGATCGCACAGCTAGCCCGCTAACTCTCTTCTCCTCGGATGATCACCTAGCCAGCCTGCTTTCACGCATTTTCTCGATCTTGAATAGCAACCCTCCTTCGCTGAATCACCGCTTCCTTTGTTGTATCTCTGGTTGCGGTTCAATCAATTCCAGCTCGTCATCTAATTGGTTCTCCATGAGTGTGTTTTCAATGAGTAGGAAATGTTTTGGTCAGTCCTCTACGCGGGATTCACTGCGATTTGAATTTGAGCTCCGAGTATGAGCTGCGATTGCCCATTTGTGTTGGAATTGCAGGGCTGCATGATTGCATGTATTGGTTCTTCCGCTCCTGTTTTGATCGTATCGAAGGAGGAGGCTCTGTTCGAAAATTTGATCCGTGCATTGGGTCGAACTGTCGATTTATGTCGTTCCTCGCGTCTGATGGAGTATTCGTCCTTTCCGCAGGGCACGACGTGGAGCAAATCACCGAATTCCAGGAAGGGAGTATTAAATTTCGCGATGGCGCAGGCCAACGAGGGACGGGCAGGCGCAAACGGAGAGGTGCCGCAGATGAACCGCGCAGTACCGCAGGAGGATGGTGCGGGCGTTCGAGCGGCAGTCCAGGCGGCAGCTCCAGTGTCGGGCCCAGTCGTTGGTGACGTGGCAGGCGCACTTTTTCCCAATGCCCCAGTTCATGCCCGTTTTGATTTAGATGGTACTTTGCTCGGGTCTCTGCCGACAAGGAGCAACCTGAGTTTCAATATCCATCCCAAAATTAATTGCTGAAGAAACCTGACCTTGAGAAAAAGAACTAAGCTTGATGTCGTGCAATGGAATTCCTTTGTTTCCAGAAAAAAAAAGAAAAAGAAAAAAAGCTTAGTAAGTGTATTGTTGGGTCGGTTACTACTGTTTCTTGGCCCTATTTTCTTCATTTGTTTTGCAGTTTGGTTGATTTCCCTTGGTTTGCTGAAAGTATGGGAAAGCCAATTGCATTAGAAGTAAGTTATGTATAAGCTTAGCAATATTATGTGGTGTGTGTTGTGTTTGGACTTTGATGTATGGATAATGCTTACGAATAATCTTGTGGAGGTTTCCTGCAAATTTCTTTCTGACCAGAGAATGCTTGCAAATAAATAAATAAATAGTGGCTGTCAAAAGTAAATAACTTAGTGGCTGTCAATTCATGTAAGTACTCTGTAACACATACAGTCGTGCAGTAATAAATTATGGCTCAGATTCAGTTCTTCTCATTTACCGCACTCATTCGGCTTTGCCTTGGAATCCAATCTGTCTTCCAGTTCTGAGATTAAGTTAAGTAATCAGGATGATCACCCATTTCCGATCACTTAATCCCTAAATGTCCAGATTCATCTCCAGAATTGACGATTTGAGAAAATCTTTTCAGAGGGAAACGTAGAAGCATATTTGGCAATTCATATACAAAGAAAAGGTGTAGGTTTTGAGTTGTAGATTCCATCTGTATGGTTAGATTCAACAACACTATTACCAATATATTTTTTTTAAATTTTGATAGAGAAATTTCAAAATTCCTTTTAAATTCTATTACAAGCAAAATATTATCATTTGGGGAGTAAAATTTGTTGGAATGAATTTGAAATGGGGTTCTCTTCACATGGTGATTTTTTGAAATTTATGTGTTCTTCAAATCTACAAACTCATTTTGGCAAATCTGATTTTGAACTAGAATCAATGCAATTTTGGCTTGGTCAACCACTTGACCTACTTGCACATTGGTAATTATAGAAAAATATATACTCTAGTAACACCAAATCCACCCCTTAAATAGGACTACAACTTGATAAAGTATCTCCACAAATTAAAATAACTTCCATCCAAACAATTAGGAGGATGAAGCTCCAATTTCAATTTGTTCATCATCCAAAAAATGGATGACGGGGCGCTTAGGGGTTAACTCTTTATTTCTAAAGGATCAAACAACATTTTTGGCAACATAGCAATTTTGGAGAGCTCACTATGAACATAATTTTATTTTTTTCTTTAAAATTTTCACACAACATAGGGATGAGGAGTAGCTTTAAGGCCCAACAATTTTCATGATTTTTGACTACATAGTTAAAATGTTATTGTATGGTATTTGATTTTCATTGTTTGATGGGCAACCTAGGTGGCTCAAAAACATTCTTAAAAAATCACTTTTTAAAGAACAAAAATTCGAAATTGGTTTTCTAGATTTACATGTATGCCAAAAACTTTGAATCATTCCATTTTGATTATTGAGATGAAAATTATGAGGAGTTTTAGTTTTTAGACAATTATGGATTCTTTACTCTAAAATAAATTTTGAAGTCCTTTATTGTACTCAATTTTCAATAATTTTTGAAAAAATAAAATCATAGGATGTAGATTGTTTATTACAACATATCAACCATTGGGATTGGCATTTTTCAATTCCATCACAAAAATTTTAACAATTTTGTATTTTGAATCATTTTCTATTTTTTCCTACTTACTATTTTTTCCCTATATGTTGTACAATTCCAAATGATGAGAACTTTTTCAAGCATGTAGCAAACTTGCCTCAAGGAATGAATCCAAAGAAGCACCACCATTTTGGACATTATTTCATACAAATGTGACCTTGTGAAAATGTGAAGTGTAGCAACCTTGTTTTTTGAAGGGTCAAAATAAGGGTTTTTGTCAACAGGAAAAATTCTTAAAAAATTCCACATCTTCTCAAACTAGTATACTCTAAGATCCTATAGTTACATGTGTCCAAAAATGTGTTTTTCTCAAAGATTTGATACTTATACTAGAAATGGCAGTTTCGGAGTGTTTTGGATGAAAACGTAGTTAAAAACCTTCAGTGGTTAAAAGACATTCTATATTCATGTTTAATCAAACTTTGATAGTTTTCTATATTTATAAACACCCTCTAAAATTGGATATTTTACTTGTGTATTCAAAATGTATCCAAAATTTCTCTTCTTGTTTCAAATTAAAAAATTTCAAAAGACAATTTTAGGATTTTTTAAAGTCATTTATTTCTTAAATAAAATAATTACAAAAATTGCTGAAAATAGTATGAAAGTTTTTACAAAATTGGAGATGATAGTGATAAACATCATGGTGTAATTGGTGAACTCATAGAACTTACAATGAGAGAAATTTGATAGAAAATTACACAATTGGTGGATTTTAACTCCTAAAGGACCAAGGAGGGGATTCAAGGAGATTTTGTCAGAAATTGTGATTTGGGGGTTTGTTATTCAAAAATGAAAATTGAATTTTTTTTGGAAACTTCAACCATACAAAATTGAAGTAAAGTATATTGACAAAGTGTGGAAAAAATTTCAGCCCATTTCACCAGGCGGATTGAAAGATTACAATGTTCAAAGTTTGAAAAAAACTTTTTTTCATCACTACCCAACAAGGTCAACAAACTTCGGGCCCTCTTGGAGAAGTTTTTCTCCTCTATACAAGATTTAGTCTCTTCACCATTAGTTTTATGCCCTCTTAGGTATGGTCATGCAAAATTTTGGAAGCAAATTCAAGTTCTAACTCTATCTAAATGACCCTGCAATACAAAGAGGTATAAAAAATTGGCTCTACACTAGCCAATTTTTGCAAAATTTTTGTGCATGGAGGAATTTGTTTTTGTAAAATCTGAGAGGTGAAAACATACGTAACATCACCTTCTACAAGTGATAATTTTTTCATGATGAAAAAAAATTCATCCTTCATGTAAGCTAATTTTCCCTCTCCCTTTGTCCATAGTTGTTGGAAAACTAATGTATGCCACCAAACAACAATGGCCCCTCTCCTACTTGCATCCCTACTCAAGAACACACACTTGGGGCATTAGCACTAGCATCAAGAGCCATGTAAGGGAACATATATATTTTCAAATGTGAAGAATTTCACTACATACATAGTAATCATAAATTCCGATAGTAACTCACCGGTCATTCTTCACCGTGTGCTAGAGCATCATGATATACTTCAAAACATCCCCTACTAGCACGCATAAACTTCCCATCACAATTTCGGCAAAATGTCCACTACCGCCTTGCACGGTCTTGGCAAACAGCACAAACTCCCCAAGTACTTGAAGTAGATGGGTAACAATATGATTTTCTCTGAGGTTCAACATTTCCTCTCCAATCATGCAAAAGTTGCTCACATAATTCTATTTGAAATTGCAGATGTATCATAGGCCTTTTGGGATTCTTGCCCTTTTGGCATTCATCAATATGCATGATGTACATGTTTACAATGGACATGTCAAGTAGAAATAGAACCCCCTAGTGCCACCACTCATGTGATTGATTTTGAGTATAGTATGAAGCTCGCAATTGATCTACCACATCAACTCTACACATATGTACGATATATTCATGATGAACCAGTTTGAAGTTTGAAGTTTGAATGTATTCCCTTATGGCTCCATTCCTTTGTGGCATGGTCACCACTAGGAATTCACAAGGAAATTGAATAGGTCGAGCATTTGTTGATAGTAGAAGTATTGGTCTTTTGTCCTTCCAAACAACGCAAGTCATTGCCCTTGATTCATGCATGCGCCATTCTAAGGTCCCTTGTACACTTCTACTATAAGATTTTGTGTCCTTCAATCCTAAAGGAATGCCGACATGGTTCGTGTGTAGAGTTCCCATAGCATAAATGCCTCTCTCTAATAATGTCTTGAAAAGACCAATAGAAGTAAAATAGTTGTCCATTACAATCACATGTCCTTTCCCTTTGTGGTCTAGTAATAAATTGAGAACCACATGATGAGCTAAAGTGGATTCTCGAGATGCAAGAGGACCGCCTCCTTCTTAAACTATTGCTTTACCACAATAAATTTGAAAATTTGAAACAAATTTGGATAGAGTCTCTAGGGCACCATACCTTTATACCCCACTTTTACGGGGTTTTAGGCATGTATTGATGTGATGGATAATAAGAACCTTTGTACCTTATCATCATCTCATCCACGGTGGCTTGCTTCCCTAAATGCCAAACCCTTCGACATGAGTCCCTTATGTCATTGAGCAACCAATGGAGTTGCCCCATTTTGTCATATCCAGGTAAATTGTGTTCATGCACATAAGTAGCTAGATTGGTAAGATGCAAACATTTTACCAATGCCTCAAATCACGACTGGCTCATAATCTTGGAAATAATAGGACAATGAAAGATAGACCCTTTTTTGTGCCAATAGGACTTGGGATTTGGTTGACGCTTTATGCCCATGTACAATAGAACTGTAAAGAAAGCTTTGAGACATGGTAAGGTAATGTCTTTCCAATTCTCCCCGCCCATGGTCTTTCCATTCACATCTCTTTCCGTGGCATAGCGGTTGGTCTCTAAGACAATTCTTTCTAAGACATTGAATGGCTAGAAGATCTCAAATAATTGCATCATGGTGGGCATGTAGTTCCAAAAAAAATTGGACCATAAACTCCCGGTACATGGCATTGGCTCTTGATCATAAAATGAATGAGTTTTGTTCCATGTGGCATCTCGATACATATATTTTATGGTATTGGTATCCCCATCCACACCAAGAGCTTTCCCATCACCCTCCTCCTCTTCCTCACTATTTTCCCACTCCCCCATTGAACTATCACTTCCATTGTCCCACATGGAGAAGGTCATTTGCACTCTCCATCATTGCCTATGTACAACCACAAGTGCTAGTGGAATGCCATCAAAATACTCCTCATCCTCAATAAAATCCGGAAAGTCATAATATGCATTCGCATCCACATCTTGTTGTACATGGAGAAAAGGTTCAAAATTTTAGTGAATATGACCTCTTGAAAAGAGAGATTTTGATGAATGTGTATCAATGTTTTATACGGTTGTGTAAGTCTAAAAAATAGATTACAAAATCTTAGGAATTTGACATCAATGTAAAATTTGATGAATTTGATGCCATGGAATTTGATTAGGAGCTTAGGAACAACTAAACAGAGATAAAAATGTCAACAAATGAGTCACTTTTGAGGTTTATATCATCTGATACCATGAATTTGACATGACTGACTTGCAAATTTCTCAATTGCAAAATAAATGAATCACCTTTTGCAAGCAAAGACACTTATGGAGCTAATTTATTTCATAACCAAAAACTTCACATGATTGACTTGCAAATTCATGAGTTGAAAAAAAATCTACCCCTTGTAAGGAAAGATAGTCACCTCCTGCACTTCCTCCCTCGCTTGGCCTTCCTCCTTGCCTTAGCCCCTTCTTGACCTCCTCCTAGCTACCTCAACCTTCCCGCTTGCCACTTCCCCCTCCTCTTGCTTGCTAGCTCCCTCCTCCTGCCAAACTCCTCCACTTCCTCCCTCCGAACTGTTGTTTGCATCTTCCAACGGCTCCGTAGTGCCTCCTTCGATATGCTGCATTGGCTCCAAAATAGATTTCTTTCCCTTATGTTTTCTTGCTATTGTGTTTCAATTATACATGTTGGCATTGTGCAACAATTCTGCAGGTCACAGCATGTCTTCAAGACTATTCACTTCCTCTCCATCTTTATTGTCTTCAAAACTCTCTTCTGATAGACTCTCACAACTAGATTCTCTTTTTCCTTCCCATACTATTTTTCCTTTCCATTGGAGAACTTCTTTTCTCCTCCTTGACATGATGTTTGGAGGCAACAAGTCCATCTCTCAAGAATGCTATGGAAATCAAGCTTTAGAGAGCAAAAACACACACTTTGCAACTTCTAATTTCTTGAACTTCTTCTCCATTGTTGCTTTCATAGGTGAAAGTTGAAGGAGGTGGCAATGGAAGTAAGTAGGTGAGAGAGTGTGGACGCCAATTTGTAGCTTGATGCAATTAGTGCAAGAGGAATTGGAGCTTGAGAAGGGTAAAATTAGGAATTAGTCTATCAATTTTTGTCTCTACTTGGGTGTAGAAATTGCTAATATCAAGATTGAACTTGACTTTGCATGGTCAAAATATCCTTCCATCTAATTGTGGCCTTGAAGAAGCATTGTCAATTGTTAGTGGCTTTATAGTTGAGGTTGAATTTTGTGAATTTAGGTATGTGACATTCAATGCTTGGGATTGCTTGTGTGTAGGAGTTGATAGTGTCACTTGTAGGCTTCTTTTTGTGTTCTAAAAATTGCTTGCATTCAATTGTGACTTCCAACTTGCATGGTCATAGAAATTGGTGGACATTGTTGGTCTTCTTCAATGTTAGCTTTTTTGTTGTTTTTAGAGTTGTGGACCCTCATTCTACATCAATTTTGCATGGAGATAATGAAATTTCTAACATTGTAATGTTACCTACAATTGTGCAAAGTGTTTTTTCCAAAGGAGGAGAAGACGAGTATAAAGGGGGAGGCGGAAGGCGATGCAAGGAGGGGTGGCAGGCTCTGCTAGGAGGAGGTGTAGGCTGGGGCCTTGTTGCACAGAACTGCCCGGCCCCCACATTCAATCATTTTGGAAAAAATAAAATGGAATAAAAGGTAGATTATTGGAAGTAAAGTTATGCCCTTATTAGTAGCTTTATCCTTTGAAGGTTAACAAGTATACAAAAAGCTCTTGCATGACAAAGACTATTCTAATTCTCAAACTACCATCATTAGAGCAAAGGATAAAATTAAAAATTAAAAAATGATTATAGGATGAAATTATAGGATCTTGCCTTAGAATGTTAGGAAATTTGTGATTAATCCTTGAAGGGACTAAAAGCCCTTTGCAACTGTATCGTATATTATGAATTTGGTGGTATTTGATCATAAAAACATTGACCAAATACTTTTTAGAAAATTAACAATCATAATATTATGAAAATAGCAATATATTCCAATTCATATATTAAACCAAAATTGAAGAGTTATAAGGCTAAACACATGTGGTATAGAGGGACCCCAAGGCCTTTCAAGAATTAACTTTTCAAAGGCATTGACCACGTTTGAAGTAAAAAAACGAAATTCATTTTTATCTCTTCAAAACAAGGTCAATATACTTTATGTCAACTTTGCCAAGAATTATTCCAATTCTACTACTCATATTTGAAGATTTATTTTTAACATATTATGAAATTGAATTCACTCCATAATCTATAGAAAACATCCTTAGTTTTTAGTTTTCTTTAATCCCTAAATGACTAGGGTCATTATTGAGTTTCTTAAAATTTTCTCTAAACAAAACAAAAATACAAAAGTTTTAATAAGTTTTATCAAATTTTTTCAATTGTACAATTTTACAACAGATGTGTTATGGATCATTAGGAAATAATGTACAAAATATCACATATGGATGACACATTATAATATTCAATCATTAAAGGGATGAAAAGTTTGAAAAACAATGTATGTCCTTCAATCATCTTTTTGCATTTCAAATCTAAAATAGAAGTTATGACAAAAAAATAAGAAGGTATATAACATTTATATAAATCATTTATAGCCAATATCAACTTATAGCTTTTCAAAATCTACTCTATAAATGAATTCCCAATATTATTTTTTCTTCAAGAATCCAATCATCCTTGAAGTTCATCTCAAGAGCCACTAACACGAAAAATACCAAGATTTGCAATGGACATCCTTGCACAAAATCTCGTTTAATACAAGTATAAACAATTTTTAATCCAAAATCTGATTTTGATGCTAAAAACATCATTTAAATTATATTCCAATATAAAATAGTAAGAACAATAATTCAATAAGATTTTGTGTAACTTCAAAGTCTTGTAGATACCAAAATAGGGTACTTTGGGCATTTTGGGGTTATAGATCATTTATTGTAAAGACATGCAATTCAAAAGAAAAAAACGAAATTGCTAAAAGTTTGATATGTGATAGAAAAATGTCATTCCACAATAAATGAGCAAACAAGTGAATCAAAATGAGCCTACATTATATTTTTTTTAAATTACAAAATTGAATTAACCCTTAAAGTCCCAAAGCCATTTTTTTTGTCAAAAACCACTCAAAACTACTACTTCTATTGCATTCATCTAAAGAATCAGAAACAAATACTTTTTTTAGAATCTAACCTTAGGATCTTGTACCAAACTTTTCTTGAATCATGTCGTGAAATTTTGATGATGTTTGACCGTACGGATTGAAAGATATTAGCATTCAAAATTAAAGAAAAAGTTTTTTTTTTAAGATGTTCCAATTGCCCATAAAACAAGAAACTCTATATCTTTTACATCACTAATCCAAATGGGATTAATCAAAGCTTCCCATTTAGACAAAAATATAATCTATGAGAATAAAATAATTAAAAAATATTTTTTAATTTTTTACGAATTCTTTTTGTTGCCCGCTCTCCCCCATTTTGAGGTTATTGTGGCATAACTTTTGCTCCTGAGCACCGATTGGAATAAAAATTATATTCCCCAAAAGCTAATAAGTTTTTCTATCTAATGAGAAAGTTTTTAAAAAATCACTAAATATTGAGCTCATAGGAACCTACCCGAAATCCATTTTGTCCCTAGTAGGGACATTGGGACTTTAGGGGTTAAGAAAGATTATTTATCATGTATTAGTCTTCTAAAATATGTAATAATTGTTTGCAATAATTATCTCACCACCATAATTAGCAGTGAATGAATCTAAACTTTTCGAAATGTTTCAAGATATTCACTTGGTCTCTCAATGACAAATTTCAATACTTTTAGATAGAAAATTCTCATTTATTTTAATTGCTCGCGATTCCTAAATTAGTGTTTAGGGCACAATAACTTCTTTCTAAGGTCTAGAGATAAAAAAAACAATATTAGAATGATATTCACATTCCAATACCTTCACTAAAGAATCAAAAAGTCATTATAAAAAGTGACATCCTAAAAAAATACCATAATTCTTTTAACCCCATTCACTAACTTTGTTCCATCACATGTTAATACATGAATCAATTGAATATTAGAGGATTAAAGCATTAGAATGGATTGATTACATATTCACCATATTTTGACATGAAGTTATTGTTTCATCATTTGATGAAATAAATTGACTAATCGGGGATACATTCTCTTTTAAATTAGTTCATGGAATTCTAGCATTGGTTGAAAGAATTGACTTTGGTATCAATATAATAATATTTAGCACTAGAAAAAAGATGAGATAATTTTTTATATTATTGCAAATTAAGTAATATGAATAATGTGTCGTTAAATGTGCATCTCTAAAAGCTTTTTAATTATCAACCATGTATATGATTTGATATAGAAATGAACAAAAATCCCCGCAATCCAAATAATTAGTTAGTTCTTTATATATGAATTATACTATCACATATATGTACACCTTCAATGGTGATCTTAACAATTTTTGTGACCTCAACACATCAAGCAAAAATGAAAATTTATTGCAATTTAGAAGCATATTTTTGTAGTCTTCTAAACAAATATAGTCAAAGTATTTGGTAAGTAATTGTGCAAAATAATCATAATTCAAAATACTCAATGACATATATAGATGATTTTAAAATATGTTTTCTATCATTTTCAAGCATTTGAGGTCACTCATTAAGTCATTATGTCCGCAATTCCTATACAAAATTTGAAATGCCTTCTTATATGTACAAAGACATTTGAGTATACTAATATTAAAATATAAAATATCATATAATTAATTGTGTATATAATGTGGTTAGTTTGGAATTCATAATAATGTCAAGTATTTACTTTAGAAACTATATATTGTGTGAAATTTGAATAAAAGATACATACAATTAAATTTCATATATAGATCTTCATCAAATCAATTTAGAAACTATATGTTTATGATAGATATGAATCTAATTAGCAATATATGTAGCCTATTAAAATAGGCTAAACTTATGTTTTATATTTTTATAGTAGAAGATGAGAAACAAATTTGTATTCAACTAATTCAAAGCCTTCCTAAGGAATTGGACTCTTTCCAAATTCATCTTTTCAACAAATGAAAAAAATTCAACAAAATAGAGCATGAAGATCAAAATTCAATCAAATCAAGCCATTTTATGGGGTTTTTTTCATTGATTTCAAATCAATATACATTGGTGCCTTACATTAAAGAGCATGAAACCTGAATTATACACCTCTATTTTGATTTCAAGACATATTTTGTGCATTACACAAAGAATTCATTTGCAAGGTCAAATTCTTATTAATATTAAAAAAAATTCAAATCAATTCCACATTGATATTTCACCATGAATACAATTTATGTTTTTAGCAAACAATTTTCTCAAATTTCGTCTTTTATTGATTAACACAAATGGTCCAAGATTTGAACACAAAACTTTGTAACTTTCCCTAAATAGTAAAATGTTAGCACTTCATTAATATTGCACATTTTATATTCATTTTTTCAATAAAAACTTAGTTATAATAATTTCTACATGTACTCACTAACTCAAAGACAATTCCTTTTTCTTTGCATAAAATCTTTAAAATTTGAGGAATAGTTTTTGGCAATGGCCACAAGATGGTTGTATTGGTCATTAGGGTTTAATCAATTGAGACAAAACCTAAAATCCAGGCATAATAAATCTTAAGTAGAAATGAAATCTTTTTGGAAATCAATAATGAGGTCTTGATGCAACACCATTAGAGGAAATTTGGAACTTTCACATAAAAATGTGCAATTACAGAAAATTAAGAAACTAAATTAAAAAAATTTGGCCCATGTGATAATCTATTGTGCCACATGGGACTGAGGACTAAAAATCTTTTTTTCAATTTTTTTCAACAACAAAATTTTACCCTTGGATTTGTATATCTGCCATAAGTCAAATGTCCCTCCAGAGGGTCAGATTTTCTCTAATAGTTTAACCCCTAAGCACTTGAATGAAAGTCATTCTAGTTCATGTACCTTAGACACTTTTTTAAATTGTTGTCCTATCAAATGGTTGGATTTGGTGTTATTAGAGTCCATGTGATTTTAAAATTACAAATGCGCAAGTATGTCAAGTAGTTGACCAAGTCAAAATTACATTGACTTTGGTTCAATATTGGATTGCAAAAATCAAGTCACAAATTTTAAGAATATAAAAATTTCAAAAAATTACCACACTAAGAGAACCTCATTTCAAATCCATTCCAACATATTGAACCCCACAACATGATGAAATTTTGCTTGTAATCAAATTTTGAAATTTTCCCTTAAAAATTTATAAAATAATATTGGTGATAGCATTGGTGAATCAAACTATACAGATAGAATCTACCACTCAAAACCTACAACTTTTATTTGTATATCATTTTCAAAATATTCTTCCAAATAACACTTTCCAATGATTTTTCTCAAATCATTAATTCTAGAGAAGACTTTGGACATTTGTAGGTTAAAAGGATAATGCAATTGTACCTAATTGTAACATGATTGTATGATTTATGCCTAAAATGTGTAGTCTCTATTCACAAAATCCTAGGCCCTAAGGTTGATTTTGGACACATCTGTTTTTAACATTTTGAAGAATTTATAGTTATTCTTATTGTGTCCAAAAGATCCATTCTAAAAGAATCTAGAACCCCCTTTTGACTACTATCAAGACCCAACAAAAACTTTTGCTATTCAATATTATGAATCTTGCTCAAACCCTTATTCAAACAATCTAAGAGTAGATTTCTATGTGGAAAAAACAACCAAACTTTGCTACAAAAGGTGATTGCAAGAAACACTTGTCCTACTTCTTATCCCCTTGGCATTGGACACATGTTTTTTTGCTCATAACTTTTGTGTTGCATTGTCAGTTTTGCATGAAATTTGAAACGAAGGTACATGCAGAAGTTGTAGACATTGAGTAATTTTTTTCATTTTCTGAAAACTATTCTACTATTTTAAAAAACAAACAATTGGATGCCTACCTTAGTCATCTTGTGGGTGGGTAGTATTGTTTTTGATCCAAAAATGAAAATTTGAAGCTCAAAATTAGTACACGACTTCTACTAAAGTTATACAAGATCAAGAAGCAATTTTCTAAAAATAGTAAATTTTCCACCTTCTACATGCACCCGAAGTGCACTACCTTTGCACAAGTGCAAAGAACACAATTTTTTTCCCCAAAGATGAAAATGGTTGAGAAGGAGCATCTTCAAGTCAAGAAAAATGATTTTCGAATTTCGAATTTCTTAAATTTTTCACTACTTTCTATAAATAAAACATCAAAGTGTCCATTTTCTTGGTATTTTCCATTGTGCTTTTTTGTGCATAACTTTTAGAGATAAACTTTTCTAGGTTTGAATTTTTAGAGACATACGATTCTCAATGCTTTACAAATCATCTATATTTAATTTAATTTTTATTTATTTTTATTCGAACATGTCATAATATATTGTTCAAAGGCCATTTTGAGCCAGAAATGGCAAGTGTTTCTTGCAACGACCCCAAATGATAGAGAAATTTTGGAATTCTACATAAAAGTGCATAAACTTAGCAAGAAATACTTGGAATACTTGGCCAATAAAATTTTTAGGAGAGACTCATAATAAGCGATTTCTAGAATTTATTTTTAACAACTTATGTGAACATTTTGGTTGCTATTGGTTTGAAAACAAGACATAGCTACTCCTAAAATATACTTTCTCCCTACTCACATAGAAGTAAAAATATTATGAAACTTAATGAAAGCAATTCTGACTCTGAAAACTCAACTATGAATTTTTAATTCCAATACAACATGGAAGTTTGCTCCAAATGCTATTACCTTAGGTGAAGATGTTAGGACACTGGGGCTACTTGCAAAAATTTGAATTTTTTGAAAATCCACTGTGGCTTGTAGTTGGAATGATCTAAGGGCCAAGAGGACACAAGTAGAACTAAATTCATCATGAGATCTATGGTATGGTGAGGCTTCAAAGTTCATCATAAATGTGTTTAGAGAAAGTGTATCAATTTATCCTAACATAGTAATATTTATGAAATAGAAAGAATCATTTCAAATTACACTTGAGAAAGAAAAATCAAGGAAATGTCTCTTCAAATTGAAGAACCATTTCCTTGATTTCTCTTTCTAAAGGAAGCATGATTTGAAGTGTTTCTCTAAATTTTAAGCCATTTAACTTGCTTTTGATAGGCTCTAGTTTGATTGTCCCAACTCCAAATCAAAATTTTATTGTGTCTATTTAACTTCTAAAATTTCTTGATGTTTAGAGGCCAAAACAAGCTTCAAAATACTCTTAGAAAAGCAAGGCTAATATCTTCATCATTTTTTATTCTTTTATCAATCCAAATATAAGATATTTTAAAATTTGTTCGAGTGTATCTTTATAAAATTTCACATTGCAAATCCTTATTGATTGTAAGATTATAATGCCTAATCTTCAAAAATTACTTTTCTAGCCTTTTCAAAAGGTGAAGTTTTGTCTTTAAATATCTTTCAATTTTAACACACATGTACCCCATTACTTGTGAAATTTAATCCAAATGTTGAAAATTGGTTTGAAAACACTTAAAATAATCTCATATTCATCTTAAAATAAATTACTAATTGGAAGGTAGTATATGATGAAAGAGAAACCTAAATCACTAATAACTTTGGATTGAAATTAAAATTTGTCAATGACAATGGTGAAAATGTTTTAGTAAGCAACACATATCCAATGATTTATTTATTTATTTGAAAACTCTTCTAATTGAGTTTAGAAAATGACTTGTAAAATAAAACTATGTTTTTTTTCCTCATTGCTTGTAAACAAAAGTGCTTATAAAAATCCTCACCTTAGCCACAATGAAATGGTTTAATTTTTTTGGTATAAAATATTATTCAACCCAATCATATTAAAGTTTAGCTTTTTTTAATTTGTATTTTAACCCGAAACTTCCAAGGCATTTTTTCTACAAAAAACACCCAAAACTACCAATTCTATTGCAAGTGCAAAAAACTTCAGAAATTCTTTTTTCCTGATATCCAACCATGGTATCTTGCACTAGACTAGTATAAGAACATGTGGAAAAAATTTCAGAAACTTTGATTGCGTGAATTGCAAGATATTTGCGTTTACAGTGAATAAATCTAAAGGTTTTGCACCTTATTTGACAAGATTTTAAGACTTTGAATCTTTTTAGCTTAAAATTTTTGTACTACTCATTTTGAATTTCTATTTTTTAATGTTGAAGAACTGAATTGAAAATCTAGGATTTTCTTTTAAAAAACAATTTTTCGGGGGGCATGTAGCATTTTGTTGGCTCTACTGCATTGGCCGAAATTTGGAGGGACGACAACACAAAGGCCAATATTTGGGAAGTTGGGCAAATTATCGCTCAAAACAAAATTGTTGCAAAAACACACACACTTAATTTTCATTCTTTAAAAAATTCTTAAGTAGATGTAGGTACAAGATGGAAGGAAAACAAAAGCGTTGATAGCTCTAAGATTGAATTGAAAATCACTAATCCCAACTTTGACATTGAAATCGCATATATCACTTTAACATTGAAGTTGCACAAATCCTTTTAACTTTGGCAATATTTATTGGAATGACATGAAAAAAAGTTACACACATAGAGTATGATAATTAGAATTTATTTAAAAAAAATTGTATGGAAGTTTCAAAATTTGAAGTCAAAAGAGCTTGTCCTAGGTATTAAAAAATCCCAAAATAGTCTCCTTAAAATTTTAGAAGTTAAAGAATTTTTTATGCATTTCTAATGATAGTAATCACAAGTTCTATTTTTACACTAAAAAAATATAGTAATATTTAGAGTGAGTCATTTAGAATGGGCCATTGATGATGCTCTACGGTAAAATAAAAACATCCAAAACCATCCATGGAACCATTCTTGATGAGTATTCTATTGAAAGTGTCCTCAAAAATACAATTCATTCATTCCCATTCTTAATTGTGATTAATACAGAAACACCCAAAATTGTCCTTGTACACATTCATACACAATAGATTTCCCTTGAAGTGTCTCTAGACTTCAATTAAAGTGTTAGATGATTGCAAAAAACACTTCACGTTTCAGGCTCAAAAATGCAATTTTTGGCTATAGGATTGACAATATTCTACAAAATTATCAATATTGTGTATTAGCATCGCACTAGAAAGTTTAAACTATTGATTTGAGGTGCTTGTAGATATGAACCGTCGATTCAATACTATGCACTACTATAGACTATTGTGGGGTACTACAACAGTAGCCACTAGTAGAAAATAGCAGAATAGGGGTCTCTAGACCTTTACATTTTCAATGCTTCAAAAAACATTCAAAAAAATTCCATAAAAAAGCCCTTTTACTAGAGAAGATTGCACTCGCATTGCACCAAAGAATTCATGTAGGAAATTTTTTCCCTCTTCGTAACCTTTGCATAAAGGAAGGTCACTTGGACCCCATGTGTGCAACCAATAAATTGCTATTTTCTTAAAAAAATCATTGTCAATCCTTGTAATGTTAATAGACCTCCAATATGTCTACTTTGTATTTTTGAATTCACATTTTTGGGTCATAAATAGGACTACAAACCTCCAAAATGGCCATGGTAGACATTCAATCAAGGGTAGTTTTAAAATACTAAACTAATTTTGAAATTAAAAAAAAAAATTACTCAACATTTGCAACTACTGCATGTACCTTCATTCCAAATTTCACAACAAAAGAACAAATGATGCAAAAATTATGAGCAAAAAACACCCGTTTGAGGGCAAGGGGACAAAAACAAGACAAGTGTTTCTTGCAATCACCCTATTTCTTGACTTCAATCAAAATTTCCTTGAAAAATGTCATAAAAATAGTCTCCTTACTTAGGTGCAATTAAGGTAAACGCTAGTAGGAAATTGTGTTGCACTGACCAAAAATGTCACCTAGAGTTTGTTCATGGCAACATAGTTTCCTACTAGTGAAACTAGCCCACGACAAGCATAATGGCTGGTTTGCTATGTTCACATTTTTGAAAAAATTAATAAAATTTACATATAAAAATAAACATGAGAAATGCAGAGAGAAATTGAAGTTTTATTTTTTTGACAAATTATCAATTTGTTATGATTATTTGAAGTGTGCTGCCCAATTAGCCCAAAACACTTTTGTAGACTATCTCAAAATCACGACAAAGAGTACCCATAATGGTCATCTGATCACCTAAAGTAGTCTCAAAATTTCCTAACATGGTTACAATATTTTTTAACATGGCCATGACATAAAGGAATAAAAAAGTTAGCTTTCGAAATGAATTTACAGTAGAAAGGTAGAAGGTCCTAAAATAGTCACTAATAACTCCATCAACATCACCCAAGGCATTGATTTCAACTACTAACAAACCTAATGAAGTCTTAATCAGTTAATCCCATTTATTAGCAAAAATTTGCCATGGATTGATGTTAGACTACATTGGGCAATTTGTTTGTCATGGGCTGGTTTACCTTAGTTGACTAATGATTTTATCATATTTCAATTTTAGATTCAACCATATGACGATTTCAGTGGTCTAGAGAGCTTTCACTTTGAAAATTCATAGAGATTACATACTATATTTGAAAAACCTAATTTTTTTTGAAAATTTATAATTTTCAATTGCTAATACTAAAAGAATATTTTTTTTAGAAAAAGGTGCCTCCAACTATGCTGAATTGCTCATATTGATGGTTTTAAGTATTTCCACCATAGTTTACTATTGATTATATCTAGATTTGTTTTTATGACTAGTCTATGTGATTGCTTGAGTGTCTAGAGAGCATCCACTTTGAAAATTCATAGTAAATACATGCCTTATCCAAAAAATCCTTTTTCTAATTCATGATATTCAATCACTAATATTGCAAAAATGTTGTTTTTTCTTGGAAGGGTGCATCCTACTATGTTGAACTATAAACCCTGGAACGTCAAGACTCATCTCCAAAATTGATAATTTGAAAAAAATCATTATAAAATGCTATTTGGAAGCATATTTTGGATTGACATACAAACATAAGTTGTAGACTATGAGTTGTGGATTTCATCTATATGGTTAGATTCACCAATGTTGTCATCAATATTTTTTCTTATAAATTTTGAAAGGAAAATTTCAAAATTCCTTCAAAATTCAATTACAGCAAAATATTGTCCTTTTTTTGAGTAAAATTTGTTGGAATGGATTTGAAATGAGATTCTCTTCACATGGTGATTTTTTGAAATGTTTTTGCTCTTAAAATCTATGACCTCATTTTGGCAAATCCTATTTTGAACTAGAGTCAATGCAATTTTGGCTTGGTCAACCACTTGACATACTTGCACATTTGTAATTTACAAAAAAATGTGTACACTAATGACACCATATCCAATCTTTAGACAAGACAACAATTTGATAAAGTATCTCTCAAAATTTGGATGATTTTCATCCAAGCAGTAATGAGAAGATACAAATAGTTTCAACCTGTTCGTCGTCCAATTTTTGTAATGTGCAGCCTGATCACCTGGACACTTTGAAATGGGTGTAAGTTAGTCCCAATTCTCATGTGTTTTCGAGTAAGGTAGGAACACTTGAAACGGACACTTATTTTAGATGACGTGATTGTAAGGGTCTATGTTCAAAAAAAATTGTCAACGGGGTAGGAAATGGTTTAGGAAACCATCAAAATTAGTTTCGTATTTTTCCAAGCTTGTATGAATATTCTATGAATTTTTGAAGACAACTTCATAGATGTACCTATTGTGGACACTAGACTAACACGAAAGTGGGCACGTAAACACCAAAAAGGGACACACTCTAAACTTGAATCAAGTGCAAGTGATTGGCTACTTCTTGAAAGAGTGACAACTTCTTGAAACCCCACTTGTCTACTTTGGGTTCACAAGCCCTGGGATTTAGGTTGTTTTCTAGGTGTCCATAAATGACTCTTGTCTATTTTAGGTGTTCCTACCTTAGGGCGTGCTTACATGCTAGCCCGGTGGGCAAGCTTTGTACTAATTCAAGCAATAAGATGAAACAAGTCGAAACAAGCTCAACCAATTGTCTTGCCGGGGTGGGCAAGTGGGAAAGGAGGAGTTGAAGTTTCACCAATATCAGAGGACAACTCCATTGCTGCAGACTAGTGACTCTTGAGAGAATCTACTACATGTTGATTTCTTATTGTATTCCTCTCCACCCACCAGGTCCACATGAAAGTGCAATTGCAATATTCACCTGTAGCACTCCCTGTGAAGCTTCCTTGCCCACCGATACTGTAAGGAGGCCCTTATACCTTCCACGAAGGGAACTGAATTTTCAGATGCCAGCTCGGAGGAATAATCCAAGGGCCAGGAGGACGCGACCAAGAAGAAACCAACTGGAAAGCAAGATGGTGTCCGGGTTTTAGACGTTTGCGCAAGATGGTTTGGGGGACGCTATAACTTACGTCCCTGCGATCCGGGCGTGGGTCCGGGAATGATCCAAGGGTCATTACTAGCGCCACGAAGATACGACCAGACGGAGACTTGTTACAAAGTCGCGTTACATTCGTACTATCCAAGGACCGACGTCAGCAAATCGGGGATCATCTGGAGATCGACGGTGCGGTGAAAGCGACTGCCGGCTCGGTCGTTCTGCAAAGTTGAACTCAAATTTCGGCACGGTCCTAGTATGGGGGGCCCGGGGGATCCAGACCCGACATATCTAGATCACATCCGCAGGTCGGGAGCTTCAGGGACTTAGGATTTACTTTCGAAGTTTACCAAGAAAGTTTCTGCAGACTTCCGAAGTTTTTTTGGCAAACTTTGGCTTAGAAAATGGAGCCAATTCTCTTTATTTGCAGGTTGTAGGTTCAATGAATGCCCAAGTCTCTCCCAAACTCTTACCCTGCTTGAAGTCTCACTAATGCCATTTTAGTTGCTTACTACCCGTTGTCCGTGAAGAGTCCATGATCTGAATCCCTGGGGGCCCCATACTAGGACCGTGCCCAAATTTCGAGGAGTACCATATGAAAAGAACTGCATTGTACAACCCAATTCGAAGGAGTACAATGTCAAGGCGCTTTCATACATGCAAAGCGAGGACAGCTTAACTCCTGTAAGGAAAGGCTCGTCACCATGGAAATCTTCTTTTTTGAAACAGTGTGAATCATCTATTTTAAAAATACTGAAAGTAATCATTGGAGGTCAGACTACTTTTTGCACAAAATTCCAAGGATGAACACTGGCACTTCTGTCTCACATGCGAGAGTTCTATGTCATCCATCGGACCACTCTGGTCCGCAGCGTCCTTACTGGGTTAACCAGCGTCCTTACTGGGTTAACCTGCGAACCCAGATCGATCTTGGTGCTATTAATGATGTTGCGCTTGCCATTCTCGTCATTACGCACACCTGGAAGCGATTCCTCTCATTGTCACAATCCCACCTTCGCTTACTAGCTCTCACTATCACACTCTGCAGTTCTAGCTCCCCCGTCTGATTATCTAGCGAGGAGCCCTGCACTCACGCATCTTCGCTTTGGGGCCGGTAACGATCAGCGTTTGCGCTTCTAAACCTCCGCTGTATCATCTCTCTCGTGAATTGCGATCTTCTTCCAGCTTGTGACGTCAATTTGGGTATATTGATGATTTTCATCACTTGGGCTAGCTCTTTCGGGAGACGCGGAAACGAAATTGTGTATCTGTATTAGCTAGTTTTGGGTCACATAAAATTTAGCGCCAGAATTTCCCCCATTTTATCGAAAAGCGTGAACTTACTCCTAGTCCACTTTGCAAATGCACTCCGCGAACATATTTTTGTAATCAGTGATTTTGATGAGTGGGAACATTTTGATCATTGCTCGCAGAGTCCACAACTCACGCTTCACTAGGATTTAAATTTGAGCTCCCATTGCCCATTTGAGTTGGAATGCAGAGCTCCACGGATTCGTTCTTCTGCTCCCGCGGTGATCGCAGGAGAAGACTCTGTTTGAAAGTTGGCAGATTTTTTCATTGGGTGTGTCGACTTATGCAGTTCCCTTTGTCTGATGGTGGTTTCGTTGTCTTCTTAGGAGGAAACTTCGATCAGAACACCGAATCGCGCAAAGGGGGAGAGTCACGATTCGCAATGGCGCAGGCGAACGGAGGAGCCGCAGGTGCGAACGCAGCAGTGCCACAGGTGGACGGAGCGGCAGTTGCCGACGGAGCGGTACCGCTCGGGGACGGGGCAGTACTACCGCAGATGGATGGTGCGCGCATTCGCGCGGCAGGCCAGGCGGCTGCCCCGGTGGCAGGGGTCCTTTTCCCCCAAGGTCTTGCTCCTGCACGGTTTGATGTGGATGGTGCTCTGCTGGGGCCTCTGCCAAGAAAAAGCAACGGGAGCTGCAAAATCCTTCCCAAGATTGTGGATGAAACCGGGCCTTGAACTTCTCTGCACTTCTGCAGTGAAGTAAAGCTTTCACTCGAGTTGAAGAAAATAAAAAAATAAACTGACCCTGAGAAGAAGAATTATACAGCGTGGTTGGGTTGGATATTAAGTTAGTGTTTCTCTGTTTCTTTGTCCTAATGGTCTCTTAGGTCTTCTTTGCACGGGGTGATTGATCTCCTTGGTTTGCTGATGAAACTGCACAGGGAAAATCAATTGCTTAAGAAGAAGGGTAGTTGCAAGTTACTAGCACATAGACGTGTTGGGCTAGAGCCACTAGCCAGAGACTCTACATCATATTCGCTTGGTTTTATAGCCTCATGTGGGCTGGTTTGATTTTTTACCGTATTGTAGAAGTGTTAGCAGTATGAAGGTGTGTGTTTGTACTGAGAAGCATGCATAATGCTCAAGAATAATTGTGAGGAGGTTTTAGAAAATTTCATGCTGACCAGAGCATATATTCAGAGGTGCATATTGGTTGTCCACATGGAGCACATATAGTTGTGCAGTGGGAACTTGTGACTCAGATTGTTCTCATTAATTGATTTGGCTTTGCTTTGGAATCTAGTTCTGTCTTCAAATCCTAGAGGGATTGCTTGTTGATGAGGATTTGTTCGTGTATCTTTTTTCTGGTAGTGGAAGTTGCTTTCACTTTTTCCAAATGAAACAAATATTTTTATTCCTTTAGTGTAAATGATTTTGTAGTCAAAGAAGCTTTCTTCGTTATATCTTTTGTTCTTGCAATTCACCTAGGCCTAAAAGAGAATCTGATTGATCTCGATTGGCTTCAAGGCGGGTGATATGAAGATACTGATTTGGTAGCATGATGCTCGTAATGAATTATGCAGTCAGTAGAAGGGTTGTTGTCTTACGAACTGTCGTAGTGAATTATGTCTATGTAAGGCATCTATTCGGGGCTTCCATAGTAAGTTCAGGTCAGGTTTGAACTCTTGTCATTAATCAGATGGGCTTAAGAGATAATTGTAAGGTAGGAGGCTTGAACTCTGTTCGGGCATTTGGAATTGCCCCTACTTTAGCTCTGAAATGGACATAAGATGGTCTTTAAAACAATCTATTTAGTCATTTGAATGAATCGAGAAAAAAAGTATAATTTACTGAAAGAGCCAATCATTGTCCTTGATTCCCCCATTTCTTTATGAAAGACCTTGTGTCACAAATAGGGACCTATGATACAACTTGTTTGGAAATTCATGACTAATTCAATAATGCTTCAAAAAATATGGAACCACTTGTGTTACATTCTAAATTTATTTATCTTTGTCTGAAAAATAAGCTAAAAATATTCCCATGAAAGGAAATACATGAAAAAGGCAGACCAACCCTTGGATCAGCGGTTATGAGCCTACTACCTTAACCCCTAAAGGACCACTTGTCCCCTCGGGGGACAATTTGAGTCTGGGCAGGTTCCTATTGTCTCAATTTTTAGTGATATTTTTTGGAATTTTTTGAGGTTGTATATTTTCACAAGATCTTTGTGAAAAATATATTTTTTATTTTAATTGATGCCCGGGAACAAAAGTTATGGCATAATAAGCAAAAATGGAGTTTTGGAGGGAAGCACAAAAAAATCACAAAAAGTCAAAATAATTTTTTTTTCAAATTTTTTTCTCAAAGATTATATTTTTGTCTACATGTTAAGTTTTGTTTCATTCAATTTGGAATAATAGTGAGATAGTTATGGACAATCTTAGTTTTTCGGGCAATCTAAGCATCCTCTTGAAAAAATAACTTGTGGAATTCATTTTCGAATGCAATTTTTTGAATTTTTCTTAAAAAAATGATAGACAAGGTCCGATTATCTTGCTAGAACAATCTCACCATTGGGATTATTGGGATTCAATTCCATCTAAAAATTATTAACAATTTAGTTTTTTCTTCAATCTTCAACCCACCTCTTCTTAACAATTTTTTAATGAGTGAAAATTAAGTGATTTTTTTCCAAATTTTTTTTTGTAGATGCTTAACTCAACTACTTAAGATAAACAAGTAGAAAATCAAAATTTTGAGTGCAAAAAAATTGAACTAAAAAGATTCAAAGCCAAAAAATCTAGTCAAGCAAGGTGCAAAAAAACTGATTTTCTTCACTTTAAATGCATATATCTTGCAATCTGCATGGTCAAAGTTACTGAAATTTCTTCCATGTATTCATATACCAATCTAGTACAAGATCTTACGGTTGAATATGCAAAAAAGAACAATTTTTAATGTTCTTTTCTCTTTGCAATAGAAATGACAGTTTTGAGTGTGTTTTGATAGGAAAATCACCTTGGTCCTTCAAGGGTTAAGAGGACTAATTGCCGGTTTCTTGTTTCAAACCATTTTGTAGGTATTGATTGCAATCCCTATATTCAAGAAGTTAAGAAGTTAGCAACTTTTGATATCATGAAAATGAATAGTAATTCTACCATATTAACCCAAGAAGGATGTTGAGGACTAAAAGCGTCTGATTAATAACTTTTAGGAACTATAAAAAAAAGAATGCACATATTCATCTTGAAAATTGATCATTTCTGGTCGAAGTCCTTGATAGGGTTGCATTCTTCTAGGGGTGAAATTTATTGAAGTTTAGAGTATTGTAAAGGTCGGTGTGACAATGGAATAGGTCTATGTTAATCTCAAGTAAATTTGAAATTCTAAAACGAGCAACAATAATTTTTGATGATCTAAGATAGGATACTCTAAAAGCAACCACTAACACAAAGCCTATACATTTTGCTTTCTTCAATATACCAAAAATATACATTTTAAGAGGTGGTTGCTTTCAGTGACCACTACACTATTTCAAACTTCAAAAATTAGTAAAAAAATATGTGAAGGTCCAAAAAATATGACATGACTTGGGTTAGAGGTCCATTCCATTTTTCCCTAGGAAAATTTATCGAAAATTGTTTCAAGGAATTTAGCTTCTCCCCAATGCAATCAACACCTAAAAGGTTACTTTAACCCTTAAACAATGCCAAGGACGTTTTTTGTCCAATGGATGACAAAGAATCTTCCTATGTAGGATAGAAGTGCAATTGTTCATCCTTTGAAATTTTGTGCAAAAAGGAAAGATCTTCTACAATAGTTTGACCTCCAATGTGTATTTTTTATTATTTTAAAATAGATGATGTCACACAGTTCCAAAAGGGTTGATTTCCACAGTCACCAGTCCATCCTTTAAGGGTTAAGAGTAGTCCACTCCTTAGATCGACTAGCCATGAGACACTGATGTGGTTGCCTTGAACACTGACTTGGCATTTCACTTTAATTTCTGTGTTATTGAAATCAACTAAGTTAATGCCGAATGTGGTGAATTCGAGCATTGATTCAGTTAGAAGCCTACGCTTGAATGGAATTGTTCGTTCCATACTGTTTGCCATGTCTGTTGCTGTCCCGGATTCTGGGCTGCACAAGTACCAACCAGTAGCACATACTGACATGTATCAAGCAAGGTGCTCAGCAGAGAGGAAACTACTCTTTGGCCTTTGACCAAAAAATACTGTGTTCCTAAAACCGACCCTACACTAAATAGTGAAATTAGGTTGCCTTAACAATTAGGTTGGTTGCCTTATCCCAAGAAAGTTTCATTACAAGTCATCAAAGCATTAGAGGAGATTTGGCCAAAAAGAAGGCCATTTCAGGCCTGTTCCCTAGCAATGAGAGCACGACAGACAGCAATCAACCGTCATAAATTTTTGAAATTTTTTTTGTACAAAAAATAAATAAATTTGATCTTGAAATCGAATGAAAAGTCGACAAAAGAATTTTTTTTTAAAAAGAAAAAGTGACATGGCCACCTCCCAACCACATCAACACACTGTGGTGGTGCAGTTCCCCAAGTTCCCCGCTGTTGGGAACTCACAAACCTCTATTTGGCTAGATCTCCTCTAATGTCAAAAAATATTTTGTAGATATTTCTATTTATACACAAGAAGGTTCATCAATCCCAATTACAACAATCCCTAATTCAAAGTACTATGAAGGTATTCCTATACAATAACAATAAATATTTATATAGTGTCAAATGTCGAGAAATTAGTGTGAGACAACCTAATTTTACTATATATTGTAGGCTTAACACATTTTTGAAATGCTCCTTGGATGATGAGCCCACCAATCAAAACCCCAAATTGCAACCTAAGGTGGCCGATACTTGGAAAACAGAAACCGTGGGTGTACTAAAAGAACCCAGATGTACCTATTGCATTCATTCTCAAGGGAGAATAGTTTACAACATCAAACAGTATTTGATTTACTAAGTCATATTTTCCTTTCAAAGCAAGTTTCTATAGTAGTTTGCTCTTAAATCGACCACCTTCTTCAAATCGACCCTAGATTTAAGCCCCAAATGGACATTTATTGATCCTTAAACTGTTAGTTCATACTTAATGAACGAATTAAGGATAAAAAGTGTGCACATTAAAATCTGTAAGAGATCCCTTTAAGGTTTGCAAGACGTTAAATCGTGCATTCGAACTGGGCCCCGCATGGACGTTTTGTGTTTTATCTAGGGGTGAAAGTAAAAATTGCCCCCTATTTTGAGCCATATCTAGGGTATGTTCTAGACATCTCGGCTAATTTTGGGTCTATGATTGCAAATATGAATTCAGAATTTGCAAAAAAAATAATGTGCAAAAAATAAAAAGTTCCTGCATTTTCCCCAAGGTAAATCTGCCCCTACAAGACCCAATTTGTATGCATGATTTAACGTCCTCCTTAAGGCTTGAATATAGATGGTTCACGCATGTGATTCAATCTAATTTTAAATGCACTCATAAGTGGATATTCTTGATATTATATTGATTTAAAGCCAACTTTAGCGGGCCAACTACTTTTTGATGAATAAAAAATCTGTGAATACAATGAAATTCCGTTTCATTTGTGTCAAAAAAAAATTGTGAATACAATTTGACACTAGCATGGTCGCATTTAGGAACATGGTTTGTTATTTATTGCAAATCCACATGTTTGTTCTTGGTTTTCCCATCTCTCATTATAAACCACATGTATTTTTCTTTCTTTGAAAAATAAACCAAAAATATTTTCGTCTACAGAAGCCTATGAAAAAAGCAGACCAATCCTTAAATGGTCGCTTTAAGAGCAAACTACCTTACTGCATAATTTGTTGTTACCATATCATTGTTTTTCATCATATCCTATTGATTACAATGATGTCTTTGGTGTAATAGACATTAGAAGAGATTTCAAGCGTGCCAAGGGTTGTGAGTTCTCAGAGTGCATGGAACGTGGGAACTGCACTATAGCAGTAGTCTGACGTGGCTGAAGTTTGGCCACATGATTTTTATTTATTTATATTTTTTCACATTCAGAACATTTTTTTTAATTTTCTAACAACAGACAACCTTTCCCTCACTACATCAAGAATAGGAAAGGGAATAGGCCTAAAATAAACCTCCACAAGCTTAAAATCTCCTCTAATGGCCCAAAACTGCTTCAAAATACTTGTCCCCAAAGAAAGGTTGAAATTTTCATCAATATTTCTATTTTAGCAAATCCAACCATACAATCCTTTGGTTAACTTGTTTAAGTAACTTTGTCCCAAAAATTTAGAAGGAATGTCCCCACCAATTTCAAGTTCAATGTGCCTCAACTTCAAAATGTAAGTTTTTCTAGCCCTTCCAAAAGGTGAAGTTTTGTCTTTCAACATTTTTCGAAAAAAACAAGTATGTCCCATAATTTCTGCATTTTCGTCAATATGTTCAAAAATGGGTTCAAAACATATATAGAAAATTTGAACCAAAAATAATTTCATATTCATCTTTAAAAAATTATAAAGTGGAAGGTAGTATTAAATGAAAGAAAAAACTAATTTGCTAATAACTTTTACAAGAAATTATAAATTCTTAATCCTGATTGTGAGAATGTTCTATTTAACACTTAGTATCCTTTCTTTTTCTTTGAAAATTTTCAAAATTGAGAGGAAAAGACAGCTTTATATGTTTTTTCTACCTCCATTGTGTACAAAATAAAACTCCTCATAGCTTTTACTTCATTATTCAAGAATGAACAATTCATATGTTTTTGAATAGGTATCAATTTATACAATTCCAAAAAAATAATCAATTTTTTTAAAGAATATATTTGTTGTTCTCCAGGTTGACATTGAAGTCAAAAATATCCTTTTGACTTTTGCAATATTTATTAGAATGACATGAAACCAAGCTTCACATGTAGATTATGATGAGTAGCATCCATACTAAGAAATTCATGCAAGAATTCCAAATTATGAAGTCAATAGAGGTTGCCCAAGTTCTCAAAAAGCTCGTAAGTGGGTTTCTTGGTCTTTTTAGGGGTTAAATTTTTTGAATTTTGGTTTATTGCAACTCTTCATGTTTTGGTTGGAATGAGACTTTTCTTATTTTCTCAAATGATTTATTTTGGATTGGTATATCTTTTCTTGATTGTTTTGTCTTTTCAATTGATGACAATCATTGAATAAACAATTTAGAGTGTTATGCTTAGAGAGTTATTCTTTTGAAACTTCTTGAATAAAAACTTAAACATTCCAAAAATTAGATAGTATGGAAGAATTCTTTTTTGTTATATATCATGCATTTTATTCATAATATTGAGAACTTTAGATGTTTCCAAAAATACATAATTCATGTATGAAACTCTGAATTCGACCCTCATGTAGGATATCTTACATAGAAATGATGAAACTATTAAATTTTCTAGGCATATTTAGAATATGATATGTTTTTCTTTATTATTCTTCAAAAATTCACAATAATTTTAAATTTTCACCAAAAAATTTTGAAATTTTGAAACATGTAGAAAACAAGTGTTTTCATCTTTGAAAAATAAAATGAAATGATTTGGTTCTTATTCAATTCAAAAATAGAGCACGCAAAGCAATGAATATAGAGGCTAAATGTACAAGCTTATAAAAAAAATAGGGCCTCAAGAAGACCGTTTGTCTTTGGACCAATAGTCCAAATATACGAAATAAAATAAAAGAATAATCTATATTTGTTGTGTTTGCATTGCTAGCCTGAGTCAGATGGTCCTCTTGAAATCCCATTTTTTTCTAATGCTTGTGGGCCATCATTGAAGGGGTGATTTGCAAACTCTTTTGCTAAACACTTCCAATGTTATTGCATCAACAATTCACATGATTGATTGTGCATAGATTGTCAATCTTAAATAATTGAAATGGAGATATTTCTAGAAAAATTATGCTTTTCTTGGAGCTAAATTGGTAATCAAATACTACAACTTCACATTTCTATTAGTCCTAAGTTTTAGAGAGAAACAAATTTGCATTTAATGTCAAAATAATCTTGAAGCTATAAATGATACTAATTGAATTAATATTATCATTTAGCTTCAAATCTTCACTCACCCTTGGACGGATAATGAGGACTACATGTGTTTGATAAATGACTATCAAAAAGTGTAGAAATGAAGAAAGTTTCTATTCATCTTGAAATTTGATGACTTTGGGTTATATGGTCGTATCCTTTAACCCCTAGAAGCCTATTGTTCCCTTGGGGGACATTTGAAATGGATTTTGGACACATTCCTATAGTCTCAAATTTTGTAGTGATTTTTTGAGACTTTTTCTTAAGATAGTTTAAAAACACATTAGCTTTTGGGGAATATGATTTTTTATTTAAAAAGGCGCCTCTAAGCAAAACTTATGCCATTTTAAACACAATTTACACATCATTGGACAAAAGAATAAATCCAAAAAAATTGAAATCATTTTTTAAAGAAATTGTCTACATGCAAAGCTTTGATTCATTCCATTTTGATTAGTGATGTGAAAGTTATGAAAAATCTTGTTAGTTGGACAATCTAAGTATCTTCTTGAAGAAATAACTTATAGGATTCATTTTTGAGTGCAATTTTCACAATTTAAAAAAACAAAACTACTTGCTAAAGTTTAATTTGCACGCTAGAATGATCTCACCATTGGGATTATTGTGTTCCAATTCCACCTCAGAGCTACTAATAATTTAGTTCTTTATTCAATCTCAAACCTACTTCTACTTCATATTTTTTTTAAATGAAAATCAAGTGTGTTTTTTGAAAAAAAGATTCATAGACTTTCAACTCAATTCTTCAACTTAAAATTTTTCTGAATTTATTATATAGAGTGCTTAAAATTTAAACTATAAAGATTCAAAGCCTTGAAATGTGGGCAAGCTAGGTGCAAAAAAACAATGGTTTTCTTCACTTCAAACACAAATATTTTGCAATCTACATTGTCCAAGTTTTTGAAATTTCTTCCACACATTTTCATACCAATTGATTGTAAGATCCTATAGTTAGATATGCACAAAAAATAATTTCTAAATTCTTTTTGCACTTTGCACTAGAAATGGTAGTTTTGAATGGAATTTGATGAAAAGAAGGCCTTGAAATTTTAGAGGTTAATGCAAAGATAAGATTATAGGTACACCACTACAAGGAAAAAAATGCAAATAAGGAAGGATGTGAAACCTTAGGTTGTTTTACATATTTAAACTTATCAAATTTATAATTTTCCATTTCCAATAAAATTGTAAATCATAGAATACTTCACATGTAATTCACCTAATTTTTTTTGTAGGAAAATAAAATAATTTCAAATAGTCAAAGTAAGAGCATATTGAATCCTAATATTATCCCTTGATGGAGTTATTCTTATCCTTTGGGATGCTAATGTGTCTCTCTAAACCCTCAATGATCTAAGTGACCATTTTCTAGTTACTACCCTTCTATTTGGGGTTGTTCGTTCTCAAATTTTGAATTTTGGAAATAAAAAGTATAGTTGAAGATTGTACTATATTATGAATCCAATGGCAATAGTTTCATCAAATTTTGAGTTAAACTTTAATGTGTGGAAATTTTTTAAGTTGAGTGGTGTAATATAGTGCATAGCTCATTTTGAGGGGATTAATTTGGGCATGGATTGAAAAATCAGCCAACCCATGTGATTGTTGCCCACCTCATAAAGAAGATATCTAAGGAGCTCAAGGAGAGAACAAGTGTTTCCATTCTTGTTTCCTTACAAACACTACTCTCATTTTAGTGACCACTATGCATTGCAAGCTCCACAAAAATTGCAAAACGATTGGAATGTTGTGAAATTCTAGATGAGCATTTTCATCTCTCTTGTCTTTCATTGAGCACAAAAGGTTATCATTTCAAAATATTCTCACTAAGATTTACTCCTTCAAAGTGCATTACCCTCTTTTTTTCATTGACCCAAATAAAGCTTCAAACTAAAATATCTTCTAAAATGTGCAATCAAATAATTTGAATTTTTTTCTAGGTGCTCACTCTCAATGTGAATTAAAAAATCCTATGGTTAGATTCTATCTAGGTTTCAAAAATGAGTATACAAATTGCTTAGGTTCTTGGCTATTTTGAAATATTTTGAAAGAATACCTCTTTCGGGTCATCAAGGATTAATTCCTATATGGTTGTAATTGTGATTTGATTTTAAAGATCAATTGAAACATTTTTTTTAATGGGGCCTCAAGAGGGTCATTTGACCCTTGGTTGAATATTCTTGTTCTTCACAAAAATGAAGATTTTCACCATTCACGAGTAAATTTTTCTAGATTTACTCATGCAAAATTTTAGATGCATCTAAGATGTCTAACTTACTCTAAATCACCCCACAATGCAAGGAGGTTAAAGGACACTTTAGACCTAAAGGTTAGGCCAATTTTTCTTGAGGTCAACTACAAAAAATTCAACCCTTTTTTGGCTTAAGGTTGTCTGAAACTTATGGGGGGGCCAAAATCCTCCTATATGTAAACCTTGAGGCCAAAAAGCCAAGTTGATTCAATAAAACTTAGAAACTTTCAACTCTCTCTCTCTCTCTCTCTCTCTCTCTCTCTCTCTCTCTTTTCATGGCCACTTTTCACCTAGAGGCTAAGCCACTTTTCCTTGAATCCAATTGCAGAAAATCCAACAAATTTGATTTGTTGAAAAAAACAAGATATTATAAAAAAAATATTTTAAAATTAAATTTGACATTGGCTCAATGCCCAAGAATTGGTCTTCCATTCTTATTGCATCCAATTCATTGAGCTCAAGCCATGTCAAATCATGTCTTTTTTGAATAAAATCTTCATTCCACCAAATTGCCAACCTCTAGGTGTAAAGCAACCCTAAACATACTAGCAATACACTAGTCATTTTTTGATGATCAATTTCTTGTACAATGAGAATTTTAAAAATTGAAATCTAAATGCTTTAAAGTTAGAAACAAACCATTTAGAAATATGTGGAAAATTTTCAAGAAATTTTACTTCACATATTGCAAGATAATAGGGCTTCAAGTTAGAAGAAAATATATGTACTTGAAACTGCCCTAATATAGCTAACAAAATTTGACCCCACTTAGAATGTGATTTGAGAACTAAGATTTGTTTTTCTCTTGGAAAATTGTATACAATATTTTATTAGTTACATATATGCCAAATTTCAAAAAGTTGATGAGGGTTTTAGCAAAAGATGCAAAGCTATCCAAAAAATTCAAGGCAACATGACTTTTGATCTCGGCACCCAATCAAAGGGTAATTTTTAAACTAAAACTAAAACTAAATAAATATATATAAAAAACTATTGAACGGGTGCGTGTTTACCTTATGTCAAAATTTTGTAAACATCCAACCAAATTTGACTTTGTAGGAACCTACAGGGATTTTCAATTGTCAAATTAAATGGACAATTGCTCCTTAGGGGTTAAATTTGTCTCCATATTGATATCTTTAAATTATGAGACTAAATATAGTACTTGATATTATTTTCATTACTCTTGGCACTTGAAAACATCATCAAAATAATTTGATATCTCCATGAATTATTTTATAATAACCAGAAATACATAAAACATGAAAAATGAAAATAATGTGTTGGAAAACATTTTAAAATATCAAAAAATGAATATTCACCAAAAATGTGCTATGCCTGTGAGTGAACCAGGGCTTTTCTTTTGGGCGAAATTTCGCCAGATCTGTCAGAACCTTTGTGAGTATGTCCCTCCAAATTTTGGCCTATGCAATGAAGCCAGCACAAGGGACACTAGTCCAAAAAAAAGCCCCAGAGTGAACCCAACGCACGGTAAGTTATAGTCTTTGGTAAAAGGTGAAAGAACAGTTTGCTTTGTGCCGTACTGAGCACATGGCTTGATACATAAGTTTTCACTACCAGACAGTACTTGTGAAGCCAAGACGGCAACCGACTCGGCAAATAGTCCCCCCCCCCACACAGGCACACACACAAGCCCTGGGCTCCTAATACTCAGGTTTCTCCACATTGCATCAGCTGATTTCAATAGCGCAGAAAAACTGTAATGCCAAGCGGGTATTCAAGGTCACAGCATCACTGTCTCATGGCTGCATCTTGGAGGACGTTAAATCCTCCATTTGAATGGGGTCCCGCAGGGACAGATTTACCTTGGGGAAAATGCAGGAATTTTTTATTTTTTGCACATTATTTTTTTACAAATTCTGAATTCATAATTGCAATCAGAGACTGCAGAAGAGGAAGGAGAGACTTAGAACATACCCTAAATTTGGCTCAAAAGAGGAGTATTTTTTACTTTTACCTCCAGATAACCCACAAAATTACCTTACAGGATCCAGTTTCAATGGAGGATTTAACGTCCTACCTTGATCTCATTCATCACAAGCCACTGTTGTTTCATTTTAGAATTTTTATTTTTATGACAATAAATATAACAAGACCTATTCCGTCGTCATGTCGACCTTCACAATATTCTAAACTCTAGTAAATTTTAACCTTGGAAGGATGTGGGCTTGTCGCCAAGTTAGTCAACTAAAACTTATCAGATTTCAAGAGGAATAGATGCATTCTTTATTTCTACAATTTTCCTAGAAGATCATTCCTCAGACACTATTCCTCAGACACTTTTGGTCCTTGACACTCTTCCTAGGTTAAGGTGGTATGATTGGTATTCATTTTCATGATGTCAGAAATTGTTGACTTCTTGAATATGGGAGTCTCTGTCAAAACTATGGAAACCCCACGCCACTTGTGGCTGGTAGCTGTTGTATTTTATCTACGCAATGAAATTCGGTTTCATGTGTGTCAAAAAAAACCAAAAAAAACAAAACGCGCACACACACACACACAAGATGCTTTACTCAGATGGACTTAATTCCCTGCGACAATTCTCAATTTGACAGCCTTTCTACACTGCTGTATAATTCTTTGACAGCATCACGATCCCAATATTGTCTCTTCAGATCACCAGCCTAGATGAAGCCAATTCCCTAAATCTGATTCTTATTAAACTGAGATGCAAACAAAATCTCTTTGCCTCTTTGCCTGCAAAATCATTACACTAAAGTACTAAAATCTGAGATTTTGTTCAATCAATCCACAGATCTCGGAATCCAAGGTGCTGGTCACATTCCCTGGAAAGGTTTTTATTCCTCTTCGGTAACAAGAAGTATTTAGAGCAAAGAGCAATACAATGTCACCAATTCCACATGGCTTTGAGCCTGAACCATAAAAATCCTGATTTACTGACGATACTAAGGCTTGACCTTGAAATAAATGAATTGAAATGAACTGAAATCAATTCAAGGTGAGATAGTTTCATGTTGAGATAGTTTTTGTCATTCTTGCTGGCTGTTACAGCCATTTCATGGTGCATAGTTAAAACTATGCACCATAACAAAAAAAGTTTAATGAAAATTTAATTTTTACCTCACCCCCTCTTTTAATTTTGGAGGGGTGCTGTTTTGTAAACGATTTTATTTTTAAATTTAAATTGTCCCCCACCTCCCTTTCTTATAATTTTGGGAGGGTGGGATTGCAAACAATCAATATGGGATAATCCCATACTGTTGTATCTGCATCCCGTCATCCATATCTATATATTGATGTATCGTATTTGTATTTGTATTTGTACCATATTTGTATGTACATCTATTGTCATCTATATCTATATATTGTTGTATCATATTTGTATCGTATTTTGTAAGTATATCTAATGGCTATTGATTTTTCTTGGAGGGGATGGAATTTTTTTGAAATGAATCAGATGGCTCCTAATTTTGGGGGGTGGCGAGGGGGAATTTTTCAGAGGGGGGAGTGTGACAGCCTCTTTTCAGCGGATAGTTTCTGTACTGATCGATCTTATGATTATACTGCTCAGATATTAAAATGAAAACTCGAACACTCTTCAGCACCTCCAGCTCCATGCCTGCTTCATGTACACAGAAGGCATGATGGTTGTCAATCTCGTTAAATTGACACATATATGAACATAAAGGTCTAAAATCTAGGATAGGTGTGCATTTCTGTTTCAGAATGCACGTTTACAAAGGTGCCAAAGTACTGGGAGTACCACTAGTTTTAAGAAATTGACTTTCATGGAATGTGATTCAAATTATATAATGATCTATCTGCAAATTTATCACCATCAGTTAGTCATTGCCTGAGAATTCCATTGTCCATAGTCAGTGATGATGCACTAGGATACACAACAAAAACAAAAAGGACATTTGTCGAATTCCCATACTGGATTTCTCATTTCTCCTTTCTATGTGAGAATCCTTCATCAAAAATCAATACTGTAATCACCTCATTAAAGCTTGTCTGCCAATTAGAGACGACCAGGACTAGCAACAACTGTATGTCCAAGACCTCACCTGATGATCAACACAATAGACATGGGTCTCTAAGGTAGGAGCACCCAATGGCGTCCCTGTACTCAATGGCACCCCTTTCTACATCAGGAATTCATTCTAGAACATATATGTAGTTGGACTGTAGACCTCTTATCATTTTAGGTCAAAAAAAAAAAAGCTCTGTATTGTCTACTTACATTTACAGCTTGAAATGATTATGCATTGTAGAATCTGATGCTATTGGGTACAGGGACACCATTGGGTGCTCTTACCTTAAAAAAAGGACACTAAATCCTGCAAACAAAGTGGGCCCTGCAGAGGCAGATTTACCATGGGGAAAATGCATGAATTTTTTATTTTTTGCATATTATTATTTTTTGGAAATTCCGAATTTATATTTGCAATCAGAGGCCCCAAATTAGCTAGGAGAGGTCTAGAACATACCCTAGACACGGCTCAAAATAGGGAGCAGTTTTTACTTTTACCCCAGATAAAACACAAAATACCCCTGTGAGGCCCACTTTGTTTGCAGGATTTAGCGTCCTGCCTCTAAAAGCTCAAAACTTGGGTGACACACCAAAAGTTCTCAACTATTGATCCTGGAATTATTCCACTGATGCAAATACAAACAGGTACTGCATGGTTACAGTGTCTGTGAGTATGAGTAGATAACCGGACCAACGTTAGAAAAGAGTATCAGTGATTGACACCGAAAGCTCAATCTTCCTCAGGTAGCTTTTGATTGTGAGGATGCAAAGTCTCTTCCCTTTTGGTCCCTAGTCAATAAATACAAAAATTGAATATTTTGAAAGCTATGATTGAGTGTGACCAAGTCCCATCAAGTTTTGGAATTCAAAGACAGGTAGGGGCTATGAACTACAGTTGGTGCAGATTCAAGCTAGGAGCCCATTTTTAAATGAATTAATGTCTTGAATCTACGAAGACAACATATAAGGTAGGATGATCCATTGCTGCCTCTTGCCTATTTTAGACCTATAGTACAATACCAAAAATTTCTCTATGGCATCCTAATTTAGTGAAAATCGTATTCAGATTTGTACAGTGATCAATAAAGTGTCGAGTTAGGAAGGAAAGGGTTAAAATTGGGTTGAAAAAGTGATAGTTTGTGACATCTATGAACACCACCATGTGGTTTCTACAAATTGCAAAGGTTCATTCATTTTTCCACAATCTTAAGGGACACTTTTGAATTACCATTCCATTAAAAAGCAAATTTTGTGATTTGTTTTTTTAGCTTCCTCCTTTACAGAAGAGCCAATAATATGTGATGGATCAGTCCACCCCATCCTCTTCAAACACATTTAAAAAAATTTCAAACAAAAAGTGAATGAAATATCACAATACTTCATCTAAACTCTAAAATAATTCATAAGTCAATTTTTGTCTCCAAATGCATTTTAGGATTAATACCAACACATTCTCTCATACTTAGATGATTGTAAGAAATATTTGTAGTATTTTTGTTCTCACCTTGAGTTCCAAAGAACTTTTCATTTGTAACTTTGAGTATAATTTTTCAATGTAGTTGAAATTCACAATGAAGGGTTATAACTTGAATCGATATTTTGTTATATTCCAAAATGAAAATTGATGGAGGATGTTTATTTTCAAAATATACCATGCTTGTGATTGTAGGGTTTGGGAGTACTATAGGGTATCCATACTAAGGAATTCAATGCTAAATAGTCTTCTAATAGAGTAGCCCCTTTTGTATGAAGGAAATTTTTATAATAGTTAGTTCTATGTTAGATGGAATTGTATGAAGTGAGCTTTTTTCTGCATGCATTTAGAACATAGAAATAAATATTTTGGTTGTCTCTTGGTAAATGACTCTCCTTGTAGATTTGTTACAAGTGAGTGAAAGGACCAATTTTTATTTTTATTTTTAAATTATTATCCTATTCTTCACACATTAAAACATCAAAGTATATATATATTATTTTTTATTTTTTATTTTTTATTTTTATTATTTTTATTATTTATTTTTTTAGGAATATACACTTTTATAGTCTCTTCCTATTTAAAGAGTTATTCTATGCTTCATCATTCTAGCATGCAATCTAATTAAAGTGTATGCATTAGACATATTATGTTTGTTATTGAATTTTTTTATAATCTAAACTCCTAAAGGACTATGGTAATGTGAGGCCAGAAATTGCTTCAAAAAACTCATATCCAAAACAAAGCTAAAGCCTTCATCTATATTAATTTTCTAACACATCCAATTGTAAGTAACCTATTCAATACAAGTACATCCTCCTAAAATTTTAGAGTGAAAATCTCCACTCATTTGCATGTTCAATAAGCCTAAACTTCAAAACTAGTCTTTTCTAGTGTGTCCCAAAGGTAAAGTTTTCACTTTCAACGTTTGAAGAAAAAAAACATGTCTCACTCTCACTCTCCCATAACTTGTAAATTTTAGTCAATATGTTGGAAAATGGTTTGAGAATACAAGAAAGAAATGTAACTGAAAAAAACTTTCATATTCATCTTAAAAAATATAAAGTGGAAGGTGGTATTAGATAAAGAAAAAACTAAACTACTCTTGAAAAATCTTTTACAGAAAACTGAGAATTTTTGGTCCATATGGCAAGTTTTTTTTGGTAAACAATGAGTATCCCTTTTTTTTTTATTCATTTTGAAAATTGAGTTTAAAAAAATGTCTTTATACAATTTTTTCTACCTTCATTGCCTGCAAAATAAAACTCCTCATAGCTTTCATATCCTTGTTTGGGATTGAACGATTCCATTGTTTTTTTAATAGGTTTAGAGTTTTTAAAATGAAGTAGGATTAATTAGTCTATTTTTAGAATATATTTATAGTTTCTAAATTTGGAATTTAATTTTTTTTAATTATACATTTTGCAATATTTATTGGAATAATGTGAAACAAAGTTTCACATGTAAGTTAGGATGATTAGCATTCATCCTAAAGATGTAATCCATAAAGTCCAAATTACGAAGTCAATAGAATTTGTTTGAGTTCTCAAAAGATTCAAAGTGGACTCCTTTGTTTTATAGAGGTTAAAATACTTTAGATAAGAATCATTAGCAACAAATAGTATACTTAGGAGCTTCTTGCTATCGCCCAATCCACTAGTTTATAGCCACTTGTAGTTGCATTGATTTGTCCTAGTAGTGAAGATGTAAATTAGCATCACTAAATTTTATTTTATTTTGTGGAAATTAGTACTACACAATCATGTAAACAAAATCATGAAATTCATTTGCCTTAATCCTTGAACGGCCCTCAGGGTCTTCCTATATGTGACCGTATCCTTCAAATACGGTGAGACCCCAATTTCCTTTTCGGCACAATTCACGTGAATTTGAACTTTGAGTTGTTCCAATTAGAAATGTGTATGCTTTAGGTCATGGACAATTTTTCACAAACCTCTTGATTGCTGCACATTAGGAACTTCAAGGCATGTGAACATGGTGCCACGATGGTGCATTGAAATGCAATTAAGTTAATTTGGTGCCAACCTCCATACCAACCTAGTATGGATAAAATGACACTAAAATGACCTATATGCAGCCTTTGGTGTCAAAATGGCACCAAACTAATTTGGCCCAACTTTTCTGCCACGCAATGCTCAGATTTTTAGAAATTGCCTTGTTGAAGATACCATTGTGTCTTTCGCAGTTTAGTTACGATTTTTAGAAAATTGGGCCATGAAGATTTGGGAGATCACTTTGGTGGGTGGCATTCCATTGATACAATGAGTGCTCACAAAAATCTTGTATTGAAATTTGCAGTAGTGCTGCCATTGTGGCATTCAAATTAGGTCCCCAATTGTACAAACTTGTCACTGTATTGTATAGCACTGCACGTATTCTTGTGTTTAGCCATTGGTCTACTTCAAATTTGTAAAATTGAAACACAACATTTGATGTGCCTTCAACTCCTGTGCAACTTTGTTGTTTGCACCAAACCCTGAAACCACCTTTTTACTTAGCAATACATGAAAAAGGGTCACACAGTATGGGTAGAGAGGGCCTTCAGGCTATTCTAGGGTTAAACAATTAGGTTGACTTACCCCACGAAAGTTATTGTACAAGCCATCAAAGTCAATAGACATTGTATTCCTATAGATACTTCCATTTATACATACAGAGGTTCATGAGTCTCAATTACAACAATAGCTAATTCAAAAGTAGTGCATCTTTGCACAATAACAATAAATAATTATTTATTTGGTGTTAAATGTTGAGAAATTAGTAGAGGGGCAATCTAATTGTTTAATCCTTAAAGGACATGGCCCCCATGACCAAGGTAGCCAACAAAAATGCTCCAATTATTGGACAAATAGGTGCATTATGTATTTTTACAATCAACAATGAAGTCATCCATTGAACACAAAATGTCCTTGTTGATGTTGAAGGATTAACCATAATTAATTTCAACCATATTCCACACACTAGATAGACAAGGAATTAAAAAAAATGCTTATAAAAAAGAATGGTGTCTGATGTGATCAAAATCCCAGTAGCATGGTTGAAAGTGCTAAGGTAGTGTGCTCATAAACCATCCATTCAAAGGCTATTGGGATTTTTTGATGGTTTCAAATGCCCCAAAATATTTTCCCCTTATTTTTCACTTGAAGAAAAATTGATGCGGAATCTAAGGCAAGTGGTTTCATATTTTTTGGATAATTTATGAATTACTTATGAATTTTCAAAGAATTATGAGGTAGGCACCTATTCTTGATCATAGGCCTTGCAAAAACCACACACATGCAGTCTGAAAAAAGATATGGCTTGACCAAAAACAAGCATTGCATCATTCAAAAAGTAATACACAAGTTTCTTAAATGTGTCCATTACTAAACTTAAATGAATCCTAAATTCTTTTAACATTTGTAAGAAGGCAATTGGGCAATCAATTCTGATTTAGAAAAATTAAGTGGACACATTCTGGCTTTGAAATAGACCCTTTGTGACTCTTATTCCATCCAGTGGCAAAGTATGAATCAATATCTATTAAACCTTAATTATGCTATAACATTTGTGGTAGTCCATTTCAGAACCATTGACTGTCCATTTGTGAGGGACCTACTGGGTTGTTTGAAGAAGATGGTTGCAATAACAACATACTATTGTAAACTACAAGTTAAAGGGAAGACGTTAATCCCCCCCCCCCCTGAGCAAAAAGAGGGGCCTATCAGTGGGGCCAAGCTTGCTTGCATGGCTTGCTTCCTTGTTGGCCCTTCGAGGTCCATCATTGCTTCTCATCACTCCTGTCCTCTTGTCCTCCTAGCCCTCAGCCTCTCAGTTAACCCTTTTAACTCCGAGATGGCCAGAAATGGCCTACAGTTTGTGTTCTAGTTGCATTAACATAACACAAATGGAATCAACATGAAATGTGTTGAACTATAAAGTTGGAGGCAAGAGTAAGTTGAAAATTTAGCAATTCAAGAAAATATAAAATTAGCAAAATTAAAGATTTTGTGCCTATGCAAAGCTTGTATTCTACCAAGAATACAATACAAGGGTTTAGACATACATTGGGGTGAGGGAGAATACTTGTCAAGAGTTATAGAGGTTGCACGGAGGGTGACCAATGTAGCCAGTACTCAACAATTATAGCAACTCCATTGCAATCCTAGTCTTCAAATACAACTTAAGTGTAGGCCTAGTCCTTGAGTCCCAATGATTTTTTTGAAACAATTGAAATGGCTCCAAATTTTCTTTTAGATTCGCTTAGAAATATGAACTTTGGGCCTAGTTTGTTGATTTTCTAATTTTAGAGTAGCATGATAACTTTCATTTATACCAAGTTCTTATGCACTAAAATATAATGGTACATACATGGTGAAAATTTCAGATTTTTTGAGTCTATTCTACATTTAAAATGAGTTTTTTTCATTTTTCTCTTAAGAAATTCACAGTAATTTCAAATAATCTCAAAGAAGAATTTAAGACCTCATTTGGGCATAATAGAATAATTTTTTCCAAAAAACTTTGAACTATAAAAATTTGCAAAATCAAGCCAAATTTCATTTCATTTACAAAATTGGTTTGAGATTTCAAGACTCTAGTAAAGAGTTATGGACAAATTTCAAAGAGAATGTTTTAAATTGTCAAAAAAAATGTCCCTACCATCCCCTCTATGAAATTTGTTCATAACTTTTAGTTGGAGTCTCAAAACCTCAAAAGAAATTTTAGAGATAAAACTTAGCTTAATTATCCACTTTTTTATAATTCAAAGTTTTTGAAAAATGGTATTCTACTATGCTAAAATGAGGTCTGAAATTTTACTTTGAGCACAATTCCTGCTTTTTGACAATGAGTGGCCAAGCTCTCATCTTCAAATTATCCCATACCCTTTGAGGATTCATGATGGACAATTCATTTTAAATAGTTGTTTTTGCACACATTTTGAGGAAAGGTACATTTATAAACAATGCTAAAGAAGTTGATAGGGACCTCAATTGAGATTTGTTATGACATTATCTTATAGCATGTCGAGATGTTTTAAAGTCCCCAAAGTTGAAGCCATGTTTCTAAATTATAGGGGAATGCCTCGGTTGAGTGTTGCTACGACAAACCTTGTAGCATCACAAGATGTTTTGAAGCATTATCCTAGCATCATACCTTTTTACATTTGGATGATATGCATGTCAATGCTTTCACTTACCTATACATGTGCCCCTATGAAATATTATTTCACCTAAACCATAGAACATGTGAGAACATTAAGAAACATTTGTCACTGAAATGACTCTTGCAATTAATGTTTGAAAAGTATTTTAATCGATAATTTTTATTTCTAATTCTAGGATGGGGAAGAAGCCTAGGTCCTTTGTGAAGAAGAATAAAGCAGAAAGGTGGAAGGATGTTGGGTTGAAGATTCAAACAAACATGAATGTTTGTTTTGCAAATGTATCATATCCTACTTCTAATGGTACATATATGCCTTTGAGGACCTCTTACAAATTAAATATTTGCCATATTTTAGTGAATTTTTTTTAATAGTAAACCTTCAAAATTGCCTATAATATTTTTTGAAGTAGTCAAGGGTATTTTATTGCCTACACAATGTCAATCTTGAAATTTTAGATTGACCATATATAGTTGATTGGGCAATTAGGGATAAATAGAAATATTCATTTGGCATTGGAAATTCTATACCTAAATAAGATTTGATATTTCAAAGTTTATCTCAAAATCTTACAACTAACACTCAAACCTTGCAACTAACACTTGAATTGTGTACATTGATCAGTCTAGTGAATAATGACCGGAGGCCATCAATTTTGTCACAATAGCCTTTCTTCGAGTACACCTGACTTGTTCTCTAGGGTTGTATCTCACCACCCAATAATATGGATTTACTCCATGGTATATGAACAACTTATTTTAGAACCACCCTACACTTCCCAATTTATCATGTTCAACATTTTTTTTCACTTGGTATTTTGACATTTGGAAAATGTACTTAACTACAATATGGATGATATGAATTTTTTTGCCTTCAATATAGTCTATCTTTGCGGACCTAAAGCCTATTTTATTCTCCTTTCATCAAAAATATGGTGAAGTAGATGGTGAGTCTCTCCAAACCTGTGGGCATTTAAGGGTTAATTTATCCCTTAGCCTCCAGTCCATTAAGTTAGCCTCCCATCCCTTTGCTGCTCCGAAATGCGGTTCTGAGTGCTCTTCCCTCCATTCGCTTTCCTTTTGCATCAAAAGTTGAACACAATAACTTAAGAAAAAAACCAAAAAAACAATAGAGTTTTCATTAAGCTAATTTTTCAAACATCCAATTAAACTCTGGAACGAATTTTTTTTAGAATTGAAAATTCTTATTGTAACAAAATTCAATTAATCCGTGAAGGACCAAGTAGTCCAATTTGGGCTTTTTGAGAACTCAAGCAACTTCCATTGACTTTAATAAATATTCATTTTTTTCATTATGTTTATTTTTCAAGCACCCATTTAAACTCCTTCAACATTCAAAAAAATATGTACATCCTATAACTTGTGAACTAGTGTGGTAACATCCTATAACATTCATTGGTGAGAATGTTCTATTAAACAATTAATAGCTTTTCTTTTAATTTCAATTTTCAAAATTTCAAAATATAGAGAGAAAGATGATTTTTTAATGTTTTTTCTACCTTCATTATTTGCAAATTAGAGCTCCCCATAACTTTTACCTCATTATTTGAAATTGAAAGGTTCAAATGTTTTTGAGTAGTTATCAATTTAGAAAATCCCTTCCCGAAAAAAATTAATGTTTGTTAAAGTCAATAGAAGTTGCTTGAGTTTTCAGAAAACCCAAATTGGACTACTTGGATTTGAGAGTTTTTTTTATCATTTTGGTATCATTTTGGTTTTCAAGTAGTCTAGTTGGATTTGAGAGTTCTTTATCATTTTGAAAAGGGTATTAAAAACCCTACAACCTAATCTTCTTTGTTTTCTTGATTGAATAATCCTTTGTGGACCTAACTTGGGAGGTAAATCCCAAGGCCAAAGTCGTTTACTAATTTGTTTGAAGTGAATTAAGTTTCCAATTAGGGAATCCAAAGTAGAACTTTCATAATAAAGATCCATTGCTTAGATGGTGTATTTGGATTTAACGTATAGACACTCATAGGACAACTCAACAACACAAGAACCTGGTTGTGTTTGCTTAATTCCAAGGGTGAGAATCAAGCACTCGCAAAGCCTTGTCATACTTAAATTTTTTTATTTTGTTTTCAATTTGACTATTTAGGTGTGAATAGAACTGTCAACTTGTCTCATTTCTATTATTAAGTCAATTAGAATTACAAATCTCACATGAGAACTGAAGTGGTAGAATCTTATAATTAGAAGAGTCAAGTTGGTAGGATTTAAAGAGTGTCAAATTGATTACATAGCTTTCCATGTTAAGAGTTGTCTTCACAGTTTTGGGACTATAAGTCCAAAGGTTGATTTGATTTTTTTTCAATTCATACAAGTAGTATGATTCATGTACAAATTTGTTTTGAATATATTTCTGAGCATTTGAAAAGCATGTGAAATCATTTCATTGTTCCGTTTGTAAGCTGTGCTTGTCTATTTGGTTGAGAGAATCAGCTTGTGGTGCTATGGTGGTGGACTATGGAGTTGGAGTCAAGTCGACTTGGAGAACTATGTAATTGTGTGGTTGTCTAATTGATGTGTGAAAATTTATGCTCATATTTTAGACTATTATTAAATCTTTACATGTGTGTGTGTTCAAAATTAGAGGCTAACTAATTGTGTATTTGTGCTTATGTTAGTGGACTGTGAATATTGTCAAGTTGATTGTATACTTCAATGAAAGTTATAGTAAGGGAAGAGCTGTCTAATTGTTGTTGTATGTATGTAATTGTTGTAGATATAGTGATTGTCTAGTAGTTGGATATAACAAGGAAAGCAAGTGAGATTTGTCAATTTGGCTAAGTGATTTGGTTTGGTTGTGTGTGATAGAGTTTGTGCAATTTGTGTCTATTTGACTATACCTTCTATTTGTGTTGATTGTGTGAGATTACGAACTATTTGTTTCAATGGGGGATGTGCAACTGTACAAACAATGTTGGTTGTGTGTGACAGAGTTTGTGCAGTTTGTGTCTATTTGACTATACCTTCCGTTTGTGTTGATTGTGTGAGATTACGAACTATTTGTTTCAATGGGGGATGTGCAATTGTACAAACAACCTTAGGTGTGGGTGATTGAGTATTGAATATATGGTATTGATAATGTTGAGTTGGCTTGATCATTAAGTATTGACTCATTGGCTGGAGGTGTCGGCCTTGCGGTGTCCAAATGTGGTCAAATTGTATGAGTGATTGTTGTCTAATTGATCCTAAAATAATTCACTGAAAGTAGAATTTGTGAGACACATCGTCTACTGTTAGCATCATCTATTTGTTGAGCATTGAAGCAATGTCACTTCAATTGCGTGTGAGTGAGAATTAAAATCCAACATTCAGTAATATGAACTTGTATTTGTTTTGTGACCATTTGGCTATGGGTCACTTCTTAGGGTAAAAAAGTAAGTGCAAAATTGTTGGTTAATTGACTGAGAGTTGAAATTTGTGTTTGTTTACTAAAATTATTGTCTAAATGTCAGAGTGTGAGTCTGTCTAGCTTATGAGATAATTACAAATTCTTGGCGATTGGTCCAATTACCTTGTACTGTAAAGTTGAGAGAATTACTTGTTCCATTTGAGTAATGGAAATTATTAGAGAAGGAATACATGTTTAATTGTTATTCTGTGTGTATGAGTCAGTGAAAGGAATTAAGGCTTTGATGTGTCAAATTGGTGATATTGATGAGCAGTCTAAACTGAAAATATGTGAGGAGTGAGTGAAGCTTGCAAATTGAATTGACAGAATATTAGGTGTAATACAAGGGTCTTAGAAGTAGATCGGGGGCAATAGAATCTCAAGGATGTTGTCACAGCCTTGGACCAGTCAACAACAATGCCTTGGGTTTGGGACAAGTCGACTATCTCTACGGTCACAAGTCAACAAACATGGCCATAGAGTAGGGGTTACGGTTTCAGGTTTGGATCCTTGATTGGATGATAAAAAAATGTTTTACTAGACAAATTGACCCAACATTTATACCTCAAGGTGCACACTAGTAGCTAAACGGGGGTGATGTTGTTGGGAGCTTAAGAAGATAAAGTTTGACAAATTGACATGCCTAAGATGGAGCTAATCAGCTAAATAGTTGATGTGAAGATTTACCCAAGTATTAGGAAAGAGTTCATTCTTCCTTGTTGATTTGATATAAAATAAAGTTGAGATAAGAATATTATTTTTCCTTGGTATAATATAAAATGCAACTTGATATTACTAGATGAAAGTGATCAAAAAAGAGATCTCTTTAACCTAATAAAATGAGAATAATCATAAATATATTTAAACAGTATTATTAAGAGGCTAGAGCATGCATGAGACCAATTGACAATCCCCAGACCAATTGACTTGAATATTTGACATGAGCCACATACTAAATAGGACTGTGATGTCATCCATTGTGTCTATAATATAGCATTGGGAATTGCACAGTGACCAATTGACATTAGAAATATTTTTTCGGGTTTATTTCTTAAAACAAACCAAAAAATATGCAAATAAAAATCCAAAATACGAAAATGTGTGACCTTAGTTAAGTAAATGTTAAACTTATTGACCTTTCCTTAGGAATTACCCCCCTATACTATATTTCCCTAGGTTTTGTTGACTAGACAAAATTTACATTACAAGCCCACTTTGGGTTTTTTGACAACTCAAGCAAACTCTATTAATTTCGAAATTTAGAAGTTTTGCATGAAATTTGTTAGTATGGATGCTACTCATTATAATCTATATGTGAAGCTTTGCTTCATGTCATTCCAATAAATATTGTAAAAATGATAAGTTTGTTTTTGCTTTCAATGTCAAACTAGGCAATAAATAGATATTTCAAAAAAATAAAAATTATTTTTTGGAGATTGTGTAGATTGATACCTACTCAAATAAAATTTGAACCACTCAATTTTGAATTGAGATATTTGAAATTTGTCAAGTATGTAGCCAACTTTCCTTGAAGAATGAATCTAAGGAAGCACCACTATTTTGGACATTTTCATACAAGTGTGACCTTGTGAAGTGTAACTATCTTGTTTTTTGTAGGGCCAAAAAAAGAATTTGGTCAATTCAACTCTAATATCTTGCAATCTACATGCTACATGTTTTTGAATTTTTCCCACATCTTCTTCAAAGGATCATACTACAAGATCCTATGGATATGTGTTCAAAAATGTCTTTTTTTCTAAATTTGGTACTTGTACTAGAAATGGTATTTTTGGAGCATTTTGGGTGAAAACATAGTCAAAGAACTTTAAGGATCAACAATTCTCAATTTCTTGTAAAGTTTTTTAGCATACTAGTTTTTTCTTTTTTTCAACACCACCTTCCAATTTACATTTTTTTGATAGATGAATATGAAAGTTTTTTTGGTTGAAATTTTTTTCATAAGTCATTTTAAACCATTTCCCAAGATACTAACAAATGTACAAGTTATAGGACATACAAGTTTTTTTGAATTTTTTTACACGTTGAAACACAAAACTTCACCTTTTGGAAGGGTTAGAAAAACCTACATTTAGAAAATATAGGCATATTGAACTTGCAATTGGTGGGGATATTTGCTCTAAAATTTTAGGAAAAATGAAAAATACACTTGAATAAGTCAACCAAAGATCCTATGGATTTGTTGAAAATTATGATTATTGAAGATTCTGACCTTGCTTTGGGAATTAATATTTTGAAGAAGTTTTGGGCCTCTAAAAACAATGGTTCTTTACAAGTTAAAATCCAACCTCATCATTTCTAAGCTCTGAATTTTACCTCACCTACTTACTACTGAATATTTTGGTGCAACAAATAATTTGGAATATGTTTTAAGAGAATGCCAAAAAAAAAGATCATCTTCATAATGGCTTTGTTTACCTCATAAAGTATTCCGTTGATCTGCGGTTGCTTTACATGGACAAGCATAATGTATTCAAGTTCTTTGAAATGCAATATACAGTATGCCTATTGTGCCGTATATGTAATATACAATAATCCCCTCAAACTGAGTGATCCTCAAAGTCATCAGTCTTGCTTAGGACAGAAATTGATGCCACCATTTTCAAAATGTTTTCCTAATATATTAACAATAATCCGGCTCACCTTCAGTGGCTTGAAAATTTGGTTTGGAAATTTGAATGAAATAATAAACTTACCTGAACGGCTGAACCTGGTGAACCCAGAGCTCGTCGAGAGTGTCCAAATGTTCATTGCGCCAACCATCTGATTTCAGTTGCAACCTCCTGGTACCGTCTGATTTGACCTGCAAATTGAAAAGTAAAGAGGCCTCATGATCTCCTGCCCTGCCCTGATAACTTACTCATTCGAAGGTCGACATCGGGTCGAATATAATAAGGTAAAGAGGGACGGAGAGAAGGCAAGCGGGGATTCGGAGAACCCCAGAATTTAGGAGACCATGCTTGCCAACTAGGCGCCACAGTCAGGCAAGCGTGGTCTCCTAAGCCAAACCCGGAAAAGATCAGGTGGAGATCGACAGTGGAGATCGACAGTGGACAGACAGGGGATGCAATACTGTTGTTGGCAATGCCACTCTTTTCTTCCCGTCCGATCAGGGAGAGATCGACAGTGGAGATCAACAGTGGACTGACAGGGGATGCAATACTGTTGTTGGCAATGCCACTCTTTTCTCCCCCGTCCGATCAGGGAGAGATCGACAGTGGACAGACAGGCGATGCAATACTGTTGTTGGCAATGCCACTCTTTTCTCCCCCGTCCGATCAGGGAGAGATCGACAGTGGAGATCAACAGTGGATAGACAGGCGATGCAATACTGTTGTTGGCAATGCCACTCTTTTCTCCCTCGTCCGATCAGGGAGAGATCGACAGTGGAGATCAACAGTGGATAGACAGGCGATGCAATACTGTTGTTGGCAATGCCACTCTTTTCTCCCCCGTCCGATCAGGGAGAGATCGACAGTGGAGATCAACAGTGGACTGACAGGCGATGCAAAACTGTTGTTGGCAATGCCACTCTTTTCTCCCCCGTCCGATCAGGTGGAGATCGACGGGGGAGGTTCAGGTGCAAGGTTGGGAGCATGAACGAACAGTGTTTGCGGATTTCACTCTCTTCTCCTCCGTCCGAGCAGGTGGAAATCGACAGTGGAGGTCTCATGAGCGTGAGACACTAGTATAACTCAGACTTTGTACGCTCTCCCTTGTCCCATTAATCTAGTGAGGCTGCGCTCACACATCTTCGCTTGGAGCCGGAAAGGATCAGCGTTTGTGATTCTAGACCTTCTGTGCATCATCTCTCTCGTGATTGCGATCCTATTCCAGGAAGGTAATGCTACTTTCTCTCGCACTTTCGCGGTTCGAAACAATCTTTTGCACCTGTACTAGCTAGTTTTGGGTCACAAATAGTTTAGCGCCGGAATGGCCCCCAATTTAACGAAATGGATTTATTTTTCTTGTCCACTCTAACGATAAATGGATGGCAGATTTTTTAGGCAGTGAATGAGTGGGAACAATTTGATCATTCCTCGCGGAGTCCACGACTCGCGCTTCACTGGGATTTGAATTGATCTCCGAATGTGAGCTCCGAATTCTTGCCCATTTGCGTTGGAATGCAGGGCTGCACGGATTCATTCGTCCACTCCCGCTGTGATCGGAGGAGAAGGCTCTAGCTAGTTGGTTGAAATGGTTGGCAGATTTTTTTCTTCGGGTGTGTTGATTAGTGCAGTTCCCTCTCTTTGATGGTGAATTCATTGTCTTTGCAGGAAAAGACGTCGATCAAATCACCGAATTGCGTAACGGCGCAATGGCGCAGGCGAATGGAGGAGCCGCAGGCGCGGACGCAGTAGTGCCGCAGGTGGACGGAGAGGTACCGCTCGTGAACGGCGCAGAACTACCGCAGATGGATGGCGCGCGCGGCCAGGTGGCAGCTCCGGTAGCAGACCCTCCCGTTGCTGACGTGGCAGGGCCCCTTTTCCCCCAAGGCCTTGCTCCTGCACGTTTTGATCTGGATGGTGCTTTGCTGGGTCCTCTGCCGACAAAAAGCCACGGGAGCTGCAAAATCCTTCGCAAGATTCCGGGCGAAACCGGGAATGCTTGAACCTCTCTGTACTTCGATGCAGCTTCACTGGTGTTAATGAAAGTAAAAACAATAAACTGGTTCTGAGAGGAGAAATATAGTTGGGTTGGATATTAGTGTTTCTCTGTTTCTTTGTCCTGCCGGTATCTTAGGTCTTCTTTGGCCGGGGTGATTGGTTTCCTTGGTTTGCTGATGAAACTGCATGGGAAAGCCAGTTGCATAAAGATTGAAGAAGAGTCCTTTGAGGTAGTTGCAAGTTACAATCCACATGGACGTGTTGGGCTGGATCCACTAGCCAAAGTATCTATATCATATTGACTTGGTTTCATAGCCTCATGTGGGCTGGTTTGATTTCTTACCATATTGTAGACTGAGGTGTTAGCATTATGAAGGTGTGTATGTTTTTATATGGATGTAAGAATCATGCATAATGCTCAAGAATAATCATGTGGAGGTTTTAGTAAATTTCATGCTGACCAGAGCATAATAATATTCAGAGATGCATATTGGTTGTCCACATGGAGCACATACATTTGTGCAGTGGAAATTTGTGATTCGGATTGTTCTCATTTACCCCCGAAGGACCATGGCCTTTTTTTCATTAGAAAACACTGAAAACTGCCTCATCAAAAAGTTCTTTTGTCACGAATTGTCAATAGTAATCATATGATTATTGTCAGGCATTGCTTTCATGTTATATTCATTCATTTGAAATTATTATTACAACATGATATTGACATTCATAATTATAGTGAGGTTTAGGCTTGTCATTCATATTTGGATTTGAAGTGTTCAAGTTATACTATAACTATGCGTGACTGAAAATGTATGATTTCAATGGTTCAATGATGGGTGACTAACTTCGTGCAACATTAGTGCTTATTGAAGACATATCAAGCTCGTGCAATAATCATAAAACATCATGTCAATGCATAGTTACTGCACTAACATTGCATTTTTTTTATCTTTTACAATTTTAGTATGAGGGCAATTGAAAAGCAAGATTCACTTGTAGAAAACTGTGTTGCAATCAACAAATGCTAGCTAACATTTTTTGTCAATTGCGTTCATTGCAACACAGTTTTCAGAAAACTGTGTTGTAGTGAACGTAGTTGACAAAAAATGTCAACTAGCGTTTGTTGATTACAAGGTAGTTTTCTACTAGTGATTTGTGTTGAAAGTAGAAATTCAAACCTCATTTAGGTATAGTAGAATAATTTTTTTCAAAAAACTTTGAACTAAAAAAGTTGGAAAATCAAACTAGATTTCATCTCCTAAAACCCGTTTGAGATTTAAAACCTCACATCAAAAGTGATGAACAAAATTCAAAGACGAGTTAGAAGTGACATTTTTTGGGACATTTTCAAACATTCTCTCTGAATTTTGTCCATCACTTTTGATTGGAGGATTTAAATCTCAAATGTTTTTTTGGAGATGAAAGGTGACTTGGTTTAACAACTTTTTGTAGTTCAAATTTTTAAAAAAAAATTATTCCACTATGCTTAAATGAGTTGTGAATGTCTGCTTTCAACACAATTCCTATGTTTTCAATTGGCAATGAGCAGTCAAGCTCTCATCTTCAAGTTATCCCATATCCTTTGAGTGTTCGTGACAAACAATGAATTTTAGTATAAAAAGGGCCTCTCCACCCTCCATACTTGTCAAGTGCTAATATATTGATTCTTTCACTAATTCATCAAGTTTCTTGGTAGCCTATTGAAGAATTCAATTCAAGCTATATTTTGGTGTCTTTGAAGTGATTCCTTCACTATGCAATCAAGTTTCTCGGTGGCCTACAAATGGATTTAGTTCAAGATGAATTTGTATGGCCTAAAATAATTATGGAACCGGTTGTCATGTTTGTTGATTTTGTAGTTATGTTTGAAGCTACAATAGTGAATGTTTCAATTTTCAAAATGCAATCAACTAATTAATATACACTCAAATCAATTTTGGTCTATATCTTTATAACTACACCATTTAATAAGAGCAATGACACCATTGTCATGGATTTTCTATGTATTGAAATGCACATAAAATGCATGACAATGATAACTTTTTACATGTATAATTTGTGTCTTTTTCGTTCATTTGATTAATGTATTGAAGCCACATAGTTAATACTAATTACAAAGTAGTGCCAAATCGACGTAGCAATCATGTGCATTGTAAGAATGCGATAAATTGTAAATTAACATGCACACCCATGAAACAACAATAACCATATAATAACTATTGACAATCCGGAGGTTCTAAACTTTGTGATGCATTTCTATTGCAAAGAGTAAAAAATTTAAAAATTGTTTTTTTTGGCACATCTAATTGTAGGATTTTACACCCAACTAGTATGAAAATGTGTGAAATAAATTTCAAATTTTTTGATCACACATATTGCAAGATATTTGCATTTAAGTGAAGAAAACAAGTTTTTTTGCACCTTGTGTGACTAGATTATTTGACTTTGAACCTTCTTAACTAAAATTTTTTTCCCTCCAATGTTTTGAGGTTTGAATCTTTATGGTATGGAATTGAGTTGAGAGTTGAAGAAAAAAATTTAAGGAGAAAAATTTAATTTTCATTCTTAAAAACAAATTGTTTAGTGAAGTAGGTATGAGATAGAAGGAAAATCTAAATTACTAATACTTCTAATATGGAATTGAAACGCACTAATTCCTATGGTAAAGTTGTTCTAGCAAGAAAACTAAACCATGTGGAACTTTTACTTTTCAAAAATTATGAAAATTGAGTTCAAAAATGAATCCAATACATTATTTTCTCAAGAAGTTGCTATAATTGCCAAGAAAACAAGATGCTCCACAATTTTCATATCACTTATCCAAATGGAATGTATAAAAGATTTACATTTTGACAAAAATAGAAACTATTAGAAAAAAATTCAAAATTCAAAAATTCAAATTTTTGTGAATTTTTTTGTTGCCTAGTCTCTCCTTATTTGAGTTTATTTGGCATAACTTTTGCTCTTGGGTGTTGATTGAAATAAAAATAACATTCCAAAAAATCTAATGTATTTTTCTATCTCAAAAAAAAATTTAAATCATGAAAAAAATTGAGGCCATAGGTACTTGCTTGAAATCCAATTTCCCCCCAAGGGGACAATGGTCCTTTAGGGGTTACTTAATTGATATCACTTTGCTTTGGAATCCAGTTCTGTCTTCAAATCCTAGATGGATTGTTTGGTGATTAGAATTTGTCCTTGTATCTTTTTTTTGCAGTGGAAGTTGCTTTCACTTTTTTCAAAGTAAACAAATATTTTTATTCCTCTAGTGTAAATGATTTTGTAGTCAAAGAAGTTTTCTTAATTATATCTTTTATTCTTGTAATTTACCTTAATGAAAATTTGATTCATCTTAATTGGCTTCTAGGTTGAAGAGAAAAATTTGGTAGGTTGTTGTCTTACGAATTTGACTTAGTGAATTATGACTATGTAAGGCATCTTTTCGGGGCCTCCATAGTTTAGGTGAGGTTGAAATTCTTGTCATTAATCAGATTTCAATGGGTTTATGAGGTAATTGTAAGAGGATGAATTGACTGTTTTTTATTCCAATTTTAGGTGTTGATTGTAACTCCTGTACTCAAGAAGTTAACCCCTAAGTGATTTCAAGTGTCTTTCAATGCATACTATACAATGCCAAGTGTGGTATACAGAGCCTTGTATTCTAACAATTTTAGTGTCCAAATCTTTTTCTTTTTTTTCATGAATGCTCATCAAAATCTTGCATCCAACTACACTCTTCCATTATGCGTAGGACATGTTAATGTTATCATAGAAATTATGAGGCTGGAGGATCTTTGAGTACAAGCTCCAAGTATATACAAGAATGAAGTCAAACTACCTCTATGCTTCACATGACTGGATAGTGACACTGATTCTACTAAGGACAAACTATAGGGCAATGTTATGTACACTCAAACTCATTAGTCCGGTCATTTTGTAGACCAAACAACCTATAGAGATGGTCAGACTCCTTCCCTTTTCAACTGAATGGGGCAATTACCCACTCACAAACTGTCATTCACCAACTGCCACCTTCTTCCTTAGCCACTGCAATTACACTACAAAATCTCATTCACCCATGTGAATAAAAAAAATTGCAAGCATAATTTGATGTACAATACACTTGCATCTAGGACATGAAAGTCAAAAAATTATTGGAAGATTAATGTGTAACAAAATGCCCAAAAGAAAAACCTTGCAACAGAAGGGAAGGGGATGCACGAATACTTTCTCTTTTCTATTCAGTTCTTCCTCCTTCACTCTCAAATCTTTTTTCTTCTTCTTCAAATCCTGTTCATGAACAAAAAAAAGCTTCATTTTCAGAAAATAAGAGAAACCTAGAGAAGAACCACGAAACTTGGTTGATGTGTTGACAAATCAGACAATTAACTGCCATACATTAAGAGCTCTGAAATGCTAAGCATCCTCATATGTCTTGATACTTATGTATCATGCCCTGAAGCAGACTCAGTTTACTGTTAGCTTCATCTTCATTGAATACTGTCTCCACTAATTTTGACATGATGATAAGCTCATCTATTGTGTGCAATGGATATAATACTCACTTCATCAACTTTGATTAATCCTTACTTTAATCAAACACCAGGTGCATCAAAGGTGCATCAAGTCCCTGCATGACTTGGCTAATGTCTATGGTCATAGTGATAAAAATTTGATTTCCATAGATTGCACTCTTGCACCCCAAAGATCTCTGGACAACTAGAACATATCCTAAGAATCACTCTTCCTATGAATATTCAATGCTTCATGATATAAACAACATTCTCTACCGTATTGCAAGCTCTGACCCTTCTATTCGAAAGGCAATTCCACTAGATGTATTTCTAAATTATTAAAAATGATCAAAAAAAAAACATTGTTGCATCTCTTCAACTAATTACCGCACAAGTGGCGTCACCAATTTGCATAACCATGATGTACTGCAATCCACCATCAATTTTGGTGACATCAACCTAATGGCAAGAAAATCAGGTTGCATCCTTTTCTAGATTTCGATGAGAAATATTTCAAGGAATCCAATACCTGGGAGACGGTGCTGGTTGTCTAATGGCTAAGGAAACAAGTAGTTTGACGAGGTCTTTTAGTTTGCTATGAAGCACAGACATTCCTACAGTTTTTAGCCAATTGGGACCTATGCAGCGCCTAAAAGCAAAACCCTGAAAATGATCCCCAAGGCACAGATTAGTGTCTTTGAGCATTCTAGAAGGAATCCATAACACTTTTAAACCAGAACTGCAATCCCCAAGCATACAGAAGTTGAGAGGGGAGAGTTACGAAGAGTTACGAGGAGTTGTAATCAATACTTACATTGAAAGGGAGGTAGGCTGATCTCTAGCACACTCCGCAGAGAGTTGTCGCTCCTTGCTCTCAAGCCTTCTTTGCCAGGCACAACCTCAAGACCTTTGTCAATTTCGAGGACACCCTTCTCTGTGCTACAACGCTGTGGAGCTAAATGTGAACTACCCAATTCCTACTTTCTCCTTGGGTTGATTGCTTCCTTTCATTCTAATTGTAGCTTACAATCACACACAATCTTCCCTCGCCGCAATCTCTGGATTTCATGTCGCATTTTAAGTACTTCTTAAGCATGAAGAAGTCAACCGCAAAACCCTAAACAAAACAAATCACACATTTTGATTGCGACACCTTCATGAATCAAGGCATACAAAACCCTAAACCCCAAATCTCATTTGATCCACCCCAAGAGAACTGAAGGGGAAGAAAGAAAGAGGACCATTTGAACCTAGAAATGTTGTGGTCTACAGGTGGATCCAAGGCGGCCCTAATTGCTAGAAACTGACGTACCCGGTCATGCAAGATGCTTACATGAGGATGGGCATGTGTACAGATTTGGAGAAGCAATATAGGTACTTTTCTAGAAATACACACTTCAACATGTTTGGAAGCAAATCATTTGAACAGCTAGCATCATAATATTTTTCTAACAACTCCAGAAAATCAATGACTGGTGCAAGTTCAATTTCGTTATTTACATATTTGGCCAATACATCTTTGAATTTGGAGAATAAGGTCCATGTATGGATTTAGAGGACACAATGTGTTCCCTGAACCACTTAGGGGTTAAGAAGTTAGCAACTTTTGATATCATGAAAATGAATAGCAATTGTACCGTCTTAACCCCTAATGACCCAAGCGACCATTTTCTGGTATTTAGTTGTATCCATAGTACTATGTCCAAGACTATGTCCCAATTTCTTACAAAAAAAAGGTATGATGAGGTTTTCATTTATACTAAATCTACCATGGTGGATCTCCCCCCTAAGAATTGGCCCCACCTAATGTAGGAATAGAACACAAAAATTTAGTTCCAGATCATTAAATTGAGTACTCTATAGTACTAAAAACCACTAAAGGTGAAAGTGTGACAAACTAGAAAAATTCACTTTTAATTATAAAATGATTTTATTTTTAATTTCTGAAAATATGGGATATGATTACACCATCTTCAATAAATAAAAATTAAAGTTCATGCGGGTCATGCTTCAAAAGTTATTGCAAAGGATAGCTCTGTCACTCTATGTATGATGTAATTGAGTACTGGTGATTCTTGCAAACAGCATCAAACGCCATTTTCAAGCTCCAAATTTTATTTCACATGCATAGCTACTGCATTTTTCAGTGTAACAAATATATTGGAATTTATTTAAAAGATTGTAAAAAAATAGATCATCTTTATAATGGAACTTTGTTTACCTCATAAAGAATTCCAATTATCTACAGTTGCTTTACATGGACATGTATGTTGTATTCAAGGTCTTTGAAATATAGTACCATGTATATGCCTATTGTGGCTAATCCCTCAAAATGGGTGTTAGTCACAGTCATTCGTCTCACTTAGGACAGAAATTGATGCCACCAGTTTCCAAATGTTTTCAATATTACTCCTAGTTTGAAAAAATTTGGCTCGGAAATTTAACTCCTAAATGTCCAAACTGCATTTTTTTGACAACATAGTGATTTTGGGCAACTCATTACAAACGGATTTTTTCTTCTTTTTCTTTGAAATTTTCACACAACATGTGCCCAAGGAGTAGCTTTAAGGCCCAACAATTTTCATAACTTTTGATTACATGGTTCAAAAGTTATTGTATGATATGTCATTTTCATTGCTTGGCGGGCAACCCCCAAAAAATTGTGAAAAAATCACTTTTTTAAGAAATAAAAATTGAAAATTGGTTTTCTAAATTAATGTATAGGTGGAAAGCTTTTAATCATTCCATTTTCATCAATGAGATGAAATTTATGAGGAGTTTTAGTTTGCTGTTAGTTATGGATTCTCTACTCTAAAATAAACTTTGAAGTCCTTTATTTAACTCAATTTTCAATGTTTTTGGAAAAAAATAAAATCATAGGATGTCGATTGTTTATTACAATATTACAACCATTGGGATTGGAATTTTTCAATTCCATAATTAAATTATTAACAATTTAATAATTTGAATCATCCTCTAGTTCTTTCTATTTACTATTTTTTCTCTATATGTTGTACAATTCCAAATGATCTGAATTTTTTCAAGTATGTAGCCAACTTGCCTTGAAAAATGAATCCAAAGGAGCAACACCATTTTTGGAATTTTTTTCATACAAAAAAGACCCTATGAAGTGCAGTTGTCCAAATTTTCACATAGCCAAAAAAAAAAATTTTACCATTCAAACACTAATATCTTGCAATCAACACAGTGGATATTTCTGAAATATATCCCACATCTTCTCAAACCAGTGTACTGCAAGACCATACAGTTACTGCATCCAAAAGTGATTTTTTCCCTAAAATTTGATACTTGTACTTGAAATGGCAGTTTTGAAACGTTTTTGGTGAAAACATAGTCAAATCCATTTGGGGGTTCAATGAAATAATAAACTTACCTGAACCTACACCCAGAGACCTCGAGAGTGTCAAAGTCATCTGACTTGCAACCTCCTGGTACCGTCTGATTTGGCCTGCAAATTGAAAACTCAAAGAGCTACACCGCCACTGCGCACAAACCGCACTGTGGGAAGCTCTCCTCGACTCAGGTCCCGCAGAACAGTATAAGCTAAAGCACAGAAAGGCAGCCGCAATCACCCCCAATAGGCAGCCAATATCTGGGAGAAGTTTGACAAGATCTGGCTCACTTCACCGGTTCTGGCCAGTAGAATAGATGCTACCATTTCTAGGAACCGGGAGTGTCCCCAATTATGCTCGTTTGTGTAGGGTTCCCTTTCTTTCTCCCCTGTTGGGACTCCTTCTTGCTTTCTCTTCATTTTCCAGCCTCCTTGGATTGGCTGCTTTTTTTTTTGTTTCTCTTTAACCCCTAAAGGACCAGTGTCCATTCAACATACACAAGAAATCTCAGGTAGGTTCCTACAACGTCATTTTGGGTTGGATGTTCATGAAATTTGGATGTAATGTGTAACTATATCCCCTCTTCATGAAACTCTAATTTTTTTTGGATCGGGTGCCCGGATCAAAAGTTATGCTGCCCTAAACTTTGTGGGCAGTTCAAGCAGCTTTGAACAGTATGTGCAAAACTCTTCTTATGATTTTGAAATTTGGTGGGTGCGTAGCTTAAATGATACAAGATACAAATGTCAAAAAAATAACCATGTTTAGTGTGAAAATCTCATTCTAGAAAGATTTAAAGTTTGCAAGCCCTATCGAGCAAGGTTGGAAAAAAACTTTTTCACCTAACTTCAAACGTTATAATCTTTCAATCCTTGTGGTCAAAGTTTCTAAATTTTTTCCACCTACTCCCAAAGAAGTCTAGTACAAATTTGTACAGTTGAATTTTGAAAAAAATCTTTTTTTTCATTTTTTTCTTGTTGCCCTAAAAAGTGTCAGTTTTTAACAATTTCTGCCCAAAATGTGCCTTAGTCCTTAAGGGTTAATGCTATGGGTGTCCCATTTGTTAAAAAAAAACAAAAAAACTCAAAGAGACCTCATCATTTATTCTAGCAATGAAATTCCTTTTCACTTGTGTCAAAAAGAAGAAGAGCTGAGAGCTTTTGTTCGCATGGGGAGGGGGTTTGTTCCTACACTTGTTCCTGACGGGGATTAGTCCATGGCTTTCCATGGTAGTGTCAGGTCAGCCCTTGCTGCGGTCCTTGATGGCCGTATGTTTAAAAAAAAAAGAGCCTTCATCATCTCCAGATACTAAAAATAATGCAAAGGTACCGGATATAGTTCTATAGAGAAGGCAAGCGGGAATTCGGTTGCGACAGTCAGGTGGCGCTCGGAAGCAATTCCTCTCATCTTTGTCAGCGACTCAGCGTGCCACCTTCGCTTGCTCGCTATCACACTTCTGTTCTCCCCCGTCCGATCATTTGGAGATCGACAGTGGAGGTTGCAACTCTCATTCGGGCACCCAAATGACGCTTCTGTTCTCCCCCGTCCGATCATCTGGAGATCGACAGTGGCGTGAGGTTGCAAGGCTTGAAACAGGCACTGGCTGCTTGCGGGTACTTAAGCTTTCCTGGTCAGAGCAACCTAAGTCGAACCGGTATATTGGCCCTTCAAAAAAAATTCTAAATTTTAACTTTCTAACTTCTAACTTCTAACTGTAAATTTCTATCATTGGAAGCTCAACCCAAATTACTTTGAGTAGATACAAGAAAACACAGAATTAGTTACTGGACACTGAAAATAGACCGCTTCAAGTGCTAGCTAGAAGACAAAAATTATAGAGGTTACCAAATGAGTGCACATTTCACTGTGCGCATTCCACTTATGGTTGCAAATCCACATTTCACGACTACCACTGCACATTTCACTGTTACCAGGTGCACATCTCACGTCACGGTTACTAGATCATTCATTGCCAAGCTTCTCCAGCACTAGCTACGTACTCTCGCCAACGAGACGCTGAATACAAAGCGAGGGAAGCTTAACCTGCGAACCCAGATCGATCTTGGTGCTATTAATGCTGTTGCGCTTGCCATTCTTGTCACTCACACTGAAAGCGATTCTTCTCATTGTTGCTGTGCCACCTTCGCTTGCTCACTTACACACTCTGTTCTCCCCCGTCTGGTTATCTAGCGAGGCTGCACTCACGCATCTTCGCTTTGGGGTCGGTAACTATCAGCGCTTCTGAACCTCTGCTGTATCATCTCTCTCGTGATTGCGATACTATTCCAGCTTGTAACGTCAATCCGGTTATAGGCGAATTTCACCACTTTATCTTGTTCTGTCTGGAGGCGCGGCCTGAATCGAAATTCTGTTCCTGCACAAGCTAGTTTTGGGTCACGAAAGAGTTGGCGCCCGAATTGCCCCCATTTTCAACAAGAAGCGTTCACCTTTTTATCGTCCACGGGCTCGTTCACGGGCTCGTCCACTCTGCAAATGCAATCCGCGAACGTATTTTTCTAGGCAGTGAATGAGTGAGATTATTTTGACCATTCCTGGCGGAGTCCACGACTCGCGCATCACTGGGATTTGAATTTGAGCTCCGATTGCCCATTTGCGCTGGAAAAGCAGGGCTGCATATATAGTTTCGTTCCTCTGTTCCCGCTACATGTGATCGAAGGAGAGGACTCTGTTTTAAAGTTGGCAGAATTTTTTCACTGGGTGTGTCGACTTGTATAGTTCCCATTGTTTGATGGCGAATTCATTGTCTTTGTAGGAGGAAACGTTCATCAGAGCACCGAATTGCTCAAAGGAGAGAGTGTCGCGATTCGCAATGGCGCAGGCGAACGGAGGAGCCGCGGGAGGAGCCGTAGGCGCGAACGGAGCAGTGCCGCAGGTGGATGGAGCGGCAGATGCCGACGGAGCGGTAACGCTCATGAACGGCCCAGTACTACCGCACGTGGATGGCGCGCGCGTTTGCGGGGCAGGCCAGGCGGCAGCGCCGGTGGCAGGCCCACTCGTTGCCCCGGTCGCAGTGGCCCTTTTTCCCCGAGGTCTTGTTCCTGCACGGTTTGATCTGGATGGTGTTCTGCTGGGGCCCTTGCTGACAAAAAGCAACGAGAGCTGCAAAATCCTTCCCAACATTGCGGATGAAACCTGGCCTTGAACCTCTCTGCACTTCTGCACTGAAGTAAAGCTTTCACTCGAGTTGAAGAAAATAAAAAAATAAACTGGTCTTGCGAAGAAGAATTTTAGTTGGGTTGGATATTAGTATTTCTATCCCATCTTCTTCTTTGCGCAGAGTGATTTTCCTTGGTTTGGTGTTGAAACTGCATGGGAGAGTCAATTGCATAAGAAGAAGAGTCCACTGGGGTAGTTGCAAGTTTGTTTGTTTTTTGAAACACATGGACAATAGTTGCAAGTTACAACCCACATGAACGTGTTGGGCTAGATCCACTAGCCAAAGTTTCTATATCATATTGACTTAGTTTTACAGCCTCTTTTGGATTGGTTTAATATTTTTACCCTATTGTAGAGGTGTTAGGCAGGATGAAGGTATTTGTGTTTGGACTAAGATGCATGCATAATGCTCAAGAATAATCATGTGGATGTTTTCTTAAATTTCATGCTGACCAGAGCATATATTCAAAGGTGAAAATTGTCTGTCCACATGGATCACATACATTTGTGCTGTGAGAACTTGGGACTCAAATTGTTCTCATTAAGTGATTTGGCTTTGCTTTGGAATCTAGTTTTGTCTTCAGATCCTAGATGGATTGCTTGGTGATGAGGAATTCTTGGATCTTGTTTTTCGCAGTGAGTTTAGCTTTCAATTTTGCCTAAATAAACAAATATACAAGTTTAAATTTGTGCAACTCAGACTTATTTTCAAAGTAATTGACAATGAAAATTCCTTAGAAAATTGTAACTTGACACCAAACCTGCGTTGTGAAAGGTGCCAAAAGTATTGGGATCCCACTAGTTCAAAGAAATTGACAATTATAATAATCTGTCCACAAATTTTTCACTGTTAATTACAGTCATCGCCTGAGAATCACAACACAACACTCCGAGCAAGACAGGAGAAATTTATGAAATTTTTGGGGAATTCCATGGTTTCTAGTCAATGATGATAGAATAATATATGCTAAGATACATTACAAAAAGTATCAGAAAGTGACACCAGAAGCTCAAACTTCCTCAGGGTAGCTTTTGATTGTGATGATGCAAAGCCTCTTCCCCTTTGGTCCAGTGTTAATAAATACCAAAACTGAATATTTTGAAAGCTACAATTGTGTTTGACCAAGTCCAACAAGTTTTGGAATTCAAGGACATGTAGGGACTGTAAACTACGATTGGTGCAGATTCAAGCTAGGAGCCCATTTGGAAATGAATCAATGTCTTGAATATCTACCAAGGCAACATGCATGTGAGGTAGCATGCCCTATTGTTGCCTCCTTCCTATTTTAGACGTCTAATACAATACCAAAATTCAATCTATGGCATCCTAATTTAGTGAAAATTGTATTGAGGTTTGCATTATGACCAAAAAAGTGTTGAGTTAGGAAGGAAAGGGTTATAGTTGGGTTGGAAAAGTGATAGTTTATGAAAACAAAGAACACCACCATGTAGTTTCTACAAATTGCAAAGATTCATTCATTTTTCTACAATCTTAAAGGATGCTTTTTAATTATCATTCTATTACAAAGCAAATTTTGTGATATGTTTTTAAGCATCTTCCTTGTAGAAGAGTCAATAATAAGTGAAAGAGAAATTTTCCACGCTCATCCGTTGCAAACACATTCAAAAAAATTTCAAGCAAAAAAGTGGGTCAAAAATCACAATACTTCATCTAGACTCTAAAATAATTTATAAGGGACTATTTGTCTCCAAATGCATTATGGAATTAACCCCTAAATATATTTGACTATGTTTTCACCAAAAACGCTCCAAAACTGCCATTTCTAGTACAAGTACCAAATTTTAGAAAAAATACATTTTTGGACACATGTAACCGTGGGATCTTGAGGTATGCTGGTTTGAGAAGATTTAGAAAAAATTTCAGAAATTTTCAATTTGTAGATTGCAAGATATTAGCATTTAAATTGACAAAAAGACTTTTGGGGGGACTTGGGCAGTCGCACTTCACAAGGTCAAATCGTTATGAAAAAATGTCCAAAATGGTTGTAACTCTTTGGATCCATTCTTCAAGTCAAGTTGGCTACATGCTAAAAAATTTTAGATCACTTGGAATTGTACAACATATAGGAAAAAATTACTAAGTAGAAAAAAGTAGAGAATGATTTAAAATACGAAATTGTTAACAATTTATTTATGGAACTGAAAAATGCCAATCCCAATGGTTGTAATGTTGTAATTAACAATCTACACCTGAAGTTTTTTATTATTTTTCAAAAATAACGAAAATTAAGTTAAATAAAGGTCTTCAAAGTTTATTTTAGAGTAGAGATTCCATAACTACCCACAATCTACCCACAACTAAAACTCTTCATAACTTTCATCTCATAAATCAAAATGGAATGATTCAAATCTTTCCATGTATATAGAAATCTAGAAAACCAATTTCAAATTTTTATTTAAAAAAAATTGATTTTTGAAGAAGTTTTTTTTCTGCCCGAGTTGCCCGCCAAGCAATGAAATCTACATATCATACAATAACTTTTCAACCATGTATTCAAAAGTGATGAAAATTGTTGGGCCTTCAAGCTACTTCTTGGGCACATGTTGTTTGAAAATTTCAAAGGAAAAAAATAAAAATTCCATTCATAGTGAGTTGTGGCAAATCACTATGTTGCCAAAAAATCCCATTTGATCCTTTAGAGGTTAATATCAAAACATTCTCTCAAAGTCAGATGATTGCAAGAAATATTATTTTTGTATTATTTTTGGTCACACCTTGTGTTCTAAAGTACTTTCAATCATAACTTTAAAAATAATAATTCTAATGCAGTTGAAATTCATAGTGAAGGGTCAACATGTGCATTTAAAACTTAAATCAAGATTTTGTTACATTCTAAAATGAAAATTAATGGGGGATGTTAATTTCAAAAATATAGCGCACTTGCAATTTTAGGATTTAGAATTACTATTGTCTATTGGGTATCCATATTGAACCCTAAAGATTTTTTCCTATCTTTTCGCCCAAAACACACCAAAAGTATCAAATTTAGAAAAAAAAAAGACATTATTGGACACATGTAACCATAGGATCTTGTGTTGCACTAGTTTGAAAAGATGTGGAAAAAAAATCAGAAATTTCCACCGTATAGATATTAGTGTTTCAATTGACAAAAGTCCTTTCTGGGGCCTTCAAAAAAATGGGTAGTTGTACTTCATAAGCTCACATTTGTATAAAAAAAATGTCAAAAATGGTGGTGCTTCTTTGGATTCATTCTTCAAGGCAAGTTGGCTACATGTACTTGAAAAAATTCGGATCATTTGGAATTGTACAACATATTGGGAAAAAATCACAAGTAGAAAGAAATAGAGAATGATTCAAAATACTAAATTGTTAAGAATTTAGTTATAGAATTGAAAAATGCCAATTCCAATGTTTGTAATGTTGTAATAAACAATCTATATCCTATGATTTTTATGTTTTCTAAAAATATTGAAAAGTGAGTTAAATAAAGGACTTCAAAGTTTATTTGAGAATAGAGATTCCATAATTATCGACAAACTAAAACTCCTCATTACTTTCATCTCATAAATCAAAATGGAATGATGAAAAAAAAATAAAAAAAAATAAAAAAAAATATATATATATATATGCATATAAATCTTGAAGAATCCATTTAAAATTTTTAATTTTTAATAAGTGATTTTTTAAGAATTTCTTTGAGCTACCCAGTCTACCCATTGAACAATGAAAATTACATATCATGCAATAACTTTTTTAACCATGTAGTCAAAACTCAAAAGTTATGAGAATTGTTGCCATGGTTGTTCACCTGAACAACTTGACAACACGACGAACATGACGTCCAACACGTCTAGTAGTCCCCCTTGTTTATCTAATAAAGACGAATTTAAGGTTGACTTTCAAATAAAGCACTTTCTATTTCCAATCTTGACATATTTGAGTTTCATTTTATTGAAGTGTCTCAATTTAATAATCACTTGTTACATTCTAAATTATGGATCATAACTAAAAGTGAGATTTCAAATTGTCTCTACTATTAGGATAAGACCTTATTCAACAAAATTGTCAAGTATACACGACACTTGTCTTGTATGGCACACAATGTGAGACAAGCAACTCGACATCCAAACCCCAAAATGCATTCAACAGAACAACCTTGATTGTTGCACCTAAAAGCTATTCCTTCGGCACATGTATGGAAATTTCAAAGAAAACAAATAATTATATTTGCAATGAGTTGCCTAAATTGATATGTTGCCAGAAAAACGTTGTTTAGTCCTTTAGTTGTTAAGGAATTCGAAGCTGAATGGACTTCTTATAGAGCAACCTCTTTTGTATGAAGGAATTTTTTATAATAGGTAATTTCATGTTCAATGAAAGGTCATTATGTGAGCTTCTTTTTGCACCCATTGAAAGTTTGAAACATGGAAAAAAATATTTGGAGGTTCTTTTCGTGAATGACTATCCTCGTTGATTTATTACAAGCAAGTGAAGCAATCAATTTCTATTTCATTTTTAAAATGATTATCCTATTCTTTGCAAATTGAAACGTCAAAGTAAATATTTTCTTGAGAATTTCTTGAAAATATACACTTTTATAGTCCTCCTACTTAAAGAAATATTCTATCCCAAGGAGCAATCTTATTAAAGTGTATGCCTTAGCCATATTATGTTTTATTTTATTATTGAATTTTTTTCTTATCCAAATTCCTAAAGGACTCCAATGTGTCTTGAAACCCAAAATTGTTTCAAAATACTTGTATACAAAGCAAGGCTAGAGTCTTCATCTATATTTATATTCTAATATATTCAACTATAAGATCTTTTAGTTAATTTGTTCAAGACTAGTACATCCTCCCCAAATTCTAGAGTGAAAATCCCCACTAATTGCAAGTTCAATGAGTCTAAAATTCAAAAAATATTTTATTCTAGCACGTCTGAAAAGTTAAGTTTTTACTTTTAACATTTTAAGAGAAAACAAAACTTGTCACCCACTCTCCCATAACTTGTGATTGTTAGTCATTATGTTGGAAAATGGGTTGAGAATACAAGGGAAAAATTGAACCAAGAAAAAATTTCATTTTCATCTTTTAAAAAATATGAAGTAGATTGTGGTATTGGATAATGAAAAACTAATTAAATTGTTGCCACAAAATCTTGTATATGAAATTGAGATCTATTGATCTCAATGGTGAGAATGATTTAGTACACAACAAGTACCCTTTTTGTCTAATCTTTGTAAAAGTTTTGAAAATGAAGTTAAAAAAGGACCTTATTTGCCCACAAAGATAGATAATACATAGTCCCATGTAACAAAAAGATATAATTCAAATTCAAATATATTGTAGAATGCTAAATTGAGTTTAGAAAATATATTTGACAATATGGCCTATGGAATTGAAAATTTTGAAGAGCCCACTATACGCTTTTTGATAATTTGGGCAAACTCTATATTATCTCCAAAATTTGAAAGTTTTGCATGAATTTCTTAGGATGGATGCTACTCATCATAATGACGTGTAAAGCTTTGTTTCACATCATTCTAATAAATATTGCAAAAATTAGAAGTTTTTTTTGCTTTCAATGTCAAATTGGGCAATAAAACAAACATTCCCAAAAAATAAAAATTATTATTTGGAGATTGTATAGATTGATACCTACTCCAAAAAAATTGAACCATTCAATTCCGAATTGAGGTAATTGTTATGGAGAGTTTTATTTTGAGGACAATGAAGGTAGAACAAACACGCAAAGTTGTCTTTTGATCTTAATTTTGAAAATTTTCAAATTCAAATTCAAATATATGAAGTTAACTATTTACTAGAACATTCTCACCACTGTGGACCAAACTTAGTTTTTTGGTAGCATAGTGATTTGGGGTAGCTCACTACTAATGGAATTTTTACTTTTTTTCTTTGAAACTTTCACACAACATATGAATGAGGTTTTTCTTTAAGGCCCAACAACTTTCATAACTCTTGACTACATGGTTAAAAAATTATTGTGTGATATATAGTTCTTTTTTCAACTAGGGTAGTCTAGGCAAATTAGGAAAAATCATCTTTTTCAAAAAAAAATTGGAAATTGGTTTTCTAGATTTATATGTACATAGAAAGCTTTGAATTACTCCATTTTGATTAATGAGATGAAAGTTATGAGGGTTTTTAGTTTGTAGGCACTTACAGATTCTCTAATCTAAAATAATTTTTGAAGTCCTTCATATAACTCAATTTTCAATACTTTTGAAAAAAATAAAAATCATAGGATGTAGATTGTTTATTACAACATTGCAATCATTGGGATTGGCAGTTTTCAATTCCATAACTAAATTCTTAACAATTTAATATTTTGAATCATTCTCTACTTCTCTCTGCTTACAATTTTTTTCCTATATGTTATACAATACCAAATGATTTGAAATTTGCTAAGCATGTAGCCAACTTGACTTGAAGAGTAAATCCAAATAAGTACCACCATTTTGGACATTTTTTCATACAAACATGACCTTGTGAGGTGTAAACTATCATATTTTTTGTAGGGCCCAAAAAAAGAATTTTGTTGATTCAACTCTAATATATTGCAATCCACATGGTGGAAATTTCTAAATCTTTTTCCACATCTTCTCAAAGGAGCGTAATACAAAATCCTATAGTTAAATGTGTCCAATTTTTTTTTAAATTTGATATTTGTACCGGCTAGAAACAAGGTTGTTTTGTCGAACACATTTTGGGATTTAGGTGTCAAATTGTTCATCTAACGTCGAGTGTCGTATAAGACAAGTGTCATGTATACTTGACAATTTTGTCGAATAAGGCCTTATCCTAATAGGAAAGACAATTTGAAATCTCACTTTTAGTTATGATCTATAATTTAGAATGTAACAAGTGATTATTAAATTGAAATACTTTAATAAAATGAAACTCAAATATGTCGAGATTGAAAATAGAAAGTGCTTAATTTGAAAGTCAACCTTAAAGTTGACTTTATTAGATGGATGAGGGGGTCTACTAGACATGTTCCAGGACATCGTGTTCGTTATGTTGTCTAGTTGTTTGGGCGAACATCTATGGCTAGAAATGAAAACTTTGGAGCATTTTGGGTGAAAACATAGTCAAAGGACTTTAAGGGTTGATGATTCTCAATATTTTGTAAAATTTATGAGCAAATTAGTTTTTTCTTTCATTCAATACCACCTTCCAATTTACAATTTTTTAAAAGATGAATATGAAAGATTTTGGTTAAAATCTTTTTCATAAGTTTTTAAACCATTTTCAAACATATTGACAAATGCAAAAGTTATAGGACATACAAGTTTTTATTCTAAAAATGTTGAAATACAAAACTACACCTTTAGGAAGGGCTAAAAAACCTACATTCAGAAGTATAGGCACATTGAACTTGCAATTGGTGGGGATATATATGCTCTAAAATTTTAGGAAAATGTACTTGAATAAGTCAACCAAAAGATTCGATGGATTTGTTAAAAAATAATTATTAATGAAGATTTTGACCTTACTTTGGGGATGAGTATTTTGAAGAAGTTTTGGGTCTCTAAAAACAATGGTCCCTTGCAAGTTAAAATCCAACCTCATCATTTCTAAGCTTTGAATTTTATCTCACCTACTTACCTACAGAATGTTTTGGTGTAACGAATAATTTGGAATATGTTTTAAAAGAATGCCAAAAAAATAGATCATCTTCATGATAATGGAACTATTTTTACCTCATAAAGTATTCCATTGATCTGTGATTGCTTTACATGGACAAGCATAGTTTATTCAAGTTCTTTGAAATGCAATACGGAGTATATAGTATGCCTATTGTGACTAATCCGTCAAACTGGGTGTTCGTCAAAGTCATTCGTCTTGCTTAGGACAGAAATTCATGCCACCATTTTCCAAATGTTTTCCAAATGTTTTCCAAATATATTAACAATTATCCAGCTCACCTTGAGTAGTTTGAAAATTTGGTTTGAAAATTTGAATGAAATGATAAGTAACAAGGGGAAGGGACTTCCGTTGGAACCCTCGAGGTTCCCGGTTCAACTCCCCATGCTGACATTGCTTGCATGGGGAGGGGGTATTGTTCCTCCACTTGTTCCTGACGAGGATACCCAAGGCCTGTAATTCCCGTAAAAAGCCGGGTTGCCTTGGCTGTTGTGTCGTGTCAGTCCAACTGCAGCCCTTGAAGGCCGTATGTTAAAAAAAAATGATAAGTTAAACTTACCTGAACCTGGTGCACCCAGAGCTCATCGAGAATGTCCAAATGTTCATTGCGCCAACCATCTGTCTTCAGTTGCAACCTCCTGGTACCGTACTACCGTCTCATTTGACCTGCAAATTGAAAAGTCAAAGCGGCCTCATAATCTTCTGCCCTGCCCTAAACCTCATAACACTCATTCGAAGGTACATGTAGGCATCGGGCCGAATATAAAAAGAGGCACGGACAGAAGGCAAGCGGGGATTCAGGGAACCCCCGAATTTAAGAGACCATGCTTGCCTGCTAGGTGCGACAGTCAGGCACTAGCTGCTTCCAGTCACTCTCTTTCCTCCCCCGTCCGATCAGACGGAGATCGACAGTGGAGGTTCAGTTCAAAGGTGCAGCAACAATACCACTTTGATTCCAATGCCACTCTTTCCTCCCCGTCCGATCAGATGGAGATCGACAGTGGAGGTTCAGTTCAATGGTGCAGCAGCAATACCACTTTGGTTTCAATGCCGCTTTTTCCTCCCCCGTCCGATCAGATGGAGATCGACAGTGGAGGTTCAGTTCAATGGTGCAGCAGCAATACCACTTTGGTTTCAATGCCGCTTTTTCCTCCCCCGTCCGATCAGATGGAGATCGACAGTGGAGGTTCAGCTCAAGGGTAGCCGCATCAACAACACTTTGGTCCCAATTTCACTCTTTCCTCCCCCGTCCAATGAGGTGGAGATTGGCAGGGGAGCGGGCAGTGGAGATCGACAGTGGCGGTCCCATGGGCATTTTAGACTATAACTCAGACTCTGTACCTCTCCCTCGTCCCATTTTTCTAGCGAGGCTGCGCTCACACATCTTCGCTCTGGGGCCGGTCAGGATCAGCGTCTGTGCTTCTAAACCTTCTCTGTATCATCTCTCTCGTGATTGCGATCCTACCCCAGGAAGGTAATACTACTTTATCTCGCACTTTCGCGGCTTGAAACGAAATTTGCACCTGTACTAGCTAGATTTGGGTCACAAAGAGTTTAGCGCCAGAATCGCTCCCTTTTTAACGATATAGATTTTTTTCTTGTCCACTCTGCAAATTGTACTCTGTGAACGTACTTTTCATATAAGCTGTGAATGAGTGGGAACAGTTAATTTTTATCATTGCTCGCGGAGTCCACGACTCGCGTTTCACTGGGAATTTGAATTTCAGTTCCGAATGTGAACTCCGAATTCTTGCGTTGGAATGCAGGGCTGCACGGATTCGTTCGTCCACTCCCGCTGTGATCGAAGGAGAAGGCTCTGGTTGAAATGGTTGGCAGATTTTTTTCCTTTGGATATGTTGATTTGTGTAGTTCCCACGGTTTGATGGTGAATTCATTGACTTTGTAGGGCAGGACGTCGATCAAATCACCGAATTGCGTAACGGCGCAATGGCGCACGCGAATGGAGGAGACGCAGTGCCGCAGGTGGACGGAGCGGCAGTTGCCGACGGAGAGGTACCGCTCGTGAACGGCGCAGTACTACAGCAGATGGATGACACGCGCGGCCAGGTGACAGCTCCGGTGGCAGGCCCACCCGTTGCTGACGTGGCAGGGGTCCCTTTTCCCCAAGGTCTTGCTCCTGCACGGTTTGATGTGAATGGTGTTCTGTTGGGCCCTCTACCGACAAAAAGCAACGGGGGCTGCAAAATCCTTCCCCAGATTCCGGGTGAAACCGGGAATGCTTGAACCTCTCTGTACTTCGATGCAGCCTTCACTGGTGTTAAAGAAAGTAAAAAAATAAACTGGTCCTGAGAAGAAGAATTATACTGCGTGGTTGGATATCAGTGTTTCTCTGTTTCTTTGTACTAAGTATCCTCTTCGTCTTTGCACGGGGTGATTGGTTTCCTTGGTTTGCTGATGAAACTGAATGGGAAAGCCAATTGCACAAGATTGAAGAATAGTCCTTTCAGGTAGTTGTAAGTTACAAGCCACTTGGGCGTGTTGGGCCAGAGCCACTAGCCAGAGATTCTAAGTTACATCATACTGACTTAGTTTTATAGCCTCATGTGGGCTGGTTTGAGTTTTTACCGTATTCGGTAGATGTGTTAGCATTATGAAGGTGTGTGTGTGTTTGGACATGGATGTAAGAAGCATGCTTAATGCTCAAGAATAATTGTGTGGAGGTTTTAGTAAATTTGATGCTGACCAGAGCATAATAATATTCAGAGGTGCATACTGGTTGCCCAAATGCAGCACATACATTTTTGCAGTGGAAACTTGTGATTCAGATTGTTCTCGTTTACCTGTAGAGGACCATAGCCTTTTTTTCATCAAACAACACTCAAAACTGCCATTTCTATTGCAAAGAGTAAAAAAATTTGAAAAAAAATTGGGGGCACATCTAGCTATAGGATCTTACATCTAACTAGTATGAAAATGTGTGGAATAAATTTCGAAACTTTTTACCTCAAAGATTGCAAGATATTTGCCTTTAAAGTGAAGAAACTAAATTTTTTTTGCATGACTAGATTATTTGACTTTGAACCTTCTTAACTTCAATTTTTTCACTACAAAGTTTTGAGATTTGAATCTTTATGGTGTGGAATCGAGTTGAGAGTCTAGGAAAAAGAAATTAAGAAAAAAATCTTAATTTTCATTCTTAAAAGAAACTATTCAATAGAAGTAGATATGAGATTGAAGGAAAATTTCAATTAGTAATATCTCTAAGATGGAATTGAAACACACTAAATTTAATGGTAAAATTGTTCTAGAGAGAAAACTAAACCATGCTGAACTTTTTACTTTTCAAAAATTATGAAAATTGAGTTAAAAAATGAATCCAACACATTATTTTGTTAAGAAGTTTTTATGATTGCTAGGAAAATCAGATGCTATGTAATTTTCACATCACTTATCTAAATGGAATGAACAAAAGCTTTCCACATAGACAAAAATATAATCTATTAGAAAAAAATTAAAAATTGATAGAAAAAAAATTTTGTGAATTTTTTTGCTACTTGGTCTCCCCTATTTTGAGTTTAGTTGGCATTAATTTTGCTCTTGGGCACCAATTGAAATAGAAATAATATTCCAAAAAATCTCGTGTATTTTTTTATCTCAAGAAAAAATTTCAAACAATCATGACAAAAATTGAGACCTTTGGTGGCTGATTGCAAGAAACACTTGTCCTATTTTGTGTCACAAGTTGTGTATTGATATGATTTTGGGCCATAACTTTTGTGTTTTGACTCCGGATGACTCAAGATTTGTAGGGAAGGCACTCATTACTATTATGGACCTTGTCTGATTCTTTCGTAATTTTAAAAAATATTTTACTATCCAAAAATAAAGCCTGATTTAATGGCACACTCCCGGGCACACTTGCCAATTTGGAGGGTTTTAGTACTATTTAGTACCCAAATAAACGAATTTTGAGCTGAAATTTGGAGGAGATTGTCTTCCAGTAGACTTATAGCTAATGGACAAAGGAATTTTTAAAATAATTAATTATATGTGGTGTGGAAGTCTACAAAGTGAGCTTCTTTTTGCTTGCATTTTGAAACATATAAAACATTATTTTGGTGGTTCTTTTGGTGAATGATCATCTCCATAAAGTTTTTACAAATTTATGGTTTTTCTTTTGTGTATTTTCTTATTTCTAACTAATTAAAAAATCAAAATACCTATTTTCTTGTGATTTGGCACTTTTCTAGGCCTCCCACTTAGAGAATTTTTCTATGCATTTCCTTTAGTGGTTACCTTTGTTTTAAAGGAGTATACATTAGTCATATATTTTTTTTTAAATTCAAATTTAGTTCTCTAATTTTAAAGTACTCCTGAAAAAATCATGAGTACTATTGAAAACGCAACAAAATTGACAGGTGTTTCTTGCAACCACCCAGGTACTTGACCAAAATCCAATTTGACCTTTGAGGGGACAATGGGCCTTTAGGGGTTACTTAATTGATATTGCTTTGCTTTGGAATCTAGTTTTGTCTTCAAACCCTAGAAGGATTGCTTGGTGAAGAAGATTTGTTTTTGTATCTTTTTGTATTAGAAGTTGCTTCACTTTTTTCAAAATAAACAAATATTTTTAATTCTTTATTGTCAATGATTTTGTAGGAAAGAAGCTTTCTTTGTTATATCTTATGTTCTTGCAATTCACCTTAATGAGAAATTGATTCATCTTAATTGGCTTCTAGGGCGAAGAGACAAATTTGGTAGATTGTTGTCTTACAAATTGGACTTAGTGAATTATGTCTATGTGAGTAAGGCATCTTTTTAGGGACTCCATAGTTCAAGTTAGGTTGAAATTCTTATCATTAATTAGATTTCAATAGGTTTATGAGGTAAATTTTGTAAGAGGATGAATTAATTGTTCTTGTTTCAATTTTAGATATTGATTGTAACTCATGTATACAAGAAGTGAGAAACTTTTGATATCAAGAAAATAAGTAGCAATTGTACCATCTTAACCCCTAATGACCCAAGCGACTATTTTTTGATTGTTGGCACTCTTCCACGAGCTTCTTGTTCTCAAATTTTAAGCTTTTTTTAAAATAAAAAATATTTTTAGAATATAGACTGCGTTATGAATCCCATGGAGGTAGTTTCATTGAATTTTAAGTTAAACTCCACCTTTTGAAAAATTTCAAAGTTAAGTGTTGTAGTGTAGTTTAAGGTAGTTTGCTATTAAAGCGACCATTTAAGGGCTGGTCGGCCTTTTTGATGGTTCTTAGATGCATGGAATTATTTTTTTTATTTTTCACTTCAAGAAAAAATTGATGTGGAATCTAACCCAAGTAGTTTCATATTTTTCAGAGCATTTTTGAATTACTTATGAATTTCGAAGAATTATGTGGTAGGCACCTATCTATAATCATAGGCCTTGCAAAACCCACACACATGCAATCCATAAAAAGATATGGCTTGACAAAAACCAAGCACTGCAACATTCAAAAAGTAATACACAAAGTTCTTAAAATGCAACCATTACTAAACTTAAATGGGCCCTAAATTCTTTTAAGATTTGTAAGAAGGCAATTGGGCAATCAATTTTCATTTAGAAAAATTAAGTGGACACACCTTGGCTTTGAAATAGACCCTCTCTGACTCTTATACCATCCATTGGCAAAGTATGAATTATTACCTGACAAATCTTAGTTATGCTCTAAAATTTGTGGCAGCCCATTTTAGAGCCATTGATTGTTCATTTCCGAGGGGCCTATTGGGTTGTTTGAAGATGGTCGCAATAAGAGTAGACTACCTTATAGCTCATTTGGGGGGGCTCAGTTTGGGCATGGACTAAAATGTTAGCTAACCAATGTGATTCGTATTCACCTCAAAAAAGTCAAATCCACCTTGAAAAGGGCAGAGCCAAGAAGCTCAAAGAGAAGACAAGTGTCCCATTCTTGTTTTTCTTACAAAAACTACTCTCATTTCAATGACCTCCAACATTGCAAGCTCCACCATAAATTGGAAAATGCTTGGAATATTGTGAAATTTTACATGTACACTCTCAACTTTTTTTTCTCTTTCATTGAGCACAAAAGGGCATCATTTCAAAATTTTCTCATAAAGATACACTCCTTCAAAGTGTGTTGCCTTGAATGTATTTCCATTGATCCAAATAGAACTCTTCAAACTTAAATATCCCCTAAATTGTGCAATCAAATAATTTGAATTTTTTTGAGGTACTCACTCTCAATGTGAACTTCAGATCCTAAGGTTACATTGCATCCCATTGTAAGAAAAAACGAACAAAGAAATTGCTCAAATTCTTAGTAGTTTGAGCCCATTTTGAAAGTACACCCCCTTAGGGTCAATAGGAATCAACCCAAAAAGGATGTTGAGACTAACAGTGTCCAATCAAAGACTTTTAGGAATTGCACCTATTCATCTTGAAATCTAATCATTTTTGGTTCACTACCTTAATAGGGGTGTATTCTCCTAGGGTTGAAATTTACTAAAATTCAAGAGTGTGATTTTGAAGGTTGGTGTGACAATGGAAGAGATCTATATTAATCTTGAGTAAAATTGAAATTCTGAAACATAGCAACAATGGTTTGCAATGATTTAAGGTAAGGTGCTCTAATAGTGATCCTACTCTAAAAGTGACCACTAACACAAAAGTATGCTGGGAGTTAAATATGCATGTTATACCCTTTAACCTCATATGTTTTTGGTGAATAATTTTTTGGATTTGACATGTGAAAAGAGGATTGGAAGACTTCAAATCACTTCTATAGTTTGAACACCCTCATGATCAAACATTATAATCTTTCAATCCATAAGTGATATAATTGGGTTTTTTTTTTCTCATGTGATTTTTAATATGTCTAGTTTGAATTTGTATGGTAAAATTCCAAAAAATTGATAATACTTACCAAAATGTTGGCTTTTTGTCATGCTTTTCATTCAACTTAGAGCTAAGGGTTTGTTTACACCCAAAACTTTGGATTGGAGCCCAAAAAAATGGAGTGTTTTGATTTGAACTTTGGATTGGTACCATAGCTATCTTCCAATCAAAACACTCCATATCTTTAGGCTCCAACCCAAAGTTTTTGGGTGTAAACAGGTCCTAATTCCAAGAAGCTCAAAGAAGGCCTTGGGCATTTAGAGGTTAACCAAGACTCACAATGTTATTCACTCATCAATTCACAAGTGCATAGATTGCTAGTCTTAAATAATTGAAATAGAGATATTTTAGAAGAATTTTGTTTTTTGCAAAGCTCAATTAGTGAATACCACTAGAGTAAGTGACCCATTCTTGACCACCACCCCATTTCCACAATATAAGCCAGTGTATTTCCAATTAGTTGTGGTTTACATTTCTACTCACAATTAACACATACTAGTTGGAGCAACATAAATGTTCAAGAAGTGTACATTGAAACTTGGAGGGGGGGTCAACATGTTAAAAAAATAAGGATATAGGTGTGAACAATCACTATTTTATAGGGGGGTATGAATTATTATTTATTTTTCATATGCTATCATTATGTAATTTTCTAATGGAACCTATTATTCCATACCCTATAATACTTTAAAGAAGTCCAATGCCATTTTTGATACCCTATATTACTCTTAACCCATTTATAATTTTTAGCCCCCATGTTTTTAAAATACCCTATCACTTGTTTGCATGTATGTTGCTACTCCCAACTACTCACTACCCCCCCGGAGGTTATTGGATAAAGAAAAAAATAAATTGTTATTCCAAAATTTTCTACAAAAAATTGAGAATTATTGATCCCAATGCCAAATATGTTTTGGTGATATATAATTACCAAAAAATGACTTTATAAATTTTTTCCTACCTTCATTACATGCAAAATAAAACTTTTCATAACTTTCACCTCATTATTTGGTATTGAATGGTTCAAATGTTTTTAAACAAGTATCAATTTAAACAATGAAATAGAATGAGTGAATCTATTTCAGAATCTATTTCTAGTTGCCATCTTTGACATTGAAATTTAAAAAGTTATACCTTTTGCAATATTCATCATAATTATATAAAACAAAGCTTGACATGTAGATTAGGATGATTAGTATTCATTCTGAAGATTGTATCCATAAAATGCAAATTGTGAAGGCAATAGAGTTACTTTGTGTGAATTCTTAAAAAATCCAAAATGGACTCCTTTGTTTTCATTGTAGGGGTTAAAGTGATTTACATAAAAATCATAAACAAAAAATAGTATAAGAGATTCTTGCAATATATATATACTAACTTCTACTAAAATCTACTCTAACACTACAATTTCTATTCCAAAGAGCAAAATCCTTATACATTTTTTCCCATAAACAACCATAGGATCTTGCATTAGACTAGTATGAGAATGTATGGAAGAATTTTTAGAATGGTAGATAGCATGATACTAGCATTGTGAAAAAAACAAATTCTTTCACTCTTTTCTATACTATACTACAAGATTTTGAATCCTCGTAACTTAAAATATTGCACTACAAATTTTTGGAGCAAGAAATCTCTATGGTGGAGAATTGAATTCAGAGTCAAGAAAAAAAAATTGGGAAAAAATTCAATTTTCATTCTTAAAAAATTATTAATTTAAAGAAGTAGATACACAATGAAAAGAAAAACTAAATTACCAACTAATTTCCAAATGTTTTAAAATATATTAACAATTATCTCACCGAGTTTGATAATTTGGCTTGGAGATTTAAATGAAAAAATAAACATACATGAAACTGGTGCACCCAGAGCTCCTTGAGAGTTTCAAAATGTTGAGCCAACCATCTGACTTCGGTTGCAACCTCCTGGTACCGATTTGGCCTCCAAATTGAAAAGTCAAGAGCCTCATCATCTCCCGCCCTGATACTCATTCGAAGGTAGGCATCATGATTTAAACTGAACTGCAAGAACAAAAGATACAACGTCGAAAATCTCTTTGCCTACAAAATTAATCATTTACACTAGAGGAAGAAATCAGAGATTTTGATTAATCAATCGGCAGAGCTCCCAAGCAAATGAATTCGAGGTGGTGGTCACATTCCCTGGAAGGTTCTTTTTTATTCGGTTGAATTTCCGTAACAAGTATTCACGGCAAAGAACACCACGGTGTCACGAATTCCACAAGGCTTTTAAGCCTAAACCCTGATTTATGAACACTAATAAGGCTTGACCTCGATAGAAATGAATTGAAATGAACGGAAATCAATTCAAGGTGCGATAGTTGTTAGACTGATCGATCTTATTGTTGCGCTGCCGAGATATTAAAATCAAAACTCGTTCATTCCTCAGCACCTCCAGCTCCAGTTTCATGCTTCATATATGCAGAAGGCATAGTGGTCGCAATCAAGACAATGGTCAATCCCGTTAAATTGGCACAACTCCAAAGCCAAAAATTGTAACATATGGAGTATATGTTTAAGAAGGTCTAAAATCTAGGACAGGTGTGCATTAATGTTTCAGAACGCACGTTCAGAAAGGTGCCAAAGTATTGCAATACCACCAATTTAAAGAAATTGACGTTCATGGAATGTGATTCAAAAATTTAATAATCTACCCGCAAAGTATCACCATTGTTTACAGTCATCGCATGAGAATCTCAACATCAACATGACACTCCAAGTAGCAGAGGAGAAATCCAACATGCCATCTGTAAAATTTTTGGAGAAATTTTTGGAGAATTCCGTGGTCCACACGATAGTCAGAGAGTGATGATAGAATAGGATACAACGTCAATTTTGTAAAGTTGGCAATATTCCACAAACGAAAAATTGTGATATCTTCACAAAGGTCGAATTTCAAGTCACCAAGCAGGCCAATTATGGGTTTTGGTTTCAGGAAGTGTGTCATGACTCATTCTTTTATAATGGAATATTGCCCATTTCACGAAATTGACATTTTACACTGCTAAACATTAGGAACGAATTTGGACACAAAAACTAAAGGGCATTTTTCCAATGTCCATAATGGATTTCTCCTGTAATAGAATCCTTCATCGAAAATCAATAATCACCTCCCTCAAAGTTCATCTGCCAATTTAGAGACGACCAGCACTGGCAACGATTGTCCCGGACCGCGCCTGACGATCAACACAAAAGACATCATGGTCACACAACTTCTCTAAAAGCTGAAAGCTTGGTTGACGACAGCAGAGGCTCTCAACTACTGATCCCCGAATTGTTCCATTTTTGATGCAAATGCAGACAGGTACATCCTTACTGAGTGTCTGCGTGAGTAAGAGTATATAAAGACCAGCATTAGCAAAGAGTATCCCAGATTGACACCAAACGCACACAACTATTGATCCCTGAACTGTGTGGAATTCCAACAACTCATTGACGTGGATGTCGTTAAATTGGAGCAAATTTGGGCTCCAAAAATTGTGACCCAAATTTCCGCAAAGCTCTAAGAAAATAGGATAGGTAAAGAATCATATTTAAGACCGACCGTCCTGAAAAAGCACCAGAGTCGTGGAGCATGCCAATTTAACTAAATGGACGTTCAGGGTGTACTCACGCCAACTAAAGCTCCCCGAAATTTAATCCTTAGTCAGAAAGCCGCAGTCCAGAGCAAAACAATTGGGGGAGGTTCACGACAGCAGGGAGTTCTTTAGAGACTTCTTCAACGAGTTTTGGGAAGTGTTACTCGTCGTTTGAACAACATTCAAATTGTTCCCCGAGTTCGGTGAAGGCAGCCAAGGCATTCCACGCGAAGCCTTCACCTAGTTGGGGAATATTCATGATGAAGGCTTCCCCTAACGTAACTTCCCCCAATATTGAGAACCAAACCTCTATGCTGTAAACTAGTCCATTGTGATTCCAAAACGCCAAGCATATTTAAAACAAACCCCAATTGGTCACAATGCATGATTAATCACTTCGCTTCTTGCGTTGCAACCCGTATATTTTAGTGTATTTTGGCAACGGTGAAAGCAAAATCCACTTCAAAAAAACGAGATCCAAGAATAATTCCTCGTCACCAAGCAATCCATCTAGGATCTGAAGAGAGAACTAGATTCCAAACCAAAGCCAAATCAGTTAATGAGAACAATCTGAGTCACAAATTCCCACTGCACAAATGAATGTGCTCCATGTAGACAACCGATCTGCACCTCTGAATATATGCTCTGGTCAGCATCAAATTTATTAAAACCTCCACACAATTATTCTTGAGCATTATGCATGCTTCATACATCCATGTCCAAACACATACACACCTCTTTATACTGCTAACACCTCTACGATACGGTAAAACTATTGAACCAATTCCAAAGAGGCTAATAAAAAACCCCAAGTCAGTAATTATGATGTAGAATCTCTGGCTAGTGGATCTGGCCCAACACGTCCATGTGCTAGTAACTTGCAACTACCCCAGCGGACTCTTCTTATGCAATTGGCTTTCCCATGCAGTTTCAACACCAAACCGAGGAAACCAATCACCCAGTCCAAAGAAGAAGAAGATACCGGTAGGACAAAGAAACTGAGAAACACTAATATCCAACCCAACTATAATTATTATTCTCCAGACCATATTTTTTTTTTTCGAAACTCAAGTGAAAGCTGTACTTCACTGCGAAGAAGTTCAAGGCCAGGTTTCACCAGCAATCTTGGGAAGGATTGTGCAGCTTCCGTTGCTTTTTCTCGGCAGAGGCCCCAGCAGAAAACTATCCATATCAACAAGAACTTGGGGGAATAGCGGCCCTGCCACCGGAGCTGCTGCCTGGACTGCCCCGCGAACGCGCACGCCATCCATCTCCGGGAGTACTGCTCCGTTCACGAGCGGTACCGGTCCGCCGGCAACTGCCGCTCCGTCCACCGGCGGCACTACGGCTGCTGCGGCTGCTGCGTTCGCCTGTGCCATTGCGAATCGTGACTCTCCCCCTTGGCGCGATTCAGTGCTCTGATCTCCTGCAGAGACAACGAAACCACCATCAAACGAAGGGAAATGCAGAAGTGGACACACCCAAAGAAAAAATCCGTCAAAACACTTTCAAAACAGAGTCTTCTTCTTCGATCACAGCGGGAGCAGAACAACGAATCCGTGCAGCCTTGCACTCCAACGCAAATGGGCAATCGGCGCTCAAGTTTAAATCCTCGCGAAACGCCAGTGGTGGACTCCGCGAGGAATGATCAAAATCACGGGCTAGCTAGAAAATATACGTTCGCGGAGTGCATTTGCAGTCTAGCGGACAAGCCCGTGGACGAGGAAAAGGTTCACGCTTTTCGTTAAAATGGGGGCGATTCTGGCGCTGAATTGTTTGTGACCCCAAACTAGCTAGTACAGGTACAAAATTTCGTTTCAGGCCGCGCCCCCGGAAAGAGCGAGCGAGCGAAAGTGTTGAAATTCACCAATATAACCGCATTGACGTTACAAGCTGGAATAGGCCGGGTCGCAATCACAAGAGAGATGATACAGCGGAGGTACCTGTTTAATTAGAAGCGCAATGGGACATAGAATTGGTAACGTAAGCTTCGGAGGTCGCTGTGAGCGAGAGCGACGAAGTGGAGAGCAGAGCTGCTACAGTTTCTCCAAGGGACAGACAGGGGCCGGGGTGAGTGTGTAGGAAACTGGAAACTTTTCATGAGCAGAGATCAATGCATTCCAGGCTTCCAGCATCTATGATAGAAATGTTTATTTTATTGTGAATTGGCCGGTTTGGTCTTCATGATTTGGTTTTGAGGATCTGTACCTTGTGAGAAAAGTTTAGTTTTTTAAGAGGTTTAAGAGGATGTGTGTCAGAGCGCGTGCACAGGTGGGGCAGTCAACAGGTGAGTCAGAGGAGTAGCAACCAGGGTGGCCTGGTGGCTTGGAATATATTTAAGACTGTTTTTTGATTGAACTCCTGAATGGCGGAGGCACACCAAGTTCTGCTGTCGACGAAACTTTGAAGTTAAATAAAAACTTATTCAAGTCACTATTTTTCGTAGTTTACATCTTAGCATCAAAAATCTGATTTTGAAAATGAATGATTATGATTTTTCTATTCAAGATTGTGAGTAAGGGGGTCCATTGCAAATCTTGATTTTCCAGTGTTGAGGGCTCTTGGAAATGAGTCTCGAACACACTAGATCTTGGAGAAAAAATCACATTAGAAATTCATTGAAGAAAAATTGTAGAGTAGAGTTTGAAAAGCCAAAAGTTGATTGGGGTTATGCCCCTTAACTTCATATTTTTTTGGTGACCAATTTTTTTAGATTTGACATGTGAAAAGAGGATTGAAAGACCTCAAATCACTTTCATAGATTGAACACACTCATGATCAAACATTATAGTCTTTCAATCCATAAGTGATATTGTTGTGCTTTCTTTTCCCATACAATCTCTAACATGTCTAGTTTGAAACTTGTAACTTGTATAGTTACAATTCAAAAAAAATTGGAAAAACTCATCAAAAGGTTGCCTTCTTGTTCAATTTAGAGCAAATTCCAAGAAGCTCCAAAACAACCTTGGGCATTTAGGGGTTAAAAATTTTGGGTGCAAATGAAAGGATATATTCATTGCAAAAAGGAGATCAAATTAACCCCTATGCACTCCGACATCCACTTTCTAGATGATGAATAGATTGAAATTCAAGTTTCATCTTCATTACTGCTTGGATAAAAGTTATCATAATTTGTAGAGATACATTATCAAGTTGTTGTCCTATCTAAGGCTTGGATTTGGTATTCCTAGGGTACATATTTTTCTAAAATTACAAATGTGCAAGTATTTCAAGTAGTTGACTAAGCCAAAATTGCATTGACTCAAGTTCAAAACTTGTTTAGCAAAAATGAGGTCATAGATTTAAAGAACACAAAAATTCCTAAAAAACACCATGTCAAGAGCACCTCATTTCAAATCCAATTCAACAAATTGTACTCAAAAGATGATAATATTTGGCTTGTTTTTGAGTTTAGAAGCAATTTTGAAATTTTCCTTTCAAAATGTTTAAAGAAATGTTGGTGATAGTGCTGGTGAATCTAATCGTATGGATGGAATCTACAACTCAGAAAACCTACAACTATTATTTGTGTATCACTTCCAAAATATTCTTCCAAATAGCACTTTATAATGATTTTTCTCAAATTATCACTTTGGGAGAAGACTCTAGACGTTTAGGGGTTACACCAGGAGTAGGGCCGTTGGGGTGGGCTTGACTCCTGACAAGGTCTGCACTTAGGTGAATTTTTTTTTCAGTTAACCCTTCAACGCCCACGGGGCTCAAACAACGCCCCTGCTGATTGGAAAAGTGGACCTGGAGAGCTGGATCTTCGGAACTGGGCATACTCGAATCGGAGGGGAGAAAGGAGAAGCATCGAGGCAGGGAATGGTACATTGGATTGAGCACTGTAGCATGAAAATTTTGAATGGTCGTCATAAATCGGATTGGGGCAAAAATGAGGACAAGCAGTTGGGAGGTCGTGTCCAAAAAGTGACCGGGACAAGCTGGTCACTCGCATTTGAGCGTAGGAAACTTGGGATTGAATCTGCAGTGCGTTTCCACTCATTTAGAGCAATGAGTTTTGCCTAGACAAGCAGTTTCTCTTGAGTTTGCTGCCACCTTAGAGGAATCACACTTCGCCAAAGGATTCTGGTGTGAGGAATTGGTGATATCTTTTTCAATGGCAAGTTGGAGTTTTCCTCAGAGGGACCCAACAACTTCTGGAAGGGCATTCTGATGGCATTCTTGAGGAAGTGAACGAGTTCTTGCATGAGCACCAATGGCCAACAAGGTTCAATCGCTATGAAGGGAGCTAGAAAAAAAATAATATGTGTCACTAACCACACTCACACCAAAAGTAGAAGTTAGTGCGGTTAGTGTCACATGATATTTTTTTTACATGTAATGATTTTTTGAACTTCTTTGGTTGATTTGAAGTTTACAAGTTTATTTTTCCAAGAACACATTCCAACTAAAGAACCAGCTAACCATACCACCCACGAGTTACAAGATAAGCAGAATTGGATGCACAGGTCCACCAAGTGATGCTCGGCAGGACAACGCACAGTCGGTGAGGCGACCTGTACAGCTGGAGCCATGCAAGTCTCCTCCATTGGCTATGTTCTACATTTTCCTTGAGTGATCCACAGTTGGGATGGCGTCATGGGTATGTAGTAGCTCCGATCATCTTGGAAATTTCAAAACCTCCTCATAACCTCACAATGTTCAACGCATTCAATTTTAAGATCAATCTGAATTCTATGGCTACTAGTTTCATATTGGAGAAGCATGAGGTACTCCAAAACAAGCCAGTTTTCAATTGTACTTGTTGAAGATCAAATGCTATACACCACAAATCCATATGGTGGATTTCCCATAAAAATGGATTCGGAGGTTCGTCACAAAGTTTTCCTTACATTTCAACGGTTCATTCGTGAGAAACTTCCTACAACACATGCTACAGTCTACCAAATGAATGGGTGTCAAAAAAATTGCTTTCGGGCCCAAACAGTCAGAGGCGTTGAGGGGTTAAAACTTATGGAATGTGCATTCTTTGCACTTGATAGATTTGACATTGACATGCTTGAACCATTGCTCAAATTCCATCCTCTTCAAGGCAGTTCTAAATTCAAATCTTTTATAAATTGATATAATACGGTACAATAGTGCAAAGGACAAGACCTGATCCAACTGCAACCCCCATTGCAGGATGTTGAGTATGAGGAGTATATGACAAAAAAATATTGAAGCCTTCTCAAATGAATGATCCTTTTGAATGGGCTCGACAAACTTTCATGGCTCCTCTCGGAATGTGGTATCCCATAGATTCACATTACTCCCTACTATTTAGCTATAGTCCTCATTGTATGCTATGATCCGGTGCTATTATGTCAATGAACACCTTGTCATCTTCTTCTTGGAAATGATAGAGAGTTCCAAGGATGTTGGCATCATTTTGTCTTTGATGGTTTTAATCTAGATGTTCTATTGCATTTACCCTTGTCACCACTACTCTAATTTGGTTTGGGATGACAATGGATGAAATCCAATTCTTTATTTTTTTCCTTTGTCAATATTTTTTCTCCTTCTACTCCCTCCCCCATCTACCATTTCTCCTCGTTACTATCTGATCAATCAAAACACTACAAACTAGTAATTGATTTTTGAATAAAAAACCTATTCTTCAGTGGAGTTCTTCATTGAACTTAGAGAGCCAAGCACTCGATGATCTTGTTCAACTTGGTTACACAACAGCACTTGTTCATGCACAAAACACCTCTCTTCATTAAAGATTGCATAACAAGGTTGTACATTGAATATTATCATACACCACTGTAGTAGGTGGATTTATTCAATAATGCACAATCTAATGTTCTAATAAAAGGACTCCATAGCATCAAGTAATAATAAGATTGTGATATGTAAAGGCAATTGCAAGAAACACGTGTCAATTCTGTAGCATTTTTACAATATCTATGTTTAGTTTTCTAGAGCACTTTAAAATGAGAAAGACAATTTCTTAAGCAATTTAAAAATAATAGACAACGTATATACCTTTAAGAAGATTGTACTCTATGAAGATAAAGTATAGAAAATTTCTCTAAGTAGGATAGTTGAAAAAGTGCAAAATCTCAAGAAAGTAGATGCTTCAATGTTTTAACTTGTAAAGAACAGGAAAAAAATTTTAATTTAAAAAAAAAATTAGTCCATTTGTAACAACTCTATGGAGATAGCCATTCACTAAAAATCCACCAAAATAATATCCTACAGATTTCAAAATGCAAACAAAAAGAAGCTCACTTTGTAGACTTTCATACAATATATAATTAATTATTTTTAGAACTCCTTTGAAGAATATTTTCAAGTCAACTAGAAGACCATCCTCTCCAAATTTCAACTCCAAATTTTTTTTGGAATACTAAATTATACCCCCTCCCCCCAATTAGTAAATGTGAATAAAACTAAGGACTATTTTTTGATAGTGAAACATTTATAAAAAATGCAAAAAAATGAGCAAACAACATTGGGCTTCCCCCAAATAGTCATGACTATTTGGAAGGAGGCTAATGTTGTTTGGAGTGTGGCTCATTAGCATTGGAGGCGACTACGTGAATTGAATGCTTGCCTCCAATGATATCCTTGGATTTTTTTGTTAGGGCTTCTAAGGCTTTGATACAAGGATGTGGGTTTTGCCTTCTTTAGGAGTGAGGGGCTCTTTTTGGCTTGTAGTTTGGGAATTCTTGGCTTGCCAACATCAGACATGACATTCATCCAACATTAGAGAATTTAATTTGGACTCTCTAGAGAGCCATTTCTTTGTTGGTCATATGCACAAATACAATGAAAAGTGAAAATAAAAAATATATATAATAATCATGTACCACATGATTAATTCAAGTATCATGTCAAATTTTGATTTGATTTTGATTTTTTAACTTTTTAAAAATTTCACTTTTTTTAATTTCTTGTATTTGCACTATTGAATGATGTGTGTTTGCACTGTTGAATTAGCTCTCTAGAGAGTCCAGATTTTTCCTAATGATCAAGGTGATTGCAAGAAACAATTGTCCTTTTTCTTGTCACTTCGATCTTAGACACATAGTTTTTTGCTCTGAACTTTCACGTCATAATTTAGTTTTGTATGAAATTTGAAATAAAGGTACATATGGTAGTTGTAGACATTTAGTAATTTTATCCAATTTTACGCAATTAGTTTATTATTCTTAAACAATCCCAATTGGGGGATTCTAGTACTATTTTCAACCCAAAAATGAAAACTTGAAGGTCAAAATTGGGAGACAAGGACTTCTATTAAAGTTACAGAAGCCCTCAAAGAGGCTTTCTAAAAATAATAAAGTGTCTACATTCCACATGTACTCAAAGTGTACTACCTTTGCATAAGTGAAAAGAGCACAATTTTTCTTCCAAGGATGAAAATGGTTGAGAAGAAGCATCATCAAGATATGAAAATGTCCAATTTCTAGTGAATTTTTTTGAATTTCCTCACTATTTTCTAAAAATCAAACATCCAAGTATCTATTTTCTTGAATGTTTTTTTTAACCTGCATCCAACGAAGGAATTTTCTCCCAGAGATAGAGAAGAAC